>CM050664.1:13494221-14844573 GCA_027574665.1 Rhynochetos jubatus | reverse complement strand
GATTTAGGGGTGTATTGCATACTCTTTTGCCCTGGCCCCGGTTACCCAGACTGGGACCTGCTTGGGTGCCCTGCAGCTGTTGACCTCTTGCCCTGGCTTTCTTCCCACACAGCCCAGGATGCAGATGGGCAGAGGAGGGTGGTTTGCTGCATGCCTAGATCTCATCCCAGTGTGTATTCAAGTTACGATTGTTGATTGATTTGATGCGCAAAGTATTTTTAGACACAAAAGGAAAAAATAAAAAAAGGAACAGGCACAGTTTTCTAACAAGTAATGTCATTTAATGAATGATATACTCTAGAAAATAGAAACTACCCAGATGCTGGTTGGTTGGTCTGTTTGGGGCTGGGAGAAGGCCCTTGCTTGGACATACACTGCCTTCTCTGGATTCTTCTGTCAGCATTTGTAGTTGCTGGAAACAAGGAAACATCCATATCTTGAAAGAGACACTAAGGGGGCAAATTTTTTTCTAAAACATGGGAATTATGCAGAATACCTTCCCACCCTGTCTCACTGGGCAAGTGGCATGAAGGGCTCAGAGCTCACCAATATCTTTACAGGTGATTCATACCTAAAAGGGATAGACTCAACCAATGGTACCTACCAGAGTCAGTCCTCTAAAATCTTCAGAGATGTCTCGCTTTGCAAAACATCTTGTGGGCTCTGGTGTTATTGTACTTCTTTCTGGGTGCTTTTCTGCATGTGTTGTGTCTCATCCCTCAAGGTCTGGCTGCTAATTCCAGGGAATATGCTTTTCAGAATGTCACAGTACACCGTGTACAGCTCTGGGTCTATTTTGGGCTTGGGCAGAGATCGGGCATTGCAGGCCTGCTCAGTGACTGAGTGCTGTAGGAAGTAGACATCGCTGAAGAGCGCAGTTAGGATCTTGTGTGCAGCCTTGTAAGGGTCATCTTCAAACTGCACCATTGCCTTGAGCTCCGTCAGGGTATAGCCATTGTAACGCTTGCTGTCTTCAGCCAGGGGCTGCACAGTCTCACCAATGTGTCTCACTTTCCACTTCAGACATTTCAGTTCTTCTTTTACGTCCTCTAGTTCTCTCTCCATGGCTTGGAATTCCTTCGTGGTTACAAATCTCCTGCCAAGGAAAGAAGTGGCAGACACAGTGTGGAGTTCCGAGGCGCAGAGGAGTGAAATCAACCCAGCTTGACCCGGGTCGGGCCACAGAGCCTGAGGTTGGGGGACCTACTGCCCATGTCACTGAATACCATCCCCGGTTCTTACCTGTCTGGCTTCGTAGTAACAGCAGAGTTTCTCTCTGCTAGAATAGGGAGAGATGTACTCTCTCATTTGGAAAGAAATGAGGCATCTTAAAGCTGTGCCTCCTAGGGGGAGCTGAGGTTGACAGCCTGACCCCGGGGTGGTCTGCAGTCAGGTCTGGAGAGCTAAATGAATGTAAGGAAAATATGGTATTTTGGTCCTTGGATAACAGGGCTTAGTGGGACACAGGGTGGTTATGGGAAAACAAACACTGGGAACATCTAAATCCCCAAAGGTTTTTAAGTATTTTTTTATGAGGGTCTCTTAATGACCAAGTTGAGTCATTTGAGGACTTAAACATGTGTGTGGTCTGGATACGTACCTTTCATGATCAGGATCTTCCAGATCTGATTCAAACCCCTTTCCTGTATTCTTGAATCCAATTTTAGAATAACCAGGAGACTGGGAACTCTCTTCAGGAGTCATTGTTGCAGAAGGCCTTGTGCTTTTCCTGGTTGGGGTCAGTGTGTGATCTGATGCTGAAGCTTGTACGTTTTGTGCTGTGTGAGGACAAAAGGTGTAGAAGAAAGTTGCATTGATCCCTGGGCTGACTGGAGAGGAGTCAGAGTATTGCTGTGGCTTGGCTGAGCTGGGTGTTAGACTGAGCCTGGGGCTGGCTGGGCAAGAGGCGGGAACAGTCCTTGCTCCGAGTGGGTTGGAACATGATATTGCTAAATTTTTATCTCTTTGATCCAATGGTTGAGGGTTTGGTGATTCTCCTGGGGCCAATCTGGTGATGGAGGCAATGTCCAGCAGGGTTTGATCCTGAACCATGGAGATCTGGCTGGTCGGTTCTGATGAAAGTGAAGAGCTGCTTGATGTGTCGCTGGAAGAGCTTGACGTAGCAAATGGGGGTATTTTCTGAGCATTATGGTCACTCCTGTTCCTCTGCGTGCTAGTGACATTTAGAGCTGGGTGTTGTGAAGCCCTAAAGAAAGACAAAGACACGCTTTTTCCTCTGGACTGGGCTAAAGGCTTGTAAGGCAATTTTAGGCCTATTTTGGGAAAATTTTAAGCCTGGTTCCCATAACTGCATTTCCCCATCAGCTGACTTGCTTCTCACGTCTGTATAAAACCCTCTGCTTCTCATGACCAAGAACAAAGTGACTGATAATAAGGCACAGAAATTCAGGACCGGTTCCTCCCTGGTGCCAACTAAGCATTCGCCAGCTATCATCCGTGTGATAATCACTGGCACACCAGTGTTCTCCTTCCCAAAGTCACACCGTTCTGCGAGGACCAGGGATTTGGTGCTGGGGAAGTACAAGAAGGGAAGAAAGCTACTGCGGTATTGGCTGTGACAAATTCCAGTAAGAATGTGAAAGGATGAATCCTGACCTACAGGTTGCCACAGCACCCGCCCTTAATCATCTCTGCAGAGTGCGAAGACCTGCTTCACCTTGGACCCACACGCTTTATTCTCGTAGCTCTGCATGGTTACCCAGGGAATTAGGGGAGGAACAAACAGGCAAGATAAAAACAGCAGGGCAGCACAGAATGACATCATTGTTCCTGTGGTGACATTATAGGACACTTCTTTCACACAGCTGAGAGTGTTAAGGACTTTTCTTTCCCCCTACCCCAAGCTATAGACCCTGTACAGGGCTGACGAGCTATTCTAGGTGACTGGAAATGCCAACAGCATGGGATACCCGACCACCCCTCCTGAATATTGTTTCCTGTACTTTTCTCCTGACTGCTGCCAGGCAGGAGAGATCACGATTTTTATTTTTTTTAAATTTTTTTCCCTGTGGCTAAATGTTACTTAGTTTGGCAAGACTGATGGCAAGAGAGGAAGATGTAGCCCTGGAGACTGGCATGGTCCTGATGGGTAGTGAATGCAGCTAGAAATGCCTTGACCTTGACGGGGAACATAAACATACCCACCGTGCAGATCATGATTCAGGATTTCTAACAGCCAAAGGACATGACAAACTTTTGTAGAAATACCAGTGACCAACCGAGTCTTGTGCATCTGGTATATTCATATTCCTTTTGTGGTGGAGCAGAAAATCCTGGTCTGGCTGGGTTATATAAGATCTAGTGCATGAAGTCCTGTCCTGTTAGTACCGGTGGCTTGAATTAGCTACGTATTCACTTCTCCACCTTTCTCAGTGTTGGATGCAACTAAATGCCAAATTTTGAAGGTCTTAAAGAGCATGCTTCACACCTACTGGCTTCAATAGGGTAAATTAAGGCCTTTGCTAGATCACAGCATAATTATCAGCTTTAAATCAAATTTAGAGGTTTTATAATTGGAAAAGCAGACAGTAACAGAGCTACTGCATAAAAACAGATCAAAAAAAGAAGCATAAAATGAATTATATACAAAGTAGGACAGAAAACAAGAACACGCGTGTCAGAGGGAGCACCCTTAACCAGAAGTACCTCTCTTTCACAAGCTGGCTGAACAGCAGCGGAAGACAAGAATTGCCAACCAGATGTAAGGAAAAGCTCTTTCACCCTGAGGGTCTTCAAACACCGGGACAGAGGCCAAGAGAGGTACTGGGATCTCCACCCTTGGAGGTATTCAGAACTCAGCTGGAGAGGGAGCTGAGCAGCCTGGTCTAATGGATGTGCAAGGGCCTGGACTAGGGACCTCCAGGGGCCCTGTCCACCCTGTGTTTGTCTGTGATTCAGTGATTCTGCCTAACCATGAAACTAACTTGTTTCCCCCAGAGTTTCCCTTTCTCCTTCCACTCTTCTCTGCTCCAAGTCCCATCTCACCATCCTTCTCTTCCACTGGAGCCTCTGGGCTGTCCCCTTCCATACTGACTTTATAGTGCCTGTTGCAGGAGAGTCCCTCATAGATAAGAAGGTTTTTGAAGGGAAACCAGTGTTACTCGCAGCCTCAGACGGGTTGCCACCCCTTTGCGTAAGTCAGGGCGGGTAGCTGAGGCCTTTGGCAGTGGCTGTGGGAGCGCGGGTAGCCTGGAGCTGGGCATCTTCGTTGTGCTGCCCTTGTGCCTTGAGCTGCTGTTTCTCGGTCTCTCCTGAAAGGAAGGCACGATGGTTTGTGGTGTGTTTGGTCACGCTGTGGATGTGTTCAAAAAGTTGGAATTTGGCACAAGTGAAGCCTTGACACTCAGAAACCTTGTAGACTTGTGAGGATCAAGAGCCAGAGCTTCTGGCTGAAGGAGTCATCCCCACGCCCCAGGGAGCAGGCAGATGGCAAGAGAGCGCTCTTGGTTCTTGGGCTGCACTGGGACCAGGAGGAGGAGTGGATGTGCTGGTTTTGGCTGGGACAGAGTTAAATTTTTTCACAGTAGCTAGTATGAGGTTGTGGTTTGGATTTGTGCTGAGGAGAATGTTGACAACATACTGATGTTTTTAGTTGTTGCCAAGCAATGTTTATATCAAGTCAAGGACTTTTTCAGTTTCTGATATTGCTCATGTCCTCCTAGCTTCCTGTCTGCAAGAAGCTTGGAGGGGACACAGCCTGGGCAGCTGACCCAAACTGGTCAAAGGGACACTGCATGCCATCATGTCAAACGTCATGTTTGGTAGGTAAGTTGGCTGGGATGGACAATCACTGCTCAGGGACTGGCTGGGTGTCAGTTGGCTGGTGGTGAGTGGTTGTACTTTTTTCCCCCTTTTACCATTTTTTCATTACATATTATGATCATAATAATTATTATTAGTAGTATTTTCATTACCTATATGTATTATTATTTTATTTCATTTATTTTCAATTAGTAAGCTGTTCATATCTCAACCCCCAAGATTTTTTGTCTTTTTCCTCCCATTCTCTCCTCATTCACTCCACTGGGGAAGGGGGAGGTGAGCAAGCGGCTGTGTGGTGCTCAGTTGCTGCGTGGGGTTAAACCACAACAGGGGATAAGGGTGACCTTCTGGCACAAAGAACACAAAATTACTGGTTATTTAAATCAGAGACGAATCTCTGGCATTCCTTAATCTGCACTACAACCCCCCACATTCAGGAAATACTTTTTGCTGTGGCAAAGTGTAGGAAACTTATTCTGACAAGAGAAAACCCCATTTTAAGGCAACCAAAAAAAAAAAAAAATAACTTGTAACTTTTTTGTTAAAAATATGAGTATTTGTCCTCAAATATCTTGCAGTGTAAAACTATCTGAACGTTAAGTAAGCAACAATCCCTACCTACCTTCTGGGGGAAAATATAATATGCACAGTAACTGAAAGGCTATTTGGGTGCATGTAGAATCTGAAATACTTAATTTCACGTCTTCAGCACTGTTGGACAGGGTTGGCTTTTGTGTCGTGTGTTTTTTTTTTTTTTTTCTCCCCATAAATCCAGGATTAGCTGTAGGAGATGGAACATTTATTGAAAGATGCAATTTAAAAGAGTGACAGGAAACACGTTTCATAACTAATCTCACTGAAATTTATATAAGAAACATTTCCAATTCACCTGTGCACTGGAGGAAACAAAAATGTATTATAAGCTATCGCTTTATTTTGCTTTCCTTTTCCACCCTTTAATTTTCACTGGCTGCAGTGCTAAACTTGGGACTGAATTTACTTTTATCATGCTTATCTCAGAAGCAGGGAAGCTGGTTGCTTAAGAAGCAAGTTGACGCTTGTTAAAGCGAAAAGTCAGTCTGGATTTTAGCGGAGGTAAATGAGGACAGAACTGAGACCTCCAGCTTTGGAGTTTCCTAGTGGGCAAAGTTTGCCTGAAGACAGGAATGACATTCCCATTGCTTTCCATGTAGCAAGGCTGGATCTTAGATCTGTAACCATGGTGCTTTATCAGAGGGGGATTTTTTTTCCACCAGTTTTTATTCAGTTCACAGTGATTCACTACATAAATTACAGGAAGAATTGCAAGACCTGGAGTTGAAATCAGTGCTGACATGAAATAGGAAGGTGATTGCAGCTGTCAGGTACCTCCACAAGGAGAAACCTTGACTCAACTTTGAGCGACACTTCACATGCGTCAAGCCCTTGTTGTCTGCCTTCTCCCAGCCCTGTGCTGCTCAGCATATAAAGCACGTTCCCCGCTGTCAGAGTGACCTTGTCTGCCGTCTGTGCCTTGCCCTCTCCAGCTGAGCTTGTGCAACAGACTTTTTGTAGCGCTGAATTTGGAGACATTTGAAAGTTGCCTGCAAATCCAGCATCACTTTCCTTCTGTGGCACTTGCGACCAAGAGAAAAACAGTGGGTATGCTTTTTTTATGAATCATTTCCACCGTGTTTTAAATCTAGAATTCTTCTGGTGATCTCGTTTGAATAGGGTGATCTCATTTGAATAGAAAAAATGACGCTATACTTTACAGCGTAGCACTGAGGGGCTGGTTGCGTAAATCTTACTGTAGACAGCCAGGGGTGGGAGGATGGTAGAAGAGCTGTGGGATGGACCCAGGGGAAATGCCTGCAGGGGGATGGTGTGAATATAAAATTATTTTATTCAAGGCTTCCTCTTTGCCAGGTGACCCTCCTAAAATGCCCATGCTGCCTATACAGTAACCATATGATTTTTGAATGCTGTATTCATTTTGAATAGTCTTTGAGTTTTGTAGGACAAAAGCTGGTATCCTGGACCCTGGGTTTATCTGCCTCGAGTAACACCCAAGGCTTTTAGCCACAGACAGTAAGAGTATGCTGTTTCTTGCTCAGCTCTTGGCTTTTCTGAGCTACCCATCTCCTCTTTGGCTTTGCCACCATACCTGTGCCTCCTTGTGACAGTTTTTCTGCCTCTCTCTTACCCCTTGTTCTACATCTGTCATCCTTACCTCTCACATCTGCCCTGTGGGTCCCAGGCACATTGATCTAAGCATCAGGCTCATCACATTGATGCGTAATGGTGGGAGAATGATGGAGGAGAGGGTGGAAGTGGTATGGATGGAAGATGTCTGGAAACAGGTACAATTGCTCTCTGGAGCCTGATAACAGTGAGCAGTTCTTGGTAATAAATAACGGTGCAACAAGAAAAGCAATCCTGGTGTGAAAATTCTATTGTTTTTGAGTAACAACTGTGCACAACTGGTGCATCGAGATCTCCCAGCCCTGCACATCTGAGAGAAAAAGCTGAGACCTCCAAGGCCAAAAATGGCAGCAAATAGACCATTGAGCATTTTGAGATCTGCAGTGGAAATGCTAAGGGTGGTATGAACAGATGACTGGGGATATGAGATGTATAGGGGCCAGTGCCATATGTTTGCACAGGAAGGCAGCTTGGTGAGAGCAGAGGATGCCAATTTATAGCTAGAGCTCCCTGATGCTGTTCTTAGCCCAGTTCAGGCAAGTTTAGCTCTGTTAAAGGAAAATTATAGTTTAGTGATGGACATTAAATGGTTTAATTTAGAATTATAAAGACCAAATATTGCATTGCTGCGACTGCTCTGGAACCAAGCTTGTGATGAAATTAAAGATTTAAGACCACATCTGAACACAGATAGCTTAGTCTCGCCAACAGAGGAACCTGAGATCCTGCCCTGGTGCTGGCCTGGCATAAAGCCCTTTGTTCTACCTCCCTCTCACAGTGCTGCAGGGCTGCTCGCAAACCTTTCACATTCTGTCTTCTAAAATAACCTGGCTGGTTGATGTTTGTCTTCTATGACTGCTCAGTCTTGCCCTTTTATTTAAAGTTTTTACTGTTTCACTCTTCAGTGGCACTCCCCCAAAATCCTTGCCTCTCCTCAAGGACCAGATGCCCTTGCTTTGTCTTTGTGTCGTTCTCTTGCCATTACCCATTCTCTGCTGGCCATCAGCACATGGCGTGGGCAACGTGCCAAAAAGTGGGAGTGTAGGAAGCTAGAAACAATGTTAAGGAGAATCCTCTGCTCAGTACAGTCCAGTTATGGCTTGATGGGGCTTGTTCCACAAAGGATACTTTCATCGGAAGGCTGTGAGGCTTTGTGCCATCCTGAACAGCAGTACTAATATTTTTTCCTCCCTAATCACCATGCATAATGAAGATTCTGAAGCTTAAGTTGGATTCATAAGTAAACTGTGAACAGAGAGAACTTCACTCATGTCACTTTATTAATATTGATCTGATTTCATTACAGTAGGTTACTGATGTGAAGCTGAAACTGATGTAGTATTGAAGACTGGCCACTGTTCTTTAACCTGATATCATACTTCTCGTTTGCACTTTGTTTTACGGCGCTGTCAGCACACCTATGGACGGAAGCTATGTGTCCTTTAAATTGAAGTACGGGGTCAGGGTTGGGTGTAGGACCAATAGGGCCTTGTTTCTATTCCTTGGAACACCTAACGTCAAGAGTTGTTATTTGTTCTTTGAAACAAAGACCTCTGGACAGTCTTCATAATGAAATAAGCATGTTTGAGCTCCAGCCAGTAGCTTGGCAGGTGGTGAATTTTCTTGGGAAATATAACCCGCACCAGTTTTGTACTAACAGAGGTTTTCAGGCCTGTGAATATGAAGGATGTGGCTCTGCCTGTGGAAAGGTCCATAAATGACATGACATTCGCAAGGAGCAGTAGTGACCAAGTGAGCTGATGATAAACCAAGCTGGAGAGCAGTGCTAGCACCATCATGCCTGTGGGGATACCACCTGCAGTGACATGGGACTGGAGGGCTGTTCGAGCATGTCTGATAAGGGATCAGGACCCTCAGTTATTAGGGTTAAGGACACCAAACTTCCATGAGTATGGGGCTGAGATGTGCATCTCAGCAAGACAGAGGCAGCAAAATGCTAGGAGGTTTCCAAATTTTAATAGCGCAGAGACAGCAGGTCACTTTCCCAAGTCTCCCTCCTGCTCAATGAAGAATCACTTGCTTGCTTTGCAAGGAAATAGATGCATGAAACTGCACACATCTTTCCTGGAGAGTAAAGGAAAAGTACATTATTCAGAGCAGGGCAGGAGCCATGCTCCAGTATTGCTCCCTACATTGAACCACTGAATCCCATAACTTAAAGTAAGAATCTTTGCAAACGCTGAATAAAAGCATAGCAATTTTCTGAGTAAGTGCAAGAAATGGCATTAATTATACTAATGTTATTGTCTACCAAAACTGCTTTCAATCATTTTTATATTCAATAGCATGCATCATCATGAATTGGTGATAAATATAGACGAAAAAAGGTAGTGGTAATGAAAGTTATACAGGTGTAAAATAGAGCGTATTTTTAAACTACTATGAAGTCACAGCTTCTTGAGATAACATAAAATTATAGGATATGTGCACATCCTAAATTGAATCCTGGAGAATTTTGTGCTGTTCGTATGCTAGTTGATGATCGTTTGGACAGTGCTGTCTGGGAAAGTTACAAACCTCTATTTCCATAGCTTCCTACTCCAAACCTTATTCTGAACCCCAAGGAGTCAGCGTGGGGACGGTACAAGCCATTGTGTAGCGGACGTACTTGAGCCATGGTCACTTACTATTTGGGGAGCAGCTATGGAGGCACTGTAACCTCAGGTCCCCAGCCTCAGCCCTCTCCTCCTCAGTCCTGGAAAAGAGAATATAGAAGTAGCACCTTTAACAGAAACAAAGGCTGCTCCCAAAGGTACAGAAATGGAAGGGTCAGTATCAATAAGAGCACAACATACCTGGGCTCCTCCATCTATAGCCAGCCAGGCCCATTACGGAGATTGTAATGGTCTCAGGAAGGACTCTGTTCCATTGGCTTTGCCCCATCAGGGGAAAGCTCATGTAAAGAGGCCATGGGGAATAGAAGTGAGGGGCTCAGGGCTGCGTCTCTCCCACTCTTTCACTCTTCAGGATGAATCTAAGCGTTGGGGACTAACAGCATTGTACAGTACGTGTGTGTTGGAAGTGGGTATGTTGCTAGTGCTACACCATTTAAGTGCCCGTTTGTCTAATTTTCCAGAAGGACCAGCTCTGCAGGTAAGCCTTCCTGTGTTGCAGAATAAAGTACAGAATAAATCCAAGGCAGAACGTTACACTCATCCCTGTGTGCTAATGAAAGGTGAACAGTCAGGTTGGAAATTCTTATTGATGTCCATATGACAAGATACTGACTCTGTGAATGGGAGGTACGGTAGGTCAGTAGCTTAAAACCTGTTCAGATACCTAGGTGACCAAGGTGGAAATCAGTGCAAAAGGTTGGCATGTCTTTGGAAAGCATTGATATGATCTGCACAACATCTTGTACGAGTACAATGGAGTTAGAGAAAGCAAGTTGTGAGTAAGATACATCAAAGAAATGCACAAAAAAGGAAAAAAAATAATATGAGAATTATGATTTGAAAAGTTCTGATTCTCACAGTGTTGGGAATAGTCCTGATATACTATCTCTGCAATAGCTTTGGTCCTGATGACTGTTGCAAACTGCTCCTAGCACTTCAAAGCTACATTTTCTATCCCTGCAGAGAGACATTTTGTCTGCACTGGTATCACTGGCAGTTTGAACTCGGTTCACTCTAGAATTTCACCAGTAGCATCTGCCTGCTGTTGGGTTGGTTTTGCAGATCAGAGACAGGGCTCAGTCAGCAAGAAAAATGTGAAATCAGCTGCAGTGCCACAATGGGTGTTCATGGACAGCTGCATCTTGGCAAATGCTGTGATATGGATGAGTGAACTGAATCTTCCAGTTTTACTTGCTAAATTTGAATGTTGGTTTAACAGCACCCAATAAGTGAGATTTGCTTCACAGGAAGCGGAAAGCTGGATATCAGACGGGAGACAGGGCTGTGCTGATCTCTTGGGTCCCCTCTCCCACTGGTGCCAGGATGGGCAGTGACTAGCTCTCCACGAGGAGCAGGCCTGGATTTGATTTCCACCGTTCCAGGCCCCTACCTGCCACCCCAGGCTTCAAGCCTGACGTACTCTCACCCCAAGCCTCTACGTCCACTTGTCCCAGATCTTCCTCCCTGTAGTTACAACCGTCCCTGTTCCAGCAGCTGTGACTCTTGCCCAGGGTCTCCATCTGCCTTGCCCCCGGCATACCAAAGAAGCCGAGAGGAAAGTGTTCGTGGTTTACTTGAAAGCAAAATCCACCAGCATTCTGGGAGCAGGGAAAGGTGGTGGGGAGTGGCTGAAAGGGGATTTTTTAATACATATAAAAGGGAAGTCAAGAAACTGGGGCCAAACTTGGGAAAGATGTTCAGTGTGAACAACCTAGCTGCACTGTCCCTTGCCTGAATGGATGTGACCATAGTGTCGGTGTAGCCAGTCGGTCTAAATGAGCGGAATTCTTGCCAATGTGTCCCATTTATTACCCAGCCATATAAGTCCCCTGCTTGTGGCCCTTATTTTCTCACCACCTTACAGGTACACTTGTGCAGGGTAAGGAGGAAAGCGTGGGATGTCATGGGATGACTCCACTGTGGAGTAGCTACATCTCCATGGCAGCAGGCAGTGGCAAAGGGACAGTGGTCCTGGAACTACTATCTGTGTTCTGCAGGACATTACAGAAGCCAAATAGCTGGACAGTGGAAAAGGAGAAGGACCTGGCACGTTGACATTCGTTCAACTCAGTCACATACTGCTTATCAGACCATATGGGAGAGAATAAAAAATCCCTGTCCCTTTGACTTCTCTGGAAGGATCCTCAGAGCAAGGAAAACAGAAAGGTATATGGAGGGTTCCTCAACCGCTAGCTGGGGTGTACTGTAGACAATGGACCATGCTCAAGATCATACGGGCCAAGAGTATTCATATGAACCAGAGCAGAAAGAGAAATTGGGAGGGAGGGAAGATACCTGTTATGAACTGATACCTAATAAACTAAAAAAAATTGAAAAAGATGAGCAAAAGATATAGGCAAATATTCAGTTAAAAAGAAAACAGAAAAAGGGATAACAATAACCAATAACAGGACAAAGACTGAAAGTTGACATGTTGCAGATAATTCTACTGATAATTTTACAGAACACTTAATGCATGAATACCTCCAAGCTGTGTCAGTTATTTGTTCTGCCTAGAGTTACACTGAGGGCTATCGTGTCTTTTATATCATAGAACTATAATATTTTTTGATTTTGCGGTGTGAACTACAGAGTCTGTTTTGTCTGGACTTTCCAGAGTATCCCAGGCCTGTGAAGGAAGTAATTGTTGAATATAACACCATGAATCTTTGTTTTTTCAGCAGCAGTTTAAATGTTTTCCCAGTGATAGAAACAGTAGGATGCTTAGCTGTTGAGAGACAGTCTGTGTCTGTGGTTGCAGGTAGCCCGAGACCTTGGCTGTTTCTATGTTAGCTGTCTCTGATTGCAACTCGGTCGTGCTTAGGGCCGGATAACTACGTGCGCTGTTCAAGGTGGAGTCAAACCAGGCTGTGGAGCAGCATTTGGGGTGTACATGTATATTCATGTGATTTTAAAGGCTGAGGCAGTTCTGAGGATGCGGAGGCTGAAGTTAGTTAACTAGCAGCACTAATGCGGACAGTGCAAGGCTGACATGCTCGGGGAGGGGATGGAGTGAGCTGGTGGAGAAGGAGGGGGTCAGGACAGCAAGCCACACGTTGATGTGGCTCATCCCCTGCATGTCCTACACTGGGTGGTGAGCATGGTGCACACTTGTTGAACTGGGAGCTCTCATGGGAGCATTTAATCTTTCATCTAATAAGTCTCTAGTAAATCTTCTGTTGTTACATGCAGTTACGTGTGATTAAAATCAAGTGAAATGCAATGATACTACGTTTGACAAAGTACTTGCAAGATTAGCAGTATTTTACTGTCAGTATTTTTCACAAAGCAAATTTCTTCTCTGGGAGCAGGAGCGTATAGGAGAATATTACAACAAAATACTTTTATCAGGCAAACGGGCCTAACACTTTTTTTCCCTGTCGCCCAGAAGATGAACTGCAGCTGTTGGGAATCTTGAGAAATCTTTAACTTTCACTAGAAATACACTGCTCATAGAAAACTGCCTGTTGCACAAAGACTACTCAACAGAGGCTAGATGCTTGTCTGTGTACCGTGGATGCTGGACATGCACTGAGGCAGTGGAACAGGCAAAGAGGGTAGTGATATGTACAAAATGACTGGAAGGAAGAAAGGCTGGAGGGTTTTATTTATGAGATATGAAAAGGAACATGGAGGTGTAGGAGTAGGAGGGAATGTGAAGTATCCCTGGGTATATGCACAGGAAGGAAAGAGAATTTAAGTTATTTTCTATTTGTGCAAAGTAAGGTCGAAGCTAAGGGAAATTGTGTGCTTGCTGGGACTGCTGGCACCCACAGCGTGTAGCAACACACTGTTGCTAATTGATGATCCCTGGACCTGCTGCAGTCTCAGAGTATTCCCAGGTCACAGTGGTGAAGCTGATGATGAATATGCTAACTTAAAAAAAAAAAAAAAAAGTAATGCTGCACAGCTTTAAATCTCTGGAATGATCCCATGGTAACACTGTCTCTGGGCTTCTTATTATGTATTCAGATACAACAATTAAAATAATGTGATATAAAAAAAGAAAGTCATAATCATGAAGTTTGGGAACACCACACGCTTAAGCTGTGTTTGCCACGTGTGTGTGAAGGGCCTTGGAGGATGTGACCAACAAGTGAACTGTTCACACAAATTCAAAATGAGCGAGGAAGCTGGAAGGAGAGAACAAAACATACAGTCCAGTCACAAAGCTCGTGGTAGAGACAAAGCACGGTCTCTCTATACTGGCCAGGGTGGCTCTGACCAGTATACAGAGCAGTCCCAGGGAGCAGGCTGGAGTATGCACGTTAACTAGTATGGAGCTGGTTTTGAAGGACACGGATCAAACAAGAGTTAAAAACCACATTGGTCTGTACTGGTCAAGGTGGGACTTGTCAGTTGCCTTGGGTGTGTATGTGCTAAATACCCTGCTCGTTGTGTAGGTAAGTGCAAACCTTCCTTCCAAGAGACCTGAAAAAGCCTTGATACTGCATTCAGCTCGTTGTCATTCTCTGGGCCCTTCACCTCTTTATCCAGCGTGCTGGGGTGAAGGTCTCCCAGACTGCAACTAGTCCAACATGGATTTTGTTGTAAAGTGTTGTGTGGTACTGCTCTACATGCACGTAAAAAGGGGAGGGGAGGCTGTGTAATATAGTGAGTGCGAGAGGAGTCAGAATCAAACCACACAACAATACCTATGTGAGATACAGGGTTACTGTCCTCTAGGCCACTAAGGTATTTTGCTATTTACTGTTCCAGAAAGGGCAGTAGTGGTACTTGTATCAGGTTTCTTTAGCATTTCCCAGTGTAACTCAACATTGTTGCTTACAATTCTGCAGTTCTCACTTCAATGATTTGACTGTTTTCCCTCACTGAGTGTTGATTTCTCCTGAGGCACATGCTGACCACTTCCTCTTCACTGTGTTTGGGCTTTTTTTCTCACACACAGAATTTTTAAAAATTCACTATAAATGCAAAACCAGGAACATCATGCTGGTTTGTTTGAATCATTCCTCTCATCCTTCCAGACCATCTGAAAGGTAAAGTGAAAACCTGGAAGTTAGGAGAGGAAGAACTGTTAACAACAGAGACTATTAGTTGAGGTTGGGCAACCAAACCAAAGTAATAAACATGGAAGTTCTCTAGTTCTTCCTGCTCAGGAGAGGTTCTCGCTTTGCTACTGAAATGCTGTATCATTTCAAATCTTCTGTCTCCTCAGAGCTTCCCAACCACTCTCTTCCACCACTTAGAAACTGCCACATTGGTCACAAGAACAAGAATGAATCCTCCTTATGTTTTCTTTCCCCCATATATCTTTACATGACTTCCAACAACAGGCTTTCGGTGAGGATTCTCTGTACTTCTCAGCTCCTCATTCCGTGTGGGTACCCCTATGGAGTCCATCACACCTTCCCTGCAGTGTGAGGTCAATACTTGTTTGTTCTTCACATTCTGCAGTTTTAAGCAAAGCCTTAACCTTCTCACAGGAGAACGAGGGCAGCGAGTATCCCAGTGCAGGCACATGGGCCAACCGAGAGTGCATGGGTCAGCAGTGCGGCGGGTGGGCAGAGTGAAGGAGCAGCTCTGGGCCTTCAGGGCTCAGACAGGACTTAGGGTCTATCTGAGACCCTGGTAGCAGCGTGGGTGGCACTGTGTGGGTGTTTCTGATGTGCAGCGTGATGTATGTGCTATGTTTATGTGCAGGAGGTTAGGAGGATGGGTTGTGTCGAGGTGCCTGGGGTGGGTTGTAGGTAATGTGACACTGGAGGATGACAATTCCAAAGTGGCCTAGTGGTGGCTGGAAAAAGCCTCAGGAGCCATTAGGATTATTGGGAGGTGCCCATTACACATGTTGAGAAAGGTTGGCTGTAACATTTGTTATATCCCCACAATTTTACCTTTCCAGAGAGGGAAAATAGGCTTGCATTGGCAGCATAGCTTCTTATGAATTCCTGTGAATCAGATGCATACTGTAAGGGCTTGGCAGTCTTGTGTTTTAATGAGTACATAAGAAAAGGCAGGCACTGGGACATCACAAAATTTAAGAAAAACCAAATCAAGGAGGATCTTTTGTGATTGTCTTTAACACACCTCTTCTCCAAGTATCTCAGAGACTTCACCCACGTGTGCTGCAATGGGTGAGAGCCTGGATTTTCTGAGACTAGCAGAGTCCATGAAAACCTCCACTGATCGAGCAACTGACTGCACTGACCTTTCTCTGAAGTACTTGATGGCTTCCTGGTCTAGGAAGTTCTGCTCTTCTCGAAAGCCCTGCTCAAAGATTTTGCGCTTGTGTCTGAACTCAATGACAGTCTTAGTGTAAGAGTTCAAGGTAGTGACGGAGGCCGCCATGCAGCAGGTGAAAGAGCCCCATGCCAGACTGTGGAGAGAGAAACCAGCAGATAGAGCTGGGTTAAGACAGCAGCTCATGTTATATTTCTGACGCCAAGAGACAGACATACACAGGATGCGACCAGGCAGGTAAGTCAGTGGTGACAAACCCGTTCTCCTCATCTTACCTCAAACGACCTCTGGCACGTGCTCAGGCATGCAGGCAGGATGCTGGGCCAGGGGCTGGGCACCACTCATCCCATGGAGAACCGTGTGGCAGAGTGCTAATGTGAGCACTCGGTGTACTCCGACAGAAGAGTCAAACACTTTCTGATTTCCCTCTGGAATGTTTCAGAGCCTCGCAGACAAGTGCTAAGTCTATAGAGCAGTAATGAATTCCTGGGAGGAGTAATGCCCAAGAGAGCACATCTTTTGGACCAGTGGAAGTTCTCCAGCATCCGTGGGAGACCAACTCTGCCTTCATCAGACTACTGTATTTCCTTCTTTCCTGATTCATGGACATTTCTAGCATTCCTGGCTTCATCTGGACCCTGAAAGCATGACCACAATGGAAAACAGCACTTCCATTTTGTGGAGAGATCCAATCTGAGGGCAGCACCCCAAGTTTGTGGGCCATGCTAGCCAGTCTTGGCCAGCCAGTTGCAGGAGACCTGCAAGTATCGACCAGGAGCATGGGGGGACAAAGGGAGAAGGAAAGTGGAAGAAAAAAGTGACTGCCTCAGTACCAGGCTGGAACAACAGCAAGTGTTGTCCTGAGTCTCCTGACACCGAGTTTTCAGCTGGGAGCTGCTCTGCTCCCTGCTCATGGGCTGGGTTTACCCCTGGGCACCTTCTGCCCTCCCTGTGCACCTCTCCTCCAGCTTTTACCTCATTGATCTCAAGTTCAGGTGTGGCTGGGGGGGAGCTCATGGCCCCAAGGAGTTTAGATGCTTTTTGAGCATGAAATGGGGCTGCAAAAAAGGCACTGAATTCCTCCCTTTGCCTGCAGAGCTGCTCTGCGTTTAGGCTCCCCTTGAGTTCACATGCAGCCCATCAGCTCCAGCTACGTATAATTTGCAGTGGCTTTCTAACTAACCTGGATTAATTTAATCACCTGTGTCAGCTGCACACTTTACCCGCTCCTTGATTTCACCTTTTCTATAACCAAATTGAACATTGATATAAATTATGCAGAACAGAATGAATGCAGCCACAGTGGTGTTATCTTATAAATACGCATTACCAACAGAGCCCTCAGCATGAGCTGTTTTCCCATTTTGCAAAGGACCTGCAGACAAGGAAACAGTTTCTCATTTCAAATTAGACAAAACTTGAAAGAGAACACATATTCATGAACTGAAAAATCTGGAGGAAAAACGGTTCAAGTAAACAGAAATGGCTCATTTCAACAATTTCAAAATTCAGCTCATAACAAGTCCTTTAGGGACTCCCATGGCAATGGAGTGTGTGGAGGCAGCCCTTTCCTACTCATTTCTGAACCCGTTTGCCAGATGCAATCAAATGAGAAGTGTAGCGAACCCTGGGGTGATGAAGTTCCCTTAGGTTTTCCACGGTTGGGTGGAGAAGTGGAAAGGAAACTCATGCTGTACGAGAGTGTCCAGGCACAGGGAAGCCTGGCAAGTGTCTTCCTCCTACACGGAGTGTGTGTGGAAAAGCTCCAACAGCTCCAAACCTTTCCAGCTGGGCTCCTAGACAGTATCAAGGAAGAAGCTATCTGAAACCACATGCTTCGCTGTGCCTGGTTGGTGCTGGGGAATGACATACGGAGAAAAATTCCTCTTGAAAGTTTCTGATAGTTTGTAATCATTAACTCAGAAATGCTGAAAGGTTCAGAGAAGGAAATACAGAATGAAGACTCTCAATGTGACCTCAAATCTGGCATTTGGGAAATCACCATAATGAGACAATTATGACTGATGTTTTAGTTTCTATGGACCTTGTTTAAATGTTATTTATTTTTAAGTGTAAAGAGTGGTTCTCCCTGTAAAAGTTACATCCTACCTTGGGTGAAGACCTCTGCATCAGCAATGCCCTTCCATGCCAGCTGTGCCCCAGATGCTGTGGGATTCTACCTGTAGTGCCTCTGGTAGCTGAGCTGAGGGCTGTGGCTCAAACAGCTCAAGCTTCTGTATTTGTTTTCTTTCTAGAGGGGCCAAGCTTGAACATCCACTGATCCTCAGAGTCACTGAAACCCCCTGCCCAGAGAATCCACTGGCCCACTCCTGGCTTGTGCCAGAGCACAGACCAACCCCCAGTGGCTCTGGGCTTCGCCAATGGCTTGGGAATGGGGTAAGATAACAGGGACCAGGCTGTGCGTTTTCAACGCTGGGACATCTGAGCAGATCACAAGCAGCCCTTCCTCACTTTGAGGAGAGGTATTTTTATTGTTCCCTTTTGAGAGAGGGGAAATAGTGTCACAGAAACACTAATAGTTTTCCCATCGGCGCTTGTGCAACAAATGGCAGTCTAGATCTCCACTCGTGCCCTTTGGCTCTTGGCCGTGGGGAGGTTGTTCCCTGGCCCCACTCATGCTTCAGGCCATCACCTGAACCCAGATGGAGCAGAAGGAAATTCCTGCATGTGCAATGTTTCCAAACTCCACCAGTTTTGGTGGGCATTTGTTTTTAGCCCTTCTTAAAAAGGGTGTTCAAGTCAGGGCAATGCTAGGGGGGGTTGTAGCTCTCTAGCCCCTACAGCAGTGGTGGTTCAGTGTTAGCTGGAAGGAAGAAGCCTTGGTTTTTCTGGGTTTGGTTTTCAGACCTGTCTTTGCCAGGTCTGCTACCAGCCACTGGCATGGCATGAGAAGCCCCACGGCCTTCCTCAGGCTGCTGAGCAGCACTGCAGGCTGAAGGTGCTGCTGCTGTCCATGCCTGTCACAGGGGAGCTGTGGCTGAGCTGATGTTTGCACCTCACCCAGCATCCTCCGTAGATTACCAAATCTGAGGGGGTCCTCGGTGCCAGCAATAACGTGGAGCTCAGCTTTAGCCAGGGTGAACCAACAGGTGCTGTAGGGAGTGAAGCTGGTCTCCCACTTCAGGTGAAGGGGAAGAGCTGCGGTTTCTCCCACATGTTTGCACGTGGGTATCTATCTCCGACATCCTCCACAGCGAGGCCAAACCCATGGCCAGTCCTGGTCTTTGAGCCGGCGGTGCTGCGGCTCTGGCTGCCTGGGCAGCTGCAGGCAGGGGAAGCGACGTCTGCTCTGGACACAGCTGTGGTGAGGAGAGAGGCAGCAGGACGGGATGCTGGGCTCTGAACACCTCGCTCTGAGCACAGGTAGGATGAGTGGGCCCAGCAGGGCTCATCGTGCCCCATGGGAGCAATGATGCCGTTCTGAGACATGGGCTTTCTTACACGAGAGTCTTGCATGAGATGAAAGAGAATAATCTAACGAGTGCTTTGTCATGCTAGACATTTAACAGCATTCTGAATTTTGAGTATTGCAGTAAATTATAAAATAGATTATCAAAGACAAATGAATAATGTGCCTTATTATTTAAATATATTAATAATTTTACAATTATGACAGAA
Source organism: Rhynochetos jubatus (assembly GCA_027574665.1). NCBI lineage: Eukaryota > Metazoa > Chordata > Aves > Eurypygiformes > Rhynochetidae > Rhynochetos > Rhynochetos jubatus. The sequence goes on along the minus strand of CM050664.1, from coordinate 14,825,128 downwards.
TTGTTATAAATATTTATATAAAGTTATAAATATATGAAGGTAGTATATTTATAAGTTCATCACCAGATGCAATAAATATTCATTATTGATACACGAAATAATCTATATTTTAAATATGCGATTTATATTTTGTAACATGTTACTAAGAAGTTAGTTACTCCCCCCATGAAACACGTCACAGTTAGGGCAGAAGGAACAACTAATCATCCTTGCAGTGCTGAGCATAAGGAGTATTTGTATTTATTTATTAGTGTTACCAGAGGTTGTTGTCTCTCCGCTTTGAGATGGAATGAAAATAATATGCTATATTTAGAGATGAAAAAAGCAAGTATTTCCTAGCTGTCCAAAGAGGTTGATGCCTCCAGAGGGATGTGAATGTTGTTTGCAGGTATTCCTATTCTCCAGAGTCTCCTATTCTTAAGCTTCTTATAAATTTGCAAGCAATAGAATACAGTTGACGTATCTTGACCAGATTATTTTAATATAATTTTTAGAAGAGAAATGGGAAAGGTAAAAAAAATTTAAAATCAGTCTCTAAAATGTCATGTCCATTTTCCCAAGCTTTCTCCCCATGATCCACAGGGAAGTAGCGTGGTGCCAGGAGCACTATGCCTCCCTCCCTTCCTCTGCAGCTGTGTTAAAAGTTGCACTGTAAGGTTCAACTGAGACATTAATTAAAAACCAAAAAAAAAAGAAAGCTAAAAGTCTCTGAAATGCCATGGCAATTATGTACCTAAATTGGACTTTAATGAGAGTGCTCAATCTGTGTTGGTAATTGTGGCTGCTGTTTATTTACAAATGCTATGTACCTGCTGATATGCGCAGCTGCTGCCGCCGCACAGTCACTGATAACTGTCCTCTAACACCTCAACACATGGCGTCCATGGTGGGTTTTTGCTGCTAGCATTTCAGCAGCTGGAAAGCCGCGTGCGTGTGCCTGGAAACTTGGGATGGTATGTCCAGTCTCCCAACAGACTGATGGAACAACTCAAAAATGAAAAGATATTAACTGATGGTGACGCTTACCAGAAGGACCATCCATAGTCCCACGAGTGTGGCCGCCAGTCCTCTGGCCCAAGGCTGACTGTCACTTGGAACACTTGCGTGTACATCATGTGTGCCACCATCCCCAAGAGACCTGAGAAACAGGGATTACAACAGGAATTTTTATGCCGCTGTTTTTTTAATAATTCTTGAGATAGATACAGCAGTAGCTTTGAGAGCTCCAAAAAAGTCTTTGTTGTACTTTCATGCCTCCTATTCTACTGTGGAGGAGGGAGCTGCATGGGCAGAGGAAAGGTGTGACTGAGAGCTCATTATTTTACATCATACTGAATTCTCAATTAAGAGAAGAGTTAAAGAAAGAAAATCGTTGAAGAAAATGTTGCACAATTAGCGTCACCACCAGCCTTGCTGCTGCAAAACAGGGGTACGCCTCCCACGAGATATCTCACTTAGCCCATCGCAGACAGGCTCCAGGTAAGGGAATAAGGAGAGAGGCTGCTGTAGGCAATGCAAGATTGAATGTGTTAATGCCAAACAATGATATTTTATCTGAACAGTTGCTAAGATTTATAAATTTGAACACTTATACAACACGTGGAAGGGACACAAGGCAGTTAACTCAGTCCTGCTGATGGTGTGTGCTGAGAGGGTGCCACAGGGATGGTTTGCATGGTACAACGTTGATGATGCTTGCTTTTGTGACATCCTTACCTTTTGCTGAGGTAACTACAACTGGGGGAAGATGAGACAGTGTATTAGACACTCTACTCACCATGATGCTAAAGAATAGGGTTGTGGTTAGATCACTGACGTGGCTCTGCCACTTAGCTGGCCAGCGCCGTTCTTCAGCTTACGCAGAAAAAACTGCCTGATTTCTTACATCTAGACATCCCTCCGAGGACAATCAAAACCCACTTTCCAGAAGTGGTGGCCAGTAGCAGCTCTGCTGCTGGGAGAATTTTCTAGCTGCAACAACTGGGGAAGTGCCTGCTTTAGTTCCTAGGCAGTGCAGCGTGATGTCCCCTGCTGAGCTCAGGAAAAGCCTGGGTTCAGGCAGATAGCTAAGCCATGTGGCAGGAGCATCATTGCCCAAATAGACCTTGGATCTACAGTTGTCAAAAGCCCCCTGTGCTGCAATGACAGGCACTTTGAAATACTGATGTTCTGCCACAGTGGGGTACAACGTTGGCCCCTATTTACTCCTTAACCAAAGTTGCCATTTACTGTTATGTCTGACCATCCACTTTATTCCACAGTTGCCCTTTCTCAATTTTTTCAACAGGGATGATCTTGATTTTCCCTTCCCAGACCCAAATTTTGGCTCTTCTTTCCAGCTTCCTTTCAGAGCTAAAGCACTTCACTAGTCTCACCAGAGGTGTGGATGATTCAGGGCAGGTCTGGGGGAGGGATGTCGGGGAATGTCATGTTTGTGTTGTGGTTATGTTAAGCAGGACCTCAGCAAGACAAATGTCATATTGATACAAACAAGTGCAGAGGCTGAAAGAAGACGTTTTATTACGAGAAGCTGTGGTGATTTGCTCAGCTGCCTCGTGTCGGTGTGACACACTGGGAAGTTAGGAGGTGGAAAGAGCAATTCACAACGGAAGAAATGATATTTTGGCAGGGTGGGTGGCCTAATGGGAGCACAGGAAACCGGTATACACCTTGCTTGTTTCTGGCTATATTTAATTTCTAGAATTCACTGGGAGCTTGCTGTACTTTTTAAATCGATGGATTTTTCTCCAGCTGACAGTTAGGGCGTTGATCTAAAAGTTTGGGATTTGCAGTTCCTATACCTACTGTCAGTAATTTTTCAGCCTTAATAAAATATTACAGACCGCCCTGAGACATGTCATCAGGAGCCATCGGGAGGCTTGACATGGCCAGGACTAGGTGCAGCAAGGATGTTCTGCTCTGTTGTGTCATGCAAAACCTTAGTGGGGTTTCAGCAATGTCCCCCTGCGTGGGAGGCCAGGATGGCAGCCCACTCACAGAGGTTGAGTAGGAGGTCACCAGCAAGTCCTGCTGTAATGTGAAAATGTGTCACTTACTGCCTGTTCTGCCTAATGGCGGGGAGGTTCGGGGCTGGAGAGGTACGTGGCTGTGTGCTGTCCATGGCGTGTTCCCGATGCCACCCATTTGGTCTACTTTAGACCTACTTTGCCAAGTGCTCCATGGGGGTATGTTACGATATTTTACGTTGTACATTTAATGGTCATGTGTTGGATAAAATGACCTGCCTGTAACATAAATCAACAAATGCTGTATTTCCAACATCATCTTTTCCTTCAGCCAGCTGCTTGAGGCTGGAACAAGAGAAGAAAATGCCTGTGTGCCCATCCACCTGGGGTCCAGGGCAACAGATGCTTCCAGGCAGAAAATCCTGATAATATGGTGGACTGGAGTGGATGGGAGTGCAGAAACACTGACCATTCACTGTTAGCTTAAGATCATTAGCTTTGCAAGACCAGAGCTGTTTCTAGGAAAGCTTAAGGAAGTAAATTTGGAAAAGGCAATATATTTTAAAGATTTTCAGATACCTTTAATAAAAATATTATTTATAGAATAAATCACATGAATTAAATGCAAATTATAGATATTACATGAGAGATGTATATAAATTGCTCTATTTGTATAAGGTTAAGAATAATTAAAAAATGTCCATGTTGTGGGGTTTTTTTAATGCCTCATAACATGTTAAGCAACAGCAATAAGTGGCCACACTGTTAGGATAATTTTTCCTAACATTTAAATGTTGAACTATGAGAGTATGAAGATTACATTGCCCTATTAGGTGGGAACTCGAGCACGAATTTAATGAGATGTGTTGCTCCAAGGCAAAGCCCTCTTTGTTATCTGATTTCTATAAAGCTGTGTCATTATAAATATGCTAAGATTAAGTAAATATGCTTTTATTCACAGAGAGGGTGGGGAGGCACTGGCACAGGTTGCCCAGAGAAGCTGTGGGTGCCCCATCCCTGGCAGTGTCCAAGGCCAGGCTGGATGAGGCTTGGAGCAACCTGGTCTAGTGGAGGGTGTCCCTGCCCATGGCAGGGGGGTTGGACTGGATGATCTTTAAGGTCCCTTCCAACCCAAACCATTCTGTGACTCTGTGATTCTTCTTTCTTTTGAGATCTCTCTCACTGAAAAAAACCCAGCTAGCAGCAGTTTTTTAGTGTGTGTGTGTGGTTTCTTTTTCTTCCTATTTTTTTATCTTTTTCTCTGTAAAATTTTAAAGTTTATATTTGGAACATCATGGCAATGTACTTACAAAGAGGGAAGGAAAAATAAAAATAGAAAGATGTGTAGGAAAGAAAACTTCATCATTCTTACAAAACTTAAAACTGCAGATAATGGTGAAGAGAAAGAGAAACCACATGAAAGTGATTGTTTGAATGCTGAAAAATCCTACATAGTTTGATTCTGAAAATTGAACTCACTTTTTTTTTTAAAAAAATGCAAATTACATCCAAAGCTGAAAAATATGCTTTGGCAGTTTTTACCAGAGTTATTTTGTTCTTTCAGCTCCACTTCTGATCTAGGTTTTATACCACTGACTATATTTCACAATTTGAAGCTATCCCTGAAGACAGAAACTCCTTCACAGAAATGTACATTGCATGTTATAATATCTTTCAGCTTGAAATAGAGCAGAATAAAATGCAATTTTATTGCAGAAGTTCTTTCTGCCAGAGAGGTCCATGCAGGAGCGCTCACAAAAGCCAGCTGTGGCTGGTTGCTTGTATAAATCCTGGGAAGTGGAGTTTTCACTCAGCACAGAAGTGAAGGGGCACTTAATTACACAATTATATTTGATACCTTCTTTTAGAGAAGTGAATTCCTCAAGTTCATTCACTGAAGGATTCCAAGTACAGATCAAGCATGAAAATAGCCTGAATAGTTGTTCTGAGAGACGTTCATGTCCTCAGGTTACTCTTGGGGTTGCTCCTAAGTGAGATTACTAGAACTCTCTTCATTCTCAATTTTGCTAATGAACAAGATGTGCTTCTACCTTTGGTTTGAAGCAGCAAGCCTTCACCTACTTTTAGGATTAACACAGGAAAAAGAATTTTTAATGCGCTGTTTTTTACTGGATAATCGGTGTGATGATGCTGAAAATGGAAGCCCAGGCAATGGGCAAGGTAATGGCTGTGTGGGCTGGAGGGAGGTTAATTGCTGCATTGTGAAATCAGGAATATGTATTTTCACTTCTCCCTGGTAAGAGGCAAATTTGTCATGCAGTCCATGTTCCAAAGGAACAAAAAATTGTAGTGAAAAATGCAGTAGTGAAATAGGGATAAAAGGGTCTTGTAGCCCCCAGTTTTCATTCTGTCAGAGCTTTAAAATTTTGTTTTGTGGTGGCTCCTCAGGCAAAAGGGAAAGAGAAGGTTCATACCTGAAAGTACAGTGAAGACAGCAGCAAAGGCATTTAACTTGAGCCCATCTATCACACTGCTTGAATGAAAGAGCTCGAGGCACATAAGGCTGAATCCAACAACTAACAGCATGATGTATAACACCTCGGATACTACTGATAGCCACAGGACACCTGCAACACACAAGAGCAGCAACCGGTCACTTCTTTGGTAAATACTTTCACGAGGTAAAATTGGTAAAAATTAATTAGGAAATCAGGAATATCTAGGAGTAATTAGGTATTCAGAAAGTTTAAATTTCACAAACCACCACCCAAACTCTGAAAAAAGAGAAGAAGTGGTGAATGAAGATGTAAAGAATGGCAGGGTGGTAAAGATACTGCAGAAAGAACAAGCTGTTGCCTAAGATCCCAGCTTGGCTAAAGGACCTCTTTGCATACATCTAGAACCTCTTGGCTCCTGTGACCCAACTTACAGGACACAGAGTCCATTTTCCATCCCCATGTCATGGTTTAGATGAGCAGAATCCAGCATACATGTGGTGATGGCACTTAATACCTAACAGCATATGGGCTGGTGGATCCCTCGTTTTTACAAGACTGTTCAAAGAAAATGTTTTAAAATACTTATCACAACCTAGTGTTGGGGCCTGTTATTAGAAACTCTCTTCCACAGAAACTTGGTGTCCTGCCAAATGACTCTTCTGGCTTGGGGTGTTTGGATCCACTACACAGACCTCTGCCGCTGGGACTATACGTGAAAACTGCCAGAATACCTGTGGGGTGGAGCCAGTTATTTATAACACGCTCTGCTGAAGAGCTGCAGACACTAAATTTGGGCTGCCTTCTGTTTTTTCGACCCCTAGGTAAAATCCCTCAGGTGAAGGGCAGCGTCGATGTGCTCGTTTGAGACGCACGTTCTGCAGGACTCTGGGGTCGTGCGCAGGTAAGTGGTTCTGGCAGCATTTGGTAGCGGCTGGCTGAGACCAATTTTTCCGCTGTAGATGCTACATTGGGAAATTTCAGCACGAACCCTCTAGCAGGATCGGCTGAGTCCTTTAAAGTTGCCAAGCCATGGGGTGAATGTGAGAGGGTGGTAACAGATGATAATATTGAGTCCCTGCCAGATTTCCAATTGCTGTTTCAGCATGAGAATCTGCTAGAATTCTTCAGTACATTTGCTAACCTGATTGCTAAAGAATTCACCTGGAAACAATGAGCAGTGCTGGAAAATTTCAGCCTAAGCAGTTGAAACATGGAAAGTTAAGCATCTGAAGACAATGGCTTATATTAGAAAATGTTAGCTGTAACCATAGAGACTGCTACAGGCTTCAGTTATGTTAATACGTTCTCTCCGCTCTGTATGAACATATGTGTGATAATGCCTATAGTTGAGCTTATCAAACCCGATAGGCAGTCTCACTTTTATCAAATACTTGAGCGTCCTCTTAGAGTCCAGGATGATCCCAGCTCCAATTTTGCCTGGGAACATGTATTTTTGTAGTTGCAACTAATTAATATGTGCTATTAGTTGTTGGTACCGTATCTGACCTTTTGAGTTTTTAAACAATACCACAGAGATAGTAAATAAATAAACCTTGTAATTTCTTACAGTGACTTTATGTGTAATATTGCATCTATCGACAGCAAGCAGCTGTTTATCTCACTCGTGTTAATCAATTTGGTGTCAGGGCAACTGGCACACTCTTCCAAAAAGAAATATGAGTAAGAGGCAACAAGGGCGTTGTTCTGCGATACAACAGGATTATGAAGGTATTTTGCCTCATTTTCTCATAAACAGAAGTTTCTATGACAAGAGAATGATGAAATCGTTTGAGCTGGAAAGAATTAGATTATGTAAACCTGAACTATGAACTGAGGCAGCAAAGAGCCCTAACTAACAAGTTCTAATTCATAAATGTTTCAGCCCAAACTTGAAGGACTAATGTACAGCATATCTGTCCAGATCCTTATTGCCCTGTTTTGACTCTTGGGGATACTCACTGCTGGTACCTACACACAAGGGCAGTGCTGTAGTAGTGATTGCAGCTCAAGACTGCGGTGTGGTTCTGTCCTCTACTTCCTTGGGTGAACAACTGAGTGAAGGGCTGGGCTCAAAGAGTTGTAGTCATTGGGGTAACATCAGGCTCATGGTCAGTCACTAGTGGTGGTCCTCAGGGCTCAATTTTCGGGCCAATTCTCTTGAATGTTTTTATCAGTGACACTGGAGTTGAGCACGCACTAAGCAAGTTTGCTGGTGATACTGAAGCAAGAGGAGATGTTGAGTCCCTTGAGAATAGAGAGGCCTTAGAGAGAGACATCTTGGTATATTTGAGTGTTGGGAAATCACTAACTGTATGAAATCTAACCTGTACAAATGCTCCTTGATTCTGCTCCTGGAACAGTGTAATCCTGGAGGTATGTACAGACTGGGAGACAAGAGGCTGGAGTGCACCGCCGCAGAAAGGGATCTGGGGGTTTCATTGATGGTTTGGGTGTTCAGTTGATGCACATCAGCTGTATACACGTTTTATCCACTGGCTACCTATGAAACAGTGCTGGATGCTGTAGACACAAGTGCAGTGGGCTTGAGAAATAACAGGAAGCAGAAGAGCTGCAGACATGTCTCCATGGGAAGCCCCATGTTAACATGTCCAGAAAGGCAAGTGGGGGGATACAGTCAGAGGCAGCCTTGTGCACATTCAGAGGGATGGGAGGGCTCTGGGAGATGAGGATGGAGGACCTGGGGGCCTAGTTGGTGTTCTTTATCCTGCTGGTGGAGGAGAAAGGAACACCTGACTGACTGGTGTCATAGGCAGTGCTTTGGCTTCTCTAATCACGGGGCCCTCTTTGAGGAACTAGGATGCTGCTGAGAGGAATGGGATCCCTCTGGTCAAATGGAACAATAGTGGTTTTGCTGACAGGCTAACCTTGCAAGCAGATCTTCAAACCTCATAAGCTGCTGATGGCTTGTCATAATTTGAAGAGCTGTAAGGGCATGGGGAACAGTGAGAACGTGTCAGGAGGGCTGAAGCTCATGACGTACAAGCTAAGGCAAAGTGAGCTTCACCTTCTCATCCTTTGGAAGAGGAGATGAATGTCCTGCTGTCTACAGCTACCTAATGGAAGGACAGAGCCAGAATCTTAGAGCTGAACAGGGGTAGGATAAGACAAAATTTGAAACATCAGCAATTCCAGACTGTGCTAAGAAAAAGGTGGTCAAACACTGGAAGAGGAGCCCAGTGAGGCTGTGGGATCTCTGTCTTTAGAGACACTCAAATCTGCATAGGACATGGCCCTGAGCAGTTGGATGTAATGGACATGCTTCCATGGGGCTTGGACGAAAGGCTCCAGAGGCCCCTTCCACCAAAAGCATGTATGATTTTTTAGTTGCACAGTTGCTACGTCTAATGTGCTAGGGAGCAGCTGGAGGGAGGAAGGAAGCTGTAATAGGGATAATTGGAGTAGAAAGAGAGTTGAACTATGGCTCTGATGAACAGCTTAATGAGACATGCATTTTGCTGACCTGTGAAACCTTTTTCTAATGAGGCAGAAAGACTGGGTGAGTTTTCCGTGGAAGACATAGGCAACTCTTTCATCTTTTTTGGGCCCTGTTCCTATCTGGAAAGGAACTCTATGTCTAACTCTCATGTCTTATTTCATGGTGTACACTGAATATCTGCTCTGTGCCTTTTTTAATGATGGGGAAGGTAAGTCACACATGCAGTGTTCGCATAGTTCTGAGTACGTCCTATCTTGCCTGCTTTCATTCTGGGTTTCATCTGAAATAATAACATCCAGGAAACGCAAGCTATATCTGAATTTTCCATCTTCCTGTGGCTGCCAGAAGTAGAAGAGTTGATTCAGGTTATTAATTCAGGAGACAGTGTCTTTCTATCTGTGCTGATGGTGAAGTGATCTCCCACTGCTCTTCTCTCAACATGAGATTCATAAGGCAGTCACTTGGCATCACTTACTTACACTTATAATCTCTTACAGCCTCCTTCCTGCAAAGTAGATAGCTCCTTCCCTTGAGGAGACCCCAGCCATTCCAGGTGACAGGGAAGAAGCTCTCCAGAGGATTTTTCTCTTTCCCTATCTTCTCTGCTGTCACCTTTTCTGTCTGTCTGATTTCCCACCAGCCTGTGTCCTTTGCTCCAGGGGTTTGTCTGTCCCGAATCAGCTTTTGTGAAAAAAATGTCTCCTTCACAAAAGTCAGCACTTGATTCATCTGGAGACTCCTACCTGGATGGCCTGTACTGAGGGTCTGTGTTCTTATAAATCACCACCTTTCTCTCATTTTTTGGTCTTCATCCTGCTTATGCTTTTTCCGTACCTGGTCATCAAACACGTAAAGAGAAGTTGCTGTGGGTTCGTGTAGAGCTTGGCTGGGATGTGCCTGTTATGGCAAGGATGTTCCTTGTTAATGAAGAAGGATTTTAAGTTCAGACCTGCCTCCTCCTCACGATGTGCAGCATTTGTCAGATGGTGTGTCATCCCGGCTCACCTTGTAGGAAATAATGCTGCGACACTGTGGCAGCAATGTGAGACCTCGTAGGAAAGGAGAGTCTTTTACTTGAAAACAAAAGTAAATCAAAACTGATTTCATTTACACTCCCATATACACACTCTCACAAGCATGAGCATGTGCATGGGGTCCATCCAGCATGCAAGCAGTGAGACACAGGTGTTCAGTCAATATTTCCAGGACTCTGAAATAATACAGAGGATGCCAGCTGTTGAGTCCTCCTCATGTCTCCTGGGCTTTTTGTAGGTTAGCAAAAATGTGCTAGGTTTGCATGTTCCTTTTTGTCCTGGCTAGGACCTGACAGCAATCTGTCTTCCTGTTCTGTCACGCATCATAATTTACTTGCTGTCCTGTGTCTCCCAAGCAAGTGTCTGAGAAGCTGCAGGTAGATGGGCACTAGGATCTTGATAACCCACTAATCTCCGTACCATCAATACCTGCTACTCTAATATGCCTTATCCCGCCATCTTTTACTGTGGTGCTTCCACACCAACCAGTCTGTCAGGTCCTCGACAGTGTTGGTGACAATGACAGAGTTACTCTTGTGTACTGTGGGCCACTTTGCATCTTTGCTCCTGCCCCACAGATATAATCCTGTATGTCACAGGTGGGGTTGTTCTGAAGCTGAACACCACAGACTGTGAAGCTGTTCTTGGAGGTAAAGGGGTCACCACCCTGGTCACCACCTCCTGGTGAAGCGAAAGCACTGCAAGTGCAGGACCTGGGCTGAGCTGCTCCCCTGGAACTTGAGATGGCAAAGCTGGGACTCACCCAAAAATTCACATAGGTCAGCTTACATCACAGGGGTCCTACCTCACAAGGAATTGTATCACCTTCACATCATCTGATCTCAAGACAGGTTGCATTCTATATGATCAACAGCTCTACCTAAAATGTGAGACCATGGCCCTGCTGAAAGCACTTTTTTTCCACCTGTGCTTCTGTCATTGTCCAGAGATTCTGATTTCACAAGATCAGTAAACTAGCTGGGACATACCTGAACTTCTTCATGTCTCTGAGCTATTGTTAATTCCCTGACAATGCGCTAAGAAATTGTCTTCTCTCTGGCGTTCATGGTGAAAACCATCAGTGCCGCTTCCTAATGGACTTAGCCACTGAATCAGTATTGTTACATGCCAAGGAAATTAATTTTCCAGCAACCCCAAGCAAAGTGAACATACTCTTCATTGTGACTGAAAAGAAAATGGTTATCCACATGATCGCTGAAATTTTAGGAATTCGAGTACATCACGAACCCCCTGACAAGATCAGTTCCTTGTGTTTCTGTCAGACAGTGGAGGGCAGCATCAACATTTTGAAAGAAGATGCATAGATACGGAGTGCAATTCTGCAAAGCTGGTGATCATGTTAAGTGCATCTGCCAGAGACGATGTGCTAACAAAAGATGTTGCAGACAACTCTGAGTGAAACAAACTGAATGTTTTTCTGACAGTGAGGTAAAGAAACTTTACCTCAGCCCACCATGAGCCTCAGGGCTCAAAGAGTCTTCACAAAACTTGAATTTTTTCCAGTCAGCCCTGATCACCAGGGAAGGCACTGTAAATGAACACGCTATTACCTCTCACCAAGGAGCACTCTGAGTCAGGAATCTCCAGTGCTGACTTTCCTTTGAAATAGCAATTCTGATAAAAGTCATAGAAATTCTGCTTAGAAGAACTCGAGGCATCATACCATATTTCAGTGAATTCCTGATTATGAAATTCAAGGAACGTTGTGATTAATGACTTCCAGGAGTGTTTTGAGCTGATTTTGTCTGTTTGGTATCTAAATTAAGAAGTAAAAATGTGAAACTGGGGTAACTGCTGCTGTTGTGATAGGTTATTCTGTTGGTACGCATCTGCTCTTTTCCTTTGGAGTAAGAAAAACAAAGGACCATTCACAACACCCTAAGCAACAATTCATATCAAAACATCAAGGATTCTTTCTTCAAAACCACTGCAATTTCCTGTCACAAAAAAGCAACAGTAGCTGCCTCCAACTTTTCTGTGAGAGTGCTCTGGTTAAACTGACCTCAAGAATCTCAAGAAATTACTTGGGGCTCTTTCCCCACAACGTTCAAAGGTGACTCTTAGCTGTCTTCTGCTGCATTATTAAAGCCATTCTCAGATTCATTAGCAATTCGGACTGAAATACCAAGAACTTGCATACCGTCTGAATGAGATTATGTGCAGGATGATAACGAAGCATTCGCTGCTGTCTCTGGAACCGCAAGGTTTCATTATTTCAATTACTGTTGTGCTTCTGAGATTAATACAGCCAAGAAACCAGTTCTAGAGGGTCAAAACACACATCTATACCTCCTGCCACCTCTATTCACATGCAGCCATGGAGTTTTATGCTAAATATGTATGATTGTAAACTTGTCAGCAAATCAGAAAAGTTGATTTTTGGTACCGGCTCAGTATGGCAACAGTTTCTGATGCCAGACTGTGAGATCCTATCTCCAGATGAAATAATGATATTGAAATCCCCTCCTGGCTGTTTCTCTGGGCTGGTCAGGTCATGGAAATGACTGTCAAAGATCCAACATTAGTACATGTTCTCAAGGCAACACTGAAGGGGTGGCCAACAGAGAAATTGCTGTTAGGGTTCAAAGCATTTTTAATCCATAAACATGAGCTGTTCGCTCGTAAAGGTTCTCTTCTGGGAAAATCACATTGCTATTCCTGAAGGAGATTGCTGAGTCATGTTAACTATGTTATATGCAGCATAGGCAGGAATTGTGTGCATGAAAATTTTAGTCATGGATTTTGACTAGTGCTTGGAAATGATGCCAGCATAAAAAACCAAAAACAAAACCCTAAATGAATGTATTACCTGCCAACCTCTGTGACACTGCCTGCTGAAAGCCTCAGCGTTCTCTGAGCAATGCCCAAGGAGCAACAGTCTAGAGTCTGTATTGATTTCTGAGGACCCTTTCAGACAGAAATTTAGCTTCTTATCTGTGGTAAACTCGTATTCAGAATGCCTTAGTGGGATTTTATCCTCCCTAGGAACACCTGCTGCCTCAGTCGCTGCTCCCTGTTGAAGATGATCCGTGGTTGCTGCTTACCAGCCCTCTGATAGCAGAACTGCCCTCCTGGCCGATGAGTTCAAGGGTCTGGCCAAGGCAGCCTCATTTGAACTGTCATGCTGTGCCATGCGATCCCTGAGGAAGTGATCAGACTGGACAATGGTGCAAACTTGAAAACCTGTATACTGGTCACGTTCTTCACAACTCAGTGTTGTACATCTGCTGATAGTGAGAGGAGTCTGAGCTACGATGAGACATCATCTCAAGTCACTCCTCTGTCAATTCAACCTTGATCTGTCCTAGAAATTCTGGTACAAGCAGGTGGAGGCTTTGGGGTTTTTTCTACGTCACACTTTAAGATATAACAAAAAACCCTTTACGTGCCAGAAACAATGCAGCTGAGCAATGTGTGGTCCGTAATAACTGTTGAGATTATCGGACCTGACTGAGGTGAAATCCAGAGCACTGCACTCAAAGACAAGCTGGCTGCTGCATTGTGGAGCAGCTGAGAGAGACATCAGTGTCCAAGAAACGCTCTCCTGAAGGGTGTGCATCCTTCTTACTCCTCCTTGGCACTGCTGCTAGCCCCAGGCACTGATGCTGTTACTTGACGAAGAAAGTGCTCCTGTAAGCCCACGGTTCACCGTCATTGTCCCCAAGATCCACCAACTGCTGAACACAGGGAAACCAGAAGATGCTGTGACAGTCAACTAGACAGATAACATCCAACATGGGAGGAAAAGAACTATGTATGAGGGCAAAACTTGGTTTTGGTGTGAATTTTCATAGAGGAAGCCGTGGTGCTGGCAGTGTTCCTTCTTTGTGCAAAAATATTTCACTATTCTTCTTGCTTTCCAGGGCAAGAACATATCTTCTTAGCAGCTTAAAGACTGGGGCAGGCCCTTGTCACCCTTCCTGGGAAGGGGAGCAGAGGTTGCTGTGGAACGAGTGACCCTAGTGGTCCCCTTGCACTTCCCTGTTCCTTATCGAGATCTAGTCCTCAGAAAGATTCTGACCATCCACAGCCTGTGGCACCCACGATGGTCTGCCACAGCAGGGAAAATCTAGTTATTTAATACTCAATTCCAAAGCTAGCAGGGTGATGCTGCGAGCACAACGGCAGCTGCAAAACATGTAATAGGTGCTGGTTTTTATCGTGAGTCCTTCGTAGACCTAACGAGCGTTTGGTTTTCTTGCACTACTGATTTTTAAGATGTTCTCTTTACCTGCGTAGAATGGCATTTTCTCTGCATTTTTCGTCCTGTCTGTTTTGTTCCTCCTGGTCTATATTTGCTGTCCCTAAGTTTCTTGGCTTTGGCTGTCACTGCTCTGCTTTTCCAGACTTACCTGCTGTGTTGGACCTGACCCCCAGATCTCACTTTAATCTCTCCTCTTCACATTCAGTGCAAGAGAGAAGAGAGGAAAAAGGTATAGAAATGGGAACACTTTGAGAAATGTACACACTTTCTCTTGTAGTTTCATTCTGATGCCTTTAGTCATTTGTTTGTCTCTGCTGCTCCAATACTGGGAATTACAAGCCAGAAATATTAGAGTGATCAATAAAAAATGGTGAAAGGAATAAACATTGAGCATGCTGTTGTGGCTGGCGTAGGGACTCAGCTCTGAGCAGTCAGCCCATCTGTTGGTTAATGCAGTCTCATAATATCAGACCATCTGCCTGCTCCTCGTGTACTGCAGTGTAAAAAAACTGGGAGAAGTAGACCACAAAGCTATGAGACGTTCCTCCAAAGCAAAGTAAGCTTCATGATCCTAAAAGCCATCAGTGATACCTAAAACTATCTGTTATTGTCAAACAGCTAAGACAGTCAAGATAGACAAAGGGCCAGCACCCAGACAAGAGACCGCAGTTTGCTAAACACAGGAGGCCATGTGATAAACATTGTCACCAGAAACTGCTTAGGTGAGAGAAGACATGCCGGCTGGTTTGATTTTCTTTAGCTTTAGTTCCTCATTGGTTTATTCGGAAAGGTGAGGTGGAGCTGTGAGGTAAATAATATGATTCTCTTCTACATGATGATGTATTTTCTATCACTTTTTTATGGTTCTGACATTGAACTTGGCTCTGAATTTCATCCTGTGTATGGCACTCAGCAGACTGTGGAATATCTCTGTGCCTTTATTCTTTTTCTCCTAGTGTGAAAACAGTAGAGTAATATAGTAGAAATGAGCATGAAAAACATGCTAAAGCAGGACTATCCCATATGCCTTAATAAATACATTTGGGCTAAACAGAGCTACAGTGCAGGGTCTGGGGTGTATCTCCACCCTCAGCACAGGGCTGAGAAATGAATCATGTTCGGACCTTGTGGCTAGCGTTCCCCACAGCAGAGAATCGTGTTCTCCATGCCTTTGGCATCACCCGCCTGGAAAGCAAGACTCTTGCTTCTTTTTAGGAATTAGGAATTTAACTTGAATTCTGCTATTAAGCATGGCTTCATCTTTGTATATCTGATTACCTTTTAAAAATAATTTCAATGATTCATAATAGATGTGTAAGAAAACACAGCTAAAATGTTACTAACCTGTCTTTTTCCTGCATACTTAGTCATAACTCTGCTAACACCAGTGTGCAGGTACTGGTCTCTGTGGGTAGGTATATACCCTATAGCAGACATATGAAGAATCACGTAAGCAGAATATGAAATGTTCAAGAAGACAATCGGGACTGTTTTGGAAAGCATACAGTTCTTGTAGGAGACCCAGTTACATTTCTTTTCACTGGACGTAGGTCTCTAAATGCTCCTTTTAGGAAAATCTATCTTCTTTTCTTCTCAGGAGCAGCTATCCAGTACAGAAAAAAGGAGATTTGTTTCATAACTTGGCTGTTACAAATTTCATTTGTCTCTTTACCATCCTGAAATCTGTCCTGTGTTGGCCTTATCATATAAAAATGATTCCCTATTTTGACCGTAACTGCCAAACCCTCCTCTCTCTCTCTTTAAATTTTGTCATGACTTTTTTAAGCTGGGGCTGGCAGGGGAGGGATAAGAGGCACACACGGAATGCTGCAGGTGGGTACAGCGTGAATACATGTGGTGGCATGGTGACTTTTTTGTTTTGTTCTTTATTTCCAACAATGATCCTAATATTTCTTTTCATCTTTTCTTAATCTCTGCAGAGCAGTGAATTAATGTTTTCATAGAAGTGTCTGTCATCGCTCTGAGAACTCTATCCTGAGGGGTGAAAGCTAATTCAGAAGCCATCAATATATATGTAAAGGTAGAATTACTCTTCACGTTCACCACTTTGCGTTTATCAACAGTGAATATTGTCTGCCATTTTCAGTGACTGAGAAAGAAAGACTTGTGAATAGTTTGGATGCCTGTAGTGTATTTAGTATCTTTAAAGTTTTCACACTCCATTTGTCCTTTTAGCTGAACTCTTAATTTCTTTGAATCAGCTCTTGTTTTTCTTATGTTCCGTTCTTCACAGCTTCTTTTTAGCTTTTATTGCTCCTGCAAGGATGCCGTATTTGTCTCTGTTAGTCACAGATACAAGGTATTTCTTACTAACCTTTTCAACCAAGTTCCCCACACCACTCAGGACTAAGTCAAGAGTTACAAGTTTCCCAACTAATTTCTTCATGCGCATAAAGTTTGTCCAAATTTTAGTCTCTGCATCACTCTGAGCATGACATTTTCTCAGTCAATGCATGGAGCTTCGTTTTCTGCTCTCTGATATCGAGTGGAACCCTGCTACAGTAAGCTGTCCCGATGGGTGATCACTAATATAATTCTGTATTTTTTATCTGAGCGTGCAACCCATCCATAGGGACTGTGTTTCTCATTAATGACATTACCTTGATATTCTGATTCAGCTTTAGTACATGACATCTGCTTTGTCTTTCAGTGTAATCAGTACCAAGACATTATTGTCCCACTAATTATCTTTCTCCCATCAAATTTCTGGTACACCTATTATGTCAGTATCCATTAAAATCATGCATCTAGTTTCTCTTCTCATTAATTGCTGTTGTAGTTCTGGCTTAGAAGCATGTATAGATTTGGCTCAGCTTTCTCCTTTTGCGTGCTGTGTTTAGGTGAGACTTTATTTGCTTATTTGCTGTTTGCCATGTGCTATCTTAGTTTTGCCAGCTACTTTTTAGACAATACAGAATTTTTATTGCTTCATCTCTACAGGATACATCATCATAAGCTGTGTAGAGGACATGCAGAAGGCATCTCCTACCTCTGCCAGTACAGTCTCTAATTTAAAAAGTCCCCTGTAACATTTTTGACTGCTAAATGCTCACTAGCAGTGAACATTTTCCTTCTGAAAGGCTTTGCCTTGCCTCAACCTCCATGGTCTCTAAAAAGACGTGCAAGCTGCATTCAAAAATGGACCAAGTACCTGAAAACTGTACTCTTCAGTGTAATGCATGTGTCCCTCACTGAACAGGTTACCCTTTCCTTCTTCAGACATCAAAATACTCAGCAGGAACAAAACTTGGATTAAATTTGTGGAGAAGATCCCAGGAGCAATTCAGAACCGAAAGCCCACTGTGGCAGTTTCCTTCCAGCTCCTGTTGAAAATACTTGCTGTCTTACAACTCACATCTGTAATGAGAATCAGAAAACGGTACGCTTCGCGGGACCCAACATCTGCTCTGCGAGGGCCCATTAAAAGTCATGGCCAACATAACCAGCTATTGCCCTATCATCCTTTATTGATAGCGAATGGAAAGTGTCATAAGAAATATTTGTGGAGGCAGAATTTTTTTTCCTAGTTATTATCTACCATTATCAAGCTGATTTTGTTAAGCAGATTTGGCACTAACAACCAGCAATAGCTAATAAATTCAATCTCAGGCTTACAAGGTTCTGACAGATAGTTGGCAGCTGCCTTAAATGCAGGGAAGAGCTCTCCTAGTGTGGGTTGGAAATGCTTATTTATACCATTCTGTGGGTCTGTTTGCCCCAAATTTTGCTGCCTCATTTTAGTAGATGTCATTGGTGTGATATATGCAAAGAGTATAATAACTGATATAGCATCCAGCTACACTAGAGATCAGCACACATGGATTAAAGGTAGGAAGCGCAGGCATAAACTATTACATTTTTACAGTAAGAATGAGAAACATTTTCATTTATAAATGCAAGATTTGTGGTAAGGCTGTAGCTAGGCCTCACCATAGAATTTACCTTACTGTGAATGCCTCTGTGATTAGCTTTTCTATGCTAAGTAGGTTTTTAATATTATGCAGAGGTTTTATACTGACTTGCTGTTAATTGGTGAGAGACTCTAGAAAAGACTCACTACACAACTAGCCTCAATTTGTTCTTAGGCTTCCTTTTAGTATGCCTGAAGACTGGAAGATGATGTGCTCAGAACTAGGCACAGGCTTCACTAGCCTGTATTTAGCTTAGATGCTGGTTAGATAGAGGTTGTCTCTGGGTCAGGGAAAACCAATTGGAAGGAAAGCTTCAGAGAGCCTGAGCGCTCTGTTGCAGTAACAGAGCATGTACACGTGGAGAAGTTTTAGATAACTGAAACCTTCAACAACCACATTTTAGTGGTAAGTGATGCTAAGAATGTGTACAGAAACTGAATAAGCTGAAGTCTCATAACACGGGTAAGTTTAGTCCAAAAATTCCAAGTTACTGTGAAAACCACAGTATGTTTGTGTAACTCAGCTCCACTTTTTATATTCAATGCATTTTATCATATCTATCTCATTTACTTGGCAGAAGAATCAAGAATCTGTCCCAGCACTGGGTGTAACTGAGTAGTTGACAGGCCTGTGACCATTAAAGTTAATGCTAAATGAGGGGATGAAGAAATTAAAGGATTAGGAAGTTCTTTCTAACTGGAAAAGCGAAGAAAAGAAGTCAGGAAGTTAAATACTGCAGTGAAACTAAGTTGGGCATCGTTGACACATAATGTTCTCTTCATATGTGATGAAAGTTTCTCTGCACAGTACAAGACTGGTGGTGAAAAATTCAGGTTAACTATGTTGCACTGTCCATCTTGATCTACAGTCTTATATGAGTGAGATGATCAGCAATTCCCATCTCTGAGTGAGCATTCCCTTCTCTCTCTGTTAATATGCCTTACAACTCCATGGCATGACTTCAGAAATAGTTATAAGTTTCTTTATACCACTACACCTTCCTTCCTCAAAAGGGAAAAATAGAATAGTCTAGAAATACACACTGACATCGTGCAGCAACTCTAAAATTCAATTTAAAAAATGCTGACAGTGTTTCACACAACCAAAAAAATACTTAAAATAAAGCACTAAATGCTGTTTTGGAAAGTGTGTGGGTGATGCCACCAAGCATTATGCACCATGATGAACTCGCAGAGAAAACGGATAAAGCACAAAATCATCCCATTGCCTTTATGACAGACATGTGCTGCTTCTGAGTGTGTCTCCTGAAAGTGTCCTGCAATGCCCACTAGCCCTTGTGCTGGGAAAGGCAGTGAGCTACCATTCCGCAGGCTGCCTTTTCAGTTCCTCTTACATCTTCATCAATATCCACTATAGCTCCTCTCATGTCTTGCCTTCAGGCTGAAGAATCTTAATCTCATCCTTGTACAGAACCTTCCAGAACTCTGATTATCCTTGCCACTGTTCTGTAAACTGGACTAAAAAGGACAAAATACCATACTATATTTTGTATAAAGGTGAAGGGTTTGGATGTATACAGTCCTCGTGTGACAGGATCCTCTTTGCTCCGTGCCCAAGTCCTTTCCTAATGCTTTCTAACAGGTAGTTTATTTTTTAACCGCTGCCGAGTGTTGAGCTAGTGTTTTCATAAGAACGGTTATGCCCCAAGGTCCCATTTGTGTGTGTAAGATTTAACTCAGAGCCCATTAGTGGCAGTAATCCCAGGACTGTTCTTCCCTTATGTGCATAATTTATTTAGGTTTACTTACAATGAACTTCACAGAGATGGTCTCTGTTACTGTTTCTCTCACTGAAATACCCCACTGCCTTATTAATGGTAATTGCCCTTCTCTTTCAATTTGTCCAGCTGATCAGCAATTCAGACTGAGAACGATCGTTCCATACACCACTTACTGCCTCTCTCTCAGAACTGACGAAGGTACCGTATGCCCAAAAGGTTTTGTGATTGATTTAACAAAATATACTGCTTCTTCGTACAAGCATCAGTTTCCATCATCCAAGGCCATTGTTAGCGTGAAGGACATGGCGAGGCTCGTGCATCCATGGGCAGAGAGCTTCTGTCTTGAGCAGGGCACAGGATGGGCTCAGCTGATCAATTTGTTAATTGAACTCCACCCATTTTTTTTCCCTGATAAATACTATTTTGAAATATGGGATAAATTGCTATTGAGAATTTACAGCTTCAATACCAGGGCAAAGAGCAGTTTGCAGCCTGCTTCTTTCTGTGCACTTGAATATTGTTTTTTCAGAGGGTAAATCAAACAATCAAGCATCTACATGATTCCTTCTCACAGAGACATTGGTACTGTGACTGCAGTTTTCTGACCATAAATGTCTTCGTGGCCTGAGGAAACGGTGTAGCATGTCCTTCCTCACTAGAGGAAGAGGGGAAATGCCTGTATTACGATATACATCTTTATTTTCTTGTAAAACTTTCAGCTGAATGAAGAGAAAACGCATCAGAGAAATGACAGATCTGCATAGCCTGAGTAAATAGCTGTCTTAAACCCCTGGCATTTGTTCCACCTGGCTGTAGGTAATCTGGATGACGTGTAGGTCCTTGTGTGCTTGGGTAATAATGTTTCCCCTGGCACTAAAGTACAACAAGAAACAATACTGATGCAATTTGCAAAATGGGAAGAAACCTTGACTGTATTTATTGTCTTACCTTTTTCAGAAGCCGGGGCAAGGTCAATAAAACTTCGACATTTTTCACCTTTAAAAGAAAAGGATTATTTTATGAGACAGAAGTTGACTGGTTTTGCTCTACCTCCTCTTTCTGACTGGTGTTTCTGCCATCACTCCCACCTGGGACTCTACAGGACCACTAGCTCGTCTCACCCAGGGAGCAGACATTTACCCGTGCCTCCAGCCTGGACCAAGAATGCTATGCTCACAAGGCTGGACTCTCCCTTCGGGTTACAGTCCCTCCATCAGGAGTATGAAATACAGCTAGTGAAGAAAAATGTTCTCTCTGACGGTCGGGTCCCTGTTGGGTCAGTGCTGCTCTTTCCCAAGGCCAGGAATAGTGTTGCACTCCAGATGGAGTATTTCACCAACAACTCTGCCCTCTTTCTTCTCATCGTCAGGATGAAGCCTGTGCCCCACCAGGGTCTGACTGAACCTCCTGGTGCCAGGAAGCGATGTTGTGGGACAGATGTCTCAATAGACAGATACAACACATCACTAGGACAGACAAAACCTGAAGCACAGAGCAAGCTAAGCAATTGCATAGAATTAAAAAAAAAGAAGTTTAAAAAGCAGGCAAATGCCTTGCCGTGACTGTCACACAGCCCTGTGCCACTCCTTCTGCTTTGTGGCTGCTGCAGCCATTTATCATTGTAAATTAAATTTTCTCTGTTGAGGACTCCACCTCCATTTTTACAGGCATTCATGAGAAGCCCACTGCTTCTGAGCAAGAACTGTATCTTAAGAGTGGATGTATTGACCCTTCTTTTTTACTTCTTCAGGCAATCAAGGTGTTTCTAAAAGAATTCCTCTGCTCTAGGTGCATCCATACCCCAGGTGCATGTGTTTCCTTCAATATGGTGTGTTCCAAGGTGACCAATAGCCTGCCTGCCTCCAGGAATCAGAGCCCAGCATGCCTGCCAGCGGTAATGGAGAATCCATTTTGCTCTTTAATACTTTAATTGATGCAAAGACAGCTTCAGGAGGAGGTTTTGTTTTTTTTTTTATTATTATTCGCTTTGCTCTATTTTAACTGCACAGAAAAAAAAAGGAATCAAGAAGGCTGAGCCGTTAAAAAAGAATAAACAGTGATGTGTTGTAGAGATGTTGAAGTCAGTGTGTAATTTTTTTCTGAGTTGTAATTAATTATATGTACAAACCAATACAAAATGATAATCTTTCCGGCGTCTTTGTTGGAGACATTGAGATAAAAGTAACCATTCAAATGATAGCTGTGCTGAAATAACAATCTATTATAATCCAATTATTTTACCACATTTATTTACTTTTTGCAGCTTTAAACCTATGCTAAATATGCCAAAATGTGTTGTGTTCGTAGTCCGTTGTCTGTCTGTCTGTGTGTGTGTTGCTATAAAAGAAAAGAAAAGGTTCACTTGATTTTTAAATGAATGTTTCAATATCTATGTTCATGGCATAGGGAAGGACTTCTAGTCTGTGAATCCAGGAGGTGTCAAGAGGACAGCGAAGAAAAGGAAGTGACGTTTGACTTATCAAGCACCATCTCTATTTGGAAAGAGGTAGGCAGGACAGTGCATATCTGAGCAGAGGAATGTCAGATGAGTAAGTTATTAAGTTTTGGGGCAGACAGACTGAAGGATACCTGTTGGATCACAGAAATCACAGCATCCCAGAAGCATTGTGTTGATGGGAGCTCACAAGTCTCTTGTCCAGCCTCCTGTTCAGAGCAGGACTATTACCAACACTTGATCAGGTCAGCTGTGACTTTGCTCAGCCAAATATTTTAAGGATGAGGGTACCCATTCTTTAGTGACTCCAAGGATGGAGCTTCTCCCCTGCTCTGGTCCTAGGGCTGCACCCTCCTTCTGGAGAAGTATTTATTATGCCCAACCTGCTCTGCCATCTTTGCAGTCATCCTTCCTCTGTTTGTAGGGAGATGGACAAACCCAGATCCCTCAAATTCTTTTCACATGTGGTATACTTTAGGCCCCTGACCAAGAAATCCAGAGAAACAGGACTATAAAAGACACTGTGCTGTAAGCGGGAATCATTCTCATCTAGAGCCTCTGAATTTTAGGGCACGAGTTGTGTCAGGAATGCATCGACAAAAAATCAAGGGAATATAGGGAGAGTTACCTTTAGATTTGGAGTTGATATAAGCAGATTAAGCACAGTTTTTCATTGTAGCCATGTGGATCTGTGGTTTGGGTTTGGTTTTGTTGTGGGTTGGGTATTTGTTTGTTTGTTTGGGTGGGTTGTTTTTTGGTGTGTCCCCCCAGGTGTAAGCTATTACTTTTATTGCCATATCATTTTAACCTGTCTTCAGCTAACTGGCTAGCACCGAGTCACCTCTCACCTGTGGCTGCAGTGAATCTGAATCCATATTACTGGAAACCTTTGACAAATACCTGACTCTCCAGCCTGTTATCCCAAGGCAGTCAAAGGGGAATGGCATTAGCTACTACTGAAACCGCACAGACTGTGCTGAGAGCTGGAGATACACGCTGCCTTTCTGACACATGGCAAGGTACGAAGCCTTTTGACACAAGGTGCCTTGTCTGCAGGACAGATTTAGAGAGTGTGATGGATCACAGGCTATTTGGAGGAATGGGCATCCTCATCCTCCCTCAAATCAGCTTGCCCAGAACACCATCTCTCCCAGGAGAGATGGCTGTGGCTGTATCTCGAGTTTAAATTATATGGGCAGAAAATGCTGGAGTGTCCAGAAAAAGTCCTTTAGGAGCCATAGTGCAAAGAATGACTGTAGATTCGAGACAGAGAAAAGCCTGGAAGGAGGTGACTTTCAACAGCTGATATCTGGGTCCTGCCTGGCTCAATGCTAAAGGTTGTTGTAGGAACTTTACAAGCAGTTTCGGATGATGAACATTTCCCTTCACTGTTCCTGTTGCTGGTGCGCTGGAAACCCCTCCTCCATTTTCAATGGTAACCACTGGTGGTATTTATAGACAACATTCATACTTCGACATGCAGACATGCATCTCTCTGAAAACTGAAGATATCGGCTGTACTTTCACTGTTCCTCTTAGGATTTATTCTAAGTTATTTTTGGGTATCTTGTATAACTGATCTCTTAAGCCCTCTTAAGTTTAATTTTAGACTTGGCAGAGTTTATCCTGCTGTGCTGCCCTTTTCCAGATGCATCTTCTCCTCATAACCAGGCTCCTGTAGAGTCTTTAGAGAATACAGAAAAGGCTGTTTAGAATGTAACAAGAAGAGTGTCAAGGATGCATCCCCCGGTAGTCCTGCCTTCACCCAGCTGTGGCAGTGATTTGGACAGAGGAGAAAGCCAGGGAGTGAGCAATCCTGCACATAACTCACATAGAAAGAAGAGGTGTAACCTGGCTTTAATGCTCTCCACTTCCCCACAGGAGCAATGGCCATGTACACTGCGTGTGACGCTCTCTGGAGCTCAGCAGTGTCAGGGAGCTGCTGGAGGATGAGGAGAGAGGACTGACCGACCACCTAAACATCAGTAAGAGCGAAGCACTCGGTACTGAATCCTTCTACGGCTTCCCAAGCGTGAGGTAGAAACACCATCTATGCAACCCTTGCAAATCCGTTCCCTCATAACCAGACTGGCTGTGTGTGGGCTCAGTTGTGCCTCTGCTGGGCTTCCTGAGAAGGAGGTATGGCTTGTAGGTGACTGTAGGTCTGGGTACTAGCAACTGGAAAGCCCCAAATTTGTGTGTGTTTTTCTCGAATTCATTAATTAATCTAATCCTGCATATGTGCGTGTGTTGTGTATTTGTACTTCTCGAGGGAACTTCAAAGTGAACCAGCCAGAGAGTGGGAGATGTACCTGGGAAGACCCAAGGTCTGAGCTAGTGGCTGGTAGGAGCGCTGAGGTCTTGGTATGGATAATAGGCGTAGCCCATGGGAATATCTGAGGGACCATTTGTGCGGAGCGCTTGTGCATCTACGGAGGGAAAGGGTGCACATGTTTCAGTAGCGATGTGCAGAGAGGAGGGAGCTAGCTGATGGGAGTGACGTTTCTGTGGGTGCTGGTAAAGGCACGGCTCTCTCTGGGTTGGTCTGTGTGGCCAGCCCCCCCAGTGTCATGCATGCTCGCACATGTGTGTGCATGCAGGTGTGCGCACCTGCATCTTGAACACATGCCACAGGCACCTCACTTGCCGTAGCACGTGGCGGTAGTGGGGCTGCTCTCCCACCTTCTCCACTGACAGGTCCTGCTTCAGTGTCACACGCACTTTGGGTGCCTGTGACTCCGTGTTGGAGGTAAATGCTTGTTCCTCTCACCTTCCCCAGGCAGAGTTCAGAGACAGCTGTACCTCCCTAGCCTGACCAATAATTTGAAAGCAAAAGCAAAGAAAGAACAGTGGCTTTTCCAAATCCCCAAGTTCAATTTGCCAGAAAATGAAGACAAACAGGTCCCATAGAGCCATACTGGCTCCAGAGCTACTTCCCCTGTTATGCCCCACTCCCCTTGTTGTAGGCCCGGTGAAACTGCACCGCGGCAGAGCAGATGTGCCGAGCTGCAGCTTCCGAAGCGGACGCAGGCTGGCATTCTTCTCTGTGACCATGGAAGACGGAGCTATGGAGCAATTAGAGAGCTACACAGGGCAGCTGGAAAGGCAGGTGTATGTGCACACAGATTGGGTCTAAACTACAGCCCACAGATGTACTGCCAAGCTCCCTGTGCACACTGGAATCACTCTGACTTTAAGCCTTTGGGACACCCACATGTATTCTGCTGTTCCTTCCACCCATTGTCTAAAATAATGTATGGTTTGTTTGCTCCTTTCTTCAGGACCCCACACTGCACAAGAGCAGTTGAAGTTTTCCAAAGTATACCTCAGTAAACTGGTGGTGGTGTAGTCTGGAAACTGGGAAGAGGGCAGAAAACACACCAAAAAAAGCATAGGCATTAAGACAACATTCTAAGTTTATAACATGGTTGTTGCAATGGGAAGGACCAAAAGCTGGTACCGGATCATACTGGGTCTCACATTCCCGAGTTCTCTCTGCCTCATTAATAACCACAGCAGCAAAATAAAAACAACTCTGAAAAATCCTAGTTTGTGTGTCTTCCAACTACACAGTGTCAAAATATTCTAGTTAATTTGACTTAAAAAAATCCAATAGTTCTGACTGAGAGAAGGAGCTCTGTTATAACTCTGATTTTCAGCTTGCAAAAAAGAAAAAAAAAGAAAAAGCTGTCTGTATTCCCTTACCCTGCATAAAATTTTACGAGTTCAAAAGTACAGTTCTGATGGAAATTTAAATGATTAAATTTCATTTAAACAGCATTCCCTTTTAGTAACACTCTGGCTCTCAGCCCATGAAAGACAAGGTCCCCTTTTTTCCCAACAGGCCCTTACAAATCTTTATCTCTCCAATTTTATCTGGAGTCATGTGATTCTGATGAGATCCCACTGAAAGTAAAACCATTATATTTGTCTAAAAAAAGATACGACCCTCAAGGGATCCCAGCCTAGACGAGGCTGAGGACTGCAACACAACTTCAGTGAACTGAAGTACTACATTAGGGAAAATACAGGTTAATGAGCTCACTCAAACAGATTAGTATCAGGTTAATTAACAAGTAAAATATTCCACTTTTGATTAAACTGATCCCAGACAGAGCATTTAATTGAATTTTTTCTAATGAAAAATCGAGTCTTAATCTGCAAAAGCAACATTTTCCGGTTGACCATGTTGATTTTGCTGGAGCAATATTTTCTTCCGGAAAATAAACAAGTTCATACAGAATTACAGTAAAATATGTCTTGAGCTATGCAAACAATTGCTTTCTCTCTGACAGCTGCCATTCATAGCTGTTGCCCATCAACATTACTCTTAGTTCCAAATAACATGAGAATTTGTTCAATTTCTCAGCCTCTGCTGAGATAACTTTTTGCCTTTTGGGGTTGTTTTTAAATCTGAATGCTATACTACTGTTTGCTTTCAGCAAACTCTTACAACTTTCCACCCTTTAAAGTGGAAAAGCTGAAAGGTTTCCACTTTTTCATTGCAGGCATGCATTTTTCTTCAGTTCACATATGCACAAAGAAATGGTAATGATTTCTTTAGGGGGGTGTCACCCCGCTCTGGAGCTTGCCCCTGGCTGGCTGGAGCAGTAGGTCGCTGTGCAGGGGCAGAGGGTGCAGGCAGAGCAGAGAACACCCCAGTGCATTTGTGCTGACTGGGCCCATGTGCCATGGCAACTGCGTTTTCTGCGCTGCAACTCTCCCTGATGAGAAAAATCTTGCAGAGGATCTGAAAGCAAACATCTCCACAGGCTGCTCTCAAATCATGTCTGATTCAAACACATCCAAGTCATCTGATTATCTTGGTAAGACCTGATGGATGTGTGTACACATCTATCATCTGGAGAGCGAGAAAACAGTTCAGGTATTTTTAAATTATTGGGAGAATCAAGGAAACAATGGTGCTGAGAGAGGCTTTCAATGATTCTGGTGTCCAATTAGACCGGGAAAACATTAAATCAGAGTTGCTTTCAGCATTTCAAGGCACGGAATGGGCAGAGGAGGGTTTTTATCTGTTCAGCCCACAGGTGACCATCTGCCACGCTGTGCTTACTCCCTGCTAAAGGAAACATGCCAAAATACACCAGTTGTTGGGGGTCCGGTATCTGTGGAACTATAAGGTCTCCCCAGACCAAAGCAGTAAGGAACCAATAAAACCCTAAAGCCCTGGTTGTAGAAGAACTGTGGTTCAATAGCTCAGACTCTTTCCAATTAATAGCTGTGGATCAGTGTGGATTCTCTTTTACCCATGCCAGTGCTTCTCTCCAGATAATGCCCAACTAGAGTATTTGCATTGGATCTGTGCCCTTAGCTCTGGAGATATATAAGCAGGCCAGGCAGAGATGAAAGTCATTGAAAGCAAAGAAGGAAACTCCTTTTCACGGGTGGGATTACTCCAGAAAATGAGAACATCAAAAGCTGATGTGTGGCAAAATGGACGGAAAACCAGATTTGGGACAGAGCATTACTCTGATGGCACGTCACGGCACTGTGAACACGAGTCCTGAGGCTGCAGCCTGAAACACGTACAAGTGGCTGTAGGTAAGAGGCAAAGGGATTGCTGGAGGGAAGGGACCTTGAATGTCAGAGTCTGTACTACATCAACCTGTATTGCTTCTCCACAGTTAACACCATAACAGTATTTCTTCCCTGGTTTGTCCTTTTGTCTGTCCTATGCTCCTCTTAGCTGTTGCAATTTAGGCCGACTATGTCAAAGTGAACTCCAGAAACTTCTCCCACCTTTTCTATCCAAAAATTCTCCATGGATTGAAGCATTCTATTTTTCCAGGCAGGCACACCTGACTTGGTGTATGGGAACTGAGATAACTTTAATCTTTCAGCCACAGACTTTTAAAGGAAATACACTGCAGTACATTGCAAATGAATATGCAGTTTTTGAAATCAAGTGAAAAAAAGTTGTGCTTGCATTTCTTCTTGTGAACCTTATTTCCAAGCTTGTACCTAACAACTTTGCAATGAATTCTCATGTAGTCTGTTTTATCTGGCCAGGCGATGAACAGTGAAATCAGGCTGAATGGCAGTATGATGTGGTTTTGGTCTCTCCAAATCTAGTAAGTTTAGACATGGTGGAATGGCTCTGCTTCCCGATTTTCTACACTATAAACATGGATTGTGTTCTTTTGTGTCATCAAATGCAGTCAAACGCAAGGTGGAACACCTTAAAGTGAATTTTGTTTGCCTGTGACTGTTCTATACGCCATGTCATTCCATAGTAATAACATCTGCTTCTTATAATTTCCTGTCTTCTGTAGTCATTTGTAAGCTATATCAGCAAAGATGTAAATTACCATTTTGTTTACCAACAAGAATACTAAATAACTTTACACCAATTCATGATTAACAGAGGATCCTGCTAGAAGCAGCCCTATTCCCTGGTAAGTCCCCCCATTTTGAGATCTGTCAGGAGGCCAGTTCTGTTAATTCCGTATAAGGAAAGCTTTAAAATCAGGATTGAGACTGCTGAAATTTAAAAACCATGGGGATATCATGATGATCGATATTCCATCCTGTATTTATTTCTGTAGCCCTGAATGCATCTGTTCATATTTTGCACTGACACTGGGGTAAGCATCTCAGTTCTCTTTGATATGTGGGACCTGTGTGTTAGTCTTCCAGCACTCTGAAGTTTATTCCATTTTCAAGGGACTAGCAGAACCCCTCAGATGCCTCCTTTAAGGCTACTGGGTTAAATGGTTGAGGACACACACAGCCGAAGAGAAAGCCACACAGTTTTTGCTAATGAGGTAGAGAGCAGCTTATCAAATAAGGAGGGGTTCACTGTCTTGTCCCTTGCTTCGCTCTCTCATGAGTCTCAGCCTGCTGGGACTTCATATCCACCTTTTATGTATGATAGATATTCATACAGCTAGTCTGTCTAGCAGGATCAGGAGGACCTAAAATCCAAAATTCCCAGTGCACTGCAGACACAAAACATCCCCAACATCCTATAAAAAACTGAATGTCTATAATAAAGTGATCACCATCACAGCTATCATGTATAACGGGAAGAGAGCAAGAGTCATCGTGAGGAGAATTAACAGATCTGAAGACTTTTATCCTATAGCTTAAATTCCTATGACCAGGCCTATCTTATCCTGTAAGCAGAAAACCAAGGATTTGTTAGGAAGAGTTCATAAGTGCTTTTCTCAAATGGACCTTTCCCCATGTTGTAAAGGAAGGCAAAAAATTGTTGCTATCCCTGTTATCTAGCCTGAGGGAGATTTCCCTTCTGATCCCAAATTAGATCATCAGTTTAATGTTCAGTGCATGAGCAGACATACCAATTAGATACTGAGAAGCTGTAATAATGTCAACAGCCGCAAAGCAAGCTCCTCGCATACTGTCTCCACCTGTAGCCAATTTCTGGTGCTTTAGAGAAGGCATAAAACCCCCCAGAAGATGTGATATGCATCAAGTCAGCAACTATTTTTTCCTTGGCTCCCACTGGTGACCAGTGGCAACCCTGAGCACGGGTGTCATGTAATGCAGCATAGATGTGGTGTGCACAAGGCAGTCAAACCAAGTTGGCTCCTTTCAGCCCTTAAGACACCAACAAATCAGCTATGCAGGACTCACTGCAAGCTTCCTCATGCCAGAAACATTCCTCTTCCCTCATACAGCTCTTTCTGTGACTTCAAGGAGTAGCCATTTCAGCCTGTGGATTTCCTGTGCTCCCACTGCCCAGTGTGGAGGTGAAGTCCAGAGACCCAATTTCTGGGAACCCCTCCTTGGATTTGCACTTTTTTTCTCAATGATAATTTACTTAAGTCACATTCTTTTCTTGATATCTATCCATAGATATGTATAAGGTACCATCACATCCCCTCTAGATCTTCACTTTGTTATAATAAAGAGGACCAGTATTTCTTTTCTTTTCTTGAAGGAGATTCTCTTTTCCTTACCTACCTTGGAAATCCCACTCTGCATCTACCTCACACACTCCCCCCCCCCCCCCCCCCCCTTTTTCTGACGCTAACTATGCACAATGGCATTAAAAGAACGCACTGGTGTTACCCGTGCCTTGCACTGTGGTAATACCACTTCCCTAGAGTAACACTTTTCCATTATATCGCAGCACTTTGGCCGCTCACAGTCACCCCACAGTCAAATACTGGCCCACAGCTTGTTTCTTGTCTTCTGCTCACAATTGATAACTATCTGTGACCTCACAGAGTCTTATGTTTGGTGCTTTTACTTTTTTTTTTTTTAATTTTAATTATTTTAATACTATTCTTACAACTCTGTCAGACCAGCTTACGTTTTCAATCATGCAGAAAAATCTCTGCTCTGTCATGCCAATATTCCCAGACTTTGTGTCACAGCATATGTAAGGAGTGCATTTAAAGTAGGATTATTCTCTTCAAATTAAGACTTCTGTGTTAGAAAGGGCAACTTCTTAGACAGATTCCTTTATGGCCAATGAGGAAAGCATGTAATCCCAGGGCTCAGTTCATCCCACATGAGGAGGAATTTAATCTCACCCAGAAGTACTCTCTGCTGGCTGCAATGGTGATATTGATCAGTTTAGGCACAGATAACTACATTTGCCGATGTCCACGTTTGCCGTGGGATTCACCTTGCCTTTTTTTTTTTTCCTTTATGAATTAGGTGACAGGAATTTTGTTCCTACTTTTTCCTAGATCGCTGGTCTCAGCAATAACAGCAATCAGTCCCAAACCAGTTTGAGGACAACTAGAAATATCTGATCTCCATTGTGATACCTTCCCTTTTGATATTACTTGCCACAGCCTTCTTGTAAGACTGTTCTTTAATGAGTTTAAAATCTGTTTAACCCCATCATAATATACAGTAAAATCTGCACCACAGACTCAAGCAAAAGGTCTACCTCATTCCCTGTATTGCCATCCAGTAACAGATATTTAGGGAAGAACAAAGGGGTGGTTGCAGGGTGATTCTGCCCAGGTTCTCCCCTTGTGACCTCAGTGCTGCATCAGTAGTCTGGGGACCTCCCGGTCAGAGGTTGCTCTCAAATTATCATGTTAGTAACATGGTAACATTTCCCCCTTGGATCCATGCAGTCCCCAGTTTCAGCCTTCACAACATTCCCTGGCAGGGAGCTTTGTAAGAAGTATTTATTTTTGTCTGTTATGCCTTATTGTTCTTAAGTCACAAAAGCTGTCAACGGTGTTTCTTGTCTGATCGCTGTCATTCTGTTGATCCCCACCAATATCATAGTTCTCTGTACAGTGTACTTTCACTCGGGTCTGAAGAGGCTCAGGCTGTTTAGCATTCCCCAGGGTGGAAGCATGTCCACATCCGTCACTACATTGTTACCATTCTCTCCACTCTCCGTAGTTCTTCTGCAGAGAATTTTCAGTGGGACGTTCCATCAAATGCTTTTTTGTCAATCCATAGAGACTGGCTTTAATGCATTACCCTTGTCTAAGAAGTGATTCATCTTGTGAAAAGATTTACCTTTAACAAAACCCTACCTTTGATAAAACCCATTTGTTGCCATGTACTGAGTGCTTTCCCTGAAAACTGTCCTAAGGTTGTTGGGTCAAGTGGCCTATATAATTTCTTTCCAGTCTCCTTTGAATACAGCAATGTGCAGATTCTTGCTACTAAACCTGCATTTTCATGTGCCAATTATTTCAACATCCTCAGATGGAGCTTATCCAGGCCCCCTAGGTTCTGTTCCTCTATTGCTGGAAATTTTATCTTTAATATCGAGCTCTACCTCCTCAATTCCTTTTACCACTCTTTCCTTCCTAAACAATTTATAGCTAGCAATTTTTACATTCTGGTCATGCAGATAAACCCACCAGGTTTCAGTCATGCCAATTATATTTCTCATAATCCAGGAAGAATTCCCAATTCCTCTTGCTTTTAATTATATACTCACAAGGTGCTTCTCCCTGGTCCCGCTCTCTGGACAGCCGCCTACGGTGAATCACATATGCTTATTATCACACGGTGGTGAGGGAGAAGGGTGATGCAGTACTGCTCTAGACCTGTGAAAGTGTATGGCAAGTTCACGTCCTTACATGTTACAGGTTTATTCAGGTCTGCAGGATACACCTCTCTTGTTCTCTGGCTCCTTCTTAAATGTGCATTTAACGTCCATATTTATGGCCCATTTTGATGCATCCTTACATACCATGGAAGTTCCACTCTACCATTTGCTCCTTAAGGAATGCTAAGGAAAATGTGGTACTGAGCATACGAAGAGCTACAGACCCTTTGCCCTCAAAATATAATGCCAAGGCTACAAACCAAGCCTGTGCATACCCATTCCTGATCTCCCTGACTTTCTATGTAGCATGGTGAGCAACATGGAGAGGTTTATTTAACGAGACAGTACTCTCATAAGGCACCTAGGCAGCTGCTCTTCCCCCTGAATGTGGATGTTTTTACTGAGATTGTCTGTTTATCAGCAACTAGAACAAGATCTAAGTGCACTTTTTTTCTATTAAAGTCAAACCAAACACACTATTGAGGAAAATCAGCTAACATGTTATTGCTTCCCAGCTCTCAAACGCCCCTACCTGTTAGGACAAGGTATGCCACCTTACCTACTTCATGTGTTAATTTTTTCATGGCATGCATGTTCTTGAGTCACGGACCTACAACTAGTTTACCACTGCTGCTCTTAGCACATCACTTGTCTGGTATCTTGTCCACAAGCACAGCCTTAGACTGCAGGTGTGAAATAAGGTATGCACTTAAAGTCATACTCAAATAGAAGTGAAATGATAGAGAGCTTGGCCCTGAGACGCCTGCCCACAGCCAAGGAATTCATGGCCCGGGAGGCGGCAGCAAGTGCCCTGTGCAACATGTGAGTGCAGAACAGGACTCGTGATGAGCGTGATCTGCAGAGCTCGCGGGGTATGGTTTGGCTTCATCCTCTTTTGAAGGTGCATTGCTCTTACGGAAGGTACCTCCACCCATGTGGGATCCAAAGCATCGACCCCACTCTGAAAGGGAGAGCCTTCATCCTCTTTTTAGTAGACTGGGATTCAGCATACTTTTGAGCCAGAAATTGTATTAAATGATTAAAGGACTCACCCACCAATGAAATCTATATGCTCATGACCTTCTATTCCCAGAGGGGATTCACAATTATATTTCTCAGGTGCTAAATGCTTTTCAGATTCTTTAGCTGTCCTAGACGTGCTGGATAAAAATAAACTCTAGGTTCGCAAATTATTTCAGAAATAATCACAGCATTCAATCTCTGTTAGAGATGTCAGTGAAAACCAGAAACCTGCAACAAGATGAAGGCTTGCTTCGCGCGTCTCTGCACAGAGAGTGTATGGCATGCTTTTTGCACCTCCCCCTCTGGAATCTAATCGACATTTCAGATAAGCAGTGAGAAGACACTCAAAAATTGGGGTCATTTTAAGGTACGACTGAGTCCCAGTCCCCCCCGGCCAACCGGGAGACCTGCTACCCTGTCCTTCCTCGCAGCATCAATCTTCTGGGAACTCGTCCTGTTGTGTCTCACTACAACATCTGCTGTGTTCCAGCTGCACCAGCGCAGAGAGCAGAAAGTTGGGACAGTGCCGTGACTGTCAGGAGGGATACATCAAAAGCTCGTGGCTAGGGGAAGAATGTGGCTCACAGCTGGGAATGTTAGGAGTCTCTGGAGAGTTTTGACAGCATCACAACCACAGGGTTACTGGCATTCCTGTGTTCCTGGTGGGATTCATGTTGCTTAGCTTCAGACGTCGGCAGTAAGGAACCAGGGATAGGTCAGGAGTTGTAGGGATGGTGCTGACCATAGGCTGTGGCCATACGTTCTGCTGACAGAGGTAGGAGGCTATGGAGTGCCTGGACTTTGCCTCGAGGAAGGCTGTTGTTGCAGTCATTTTCAGTATGCTGTTGGTAAAGCTTTAAGAAATGTGTTATTAAATGTATGGAGTGCATCAAGCTAGGGATTTTGACTTATTTAATACACTACTGTCTGTCTGCTTAGTGGTATTTTCTGGATGTTCTCCTGGCATCCTAGGGTGTTTATTAACAACACGGTGACTGTATGATTTGCGATACCTACAGGACTGTAGTCAGTAAGCATGCTGCGGACAGTGATGAGCCTATGGGATGGATTACTCACAGATATATTGAGTGTTGTGGGCGTAAGTATAAGCACGATCACAGTGCTGTTGGACTGGGGCTGGCTGGTGCCTCTCTGCCCTGGAGCTCAGATAAAATGATCACCAGTCAGGCTGCAAAAGGCCATGACAATGTCCTGTCAGTCTGGTGTTGCAAACCCCTAAGTCTGAATGAAGACTTTTTGTGGTTATTTTATGCTGACACTCTTCGGGACAAATTAGGAGCCATGTCCATTACACAGTTCCTGTCCTTACCAGGAAACGATGGTAAATCCTGAACAAGGCAGCTGTCTGTCTAGGTCAATATATTCCTGTACCTGGCTGGATTCTTTCTAAAGGTTGGTCGCTCCTGGTCTGCTGACTGCAGAGTACTTTTCACCAAGTTAGTGTTTCAAATGGGAGGAAACACACACGTGGCCGCTGTGGTGGTTTGGGGAGGGAGAAACAACCCTCACTCTCCTGCTTTCACCATAACTTTCTAAAGCTGGCTTCCAGCTATCTCCTGAAATCACCCACTACAGCACAGCTTTGTTTACCCAGTACAGAATAGATCACTGTATTTCTCTTCTCCCACAGATAACTCAGTTTTCTGAGTGGGCTGGAGTCACACATTACAAGTTTTCTCACACATAAATCTTGGCTTGGAAAGCTTTCAACATCTGCCAGAAATTTGAGCATGCCTGATTGTCCCAATCCCAGCTAAAGATGCTCAAAAAGTCGGAGAGTTAAGCTGCTCAGTCAGGCTGCGGTGGCCTAAGTTTATTTCCAAAGCGGTAAGACAAATCATCTTTTTTCTACACTTTTTTCTAACATCAGGAGGGTTACTTTGCTGCACTCATTTCATCATGGAGCTGATTATTGACAGTCCCAAGGCTGGAGTTCATAAACTAAGCACTAACCTCAAAACCACCAGTGAGTATACACAGCACCCTGGGATGAAATGGACTGTGAGCTGCTCCCCAAGTTTGCTCCACTTCATATTATGTCCTTGCAGAGCAGTTTTACCAGGATCTCATAAACTTCCCATTATCAGGTTGTGTCCTCAGAGAGACAACACGTAGGATGATTAACCGTCCCCTCTCCCAACAGTGGTGAAGGACCAACTCCCCAGTCTACTCCTTGGGCAATGGTAGGATAGAATGGAAACAGCCCAGCAAGGAGGAACCACTATCCACGAGCCATCGTCATCTCGCACTATGCCACATGTGTAAACTTCCTTTTCATATGTAAACTTTTATACAGTCTAGAAAAAAGCTCTTTCAAAAGGAGAGTTTGGATCTTAGCTCTAACCACCAGACAGCTCTGGGAGTAGGGACTGTCTGTTGGCGTCTGTTGAGAATTAAGCCAGTCCCATGACTGCTACCCTCCATCCACCCTCCAGTGGTTTATTTCTTGGTAAGTGCCAGGGTACAGTAGAGGAAGTGAACGCACAGATAACCTGGAGAGATGTATCTTGAGTGGTTCTCAACAAATAAATGGCTGAGCAGGGAACAGAAAGGAGCTTTCTTGTCCCCAGCTGTGCCCTTTAACTGCCATTTCTCTACTTCAGTCACAATAACAACACAATCCAGGCACCAGGAAGGGTTTGTGGGGGGTCATTTACTTAAGGGATGCCAGAAAAGAGGAAGCCTAGGCTACAGCCTGATAAAAACAGTGACCTTCGTGCTTTCCCTGTCAATCAGACCACTGCCCTACGGGTTATTTCGGGGGCAATTAGATGTCCGAACCCCCCTAGCAACTGCCAGCGCTGCCTTCTGCGCGCTCCATGGAGCAGCTCCCAGAAGGGAAGCACCGAGCAGCCTCTGGCTGCAATGCCCGGGAGGGGAGCACAGCCTGCTCATCAGAGGTTCGGCCGGCTTTAGAGCACAGACCCTGCAGCAGCCAGCAGGTAAACAAGCAAACCCTTGCTCTCGCTGGAAACAGGTTGCTTTTCAACAAAGAACTGTTAAAAGCCTGCCTCTCTCTGCAGGGCGAATCTGCTTTAGGATACGGCACAGAACAGCTTGCCTGTGTTTATCACACTGAGCCAAACACAAAGCAACACAGGCTGGAAGGAAGTTGCCTTATACTTACCAGCAGCGTTGATATTTTCCTCGCAGGAGTACCAGATCCCAGTGTGGAAATACCTGAAAAGGAAGCGGTCATCTCCCGTCTCCCAGCTGTAATGAACCACATTTTGGTTCGTCTCATTTGCAGTCTCATTCCCACTGTAGTTGAGGCAGTTTGTCTTCTTCTCTTTCCCACAGCTCGGCTTGGGGACCCTCTGTGTGCCCTCACACCAGTGGGTCGTGATAAAGGCTGTTGTAGAGAAGAGGAGAGCCATCAGATTCAGACTCACTGCTAGCAGGGCTCTGCATCTTCGATTTGTCTTCATGGTAAATCCGCCCTCCCTCCCCCTCCTGCTGAGAGAAGAAGTCAAAGGGGTTTGTTTTATTTGGGAGGGGGGGGCGGAATTCAAAGCCTCTCACGATTCAGAATCCAGTTTTCCAGGCATCAAAACTCTCAGCTCCTTGCAAGCTGTTGTAGCGGTGAAGGCAGCGCCGCAGCCAGCCTCCCATTCTTCTCCCCACTCGGAATCCTGCCTCTGTGCGTTAGCGGAGCAGCTGCCGGCGCGGGGGAGCGGCCGGCCCCTCGTAGCCGCTGTGCTCCGGCGCGCTGACGGGATCAGAGAGGTTCTGTCTGGCAACGAGCACCGGGAGCAAGTGAACATCTGCTCGGGCACCACACATGATCCCGAGGGGCTCCGCAGCCTCCTCCGCTGGAGGCACCTGCAGGATGCTCCGCTCCCGTAGGATGAGGCAGGCGGGACTCGCGGCGGGCGGCAGGGACAGCCGCTGCCCGCCACCGCCGTCCTCGGCAGACCTCGGGGACCACTGCAGCGCGCTGAGGTGGCTGGGGGAGGCGTCACCTCTTGGTCCCAAAAAGAGTCATTGTTTGGAGCGGTGCAATACGTTTTTTCTATGCCAGAGGGAAGAGATCTGTCCAGGAGGAGGAGGGATGAAGTGGTACTTGAGCTTTCCTGCTCTGAGCTAGTGCGTGTGAATCAAGGCTGTGATTCTGCCATCAGCATACCGGTGTAATTCTGTCTTCAGGGGCTCGCTCTGGCAGCCAGCAAAGCCCCAGAGGAATTTGGATTTGTAAGTGTGTAGGGAGTAAACCCCACGTCTTTCACAATACCAAGTGGAGCCTCTTTCTCAGGCTTTCATTCCCAGACACAGCCCACGCAGATGTTCTCTTTGGAGTGGGTCTGTAGGACATTTTGTAGGGCCTGGTTTTTGCAGATGGAGAGAACTAATTGGAGCAAACCCTGGCCTTTACTCACCAGATAGCAATGCTGTGGGAGCAGGGAGCACCGCATAGTCTCCCATTTCCAAAGAGAAGTGTATTGTCCTGGCTGTTGGTTGGCTGACTGGTAGAGTTTATGACCTCTTTCCCCCTTGCTCAGAGGTGTCTGGGGAACACTGAGTGCTGTGAGGAGGCCAGGGCACCTGATGCTGGTGGTGGCACAATCTGTGAAGACCTATGCGAGCACTAATTTTGGCCCCATTTGTCCCACAACAGTTCCACGTCCTTAGTAGATGAATGCAATTTTCTGTGGTGAAGAATTTGCACGTACTGGTGGGCTTTGGGCCGAGTGAGATGCAAAGCTCATCCTGTGCCTTAGCGCCCGCAGATGTGAAATGTGGTGGTAGTTCCTCTGGCTCTTGAATAAAGCCAGGAAAGACCGGGTGGGGTGTCTCCTTAGCATGTCAGCACACAAGACTCAAGGGACCCGTTCCTGCTTCCCTGATGCCCCCCTCACAAGTAGCCATCAGAGTCTGCATTATGCCCCTTGTTGGTGCCTGTCTTGCAGGTCTGGTTCCAACTGCTTGTGAGAGTTTCGCTATTTATACAGAATCACTTGGCTTTAGCCATTTTGGTTTATAAGTAAAATGCTGCTCTGTGAGAACAAATGTGATGGCAACTTTGGAAAGTTACTGAAATAGCTTTGTACCACAGATACTTCCTGACCTCCATGGCCTTCCTTTTGCCCATCCCTGCCTGTACATGATGGCTACTACCTCCTCAGTGCCAGACTTTTCCTGCTGTGCTAGCGGAGTGCCCCGTGCACTGTCTTCCTTGTCCTGTTGGAATTGCACCACACCTCTCGGTGTTCCGGTCCTTTCAGCAATTCATCTTGCAGCCAAATAATCAGCATTATTTGGTTGGTTTTAATGGCATGCAAGAAATACAGATAAGAGCTATTTAGAGGACCACCGGCTTATTACTTCAATTATTGTTATGTTGCAGGATATTCAACTTAGAAAAGCATTTGTATGTTCCTGCGTTGCTCGGGCTTATCTGCCTGCTTAGAGAAATAAACACTGCAATTTCAGCTGTGACAGAATGCCTTCACAAGAAAGCTAGCGCTCTTCTTCAGGTTTATCTTTCAAGTGGCTGTCAGCATCTGAATCATCACACTTTTCCAAGTGTGAATACAGGTCTTTACAGGTCTTTTCTCACAAATCTTCTCTATCCACTGCTCTGTAGCTTGTGTTTTCTGGTCCCAGCACCAACTTCTGCACACTCTTGTTTCTCCCGCTGCCCATCTCCATGAGGGATGGGCATCCAAGACTTTGGTTGTCTGAGATAATTTTGTCCTAAATACTTCTGAAATTTTGTTTTTACTGCTAATCCTAACAGATATTTCTATTTCTGTTCATCCTTAGTGTCTTTATCCTTGTTTTTTGGGGGGCTGACAGGGCTGTTGAGAACAGAGATGGTCTCAGTATATATGTGTGTGTATATATATAAAATCCAAAGCAAAATAAAGCAGAAATTTGATTATTTTGCAGGGGGGGATACAGAACTTTTACAGTCTTAAGCATTTTAAAATATTCAGCACAAAGTAAAGCATGCTCAAAGTCAGGGAATTTTTTACATTAATTGTTTTCTTTTTCCTAACAGAAGTCAGTTTTTTTCTAATTACTAGACTCCTCTGGCTGTGTATGTTGGGATTACTTGTAAAGAAGGAAACTAGTCTGCGCTATACTCATGCTGTAATACTGCCATGATTTCTCTTTATATAATCTCTGTTTATCAGATTTGTTGTGTATAAAAATGGAAAGATCATACATATGTTGCAGAAGGCAGTTCAGATGCCTGGATTAAGTTGTATTTACGTGGTATTATCTTTAATAGTAAAGCAGAAGGGTTTGAACGCTATAGAGAAGTAGCTTTCATATTGGGGCTACAAGAATCTTTAAAATCCTTTTTGCAGCAATAGCTTTTCTCTGATATTGTGAGAAAAAATACCTCAGTGAGTTATAGCTAAACCCCTTTTCCTTTACAATTTCTTACAGGATCAGTGTAAATTATTATTACTCAGTATTTACTCAAGTACAAAAAGAATTTGACCCAGAGGGTTTAAAACAATGATAGCATTTGCAAAGGAACCCTGGCAATCAGACTGTGTTTTTCACTAGTGGGAAACAGAAATGACATTCACCAAAAGGAGAAACCCTACTTTTGGGTCCACTGGTGATGATGGGAGAGTTGGTGGGCTTGTTTATTTGATACCAGCAGTGTCAACTGCATGGGATGATATCTTGATTTTAAATCAACGTTTTAAAAATCCTGTAGCTCTTCTTTAAGTTCTCATTTCTTACAGGTTTGTCCTCCTAGGTTTCCTCATGTGTTTGTATTATCTTTTTCAGCTGTCACTGGGCAGGGCTTCCCAGTTCCTCCTTCCACCTTGGATCAGACCCCTCCTGATAGCTCATCTTTGCTTTTCCTCTGCATCACAGAGCCCCAGAATCCATTTATTTAATTAATTCATCTTCCAAACAGTTCAAAATCTCCTTTTCCAGTCAGAATTTTCCTCCTTTGACAGAGACATCATAGCTCATCTTTTTCTTGTTCTCTTACCGTGGCAAATACGAAGTGTAGGTGTGCCCCCAAGATACTTGCCTTGTCCCCACCCTGTCCAGCAAAATGGTGACTTTTTCCTTACTTCAGCCACTCAACAGAATTGACTGGTATTTGGAGAAGAGGGTTAGGATGGAAACGCTCTACATGCTTCCCCAGGTCACTACCATGTATGATAGTCACCGATGTGTCCTTTGTTTTCTTTTCGTTCCATTGCCAGGCTACCTTTTGCTGTTTTCACCTCATTTTTTACATTTTTCTCAGAACTCTGACCTAAAGTAGTCTATCCAGCGGCGATGTTTAGCACTCCTAGCCCACAGGCTGAGCTGTACAATTGTGTTCATCCAAGAGATGCTCCTGAGAGACATTACTGATTTTTTACACAGATTAAGGCTTCAGCAAACAGACAGTCCCAGGAGGGTATATTTGAGGGTGGGCTGAATATTGATACCATATGAAATCCTGGTCCTCAGTTTAACTTTTGACTTGAAGTGTTTCTTTCCTGTGCTTTGCCTGTGGGTATTGAGTCAAGCACAAGAAGAAATTCTGCCTGTTCCTAAACTGACCAGGCAAAAAATGGCATCTGACAATACTGTAGCAAAGACTTTTAGTGGTCTTGACAGAAAGGAAGGCAGTAAAACAAACTGTTGATTCTCCTGCATGTTTTTCCCATAACCATTTCCTTGGCCCAGTGGCAATAGACAAGACATTCCTACCTGCCTGCTTCAGAGTCGCTGGTTTGGATATTTTAAAATTGGTTGTCAGTGTTGCTCATCCTTGCTTGGATACCAGGACTGTGCCATTCAGTGAGTCCGAGCACTCCTTCTCCTGGCAACAAGTGGGGTCTCTGCGTCTCTCTGATTTGGGGTCTGTCCCCAGAAGAGGTAGATTAATCATTCAGCACTGCTCTTTGTGTAAAAACTGGGTGGTCCATATATTTGTAGTAGGACTGGGGTGCTGACAAGTTTGTACTTACCTGCTATCTGCATGTAGTTCTTCCAGCAGCTGGCAGAGGGGAAGGAAGATGAAAAGAAGCAGCAGGTCTGAGTCATGTTATAAATTGTGTCTCGGAGAGTTGACTGGCTAAGTTGCCTTGGCTGAGCAAATAAGATATTCCTGGGAACATTCCCAATAGACCATTTATATGTGTCCACCTATTCTGGGAATGAATAAAATGTAACACTATCCTGATTTTGACAACAATTAGACATTTTTCTGCCTTGAGGTTACAAGCATTATTTCCTCACAATCAAGGTGCATACTGCTGGATTGGAATAAGATGAAAATGTAATTAATATTCATAACTTTTGGTAAGTTTAACTTGGCTCAGGTACTTTTAAGTTATTACAAGAAGTTACAGGCTTAAGAAGAGCTCTAGAAGCAGAATACACATTCATTATTAGTACTATTAAAGAAGCATTCTTGCACATCAAAGCCTTACTGGCAGCTTGTGAGTCCTTCATTATCCATAGACTCCTTGACCTGGCAAAATAGTAGCCCCAAAACGAAGGTAGCGACAATAAGCACAGCAGTGAGAAATGACAAAGGGCCCATTACACAAGCATACTCTTTTATAACGCAGGCAGCTGATTTCCACATTCCGATGAAGTTATATATGTTTATATCCCACAGTGCCGTTGGAGGTGCCTAATCCCCTGACTGCAGATGAATTCATTTATATCACTACCATTTTTTGAAACATTGCTAGATCTAGATAGATGTAATGAAAATTTAACTTCTTCCTCAGAATAAACTCAAACTCTGAAATTACATTTTAACTCCCCTCAGGTATCATCTTGTGCCCCTCACCCCTTTTCTAAGGCATTTTCCCTTTCTATTATCAATATATTTTTAAGGACAGAAGCTAGAATCTTTAAATAACTAGTTTTCTGTTTCTGCATAGTAGAAAAATAAACCACGTACATTTGGTGTCATTTATGTGAAGAATAATGTTGTTCCTTTGTATGTCCATGTATTTTATTCCCATAATTAGGATTCATCCATA
This sequence comes from Rhynochetos jubatus, assembly GCA_027574665.1. Classification (NCBI taxonomy): domain Eukaryota; kingdom Metazoa; phylum Chordata; class Aves; order Eurypygiformes; family Rhynochetidae; genus Rhynochetos; species Rhynochetos jubatus. The sequence continues at coordinate 14,782,831 of CM050664.1, read as the reverse complement.
TGCCCAGGCATCGTAAGTGGTATGATTTGGCAAAGAGATTTTAGTTCAAAAAGTGGTGGTCAGGCAGATTTGTTTGAGCAAGGTCTATGTTCTGGAGTTCGGGTTTCTGTGTATTCTCTGCAGAAATGATACCCTGTACAAAATGCATTTGGGAAAGTGGCCTTTAGCAGAGCAGAACAGGAGAGGATACTTATGTACCAGGACAGCTTTTTGATGGTGCCAGCATGACTTGCAGAGGATGAGCACGCATTCTGCCACCGCAGGCGTATTCCAAGCCAATGGATCAAGAGCCCCTCGGCTGGACTCATGATCCCAAGAAGTGCTGCTGGCTCAGAGACAAACAGAAACAGGGTAGTGATCCTGAAGGTGAGTGCAAAGTTTGGCAACCACGGGAAGGCAGGACAGTCAGGTTGGCTCTAGAAGCTGAATTTTACAAAATACTGCCTTCAGTTTACATTGAGACAGAAGCTACGGAACACAGCAAATTTATACATACAGCAAGCAGATTTAAAACATTCTGGTACCAAATCTAAGTTTCAGCAGAAGTCTTTCCCCCTAGGAAGACAGTAGAAGACAAAGCAAAAAAAAGTAAAAATCGATAGTAAAAGCAAAACAGAGAGGAAAAGATATCTCTTCATGGCAAAGCTAGATAATTGCATAAAGGTTCCAAGTGGAAGAGAAAAGGTCAACAGGCGGATGACAGGCTGGTGCACAGAAAGCTTGTGCCTAGAAGGGGACTATATTTCACAGTGCATTGGAAGAAAAATGAATGATTATGCAGAAATGACTAAGAAAATGCCAAACCATAGGGACAATAAGAAGCTGAGAAGACCTGGATAAGGCTACCCCATAGTAACACACAGTGCTGGTGAGAGACATCCTCTGAACTGCAGGACATCTGAGGTAGCACCAAACTCATCAGAGTGACGGGAACGATGTCAAAATTAACAATGAAGTGCTACCAGATGGCAGAAGAAGGAGTCAAGGCCAGGACTTGGCAAAGAGAGGGAAAATGCTAGCCCATCAGCCTGTCTGGATGGCAGCAGCGGGGATGTGCAACCTGGAGGATGAGCAGGGCACTGCTTAACAGAATGAAAGCAGAGCAGTGAACAGACAGGGATTCTACTTCTAAAAAGCAGGTGGTGAGTTTGAAGACCACAATATGTTAAAAAGTAGAGAGCTGCAGCTGGTTTGTATCAAAGGCCACTTTCACAGGACTGTGTGAACTCTCCGGCCTCAGCAGGGGGGCAAAATGAAAGAGCAATTGTTCAGAGGAAAAATGCAATAAATCTTCTGGGAACTTATATGGGAATGGAGTCGCAGGAGGGAAAAGTTCAGCAGTATCATAAGGACTGCATGCTCAGTTTGGAAGCCTGTGCTGTATTTCCAGGCTCACACCTGATGATGTGTATTTACTCTTTCCAACCCATTCCTTGAGTTTTGAATGGGGAAAAGTCCTTTCTAGTCTCAGTTTCCTGCAAGCTCTCAGGTAGGGAACTGTTACTCCTCCACTTGGCCTCTAAGCCTGTTCTGCCAAATGTGAATTGAGTATTTGTGGTTGGAAGGGCTGTCTGGAGGTCTTTTGATCCAACCCCCCACTCTAAGCTAGCTTCAGATCTGGATCAAAACTACTGGAGGTCTTGACAAGTTCAGCATTATGCCCAGATTAATGCAAGAATGCTTCTGCCCAGACTTAAGGAGACATTTTTTCACCGTGAGGAAAGCCAAGAAGGTGAACTGGTTGCTGAGAGAGGTTGTGCAGTTCCTGGTTTTGGAGATTTCCAAGTCCAGACTGGATAAAGTCCTGAGCAAACTGGTCTGACATGAGACCTGACCCTGCTTTGAGCAGAAGGTTGGACTAGAGACCTGCTAAGGTATCCTCCATCCTGGGATCATATGAGGAGCTCTGCACCACAGTTAGTATTCAAATCTCCCACCCTCACACAGCAACTCCGGGCTGAATATTGGAGTAATTTATCCATTTTGCTCCTAATGAACAAACACGCCAAGCACATCTGCTTGTGAAAGGTAATCCTATGCTTTCAGGCATGAAGATTCAACACGGAAACCTTCATAAACTCCTTCACAGTAAGTAAAGTTGTTACAAATTTAGTGTGTTTTTCTGCCCTTGTTCTATCTTCTCTGAGAGCTCCTTTGATACTTGATCATCTGTTGGCCCTATAGACTCCCTGGCAAGCATCCCATTTCTTGGATCTATTATTAGTTTACATGTTTGTAGGAAGTTGTATCTCGCATTCTTTTTGTCCTGATTTATTGTGTGCTTACATTCAATCAGATAGATATTGTGATCCCTTCTTTTTTTCTCATTTGGACATGACTTCAGGTTTTTGAAGGATGACTTATTCCTTTTACTATCATCCCTCAACCTTGCTATTTCACCATGCCAACGTTTCTCTGCTCTTCCTAAAGTCTTTTTTGACAGGTGGAATGCTTTTACTTTAAACCTCTGCTCTGTCTTTAAATAGACCTCATGTTCCTGATTCAGATGGCTGATAAAAAAATAAAGGATAATGTAAAAATTTTAAAACAATTCACATGCTGTTAATATCCCAAGGGTAAAGGAAGACAGAGGTCCTTCAGCTTGCTTGTAGAGGAGGTTAATAAACCCCCTGGGGTCAGTGGCTGGAGGGCCCAAGTCCAAGGCCAGCTCTGCTGTGGTGTGCCCATGTCTCCTGGGATCAGACTGCTGGGCAGAAGATGGTGAAAATCCCTACCAGGACCTCCCCCCTGTCAGGAACTGCCTTTCAGCTCAAGCCCTGGCCCTTGGTCATTGCCACAGCCACGCTGTAGCTCCACCTGTGCCCAGCCGTGTTTGCCGCCCCAGTCCTGACCCACTGGCCTCATCACTGCAGGTTGGGCCTGACCCCGGTCACTGCTCCCAGACCTTTTTCTGTGGACACTGGGGGACCTGCACCTTGGTGGGAGATGGCTGCCCTTCCCACCTTGCTCCCCTCAGCCAGCTCACCTCGCCCTACAGAACCATCGCTCTCCTCCTGGGTCTGTGGTGAGGAACAGCAGACTTGGGCAGCACAGCAAAGTTAGTCGTTAACGTCATTACACACAGCCATGTCGGGAAAGTTCAGGCTGGCAGTTTCCTCGTTTTTCCATTCTATTCCAGCGCTGAAGATCTGTAAAGCAAGGGCAAGCTCCTGTCAAACCTCGCTCTGGGACTGAAGGCTGTAGCGGTGGACAGGATGTCTTCGGAGTAGGATCACTGCCTGCTGGCCTGCACCATGACAGCGTGTCCTTGGCTGTTAACGAAGGTCTGAGTTTGAACACGAGTGAATCACAGACATTAAACTCCTCAGAAGTAGCCATTTCTGTAGTAATAGCTAAATTATAGCCCATATGCTGGATGAAACCAAATTAGGACTCCGTGTGCAGCATTTATTTGGGCAATTTCACTTAACCTTGCCATCTTTTAATTCCTTTTATATCTTGATTTACTAATTTCTGAAATTTTTTATAGTTCTCTTTATGAAGAAGACCACAAGAGACCTGAACTGAGTTATTTTCTGTTTCTGTGGTTTGTACATTAATAGCAACAGAATTATCTGTACATCAACACTTTAAACAATAAACATCTTTATCTGCAGCGGTTTAGATGTTTACTGTCTTTGTAGCACTTCAGTTGCAGGACACAGTACCACCTTCACAAGAAATTGAATCGATTTGTAGTCAAAGTAGCAATTTTAGTTACTTTTTGACTTTGTAAGGAAAAAGAGGTAACTTCTAAGGAGACAAAACATCATGTAATAATGCAAAAATACTTAAAATGGTAATTTATCAAGTTAAAGAGGTCAGTTTAATTGTACAGTGAAATTCTGGACTGTATATTAACATCAGCCCTTAGAAATGGTGACAGTAATATGCTTCTAAGGAAATATACTTCACAGGAAAAATTAGGCTATATTCCAGCCAGGAACAGATAATTGAATTCCTTGCCTTCTTGTCAACCCAGTAATATCATGTAACTTTTTAAAGAGTTCATGCAATCAACTGTCTTTTTCTGGTCTGCATTTATTAGCTGGAATCATTACTTTGAAAACCGGTCTTACCAGCGTTTCTTCTGTTCTTACGAAGTCTTCAGGAAAAAAGATGGTTTTTCTGGAATCACATCCCACAGGTTATATGCAGCATAGAAACAAAACTCACTGAAAAGGTGATGCAGGTTTGTGCTTTATTTTCATGTAACGTTTTTTGAGGAAAGTAAAAAAGGAGTATATTATTTAAAGAAACGGATCGACTTCCTGCCACATAAACGGAAAAACAGAGCAAAGTTCCTCAGTAGGCATTGATTCTTTGAAAAGTAGTGTCATGGTCTGAGAGCAAAACCAGTTACCAAAGGCAGCTGTTGCCATGACTGCTGAGGCACGGTTAACCCTTGCAGTGCAGGGATATGAGCTAAAGGGAGCGACTGATGGCAGCTGCCTACGGCAATGCCACCGTGCTACTGTGTACATGGATGGCAAAGGAATTGCTCTTGTTCTATACCGTGATTTTCAGGCTTAACAAAATGCAGCACATACTTCAAAGTGAGAAGCTTTCCAGGGACTTTCAATCAGCATCTCAAGTTTGGCTTCAAGTCTTCACAGACACAAACTGGAATAACCTGATGCAAATTGAATATGGTTGTGCTAAGATGGCGGAGGCACTTGAGCAATTCCTTTCCATCTCCCTATTGTAAGATTTTCTTTCAGGTGTTTTTGTTTAGCGTTGTACAGTTTGGTACAACTGTTTGCTTTTCTGGCAATGAGGAAGGGCATAAGATTTGTTATTGCAAGTGAGAAAGAAACATACTTTATGCTTAATATGCAGCTGGAAATAATGCACTGAAATAATTTTTAAAAGCCCTTCACATTCAAGGGTCTTTTCTTTCCCTGCTTTTCTCAGCATCCCTGAACAATGGGTGGTACTGCCATAATGCAACAGTGTCAGGGGGAAGAGGTAGGAGAAAGTGCTAAGGCCTTTCAGACTCATGGAATGGACAAGCAACAGGACATTTCCCCTTGGGGCACACTAGAAACCAAGACACTGAACTCGTCCAAATCAGCAGTGAATAAAATAAGGATAAATGTGGAGTGCAGGAACTCCCTAAACCAGCTTTGCTACCAAGGCCTCTGTAAAGGGCAGCTATGCCTTGAAAATTCAAGCACCACGCAAAGACATTTGAGGGGGTGTTTGACAAAGAGCCCAAAGCCCTGCAAGGGAGTGCGCTTCTGTGCTGGCTGTCCTCCTCATCAAAATCATAGCTCTCCACTGCCTGCTGCCAGAACCAGCCAGCCACTGGTTGCCTCCCACTGCTACACCAGCTCGGGTCAGGGAGGACCTGCTGGGTCCCTCAGCACTTGTCATACCAGACCATGAACATGCCCTTCTCCTCTCTGCACCCACATCTCCCTGTCTGGGCCCAGCATCATATGGGAGTTTGCAACTTGGCATTTCCCAGTTAATTATCAACATCCTAAAAATCAACCCAGAGCCTTCAATGCTCAGACTTGCACAGATTTGCTCGCCCTGTAATTTGCTACATATTCAGCAGTACCAATCTTACTGTTTAAAGCACTATATCCTCATGTTGTCCAGACAGAAGCTAGTGAGATGGGAATAAAACAAGCAACTGGGCTGCAACACGAAAGTGAGATGCGAGCCAGGAACGATGGCGTGAACTGCCTCCACCGGAGAACACAGGGGTAGGAATAGTCCTGAGTCACTTCTACCTTTTTCACGGTGCTTTGTTGCCACCTGATGGCCTTATTGCAAGAATGCAAGGATGAAATTTAAAAAGGCACATTCTTTAATAAAGAGATGTCTTGGATTTCATTATATCCACTGATAGCGTTAAAAAAAAGCTTTTTAGCTCAAAATCTTTTCATGCCCTGCTAACACAAGTCTCTGCTTCACAGGTAATAAACCACTTTTCTTCGAAGTGACGGCCATAATTGCAATATACACCAGAAAGATATTTTATTTGTATTTAGAATGAATTTCTCTTTGTCTTTTGCAATTTCCTTCCTTAAAAAGATAAGGTATCTGGAAGATAACGATGTTGTCAAGCCTGGAATGGCCACTAATATGGTAATGCTGTGAAGCTTGATTCATACATCCTGATGTTCCTCCACTGACCAAGATAAGCACTCCAGTTGCCCCTCATCCTGGCCCTCCTGACCACAGAAGCAGGTTTGCCTTGTGACATAGTCAGTGTCCTGCTTCGGGTGTTATGGTGAGCCCTGACAATCTCAACCACGTGAGTTGCACACCTTTTTGTCTCTTTTCCCATCTCTTGAGCCTGCCTTTCTCTGTCCTTTCCTTACCCTTCTCCACTCCAATTCCCTCTCATTTAAACAATTCACGTCTTTTTCCTAAAGGTCCTAGTTTTCCTTCACACATCCCCAGCTTTTGTATTTTTGACACCCTGCCTAGGTGATCTTGGACCTATGTAGTACTAGTCCTGTGCTGCTCTTGCAAAGCTGTGCTCCCCAAAGTGTTCTCAGTGCTCCCTCCAACCATCTTTGAAGTCTGTTTCTCCTGTCACTCACCCCATAGCACTGGTGAACCCCATCCATCCCTCATGGCGCTGTCTGAGTTTTGTTGGCACCATACATTGTTATCTGTCACATGCAGCAAATTATTATGTCATTGTCATTGTCAACATCCTTTTCAATGAGTGTAACCTCAGGTCAGGGCCTGCAGCCCTAAAAGCAATTTTTTCCCTGCTCATTCCATCTGCTTTAGTTATGTAAGAAAGAAGCTCTTACTGGCTGCTTAATTTATTTTAAAAATATATAGACAAAAATACTGAGGCTGAAATGGTTTGGGACTAAGGGACTGGGGTCTACATTTATTGCTCTGCTGAAATCCCAGTGGCTGAAGAGTGGGCTCTGCCTTGGGACCATGGGTGTGGCTGGCAGGTAAGGGGAACATGAGTTAACTCACGCCTGATCACGGCTACGGATATGAAGGGAAAGTGCAGAAAATGGCAGTTGTCACCTGTGACCTTCACTTGCTTTTATGTAGGTGGATGAAGATGCTACAAAGATGACCAGAGCAGGCCACATGCTCATCATACACAACATCTTTGGATTGCAGCAACTTTTAGAAACAAAGAAAATGATGATACTGATTGGCACGCTGAGGGAAGTGGCTGGGGCACAATCTGCTAGCTCTGCTTAGATCTGTTTCCACAGGCTGTCGTTTTCTGGCGTGCTCTAAAGTGTTTCTTGAATCCACAGTCGGAGAACTTCTTCTGAGGGCATCACCCGCACCATCAGATCACATTGCTCAGCTTCTTCACTGCTGCACAGTATCAGCTGGGTGGGGGGCTCTGATACTCTCTGTAAAACAAATGCACTCACTCAAACACCCTCAGCCTGGTGAGCTAGCCTGTCTCTCTTCTACTTTTCCCCACACACTGTTCCTCTCATCCATCCTGCCTCAACTGCCCAGAAACCCAGTGCTCAGGAACCCACAGCCACAGAAGATGCTGCCCACATTCTCACTGGAACTGGACAGCACATTCAAGCTACTGACTTAAACATACTCCTCCAGAGTGAGCGAGAAGAGAGGCTGCTCTGATGATAGTTTTCTGCTCACAAGGAGCTGAGCAGCTCAGTGCTGGTACCAGGGGCCATGGAGCAGTGCTGCCAATGGCACAGCTGTTCTTCAGGGAGCAGCTGGTCAGGCAGGGTCAGTCCATGCCTCCCAAGCTGCCTCCCCATAAGGACCATCGTCCCTGCCCAGGGCTCTGGGCTGACGGCAGTGACAGCCGTGCAGCCAGCTCACGTGTGTTGCTTGACCCCTGCAGCTTGGCTCATCGCACGGGAATGAGCAAGGCTTCCTATGCATGTGTCTGCTTTTTCTGCCTGCCCCATGCTCCTGTGAACACCCAGCACCCCAAAACCCAATAAAGCACAGTAAAAAAACTTACCAGTGTTTCTGGCAGGACAGCAACTGGGCAGCAGGAATACTGAAATATTTTACTTGTTTTCCAGGTGAGGAAAGGCAGGGTCAAAGCAGCCACAGCAAAGCCAGCCAGGGAGATGAGGGCAGTAACCAGCCACACGGATCTGCCACCTAGAAACAGCAGAAGCAGCAAGACTTCTCAGACAGACTGTGAGGACAAGCCACTCAATGCAGCCAGTCTGCACTCTCTGCGGCTGCTCTTCCCACCCACCCTGGTGAGATCCTTTGTTGGCACACTCCAGGGAAGGACATCAGTGCCAGTATGGGAGCCTGTCCTCCTGACACTTCCCTTTTTTACCTCCCCCAGGGAACACCAGGACAGCACATTTGCAAACAAGACAGGGGATTTTGGGTGGAAACAAAAAGAAGAGCTGTGGGTTATCCTTCTTGGGCATGACTACACGAGGGGAGTAGGAAGGAAAACTGGCTGTTACCTTGTGCCCTCACACACTGTGTCTGGCTGAAGCTGCTGCTTCTGTTGATCGCCTCGACGTACGTCTGAGCTTTTACACAGTAATCAGGTCCTGCCTCCATGGCGTCCAGGTGAATCACGGAGCTGACCTCTTTCACGACCTTCTGTTGCATCTGCCACAGGACCAGGAGAGAAAGACCATCAGAACAGAGGGCAAGGACCTAATCAAGAACAGGAGTCTTTTAGCAAGATGCTAGCCCAGACTTTACGGGGAGAAAAGGAAGGAAAATAATAGGAGCAGGAGGTGTCAGACAGAACTGTGTGAATAAGAAGGAGAAAAGCAGCAGATCAGGAAGCACAGTGGAGTGAAGAATGAGGGTAGGAGGGGATGCAAAGAAAGAGCTGTGAGTCAGAGGCATAATTCTGGGCCACAACGCTAGACCATGACCTACTCCCCTGGTGTAAGGGCTTGATGAATGAATAGGGTCTTGACTGATCCAAGATTTTGCTGGGTTGCCAAAATCACGCCTGTGCTAGGATGACAGGAGTGACAGAACCATGCTGTGATAGTGGTGTGAGAGCTGGGCCATGACTCTGGAGCACAGAGCAGGGATGGACGGGGAAAGCGAGTGAATTTGGTGTGTGTAACTGCTAACACGCTTCAGCAACCCTTAAACAGCATATGAACACCAATACATTACTTTCTTGCAATAAATAGGACTTCATTAACAGCTAACACAATGCAGTTGCTATTCCCAGTTTCCCCAGTCACAAGAGGACAGGTAACAATTAGCTAGTTGCTCCTAATTCTTGCTGTGCTTCAGATACAAAGCCTGCACTCACAGCAGGCCTGATGAGTTTCCGGCATCACACACATACAGACACCTTCAACAAGGCAGCAGGGCTCTCCTGGCAGGGCAAGTCCTCCTGCTCACCGTGAGAAGCCCTGCTCCTGCTGCTTACTGATAGAAGAAAGGCTTTTGTATGGTTAAATTGCTAATCCTTTCTCAGAGTGGAAGCCGGTCGTGGTGGAGACCCATGCAGATCTGTGCTCACCACTGTATTACTGCTGATGATGTGGAAGAAAAATGAACACCGATACATGCTAATAATACTAAGAACCCACTTCCGAATAGTAAAGACGACAGCCAACTGTGAACAACTGCAGGAGGACCTTGTAATAAAATCACAAATGAAATTCAACACAGGAAAATGGGCAATGATGATGCTCGTGAGAATTTTCCCTCTGTTACACAGTCAGTAAGTTGACCTTAAATCAAGCATCCCGTCAGAAACAGGAACTTGGGGTTCAGGTTTCATTGAGCAGTCAGCTCTGTGGTAGTGACACGTGTTAACAATTGCTGGGAAAAGAAAAGAGTACGAAGATGTGTTTTGTTCTACAGTGTTAACCTGTAGTGCTCCTGTACCTCGAACTGTGAAAGCTTACTCCCTACCCAGCTTGGTAAAGGCTAAAAAAGCTGGAAGGGCTTCCATAGGGAACAACTCAGTAGGCTGGGAACCCTTGGCCTGGAAAGAGACACACAATATAAAACTATCAGAGTGGTGGGGAAAGCGAATAGGGAGTAACTGTGCCCTCTCCCCCAAGTCAAGATTTAGAGTGCACAACAGTTCTGCTGCAGAACTCTTGACTGCAGGAAGTTGTACATGCTAAAGTTTACATGGTCTGAACAACAGTTCATCAAGGGCTATTAATGATACCTGTTCTGTCTCAGGAATTTCCTGCAGCCATGTCTCTAAAATCTCAGAAAATAATCTGAGTGTAATTACACACAGGCCCTCTCCTTATTATCTTCCTTGGTCATCTCCATTGTCCGCTGGCAGAGGGAAGATACTGGGTTTGATTGCCCCATGGTCTGACCTTACATGGCTGCTTTCATGCTTCTGTGTTCTTAGGTGCTATGGAAGCACCAAGTTCCCAAGAGAAAAAAATAAAATGCCTGTCTAGTGAAAACAGAAGGACCTGAATGGGACTCGGATTGTCACTGCTTCAGTATTACCCAGGTGTAAGCAATGCCCTCAGCTAAGCCAGGTACAGCTCACTGTCCCAGGCAAGCTGTTTTAAAAAAACTCCTGAGAGAACTTTGCCAGCACTTCAGTATGACAAGGTATCTTTGAGTAAACCAAACGATGTTCAGAGAAGGTCAGCATAAACACCTTCAGTTCCTGACTTCTGGTTTCTGACTTCTGCTTTCTTTCAATAGTTGAGATCCCTGAGGGGATTCCTTTGATGCTTCTTCCTGGAGTAGGAAATGTGGACAGAACAGAGAAGCTTCTCCATGGCGATAAGAGTAACCCAATGGTATATGCAGAGGAATATGGCACATCATTGAGCAGGTCCTCCAGCCTCACAGCAGAAGCTTGGACTGGCAAACAGGCCCTGGGCAATGTCTGTATGCTTTCACTCTAAGTACGTGGGCTCTCTGCTATTGCCCAAAACCCGAGGGTAAAACTCACCCTACTCTCCTGGCCCTTCTTCCAATACAGAACACAGAACTGAAAGGCAGGCCCCATGTCTTCCAGCTCCACTAGTAAATGATACCCATCTGCTATGACCTTCATCAGAGGTGGGGTCAGGGAAGCTGCCAACACAGAGAGAGCACCATTATCACTTCAGAGACTACCCTTAAAAGCTGTCTTCCTTTTCCCAGCTAGGAGAGGAAGAGCAGCTTCCATTATGAGCACAGTAACATTAATCTGGAATAATAGCTGGTTGCTTCAGTGGGGCAGAAACTTCTCTCTCCTCTACCTCCCAATACGTCTAGATACATTAGCAGACTTGGAGCAGGAGGAGGACCGTGACTGGCATTGCAAACAGGGGTTTGGCAACAGCTGAGCCGCACAGAACTTGAAAGGTTTTGAGTTTCCTCAGTGGAGGAAGTGTCTGGCCTGAGGGTCCCGTGTGATCAACAGCAGCAGAACCAGCTGGGCGACCAGAAGTTGAGACACCAGATCAAGCCAGTTCTGCTCCTGTGCTTTAGCTTAGCACTAACATACAGAACAGGAGCTGTGAAACCAATGCTTCTTCATGGGAATTTTGGCAGTTATTCAAAGGTGAAGGAAAAAGCAATATAAGCCTCAGGATAACTCTGCAGTTCACTTGAATCCTGATTTTCTTTTAGTATCTACATGGTTTTAGATAGACTTGGGCTGATGACCTGCTGTGACTTCAGTTTCTGTAAATGTATGCAAGTAAATCAATCAAGCACGGATGAAACTATACACTGTACACTTGTGAACGGGGAATCAAGGCAGTAGAGAGATCATATCTGCACTATTTATCTATGCCATTCTTTACTGCTCTGTTGTAGCTGAAACTGGTTTCAACCTCCTTGCCTTCAAGAAAGCTAGGAGAGCCATGTATAGGACACAGAAGGAATGTTCTTAATAGAATGTGCTCTATCATCCAGTGAATCCAGGTATGTTCATGATGGGTGCACTACAAATGGGAGACTGGAAAACTACATACTTTTAAATTAAAAGCTGAGAATCTGCTTAACACAATGTTTCAAAATAATAATAATATAAAGAGTGACAACATCATTTGGAGGTTAAAAACCTATTGGGCTAATGTATTAACAAATGGACACTGCAAGATGCAACTATTAACCAAACAGGAGCATTCACATTACCTCTGGTGCTGGCACACCGAATACCAACTACCTACCTGAATTTTGATAAATGGAGAAGACCAACTAAATGGTTAGTTTTAGGAAGATCTTTTAAAAGTGTTTTTCTTGTGTTATCATACGTGATGTGTGTCTACACCTAAGGCTTTGACACTGCAGTTTAGTCCAGAAGTACTGTGGGCTGTGCTGATGCTCTGACTGTCTATGAACCACATATGGAACCTGTGGGCTATGCTTTGAATACCCTAGCTCCTTTCAGACTCAGCGCCAGGTTCCCTAAGAGATACAAAAGCAGAGACAAACAAAAGTGAGCAGCAAAAATGCATAAGGACAAGAACTCACAGTGACTTTTCTGTCTCCTTTAGACGTCTGTCCATATATGCTTATTCACACTGCAGCCCACTGCAAGCTGTATCCTCTGAACTCGCACGGCTTAGCTAGAGGGTGGTACTGAGGTCTCTAAGACACACAACCAATCTGTCAAATGCTTCACTGTACCATGAGAAGGTTGCTGCTTTTCTTCATGAAGAGGATCAAGCTGAGCGATATCCTTCCCCTATCTCTGCCTGACAGTGTAGCCTGTGGCTCAGCTCTGTGCCACCATAGCTGCTGGGAAAGGGAAGGGTTGTTCATCTAAAGCACTATCTAGAAAACACTTCCACACCAAGAGACACACTCACGAACTTAGGTGGCACTTCTGATGTTGCTGCTCTGACTAAGTGCTCTGCATGAGTGAGGACTGCTCACTCAAGAAGTAGTAGATAACTTCCAATGACTGATGAAGGTTTAAGACGGGGTCAGCTCTGGCCCTGAACAGGTAATTTCTTCCCTGGTTAAAACTGATCACTGCTGCCCATGCCAGTCCTGTGTCTGAGAGTTGTCCTCCAACGGTGATCTCCACAGACGTTTTTTTCACTAGTTTTTGTTGCTGAAAGCAGTAGACTACATGGAAGAAAACAGATGTAATGATTCTAGAGGATCACTGGAAATAATATGCTAATTTTGGGCTGCAGCATGGTCTGTAGGTTGAGCTGGGCCTCAAGCTTTGCAGGAGTTGGAAGGATATAGAGAAAATACCCTGCATTGCTACCACTGCAGCAATGCTACAATTTCCATTTTTCTTTCCTTTTCTGAGGTTACTTCATATATCTGACACCATGGGAGGAAGGCGTCATGTTTGGAAGGCAGCGAGATTTCCAGAACAGCTTGAGGCAGATGGAGGGCGACATGGCTGTTTTCTAGAGTAAGTTTTCTAGGATCAGGTTCTGGACCCTCAGAAGTGAATAGATGACATGGATTAGATGGAGCATGGACAACCCTGATTGATCAGAACTCTTTGAAATCGGGGGCAAGAGTGGCCAGTTCGCCAAAGAAATTCCTGGACTTTTCTTATCTTTGAAACCCTTGAAATCCAAGCCCTGGTAAATTCTGCCCTGCCTCAGAAGGAACTCATGTCCAAGAACACAGCATGGCTGTCTAAGAGTGAAACATCCGAACCCAGCATGAGAGAAATTGAGGAATAGGATGTGCTCTGTGCGTTTATGGGCTGTGTGTCGCATGCACAGTACACAAACATGGATGTGAGCAATCCCTCACCACCAAACTGAGAAATTAAAATGACCAATGTAGCTTAAACCAAATAGCAGGACTCACTTGTGATGCGATTGAAGAAACCTTTCAGAGTGCCCCACTCTGATCTTCTAGCACCAACGTCTGCCCTTACACGCAGGTTATAGGCCACAGTGGCTGAGATATCCTCTGTGATGTTACACACTGTGGCTGTGATGACTGAACATTCACAGATGGGAATCCAGCTCTCATTGGCGTACTCGCGTTCATACTCCCTGAGGAGAGGAAAAGAAAGCATATAGGCAACAGTTTGACAGAAGACATATCTGTGACATGGGCTAAGGCTGTCTGCTAGTTCTTTCCAGGTAAAACCAGTAGCGGGATACACTAGGGCTGGAATACCAGGAGTGTATGAAAACAGTATGGGTGTGTTTTAGATCTTATCTAGAGAAGATCTCTCAGAGCCAGCTTGTCCATAAGCCAAATGCAGCATGATACTGTAGGAGGTGGGGATAACCAATGCAGTGTTGGTGGCATCAGATCCTGCCCACTCACTTGACTTGATCATCCCTGGTAAACCAGAATTCCAAAGCCGTACTGTGACACAAGTCATAGCTCAGCATGTATCAGAGACCTCCTGTTATGTGTGTTAAATTTTTAAAAGATTAACACTGAATAAATCTCAAATGTTTTCTCTTTCCTCTTTGAAATAAACTGTTGCTAATCTTCCTACCTTTTTAATTCTTTGGCCAGAGGCCATTTTCATATGTGGGCTTAATGCAGAACTTTTGGATTATTCACCTATGTATTAACCTGTACCTAGTCTTCGAGTTGGAGCAAAAGGATTTTTTCCCCCATTTGTGATCAACAGGGCTGGAGTATCAAAATTCTCTCACACCTGTGAACTGAACAGTGCTCAAAACATCAAAACAGTGCAGGGTTTTAAGTCTAAATAACCAGTGTTCAAAGAGCAAAGTAAAAAACTCAGAAGTTACCCCTGAAACTCGACAGAGTATCTCACAGTTTCTCCCTGGACGATCACAGGACTCCAAGTTAAGAAGTGTTTCATGTTGGTAGAAAGAATAGAGATATTCTGAGGTGCTGGCAACAAAGCATCTTCACCTACAGTTCCCAGCAAAAGAAAAAAAGAAGGAAAAAAGGTATATGAATGTACGAGGAAAAAAGCTTAGAAGAATAGTGCTTCAGAAATACACACTCTTCATTTCCACTACTGTTGCTTCAGTGTTTAAAAGTATTTACAGAGAAGTAGTGACAACCAAAGAGCAAATGACAGAGCATTCAGGCTGGCATTGCTTACAGAAAGGGAAAGCATGCCTTTTCATTATTTCAGACTTTTCATTGTATCAGCACAACAGTGAGAAAAGGTCAAGTTTTATGAAGCCATGCAACTTGATTTAATGAATTCAGGTAACAGATACTCTGCTGTACGCTATAGAGTGTTCCAGTGGATGTCATGGGTAGAAATGTGCTATTTCAGTGTTCAGGCTTGGCTGGACACTGTAGAAGACCCTAGCTCTGGTACAGCTTTCTTCATGTTGCAGGATTCTAATAATCTAAGTGCTTGTAGGCTGTAACCAAAGAACCTCTTAATAGAATAAAGTTGTTCAATGGACTATAAACTGAACTATTACATTACTCTGAGATCATCAAAGCATAAGCATGGGATGATACCTACAGCGTACCTCAGTTTAGCCTATGGCATCTTTGTGTAAAATCCTTAGTGGGGTTTGGACCAGAGCACAGATGGCACGATTCGCCATCCTGCACTTCACTATGGAAACAGACTTATCTCTGTTCTGCTACTTTCCAGTCCCAAGAAAATTCTGTTCACTCTTCTCAGCAGGGAATGGTTCCCGAGGAACCATGGGAAGGGAGAAATGGATGGAGCAGTTTCAACCAATCCGGTATAGCAGTGGTCGTTTCAACACTCCCAGAAACAAGGTAACTGGTCTATCACAATATATCTATGTTACCTAAAGATTATTTCCTAATTGTTTTTTTTAATTGCATGTATTTCACTTAACAAGATCTATCTTCCATTAGTCTATAACTGTCACTAAAAGAGGGTGTCTTCTTTTAAGCTGTGTTTACAAAGATAACCGGTTAATGTCAATTGTTCTATGCAGGGTCAAAACCAACCTGACACATCCATGAGCAATGTTTTTATGATGATTATTCTTTTAGAGCACTGGAACAACATTGGTCTTTCTGCCTTTAGAATATTCCTCGTAATCATATCTTTATAAAATCACTAATGACGTGGAGAATCTTGATGCCAACTGTTTCATGATTTTTTGGCATCAGTTGTATCGATTCATTGACACAATGTTTGGCCATTCTTTAAACTTGAAGTCAGATATCTCTGGGATGACAAGCTTTCTTCCTTGGCATTTAGATAGTGGCAGAGTAATTTGTCTGCCGTCCCAGGAGTGCTATTGCTTCTGTCCAGCTGGGGGGCTGTACTACTGTACTACTGTCTTCATTGACCTTCACTCTCCAGCTCAACCAGCCATTTGGTCTCTTGTATTCTCCATGCTTCTCAACATTTAGAATGTTTGCTACTACTTCTCCTTATACTCTTGGTTCCCATGTTAATGCTGGGAGTTGGCATACCTAAGTGTGTGAATTATGCAACAGACTTCAGTTACATGATCAGACGTTATTTTTTCCACATGACTCATGCACACAATGCTGTTCCAGGTCTGAACAGGGGTGAACCGCACAGGAGTGTTTCCTAAGTTTTGACGTATTGGATATATATTATTTTTGTATTCAACAGCACTGAACCTTATACTGTCTAGAAAACCAAGAACATAGTTCTGGATTGGACTATCAACCTTTTAATGGCACAAAGATTGTTTTGCATCTGGTTGAGACCAATCATAACTTCCTGGCTATGCTTTGCTTAGTACACTGTTATCCTGGTTTGCTGGAAAAAGCAGTGACTCTGCTATCAACACAGAGACCTGTCACCTCACTTCAGCTGAGCCACAAAAGTTCGTATACAGACACTAAGGTTTCTTTCTTCCTTTCATTAGGGAAAATCTCTGGGCCTAATGACAGTGTATGTCTCTATAAAAATGTTCACTGGCTGTGTTTCTGTTTGATATTAATAAATGTAGGATGGGCACAAATTCTGCTCTTTGTAAGAAGTTTTCTTCAAGAAACGTAAGATATATAAAAACCTAATACTGGTGTGTGTTATCTACGGAGTGTATTTGCTGATTTTTACAGGGCCACGTACCTTCTGTGGCAAAGCCATAGCACACAGCACATAGTCATTCAGTGCCATGGAGTGCTTGCACTTTAGTGTCAGAAAACGAAACCTCCAGCACTGCAGGTAAGACGGAGGTGGTGGGGTATTGTGTTATGGACATACAGTTCACATGAATGGTGCACTGGTTTGGACATCTGCCTTCAGATGAAGGCAACTGCATCCCTAAAGAAAGGTATTTTTTACCTTTCATAATCAAAGAATACAGAAACAAACACGGGTGTCGGCATAAGTATACATATGCATGTGTGTAGCTGTTACATGTGAAAGTGACAAGATTTTGTGCTTGGAAGGTTACATAATTAAACAACAAATATGCTGAAGTGAAACTTAGGATTCAGCTTTAGTATGTCTCACTTGATTGTGTGTACAGAGATGTTTGTACCTGCATAACCATGCCCTGGTGCCAAAACAGCAGACAGCCCGCAGAACTGAATCAAAGAGGTGTAAAAAGGTAAAACTTGTGATCTTTTCATCCAGTACACAAATTAAATGGGGTCCTGAGCAATAAAAGCAATGATACATTTCCCTGCTTTCTGCCTGGGACCCAGAGCCATGCAGAGAAGAGAGGTTCATGCTCTTCCAGAATGCTGTTGATCTAGAGATAACGTATCCTGTGTCGTGTCCAAACAAATTATATTTGTGGTTTCTCCAATCCATCTGTTGCAACAGCCCACAGTACAATTGTAAGCACATACATGCTTAACGCTGGGAGAAAAGACAATTCTAGGCTATATAAACAGGGAAAACACTGCATATAAACAGTGATGTTGTTTCACTACTAAAATACCTCATTAGCTCTGGCTTATGCATTTTGAAGGGAAAAGAAACAACAATCATACTAAGTGCAGGAGACAACAGGAGAGGAGAGCAGGCAGGAGCCAGAAGGATGTTGGCCCGGGGCTGCATACCACTTCCATTTGGTTTTGGACTCACAAGCAATGTGTATATAGTCTCACAGAAAAGCCAAACTACCATCTTTCTAGCTAGGGCAGTGACTCTCACCCTAACAGCTCCAGTCATGCTCTAGGCAAGACATGTCCAGTTTTTCTCTGTAAATAACATTTTTGTCTCCTACTCTATCAACACTATATTCCATTTCATTTGTTACCCAAAGAATGCATTTCCATTTAGAATGGTGCAACTTCTCTTGCCACACATTTCTCCTCTGTGTTAATTGCAAAGAATCTACAATTAAAAAAAAAAATCTTCATCAAGTCCGGTACCTTTGTCTGTCTTACTCTTCAGTTTAAAATGCCTTAAATAAACCCCAATAAAATTCCATTGCTCTGGGGTAGATTTTGATACCCTTCTTTCCCTGTGAATATAGAACAAAATAGTATTTCATCCCTACTACTTCATCGTTACTTGCTGTTACTTCATCACTACTATCACCACTACTTGTTAAATGTAAGTGAATGCTGGAAAAATAGTAATAAAATTACCTCTTTATTCATAATATCCTCTCCTTTCAGGGGCTCAACATACACAAGGGAAAACAGTAACTCCAGAATCAGTGTCACATAGTGTTCAGTAGTGCTTTACCCCATCTGTGCTTTCTTTGGCATGGCCTTTAAAATTTTATATACAGGGCTGAGAAATCCTTTCTTACTGCTACGCTAATAAGCGATGCCTTTTAACTTCCAAGCATTGTACCATTTCATCTTTTCCTAATCTGGAGGAAAAGAATGTCACCAGCTTCTTGTATCTTCAAGCATGGTCTGCCTCTCTGCATTTGAGGGAATTTGGTAATTAGAAAGTAGAGTAATGTCTGTAACACCCCACAAAGCTAAAGGAATTTCTTTATAAGCTAAATGATGAAAATGAAAGCCATACATCCTTCATTCCTAGAAACAGCATTTTAGACAACAATAATAACTTATGCTCAACAATCCCTTTAGCTATAACTCTAAGCTGAAGGCTCTGGGAGCATCCTCTCTCTCTTTTACCGATTGCACAGACTGACTGAAAAGGCAAGACCATAGTACCTACTCCCTTGCCTGTTTTTCTCCCCAGTACCCGGGAGCCAAAGCCTGCACTCCCAGCCTAGAGAGGAACACGCTGTCTTCTAACCTGGTGTCTGCTCTGCACAACCGCAGGGGCAGATTTAGACATAAACGTTCAATCAAAGAATGCTCTGTGCTCAACAAGGAGACTAGGACACAAATTTTCATATTTCAGGTCAAACCAAGAGAATGAGGAACACAGTGTAAGTTATCCCACCTTTCTCTCCACCTGTCTGTCACAGTGTAGAAGACAAAATTGGATGAGTAGGCGGCTGAGCAAAGCTGGCACTCGCTACACGGGCAGGCAACACGGCTCCTGTGTGGAAACACCACACAACTAGCCAGGCCTTAAACCAAACTAGAGTAAAAATAAATCCATATTTCTTTAAAAAATCGTTGCCCCACTTTTTGCCATCTTTTAAAAAACATCTGTCATAATCTTCCCTATGCAACTTGACACTTAGTCAGTGGTTTTGTACCTAAGAACAACGATAAATAATGATCCAAAGTGTTTTGCTGGCCAAGGAAGTTATAAAATTATTTTTTCTGAGGCAGAGAACAACATGGAGCAAGACACAACTTGAATTCAGGAGCCAAGATGGCACATTTAAAAAGACAGAATTGAGCAAATTCCGAGCACGCTGGCAAGCCATGTTTGCTTTCCAGAGGACTGGTCGTCGCAGACTCTGAAGCGTAGTCAGGATATCTGAGTCCAAACCGGATCTGGGAGATGTGTTTGTAGCCTAGCATTTGCCTGGAGAAGCAGATTGCAAATTGCACAACCTCCTCTCAGAGTAAAAGAGATCCTCAGTGGACATTTTCGAGCTATTAATTAATGCTTTATAGCCTTCCGCTCTGACCCTGCACCCACTCCGCAGGCAGGGCATCCTCTGCACTCAGAGATCAGCATTAGAAGAGAACTTAAACATCCAGCTTCTCACAGAACAGCAAAAGAGCAGACAAATAAAGTATTAGTAAGTTAATTTCCTTCAAACTGAAACTCCCCTTTAGATTTCAGAACTGACTTGCAGAACACAGAATTTATGGATCGTCTTTTTCATGTGCTTATTCTAGTACTAATTTTAGACAAAGAATTAAGATTCAGGATCACCTGACCTCAGACTATTTAGCTTAATTTTGTAGAGGCATATTTAAGACAAGGACAAAAGGCTTTGTTTCTCACAATCCCTTCATCTTCTGACTTAAGCCAACTGAAGATATTTTAGCCATTTACCTGTCAGATTCGGTGCAACCAGAGAGCAGAGGAAGAAGCAGATGAGCTTTAGCGACATTTTGCTCACGCGTGTTGCTTTTTCCCAAATTCATACCCTGTTGCGCAGTTCAGAAACTTCCCTTCCGAGACAGGGAGCCCTATCCGAGCCAGCCATGATGCGAGCGAAGTGGAGAATCCAGGTGAATATTGCCAGCTCCGCTTCTCTACCTGTCTGGGCCAATGGCAAAGACGTACGTACGTGTTTGTAAGGGTGTAGCAGGGCGTGCCCTGGTAATCTGATGCCAGCGTTGCTTTACAGGCCTGTGCAACTGCTCAATTAGATGGCATAACTCTGTTTCACTTTGTTAGCAATTATATGTATTAAACAAAGACATTATAAGGAGGAAACAACATTAATTGGATATTTCCATGTAGTTTCTATAGCTGTAAATGCTCGTTTTTCTGCTCAGCCCCCAAACTAGATAAAACCTAGACAAAACTCCGATGAAAGCAAGTATTCAAAATCAATTCCTCCTCGTTACAGTTTGTCACCTTAGAAAGCATGCCTGGTCTTTTCAGTGGTGAATTAAAGGAATCTGTCAAAACATGTGTAGTCCATATTTTCTGAGGAAAGAAAGAGGTTTTTTAAATTTATGCAGTAATAAAATTAGTCTTCAGTTAATCACAGCTCTCCAGATTCTCAGAGATGCAGGAACAGCATAAACAGCTACACTCCAAAATTTGCTCCTTCCTTCCATCCTCTCCCTTCCTTCCTCTTCTTCCTTCCTTTCTTCTTTCCTTCATTTATTCTTTCATTTGCTTTCCCTGGGTTCCCTTTCTTCATTCTTTCTGTCCTTTTTCCTTTCCTCCTTCCTTCAATTCCCTTCTTCCTCCATTCCTTCATCCCTCCTTCCCTTCATCCCTTCCATCCTTCCTTTGCCTCCTTCCCCTCATCTTTGGGACAGACTAGAAGGCACATTCCCAAACATTGGAATGTTTTCCTTCCATGGTAGAAGGATGTTCTCTGAAAGTATTTCATAGCTTTCAGGTAAACTTTTATCTCCTTGCTCTTCATTATCCCAATCTTCTACTATTTTTGTCAAATGTCTGTACTGAGAACCAAAGGTGGGTATTGCTGTGCAAGGCATGCAATCCAAGAGGAAAACATGGATGTGTTTAACAGTATTAACAAGAAAATACTATGCTTTCGCTGGGTAGCAAAATAAGTATATTTGAAGAAGAAAGGCAAAATTTAATTGTCAGTTGAAAAAAATCTGTTCTCGTAGCAAGAAGGCATAAATAGGTCAGCCCTGAGTTTTGAGCTATCATTCAGTTAGGCCTGGGTAGCATATCTGATTCTTCACTGGTTTATATCTTGTGGTGCCATAAACATGTGGATGTATACACTCTAATTAAATATTCAGACATGAGTTGAGAAATATCTCAAAACTCACATAATCCATAATGCATTATGCCATAAACCATCCACTTTATTACTGAAACAGATACACACACAAAAATTTGCATACAATTTACAAGAAATTTACTGGGGGCAGGTACACAGCTAGAAGGTTTCCTTTCCAGAGGATTTCTGCTGTCGGTGAGCCAGTGAACCTCCTTTTCAAAGGTGGGGCAAGTGAATACAGCCCCATACCAGAGTCAATCTGTTATGAGCAATAAAAGAGGTAGAGTGAGTCTACCATAATAATAAGCATTGGAAATGCCCTGAGTTACCAGCAACACTATAAAATGAAAATTAAAATAATACTATACTATATCTCCTTCCTTGATTATAGCCGCCTAAGGCACAACATAAGCACAGAAATGGATTCACAGGGCATCTAAAGAAAACTTGAGGTGGAAGCTGAAGGTGGTGCATATGCAGGGCTAATTTGTGCAACACAGGAGGCTTGAGATAGAAGTGATTATTCAGATTACAGCACCAACAGAATAAAGGTAACAAATTATCTCCTGACATTTTCCCTTATTTTGAAATGCTGTATGGAGATATTTGGCTTGAAAGAGAGAGCAGTACTCCTTCAGTTTTACTGGTTTGCTTTTAGAATTTTCTCAGTTTTACAAGTCATTGAGAACTTGATGAAACAAATGTTTTGGTAACTTTTCCTTCACAATTATGGTTATGTTAATGTTTCTGTGAAAGATTTTTACATTATTAAGCATGTATTTCTAAAGAGAAAGGTTATTAAGCATCTATTTCTGAAGATAAATACCTGTCTGATCTGATTTATAATGCTTCCCTTGTATTTCAAGTAATTTAGGCCAGTAGCTACACCAGTAGGCCTGAATGTAAAGACCTAATTATAGTTCTTTTCTTGCTTGCCGATTCGTGATCTTGGCTAAGCAGCCTGATTCTTCACCAGAAAACAGGGCACTGGACTTACTTGAAACAACAACTTGAGGAGGTAAAAAAAAACACTGAGAAAAAGATTAAAAATTCACAGAGCAGGAGAAGACAGTCAGAATGGGATCAGTAAGAAACTACAGGTAATTTCCAACAGTTTCCTACTTTGGAGGTATTCTGGATTATTTTTGCTTATAGAAGTAATGGCAAAATGTTGCAAATCTATTTGCATGATCAGTTTAGCACAGTTTACCATCAGCATCACAATCATTGGCCCAGGAGATGGACAGAAATGCGATTCTGTTACATCAAATTTGACTAATATAATTTTGCTTATACGTAAAAATCTACATCCAGAAAAAGTGAGACTGTACAACCCTCGACATGATGTTTCAAGCCAGCCACCAGCTTAACCTTGCCAGGAAATAGTGGAGGGATGGACAGAAAGGAAATTGGCAGCATGTGTAAACAGTTGAGCCTTTGGTATGTTTGATACAAACGGGTACTCCTAAAATAGATCGGTAATAAATTGATTTACTACTACTTCCATAGACTTGGCTTTGCAAATGAAGATCAGCAAAAGACAGACAAAGACATACTGAGAAACTGTGGAATTTGCCATAGAGTTTTAACAATTTTTGTAGCAGCTTATGAGGAAAAAAGCTGTCACTACTGGGACAAGGAAAAATTGACTGCCCCAGGGCCTGTGATTATAGTTCTGTTTCTAGTATGTGTGACTGAACAGGGGAATTCTAAAATAGGTCATGGCATTCGCCAAACAAATTTGTAACAATGATCATTCAGTTTGTAAAACGGAGGAAATCAGACATAATGCAAAAGGTAAGGAAAACTGTTGAATTATTTGCTACTATTCTGAAAAAAAAAAGTTGCTCAAAACCCAGAAGGATGTTTACAAACATAAGGCTTGAGAGGTATGTCAACATTTCCTAAGGGAATACCCAGTTTAGGATATCAAAGCAGAATATGTAAATCTGGTTGGTTTGTTTACATTCTTGGTAAATCACAGCTAGTTTGGCTGTGAGGCGAGCTGTTGTCTAACAGATTTGCTAGGTGAGTGGAAATCACAGAAATAGTTAAGAAAGCTTGAGAAAACCAAGTGTGCTGGGGAAGAAATGGTTACCAAGGTGAGCTATGCAATTGGCTGTAGGAAGAGATAATATATATGAAATAGGCACTTACTCAGAATTGGATTTGAAATGTGAGCTGCTAGAACTTGAGAGGGAATTACTGATAACCAAAGAGGTAATGGCTAAGAACATATAGAAAGGCCCAGTTGACGTCTTGTAATTTTTTTTTCTGAGGAAAATCCTTTTGAAGATATGAAACAAGTTGACTGTTCTCAGTGATGAATGGTCCTGCATCTATGGACAGACTTTTGGGACTATTGCCATGGTGGTAGCCAAGAATAATGTTCCAGCAAAAGACAGAGAGGGATAGCTTGTATATATCTCAGAGTCTCGGTCTCTTTTCTATATCTAAAGCAACGATGACAGAGACCTGTTCTCTTTGGATTTTTTGGATAAGATACACACAGTGAAAAGGCATAGTTGCAAAATGTGAACTGGAGGACCTTGTTGAAACTTGACAAATAAAATAAGTTTGAGGGAAACATGGATGAACACGTGCTTCCAGAGTGCCTTCTGGGTTTGTTGCCACACAGAACTGAAAACTCAAGTTGCTGCAATGTGAGGAAGCAGAGTGGTCTGGCTAGGAATCTGTTGTCCTTTAGAGATCAGGTCACACTGCCCTGGTGAAGTATATCATTGATGTTGCAGTAAACCAGATTATTTAGTAGCCTCCTCACCATTTATCAGTAGAAAAGAGAAAATAGGTTTGACAGATAACTGAGAAAATGCATGAAGGACTGTCAACTTAGTCCTGGAACATAGATTTAGGCAAACTTACTTAGCTACACTGATTCTCATGTGAATCATAGCAAATGATTTGAAATTAATTTATGGATCTTATCACTTACTGCAAATAGGCAATACTGTGGGACCATACCTAATTTAATTTGGGTTATTCACATGTGGTTGTTTGCAAGGAAAATGGTCTGAGGGAACAGAAAAGAGAAGACACAGGTGACAATTTGAAAAGAAAGCTTTCAGTCATATTGGAAAAGCAAGTGGACAGGGTTTTATGTAACTACCTGTCACAGCCTCTTTGTCATAATTAGATAACCTGGTGGATGCTAAAACATTTGAATAGCTGATTTATTTACATATGTTTTGTGATGATCTTAGGCTCCCAATCTGTGGCAGAACCTAAATAAATGTGAATAGTTTATAAAGAGTCAATTTATCTGGATCCAATCAATGAGGAAGAGATTCCTTCTGATTAGGAAAAGACTTGAAGCCTTGCAAAATTGACAAACGTGTTTGTAGACTGTCTAGTTTGTAGACCAGCTTAAGAGTCAGCTGAGGTGGTTGTGAATACAGTAATTCTGATTCTGCAACTCTGTCGTCGGGCAACGCAAAGCTCAGTGTGGACTAACGTAGCCAACCATCAGCATAAGCTGCAGAGCTTCCAGCTACTGGTAAATAAGCTACGTTGTTCTGGCTGAATCAGGTGTCTCTACGCCGCACTTCAGTGGCATACCAAAATACCGCTGGGGTTTACGAGTTGGGAACAAAGCTGACAGAAGAAAATAAATGACTAGAGGGAGAAGTACTATATTAAAGCACGATTTTCAGTTCTTCAAAGAGAAATTATAGCACTACCTGAAAGAAACTTGTGGCTGTGGTTAAATCTATAAAACATTTTCAAAGCTCTTTATAGGGAAGAAGTTTGGTCAAGACAGACAATACATCCCTGAAATAGCCCTTTAAATTCAGGATTCTTGAAGGTTAACTTTAGCACATGGCTGGAAAAACTGCCGTGCCATGCTTTCACAGCTGCCTATGGGCTTGGCCATACAGGTGTTATGCAGATTTCTCTAAACTGGGACACTGAATGCAAATATTGCCTTCAGAGGGAAAACAAGAAATTAAGTGCCTAATGAAATGAGTGGACTTGGGAAGAGGTAGTCATGTCTTATTTTCCCATAATTACTCAAATAACAAAGCTGTTTTATCCACCCAATTCTCTTCCAAGAGTCTCATCTCTACTATTTCAATGCTTCCAATTATGTAGGCATTAATTTACTCCTTCCTTTGAATGGCAGCATGTAATACAGACAGGATGAGTACAAGAGCTGTTACTGTGGTACTCAAAATGACATTAGCTGAATGTATGATTTTCTCCTTTGGTCTTTCTATGAGTGTTTTCCTTATGAGTATTAGAGAACCAGTATGGGACACAGAATGGACTCTCAGGAGTTTACACATCAGTAGATATGTGTCATCGAGCTAAACTAAGTAATTCTGTTCAAAAATAGGACCAAAAGTCCTCTAAATGTCATTTTTATGTTCATATGATCATTATCAAACACCTGTTCTCTGTTGTTAAAATACATGGAATCCCTGAAATCAGAGTGCAACAGAACAATCACTCAGTTGTTTAATGATTGCAATCCCAAAGGAATTCATAGGCTTAATTTCACATGCCATGGTCTATTAAGCCTTCACTGAAACTGTTGTTATATGTATGAATTCTAGGTGGTGTCTCACAAGATAGCAATGTAGACACAAGGGTATATGAGAGAGTGAATCTTTAGGTGGACACTGAGTTTGGACAGGCTGTAACTTGCGTGAGAAACATGAGGAGTAGTATGCAGGTTCACAAATGTACTTTGGTATCCTGGGGTTGAAGGATTAGGCTGCATGCACTCAGTATTGACCATTTCTTCTCTTGGCACTCCACAGAGGTTTACTTAAAACCCACATCAGAAGGAACCTCTGTCTATTTTAAAACAGAATAACTTCGAACTCTTGTACCGGCTATTGGACCTTTGCATTCACACTGTGCTGACAGACAGACCATGGCTTGGGTTGCACTGCAGAATCAGTAAGAGAGGCCTTAAGTGCTTGAGCCTGTGGCTCCTGAGGTGAGGAAGGGAGCTGCTTGGGGCGGTACGGCATGCTAGCTAGCAGAGCTTTAGCCCTGCTCCTCTTCCAGTTTAGTTTGCAGAGTTCTGCAGACAGAATTTAAAATTATATCAATGCGAGTACAAAGATCTGGGAAAAGGGCCTTCCTGTGAAGTGAAGTAGGAAACAGGGACTTCGCAGGAGCAAGTACTTCTTGCTCAGGGTTCAGAGCACAGCCACAAATGAACAATCTGAGCTTAATACCAGCATGGTGGAGTAAATGAGTGACAAACTGAGGGAAATAATGATTCCATATAATCCTTGCAATTGCACTGTTTTGATCTGATTCTCAAACAAATTGGAAGTTATTCAATTATTATTAAGTGTTTTATCGTGATATGTAGAAAAGCTGACTTGCAAGGAAGACCCTCAGAACCAACTTTTCCATTATTAAAATGCCTGTAGCAACTTTTAATGGAAAATAGCTTTTTACTCCTTTACAAATATTACATTGCAATACACAAGAGGATGGGGATAAAAGGAAGGGGAAATTCACTGTGAATCACAGAGAGGATGACAGGATTTGCTAACTGTTCCCAGGGTCAGCAAGATTCAGGAGTTACTTCAGCGGCCACTAAATGTCACTGTTGTGCCACAGAATGGCTGTAGGCACCGTACTTTGTCAAAGATAACTTGACTTCTAAAGACAAAAACCTTTGGAAGCTATAATACACACACGTGAAAGTATTTCTGTAACATCTGGATGAGACTTATTCGCAATTAATCCAGCTAAGGAAGAATAATTTTAGAAAAAAAAAAAAAAAAAAAAAACCAAGCACTCTGTTAACCCTGTTCACAAGATTAAGATAAAAAGGCTCCCTTTTTTAAAAATCATTGATTTCTGGGGTGTTTTCTAGAATCATAATTAGCACAAGCCTAGTGTATTAAAGATTTTTTTTCCAAAATTCAGTAGAAGCAGAGAAGCAAAATAAGGCACCTTTATATAAGAAAACAAGGTAGAATGTATTATGGAAATCTAAGGCATACATCCAGCAATTCAGTGCCAGAAGATAATCTGGGAGTCTTGGGTTTGGGAACAAGCCTAATATATATTCTAGTGAGAGTTAATATTTTCCTGTTTGAAAAAAGTGTTTCTGGGTTGGATGAATGCTTACATAATTCAAACTAGTCCAAGAATCCCAAGCACAGTGAACAGGAGTCTTGCAAAAGACACAGAGCTACAGTTAGCTTCTTTCTATAGGGTGAGACCTTTCTTTCTATAGGGTGAGACCTTTGAAAGTTTTATTGTATCTATAGCAGTTGCTTTTCATAAATTCCATCTTAGATTTTCAGAGGTAAAGAAATAAGGAAAGAATGTAGGTTAGAAGAAATGGAATCTGGAGGGATTTTAAGAAAAATTGCATTAACAGGAAAGAAGTAAGCACACTTTGAAATATTCATGCAAGTGTAGGAGCCAAATTGCAGCATTAAAAGCCTCCTGGAGTTCAGAAAATACATGTAAGCATTCAGCTAAGGAACAATTCTTATTATTAATCACATTTCTTTTCTTACACATCTTTTTTTGAATCTGGTTATTTCTCAGGACACTGACATAGGAAATGCGTATTTGTTTTTCTGAAGTTCATCTCTCCAGTTACTGCCATTTTCTAAAGCATGGCCTTACATAGTTTCTTTACAGACTAAGCCAAATTCAATAGAGTTGCAGTAGTCAGTCTGGGGAGAACTTCTCCCACATATGAGGCCACAGCCTGTGACTGAAGAAAACATTGCGAGATCACTAATACTAACTTTTGATTCTTAAGTCTCTTATTGCATGCAGCACTAAGGCACTTTAATGCCTTTTCTAACTGCAAAATGTGCTCATAAAGATAAGTTTACTCCTGATTTTCAGAAGCTGAAAATGGTATACATGTCAAGATTATATACAATGTATATATATACTGGGACTCCATGGGTGAGAACAGGTTGCTATTTTATAAAGCAATTTAAAGAGAAAGACTCCAAAGCCATCTCTGTATGGTCCCAGTAAATGCCTGTACAAGTCCAAGGTCATCCATACTGAACACTCTGGCCAGATGCAGGAGGGCACATATGGATGTCTGGCTCTTCTTAATGTTTGCAGGTTTATGAGACCATATATTACTGATGTAAAAATTCTGTGTTTGACCTGTGGTCAGATATTTGCAGATGAATATGGAAGCAAACTCCAAACACCTCTCACTTAGCCTGCTGTCACAATTTAACCCCAGCCAGCAACTGAGCGCCACCCAGCTGCTCACACACCTCCCCCTCCCCCAGTAGGATGGGGAAGCAGATCAGAGGAAAAGACAAGAAAACTCATGGCTTGAGAGAAGAACAGTTTAATAATTGAAAAGAAATGAAATAACAATCCTAATAATACTAATATTACTACTAAACAAATGTAATGAAAATACTACTACTACCAATATGTAATGAAAATAATGGAAAAGAAATGGAACAACCCTCACCACCCACTGACCAACTCCCAACCAGTTCCCGAGCAGTGACAGACAGAATGCTCAAGAGCCAGACCAAGAAACCCTCAGCCCATTTCCCCAACTTATATACTGAGCATTTGATGGCATGCAATGTCCCTTTGGCCGGTTTGGGTCAGCTGGCCAGGCTGTGTCCTTCTTGTAGAGAAACTGGGAACACAGGGGCAAGAATCAGAAACTGAAAAGGTCCTTGACTTGGTATAAACACTGCTTAGCAACAACTAAAAGATTAGCGTTAACAATATTCTTCTCAGTACAAATCCAAAACATAGAGTTCATTTTCCTCACATTAGCTATCCCAACCAAAGCCAGCACAAGGACTAAGGATGAGAATCGAAGACTTTTTAAAGTGGAAAATCCTGTTTGTGCTGAAGATGCCTTCAGGAATAAAAATGAAGAGAGAAAAAAAAAAATGTCAGCAAAACTGACCAGTGAGAATAATCCATTTGATACTGAAACCTGCTGTATTCTAGACAGTTTAAAAGGTGTTCTTAAAAGCAAGCCTTTCAGTTCTACCCAACCAGCTCAGATTTATATTTCCTGTTTTAGTCTGTTACACAGGTTCATATACTTCTCTTCTGATCATCACAGGCTGCCTAGCTTATGAAGTGGTTCCCTTAGAAGAGTTTCTATTCCATAACACTGTTACTGAGGCAGTAGTCTCCTCGTTCCTCTGGTCTCTAATACTTATTGCTCAAAAAATATTGGTTTGGATGCTCTGCTGTTGCTGTTCTTCATCAACTTCAGCTCCAAATGTGCCACAATTCCTGGAATGCCACTTTGCTATGCACCATGGGAAGTCTGAGAAAATCAGAAAGATTCTCTGACCTCAGCCTGACGTTAATAGCTTGGACGAAGCTACATGCCATGTGGTGACAGCTGAAGGTCACTCCACGTATTCAATACCTCCCGTTCTTGCCTGTACAAAGTAGGTGAGCTTCTGATGCAGTGGCACAGGTTTGTCGCTGCCTGCTTACATCTGTCTGCAGCCTTGACCTAAGGTGAGACACCAACATTAAATAAATGGGTGGAGCAGCGGAAGAGGAAGGAGAAGGGAGATAAGGTGGCTATAGGGACAAAGTGCCTTACCTTCTATTAGAACTCTATGCTACCAACACATATTTGGAAACAGCTAATATACCATTAGCATAAGCTTCCTGATTTCTTATTACTACATGAGAATGTGAGAAAGTGAACGAGCATAGGCAATATACATTGAACTATTATCTTCAAGTTAGTGTAACTGACCCTAAAATTTAAAATATTATTCCATCTCATGCTTCTGTTGAGGGAGTCTGCTAATTTTCTTAACATTTGCATGGAGGAAAAGTTAAGGTAACCTTCACTTTGAGCAAAACCTGAAATTGTAAGGGCCAAAATTGTCAGTTTTCACAGATGATTGATCTATTCAGAATAGCCTTAGCCACTTTGAGTCATTAATGAAAGGATCACATTTTCTTCTCTGAAGGTACAGGGAACAGTGCTGTGAAACTCCAATACAGAGATGCCAAACTGAAACCACCATGGTGTTTTATTTATCTTCTAAACTGAGGCTAATAACATGGATTAAAAAAATGTAATCATGGTCATTATGAACAATTATCTATCTACAGATTATACTGACTTACAAAAAGAATTTACGTCTTTCTGGTGATTGGCCTCAGGTGATAGCTAAGTGAATCTGCTAAGACTATGTAAATTCAGTGATGTTTATCATCAAGTTCATTGTTTTAAGGACTTGGAGAAATTACAGACCTTCAAAATGCTTTTACTTGGAAATTTTTTTTGCAGCTTAAGGTGTCTAAAGTGCCTAGACTTCTAGAGAAAGACAGACCAAAATGTATCCTTCCAATGTTTTCCACTATAATCTATTATCCAAGGCCTTCATGCATACTACATCATCAGAGCAATGCTCTTTGATGACTACTGAGTTCTTTTATAAATTATTCATACATCTTTTTATATCACCTGCTGTGGCATCAGCCAGGGACAAACACATATTACAAACATGGCACCAATAAAAAAGAATGCATAATCAGTCTCTAAAAATTCTTTATATTCTGCCAAGTCCTGCACATCACTGTAGAATACTAACAACCACCGGATCCCTCTAGTTTGAAGGTCCCCTTCTACAAAAAATGTGTTGCTAAATATTATTTGACAAACTGCAGCCCCTGTTCTACCTTTATAGTTGAGAATGATTCCTTTTGAACAGTTTCTTTTTTTTTTTTTTTTTTGTATTTTATTAGGTTTTAAAATCTTAAACAGTTTAATTCTTTTGTTACTGATGAGTAATAGAATTTGAAACACAGGGGGAAGAGAAAAGCTTCAGTGCAAGATATAGCTGCATGCTGATGCCATTACTACGGCATTTTCAGTAGCATGAAGGAATTGAGAGAGAAATGTGGATTTGTGGACGTTGTGAAGAAGCACTCCAGCATATTGCTATTGCTTTACTAGTAAAGATTCCATTCTGTACTTCTAATCAGAAGGATGGACACTCAAACAGTCTTGGTTCTATATGGTGTTTTCATTCCTGGTCTATATACTGGAACCTAGATATCAGACGGGAAGTTCAGTAAGGCTGCAAAGATTTTGAAAAGCAGTTTAGAACCATCTCGAAGAAATGGTCTAACAAATGATGACATGAAGTTCAAGAACAATACAAGTGTCACACACAAACAACTAATTGTGGATTGCATAGGTGTCCTGTTTTGCAGCTACTGAGCCATCTTCATGCCCAAATACAAGTTCTGAACACAACTGTAGCCATTGTGTGCGTAACAAGCACAAATTCACTGTGCTGGGCGTCAATATGAAGAGGATTTTCAGAACAGGTCAATGAGAAAGGAAGAGCCAGGGAATGAAAAATGGTGCTGGCAGGAAAGAGAGCAGCTTTCCCAATGTTTTGTTTAGAAGGAGTTAATGCCCAGATCTCATCCCTTTATTATGGCATTGCTGAAGTTTTTCTGCTACCATCTGAGGTAATGAGCACAACAGATCTGGTGACGGTGACAGCAGTTTAGTGTTAACCTTCTGTGGTAAACACATCTGCTTGAAGATTGTACCTTCCTTACCTTTTGAAGATGTAGTACTGTTGTGACTCAAGAGAAGGAACGGATGCTTTCTCTACAATGTAGTATGAGCTCTTCCTCCTTAAGGATTGAGCAGTAAGGTTCAGAGACAGGAGAATGTAGACTCATTCATTTATTCCTCCATTGAGGGAACATATATTCTATCATTTGTAGTTCCTACAACTTTCACTCACTAGTGCAAATAATTTCTTGTGCTTTATCTTCATTCTTTTAATTAGCACAACTTAAGAATTCCCCTGGAATTCACAGATTCAGAGAGTGGTAGGGGTTCATAATCTCTTTCATAAACATAATTCATAATCTCTTTGCTATTGTCCCACCTAACTTAAAGTTGTTCTCAGCAACCCAGAATTTAAATGATTTTTTTGTTTGTTTGGTTTTTTTTTTTGTTTGGTTTGGTTTTGTTTTGGTTTGGTTTTGGTTGTGGTTTTTGTTTGTTTGTTTGTTTGTTTTAATTTAATTAAACTCTGCAGACCCAAATAGCAAAGAAGTGAGGCTTGTGAGGAGAACAGAACTGGAGATAAGAGCAAACAAGGCTGGAAGGACAGCTTTGATCAGCTCTAATGCTATTCGGTAAGTACTGTTGCCTTAGAGTCCCTGCACACCTTTTACAAGGATGTGGGAAGAGGTTTGAATGTGCTTGGCTACCATACCGCAGCAATGGCAAGACCCTGTACCACCAGTGCAACCAAGCCCACCAACCTTCCCCCAAAGGCGGACGATGTTCAGCTCTGCCACGGACAGCTTTGCCAGAGACCCCTGGGGCAACCCCCAACCTCCAAACAGAACTGTCCTGCAGATCCAAGGGCTTTTATTATTTCCAAAGCACAGTATTTATGAGTATCTAAATTAAAACAAAAAAGGTTGTCTGTCTCTTCCCCCCTCCCTCCCCCCAGTAATGTTTTCTTTTAGTTCTTGCTTGGCTGTTGTTCTTAGCTATTAGTCATGCAATGAAGACTAAATAAAATCGTGCCAAACCATTAAAACAATTTGAATTTACAAAGTGAGGCACCCCTCTAAGTGATGAATGGTTGAGATTTTGATTTACTACCTTTCTTTTCCATATAAAATGATGACTCCATGAATAATGAAAGTAGTTTCCTTAAAGTTGAAATGCTGCCTGTATACTACAATCAGGGAATCCAAGGAGTTTTCTGTGGCAAAGGGATGTGTGTCACCAAAGCAGATGGTTCTTCTTTCTAAAACCGTAACATCTATAAGAGCCAGGCTAGAAATAGCTGATAAACAGTGCAGATACAAGTGTTAGGAGTCACCTCTCCATTTACAAATATCAGATTATAGATGTTTTGATAGGTCTTAAAAGAAAAACCTGATAGCTGTGCTATACTTCGCTGAAGTTATAGGTTAACTCCATATGGAAATTAGAACAGGTCTGGCAGATACTAAAATTAATAAATTACCTTGCTAGTTTTTTTCTTTAATATTAACTTTTTCTTTTATTTCTCATAAAGACAAATGTTTTTGCAGTCACAAAAGACCTACTTGGAGGTGCTCAAATCTGGATTACATACAAGAAGAAGGAAAAACTATGAGCTCCAAACGTCAAGCCTCAGTAGTGTCATGTGTAATCCTTACTCTGGATGTAACAGGCTCATGGCCTTGTTACATTCATTGTAGTTGTCTATAAAGAGAAGGATGTCAGAAAATAGAATGAGGAAAAACTGTACAGAGTATAATGGAGATTTATTTTCCTTTAACTGCAGCAAAGATTGCCAGGTGATCTAGAGTAATCTATATGTTATGCCTAGCATCAGGCATAAATGGATTAAAAAAAAAGAGTAATGTGTAATCTCATTAGTGCTGTTGTGAAGCTGACAAATTAATTCCTTTAACACTTCATTCAACTGTGAAATACAACTGTAGGGAATGTACTCAAACTGCAATAAAGCATATACTAGAAGAGGTTTGTGTTTGCAGCACTGTCTCTGACTAAGGAGTCTAAGAAGAGTCTAGAAAAGAGGAAAGGAAAGCTAGCTCTCCAGCTATTATCTTCTCTGCAGAGTTGACATACACAGGCTCATTATTGCATTATGTTTTATTCAACAAAATCACTTTAATGTTGCAGTTTAAATTGAATTCACTAAAGCATCTTCATCTCTTGCCTAATGTGTCTCAAGTGCCTGCTTGCTGTTTGCATTTTCTTCAGAATTATGGCAGGGAATCTTTGGAAACAGCAAAATTATATGCAATCCACAAAACAATGTGGCTGTAATGGGGTAATCGGCCTTCAGCGTAATTAAAGAAACATTCCTTCATCAAAGTAATTCTGCAAGAGACCTAGAGGCTGCATTGTACAAGCCATCCACTTAGTAGAATTCTTTATCTGATTTGCATTTTAAACCTAGTTATGCAAATAGGCTTGCTCAGTGGATCAAAAAAATGTAATGACTTAAAAATTTACAGTGATTAAACAAACCTGCTTCTTCTCTATAGATCATGGTGTGTAATTCTGTTTTCTTCAACTAGACATATTTCAATTAGTGTGTAATGTAAGGTCTTCTGAAAGAGAGGAGTTCCTTCGATGCATACACAGTCTTGTATGACATCCACTGTGGACATGACAATTCTACTTCTCTTAAGTAGGATCATCCCAAAACATAGGGATACAAATCTAATGATTCGTATCAGAGGAGAGGAATTACATTCACCATTTTTATCTGAAAGCTTGAGTCACAACTTAAAAAGCAAGTGGCAGTCAATGGTGATGTGTCAGTGAGAATTAGTAACGCACCCAGGAAAGAGCTCATTCGAACAAGGTTCAAGTTCACTTGGAAGCAGATGGTAAAGTCCCATTCCTTAGACTAGCTTTAGCCTCGAGTACCGATGTTGGTGCGAGTCTCAAATCAGGACATAAGGTTTGCAAGTTGGAATTTGTCTTTTGCTACTCTTTCGTAGCTACTAATGCTTCAGTTCATAGGAGCTTTCTGTCAAAATGTATTATTTTTTTATTTCTTACATTGTTCATAGCATCTATAAGAACACAGTACTCCTATAGTACTTTTTTAATAGCAGGGATAGTCCATTAAACCATGTTAATCTTTCTCTTAAACACTGTTTCAGTACATGAGCTGATGAACTTTAGACAAAACAGTGTATGAGGATGAGCGAAGGAGCTATACTAATATCTCCTTCAAACCATTTAATTTATATTAACAAATAGTCTGCACCTTACTACTGCTGGAAACACCATGTTTCAGTCAGCATATCTCATGGCTAACAAACTCTGGGACTAGACTTTCACCATTAAAGCCAGAACTCTAGAGCTATTTGCTTTAGCAGCCTTGAGATACAGTCTTGAAAAAAAAATTAGTCTCTTAGGATTATTCAGACACTAGTTTTTAGGTGACCTTGTGTCTTAATCCCTGGGAAATCTAATTTCCTTGAAAAGTGTCATTGCAGACACTGCTTCCACTCTGTTACTGTGCTTGGCACCTCGTGTTCCTTCCCTAGGCCAGGCTTCCCTTGCTGTTCCCTGACACCATCTTTGAGAAGTCTCAGTCTTTAATAGTCCCAACCCTAAAGGCATTTACCAGGGAAATGATGGAGGGAATAGCAGGATTTCTGTGGTGTCTCTTTACATGCAGTCAGAAGGAATCTACGCATGGGCATATGTTTTATTTTCAGGAATTTTAGTTTCAGTGGACCTAGATGAGGTTACAAACTGATTGTTAAAGCCATTTAAAACTACTGTTGTGTAGTGATCTTCAACTTCATTGGGATGCTTTATCTTGATACTGCTGGGAAAAAAGCATTCCTTTTTCCCTTTGGTTTATCTCAAGAGAAGTTGTAGGTTTCTCTGATATTTGCTCACTCCCTTTTCCACTCAAAGGTATATACATTTATAGTAGTTTGTCTGTGAAAATGAGGCGAAATATCATTATCTACATATTTTACTAAATTTGCATTATCTGAGGTTTGATGTCTAGAGAAAACATGGAAAAATAAAAATAAGCACCAGAACTTATGATAAAATATATGTTAAGCATTAAACTCTCAAACTTGGAGAAAACTACAGCCCCATAATTCCCATCAGTGTTACTTTGCATCACATACCTGTCCCCCAGGCACCATAATTTAGTAGCACATACAGAACAAAAGAATTATCTTTTCTCTTCTCCCCCCACCTTTCCATTCTCTACCAAGCCTTCAGAGGATGAGTGCTCTCCAAGAAGAGCCCAAGAGTACGAGGGTTCTCGTGCTGGAGCAGGGGAGGAAGCAAGAATGGAGCAATGAAGAAATTGACAGTGACTCAACCAGGTATTGGATCGTGATTTTGGAAACAGGCTAAGAACTCTTATATTTAAATAAGTCTAAAATATTAAAGTCAGCTACAAGAGACAGGTCTGGAAAGCGCCTGCTGCCCTCTTACTGTGAACTTTTGTCACCCTATGTCTCTGTTCCCCTATTTGCGAGGGGGGATAAATGCTGTTAAAGGCTCTGACAAAGGAAGTGGTTTAGAACTCTCGTATGAATTGGCCCTGAGTAACACAACAGTATTTACCTGTTCTGCTGTGTGAAGTTTCCTGCTCAGTCTCTTACTTGCCTTACCCATGCACAAGCGGAACAACTCCACGACAGGCAGTTTGTTGAATTCCAGTTCTTATTCACCCTGTGAACTGCAATCAAATCCTGGATGTTTCCAAAACCAAATGTGTGTGAACTCTGATATCTAGATTGTAATTGCCTATCAAAACTTCCCTGTGAAAAAGAAAACCGGTGTATGAAAAGAAACACTGAAAGTGTTTCAGCAGAGTGGGTGGCGTTCTGCCTCTTGCTTGTTCCGGTACTTGGGTGCTGCAGCGTTGCCTGGGCTAGAAAAACAAGCCCAAACAACTTGGTGTCTTCAGAGCATGATTTTGAAAGACAAGACAATGCACAGCCTAACACTGAACAGCAAGAGAGAAATAGAATACAAAATACCTGCAAATTACCTGGGCACTCTGTTCTGGGTACTGAATGAGTGAGGAGTCTTGAAAGAAAATATATTTCACTGTCATGAGTGGCTGTGTCATCAGCCATGGTCACAGGGACTTGAGTATAATGTGGTTATTTTTCTAGGTCAAGTATTAAACAAAAAGTGAGTGTGAAAGCTTCTTTCTTTTTAAATTTTGAAACATTTCAGTATCTCAGCAGCTTTGTCCCTGTCATGCTTTAGGCATTTTAATAAACCTATTTATTTTGATATTAAACCTATTATATAGGTTTAAAAACCTATTTTATTTTAATAAACCTTTTGTGACTGGTGACCTTTGGTGTGCTTGCTGCAAAACATGACGCAGAAGCATCTAACATCATTAGCAAGGGTTATTTTTAATATTATTGTGTCCTAAACATTTTTTTAAACATACAGTATCTGTGAAAATTATCAATTGCATTCTTTTTATTTATAATCTCCTTTAAACAGACCAAACTTAAAGGGGCAGCTCTACTGTCACTTTTCTCCAATCAGTCACCACTGAGATCAATAAAGCCACCTGTGCCAGGATTACGAGTGTGGGTGAAATTTGGATTCTGCCACAGATGCTCCTGAGAGAAAAATACAAAATCCTGTCATGCACTTTTTATCTACAGTTCAGGTTAGTCGTGGGTTTACTTGTTTTGGGATCAGTGATTTTCAGAATCTCATTCTAATTCCAAATGATTTCTTTAGTGAATCCAATGTATTCTGTTTGTTAATGCAGTTACTGAGTGACAAGGAGGTAAATTAAGATAATTGGTCTATAGAGTTGACCCACATCACATGTGTTGATCTGACTGGAGCTGAAGTTTGCCATTTCCTGTTTGCCACAGTTCCTCTGGAACAGTTCTGTGGAAAACTTTTCTTAAAGTTTGTGCTATGGAGAAAATAAACCAAATCTCTCTAAGCTGATTTTTCCAGTGTATCTCTCAAGTCTCCAGCCTTTGCAATTCTCTTATTCCACCTTCTCATTCCAATGTCTTCTTCAGTGATGTGATACGTGGTATTCTTTGCACTACTTGAAACTGTGTTTCTGGATCTATTCCTCCATTAATTGAATATATTTATCGTTCTTTCATTAGTTATCATTCATAGGTTAGAGGGAGCTGGCCACCTGTGTCTGCAAAGGTGTAATTTCACAACACTGGAAAAACTGCAGTGCTACTCTTTGGAGATAATTCTTTCTCCCTCTTATCCAACTTGTGTGTACATTTATTTGGGGTGAATTTAATAGTTAAAGTCTTCCTTCAAGTAAAGGTAAAGTAAATGAGAAATAACTCTTGAAAGAACTATTTTTAGTATCGATTCTTCAGGCCGGTTCAGTGAGATAAGATATGGCTTAAGGATGTCACAGTATTATAACTGCTGGTTTATACATTGTTTTGTATTCTGTAAGCCAGCTGTAATTTCTACAAGTGCATTTATCTCAGAGCAATTAATTCTTTTCTTTTAAATTCAGACTTGAAATATTTTGCCTATGTATCTACAAATACGGGTGCCACAACATTTTTTTTAACACACCCCCTCTTCCTCCCCCGTAGAATACATTGTGAATCGTGTGCATGCAAAAGGGTTTCATGCTTCCAGAGAAACTGCAGGAACTCCAACTATTAAACTGTTTTGGTAGACAAATCAGTCTTTTTCCTTGTCCTTACCAAGTAACATCTGTTCAAAGAAACAAACAAACCAAGGAGTTTCTTGTTTATTTCATGTTCTTTGATGTGCAATATGTTCTCTGTTTCCTGAATGTATTACAGAAATACATAAATCAAAGGTGATCAAATGTTAGTGAGGTGACAATGGGGCAAATAGCAGCATCTTAACATCTGATTTCTCCTGGAATGACTGGTAGCACTACTGGCATAAGCAAAAGGAATAGAAAATATATTTTCCAACCTGCAGTGTTGCTTCCCTTTCTTGTCTCAAGATTGCTAGAGATCATGGCACAGCAGTAGCCGAGTCTGCTTCCACAGTAACGACGTGTCTATATTCTGTGGAGAAGATACTACGCAGGAGGACGTCTTGCAAGTACATGCAAGAGAACTGGAAAAGGCACTCTGAAAAAGGATAACGTTTCTTTGAAGGAGTAGCTAAGCTGAGGGAAAGAACATCTGTTGGGATTAGTCATAGTACTGCTCGTTTGAGATGTTGTCAGTAGGCAAGAACAGACTGAGAGGGCTATATGCTACATATAATTCATTATCCTATGTACAGTTAAAAAGAAAAAAACAAACCCCTGAGGAAAAGAAAATTAAACGCCAAGCAGAGCTCAAGTTTGAAATGGCATACCTTAATGAGATCACAAAACCTTGTATGAGAAACACTGGTGGGTCATTTCTGGGCTATAAACAGGACATATTTCAGATTTGCCTTTACACTTGTTACAGCCTAAACATCTATTTACAGTGAAGAATGGTTTGGGCAATCTGGAAATATAACAGCTCACTCCACGTAAATGGAGCAGGCTGGACTGGCAAGGAGACAAGGCAGAAGTACTCTCCAGCTATGCCATCGGCAGCTCTTCTGGCTTCCAATGAAAACTTTGATGATGTTTTCCAGAATGCACACTTGGCATTTTCTTATGAGGAAATATACTGTTGGAGGTAGTGTGTGAATGGCCCTAGCCTTTGCTTTTATTCCTTTATTGTCTTACACAGGTGTTGCCTTTCTCCAAATCGGATTATATACTGCAGGGAGCGGGGACATTTGTATTTGAATAACAAACATTTCTGGGGCTTAGTTGGGCATATGCTGCCCACCTAATGGGGTAGGTGGCATATGCAAGCCTAACATGCCTACCAAACCTGCACTTCAATTGTGTATTTTGAACTGGCTTGCATTACCATAATACAAGTAACAAGCTCTATCCTCACATCTGCTAGCACCAGATTGGCATACATAATAATTATTTTCTTTAGCTTAAAACAATTAAAGATATATAAACACAGACAGTTGCAAAAATATGCTAATAGGATGAAGGCATTCTGCTGCTGGCAAATTCACAGAACTGGCTGTATTGTACTTGGATGTCAAATGCAGTGAAAACCAGAAAATCTTAACCTTCTGTGTCTTTAAAACCTAACGAGCAGCTCAGTGGTCACTCTTCAAACCCTTATTTTTGCAGTGTGCTTCCTGAGCAACTGAGGATTGTCTGTTCATGTGAAGTAGAGACCAGTGAGTGCCCTTAGGTTGCTGGGCCCTGCGAATGAGATGAGTTACCACATTCAGCAACGGTCTGTGAAACTCCTGAAGAGGTGAGGAATGTGTGATGATATTTGCTTTGAGCTGGGCATAGGAAGGAAGAGAAATGAGAAATGAATGGCTCCTGTTACAAGTCT
Source organism: Rhynochetos jubatus (assembly GCA_027574665.1). Taxonomy (NCBI): domain Eukaryota; kingdom Metazoa; phylum Chordata; class Aves; order Eurypygiformes; family Rhynochetidae; genus Rhynochetos; species Rhynochetos jubatus. The sequence goes on along the minus strand of CM050664.1, from coordinate 14,742,410 downwards.
ACTAAGAGCCTACTACAAGAAGAAAGGTTCAGGGCTGCTTTTCTTACCTCTATTGTTTTTCTTGGCTGTACAATGACAAAGTGTTCCTTTGGTTCATAAAGTTCCTGCCATACCCATGTAGCCCACTGTAGGAAATCTAGGAACAGGATGGCACTGAGTTGGATATAGGTTTACACCTGGCAAGAGTTATATCCCTTTTTTGCTTTGGTTTGGTTTTGCCGTGTGGGGTTTTTTTTGTTTTATTTTGGTTGGTTGGTGTTTTATTTGTTTGGTTTGTGTTTTGGTTTACAGTTACGTGTCTACTTAGTGGAGGCTTGCCAAGCCTTGTACAAGTTTGCAATGCCCTCCTATGGTCACTCTTGATATATCCAGCAGTGATGTGTTTTTCAAAATTCAGCAATAATAAAAAGTTTTCTGTGGGGGTTTTTGTGGTTGTGGTGTGGTTTCTTCCCCCCCCCCCCCCCTTTTTTTTTTGGTCCCCAAAACAAAAGGCAGCCTCCTAAAATGTAATAGATAACTTGCTTCCAATTGAACTAGATTTCTTTCTTCCAGTATGCACATACCTGGAACAGGGAACGTAAAATGCTAGATATGAGCTAATTTAGTATGCAGAAATTGAAACCTCTTTTTAATTAACTATTGATTTTGGAAATCTGTGTACTGAGTTTCATCAAGTGTGATGAGAATAGATACTTCACTTAGTTTGTTTGAATTTATGGTGTATAAATCTAATGCAGGGTGTCTATATATTAGGAGTGGAACTTCCTGCTAGGAACAATCAATCTTTCCTGGAGCTAGGAATTCAAACTGCAAGTCCGTATTACTGGAGTCTCTCAGTTACAAAGTTTTAAGTGGCAACAAAGATTTTGATCTTTAAAAAGTCAGTTTAGCATTTCGATCACTGTACGTAACAATATGTTCTAGAAATGATACAGACACTACTTTCCATTGGGAAGTGAAAGATGATACTGCCAGTGCTAGCTGAAGCCTGAAGTTTAGCTGTGAAGCGGGGGGAAAGTACAGCTGCCTTCAAAGGTGGGAGTTTCTTTGCCTGCAAGCTATGAACCAGAATGAGGAAAACATTCTGCTGAAGAAACAGTTTCCTATCGAAAAATCATGAGAAAAGTCTTCTCTTACTTTCATTTGAAAGTCTCACCAATTATTTCAAGTTAAGTATTCAAAAATATTTTAAAAGAATCCAATAATAGACTTCATAGTTCTATTTAAAAATGATGCCACAAAAAGACTGTAAGGTCTCATTGCTTTTCTCTGCAGTCTCACTGTGAGTACTTTGTCTATATAGTATTAATAAAATGCCTCTCTGCTCTGGTGATACCAATTATTCCATGGCCTAATGGGTTACACTATTAAAGTTTCTGATATTCTAAATTTTAATCCTATTATCTTAGTCCCTGAGGAGTCATCTCTCTCCTTGGTGTGTTCATCCTCCATGTGTTTCAAGAAGGTTATTGTTCCCCTCTGTGATTATTTAGTCAAGGTATTACACATTAAGTCTTTAATTGTTTCTTCTCAAGAAATCCCTTTAGCCCCATTTGTGGCTTAAGTATTTGTGCTTATTGACCAAAGTGCATCTTCAGTACAAATGGATGCTGTTACTGCTAGGTAAACAAGCTTTAAATCAACAGGCTAGCTTTCAAGTGCTTATGCCAAGCTTTTTCTTAGCCCTAATACTGGCCAGGTTCAGCAACTACCTGATTGTCTTTCACAATTTTTTGCTTGTTTTTCCATAGTAAAAGTCTTAGCTGCTGGTGCTGTGCTCTGTGAGTGGTACCACTGACTACTTTTTTGTTCTTCTTATACTGTGAAAAGATAAGGCCCTGGAAAAGGCCTGCAAGACAATGATTTAAGGCCACTAGCTCAAAGAAAAGTACACTAATTCTTTTCACAGTGGAAGGATTTGGACTTTTGGATAATAATTTTCCAGTATAGTTCTTTCTTTTTCCACCAAAACAACGGAGTATCCAATGCAGCTGACAGTCAGCTATTTCTCAAAGTAATAATCAAGTCCATGATATGCAACTGACATGAACTGTTAAGGAGAAACTTTTCTGCTTCAGATTTTGAAGCACAAAATACATTTCGCACGGGCAGTACAGCTATCAGGACCAACTAGCCTGGCTTGGTCCGTGGCACTGGTAAAGTGCTTTTACCAGTGCCGCAGCATCTGATGTGCCTGGTATCAACTGTGACTACTAAAGTCTCTACCAGCTTAATCCTGCAGAACAGGTGAAGGGGAGAAATGCTGTCCTATGCAAGGGAGAACAGGCAAGTTTTTGAGTGGTGTGTAGAGGGGTTAGGAATGTCACAGTTCTTCAGAATCTATTGGATCTCATGCTTTAAATGAAGAGCCATAACTTAACTTACTGTTGTCACAAATGGCTGTAGAAAATGTATGGGACAACTTTTTATGTGAATGAGAATTAGGCAAATATCTCTTGAAAGCTGAGGTGTCGTTTCTTCCTCTTACTCACCCTGTCAGAAATAGACCAGTTTCCAGAGCTGGTCTATGCAGAACATGCAGGTGTGAATCTGCTTTTAAGAGAGAAACAAGAATGAAGGAGCTCAACTCCCATTTAAAAAATGCTTTTTCCTTACATTAATATAATTGAATTTGTATGATGTATAAAACCAAATAGAAGTGGATTCTGGGGCTGAAGAGAAGCAGCATCTGAGAATTAGCGATGATGTGAACTTCAATGGCAGTCATTAGTGCTGTGCCACACAGCTAGTATTTGAAATGGTTTAAACCTCTTACTGGTCAGGGTGCCTCATGGCTAGGGACAGATTTGCAACAAGGGATGGAACACCCAAAACTTTGGGCTTTAGAAATCTCTTTTCATGACAGGGTGAGAAGATATAATGCTTGAAACAGCTCTTCTCCAAGTGAGAGATGGGATTAGGTGACCCCAGGGGCTCCTTTTCAACAACCTTTTCTGTGTTTTTTTTTTTTTAATCAAAATGTCTTAAACTGATACATTCATGACTGTAATCATTTTGCATATCTATAATAAATAATGTTTAAAGGTAAGGGAAAAGTAGCAGACCTATCAAATGTTTTGATAGGGAGACAAAATTTAGTGTTTTAATATAACTTCACACAGCACTTTTTTGCCTGTATAGAAAACTTCTTCATGAGACATATTCTCTTCTTTGCTTTGGTATTTGTCTGGAGTCACTAGCAGGTCAGCCCCTTAATGTGTGCCTCAGCTTCTCTATGTACATATGTCTAGAACAATTGCAGATGGGTTTCAAGAGTCCATGTGCTTCTATTGGTACATGAAAACAGGCATTGAAAACATTAGAAACAAAGAGCACTATATAAGAATGTAAGAAAATCATAGATAAAATACAAACAGAAGTTCACAAAAATTATCCAGAGATGAATGTATTGTAGTATAATTTGGTGGATGGTATTTGTAGACAATTGTAGTGTTAAGAGATGGATTTGTACGAACTGAATCAGCAGCATATGATGTTGAAATGTTTTCATCTGGTCTTGGCAGATCAGCTGGGCCATATCCTCAATGGCACTGAAGGTAGAGTGAAGTTGTGGTGGCCATATACATCTATAGTCCCTCAGAAAAGATGATCTTTGAGGAAAGTCATGCAAGGAGGTGCTAACAGTAACAGCAAGTATGGTGAGGTGAGCCTCCTTAAGCATGTAAACATTATACCTTTATTGGATACTTTAATGAGAAAAAACCCTACTTAATTTTAAAAGTTGAAATGTGGAGCATTCATTCTTCATTAAAAGATTGAGTAATAGCTTTCAACTTGACACCTAAACTCAATGGTTTGCCCAGGAGATACAGAAATGATCAATCAGAACATAACAGCGAATGCTGTGCGTGTGTTATTCTCGCTGCTGTAGAAGCCAGCATTATTATTATTAAATTTAATGGCTTCTCTCCAGGACTTCAAATTCTGTGGCATTTAATTACTTCCTTGTGTGGTTTGCACCACAGAGGTACAGCTGTTTAAACACTGCTGATAAATAAAAGGGAGACCTTTAACGGTGTGAGAAGCAGAGCCTATATCTCAATTTTAAACAGATCATTCAGGTCTGATGCAATAAATAAAACTGCCCTCATTGTACAGCGTGCTGGCAGATGCCAGCGAAGCAGCCTCCTGTGCTGTGGCACCTGGCCACTGGTGTTGGTGCTCAGAGCACAGCTGTGGCTCCCTGGGGCCAGCCAAGGTCTGGGGGAGAGATTTTTGGAGGGTTGAGTGTATTTGTCACTTCTCTGGCAAGCGTGCTCATCTACCCTGTTGCCTGTGAGTACACAGGTGTCACGGCTTTGGAGCCCACCACCCGAGTTTGGCTGACCTGGCCAATCATGCTTTAAACTAACAATCTGCCAGCAAAGGTTCTCCTTCCTCGCCTGCACAGGTGGATCCCACCTCCCCCCAGTTATCTGTATTCCTTGAAGAAAGTCTTTCCCTCACAGAAACCAAAGCCCTGGCACCCCCTACACAGCCAGGCTCTGGTCTGCACGGTGCCTCGACCTGCGCCCCTGTCTCTGCCCAGACACGGGCGGTCTCTCGGGCCACTTTCCCCTTCAGCCGTGTTTCCAGGGCTCTGAAGTCCGGCTCGACCTCGCCCAGCTCGCGCTGTACTGGTGCCCTCTCCGTGCCAGCTGCCGCGGGGCGCCGGCCAACTGCAGCCGCTGCCCGGCCGCCGCTTACACGCGGCTTCCGGCGGGTTGAGCCGGCTGCGGGGGCGGCGGGCGCCGCTGTCCGCCGGCCGGTCCCTCAGCACAGGCCGGCCGAGCGCGCCGGGGCTGCGGGAGCCTCCCCCGCGTACCGCACACGCCTCGCGCTCCTCCCGGCGGCGGCACGCGCAGCTGCGGCTGGTCGTCTCTGGCGTAAGCGGCGGCAGTGCCAGGTCCAACGAGTTGCTGTCAGCCCTAGGCGCGGTTAGCAGCTCCCTGCTCTAAGGTAACCACTCTGAATCGCAGCCTCCTCTTGCTCTTCTGCCCCAGGGACAGCCTTCCCGCAGGGAGGTGTGTGGGTGTCCGCAGGGTAAAATCAGGGTAGCTCCAGTGGCTGAATCTGAACTGTGTGAAGACTGACGGACTCGCCCTTCAATGTTTATGGTCTCTTACTTTCCATAGCAGATTTAACTTCTTGTAGGACCCATACGCTGTCAAGTAGCTTATCTGACTCCTTGTACTAACTGTACATTAAATATGCTTCCTTTGCTAGTAGCTACGAGTAGTACTAGCCACTGGCAGTAGCTAGTGGCTGCTAGTTCTGCAGAGGTACAGCAGGGTATTTTTAGCTTTCACTTTCTAAGGAGAACAAATAAGGCACTAGATCCTGTTTTGTAGAGGATGTTTCACTAATTTATTTCCATAGAGGTTAGCATAAGAGATTATAATTCTGTTCCTTAGAAAAATACATTCTGGAAGTTTAGGGTGTTAACTAAATGAAGGCTAGTGATTACACAGCATCAATACTCAGAAAGAGGGAAGGAGTGTAAGATGTGAAATGTTTTTGCATTCCAGGTTTGGTTTCTTCCCCTGACCTTCCCACCTTCCACTTCAGCATGTCTTTAAAAATATTTATTTCACCATAACTGCATTCTGAGCATAACACATCAATGAAATAAGTGATACTAAGAATGAACAATGGGCACTTAAGGGGGTTAGGAGTCTTTTATCTGAAATACTAGACTCATTTTGAGGCTGACATGAGCAGATACACATGAATCTTTTCTGCCACCCTTGGGCAGGTTTAAGACTGCCAACCCACAGACTGCTTTACATAATAGCAGATAGTCAGGTGTTAGTTGTGGCTTCAAAGCCTGTGTTTTATTCCTTGGATTAGAGACAGCCCGCAGTACTTCCTTGAAATTTCTGCTCTTTATATTATAAATTGCTTATACAGCACTAAGGCACCTGAGAGAATGCATGTATAAATGACACTGGATAGCAGCCTTGCCTTTGCCATTTAATATCAGGAAGAGGAGGAGGCAAATAACCTAGCTATGTTTGTTAGATAGTGAATGGGTTTCTATAACTGGGTCATAAAAGGCTTTGATGGATCAGGACATACCTTTCAATCCCGTGTAAAACTGAACTCTCATCAATCACGAAACACAAAAGGCAGAGACAGCTTCTTTTGCATCATGACTGAAGGAAATGGTATGTCTTCCTTTCAGAGCTGATGCTTGGAGGAAAGTGAACTTGCTGAAAGCTGGTTGGGATCATATGCTTTACTTCCACTGGAGTAGCTGTGATAATAACTTACCTGCATTAAAGGCTCATCTCCTGCTTTGGATCTTGGTCTTTTTTGTGGCTACCAGCGTTATGCTTTATTTTCCTCATTTGGCTATGATAAGATGAAAGGCTGAGAGAATTGAGCTTGTTCAGCCTGGAGAAGAGAAGGCTCCGGGGAGACCTTTTAGCACCTTCCGGTACCTGAAGGGGCCTACAAGGAAGCTGGGGGGGACTTTTTACAAGGCTCTGTAGGAACAAGACAAGGGATAATAGGTTTAAATTGAAAGCAGGGAGATTGAGATTAGAAGATCAGGAAGAAATTCTTCCTGGAGAGGGTGGGGAGGCACTGGCACAGGTTGCCCAGAGAAGCTGTGGGTGTCCCATCCCTGGCAGTGTTCAAGGCCAGGCTGGATGAGGCTGGGAGCAACCTGGTCTAGTGGAGGGTGTCCCTGCCCATGGCAGGGGGGTTGAAACTAGATGGTCTTTGAGGTCCCTTCCAACCCCAACCACTCTATGATTCTATTACTATTACCCTCTTCCACAGAGGAATGTTGTAGCTCAGTGATTTCTACTTCTGTTGCTTCCAGGTTGACCTAAACTGATGACGTTTCTTTCAGACTCCACCAAGTATTCATTTGGTTAAACTAGTTATCTGACATTAACATGTTTCATTTTGACCTGACTTCCTCTTTACTCCTGCAGTATAGGAAAAGAATATTGCTTTTCACTGATTGAGTCCGTTTATCATATACGTGGATTATGGTAGTATCTATTGGCCCTAGTTATGATCAAAGTTCTCTTTGCATTAAGCTTTTTAAAGCATGAAGCATGACAGTGCTCCTTCAGAAAAATACGAGGCAAAGAAAAGAGATGTGATATTCAAGCAAAGCAAGAACTACAGTGTGTGAGGGGGACACAAAGCTTTTTAAAGGAGAGTTTGGATGAGGCTGTTCTGAAGGGAGAGAGGTAAGAAGGAGGCACTGAAGACAGCAGAAGTTCAAAGATGAAGATGCTGGTGGACTGGAAAAACATTCGGATGACAGTCACCATACCATGCCTGAATGGTGGCTGAAAGTTACAGCAGCTCCTTTATCTCTTCCAGCCATCTAACTTGTGCCTTTGTCTTCTCCTGCTCCTTTAGTAAGTAGCGTTTCCAGTATTATGATGCTAATGTTAGCTTTTGAGCTGACTGTCTCTGAAATCACTGATGGCATTTCTCTTGACTTCAGTGATCAAGATCTTATTGTGAACTGGAATAGTACTGGAAAGAGTAACAAAAAAAACTCCTGCGAGTTTAGTGAGAGCCAAATGCTGCGTTTTTCAAGCTGCTTGTTTTGATTTGTCAGTTCCTTCCTTGCAGTCCGGTGCTTTATCATTGTCCACAGATATGCCAGTGAACTGGGGAGACATGTAAGAGCTGCAAAGTGAATTTTTGTTCAAAGACTGAGGAGAGGAGCGCAAAGGGCAGCTTTGTAAGTCGGAGCTCCTTCATACGCATGCCTTGGTAATACAAATAAGTTTATTTCAATGCATGACAGCTGTCCCTGCCAAAACTCTGAAGTCTGTTCCTAGCATGAAATCTAATGATGAATGAAATTAAGGCTTTGGAACTGCCGGTACATTATTAGGGCTCAGACACAGGTGGTGTGATAGAAAACACTACAAACCAGAAATCTTCCAGGAAAAAAAAAGGGTTTCTAGAAAATTGTTTTCTTGGTGGTGCTATGTAGGAAATCCTGACCTTTAAATCTGGAGAAGACAGGAGATTTCAGTATCCTTACTGAAGTAATAGGTGTGCTAAATCATTTTCCTGTGCACTTTTTTTTTCTTCCCCCCGAAAAAGAAATCGGGCTGAACTAGTTTTTTAACATTTAGAAAGAAGAGCTGGTCTCTGCTGGTCCATATTTCTGCCTGTTCTTACTTATACTGCTTATTCAGAACTTTACAAGGGTGCTCAAGTGGAAGGAAAGACCAAATGAAACTACCTTTCAGTAATTTCTTTCCTGGTTTGTACTTGCCTGGTTGGGATGGGGGACAGTTAGTAGGAAGCCAGTTTGAAACAAGTGGGGCAAGGTGGTGTGGTGGAGAAAAGTGTTACTTTACTGCGAACGACACTTGTATTAAAACACAGCAAGGGAGGAGAAAAGGGTGAAGAAAGCAAAACCTAGTTGTCCTCTTGCCTAAGGCTTAGTTATGTGATAAGGCAAGCTGATATGTAATATTAACTACACCATCTACTAGGAGCTTCAGTGGAAGACATTTGTTTATTTTATAACCAAGGTTGCTGAAGGAAGAACCTAATCAGTTCCTGTATTGGTTATATTATATAAAAAAAAAAAAAGAAAAGAAAAAGTCTATAAACCAGATGTAAAGACATCCTTGTCCTTCTTTCTCCCATCCCTATCTATCAATCTGTTTTACCTCCAGCATGGTATCATTAGGGGCCTGTGATCACTGATGGACCCTAATTGGGCTGAGCAGCCTCAGAGAGCCTCTTCCCACCTGCTGGGCCATGTGGGAAGGATTCTGAGACAGTCTCAATAATGGTCAGGATGGTAGGGAGATTCCAGAAATTTTCCAATCACACAAGCTTGCTAGTTCCTTGTAATGTTTAGAGAACATTTAGTATAAGATTTCATTTTTAAGAGGAGGTATTTGGAGGTAATAAACTTTCTGACAGACATCTATTCTCATTCTTTGACTGAGGTACCTTTTGCCTGGTTTCTATACTCCAAAAGATGTTCTGGAAGATCTATCCAGGGACATGTATCTTTGTGAGGCTGATATTATCAAGGACTTGCATTGCAAAGAGTGTTCAGTTTATCAGCTGGCATCAAGGTCAGTGCGAAACCTGCTGTAGACATGTTGTGCCAAGCAGCATACTGTCGGTGCCTGAACCTTTTCTCTGTTACATCTAGAAAAACAGGTCTGGCTTCCCTGGATTGGGTTTGGGAGTTTTTCATGGTAACTTGATTTTCCTAGAAGAAACAGCTTGCTGACAAAAAGCGTGAACCAGCTTCAAGCTTTTCATTGCAATTCAAAATGCAAGCTGTATGGGTCTTAAAGTCTGGGAGCCAGCCTGAGATCTGAGGAAAATGCTTTCTCTAACACAAGTTCCTACTCCAAATATTAAATTTAAAAAATGTTAAACTAAAAATCACCTCTCTTAGGAGGGCTTAATGTCTTGTAAAATATAAATAAATGTACTTCTAAGTCTCTGAGCATGTGTTGTAAATTACTTTAACTTTTTATTCCTTTCATATATAATGAGGTAATATACAATACATGTTTTGAAATATTTTAATGCCATCTCTGTGCAACAGTAAAAATAGTATTTTACGCTAATCAGCTTGAGCTGTTGGTATGTCATCAATATATTAAGATCTTCATCTGGTTGTGTTTAATTTAGTCTTGATAATGGCTGGCAGTTGACCTTAAACCTGAGCACCCTTCAGAATATCTAGCACGTGGCCTGTGCTCCCCTCGAGGACTAGAACAGGGTGAAAATGTTTTGACTTCCTTTGACTGATCTGCACAAAAATGATGAAACCCACACTCAGCAAACATGTTGTTATAGCTGCAACGTGGAAGTTACTTTGAAACTTGTTTTAAACTGCTATCATTCTGACAGATCTGGGTCCAAACGCTTTTCTAATTAGGAAGTCTTCATCAAACCATGAATGGCATATGTTGTGCACTTGCCCAGTCTAGCCAGCACAAATGGCAAATAAATGAGGATGTTGAGACTCTTTTCAGGTCCTTACTGTATATTTGTTCTACCATTGTTTTCAAATAGGTAGTCCACATACTTCCAAATATTTCTTTGGTGAGGGATATATTACAGTTTAAGGGCACATAAACTGAAAATGAACTTTGTGCTTAGGTATGTTTGATGTGACCGTGTAAGCAATATTCCATCGCAGCTAGGGTCCTTTCAGTAAGCTGGCGTCAAAACACTTAGGCTGGTGCAGATGACTAAGAAAAGCTTTCCTCCAGAGTACTTCAAACACCATGAGAGAAAACACAAGCTGTTTATTATCTGCTGAGGAGTTTTCTATTTGTGTAAGGGTTCAAATTACCTGGAGGCCATGTTTTCAGGCTCGGTGTCTGTAGCCCTACCCTGTGGATTGGAAAGGCCTTTGCTGAGGGGAGAAAACGAGGCTATTCATGCGTGCTGCACCAGCGTTGGTAGGTGCTGTGTAATCCTGCCTGTCGGTCTGTCACTTAGGAGACTGTAAATCCATGCAATGGGTTTACAGGATATAGTTGTGCCAAAATGGGTTGTGACCTTCTGATCTGTGTAAGCCTGGTATGCCATTTGAATATGGCTTTGTGCCCTGTCAGCTATAGTATTTTTTTCACCAGTGTATAATATTTTCTCACCTGACTTTTATGATCCTGAGCTTTTGAAACAATAAGTAAGTAACCTTTCTTCTGTAGAACCATTTTTTCCAGAAGTAAAGATCTTATTCAGAATTTTTTTCCCCCTGAAGTGCTTGGAGTCTTTCAGTAGGGTTTTGTTACTCTCAGGCCATTTAAGATTCTCTTAAAAGATAGGAAATACCTAGGATTTTGTTGGATTCTGTGTGATTTAAAATGTGATAGACTGTGTTCATAAAGCTTAGAGTAATAAGCTCTCTTTAATAGGTTCTTTTATAAACTTTGGTTTGTAAGGGTTACAGAGATGGGAAGTGATGGTAGGGAGGGTAATGCTGACAATGGCATCATCTACTTTGTAGTCAGCAGGTATGAACCCAGAGTAGCTCTCCTGATGCAACTAGATAATTTGAGATAGCTTGTAAAAATTGAAATACCATTTTTTGGCCTGTGTTTTAATATGAGCCCCTTAAGTGACAATACTGTTACTCTACTTCCCCAAAAGAGTGACTGTTTATTGCAGCAGCTTGAGAACTGGATGTACAAATTCCTCAAAACATTTTAGGTGTCATTATCCATTAAATGGAAGACTGAAATTTGATCTGAAAAACTCAGGTAAGGCACTAGGAAGTGTGTATTGTTCCTATCAATAACTGCCCACTTTAACGGATGTTTGACAAGCTTATTCAAAGAGTAAATAGGATTGGGTGTGCTGGGACTAATGTGAGGGATGGAGATGGATCATACTATATATCTCATATGCTTAATGTAGGCCACAGAGAAAAGAGCAAGTGCTTTGATTAAAAATTAATCCCATTGTTCAATTTACTACCATACTCTGTCCTATAAGCATATTAGTGACATTAAAACAAACCAGCTCATCCAGTTAAACACTTACTTTCTCTACTCTGATTCAACATTATTAAGGCTTGAGATTATCAATAATGGGGCTCTCAGGACTTGGATGTTAAACATTGTTTAATCAGAAGTCCGTAGCGCTAACTGGTGGTAGGCAAGATTTTTAGTTAAGAAGGATTTCAGAATGTTACAGAAAATTATGCGGGAATAATCTCCATTCTTGTGAGGGCTTTAGGTGTGCTGTCTACATTTGGGGTTCATGGCATGGTAAGGATGATGGAGAAGCAACTCCCACCCATACAATGGTTGTATAGCAAGAAAAGTACTGGGTCAACAAAGTGAAGTATCGTCTTCAAATATGTAGTTAACAATAAATACAATTTTTCGTTTTGGTTTAACTTTATTGAATGGTAGGTAAGTTTTGTTTCCAGTCCCCTTCTGATTTAAGAAAGGAGATTTGGTAAGTGAATTAAAATGGTCATGTATATCTCAGCCATAGTTGTGCATGTTTGCATAATGATCCTGAAAGTGGGACATTGTCCTCTCACCAACCAGATCTGGTGGAACGGAAATTGATATGTTACCCTGTACAGAATGCAACTTGTTACTTTGGAGAGAAACTTGAGGGTGTAAACATCGGGCTGTTTGTGATCCTCCAGGGCAGATGGTAGAAACAAACCATACCATTAGATCCCAGATTGGAGAAGCCTTTCCATGGACTATGGGCAACCATGGACCTTCTGTGGTCACTGAAATCCTGCCACATTTCTGGTAGAGTTCCATGGGGGTATTTTGATGTCTGATTGGTTCTGAAAGATTTAATAGTCAGCAACATATCTTTGTTTGTTTGGCCATCATAGCAGATGTTACTTGCATCCAAGTGTTCTTCCCCAGCTGCAGCCTGCCTGTTAGGTGCACATAGCATGCAGGGCAGATGTATCACTACACTGTTATTGGGAAGGAGGATTTTAGTAGTTCTGTCTTTTGCCACATCTTATTTATTACATGTTATCTACAAGTGGCTATTTTGAAGCTGCTGTATGATGTCATGAATTTAGTTCTAAAGTGCTCATGAAGGCTACAGAGGCCTTTGCAAATACCTACAGCATGTTCCAGTAACTTTTGAAGAACTTTGTGAAGGTTTGGGATCATACCCCTAGAAACCCAAATGTCCCAACAGTTCTAGACAAAGATATCACTTGGTTTATTGGATGACATATTGCTTGCAATTATATTTTGAAATATAGGCAATACAGAAGCCACCATGTAAAAAGATTATTTTTCTCTCTGCTCCTAGTACACAACAGGGTAAGTTTATAGGGAAACCTGAAGCTATAAACAATGTGCCTCCGATGTTTTTCAGTGAACATAAAACAATAATAAAGAATAATGAAATATTTATAAAGTTTTAGAAGTAATTACAATGATGAGATGCAGAGTTTAATTTGGAAGCAATAGCAAAATAAATGAAAACTTAATTTTCCATACTTATTTGTTCATTTTCAGGCTTATTAAAAAATAAGTCCTCCTTGTAGCAATAATATGTGCTAAATTACCTGATTAACGTAAACTTACAATTCCATTCTCCCATTAAAGGAATTTTACAAGTGAGTAAGTTGTCTGTCGTTCCTTTTCTTTTTATCAGAGCACATATGAAAAGAGATCTGAGCTTTTAGTGCTGATTATATTGCCTTTCATTGGCAGGTCTGGCATTTCATGTTCTCTTGCGACATGAATAGACTTCCAGAGCCTGTGTTTTCGCTGAGAAGGAGTACACTACAGAGCTTTAAATCAGAAGCTTGGTCTTATATTGGCTTGCAAACTATGGTGAGCTAAGAGAATATATCAAGTATTCCATTAAATTAAACATCACAGTGCTCTGATATAAATGTCATTCTGAGGTAATTCCCATCATTTCACTCATTAAGACACTAAAACCTATGAATATACAATTTCCATGTTGTGGTGGTTGTGAACTGTTTGAGCCGCATTGCAAAATCTCTTGGGAATGTTTTAACTCCACTTGCACTGAACTGCTGCTTTCCGTGGGAGCACAGTTAGGTAACAGTATCATCTCTTGGGCCGACCCGTCCTTGAAACTTGAAATGCGCTGTGTGTGGTTTTTTCCTAGAAGAGCCTAACAAAGGGATCATTGCCAGGTTTAAACTCTGAGAGATTAAGTAGGATGCAAATAATGCATAGGTATGATCCTGGCATTCTCTAGGGGATGAACTTCACCCCCTGAACAGAAACAAATGTCCTTGATATTTCAGTTGGTTATTTGTAAAATGGATACAGTAAAATAAACCTTCTTTACATCTGAGTCTTACGACACTCAGTCAGCAGGGTTTTTCCTCCCCCTTCCCGCCTCTGCCCAAATCCCTTTGTACTCTCTGGTTCCTTGCATCCTGATCCCAGGGCTCTCAGGTGGCACTTGGTGGAGGCCAGGCTTCCCAGCAGCAGACAGCACAGGTCTGATGGTGACTCCAACCGGTTCAGTGCGTTTTGCTGTTGCACAACAGGTGGAAATGGAGAAGCGCAAGTTTCTTTGCCTAGATCGTAGGCCACACGAGCGTGTGCACAGATATCCATACATAAAGGGTTGTAGCTGCTATCCCTCATGTTCCTCCCAGCTACTGCTCCCCGTTTGGTTCCAAGTAAGCAGTGATGTTATGTTTTCTTCGCTTAGAGAGGACACCTCTGTGAGAAGGTGAACAGTAGAGAGACAAAAATCAGAGGGAATTTTGTGGTGGTTTTTTTTTTTTTTTTTTTTTTTTGGTAAGCCCTATCCTAGGATGTGTTTGTAATTCTCACTCAAGGTTTGAGAATGGTTTTGCATGTGGTAGGTGTGGGAGTCCGGCTGTTCTGTTTTGTTGTTGGTGTATTTCATATTTTATCAATGATTCCAGGCAGAAATGTCTTGAAAGCAGGTTGTGTGAGAATTCCCAAGGGTTGAAAGCACGTTGTTACTCAGTTTGGCATACCTTCTTGGTTAATGGCCTCTTAGATTTTTAGTCAGTTGTGCTAATTGCTCTATTTGGCTCATGATCAGTTTTGTAAAGGGTTCTGTGAGGAGCCAACATGGGACTTGAAATCTAAAAATGCTCATTAGGTGTAGAGTCACTTCTGTCAAAAGAAGGGAAGGGAGTGAATGTGGCCAAGGTGCTCATTGTTAAGCTAACTATCTAGTCAAGTTGGAAGGTGAAACGGTAAATCAGGCTGACACTAAGCAAGGGATGTAACACTATGGAATAATGAAGGCAGCTAGATACCTCTGTAGCACTGACTCTTCTCCCAGGTTGATCACTTCATTGTCTTCTGAAATTTATAATGATCTGGAAGATGAGGGCGCTGTTTCTGAAGTGAGCCCCATGCACAAAGACTGGTGCTCCAACTTAAACCTCTAGTACAGGCTAATGCGTTGGAGAACTGCCTGATACCAGGGATCCTTTCAGTACAAGATGCTGTAGAAACATAAAATTTAATGACTAATTATTTTTGCTAGTGTGCCATTTACATGCTAAGTAACAGGAAGCAAAGGCCTGACCAACCTTCTCTCTCTGAATACCAACAGAGAATTTATTTGTTGTATTGCCATTTCTCCTTTTCTTTGCATGAAAATGTTGACATTTCAAAAATGTTTGTTTTTAATTAGAAACAAACATACAGTCTGTCTATCCGTAAACTTTCATTCCTTTAAAAACAGAAGCTGTGCTTCAAAAACAAGGATCTGGATGTTTTATTTTCTGCTTTGGAAGAATCAGACTCTGCCTATGATCAAGACAGCCTGGAGACACAAGTGAGCAAGGAGCCAGGCAGCTGCCTGGCAAGCACACTGGCAGGAGTGGGGCTGGACTGGTCATTGAGGCAGCCTGTGTGCCTGCCTGGTTCCACTTCAAACACAGATGCAAAGCTGGTAGAACTGGCAAGTTCTTGCAAAGCACTTGGATTCTATGCAATCAAAGCTTTTGGATGGAGAACTGTTCCAACCGAAATTGATGCAGTTTACTGTGCAAACACACTATCTGCCTGAACAGCATGGTAGTTAAATCAACATTTTAGTTTCAGGATTAATTGTGTTTTTTAGTATTTTAGGTAAGGTTGGGGAGTTGTAGAAAGAATAAGCAGAAGTGGAAAACAGGATTAAAGATGTGGTGTGATGGAGATAGCAGGTGTGAGTGGTGAATGAGCACTAACTAGAAGGAAGAAAACTTTAGGCTTTTGAGTCTGACTGCTCTTGCTGGGTAGAGCTGCACCTTCCAGTACGGGGAAATGATCTGAGCAGTTGCAGAACTCTTTCAGAAGCTCCAAGCCAGAGGAATAGGTGGGGAAGGTTAGACAGAAGGGCTTAGGGAACTGTTGGTTCATGTTGTTAATAAGCAGAGAAAGAGAGTGAAGGATTTTTGTAAGTCAACACTTCTGCATAGGAGATGTAACTTTTGTACAAAATCCCAGTTGCTGCTCGCTATTTCTGCTGCTGTTGACGAGGATACTGAGTGGTGTTTTAAAGCTTTCTTTTTCTCCTGAGCTTTATGTGTGTAGGAACTCATGGATATGAGAAGTAGGGCATAAACTGTACTAATCTGTGCTCATCTAGAGTGAAACTCGTCCTGCATTAGGTGCCTGGCTGTACTCTTGCTGCCCATCTCCTGTTTATTGAAAAGGATCAGAATTATCAGCCAAGCAGGTTACTTCTGTGGATGGTTCATCACAGGGGGGATTCAAAAGAAGTGGCCAAGCTGTGGAACTAGACCACTGCAGGTTACAAGGCATGTGTTTAGCACCATTTAAAAAGTATAGCAGTTTTATTTTTCCTCCTCTGAGCCCACTTGGCTTGTGTTCATCCAGCTCTAAAAGTGTTTACAGCTGCAAGTTAGACTGAGGCAAGTGCCTTTACGACAACAAGTTTTATTAGTAGATGTTTAATGGCTCTAGTTCTGGGCACATCTCAGGTCTGTCTGAACTGTTCTCTTACCCCAGCCAGACCTACACAAGTGTATCTGGAGTGACAGATACCTGTTAAGATTCCTCCCCTCCACGTTCGTTCTTGAATAGTTAATTTAATGTTACTTGCTCAAACTAACACCTGCTCCATAATGTCAGGGGAATCAATGCTGGGACAGATTAACTCCTCTAGCTGTCAGACTCTTGGAAGACATGCCTTGTTGAGCACTGGAGATTCTGAACAGTTTGATTAGATGCATTCATCCCCCAACTGACTGGTCACCCCTTCTGAAGCTTAGTCCTTAAGCTCCTGACTGGCACATCTGTAGATATTTGCGCAGAGCTTCTTAGGGATTTACTTCACTCTGCAAGATACAAGGAACCTCACCTACAAGCACTTAAGCAGAAGAAAACAGAGCTCAGATTACCTTTTTTGAAAAAACCAGCTACTTCATATTGCCTTCTGTAGGGGAAGAACGAGGTGGAGCAGCATACTGTAGCCTATCTGTGAAAGCACTAGGTTACTGTTACTTATTTTATTTTTATTTTTGTTTTAAAGTTCACCTTCACACCAATCCTTTGTTTGTATGTGTTGGTGTTTTTCATAAACTGGCTGAGAGCGCAAAAAGGATCTCCAAACTGTCATGCTGGGTTGCCTTAATCTCATTTTAATCTCATTCCTACAGCTGTGGGACCAGAACACGTTGTGCAAAATTAATACAATAATGAGGAATATGGGTTTAGAAGATACAAAGGTGATTTACCGAGTAAATACACCCTTAAAAAATAAAAGTTATAATGAAATCATTTTGAAAGAAGCAGTTTGGAATTAGAGCAATCTTTACTTTTCAATGGGTAATCATTCTTGGCATCAACACCAGTATATAACCGAAACCCACCACGTCCTTCAGGGGCAGAAGCAAATTTGGATTTAAAGGTGCAGTAAATATTTGAAGGCAATTACGGTGGATCAGGTAGAACAGAAGCACAGGGGGTTTGGCAGGGTCAGCAGCAGGAGCAGCAGCCTGTGCATACGATCGGTATAGGAAAGGTGGTTCCCTTTTTGTCACCGCCCGCACCTGCCCGAGGGCCGGGGAGTGGCGGGGGCCGCCGGCGGGCGCGGGGCCGGCCGGGCTCGGCAGAGGGCGGCAGAGAGGCGGCGCCCAGAGCTGCCGGCAGCGGCTCCGAGCGCCACTTCGCTGTGTCGGCGGAGCGAGAGCACATCGGGGCTCTCGGGAGCCGCTTCCCCTTCAAAAGGCAGCTCCTTGGGTCTTTAAAAGCAGCCCGTAACATGTCAGATTCCTGTGGCAGCCCAGAAGACGTGGCGAAGCAGCGAGGCAGAGATGGGAAGATGAGGAGGGAGGACGTGGATGATGCTCAACCTGAGGGGAAGAGGTTGAAGCTGGGGAACGAAGGAGGAAACGTTGGGAAGGACAGAGAAGCAGCAGCAGAAGAAATAACACCTTGTTTAGGTAGAGATGAGCCCGTGCCCGATGGAGGTGGTGAAGGCAGAAGTGTAAGTGAGGATGTTTCATTGCTCTGAGCTGGAAAAGGGGAAGGGGTGCGAGGTTACCTTTGAAATTATTTGTCATCCTGAAGTTGGTAGTGGGGCATCAAGTAGTGTAGGATGCATGCGATCAAGTGTCCCATGTCACTGGCGTTTTAAGGATGTTACTCTTCAGTTTCTTATCTTGGCTGCATGCTTTTCAGTGCAGGAATGTGTATTTTAGTCTGCCTCTCACTGTTAGCTGCTTGCAAAATGTATGTGTCAGAGAAGTGATTTTTTGGGGAGAATGAGGGGAGAAGGAACATTAACTACTAAAGCTTGTCTTTCAGCTCCATATACCTATTAAGAAATTGGGTAAGAGTTGGTACATTGAACTGGATATCTCGAGACATTCATCAGTCTGCCCATTCAGACTTTATTATTTGTCTGACTGGTTATTTAGCTCAGCTGCTGTGCCTGTCAGCAGGTTTCTGAGACACAGCAGAAGACTGGGGGCCAGAGGGAGCAAACGTATGGAGTCCCAGCCAGCTGAAGCTTTTCCTCTCATGGTGCAATTTGGCCCAGGTACTTTTCTTCCTGGACACATACTAGCTGCTTTCCTCAATCAGAAGGGTGAGGTAGGTGGGAACGTCTTGGGTGTAGGTGTTTCCTGTTTAAGTCTGTCATACTCTGAGAGTATAGGTTCTGGAATTCATTTAACAGCTGTTGGAAATTTTAGTGTACAGGTTTTATCTAGAATTTTTCTGAAGTGTATTTCTGTTTTTCTCTCCTGGGATTGATTTCCTGAAATAAGATAGTCCTTTTCAAATGAGGAGTCAAGTGGATGCTCCACATTTTGGTAGGATTTACCTGTTTAAATAATTCAAAAGGTAGTTTACTCTGTTCATTGTGGTAGAAGGTCATCTCTAAATGCAACAGTCTCCCTGACTCACATAAGTATTTAGAATGTGTTTAGTGTGTCAGGTTATACAAGCAAAAGTCTCCTTTATCAGTTTAAGTAACTGCATTATAGTTGCACTTTGGTATAAGTCTGCGTTTTGGGTTTCCAATGTTTATGAAAGCATGTTCCTTTTAACTCTCAGATATCACAGTAGCACTCTTGCTCTGACACCAGTTCTGGTAGAGATATTTTTTATTCTTCCAAAGATATACAGCATATGAACAAGTTAATGGGTCAAATTGTAAGTCTTTGGTTTTATCTGTATTTTTCTGAAAGTAAAGGCTTTAAATCCATTCCACTTCATGATAAGTATCCATAATTGAATACCACTAGGGGGTAAAGGTCTTTTTTTGTAGTACATCTTATTACAATATTTAATTAGGAAGTTATTGAAAAATAAGCCTTAATTGAATAAGTTTACTTTGTCATACCTAAATCACTGGACTCTGCCCTATTTGTGAGCCTTGGTTCACTCCCTTATTAATGTTCTGCCACTTCAGGAAAGTTCTGTGGTAATGATACCTGTCCATTTATTTGTCCTTTCAAGGACCTTGTGGATGTGCTCCAATATTATATCATGATTATTCATCAGGAAGTTGCTAAAAATATTAACAAAGCAAAAGCAATAATGAGCAGTTACTTTACTGCTTGTCTCTCTCCAAAAATTCTTAAATAGTTTTTATAATAAAATAATAATTCTCATCATAATCCTTAAATTAAACTTGAGTTTGATTCAAAATCCCTCAAAGCTCACTGAAACTATTCTTTCCACTCTCTTCAATGGATTCTTATACAAAATGTAGTGCAACATCCCAAGCAAAGTTCCCATATTTTTTTTTCCCTTCCCATTTAAAGCAGTGTGTCTGAGTTGGAGACATTATTAGAAATAAATGTTGTGTGACATTTCAAATTCTGTTAACATAAAACTCTTTCTAAAAACCATAAAAAATTGTTCATCAATCACCATAAGTGTCTGTTACCTTGTAGAGAGCAAGCTGCTGGAGAAGATGGACTGTGTGCCCTTAGGAAACACTGGAATGACTTCATTTCTGTGCTCAGAAGAATCTTGATTTTAATAGGCATAGTGGTATGGGTAATCAATGCATGCATTGGAAGAGCATTTCCTAATAGTCCATTATGTCTTCTATTTTAAAGAAGGACATTAAAAAAATTACAGGCTTTGACTCATTTTTGGACTAGTAATAAAAAAAATCAGCACAATAAGTGTTCTATTTCTTTATTTATTCTACTGATATTTGCCTGATTCTACATCCATTCTTAGGTTTAGAAGAAAGAAACCTACATATATCGTTTACTCTAACCCTTTCCTCCACTTATTATGGAATCTTGTATTATGAGAGGATACAGAAACCATCCATATTTTATGCTTGTAAAATGGTGCATAATACTTCTGGGCATTTACTCGGCATTGTGTATTTATAACTGGAGCTGCTGCTGTACAGAATTTGGTCGCAGAAGGACACCTCTGCCACTAGCTTCACTGGACAGAGCAGTGGTGTTTGCCATGGGAATGAAGAGCTGCATTTGCAACGACTAGTTGGCAGTGGTATCTGGGATGATCCCTTCACTTAGTACTAGTAACTAGTTAATGTAGTAACCGGGGGTCAAATGGTAATTGTTAATTGACACATCTATTCAAATAATTTGCTTTGTCTTCACTTTTTATTACTCTCATTTACAGAGAGGAAACTGCTACAGTGAATCGCAGTCCAGGGCCATGTAATTTTTTCCTTTGTAATGTTTCTTTTTGGCATAGCATCAGAATGTTTTACATTTGCATCAATGTATTTGGTTCAAACCGAATGGAATGCAATTTTTGTCGTAAGGGTCAACTGAAAAATTTCTCACTTGGTACAGATGGTGGGGAATTAGCATTTGGAAGAGCTTGTGAATCACCACTTTTCATCAAGAGTTTTGGTAAAAGTGTTTAACCACAGAGTCTGTAGAATTCAGTTTACCTCTTGTGTGCCTGGAGGATGACCATAACTGTCAGCGACAAGATGTCCTGTGGCTGCTTGTCACCCTACCCATGCTCCAGTACATACTGGAAATAATTGATTTAGTATAAAACAGTATTTACTGAAACAGAAAGCATGGAAGAAGTAAGCATGTAAGTCATGATTTTTTTTTCTAGGCTGCTAGCCATGTTCTTTCCCGGACCTAGCTTGTGCGAGTCATGAGTTATCCATGTGTTCTGATCATTAACAGTGTGTATCCTTGCCACCCATGCATCCTTGTACGAAAAGGATAGTCTTGTTTGGCCTCTCCTTAACCAAATGTTAGTCTATACGGCCTGGGGAAGGTGGTTTGGATTTTGGTGCAAAGGTATTTCTGTATTCTTCATGCTGCTTTGTTACAAACCAACCTTTTTTCCCTGAAACTTTTCTGCAAAATTTATAGAACAAGACCAAATTCCTGGGTTTGGTTTGACTGCTCCAGTGTTCAGAGAGCATCCAGCAGTCTTAACTGTGTTTTCATGTGTAATGTCCCCTGTGCGGGAATGTGTAGGAGAGAACTTGAACTTTTATCCCTTTAAACAACATTCAGAAAGACTTAATGCATTTGGGAATTAAAGGTCTGTTTCAAGTTTTTTCAAAAATTCCTTTGCCTTTGTGAAGACTTGGAACAGAGGAAAGTGCAGAAGTACAGTGAAGAAAAATGCAACTTTTCATTGTTAACATCAAAAGTAGTATCTTTATTGCAGTTTTGGGACTTCCATGTTGTAAAAGAAAATCTGAGAAAAGTATAAGAAAACTTGTTCTTTAATATTTTTGTAGGAGGAGAAAACTGCTTTTGCTGATCAGCTCTGAAGAATCGACTACACTAAATGTGTAGCGTGTGGCAAATTCAGCCTTCTAAATCTCAGATGTTAGCAGATAATTTAAATTACACTTTAGATGGGAAGATGTGGCGTCCTATGTGATGTCCTCATCTTTGCATACAGAACAAATTGAACCTTGCCATTACTTTGAAATGTGCTGGGAGATCCACTCCTTAAAAATACTAAATCTTTACAGGCAGACAGTAATTTTTTAGGAATTTTGGGTCAGTTGAAATATGGGGGAACTACTTTTCATGTCAGATTACATTTTGAGCATGCCTTCCTCCCCCTCCTGACTTCCTTCATGAGACATTTGGAATGAAGATTCGTTCTAGTCCCCCTGGCCTTTCCTTCTGTTTTCCATTGTGCGATAACTAGATCCTGGATGCCTGGCTTGCCCAGGCTGTGGTTAAGGTTGAGAGAAGCCTTCCCTCTTTCATTGTTCCCTAATACCTGACTGCTGCTTCCTGTTAAACTTGTACTGTGCCCGTTGGATAAAAAATCACTGCCTCAGCTTTTTGCTGGTGCACCAGTATTCCCAAACTGCAGAAGAACACACCTTGGAAAGCGGATCATTTAAAAGGATGTTTTTCAGGAGGAGAGGAAGGGTTTTCTTGGGATTAAGATACAAGCTTGGAACTTAAAAGGTCTAATGTTCAGCTCAAGACAAAATTCCCTCATGTGAGGGACAGGTCTGGAATCACAGAATCCAATCAAAAGCTGTGTAAAGATCAGGTGAGGATATAGGAACTGAACCCTGCATCTGGATTTACCTGAGAAACTTCAGTATGTGCCTTTAGTGGTGTGAGCTGCTACTGTGCAACTGCTTGTGGTAAATAGCAAAGATATAAGGAGACACTGAATATGAGAATGGTGTTAATGAAATGTACCTTGATTATCTTTTATGTTTAGCTCTGGTTATATGAAAAGTATTTTTTGGCCTAATAACTCAAATAGTTTTAATGAACTGTATTGCAACAGCGTAGAGTCAAGTCAAAGAAACGGACCTGAAGTCTGACCGTTTGACCTTTGTGTGCACTGCCACACAACTTTACAGTGTTAATGCTGTTTCTCGTGTAGGTTTTTTGGTTTTGCTCCTTAGATTTGGTTCATTAAGAAAACTTGTGTGTACATGGCTTTTTGCTCTTGATCATATTTATAAGTATACTTTGAAGGGGGGATCATGTATAGAGTGGGAGTACCTGGGATGGTGGGTCCATACTGGATGGAGAGTTCTGGGATCCTAAACAGATTGAAGCACCCTAGTATCCAGGCTGTGGTTTAGGTTTTTTCCCCTCCTCCTCATAATATTGTTTAAATCTATTGAGATCCTTTTGTCCTCAGAAGTTACGGAAGTGAAGGGATCTCATCCAGGACGACGCCATAGACTTGAAACATATTGAACAGCATGACATTTGGAACACGTTGTCTAAAGCAGCCCATGTCTGCCATTCCGCTCTGCCCATTTTTGGGTCTGGTTACCTAATTTAGGGGATAACTTAAGGATTTAGTCTATTGACTTGTTAGGCAAACGGTATTATATGCTAAAATTAATATTTGTTCCTCCCCACCCCTGCCCCGATTCAGAACACAATCAAATTCTGTGATCTAGGATAGAGTCATAATTATTTGTCTTTAGAAAGGGAAAGGGGATAATCAGTTTTTAGAAGAAGTGAGAGGTGGTATTGATACAAGCTGCTGGAGTTGCTTTCACAGGAATATTTGCTGAATGCTAGTAAGGGAGCCTTTTACAGAAAACTGTGAATAAATGATCTTCATGAACCAGTTTGGACTTGATTCCAAGTCCAAGAACAAGTCGATGGGAAACATTCTTCCTGAAACCGATTCATTTTTCTGTTATCCTTTTCCTGGTTAATGCCCATGTCAGTAAACAGTGTCATTGTGACTTGAGCAGGACTAATGGCTATAAGGAATTGGCTGAGACAACTAAAGGCAGCAGAAATAAACCCTTATGGATGACCTCATTTAACCGTTTTTACTGTAGTTATTAGGACAGGTCACTAGATGGCAGGGGGTAAGTGTACAAAGCTAAAGACTTCACATGGAATGCCTGGGTGTATTGACATGCGGGAAACTTCATTTCATTCAGTGAATAACTGCCTGTTCTTGACATGCAATTGCAATCAAGAGTAACATAAGGCCTTTGTATTTACCAACTGTAAGTTTAATTTCATTGTTAGGGGCATTTCTGTCTCAATTTAGACAATCAATTACCTAATAGTCTATTTTTTCAGAATAATTGGAATATTACTTTCGATTGAAATTACAACCAAAATGCATTAAAATCTTTGGAAGTGCAAAAGAAGACATTTCTGGTCCACAGAGTTGAATTAGCAGAGATAGGAGATTAAACCATTTTTGCATTGGTCCTGTCTTTCTTCTTCTGTAACCCAATATAGGTTAGTGGGTATTGAATAATCCCCCAGTCATTATGAAAAATATTTTAATTTCAAGCCTTCATGATTTAGAAATTAAGAGAACTATATACTTTCTGGGTGTTTTGTTTGGGTGGGGTTTTTTAATATTGTTTTTTAGTGTTTGCAGTCCTAGTCATTAGCCTGGATTGAAACAAGGGGGAATATGCTGTGAAAACTATGCAAAAATTGAAAATGGAAGCAGGCCGGTGCTTCGCTAGCTTTCCCTTTCCTGTGGAGTGCTCACTGTTGAGGCTCATTTGTGAGTGCATCATCACTAAAGATTTGCTTATTTTGTTCCATTAAACCAGTCTGTAATATCTGATGCACTGCCACCCGTGTAATTCCTCTCTAGAGAATGCACTTCATGTATTCTGATGCTCTGTCCACTGTGCAGTTCTTAAACAACCCAAGGAACCTTCTCTAGGCTAGAAAGGAGCTTATCCTTAAATTAAGAATACAGAACATTTACTTTTGGTAGTTGTCTGGTGTCCTGAACTCTTTGCTTCTGGCATCCTAAGCTATTATTAAAATGGATTTCACTTTTTCAACTGTTGTGAAGCAAGCTGGTTCTTCTAATAGCTTGGTGTAGGAAAATACAGCAGTTGAGTAACTTAACCTAATGTCATTGACTGTGAGTACGCTGAGATTTAATTAATAAATCTCCACCTAAGACTGACAAGTCATTGAGCAGTGGCACTAACAGACATGGTGGTAGCTGCAGTCCTTGCAGGGAAGACTTACATTCTATTCCTAAAAGCAAAACTCGTTTTAGGAGAAAAAGGTTTCCTAAGCATAATAATTCTTATAAATCTATCTGCCTTGCACCTGCTGTTTTCTTTCTGCATGCTTACAATATAATGCATTTCAGCCATATTACCCGAGCCATTCCAAGGAGTTGTGCCCGATGAAAATGCTACAGGCTCCTAATGTTTCTGCTGTGCTGTCTCAGGTACTTGCAAGGAAGCGTAGGCTGTGCTGTGAATCATTGTGCTTCACATGTTACTGTGTATTACAGACAGTTTAGGATCCCTAGGAAATAACCCAGCTCTGGTCCTTCACTTCATAAAAAAAAAAAAAAAGTTATCCTTTAATTAGTTGTTAACTAGACAGACAAGTTGGAAGGTGAAGGGAAAGAGAAGCACCTGCTTGTCCAAGGCTATATAGCAATCATTATCTGGAATGCCCTAGCTGCTCAGGTTCCAGGCCTCAGGTGTTAAGACCAGTGATCCCCAACCTGTGACTCAGAGACAATGTCTGAAACCTTCAGTTATTCTTCATCGCTGTAAGAACATAAAGGCTGCTAAAGGAGAAGGAATACCCACAGAATACTTGCTTGGTGTTGTTGCCTGAAGGCTAGCAAAAGTTGTGTAGGGTCATCATGAGCACCCTTAATAATTAGTCAGAATTAGCCATCACTGACATAAACATAAAGGGCTTTATGTTTACCCGAGGTCACAATGACCTTGAATACTTGAGCAAAGACAGCATAGGATCAGTCATTAATGGCAGACACTTAAAGGGCACTGTATTTTCCCAGCTCCTGTAATCATTCTGGTGGTACTGGCTACCTTTGATAGTGGGGAGATGGTAAAAAGCTTTAGACTTTTCAGCAAGTTTCTATTATTGTTAGTGTCCATGAATAGTGTGGCAAATTCCTGCTTTAGAGAAGCAGTGGTATCTATTTAACCTCCTGGTTCTGAACTTAATAATTAGGAGGGGTTAGGAAGATGGTGTTAGCAAGGTTTCTTTAAGATGGGAATTTCAAATAACGTGTAACCTCATAGCTATTTAGAATTCTTATGTCTGCATTTCCTGTAAGTCAGAATGACTGCAGATGTTGTAAGGCTGCACAGCATGGACCACTTCTGAAAGATCCAAAGGTCAAAAATAGCATGTGTTGTCAAATACTACACTGTTAATCTGTTTTTTAAATGCTGGTTGCCTATTGCTTACTGATATTCTTGTTGATACGTGAATCTCGTTTAGTGCTGTCTACTGAACATTTGTTTCTCTTAGCTGGGGCTTAGCCTTACTAGTGCAAATGCCAAACAAATGGGCATAGCCTTAAGTGAACTGTAAAACCTGCACAAACAGCAAGAATTGAATTTTATGCAGTAAATTAATACTAATATTAATAGAGTGGATCAGAGTTGCATTCTTCTGCTGTTCTGTTCAGTGAGCATTAATTACACACTTTGTGGGGGAGGAAAAAAAATATTTTGTATTCATAATGCTAGTTCCCATGTTTCAATATCCAAAGTCATCACTCTGTGCCTGGATGTGATAGCTCAGCCCTTTTTAGAGTCCCAGCAATAATAAGAGGTGTTTGGCAGTGTCTGGTAAGGTACAATAACTGTATTTTGTGGTTGATCAGGACACAAAGTTGTGCTGGAGCTGAGTAAAGAATATACGTACAGGAAGAACAGCCGCGTCTGTACACCGACAGGCTTTTTGCTAGCACAGAGTTAGAACGATGGGGAAGAAACAGGTCCCAGCTGAGGTACTCTGGAAGGGTGGAAGAAAGAGACAGTGAGACAAACTGCATAGCCTTATCTTGCATTTACATGTCAGTCTCACTTAAGTGTACAGCCCACTTCCACTTACAATATGCAAGTTTTGGCAACCTTTCTGTTTAATTACACGTGCTTTAAAAAGGTATTTCTTGGTATTGAATTGATATAAGGCATATAAATTTCTGTCATAGTACAAATGTTTGTTTTACTACTTGAGATGTACTGTGTATTCAACACATCTTTTCAGTGAATTGTATTTCCCAAAACCTGAAGGCTAATTGCAAAAAAAAAATATGGATTTAATATGTTAAATTCTGAACTGTCACTACACTGAGCGTATGTTTGTTCCTTGAGTCAGGCCATAACCAAATGGAAAGTAAGCATTCTGATAAATAATACATTGGTGAAATAACCTCTATTCTGAGATGCTGAGAGGGTTTTTTTTCTTTTAACTAAAATATATATTTCAACTAAACCCCATATTCTTTTCGCTGTCTCCAGAGGGCAAAACCATCGATTGCTATGTTTAGAAACTGTCTGCGAATTAAAAGAGTCTATATAAAATGGAAAGAATCCTGCTTGAGCAATTAATCACTTTAAATTAAGTTAAAATAAGTAATGACATTGTAGAAAGCTGTTGTGTTAGATTTTATAAAAGACGTTGGAAAAGCA
Source organism: Rhynochetos jubatus (assembly GCA_027574665.1). Taxonomy (NCBI): domain Eukaryota; kingdom Metazoa; phylum Chordata; class Aves; order Eurypygiformes; family Rhynochetidae; genus Rhynochetos; species Rhynochetos jubatus. Next base: position 14,715,077 of record CM050664.1, on the reverse strand, counting down.
GCAGAACAAATGTTTCTTCCTCTCACTACAGTTTGGTTTCCAAGTCTGGTAGACAGAGTAGTTTCTATTAAAAATTAGTACTAAGTCCATAGCTTCTGTTTAAGCTAGAACACATCATTTTTAAAAAAACAACCATTGTTGATTAAAGGCGTTATGTCATGGACAGTTCATCAAATCTCCAGGTAAATTTCTTGCAGTAGCTAGTTATTCTCACTGTAAAAAAAAAAAACCAAAACCAAATCCCAAAAACAAACACATGAAAAATTTCTGTAGCACATCCCAGCCTGTGTAGACTTGTTGCACCGGATCTTGTTGACTCCCATGATGGGAATCAAGTCATTGCCTTATCTTGGATAAACCAAATAGCTGTATCCAGGTACTTTGTTTTCCATCTTGAAGGTCTGTGTTCCCCATCTGAAATAATTCGTCCCCACCCTCTCTGGCTCTTTGGAAGTTTGACACTTGTGAAGAAAGCTGATTCTGCTGAAGGGTCTCCTGTTAATATTTCAGTGGTTTAGGTACTGCTCTGCCTTGAATTTCAGGTTCATTTACTAACAACTGTGAATGAGGTAGCGAGCATGTTGGTACATTGCTGCTGAGCAGAACTATACTCTCATTCTAATTTTGCCACCAATAATTCTGGTTGTGGCCATAAGGAAGTACATTTCTGTCAGGCAAGCCCAGAATTTATCATTGATATTTGGTTTAAGTTGTCTGAAAATTAGCAGTGACTTGGTTTATACCTACCCACTTTCCAAAATTAATTGAAAAAAATCACTGAATTATATTAATGAAAGACTGGATCCTTATGGGACATAACTGTAGAGGCATTTTACTTGGAATGACCCTGCTCCTTTTTTTTTATTTCCCTAAGTCTGACTGTTGGTACCTTTTAAGAGGGTGAGTATGGTGTTACTAGAGAGGGGTGGCGTTTGGCTACAAGGCCTAGACACTTAGTTTTTTCCTGTGCTGTAGCAATGTTCTCTTGGTGCTGTTTCTCAACGTACAGTATTGCCTCAGCTGAAAGTGCCTGAGCTGCACTGTGACATTAATGCTTCGCACGCACTGGGAAGTTCATTTTGTGGAACAGCTGTTGCACAAGGGTAGGGAAGTGTGATGCCTGGTAATGCCGAGAGGACAGATGCATGGGTTTGTTTGTTTTATTTTACTAGGGAAAAAACCATAATCCAACAGAGAAATATCTTTGCTCAAACCACCTAGTAGAGAGCAAATAAAAATATACAGCGATTAACAGTATTTAATGCCAATTGCTCTGTTTTCTCAGTATCTGGCACTTTCCGTTGGAATTCTACATATGTAACTGATAGTATCCTATTATATGTTTACTTACTTAAAGCTTGTTTTTATCAAATGTGCATTTACTTAAATTGCTAGAGTAATGCCAGCTGCATAACTGCTGAACATGTTGCTCTTAAATCTGTTTGCTAAAGGAAGGGGGCTTTTTCTTGTACTAGTCCTTGGCCTTCATCTGGAGGTTCTAAAGAAGCAGCTGTCATAGTATTGCGATTTGACCACTGTGCCAATTCACAGAGGCTGCAGCATTGAATTAGTTACATACATATTATGTGGTTGTGCAAATATGTGTACATTGGTGCTACTTCGGTCTTGCAGCAGTTTCTGTAATTGCCAGGATTTTTTTTTTTTTTTTCTGAGCCCAAAGTCTACAATACCCTACCTCTTCACTGTGTAATTTTGGCATGCTGACTTAAGGAATCCTGGAAATGAAATGTGCACATTTGGCCTATAAACAAAAGCTTTGAGCTTCTTAAGTTACTGACACTAAGAAATTATTTGAAGAAATTGATGACTTCCAAGGTGTAAGGTCTGCTCCCTGTCATCTCAAGAAAGTGCATGCTGTCTACAGGACTTCGGAAAATTTTCTTTCTGCTTCTCTTTAGTTTGAACTTTTGAAATTGAATCCATATGTTTTTCCACTGGGAGCAGGAGAGTGGACACTTCTGGGGATGTAGAGCATGGTTCCTGCTGGCAGGTGGTAGAGAGACCGTTTATCATCAGTCTGTTGCAGGATACATTGTTAGCACAGTGTTCATTTAGTCAGTGATAGGACCAAGAAAATTTTCAAAGAAATGGATGTTTGGGTAACCCTTACTGTGAATTTTAAGTTCATGAGATTTGCTGCCTGGTACTGGTAGCTGTCTCAGATGACACTGAAATCGGCAGGTCAGTATCTAGACCATTCTCCTCAAAATAACAAGCAATGAGAACATGACCTGAACGTGCACTTACTATATCGTACTTTTTAGCCAAGTAATTCCTAAGACTGCTAGTGTGAAGTTCTTTAAGTGTCAAAACTGTCCAACAGCTTTTAGTGTCAAAAACTTCATTTCATCTGTAATGAAAAATTGTATAATGTATATAAAATATCTGAACAGTCTTCTTTATGAAGACATCTTATTATTTACAGGGACTTTAAAGGGGATGTGGAAACAGGTTGATGGAATTTCATTGCTTTTACGTAGCAAAGGAATTGTACTTTAGTGAAGTAAAGTCTCTCAGTTGAAGAGATGAAATTCATTGTTGGGGGAATACAGATAAAAGGGAATAAACAGTGGAAACAATCTGCTTTTCTCAGAGGTGTCAAGGAGAGAGGGAATTAATGTGAGGAATTGTTGTGAAGCTCCCAAGCTACTTCACTGTTCTTGAGACTCCTTTCTTAACGTCTAAATGTAGTGTTTATGCTCCCTTCAAAACCCGAAGAAATCAGTCACTAAAGTTATACAACAGAGGATGAGACCTGTTAAGATTGTGTCTCGCTGGAGCTGGGTATCAGGTTCTATTTGAACAGCTTTGCTTTGTCCTGGACAATGTTCACATCGTTTGGTACTCATCACAGTGTTTAGCCTGTGATGTTTGTCCTGTCTAGAGCTTTATGCATTATCCTTGTTGGCACTGGGTGCTATCCTGTAGATGAATGGCAGAAGCCAATGCTTTAGTGTCTAGTGTCCCAAGATATTTTTTTCCTTAGTGAACTAAGAAAAAGAATGCAGCTGTGTATCTGACTAATGTTTTGTTTTCTCCCTTTGCATGGTAATCTTCCTTCTACATCTTTAACTTAGAAAAGTTAAAATTTCCTTGCTTTCAGCTGTATTAGTACAGTCAAAGGTCCCCTGACTCCCAGTGTGGTTTTCCTAGCACAATTTGCCAAGAATTAGTTGTATCAGATAAAGCAAGTAGTTAAAATTCTCATATTCTAGGATTATCCATTTTATAAACAGCAATAATAACACTTTAGCATGCACGCCTGCATTAGGTTCAACTAAAACTCAATTAAAGTTTGAAAAGCATCATGAGTTTCTCTGATGAAAGGCCTCATGTAAATTTGGGAAGTGTGTTTATTATTGCTGATAATAAAAGTCAGGTTTCTTCCGAAGGGCTTTTATGTTAAGCCACAGTTTGAAGGTGACTTGGAGTCATGTTCAGTATAATCTTTGTCTGCATTCGGTGCCAGGAAGCCCTCCAAAGGCAGGCATGAAAAGCAGTTTTTCAATATGACTGCAGCAGAGTTTGACTTGCAAACATGGGAACTAATTTCCTTCAGTTTAGGCCTAAGGGAGGTGGTTGCTTTCTGTATAACACTTACTAGACGTACTCTGATTTCACTTAAACTGAAGGAGATGGCACAAACTCCATAGATGATATTGGGATCCTCCTAAATTTCCCAGGATCTGAGCCAGAATCTGCTTTTTATGCATGCTCCGAAGTTAAAGTTTAAGCCCTCTAAGACTAAAGAAAAGTGCACTTGTGTTAAAAGAGCCTTGGTACCTCCTGCAGAATTGACACCAAAACTTCATTAAACAAATAGCTATGTTTGTTTGCTTGTGTTTAATATTTTTGTTCTTTATTGTGTGGGGCATTTGCATGAAAATGGGATCTTGAAGAGTTCATCTGTTCCTGCTGCTCATTCCTCACCTGGAGGCACAATCTTTGCTCTGATTTGCAATTAGTTACTGTGTAAATGATTGCAGTGTCAGAGTTGATATTACGTTCTGGGTGGAGAGGGAGCAGCAGGAGCTGATGAATACTTAAAACCACTCAAGTTTTATGCAAAGGTCTTTGCAAAATTACACACACCAGGGGAAAGATGGCATTGAGAAGCCACACAGACTGAGTGGAATGGTCCTTAAAACACTATTTTAAATGTTTCCATCCATGACCTGTTTCTCATCAAGCCAGCGTCAAATTGGGAACCAATTGTAGCTGTGCTGGAGCAGGAACATAATTTGATGGAAACTACAGGGAGACATCAACAGCTGTTCTCAGAATTTTGTATTTGACTAGTGTACCTGTGGTTGGAGCAGGTTTTCTGTTATCTGGGGAAGGAAATCATCACTTCAAGGTATGAATCAGTTAATTTGATTATAGGAATGGTGGCTTGAGCCAGGCCTCCATTGGTTCTAAGCTCTGTCCTCTGGAAAGATGTAGCCGATGGTTCTGATAAACTGTGGACCTGAATTCCTCTTCTGAGACTGAGAGGAAAGAGCTGAACTGCCTTTGCAGTACTCTGGAGGGGTTCCTCTTTTCATAACAAGTTTTCTTAATAACATCCTTAGTTTTTGTGCTTCTTAGCTGTTAGATCAAGCACGTTTGAGTTATAGCAATGTTCTGAGTGTCTTTGGGAAAGGTACCGATCGGCCGTCTTGTGTGTTACATGCGGTACCAAATGCAGGCACAGGATTTTAAGTGTGTGTTTAAGATAGAGAAGGAATGTAACATTCCCATGAAAGTATCTGTTTAACTGTGTTGCACTCCATTCCCAAATTCACTTTGAAGCCACTGAGCTTCCTGTGGATTGTAAACCTGTGGATTGTTTCAGTATATAGGCTGGGAGCAGGGTTGGGGTGGAATCCATCAGTTTTCATGGGGATGAAACAGCCAGCATAGCAAAGCAATGTCCTTTCCTCATTATAGCATGTGCCTTGTAGAATAGGGTCAGAAGCTACACAACATAAGAAGTGACCTGAAGCAGGATATGATGTTTCCAAGTAAACATTTCCAAACAAGTGCAAAAGATATGGCAACAAATTAGAACTGGGAAATTTATGTGCTTGAAACAGTAACTTGGAATGCTGGAGATGTTTGGATTGTTATTGCTGACTTTGATACATATCTGTATGCTCCACCTGCATGGCAGGCTGTCTTTGCAAATGAGCTTTATTGTCTTGGGGTGGGGGGTGGGGAGTCTGTATGCCAATATCTTCTAATTACTAAATGAAATTATGGGAATTGATTTTTTTTTTTTTTTTTTAATACAGATGCACTTCAGAAAGTCTTGTTGGTTTTTTCAGATTAAATTCTGAGTGCTGTTGGGTAGTACTGGTCTGAGAGGCTGACAGCAACACAGTGATCTGAGAGCTGGTGAAAGATGTCTTACTGTGCGTGTGCATAGACAGGTCATATCCCAAAATATCATGAGGAACTTTGAAACCCAACAAAGTGCTGAGGCCATTATCTCATTGTCTTCAATTAGGGGACAAATCAATGTTTCAGCCTGGCTGTCCTTTCTAAAGTTGTTTTTAGAACCCTGGTATTTAGGAATCCCCTATGACTAGGTCGTATTTCCTGCCTGCCTCTTTTCAGCATTCTGCCTGCCCTTTTGTCTCCCTTTTTAGCAGGGTGTATATGGTTTACAGCAGCCAGCACAGTTCTCCAGGGTTTTGGCTTTCACCTCTGAGACTTTGCTAGCTGGAAGAAAAAGCTTCTGATTAGAGAACTGACTTGCTTACCTCAATGGCTTATTCATCTTCAAGATGCATATGTTTTCATCTCCTCGAGTGATTAAGGAGGCTGAATTTAGAGCTTGCTTTTATTATATTGTTAGAATCAGTGTCAGTTTGCTTTCATCTACTGGGCTTTATTTTCATAAATACTAACCATTTTAACTTTCTAGTGTAAATGCTGAAAAGCTGCAGTAGGAAAGTATCCAGCATTACGCACTTTAATGAATAAAGAAATTAAAAAATCCTGAAGCTGTTATTCTTTATCATGTTCTTTGGGCTACTTATTTTGTGGGAGAAAAAAAAAAATTCTGTAGGAATAAGGACAATTGTATCCGTGGGAACTGAACTGCCAAACGCCACCTTAAGCATTATAAAAAATGCCAACAACTTAACATTAAGAAATGCAGGAAATTATACAACTAGTATGAGAGTGTGTGTGTCCTGCACGCACCCACATATCCATATATATATATATATATATATGGAAAACTCTCTAAATCTTCTAAAAAAATATGAAGGATTTATCATAATGCTACTCTTGGATTACCAATTCCAAGTATTAAAAATTGTAAGTAAAGCTCTCCCTTCAATTTGTGAATCTGCCTTCAATCATGACATTTTAAAAGTCATAATTTTAGATTCAGTTTTCCTGTTACCTTCTACAGTTTAAGCTGTTTGGGTGATATTTTAGTGACAGATTTATCTGTAAGACTGCAATTGGGAATGTAAGCTGCTACACAAGAATGTAAATGAAAAGCTGAATTTTTAGTAAAGCTGAGTTTGTGAAATGGTTCCGTCACTTTTCTGCAGTATGGAGTTTCAAGAATAAACCAAAATATTGTGAGAGTCTTGATTTAAAAACTGGTGTTGTGGTTTAACCCCAGTCAGCAGCTAAGCGCCACACAGCCACTCACTCACCTCCCTCAGTGGGATGGGCGAGGGAATTGGAGGAAAAAGGTAAGAAAACTCATGGGTTGAGATAAGAATTTAATAATTGAAAATAAATGATATAATGATACTGCTGCTACTACTAATAATGATAATTATATATAATGACAATACTACAACTACTGATGTGTAATGAAAGGGAAAACAATGTAAAAATGGAATGAAAAGGAAAGCAACGGGAAAAAATTAGTGATATAACTGCTCACCACACACTGACTGATGTCCTGCCAGTTCCTGACCAGCAATTGCATACCCTGGCCAGGTCCCTCCAACTTATATACTGACAATAGTGTTTTATGGAATGAAATGTCCCTTTGGTCAGTTTGGTCAGCTGTCCTGGCTGTGTCCCCTCCCAGCTTCTTGTGGAGAAGAAACTGGGAACAAAGTCACAGTATAAGAAACTGAAAATGTCTTTGGCTTAATATAAACATGGCTTGGCAACAACTAAAACCACTAGTATGCTATCAACATTCTTCTCAGCACAAATCCAAACCACAGCCTCATACTAGCTACTCTGAAGAAAATTAACTCTGTCCCTGCCAAAACCATCACAACTGGAAATTTAGAAGCATTGATATTTGCTTCAAAGAAAATTCTTTTACATCAATAGACCTTTTAAATGGATTGCCAGATCAAGCTTTACTGTGAGAGATGACTTGGTGTGTTCTCTTCATTAATAACCTTTTGCGTTTTGGCTTGCCAGGCAGAGGAGCTCACAGTACTGTAGCTCACCTCCTGTTTCAGCAAAACGCAGAGCGTTCAGCTGCTGGCAGGAAGTGTGGGTCATTTAGTTTCTTTCAATACTCTTCTGTAATAATGTTAGGAACTTGAGGAACATTTGAGGCAGGATGAATTGGAGCACTTTCTAGGAATTTGTCTTAATTTCTATTTTTGAGAAAGCGTTGAGGACAAGTGTGAAAATATTATTGTCACTATTTTGAATGTTCTTCAAGAGAAATGTTCATTCTTACTGAGATTAAGATTGAATGACTATTTTGCATAAGTTCTTCATTCTCTTCTTCCATTGTTCTTTATAAAAGATTTAGATAGTTTGAAAAGTCCAATTAAATACCTGGAACTATTACAGCAAGGCAATCTTGACATAACTCATTCAACAACAAATTACTGTTTTGTGCCTGATCTTGTAGACAGCACTCCACATATGTGCTGTCATTAATGGGCTCGCTATATGGAGGCCTCATCTTCATGAAAAAGGCTCCACCTGTCTATGAACTGGATGCAATCAGCACTTTTAAAACCAAAATCCTTTAAAAGAGCAATTATTGGAATAAAACTCTAAATTCCTGGTGTTGCTAATTTCTGTGTATTTTCTACCTCTGTCCTATTTACGGTAACATAAAGACGTTTCTGAATTGTTCTGTCTTGCTTTTGTTCTTCCACATGGCCGTGCAGCTTAATCTTGCTGTCCATAACTACTGAGGGTATATTTGTAAGGTCACGGTGAGAAGGGGATACCCTTCTTGAAACAAAGGCTTTGATTTGGCCCAGGAAAGGACTTACACATGTGTTTCGGTACCATGTAAGTTCCATTTGAATCAGCGGTACCGGAAATATACTTTAAAATAGGGTGGATGTAATCACATCCTCAAAGGCAGGTGCATGTTTCATCGATTTGCTGAAGAGTAGAGAGAATCTCATGCACACCATGCCAGAATTAAATTTTTCTTCCTGGGATCATGGGCATAGTGAAGAAAGTAATATAACAGTCTTAAACTGCAGCAGAATGTTTCTAAGGAATCATGTTTTGGATCATGTACCCATCTGCTTCGAGTATGGGAAAAATAATATCAACAAGTTTTTGAGCCTGTACGGTAGGCAACTTAAGCAGGCTCTTGGTGAGGTGATTTTTGCAACTCCACCAGTTAACAAGTGATGCACATGCATCTAGCATTCAAACCACGGTTACAAAACTACTAGATGACTAGTCAAGGTGCATACTGAGTGGAATGTGTGCACACAAGTAGAGGAACCCCTGGATGATATATTAGATGATCACAGGAAAACCACCTGGTTTCAATAGTTGCTGATCTGTGAAGCCGTTTTATTACTCAGGTATAACTTTTATTACTCAGGTCTAACAACATGCAGATAGGTGTAATAACGGTTTCTGTGTCATATTAAAATGCCAAATTTATAATTTTGCACTTTATAGAACCTCTGGAATCCAGTTTGCAAGCTGTGCTGTTGGAAAACAAGATTATGAATCAATTACTTCATGCTTGACACTGTTTGGATGGCTTGGCTTTGCTAAGATCCTTGTTTCAGCAGACACTGTGGAAGCAAACTTGCTTGCAAGCTTGACGTGTTATTCAGAGATAACTGCAGACTGATAATAACTTAGATCATTGAGAAAGCTACTCCTTTTTGACCTACAAGACAGCATAAATGGCACAGTTTTATAAACCAAAATTTATAAGCGTATCATATCTGACATTCAAGCCTTTCTTATCTGGAAAACTAAGGTAAAGCCTACAGGCAGAACAATAGGCATTTTCATCAAAAGCCTATCCTTTGCTGTAGTTTACTCCCTAGGGAGGTAAAATGCAGAAGAGCTGATTTCTGGAAAGCAGCTGCAACATTCTTAGCAGAGGTAATTTATCAAAATACTGCTTTGAAAAATGGCATGCGTTTAATGGTACTGAAAATTCCTTGCCGTCTGAAAAAAACCAGCCAACAAACCAAACCCTCCATACAGCAAATCTGATTTTGTTAGTGGGGTTCAAACGCTCTTTCCAGGTCCTGGAAGCAGACTTCAGTCTCTCAGCTGTTCTGTCTTCCTTGTATGTTAAGATCATTCACTGCTAAGTGGAAGGCGGATGGCCACACGATTATGCTGCGTATAATAATACCAGAGTTGCCGTGTGGTGAAGCTTTGCTTTTAGATTTTTTGTTTCCAACATACATAGTTTTATCACTGAGTGATAATGCTTAGAGATTTACTGTTTTTTTTTCCTCAGGTTTAATATTGCAGCAGAAATCTTTAGCTGACATTCACCATGTTATTAAGCAAATGTTCCAGTATGAAACGCGATTTGTTTTTTGTTTGAGTGACATGATTGTACTTCCTTTTAAAACTCAGTGCAAATAAAATCTATAGATCTAATATTCTTTGGCTTTTTTTTTTTTTTTTTCCCCCTGCTATTGAATAGGGAAGTCAGTTTAGGTCCTTGTTGTTTAATATTCATTCAGAGGTGGTATCTGAAGAATCCCCTCCTTAAAAATTAAATTTGGTTCTCATCATAACAGACACTTTGGATCTAAAGTAAAATCAAGGGAAGTGAGTAGTGAGATTCCTGTTGCCTTCTTACATCCATTATTGATCGTTTGAGTAAAAATTTAAAAGAAGTGTTGTTTCTTCTCTCAGGATTGTGTTTTACACTTGTCAATACAAGCATTTATTTGTATTATACTTATTACTACTTCTTTGTGGTGCTCTGAAGAGATCCTGCTATAAACACATCTTTGTGGAGTTCAAGATTCTAGGATTTTTTGTGTGGTATAAAACTGGGAACCTCTGATTGCTTAATGTTAGTTTCTGAGTATCATAGGCCTTAAACTTGTACTCACCACTCTACAGAGTCTGGTAAGATGACTCTGACAGAAGTGTGTCAAAGGAAGGCTGAAAACTCACAGTGCTTATCTTTGTGTCAGGAACTCAGACTGGAGAAAGAGAATCCCTCACTTCTTTGGGATGCTTTTCTCAAGGTGAATCTCCCTGACTATTCAAAAATAGGTGTATGGAAGGCCTAGTTTTTCTTTGGTTTTATTTCACTTTAGCTTCTGGATGTTGGTTCTTGTTTCATTTTTCTGTACAAAATTAGACATGTCTTTAGTACCTAATATTTTTTCAGTATGGTTCATTATAAGTTATGACCAACATTGAATTTGTTATATTTGGAGACTGAAGGGTACTTTTACGGCAAGTGACTACAGGTAACTAAACAGAAATAAATGTAAATCTTTCAGTAAGTGCTACAAAAGCCTGAATCCTACATTTCTGGTACATAAGAACTGGAAAATGTTAAAGTACATATGGAAATATATTTTCATCATCATCAATCTTGCTTCGACTCATTGTTATGCAACTATCAAGTAATTAAATGTAATTGAAGTGCTCTGCCAGAGGATGTGTGATCCAAAAGTAATTGCTACTCATGGAATGCTCTGTAGTGTGATCTAGAAGCTGAACTTAATTGTGTATTTGACCTGCACAAAATGAATAGCAACTACCATCTTATTACACTACATGTGCATTTTAAGTGCTATTTAATTAATCAATATTAAACTAATTATGAAGCATCAATATGAACTACTGACTATATTGTTTAAGTGACTATTAAGTTGTATTGAATGTGCATCATACCCACATGCTGTAGAGAGGCAAACCATTTTCTCATCTCATTTTATATCTAAGAGCACTCAAGGTTTCCATATGTGTTCCTTCAATGATGTGAAACATCTTGGAATTCAGTTTTTCTGTGGAAATGCTACTGAATCTAACCAAAGTCTCTTCTATACGTAAGTGACGTGCTCTATATCCTCTGTGTATTTCCTGCAGTTTACATTTTGTTAAGACTCTCTCAGACTAAGTTTGTTAATTCATAAAATCAGACACTCTTGCTTGTGCTGCATCTGAGCCTATATAAGCAGAAGGAAACTCCCGCTCTGCTGCAGTGAGTTCTAGGCTGAATGGAAATCGTGAAAACTTATTTTCTTTGGCTATGTCTTCATTAGCAAATAGCAAGGCCCAGTTAGAGTGGCTCTTAAAGCAAAACTGTTGATGCTAATAACCCACTGATGTTACCAGCTTCCCTTAGAAACACTTTTGGAGTTGCATTCAACTTATGCTTGTCAGTGTTTTTTGGATGAAAACAGTCTTTCATTCCAAAGTACGGCAGGAGCTGCCTGTAGTCATGATGCTCTTGGTAATGGGCCTACATATGAAAATAATAAAAAATGATAGCCAGGATCATTTCCCGGTCCGTATCACAGAGTTCACAGCTTTCTCATCAGTAGGCTGTTTTCGGCTTGAGAAGGGGAGAGAAGGAAAGCCTTGTGTCCAGATGAAGACCTGAGGCAAAGTAACATTCTGAAGAGTTTTGCTGAAGCAGTCTTAGCCTGGCAGAAATGGTTACTCACCTAATCAGCAGGCCATAGGCACGGTTATGATTTGTTTGAGGAGGAGCAACATCTCCTTTGGTCTAACCTGCATGGCTCTGCAGCAAATACAGGAGAAAGAAAAGAACAGTAAGTGAAAGGAAACAGATATAGCATGATTTTTCTCTTGGCTAATAGTGGGGAATGGTAATAGAGAATAGACTTGAATTATAATCTTTATTTCAGAATATTTAATGAATTATTGCTTTAAGCACTAACCACTTGTTTCCAGCATGGAGTGTGCTTTAATGGATTTCTGTTATATTTAAAAGGACTCCCTGCAACTTGTTGTGAAAGGAATCCAAAGATATGGTGGCTTGAAAGGGATTTAGTTTACAAGAAGTCACAAATGGCTCATTGCTTTATGGAACTGAAAGGTATAATTGCAAATCTAACCTGTTCATGCTTGAAACTTCAGCGACCTGAGCGTCTGGAATGGATATTGCATAAACTCCATTTTCAAGGTGGTCTGGTTGATGCTTATTTGCTTGATTCATAGCCTCTTCTTGACCACATATATGACACTGAGCAAATACTTGTGATACCATTAGTTTAGTTGCAATAATGATCACTATACTGTATCACTCTGAGAAGTTAGGTGATTCTAATGACAACTCTTAAATATATGGAAAGAAAAAAATCCAGTCTTGCCCTCAAAACTTTTTCCTGACCTACTGGAACTTTAGCTGTATTGTAGGTGTAATCCAAATAACACTGCCAGAATTAGTATATCCAGAGGAAATAACATTTGTAGTTAAAATATATGTGAGAGAGTGGATTTTGAATACAGTATTCTAAAAAGGGTGTGGGTTTCACTTGGCTCTATCATAATGCATAGATTTGCTTTTAAAGAAAACTAATACTTATGGTTCAAAACTGTGCTTGAAAGTTTGTTTTGCCATTTATAGAGTAGTATTTTTTTCCTATTTTGTTACCTTTTCCTGCTGTGCTTGTTTTAAGTGTATTCTGCTGCTTCTCTTTCTCAAATACATGGACACTATATTGACAAGATCTGTCAGTGTAAGCCTTCACATCTTAAAACAGTTTTGGAGTGGTGATCAAAAGAACCAGCATACGCTTCCAAGTCACTTTGGAATAAATACGCTAGAGTGCCCACTATTTCTGAATGTCAGATTTGACACTAAATTTAGATGGGTAATGGGTTTCTAGTCTGGATTTTTTTTTTCTCTGAATTCTGCTTGATCTTAAACTGAGGTGATGCTGCTGAGTGCTGTAGCCATGAGGCTGCTGCGTGACATACCTTGTCCTGCTCTCTCATTGAAAATGCACTTAGTTGTTCCAATGAAAAACTCCAGCATGTGAAAGTAATCAGTGTCTGCTTCCATGCCAGTTCCCCAGGTCTTCTAATTTAAGGGTGTAGGGATCCTAGAAATTTGGGCTGGCTAGAATACAGTTGTTAATAAATGCTGTTTCCATATTTGTTTTATGTTTGTTGTAACAGAGTAGAATGTTATTTCTAGTATTCCTCCTAAATAAAACCAGACAGAGGCAGGTGTGCTTCAGAGTAGTCAGTAACTTAAGCTTGCATTTGGAGTGTGGAAAGTCCAAGTTTGTGTGCTTCACTTGATTCCTACCAGGTACTGGAACATTGTATGCCAAGCAGTGCCACAGGTTAGCTACTGCAAGTCAATTCTTCTTTCCTGTGCTGAAGTTGCCGTGCATCATAGAAATAACTGAACAGGCTGGAAAAAGGTCTAAATCTGGCTCTCCCCTATCCTGGACAAGAAAGAGGCACTTTCTTAGTATTGAAATTCCATTATTAGCCCATAACACCCTTCTTAAGCAGCACTTCTTTGGCGCTTGTGTTACAAGTTGTTTTGTTTGGAGAAATGTAATTAGCAAAAGCTTGAATGTTATGATAATAGCTTGAGTTTATCACCTCCCAATTAGCTCAGCAAAGAGAGAGGCAGTATTTGCCTTTGGCACTATTGTTTTATTAAGATGTATTCAGTAATCACAAAGCTAAAGGCTCAGAAAGCAGCACACCTGCGTACTCATCCAGAAGTCAAAACTGTCAAAAGGCTGGGCTTCCTAAGATCAGAATTAATGTCCCGTTTAATTTTCCTGGTGCTGCATGCTGCTTCTCATTACTTCCTCCTGAATTACAGTATCTGAAGTTGCTTCTTGTTTTGCATGGTGCTGGAAATATTCAAGTACAATGGACTCAAGGGGTAGGTGTGAAACACGAGCACTGTGCTGTGACTTACAGTACCTTGTCACAGACAACCTGTGTTGTCCTCTCTGCGGATCATTTCTCTGAAAAAGTCAAAGAAACTCATGCCTTGGGAGGAAAAAAAAAAAAAGACTAAAAGCAGAAGGAAATGATGACTAAATGTCTTGAATGGACACTGAAGATTTTAAGTTGTGCCCTTTTCCTGAAGGGTCAGAGATGTCAATGCAGGACTTCTCTGTTAGACACCCATGGAGGAGGCTGATGTGAGCAGAAGCAGCATCGGCAGGGGTATGCGATCCTTCACTGCACAATGTCTTCATAAACTGCCACTTATACAAGCTCAGACAAACACTCGTTTGGCTGATAAAAGGGTGTATGAGAGTAGTGGTCTGCACATACAGCTCAAATGTAGAGGCTTGGGTACGTGTTTTTCTGCTTTTAGTTCAGTGGCAGGGAGGCTGCAGACTCTCTCTGGTCCTCATCTCCCTTTGCTGTTATGGAGGCCAGGACTGATTTTTATTTATTTATTTATTTTCCCTTCTTTCTATAGATCTCTACTTGGTGCTGCCCCTAAGGCTCATTTACCCACTCTAGCTTTTGAGAGATGAGCCTTCCTACTTTTCACAGGCTCTTCTTCAAGAGTATGAGCTGTAGTCATGTAGTTTTTTGTTAAAGAAGAGAAATTAAAGTACGTCACTTCCAAATCTGGGGTGGTGAAGCCCATGTGTGAAATCTGTGAACATTTGATAGCCACTTCTTGGCCTCTTTGCATTTATTCCATAAGCCGGGGCTTTCTTTATTGCACGTTGTGGAAGAAAAACCAGTATGGAGTCAGCATAGAATTTGGATGACCTTATGGACAAAATTCCTGAGATACTGCAGTGGCAGGGCACTGTAGTGAGACAAAGCAAAAACGTCTGTAGAGGGCAACTACAGAGATTATTTGTAGTTAATAGATCATGGTCAAGGACAGTGCGAGAGAGCAGGGATGGTGTTACAGGCTGTACCTTCCTTAAGGGGAAGTTTTTTTCCCCTGAGATGAACTCCTCTAAACTTCAATAACAGTTCAACGGAAGACAGTTTCCTATTTCATGCTTCCCAAGTACTTAGTCAGTATGGTGTCATAGTGGAGAAGATAACAATTTTAATTGGCAATTGCTCACAAAGCTCTCAATAACATTTTTTTCTTTTAGAAAATGTTGAAGCAGAGAAAAGAAGATAAACTTTTCTTGCTTTTTTGATAAATTCCTACGACAACCTTTTTTCAGTGCTGTTTGCTATGCATGGCAGCTGAAATCAAGCTTCTTTTTAGGGGAGGGCTCATTACTGTAAAATTTGCTAACCTAAAATTTGTAGCAAAAGTATGTTATGAGTCAGCAGGAAAAAGCCCAATTATTACAACCTTCTTGCCACAGAGCATGGGACTGTTGTTCTGTTTTGTCAGATACAGTCTGATACAACTAGTTAAAATCCATTCAGCCATCTCCATAAATTAGACCCTCTCTAAAGGAAGTATCTACAAGCAGTATGTTTTGTCTTGGTTTGGTTTTTTTTGGTGAGGGGGATAAAATTGTTGCGTTTTAAGCCAACAGTTATCAGTAAACACATAAAATCTACATGATCCATAAACTTCAGCCACCTTTTCAAAGGTGATCTCGGTATGTAAATCGAGAGGTTTTAAATCTCAGTTGAAGTAGCTGATTTTGTACTCCCACATAGATTTGCCCGGAACTTCACATGTATTTGAGTGCCTTATTGCTGTTGACAGTAAGAGAAGATTTTGATTTCTAATTAGATAATAAACTTTCTATGAAGTTCTTACTTGATGAAAAGAGAAGTTAAAGTCTAGATTAAAAAGAAGTAAAATTTAGCCTATGTGGTGTAAAAACTGGCTTCCTTGTCATATATACATTATTACTGAAGGCAGTCCCAGAGCCTTTGCAGTGTTAGAGTTTTATTGGATTCCATAGCTCAATAAAAATTGCTTTTACTGACAGCCCTGGTGGAAGGGAAGTTAAACACTAAGGTTTCAATAGAAGTTACATAATTTTGTTCCTTTTTTATACTTCCTCAGCACTACATCAAGTTCGTGCCCTTCACGAGTGGAAAGGGACAGACAGTCCTGCACATGCCTTTGAAAAGTGTGATTATGCACAAGGAGAAAGTCAATCCACTGGAAAGAAAACTCTGGCTATTTCACTATTAATAAATGACCTCTGTAAACAAAGTTCCTTAATTCCCTTAGTGCAGGTAAATATTGTAATTCTGTGAGCTTCTTTACTGTGAGAGAATCCTGTGTTGTATGGAACGTCTAAATAATTCAGCTGGAGCTGCATATAACAAAATGGAAAATCCGAAGGGTGTCAACTCCTGTGATGATGTTTTCCTGGGTTACAAATGCAAGAACGCTTTCCTAGCACTGGTGTTCAGGGAAAGAGTTAAGCTCTCTCTTAAATTTGAAGTGTGATTTAAGATCTGCAAGCTTCAAACAGACCTAAGTCCCTGAGTGAGGGATGCTTTGTTAAATCAAAAAGCTAATCCTCCAGATGCTCCCTCCCAGAATATATTGATTTTTCTTTAAGAAGCTGGCATGCATCCTTGGGAAGAGGTCTTTTCTTATAAACCTTGATCAAAGATATTCTCTGCGGTACATGCAGCTAAAAATTCTGTAGTTTTTTCTCTCTAAATCATCAAACTAATTTATAATTCACCTACACTGTAATGGAATGACTAAACAAAAAGAAAGAAAACCCATAAATGGTTTAAGATTTTTTTTCTTTTCTTTCAGTGGATGGGATTTAGACAAGAAAACAAACTAAAATACAGGAACCAGAGAAAATATGCAGTTGATGGCTGAGTCATACATTGCAAACCCTCTAAAAAATGATTTCAGGATGAATACTTGTGTCAGACAAATTATAAAACCTTTTTCATGGTCAGTAGGCCACCACATTTAATGAAAACTGAGTTAGACCCTCCTTCTCTGGACCAACAATGAGGTTGCACTTCCATAATTCAGTCATTTCTCAAAATGTTATTTGTAAGGTTTACTACATGCCTGGTAAGAAGGATCTTCAGTTGTAGGAGTGCTTTTATTCGGAGCCTTAAAACGGAAGCAGGAAGGTTCGTACAACTTCAGTAACCATAAACCTCTGTTGCATATTCCTTTTCTTAGTTAGAGGTGCTAGCTAAGACTATGTTGTGAAACTTGAAGGGGGGGGGGTGGGGGGGGGTGGGGGTGGGTGAAATTTTCTTTTCTTCTGTGAGCTAGATGATAACTTATTTTGATCAAAACCAGCAAAACCTTTTCAACATCATTTGCAGTGTTTCTTTCAAGTGGCATATGTTGAGCTTCTTCTACCAGTCTGTTTTGTCAAGACTACAGTATTGCATTGATTTCTCAGACTTGAGTGCAAGCTGTCTTTCTGAAAACAACTATGAAGAGAAACATATAGACTTTAATTGGAGAGAATCTGAAAAAGAAATGCTGAATATTTTTCCCAATGCTATTCAGGCTTGTAGAACTGGTCTAACACACAGCTGTACCTTAAATATATATATAAAAGTTCTTGCTCTTAAAAATGCTAAAGATGAATATTGAGTAAAGGAGAAAGGCAAGACCGACCAGTATTAACAGGCTCTGTGATTAAAACAAATACTGGGAAATGGGAAGTCAAAAAACATCTGTCAATAACCATTGATGTGGCTGAAATTTTGCAGGAGGTGCCTGGGAATGGTTAGCTGCATAAAGGATTTCTGTCATTTCTGATTGCAGGTTTGCAAATGTATGTTGCATTTGAATCGCAACCTGGCTATTTGTTTCTTGTTAGATGTTTGATATACAAGAATCTGTAAAACTAAGGAAAAAATAATACTTCATTCTCTTGACCCTGAAAGTTAGGGAAATAAAAGGAAGCCGCGATTCTTATTTCTTCTGAACGTGTTTGCTGATCTCTTCAGGGATAAAACATATAAAAGTCTTTGCCAACAGATGCAGCAAATCATCTTTAACATCTTCCAATCTATCTTTGTATCTAGATACTACTAGTAAGTTCTTTTTTGATTTTCAGTATAATAAATGCCAATAAGATACTAAGATAAATGATGCCCTAGCAATACTTTCTTATGGAGAAGACAACTGAAATCTCCTCGAGGATAACTCTGGTGTATGAAAAGGCAGGCGAAATTTTAGCCTATCACTGTTGATTGTGAAGTTTTATTTCTATTCTGCCTGTCAGCATCTGTGCTTTTGGATTAGGAATTTTGCATTTCTCTTAACCCTCAGACTATCATCATCTCTGTTTTGCTAGCTTTTAAAGAGAACATAAAACACGCTGCCTATATGATTGGCCAAAATTGCAATATTAACAAGGAAGGGTAAATGAAAATGCCATTACAAATGACATGGACTGCTGTCATTTAAGATTTGAAGTTGTTACACTCCTGTATAAAGAGTGGCAGATGCTCCTGGTACCTTGAAGTGTCTCTTTCTAAGCTCTGTGATTTAAAACTAGCATCATCAGTTTCTCAGCACTAGAGTCTTAATTTGATACCAGGCACATTTTCAACCAATCTGACTGAACATGAAATTATGATGGAAAAATTGTGTCTTAGGGGAAAATTTCTATCTGTAGAAGCAATCTCCATCGACATATTGTGTGAGCCTTCAGAGAAAAGAGAACAGAAGATGGGGAGTAGGTGATCATAGACAGTCTGTAGCCGTTCCCACTTTTTGTAAACTTAGATACAAAATAATATTTGCCATATTCCCCATGTTCATCAGACAGGACAAAATGAGCAACATTTAAATAGGGAGACTCTGTTCTGGGGAAAGAAGGGGAAAGACAGGAAAGTGTTTGTGTATGTAGGGCCGTTAACTCAAAGGTAACCAGGCTGGTTTTGGTTGGTTCCCCCCCTCACCCCCGCAGTGTTACCATGATGAGATCCCATGACAACTATCCTCATATTAAGTGTTTTGATGTCTGGTGTTGCTTCATACTACAGTGAACATGCTTCTTGAACTGATTCTGCTATGGGACGCTAAAATAAGTTTATAAAATAGAAGTGTCGGTACTTGCTGGTTGAGAATTTGGCTGTCCTGAGAAGTATCTGATGATGCAGTGAGAACTCATTAAAACTCACAATTTGTATTCTTTTAGCACAACTGCTCCGTTCTTCTAGAAGTAGAGAATTTTAGAGAACTCTACTTACAATCTTGGCCCTGCAATGCAATGAGCAAATAAAAAATATAGTTTAGTACGGTACAGAAGTAATATCATTTCATTACAGAACTTCTAAATTCACTGGTATGTAACTTGGAGAGTTGGATGTCTTATATTTAAAGATTGACGTCCTACCTCTACAGCTCCCTAGCAGGTTGCTGACTTTGCGGTGAAGACCTAGAATTCAACTTTGAGCCTGGGTTTCAAAGACAATCTCGATGCATTTACAGTTATAAGCCTTTTATATGAAGATGAGCTGGATGTGAGAAGGCACCCTCTTGGAGGGGTACGCTTTTTCGTAACTTACGACTAGTAAGAAGTAATGTCAATTTATCTGAGGGAAATGAAAATATCTGTTTTGTTGGAAAATCACTTCCATCTCACCTCAGTTTCTTTAACCTATGATGATTTCCCGGGGCTGTTTCCTGTGCACTGTAGACAGCTGAAAAATATCATACTATGGTCTGTAGCTGTTCCCAGTTTCTGTACACTTAGGTTCAAAATAATATTTGCCATATTGTAGAGCACCCTAAGGCTTGCTAGGTAAAATAAGGCTGTGCTTCCAGCTTACTGGGGGCTCTCTGACTCCACTGATCAACACATGGACAAAGGATGTCCAGGAATTCACAGTAGCTGTAATTTTAGTATTCTTTGCATTGATTGGTGCATGTTGGACAGACAGCACAGTGATGGAGAGGCATTAAAGCTGGTAAATGAGGTTCCAACCCTGCTATCAATAACAGGTGGGCTGTGCTTCTGCAGCATTATGATACCATTGGATGATAATGATACAGCCATTGATCATTTGAACTATTGGGCTCCTCCAGAGAAAAATGTAGGAAGTTGCTTAAGCAGGCTGAGATTTACTGGCTAGGAAATTCCTAATTTTGAATGTTCTCATTTAAAGATTATTTGGCATTTCCACTTGAGTATGATACTAACAGAACCCAGTGAATGCAGGTCCCTGTAGTGGGAGCACTTCACCTTTCAGAGCATGTTCAGTTACTTGTCCAAACAAAGTTCATTGACCAGGTTGTTTGCAGAAGGAAATAGCTTACTAAAGCCTACACTTGGCTTGAGAGGGCTGTGAAGATCACTGCATTAGCTGGTTTCCTTGCTGACTTTTGCTGTTTAAAACAAAATCCTAATTCCAACCATGTTCACACTCTCTGCGATTAGTGCTTAAATACTTATATCTGAAAGAATAAATAGAGCAATAGATAAACTATTATCAGCAACATTCAAACTTTAATAACTTGTGCCTATTAAGATATTTAGAAAATGTTTAAATCCTGCTGTTCTCAATGTGCTGCAGTGTTCTCTCATAAGGGTTGTGTTGAATTTGGGAAGCAAGTAAAGATATGCACTCTAATACATTAATCTTAGGGTAATGTTTCATGGTTTTCTGCATTTGGAGCACTATATGTAATGATTCAGTTACTAGGTCACATAGAGCTGCTGACACTTTTATCTCCACAGGTCACTTCCTAACCCCCAGCCTGTCACACCAGGAGTCACTGGGAGACACTGTTGTACACTGGTACAACTCTTAGACTCCTGTTAGTGAAGTCTCCCTTAGTAACTTGTGTTCTTTACAAAAGCAGGTTCATCCATTCAAAACCTTATGCTGTAAGACTATATTCAGGATTTTTTTTTCCTCATTATGACTGTCTTTTATTAGAATTACAGGTACTGGAGAAATTTTAAAAACGTGTGTTTTGAATTGTAGTTCTCCTTTCTTCTGAGTTAGTTAGAAATAACACAGGAAAGCGTTTATCTGCATTATTTTCTGCCTTCTGATTCTAGGGAAGCTGGAATCAGTAAATGCAAAGATACTTGAAAATTAAAAGTAAGGAAAGGGCAGTTTGCCCTGTTCTTTAATTCTAAATAACATAGGGATTATTTTGCTTCTGGGAGTTTAAAGGAGACTATGGAGGAGACCTGATATCTATATGTGATGAATTCCAAATGTAATTGAGTTATTCCAGCTGTTCCTATGTAAACTACGTGTTGCAATTACTGTGGGCTCAAAGGGGACAAATGCAAAATTTCTCATATACCTTCTGCTGCTAGCAGGTACCAGGGGTTTACAGGGAGATTTTTAGTAAATACCAGCAAATCAGTGTCTTCCTGCTGCTTTTCTTCCTGGTACTACTGCAGCTTGGGTAGCTCCATAGAGCTAACCTGGTACTGTTGAGACTACTGTGTCTTTCCATTCTACTATCTGTGTGTGTTCGGGTTCTTTAAATGTAACTTCCATGTTAGATTTCCAGAATTCTCTTGATTCCTAGCACTTTTCAATTCATGTTAAATTTCCACTGAGCCTGCCGCATTTCAATATTTTGTGTGTAAAACATCTGAATTTGAGTCCTAAAGCATTTCAGACTTCAATATATTTAGGATGGGATCACCTGTAGGTTATTAAAAACCTACATCCTGATTATCAGATCCAATTTATTTTGTATTGCCCCGTTGTTTTTCATCTGTGCTTGTGTAGCAAACCTTAGAGGACAAATGGAAGATTAATTTTTGAAACATGTTCTTCATGGTTTTGGGCTCTTAGAGTCAAAGAAATCTCACTGGATTGTTCCACTCATTTTATTTATGTCTTTATTTATACTTAAAAAAATATCTTTCCATCTTTTAGATACACTAATAGATTCTGGGTTTGTCATCTTCAACTGCCCTGAGATTTGAAACTGTTTCCACTATCTGCTTTCTTCTGTTTACTATCTTTCATTTCCATTGAAACTCACAGCTACTACAACTCATATTTGTATAGGAAGAAATGTCTGCACACTCCAGATATATTTTCCAAAGTAATAATGCAGAACTGCATGCTGGCCAGTGGCAAGGGAGGGTAAGAAAAGAACCAAAGTTCTTTGCCTGACTCTTCTGTGACTGCTGTTTGCATCCGGCCAACTGTGGATGATCTTCTGCTGGTGGATAAATAAGTGAGAGGTTTTAGAAAGCTCTTTCTTTGCTGGGGCAAGTTACAGATGGCAGACACATCTGCTGTGCTTCACACAGGGGAAAGTTTTTGCAGTGCGAAGAATACTTTCTGCTCTGTGGACTAGCCAGCGTGCTGTGAGAAATGGATTTCTTTGACAGCCTCATATTGCACCAAGGAAAGCCCCTGGAACAGTGGGTGAAGCAGTGGGTTTTCACAAGTCAAACCTGCTATGCATCCTTTCAGAGGTTTGCTAGCAGAGGTAGCTGGGGAGATTGTTTTTCCCTGCAACTGCCCCTTCCTCCACAGTTCGGCCTCTGGGCATCTTGATTTAGCCTTTGGATTTCACATTTCTTGCATGAACACATGCTGCTTGTGTGCTTCCACTAGGTCTGTTAGCTTTTCTGCTCCATTTCAGACACACTTTCTTCCTCCAAACACACGCCTCCCTGTTTGCCTGGAGTGGAGCTAAGCTGCCCCAGTGGGCATGAAGAAGGTGCTGAGGTTTTCTGGGCTGAATGTGGACTGTAGCTCCGTTGGTACCTGTAGGGATTAAGCTCTCACCAGTGCAGACCTGCTGGACTAGTGGACTTGAAGTATTCTTGTGTTCTTGACAGTCACACACAGGAAAGACACCGCTTTTTTTTTTTTTTCTCCTAAACGTGCATTCCAACATGTGTCTCATGCCACTTGTTTTGGAACCCTGTTCTTGTCCTTAGCAAATGAGCCAGTGCTGGCAAATGGCATCAAACCATCTTAGTAACTCCAGTTATTTTCAAATATTATTTTTGGAAATTCCCTCTTCCTCTTGCAGAACAAACCTGGGTGTAATTTGTGCCTTTTTGTATTTCGGAGAAAGTTAATCAGTGATAAGTAGTTGTTCAAAGAAGTCATACAACATATTCCTTCAGAAGTTGGTGTTTTCAGGCCAGGAGTTCAACCATCTCATTTCATCTCCACTATATGAATTTATCCACAGGAAACATGCCCCAAACAATGAACCAATGCATCTAACATCTATCTGTATCAGTTAGAATTGTGGGGGGGAAAAAATGCCCTTGAAGGCTGAAAAGTACAAAGCAAACATGTTACAAATCAGCTTGACTCAATGTTGGTACTCAACAAAATGTTGCATTGTTATCAACTTGCTTTATTTGATATGCAGAGCTACTTCTTGCTTTTTGACACGTGAAGATAAATAAACATTTAAACCTCATTTTATACTATAAGGCAAGACTTTTCATTGTCAGTCTCTTCAGATGCCTCTCCTTTTAGCATTTAGATTTATAGGTTTACTGGGGTGTATTCACAAAGGGTGTTAAATTTGTGTAACTGTTTAACACTTGGCATTTAACTGTTAACACTGTTAAAAGCAATTCATATAGATGAAAGGAGAGTAGCAGCCCTCAGTGTATGAAGACGTCTAAATATGGCTTTTTCAAAATCACATTTCTATACATTGTTTTTGAGAGGGAAATACTTTTAATAAGCTGACAGAAAAAATGAGTGGTTATCCAGGGATAACCTTCTCGTCAAGTAAGGGACTAAAATGGTCAAAACTGTTAACTTACAGAAATGCACAGCTTGATTCTTCTGAAGCAGATATAGCACTTTCTGCTACGTAGAGAGGAGTTGTGGGGAACATCAGAGGGGTGACTGGGGGTTTGCACTATTATGTCATTTATAAAGGAAATAATAAGCCCGGAAGTGTTTCCGTCAACCAAACCTATGGCAAGGGTTAATTCAGTTACTGAGGTGCTGTCACTGCTGCAATAGCAGTGTGTCGTACTTCGCAAGCAGATTGTACAGGGCTTGCTTAGGGATTGCTTTTTAGGCTCAGCTTTCTCCTGTCTCGTTTGCTAGCAGTTCTGATTAAATTGACTGTAATCAGTCCAGGTAATTTTGGCTGATATGTCAGCTTCAGGCTTCTAATCAGTCAACTCTGCATGTGTTCCTTAATGATTACAAATGTAAGAAAGAGCCTAGTTTTGTTCCTTATCAAAATAGCTTATTTTCAGCATCTGTGCATTGTTTCACTGTGGAGTAGAGGCTTGTATATGTAGGAACTTAATTTATGATAGCTCTTTGAAAAACTTATGTGTCAGGGCTTTTATTCAGCAAAGATACTGCCTTGTTTTAGGTAATCTAATTCCACTTTAGAACATTTAGTTTTATTCTGAATAATGGCATTTGCTCTATAGTTATTTGTGCTTAAGGTAAGTCTGGTTTCTCTTTCCTGCTTGACAAGTTCTGTGTATTATCACTCGGTAAGAGTAGGTAATGCGAGATGAATACCTGCAGTGTTTTGTGGGAAAATAAAAATAATCAGGGCTCAGTCCTGCAATCTTTGTTAAGGTGAGTGATCTTACTGAAGGCACGCACTTGTTATTAAGGGCCTGGGATTGGGCTTTGAACGCTGTAGCCTTCAGATCATGAACACAGGAGCTTTTTGGTGTTTAAAAAACAATAACACCCTCCCCCCTCCCCCAGCCCCATGGGGAACAAAGGGGAAATTACATGGGGAAATGTTCCCTTTTGTAGTATCCCAGATTTGCCTTATTTCTGCTGACACCTGCACAACACTAATTGATGGAAATACACCAACTGGTATATAGATGAGCTCAGATGCTAGTCATTAGAGATGTATAGAAATAAAGATCAAAGGCTTTTCATTAAAGTTTCTTTCATCATGCACATCAGTAAGTTAACATTACTCACAACTGTGAAAACACTGGCAAAAAAAGTAGTAAGGTCCAGTCAGAAGGGTTTCTCAGGGTATGTTGGTCGATATATGTCTGTCCATATAGGAAATGAGACAGTGGGTTCTTTGCTCCAGTGGTTGTCTGAGCTCGTAAATCCTTTTGTTACAAGGCGCTGACATGTGGGAGGCAGTTATGGGGGACCTGAAAACATTAATGCAGAAAGGGATGTGAGGTAGCCAGCTTTGTCTCAGCCTTGGTCACAGCACAATGTGACTGTCATAACTCACAGCCACCTACAATTCAAATAGGCACGGTGTGACTCTGCCTGTTGACGCTGGGATAGGATAGAGGAAACTTTGCTTTGGGTGGTTTATGTGTCCTTTAATTCTCCAGAGAGTGGAGGAGAAGGGAATGATGGTGATCAAACACAGAAGGAAATTGCAGCATATGCAAGTCGCTATGGCACCGTCGAAAGCAAAATCCTGGATAGCGTGTGCCAGTGCGAGCAGTAGTTTACTAGGAGACAAACCTCAGGCAGGTTGTTCTGGGGATGGAGGAAGGAAGGGTTTGCCTGTGATGTAAGGTTAGAAGCCAGGGGCTTACACTGATCAGACAGAAGTTCTACTTTGCTTTTTGTAGAACCACTTTTTGCTACATTTTTTGTAGCATGTCATTAATTTTAATTGCTTAAAAACCTGCTGGAAGGCAGTGATGAAGACTGGCTAGAATCACGCTGATGTAAATTCCTGGTAATCATGTTGAAGGCAACTGTTCAGACCCAGGTACACACACTGCAGGGCAGGACTGCTGTGTGCATATTGCTGGCTTGCTGTGCAAGCTCATTCAGCTTGCTAGATTCGGATAAGTGTTTTGTCCCTTTCTAGGGGATTAATAATGCTAGTAATGTGCTTCCGTATCTCTGAGTAGAAGGTGCTACAGAAGTGCAGTTTAGTTTACTTCTGAGCTCAGCTCAGCAAATGGTAGTACCTTTGCTGAGTTGGGAGGAACTTAGCAGATACACTCAGCCATTATAATAAACCTGGGTTTAGTTTATATTAATGAAATAAAAATTCTGTGATCTTCTGAATGCTGGTCCAGTGTTGAATCCCTCTGTTCAAATTTGGTTTAATATAAACAAACAAAACCCCACAATGCCTTAAGCTTGTGTCAGTAGGCTTTATGGCAGATCAAGTCGCATCAATGTAACATCAGGTTTTTGCCCAGAGACTATTGTTTATCCTTTTGCATAAATTCTTGCCATACTGTCTGGAGAATATGGCTGATTCAGATCAGATTTATATTGGTGAGTGATTCAGTAGTGCACAGAACGGGCATTTCTTACTGTGGGAGCATGGCCTCAGTGTGTGCTTATGATAATTGATGACTGTTCTAATTTTTGCCCTGTTGGCCTTGTCCTGGCTTTCCTTGATGCT
Organism: Rhynochetos jubatus; assembly: GCA_027574665.1. NCBI lineage: Eukaryota > Metazoa > Chordata > Aves > Eurypygiformes > Rhynochetidae > Rhynochetos > Rhynochetos jubatus. The sequence goes on along the minus strand of CM050664.1, from coordinate 14,688,691 downwards.
CACGGTATGATGAAACCTACATGGAACTGTGTGAAGCCTTGAAGTCTAGGACTTGGAAAGATTAGAAATCAAGTTAATCAAATACCTTATGTTTATCTGTGGGAAGGAAGAGAGTGCCGACAGAAGCACCCCAGGACTTGAATATGACATTAAGGTGTAGAAGAAAAGTAATTCTACTGAGTGTTGCAAAAGTTGAGAGAAACTGGTGAGAAACTAGAGAAACTATCAAAATCAACATTAGATAAAAAGGGTTTGGCAGTCCTTTCAGTGTCAGTATTGCTTTAAAATGAAATGTGCAAATCTATATTTAATTAGACAGTTATTGTACTGTGTGCTAAATAAACACTAATTATTCAACATGGAATTTATTGAAGTATAATAGATGTATCTAAAATATCTGATTTACTTAGTCTGAGTAGACAAGTTTTAAATGATCGATATAACCTCCTATACAAGAGTTACTGTTGCAACTAATATATGCCAGCATTCAGAAGCCATGATTATCTTGTTGTTGTCTAATATGACTTTTCTTAATATATACCTCAGCATTATGTGTTTGTGTATGTGGCTCACTGGAAGATCAGGGTTATTATCTATTTGTAGGACACGTGTTCTAAGTTATACACTTGTTCAGTTGCCACTGAATTCCTGAATGCAGCAAGTGAACTTATAGGCGATAAATTCAGGATTTCTTTAATACAGCATCTTGCTTAAAAATTCTGGTTTGTAAGGTGGTTGGCCGCATGGCAGGCTGAAATTTGAAAACACCATTTGCCTGTCCTTTCCCTTCTCCAATCTTCCCTGGCATGTAGAGACACACAGACACACATGGTGTAGTGGTGACCCAGTGCTGCACATTTCAATCCTGTTGTCTTTTCTGTTTTAACTGTCTCCAGAATTAAAGGTCAGTCTGTGATCCAACAAAATGCATGTTTAGCTTTCATGATTTTGAGAAAATTGGATACTGTTTAAATGAGCTTTTAATCAATGCCTAAATTAGATTTGAAAACTACAGCTAAACTAAATATCTCCAAATAACTAGATTTCTCTCCTAACCAGATTGTGTCACAAAGGCCTGTTTCGAGTATGAACCTTCAGAAAAATGTGCTGACTTACAGGGTGGTGCATCTTGCCGGTGCGGAACGGAAGCTACTCTCAGAGTTGGGAGCCTCTGCTGGGAGGTCTTTACTCAGCTTTCTTCATACACCTAAATCCTTCACAGAATATAATATGATCTATTTAGTGTCTGAAAAGGATCACAAATAAATGTCTGGGAGAATACGTTGAAGGTATCAGTAACTTTCTAGGAGCATTTTCTCCTGTGTGCTGCTGCGTGTGGGCATCCATTCATTTTTACCAGAGTATCCAAGGGATGTATGCTGGAGATATGAATTCTGGTGAAAGGGAAATTCTAGGCCTTATTTTTTGGAAGAGCTTTCAAAGAGTCCCTGACAGTCTTTTATCTTGAGCATTAAAAAAAAAAAAGCCATCAATAATTTCTAGACTATATTCGGAAAATTCGATGTCTGACGTAAGCAGGAGACTTGGCAAGGAAGAAAAGGGTTTGTATTCTGCCCAGTATAAATATAGCATTTCTAAGTGCTTTGCTGCTTCTCTTTGTGGTAGAGCTCTCTGTCTTTTAATGCTGTTTTTAGCAGGTTTGAAGCTTTTTTTCCTTTCAAGTTTTTCTCCCCCTTTCTCACTAAACTCTGAGTTGGTTCCTTTGCTTAGTTTGAGAGCGATTTTATTATTTCCTGAAGTGAGGCATCCCTCTGAATTGGTCAAGTGCCAAAATGCCATGGAAGTGCATGCGGGTTTGTAAATAGGAGGTAAATTACCTGAGTGCTTACCTAAATGCTTTACTGAGTTGGGACCAAATGATGGTAATGGAATAACTCAGTGGGTTTGAACTGACATACATTTAATCATTATTTTCTTTTCTGGGATATTGAGGTGATGAACAAGATTTTTTATGCAGATCTCTTGACCCACTCTGTTTCAGGCATTAGGGACTGATGTTGTTTATACTCAGTTCTACTAGTTCAGGATTTGCTTCGTCTTCTCATGTTCAAGCCTCCCTAATGAGTTATTTTAACAGATGTCACTGAACATTGGAAGTAAGCATATAAACCCTATCTTACCTGCTCTTTCTTTAGGCTAAAGGATGCAGGGTCAGAGCTGATAGAATTTTTAAAAGGTTGAGGCAAATTTGGCCATTGATTCCACATTCTGCTCTTAGCTTTGAACTACCTTCTCATATTCGGTTTTTCATTCGTCTAAGACTTGGTGTCTTTAGTTGGACACATTACTTTTGCTAGGTGAAGTAGCCTCTTAATCTGTTTGGAGGACAGATGGACAATTAGCTTTTAAGGAAAATGAGAGCACAGCTTTTGAAACTGTAATCTCTTTTATCTCTAGATCAACATAGGAAGAGATATTGCCTTGAAAGGGACCCATGTCAAATCAAGGAGATAGATTAGCCATTGCTATATTTTTCTGATGGCAAAATCATTCCATTATTATTTCCATCTTTGTGTAAATCAGGGTGTGGCATTGCTCAAGAAAAGAGGAATTCATCTAGCAGGAAGGTTTTTGGAGTACACTCTGCAAGAGACATCCTACATATATACTCACTTGGAAAACTAGCATTTTGGACTTCAAGGTAAAGATGGGAAATGTAACACAAGGAAGATGAGGTGGTGGTGTGAAGGCAGAGCTATCATAACTAGTCTGAAGAGTGCAAGATCTGCTTGCAAGGGACACTGGAAAGTATATGAAAAATAATTTAAAAAAAAAGCCAACTTAAACTCACATAAATCAAACCAAGTTAGAACTGAATCTTAGGAAGTAACTCTTTTTTGGCCTATTTAGAAGGGCAAAAAGACAGCCGTAACTGTGAAGTCAGAGGGCTGTGCTTCAAACAAGTGACATCATAGCCATAAAGTCTTCAGGAGTTTCTTGTGTTACATGAAGAATGGCACATGTGTCAAAATAAATATGTTCTGTGGCATTAAATAGCACTTAAGATCTGAGGAATGGGCGTGATAGCTATGGGTAAGAGACTTCAGGAGACCTTACTCCTACTGTCACCTATCAGAAGACCTCAGTAAATCAGCTGACCTTCCTGTCCCTTTATTTTCCTTTTATATGGATGTGGATAATGGTGCCTACTTCTTTGCAAAGTGATGTAGGTATGCACTATAAGGTACACAATATAAAAAGTGGACCAGAGTCTGGCAATTTAGAAATCGTTCAAAACCAGCACTTCTTGTAAATAACTACCACCCTTCCTCTTGCTGTGAAATAGGCAGTTAAAAAGGAAAATCAGCAGTACATTTTACAGTTTTTGTTGGATGAGCTAGTTGGAAACAATTTATCCATGCTAAATTCATACTGTCCAAGCTTTTTTTTTTGTATTCAAGCAACCTTTATTTTGTACCCTGCCAGTAATTGCTTTAATCCACTGTAATTCTGCTTATCCTCTCTCATTGTGGTTTTTTTTTGGGGTGGGGTGGAGCGATTGCACAGCCTTTCACCTGCTCACTCATTTCTGTGAGCTGTGGGATAATGCTTTATAGTGATTTCATTGTTTCATATATCCAGTAGTGCAGAATAAAGTACTAGGCAGGGATCAGAATGACTGAGAAATAAGCTTGTGAACGTGCACCTTAAGTCCTAAAAAAAAAAAAAAAAATCAAAGGAAATGGTTTTTATATAATATGTCTTCAGGGGGACAGCACTTTAGCAATGTGCTCGTGCCATTCATCACTAAGGTGACAATAGTCTAATGATGTATTAGTAATACATCACTGGAATGCTTTCACACTATTGATGTACTGGAGATCATAAACCACGGCACACTTACAGACTGAAGTGCCTGCTAAGCCCTTTCCAAGTCTTTTCAAGTTATTTTATTGAGAGAAGTTGTCAGTAAGAATGTTGAGATTTTGACATTACTGTGTGCAGTTGCATACATACACATGGAGCACTGGTGGGGAGGGAGAGTGTTGCCATGAAGATTCCTGATTTTCCTGGCAGGTGCTGCAGGCTCTATATGTGTCTTCAAACAGCGCAGGGACTCTTGGTAAAATGATTTGTTGACTGACAGTCTGGGCCTTAGGGCAACTGTAAATGCTTAAGAGGTTATTTACTATTTTTTTAATGCCTCTGGTAGACACCAGATGTCAAGGCTCAAATGTCTTTCAGCCTTGACATCTCAGTGGGCAAAGACTGGTCCATATGACATCACCGCAAATATCAAATGTCATCACAGGAAAAAAAAATTCTGTCTCCGTGGCAGTACATAGTAGCTGGTTTACTGGTATGTTACACTGTAATATCATGAGCTTTCTCTCCCTCTCCAGAGATCAAGATCATCCAATAAAATTAAAACATATCTTTTCCCCCATACTGGTGTCTGCTCCTTTGTGTACATTGTCCATAGTGTCAATAGTACACTTGCAAGGAAAATAAATTTGCTTTCATTTAGGCTTACACTACCATCCCCATCCTTCAGCCACACCCTCAGAAAACTCCCTAAACCCAGCGTGGGTAACCTTCAAGATAACGTGCTAGAAATTAGTCCCCTGTGGCCTGAGAAGATTGACTTGAGGTACTGAGGTTTCCTGCAGCAATTCCCATGCTGATGTTGTATTCCTAGTGAACTCACTGTTACTTGATGTTCTCCCAGTTGTTTGTTTTCCTTTTTCTACAATTACATCGTTACTTCCTGGGGAGACACCAGCTTTTTCTTTGTGTGTGAAGGTATTCGGCAGCTGTTCCTGCTTGCAAGCACTGCAACAGTACAAATTACCACAAGTTTCAACCATTGGCTTGAATTCAGAATGGGTTTAACTTCAAGATTTTTGCAAAACCGTGTTGAAGCTAATGTTGAACAGAAAGGGAAGGTGGTGTCAATAATATGAAATTCTTACGAATCACCTTTGCTAGCATAAAATGCATTGTGAACCTGGGACTCACAGCTACAAGCCAATCAAGGAGGCTTTAACCCCTTTAAAAGCTTCCTGGGCCTCTCCTCCTCAATGAACTCTGTTACTGACAGAGTATCAAGGATTTTAATTGACAAACACTCTGCCTGAAGGCAATAGTAAATCATGTCCCACTTTATGGTCGAGAACAGAAGGTAGAGGATTCAGCAATGGTTGGAATGCTATTAGGTTTTATGCATGCTTTATAAGCTCTGCAAAGGGCTACTTGGGGGGGGGGGGGGGGGGAGCGCAGAAATAGCTTGAAGCATTTTACAAATCTAGGACTAAATTCTTGTCTATATGACTGCAAATACAGTGCTTCCATTGCCTTCCCTGGACCTTACCTATTGATAAAGTTAAAGTGATGTTGCCTTTTGATCAGTATTGCCAGAGAGTTGTTTGGTTGTAGAGTTTATGGAGAAAAGAAGCAAACCCAAATGCAAACAAAAAAGCATAGCCCTTTGGTGTGTATGGAAGTTAGATTCCAACTAAACCCCTGGTTTGTGCCCTGGCAGCCCCTTCCTGGGTGTTCATAATGACAGATGCAACATACAGTCCACTATACCTTCCTATTTATTGGGACTTCCATATGCAATTTAAGGGCCATGTGTCTGTGGAGACTGACTGGGCTTTGGGAGGTGGTTTGGGTTTTTTCGTTTCTACTTCGCTTGATTTTTATTGTACAAATCCATTTGTATGGAGGACGTACGGCCCTTCACCTCAGAAGCAGTCTGCCCTTGTCTCTATGGCGTTGTGGGTTCTGCAGGAATTTTGCTCTATGCCTTTCTGAGCACAGATTAATTACACTGTAATTCAGAGTAGATGGACTTTTAAAGCACTGGCTTCATCAGAATGTATCTGCCTGAAGCACAGCAAAGTCAAATGCACTTTTCTGTATGTTAATAAGTTCACCTGAGCCCTTCAGAGCATGTAAAATAAGTTGTATTTTTTTTAACCTGATGCTGTGAAAATGTGTGTTATTTAAAATCACTCATGTCAAATATTTCTATTTAAATAGCTTCCCAAGCCGTGGTGTAAAGGAAGTGTCTCTTGCATCTATCTGGAATCAAACCACCTTTTTTGTATTATAGAATGAAAATTAAATTGCATGGGTTGGGCTGCACTGTGAATGGCTTTAGTGTTCCTTTCTAGCCTGGTGGAGAGGTAACTATAGCACTGAAGTTAGTAGGCAGAGTAAAGTACTCTCTGCAGGTATTACCCAAAGAGCATTTGACATTTGTCTGATTTATCCTGATTTGGCAACATGTTGATTCACACCTGTGGATGTAAAGATCAACAGCAGTTGGACTGGGGAAATAAAGGAATGGGAGTGTTTATTCTCGATTCACAGAAAGTAAAAATAGAATGTAAAAATAAAATATAAAATATGAGTCAAATGTAATATTACTATTCTGTATTAAATTACAGTTGTATCTAGAATCCAGAACCAGGCTAGAACCTGGTTGACCTAGATAATGTAAGGCACTTTGTGCCAGGCAAGAGAGCCCTGAGCCAGAGAGGCTACATAGTAAATCAGGAGTAGTGGACTGGAAGAAGGATGTCTATTCTCATTTTACAAATGAAACTGGAGAACAGAAAAATGAAAGGATTGTAGAATCACGGAATGGTTTGGGTTGGAAAGGACCTTAAAGATCATCTAGTTCCAACCCCCCTGCCATGGACAGGGACACTCTCCACTAGCCCAGGTTGCTCCAAGCCTCATCCAGCCTGGCCTTGGACACTGCCAGGGATGGGGCATCCACAGCTTCTCTGGGCAACCTGTCCCAGTGCCTCACCATCTTCTCTGGGAAGAATTTCTTTCTGATACCTAATTTAGATCTACCCTCTGTCAGTTTAAACCTGTTACCCCTTGTCCTGTCACTACAGGCCCTTGTAAAAAAAACCCTCTCCAGCATTCCTGAGGGCCCATTTGAGTGCTACCATCAAGCCAATTCCTTATCCGCTACGTGGTCCATCCATCAAATCCATGTCTCTCCAATTTAGAGACCAGGATGTTGTGCAGGACAGTGTTAAACACTTTTCACAAGTCCAGGTAGACGATGTCAGTTGTTCTTCCCTTATCCCCCCTGCCGTAGAAGGCCACCAAATATGTGAGGCATGATTCTCCCTTAGTGAAGCCATGTTGGCTGTCATCAGTCACCTCCTTATTTTCCATGTGCCTTAGCATGGTTTCCAGGAAGATCTTCTCCTCTTGCCGGGCACAGAGGTGAGACTGACTGGCCTGTGGTTCCCTGGGTCTGCCTTTTTTCCCTTTTTAAAAATGGGGGTTATGTTTTCTCTTTCCTGGTCAGTGGGAATTTCACTGGACTTCCACAGCTTCTCAGGTATGATGGATAGTGGCTTGGCAACTTCATCTGCCAGTTTAATGGGAGATGTTAAAGACAACAAGTCTTCCAATCACTTTTCCAGGAGTTTCTCCTAAGAATTCCAGAAGCTCCGGTTTAGAGGAAATGCTGAGTCCATCATAAAGGTTTTACAGAGAAGAATATAAATATATATTTCAGTCTCATTAACTTCCTGCTTTGAATTTTTCTTTTGACTTTGCCTTTATGGGGACAATAGATACTGTTAATAAACTGGGATTTTTTCTATGCATCAAATGACTTTTAGTTCCAAGTAAACTTTTAACATCCACAGAATCCTAAATCGATGAATTTCACATTGCAACTGACTGAAGCATGAAGCAATGTTTGTTTGTTTTAAACATACCTGCTGATAATTTTACTACTTCCTCTCTAGTTTTTCTGCTGATAGACAGAGCGAGCAACCATTTCCTATTCACCTTGTCACTTCTGCTCCCAGCTTTACTTCCAGCTCTGTGGTTTAGTCCTTCCAGGATGAAGTGCATTTGATCTGAATATTCTTGAGATATCTTTAATCATCATTGTTGTCCTCCCCTCTGCTTTAATTGTAGTAGATCCTTTTTAAGGCAGGTAAGAAACAGAGCTGCACAAAATGCTGAAATTGCGGACTCACCATGGATTTATTCAGTGCCATAATGATGCTTCCTCTTCTGTTCTCCGTTCTTTCCTAATAATTCCTAATGTGCTATTTTCTTTCACTGCTATTGAGCACTGAGCTGACATTTTAATTGAACTATTATAGCACCAAGATATCTTTTTTTTTTCCCAAATGCTAATAGGTTGCCAGATTTCATCAATTCCGGATTGCTTTTCCTCTTGACTGCATCACTTCACATGTATCAACACTGAATTTCATTGCTTTTTTATTCACATGCACTATATTATTAAGTCCATTTGCCTGTCCTTTGCAGTTAGATTTTACCAGTTTGAATGCTTTGCTATGATCATCGAACTTTGTCACCTCACTTTTCCAGGAACATAGCAGACTAAGCTATAAGGGTCCTGATTTTATTTTAAAAACAGAAATTAACTACCCAGAAAATTTGTTAATTCAGGATCGAGGTTACTCATCTGAGTTCTGTTCCATTACTAGCTTACTATGACTAGTTCAATCCTTCTGTGATTTGTACAGAAGACACAAGAGTGGATGAAACCTATCTTATCTGAGTTTGCAAAGAGCAGCCAAATATTTACTGAGATACTTATTCAACTTGATTAAATGAACAGAATATTAAAAAGGCAAGTAATAGGGGGAATATGTACGAGAAAATCATTCAACCAAAACAATTTTATCAGCCATTCAAGAAACAGACTTTTGGCATTAGGGTTGTTTGTTTACTAATTGGATTTACTATAGCAGTGATTACTTAGTCTCTCACAGTTTTCTGTACTTCAACATTCTCCTCCTGTCTGAATAAAATCTGTTGGTGCTTATGTCAAGACTCCTATTTCCTTCAAAGAGAGCTGGGTCAGGCCTCTACCTTGTAAGAAGGTTTAAAATATCTAAACAGTATAATCTTGTTTTCCAGCTAGCTAATGTTAGAGTAGCTCTGATATATCTTTTCCTGTGCCTTTCATGAGATAAGGGACAGACAGGTCACGTAAGAACTAGCTTGATTATTTCCCACTCCATATAGAGTACTCACAAAACATTTATGAAGTGATACAACCTGTCACAATAACCTGAATTTTCAGCTTTCAGGTTGGAGGGGGAAAGGTTTCAAATAGTTCAGGAATGAAGAACCATGATTTGTGTTAGAAGCAACAAGGTATTGTATAAACCAGTATTTATTTCTCCAACATGCTTACAGTAATTTCTTCTGTTCTTTAAGCTTCTGCAGGCTTAAAACCAAAAGTGAGTTCATTCTCCCTGCCCCTAAAACAAATCTAATGTATAAATTTTTTGATTGGTGACTAGCCAGACTCCAGGCATAACTCTTCATAGACCTGATTTTTATGATTAGTATGTGTTTTTAAATTAGCACAGGAGATATGCTGTAATGGGGAAAGGAACTTTTCAGCTCCCTTTCCCAGACAAATTACCTTGAGTGATTTTTGGACCTCTGTGTCTGGATCTGTGCACTGCTTCCCTGTTGCATACATGGGCATGGAGTGGAGAGTTTGTCCTCTGTGCTGATATAGTCCAATGGGTTGGGGAGACTGGCTGCAGTTCCTGCCAGAGCCTCCCTACAGAACAGAAGCTTTACTGACTCTTCACTGTTGGGGATAAAGGTGCAGGACAGAGGCAGCTGTGCTGGATGGATGGGGCAGGTATTGTTACCTTTTTCTGTCTGAAGTGGGGTTGTACGGTGGTTTGGGAGCTGTTTGCTTCTGTAAACTGAGATGGAATCCAGACAGAGAAATGAAAAGCTTGTTTAACAGACTGATTAGAAAGAGACCCATGTTTTACGACCTCCTCTGATCCCTGAGCCCATCATGAAATGCTCTTTCCCTAAACTAAAGCATTCTTAATTCTAGTTCTTGTCGAGTGTCTCCAGGACCCTCTTGTCTACTCTCTGTAACGGCTTCTCTGCTTTTTACCTTTTTCCCCTCAGTATTCAGTCTGAAGTTTACTTCTTGTGATGATTCTCCCTTTACCCATCACTTCATAAATCTCAAGTCTAAATTTGAGACTTGTGAATCTTGAGCGGTACTTTGATGTTTTACAATTATTCATACTTTATATATTGATATTGTACTTCTCATTCAGAGCATCTTCAATCTCTCTTATTCATATGCCTGTTCTCCTTTGATCTGTATCATTAGTGAGTTCTTATTCTCTGTGTGGATACTGCCCCCCCACCCCACCCTTTTACAGATCTTACAACTTCACTATTGATTTTCTCTTCTCTTTTTGTTTGAGATATCTTCTTTATTCTTTTGGGTTTGGATATTTTTTCTTTTTTTTAAACTTAAGTGCAATTGTTTATTTTTCCACCTACTTGATAAAGTGTCTTTCCCTTAAGCCATTTCACCTAGTAAGCAGCCAGTCAAAAAGAAGCAGACAAGAATAGGATCGGTTCCAGGAGAATTTTAATTTAAAATGAAATCACAGGGTAGTGCCTAAGAAAGAAAATATCAGTACAGAGGCAAAATATTAATCTTACTTTGAAAACAGTCTTATGGGAAGAGGTTTTGAATTCATCTCTTATAATATTTATTTTTTTGGGGGGAGGGAAGGGAATAAAACATTTAAAGGTGTTCAGGAAACACAAATCCAAATAGTCAAGAATCTTGAACTCTTCATTCAGGATTTAATTTATATTTTTAACTTGTGTTCCTGGTGATGTGTTAATATCTGACTAGGTCCACAAAGAGAAATCTTTTCTGATGTAATTCTTGAGTACTTTCTGCTGTTTGTGTGTGGATAGCTTAGTTATATCGTAAAAGAATGTTGTGCAATCTTTCTGGGTTAAGGAAGACATATAAGCCCATCTGAAGTGTAGGCAACTTTGTCTTCCACTTTTTGAGACCCAGATAGAACATTAATCCAGAGCTCAGTCTCCACATGCCTGTCTCTCTGTGACTGTCTTCTCTTTGTCTGTGTCTCTCCAGCGGACTCCCTGACTCTCCCTCCTTCTCTCTTCCACTGCCTCCCCCTCCCCACCCTGTCCCCTGCTCCCCCAACCTCTGTCTTTCATTTCTTCAGGACAGCAGTCTTGCACTAGCTTTGCCTCCTATTTCTGTAAGTGGGATTTAAGAACTCAGTGTGCCTGATTTCCTGGGTAAGTTATGTCATCATGATGTGCCCCTGTCTCCAAATGTCATCTTGGTCCGGTAGACTGTGACTGTTTCGCAGAGACAAGGTTTCCTGGCAGAGAGAATTAAGCAGATTACAAAAATTTGCTTTGTAGCAGACATGCGATCACAGTCCTCTTTTCCACAGACTTTTGGTGGATGACTTTGAGCAAATCACTTAATTACTCTGTGCTTTAGTTCTCATCTTTCAAAGCAATGAGGCTACAGGCTTTTCTCTATTTCATTAGAGAAATCTGAGCTAGATGCATCAAAAACTTCATTGAGATGCTGCAGTGCTGGAGTGTTGGAGGCCATACAAATACCTAATGTGGACTGTAAATTTTAACTGACAATTATAAAGGATTTTTGCCTAATGTCTAGGCTTATTTTATTTTATTATGGCTCTCACCCTTGCCAAGAGTTACCTCATGCTACATGAGATATTAATCTGCGTATGGGAGAAGTGGTGGCTTATCAGGCATCACTGACCTGGTAATATCACAGAAAGTGTTGATCCTCCTGTAGCAGCCACTGCAATAAAGGATTATTGCAGGGGGTGAGCTCAGAGCTGCAGGCAGTGTCTTGCAAAGAGTAGCAGTCCTGGGCTTGCTTCAGCAGTCAGACTCTCCAGATAGCCTGGGTTTAGTCTGTCATAGTATTTGACATATTTTTCCTTTTTTCCTGCATACCTCAATCTCTTTTCCTTCTCACCGTTCAGAATATTCATGGTCTGCTGATATAACTAGGAAAATGGAACATGCTGTTCAGAGGTATTGATCTAACATTTTATTATAAAGTTAGCAATGTCTAATTTCTTGTCATCAGCTTTCATTGTGCTAAAGAAATCAATTCACTATTGTCTCTTCTCCATTATTCAATTGTCTAATGAGCTACCTTGCAGTCCACTCAAAATCAAATTTTTGTGATGAATCACTGTATGAATGGAGAATACATGAACTCACGTACATGAGAATTATCCCAAATCCATAGTAGGTGGGATGTACTTCCCTTCAATTAGAAATAAAGCTTCTCTTTTCTCTTTTAAAAAAATTAAATAAGACAGGTTTTCTGTACTTTCACTAAACTCCACAAGATGTTTACTAGAACACTTTTTTCTCTCATTTATGATTCATGAGCCATCCAACCCTCTCTGAACAAATAAAAATCTTTCTTGAATTTCACTGTCAAAGTGATACCCCTCTTATTTTTCCCTTCCTACCTCTCTCATTCCACACCAAATTAGTCTTAAAAAGCAAGGACAGACCGGTCTTGTAGGAAAGAAAACTGTATTCAAAATATATCTCTTTATTCTGGTTTTCTACTGTCTCACAGCAAAGCGAATACTCTCGCTCTCTAAAGCAACTACCATAATGATTTGCTCTGTGTATCACATAGGCGCAGTCATCCTGACCTGCCCTTGCAGTTTCTGACACTGCCACGGTACGGATGATGATGATACAGGTAAGAAATAAATGTAGCTATATTTACTTGTTTATAGGTTACATGGCTACATTTATTTGTTGTTCCACATAAAAGACTATGAGCTTGCTGTTGCTGGGTGCTTGATTTTGTACAACTGGGGACTGCAGCTTAATCCTGATGATTGCCTGAAGAAGGCAATACAGGAGGAATCGAATTTTAAGAGAAATTAAATAAACATGTTACTTGATGCAGGCAAACTAGGCTACTCTCAGAATTCTCAGAAAAAAATCACAAATTCTTGATATTTCTCTGAAACAGAAAGCTGAATCTTTTTTTTTTTTTCATGTTTATGAATATATAAACCTGTTTTAAAACATTCTTGTATCCCTGAAAATAACTTACAGTACATGTAAGGGCGGGCAGGGAGATGGGATACTGTAGTAGGAGGTTGCTAGAGGCTATCTGGCCAGGACGAGCAAGTGGATGAAAAGCTGGACGTGAGCTAGCAGTGTGCGCTGGCAGCCCAGAAAGCCAACCGTATCCTGGGCTATATCCAGAGAAGCATGGCCAGCGGGTTGAGGGATGGGATTCTCCCTCTCTACTCTGCTCCCGTTAGACCTCACCTGGAGTTCTGTGTCCAGCTCTGGGGCCCCCAATTTAAGAAGGATATCAACCGGTTGGAGTTAGTCCAGAGGAGGCCACGAACATTCTCCGAGAGCGGAAGCGCCTTTGCTGTGAAGAAAGGCTGAGAGAGTTGGGCTTGTTCAGCCTGGAGAAGAGAAAGTTCCACGGATACCTTATAACACCTTCTAGTACCTGAAGTGGCTACAAGAAAGCTGGGGGTGGACTTTTTACAAGGCTCTGTAGGAACAGGACAAGGGGTAACAGGTTTAAATTGAAAGCAGGGAGGTTGAGATTAGATATCAGGAAAAAATTCTTCCCGGAGAGGGTGGGGAGGCACTGGGACTGGTTGCCCAGAGAAGCTGTGGGTGCCCCATCCCTGGCAGTGTCCAAGGCCAGGCTGGATGAGGCTTTGAGCAACCTGGTCTAGTGGAGGGTGTCCCTGCCCATGGCAGGGGGGTTGGAACTGGATGATCTTTAAGGTCCCTTCCAACCCAAACCATTCTGTGATTCTAAGCATACTATACCCAGCAATTATCTTGTAAAATTTATTTTCATTGCAAATAGTTCTGTTTAGACATTCTCAAGTCCAAAGCCTTCCTTCTAAATATTATCTGAACACAAAAGGCTCCATATCTGGGGGCTCACAGATAAATGAACCAACTTTAGAATCACAATAACAGGAATAATATGCTTGAGGAAAAAATGTACCTGAACACTTTTACTTGTGCATTAAGTAATTGATCATTTTGTATATTAGGAAATCTGTATCATAAATCTTAATAATGTAACACACACTCAGCCGTTGCTTTCATCTGTTTATAAATCAGGTAACATTGTAGCCATCATTCTATTTTTGCAACTTGCCAGGTAGTAAAGTAAGAACTGTATTGTAAGATGGTAATAAGAAGGGAAGTAATGGTCTGGGAGGCACAAGGGTGAATGAGTTAATGAGTGAGTAGTTTGAGTTTTCTCATTGTTTTTAACGTCTAAATTTAATGGCTTCCTCTTAATAAGGACAAGCAAAGTGTAAGTTACTTAATGATATTATGTTGAAGGTTTTATTTTCTTATTTAAATTGGATGTTATAGTGTAGCTAGTGTATGTCTATAGCAAATAGCTTTATATCAGACATGTAGACCCTTTCTGGGCCTGGTGTCAGTAGGAAGGAAAGAAACTGCAGCACTATTACCTGTCAAGAAAAGAAACTGTGGCCATATGAGATCCATAACTAGCGACCTTTAGTAGCTTATAGAGACTGTAACATACAGTATGATAACTCAAGCATAACAATAACAAACACAATTGCCACTCTTGTCTGTGGTAATATCATGATTACATTGGGTACGATTATGTTAGTTGGCAATGGTAGACACTGGAAAACTCGTTCAGCGTGCAATCATGGTAAATATTAGCAGTGTAGCACAATGATTATGACAAGCACTCTCAGGTCCTTGAGCTCTCACACTCTGTGAAGGTGCAGAGCACCCTTCTACTGGCCCTTGGTCCAGGCTTTACAGTTCAGAGGCTTTAGGGAATGCCTTGCCTAACACGTTGAGATGGCTTTGAGATCCTGTGTCTGCCTGCACAGGAGCTGATTCTCACTTGCTGGGGTTTGCGACACTGTTCCTCTTCTGATCCCATCCTGCAGCCCTTGAAGAATTGTTTTATTATGCAGTCTGTGGCTTTCTGTACCTCCCCAGTTGCTCCCAATAGGTTGGGTATCCATACTGGAAATAGTCTTTGGGGGGATACTGAGCATGGTCACATATAATCAACGAGCGAGAATAATCATAATCACAAATCTGTAATATTACCAATAGTACTTTCTAAATGAGAAAAAGGAATACTTGTATTTTTTAAAATATACCTTAAAATTTATTTTTATGTATTCTTTTATATTTTATATTAGTATTTTTTATATCTGAGTTTCTTGGAAGGGGCTGGTAAATAATATTTTGACTAATATAGAACATTATCTGGAAAATAGCTCCAGGAGCTATTGCATGGAAGATTTCTCAGCATTTACAGGTAAAGTGAAGAAAAATTAGGGAACAAAAATATGTTTTCAGTCCATTTGTACTTGAATCAAAACAACAAAAAGCAAATAAACTCCATGGGTTTTTTTTCAAAATTTTACATAGAAACATATTGTCATTTTCCACTTTGTCCTAGTGGAAACTAGATGGAAACGCCACAGATCTTTCAAGGATATAAAGACAGCTTTTTTCTTTTTTTTCTTTCTTTTTTTTTTTTTTTTTGTTGGCCATGTAGGATAAAAGATTAAAAGAGGGCTATGACCTGCTTTCATTTATGCCAGTATAGATCAGATTTAAAATATCGATTTAATTAGATTTGGCCTGATTTAAAGTTTAAACATATCAAACTGTAGAATCTGCCGAGGACAGTGGTGGTGTTCCTTTTCAGAAGACCCAGATCCGTAGATGCATATGCCTTTAGAGTAAGGCAGGGAGATATCAGGGAAAATCTTTGCAAATGTTTTGTGCTTCTACCCACAGCACATCTCAGAAGAATTTCACTGAATAAGGGTGCATCCATTTTTCTTTCTTATCAAACTTTCCACAAAGCAGACAGTTCCTTTTTGTAAAGTGCCCCCTTTAGAAAGCCCTCACCCCTAACTAATGATTAAACTATGAGAATCTGACCTTATCACAATAGCTGTGTCTGCCAATTATGTTTTCAGCTTCAGTAAATGCTAATGTAATGGTATATATATTTGTATGTTTTCATTATTCTACTAGTTGTTAATCTTTTAGTTGCTGAAAGTTAAGCCGATTTTCTACATAGTCGTAACAGACTTCTTATTCTCCCCAAACCCGAAAGTGAGTATGGTTAATTGTGCAATGAATGTGTAAATGTTGCTATGCTTCTTCCCAAGCAGCAAGAAGGTTAGGTATCAATTAGATATTGCATTTAGAATTAAGTAAACTGACTAAAATGATGTAGTTCAGTAGGCACTTCTGCGTCGGAAGGCTGCTGCCTCCTGGGGTCTCCTCTGGAGCTGTAGATACGAGGCCTTGAATATTGGCAGAATTCTACTTGACAGCTTTAATTTAAGCTACTGTTCAATTAGAAGGTTGTGACACTGCATGGGTGCTGAATCCTGGCACCTCAGCATAGGTGACACTGCTATATCGCTTCTATATCGCTATATCGCAGTGCCGCTATAGCGCTGACACTGCTATATCACTGCCAAGGAAAACGTTATTACCTTGGGAGGAATCACACCAGATACATTTTTCTTTCCTTCTAATCTTTTTAGAAAGTATTTACTAAAGACATGAGAGCTGAACTGAAGAAACCTCACTGGCACTTCTGGGTTTGGGAACCATGCACTTTGCCTCAGGAACACTGGCTTCATGTACAATGGAGGTGAGCTTGTGGGTTGAGGGTTTGGACCTTGCTCTGTAGCCACCAGGAAGGTGTTGTCATAGCCCTGCTCATAATTTTTTTTTTTTTCTCCATTGTACCTATGGACGTGGGTCACCTATTAGCAGTGAGACATGGAGACAGAGAGAAAGACAGGAGTAAAATCTCTGGAATATGCTGTATACATACAGAAAAAGCCTTACACTTGCTATTAAATCTATCTATAAATGCATTGCTGGGAAGAGAAGAAAGCTCATCAATGCTATTTCTATCAACTTATAAAGTTTACTGTGCTGCAGAGTATAACCTGCTGCATATAAATCAAAGCATGTAACAAACTGGAACTCATAAAGATGTGTAATGTTCACTCCAACCTCTGGCATTTCAAACTCCTGCCTACGGGGACTGTAACTTACTTCAGTATTTTATAAATCAATAAGAGTGAAGATGAATATTTTGACTCTGCTGTTATTAATAAAGGTAATATAGGGATATGGAAGACGAATTTTAAAGGATTGCTGTTCATCAACTCTTAAAGCCAGAAAGGAACATCGTATGTGATCATCTCATTGACCTTCTGCCTAGCACAGGTCGTGGGATTTTGCTCTCTAGTTCCTGACCTGAATCCAACAGATGTTCAGGGAGCCCTGCTCCAGCATGCTCTGGCCACTGAACTCGGCTGTTTCTTCAAGGTGGTTTTAAAAGAAGCATCAATTACACAGAGAACACTATGGCTGTCGTCCTATGAGTAAGAATCATAGAGTGATTTTACAGTGTAGTATACCTTTGGGAGGGATTTTTCTCTTCTGCTGTAGCCTTTAAAGCTGCTATAAAGGCCATGTAATAGGCTGGGGGAGGATATCCTTAAGTGCAGGCAGTATCTAGCCAGAGGCTGTCCTAAATGACTCAGACTGTACCCTCAGCAGAGACAGCAAGAAGGCATGAATCCTTTATACCTTTTCTAGTTGCGTGCCTTGGCAGCTGCTGTAGGTAGCAGGGCAACCGTTGAGCAGTCCTGATAGGGAAATGTACTGTAATTTAGCAGGGCTGCACTTTGGTTGGTGGGTTGGTTTTTTCTTCCCCTGCTTTACTCTATGCTGAAAACCTTACCTACTCTTATAACTCCAGAATATGAGGTCTAAGATGGCACAAAACTGATTTTAGCCCTTCTTTCCCCTCATGGAAAGAAAAAAAAGTCTTCTCTTTTTCCCTGTTTTATTTCATTTTTACTGAAAAAAAGCACGCTATAGCCAGCCTTCTGTAACAGGTTAGTAAAATCTTCCTTTATGTAACAGAGCTATTTTGAATTGTAGATTTCTTTGTGCAATCCTGAAGGTTTACGTCCATGGTAGTTTTTAGAACTCAGATTTTGGTGCCTTCTTATCTGTGGTAAAGTGCTGAACTGATAAGATTTCTACTAGCTCTTTTCGAATCTCAGCTGTCTCTTATGACATTCTGTGTTGTCATTAATTCTTACACTGTCAATTTTCCTAACCATAAACACATCTGAAAGAGCAGATCCTAGGGCAAAACTTGATCACTGTTTTCTTCACTGGAAACAAAAAAAGTTTTAACCCTGTTCATCCCTGTAGTTCTGATGGAACTGGGAAACTACTCTGAGGCTGGGCAAGGTCTTTCTGCTCAACGTGCAAACCCCTGTGTTAAGTCTGAACTGGGCAGTTAGCCCTGATGATGGATGCATCATCTTTCCTGCCTCGTCTTGTGTGTGCTTCACTCCTTGATAAAGCTGAGAATACTTTTGGTATATCCAGCTACACTTCAATAAGCCCTTTTGGGGATACGAGAAGAAAAGGGTACTTACATCTATTACGAAGGTGTAGTATCTGGTTTATATGGGTCCCTTGAAGTTAGAAGAAAAACATATAGTTGTCTTAGGATGAGTTAAGAGGACCTCCTATTTATTCTCATGATTTCTCATCTGTTAGTTGTTTATCATGCTGTACAAAGACTTGGTTTTGAATGCTTTTGCATAGAGTTGAGTATTTTGATTTTATAGGACAGAACTCCTGATCGCTTAATGGAGAAGGAACTGGTATTCTTCTGAAATGGAACAATGCAACTGAGATACAGAAAGATGACTGGATTTAACCTTTTCAGATTGAGCAATGAAGTAAAACACTTAATCATCTATAAGTATGGAGAATTTAGGTATTCTCTGACATCAGTGATGTCTACACAGCTCTTAAAATGAAAATATATAATTCCTATAATTTAATTCAGTCACAAGGTAGCAGATCAGAAAAAGAATGAATCACTGTCACAAATACTGTTCTGCTGCTGCACTGACAAGGAAAGATAAAATAGAAAGAATCATTAAAACAAGGAACTATTTACAGATTTGAATTTGATTCTCCTGTGCTGAGAACAAGCATCTTCTTTTTCCCTTTTTATTAAACAGGATGAGCGTGTTCTGTCATTGTATCCCATTGTTTGGCATTATTGCATGAGTTAGTGCAGCATGAGTAAATACAGTGAAGGGGTTATTAAATGCCACCTTGCAGCAACATTCTTCTAAATTGCCATCCCTGCTTGCTTTTTGAAAGTAGGTGTTTTCAGTGCAAATAAATTATTTGTATTCCTTTCAGCAATGGAGAATAATTAGAGCCATGCAGGTGGTTGGTTATTTAGTTCAATGTGTGAAGACCATTCAGAATACTGGAGACAGAAGGAGGGGAGTAGTTGAGACTGAAAACAAACGTATAGTTTTGGGTTATATTAGGTGGACTACTGAATTGTTTTAACTGAAAATGGATTTCTGTCCCTGTTTTCCCCACCAGTTTCAGGCAGCTGCAAGCCCTTTAAAAAAGGCTTGGGGTGTATTGACCTTCCATCTTTGCAGGCATGGGGATTTGGTGTTGTCCACGGTCGGACAGGACGATGGATCCTTTAATGTTGTAGTCCAGTACACAAAGGAGGGGGAGGTATTTGTGTGAGGAGCAGCTGTGAGGGAAGGTCTGGTTATAATTACTAACTCCACCTGTGTCATAGCAGGATATGCACCTTTCCCTTAGCCAGGGTTCTACATGATTCGATGGGCAATAGGATGTTTTGGAATGGTCTTTCAACCCTTTAAAGTCATTATGCTTTATTTTTCAAAATAATGACTATGAAGCGGGAGAGAGACAGACTTTGCCACTGCTGATTGAGGACTCTGAATCTTGAGTGGTTTGGTGATCGGAGCTCACCTGTGAGAAAATTACCTCTATCCCAGCTAACACCAGTAGAAGCTGCTGTGCCCTCTTCCTGTCTCCCTGTTCTTGAAAAAAGAGGAAGAAAAATCTACAGAAATGTGGAAATAAGTCACTTAAACAATTCAGTGTTTTGCCCTTTCTTTTTCCTTCAGGGTGATGTAGTTCCAATAGTCACAACTGTTTATTGTGCCTGTATTTTTCTTGCTGGCTTTTTTGCTAAATGCATTTTTTCTGATTTTTCAAGAAATGTTTTTCTCTGACCCAAACCAGTCCATGTTCACATTGGCCCTTTTCCTCACTGACTGTTTCCCACTGAAAGCAGTGATGTGTATGTTACGGAGCAAGGTGCAGCTTGCCACAAAGGGTGTTTCCTGGGCAGGATGCTTCCTGTCTGCTTGTGTTCATCTTCCAAGGGAAAGATACGGATCTGAGACCTATAACAGAAATCAGTGAAAAGTGAACATGATCGTAATGATGCAGTACATGATTACAAAGAAGAAAGTCTTGTGGTTAGAAACTAGAGCTAGGACTCAGCAGAGGGATTTCAACTTTTTCAAAGGTGCCTTTGTAGATCGGTGTTTTACTTCCATTTACGCATCCTGATTTGGTAGTGTATTTTGCATTAAGTAAGGACTGGAATTACAATGATGACCTCTGCAAATGTAGGAGATGGGTTCTGTCTCTGCTGGGTTGTAGTCAAGATAATAATTATCTAAGGTAGTGCATAGGGATGACATGTTTTCACGTATCATTAGGTAAAAGTGTGCAGTTGAAACAGCAAACTTCTGTTGCTTTTTTTTTTTTTTGACACACACTACTATGTGTAGACAGTTTTGTATTCAGGATGAGATGTAGTTGTGTCATTCTTTGGACTGTGTAGTACTTCTCTGAGGTTCAAGGCTGCCTTTTTTTTTTTTTTTCTGAATAATTTCTGTCTTTTAAAAGTGTCAGTGTATACATATCCCACAGGTGGACTCTTCTACAAACTTGCATGGAAAATGTTTTTTTCTTTCTCAGACATGAGGATTGCTCGATGGGAATGGCTATAATAAAATATTTCAATCCATCGATGCAAGCCTCTGTGATCCATAAACCTTCCTGCCCACAGCCTAAGGAACAACACAGGAAACACATCAGCTGTGAAATAGGTCAGAACCAAGCTCCTTTTTATGGCTGTGTAAAATAAAGGTAGAGAACATGGTTGACTAGCTGAAGGTCATGTAATACCTTGCAACAGAGCTGAAACAGTCTTTAATTGAAAAGTCTTCTGAGTTGGAAGTCCAAGTTACTGCCTAAGGTGTTGCTGGAGTGTATTTGTATTGAATATGTGCCTATATGGTATTTAATGTATGCTGTTTACAAACTGACCTTTCTGGGAGGGAATGTTCTCTATCAGGTATTGTTAAATCCTTTAACATAAAACCAGCACATAAAAAAAGGACTGACTTCTGCATAAGAAGGAAGATAGCAGTAACTGGCTGAACTTAATGAACTGCTCTGAAGGGAATACGCCTTTGACTGCATTTATTAGTTACAGGACTTGCTTTGAAGGCCAACGCTCCATCCCTGTTTCAGTCAGCAATCAGCTCTACTACTCGCAGTCATGCTTTAGCCTGTTGCCCTCAGCTGTATTTTAATTGAAGCTCGTAATATTTTAAGACTGCTTTGTCTTTCCAGATATCAAAGCAAATGGATTTGTAAGTCCCTTGACTCCTGTGCTATACACACGAGCTCTCTTTTCACAACATGGGAATCAGTACAACAAGCAAAATGTCATTCACACAGGGCTCAGCATTTAAAGAAGTTCAATATTAATTGCCCTAGCGGATATTTTCTCAAAAAAGTAACTTAATCTCATGATATTCTGTGCTTAGTTCAGGGTGAAAGAGCAAAAGGAAAAGAACCTAAAGCTGACAGGATTTTTAACAAAGGGCATTTATAAAATTGAGGCAGATTAATGTTCGTGAAGGACCCATACAAGCTGTTTCAAAGTGAAGTATGGGGAATGCTATTACATTAGCACCCAGATTAGCAGGGTACCTCAGGACTCAGACTTTGACAGAGTTAGGGATGGGAGACTTCTTACGAGGCAATAAATGTAATTCTGAAATATCTGTGTAGCCTGGCTTATCACAGAATCACAGAAAGTGGGAAGAGACCTCTTGAGGTCACCTTGTCCAACTCCCCTGCTCAGGCAGGGCCACTGACAACCAGTCGCCCAGGACCATGTCCAGATGGCTTATATCCAAGGATGGAGTTTCTACGAGCTCCCTGGGCAACCTGTTCCGGTGCTTGGTCACCCTTTCAGTAAAAAAGTATTAAGCTTCGTGAGGTTCCTGTTGGCCCGTTAGTCCAGCCTGTCAAGGTCTCCATAGATGGAAGCATGCTCCACTGGTGTATCAGCCACTCCTCCCAGTTTTGTGTCCTCGGCAAACATGCTTGACGGTACATTCTGCCCCAACATCCAGATCATTAATGAAGTTGTTAAACAGGATTGGACCCAGTTTTGGCCCTTGGGATACACTGCTAGTTACCAGCCTCCAACTAGACTAAGTGCCACTGATCACCACCCCTTGGACTCGGATGTTCAGCCAGTTTAAATCCATCTCACTGTCTGCTCATCCAGCTCATGTTTCAACAGCTTTTATACGAGGATCTGATTGGGAGATCATATTGAAAGTGCTCCTGAAGTTAAGGTAGGCAATATCCACGGCTCTCCTCTTGTCCCAAACTAGTCTTTGATTGCAGAGAGTTCTCAGGTTGGTCAAGCATGACTTCCCTTTGGGAAATCCCTGCTGAGTACTCCTGATGTCCTTCTTGTCCTTCACATTCCTTGAAATGTTTTCCAGGACTAATTGCTCTACCACCCTCACACTTGCCGAGGTGGGGCTGGCCACTCTGTAATTCCCTGGGTCTTCCTGCTTGTCCTCTTGAAGATAGGAGTGACATTTGCTTTTCTCTGGTTCCTCTGGTCTGTGTGCTGAATTTCTTCCATGAGGTATTCTGCACTCAGCTTAGGTAGATTTTTGTTTCTAAGTAAATAAAGAGGAAATGAGTGGTTTTCTGCAAAGCAAGCAGCTGCCTTGTAAGGACAAAAGCAAGCAGAAGGGGGTGAGGCAAATTTGGATTTGGAGAGCAGTCACCATTGTTCAAGTAATCCTCAGTGTATTAAACCTGCAGCAACCTTCCACGGTGACAAAGAACAGTCTGAACACTTGATTATAAAAGAGAAAGGCTCTCATAGCATTAATAAAACAGCATCCTGTCTGATGTTAGAGTCCCAGCTTACACATGTAAACTACAGGTATTAGAAAGTGGTTTTCTTTGCAATGTTTTTAATCACATTTGTTTTCCCTAGTAGGTCAGGAGCAACTGAGAACACAGATTAACTCTTTCATGCAGCATACATGCAGCGTTGCATGCCACCACTACCATAGCCAAGGGTCATTCGGTAAGTGTGCTGTAGCTGCAACAACTTTCTGAAGTATGTTTAACAGTCTCATTATGTGAAAGTGGAGATAACCTCTTGACTTGCTTTATTTCCACATTAAGTGCATAGGGAGTGTGGGAGGAGGTACCTGCAGCTTAGGAGCGTGAAAAAGCTTATCCTGACTCTGTTATTCTAATGAGTACAGAATTAGCCATTCCAGATAAATGGTGTGTATTTTCAAAACTGTATACATGACTAAAACTGTGCATACACTTAAGTATAGGGTAACCTTTTCTAGTTATTAAAAATAAGACATTTTTTAGACTGAGTCTTGGATCTACCATTATGTAGAAACACAAGACAAAACATTTCAACAGTATCTGTCGACAATAGATATCTAAAATCCCCTTAATAAGCATTTTTAATTTTCCAGGCTGCATGACTTCAATAATTATTATTTTATAAGGGAAACAGTGGGAATTAGGAAAACTGAATTCTTCTTCCACCTTCGCACTGGTACCTTACGTATTGTGAGAGAAGTGTTGTAACGCTTCTGAGCCTCAGTTGTCTGCATGTCAGATGGGGTGCATTGAGGCAATATGCATGCTGAGTATGTGGAGAGTATGTATTTGCACAGGACAAGAAATAGGGTTTGTCTCGAGAGAGAACTGATATGTGTTTGGGGCAGCAGAATGCTGAAATAAGCTGATGTAAGGTTTTATGTGCACAGATAAGATGGAAGATTAAGAAATATAAAAGGCAAAAGAGAAAAAATGAGATTTTTAAAATCTTGATCTTCTTTTCATGTCTAGCATAATATGTAGCCGGGTAAATATATGTGTCCAGATAAATATAAATCAAGATTTGTATTACCTAGAGCAAAACGGGGGGCAGAGGACTGGTGAAGGAATCAGGCTCTACAACATAGTGATGCTGTGTTCTTCTTTCCTCAAGGAAATCAAGCATTAGATGTTGTTTTCCTCCTTTATTATTTTCCATTACATTTATTTTTCTCCTACACCAAGTGCTGCAAGCTCCTCTCACTCTTCTCCCTCTCCCCTGCCATAATTTTGGTATCCATTCCTTCTGTGATGCAGTGTGGTCACTGGGGAAACATTGCTTTAATGATTTGCTATTTAACTGCTCAGTGTTCCTTGCATCATCAGAGAAGCAGCAGCGTTGACAAAGTACAGCCTGCCCATAGGGAGTACTATATCAGTGGAGAGACAAGTTGCTATGGTAATACGTTACATAGCAATGAGGGATTTTGGAAGATGCATCTGACAGTTTGAGGTAAAGTATCATCATTTCCTTGCAGCTTTCAAAAAGTAGCATAATGTGAAGTTCAGTGGGCTTCTTTTTTTTTTTCATTTTTTGGCTGTGTCTTTTGTGAGATGACATTTCTGAATAGCCCTGAGCATGGCACAAAACTAAAAGAAAAAGTCTCTGTCCTCATGGAGGCAACAGCTCACATGGAAACAGAGGGAGGTCACTTCTGAGGCAGTTAATGAAGCATATGGTCAAGTGACTCTACAGGTTCTCTGTATGTCCTTGCCTCTCTTTCACTTGAACACACACACCTTCATTTTATAGGTATGAGTGGTGCCTGAAAGCAAAGTATAGAACTGGTGAAGTGTAATCACTAAAAGCATTGTAAAGTAGATTAGAAGGAGATTCCTGAGCATAGGGGCCAAGAAGAAGAAAGCCAGCAAAAGAAAAACTAACAATATAAAACCCAACTTGTTTCTCCAATGAACATGGAATTAGAAAAAAGAACCAACAATGACATAACTTGAAAATTAACATTGGAAACTGATAAGTGACACCAGCATGTGTATTTTCAATTTTCAACTTTTTCTTCAGGTATTTTGTCTATGTATGAATGAACACCTAGGCTTTAGCCATGTATAGAGACAGAATGGGGATAGTAAAGTATTTCCCTCCAGGACAAAAAAAGTTTTTAGGACAGGTATTTCTATACTTAATGTTTAGGTAGGAATATATATTTTTGAAAAATTACATTCCCTGTCTTTGGAGGTGTCAGAGTCGTTCATGCTCTAATTACTCCTGAGATTTTGTTATTTTGTACCTTTGGCTGGAACATTTGTCTGCGTTGCACACCTGAGGGAATATGTTCTGGAATATTTGGCACTTGATTTTTTGCTTACAGCATTTTTGAATTCCACCAAACCTACAGAAGTTAGCCTCTCTCTAGGGCAGGTGTGGACACAAGAACTGTATTTTAGTGGATCTTTGGCATGTCGTGTTCTGTTTGGCAGTCTGGATGCTTCTGTGATTGTAATTTCAATTTGTCTTCTGAAGACATACCTGCAGGACATGGTTTTCCAGTGCTTATACAGCCTACTTAAGGAAGCATGTGTGTTTCTTGCTCTGGATATTAAAGCACTGCATGTCAGGTTTTGGCTTTTGTTTTCTTTTGTGGGTTGTTTTTTTTTTTTTTAAAGCAGCCATTATTGGGTTTTAGAATATGCAGCATCAGTGGCTAAATTGTATTAACTTTTAGAAACTTCTGTTCTTAAGGCCCTTAAACAGTTTTGATAAATACAACCCATACATCAGACACTGACAGGCTACTGAAGTAGCCAATTCTTGACCTTGGATGAAGTCCTTCTCTTAATTCAGGTATCAAATTAAGGGTTAGTGTACATCTTCTTAGCTCCAGGCAAGATTAGGTGCTTGAGCTAGGAGAAGACATTTGCTGTCTAACATAAACTGCGTTGTGTAACAAATCATTTCATACTATTAGATTTGTCATAAATGTATGATGAATGGTAATTCCCTGAATTAATATCAAACCTGTGGGAGCAATGTTTGAGTGATGTCATTACATAATGTTTGGAGCTGTTAATATGATTATCTGGAATCATTGGAGAAACATGATACTTGAGGAGACTGCATAATAATTTAGTTATACTTGTTCTTACAGCATCTTTACTCTGTGAAGTCTCAGGACTGGTTTTTGTTCTTGCTGTGAACATCGTTAGGCTGTGGCAAATGGTGTTGCAGTTACAGTTTACAGCATCCTGGCAGGAAAAGACCCACAGCTCTTCCTATTACAATGTGCTTCTTTCTCTGCAAGTGTTTGATTACTGCCCATCCTACTGAAAATGGTGGCAAATAAAAGCAAGAATAATTATTTTCATTTTCACAGAAACCCTGTTTTATTTAACAATTTTGACCTGATTCACACAGTTTACTATAAATTGCCTTGTTCTTTCACAGCAGTGTTGGTTTATATCTTAAAAAAAGAAAAGGAAAATAAGAAAGCACAGAGTTTTTACTTTTCTTTTTTTCAAGATGGTCCAAATTGATTAAATCTGGCTTCTACTATTTGTGTATGCATCTTAAAAATGTATATGCTGTTCTAGGCACATCTGACAAATGCTCTGAGGCATGCCTATAGCACAAATAGCATTGTACCCTTTCGGTACTTGTCTGTTGAAGAACATAGAAAAATTAATCAAATCATCTCTCTCTTTTTTTTTTTTTTTGTGTGTAAAATAGAACTGTTTTTACCAGAGAATTTTCAGTGAAAACATTTAAACCACATATATTGATAATGTTTTGGGGAAACTAGATGTGGCTGCCTAGAGTTTTCCATACACACTATTTATCTTTCTTGTCACACTGCAGTTCCGTCTCCGTCCCATATGGAAATACCTGCCATGGGAAGCTGTTTCTTACACAGACTGCTTAAATAGCCTTCTGCAAACTAGTGCTGAGGCACTAGTGGTATTCAGCCTCTAGTAGAGGTTAGAATATACATTTGCTTCCTGGAACATAAAACCTGAAAATAAAATGGTTGAATCAAGGCTTCAGATGGATCCTATACATCTCTGGTTTTGTTAAGTCAAACCTGTAGTCTAATGTTTTCTTCTTCATCATCAGTTTCTTGCCCAGAATTTAAAATTACGGAACTGGTTTCACTGATTCCTGGTACTTTGCTGAGAAAGAAAAAAAGAATTGTATATCTCCTCTTACACATATGATTCTTGGGATGGATCGAGGAAGGCTTTACACTGCTGGTTTTACACTGCTGCCTCAGTGATACAGAGTAAACAAAGTGCTCTTCTTTCTCTGACATCTTTTCTCTGTGTCCTCTCTTGACCTGCTCTGCCTTTTTCAGAGCTCCTAAAGGGCTTTTTCAAAACTAGGAATTGAGGTCTTGCACGCTGAAGTTTCCATGTGCAGCACAGATTTCTTTAACCTGACGTAGCTGTGATAATGATGGTATAATGAGTATCACACCTATAGTCTCATAACCTACTTTCACTGGCTGTAGGCTTTCTTTGTGTTGACACGCAAACACTTTCTTTGCGGCTAAGAATTACTTAGGTTGATCAAGATCACTCAGAATGTATTAAAGTGCACCCCAATTTGTCAATGGCTGCATGTGGTTAAAGTATTCGAAGAGGTTTTTAAAGGCATGTCATAAAGGAGTCGGTTGTGTTCTCTTCAATAGAAATTCAAAACCTGGTTGTCATTTATGACATTTCCATTACATTTCCCATTGACTTAGTCTGCATATTTGAACAATATTTTGGCCTCCATATTGCCATAAAGAAAGCAAAATAATTTGGGTTTAGTTGTTCCAAAGTGTTTTGCTCTGGCAAGGGCGAATGTGATGTATGTGGTATATATGTTGGATGTGCATAAACTCTTCACTGAATACGTAAGACAGAGGAAGGCTACTTTGGGAACGGTAGCATGAAGATTTGGTCCTTTTCTTCTTGTGAATCGAAATCCACTTGAACCATGTTTGCTTCTGCATTTTGTACTATTAATGTTGTACAAGTGTACATACTCCTCTGTGTCCTGTGACAGCTTCCTTGAAAAAGATCTAAGAAAAGGAAAATACTCTTGTAATCAGGTGGATTTTTTTTTCTTTTTGTTTTTAAAAGATATGAAGTATCTTCAGCTTCTCCAGAACTGAATGGGAATTGCAGAAGTTGAAAACCTCTTGGAAAAAAATCAAACCATTGCTATTCCAGTCTGGTTACATTAGAAACGTGCAGACAATTCTGTGAAAAACATTTCACTCCAGCCTGTTTTTTCAGGCCAAAGCACTTGATTTAGGTGGGCTATCTGAAGTTATCTCTCTGTGAGCTGTGTCTGGGTAGAAAGGAAGCAAGTTTACACCTTTCACCCACATCTACAGCCCACAGCTAGGAACCAGCTATGGTGCTGGGGAAGTCAGAAAACCAAAGCAACAAACAGCTTTAGTCACTGTGGCAGCTACTGGGACATCAGAGATTCATCAGTGGAACTCAGTGCATCTTTCATAACTACATACTCTTTTAATCCATGTCTGACTCCCCTCCCAAAGGGGTTTGTATTGACACTCGCAGTAGCTTCTCTCACAAACAAGTAGCTGTGGAGTATGGATGTAAGCTGTCTTACTGTAGAGGGACAATAATGGAGGCTTCCAGGAGGGAGGGAAAAGCAGAGGCCAGTAAAGTCCTTCACATAAGAGAGGGCAGCTGTTTGTAGTCTCCAAAGCAGAAGTGGGTCAGCAAATGCCCCCCAGTTGCATGGGAGCAGCATGGTTGGGGAGGAGAGGTGGTAGGACAGAGTGTGGTAAATTCAGTAGACACTGTGGAGTCATCTTATGTGCCAGTTCATCTCTGTAATCAGTCAAGTTCATGACGTATATTCTTTTAAACAATCTAATAGCAGGGTTCAAGTGTTTTAACATCAATTTTATCTCTTAAATGGCTAATTTTGTAGTAATGTGTCCCATCTGTGCAGCCAGCATGTCCTCTTGTGGAAAGAGCAAAAGCTTGGACAGGTACAGCGTGATTGTTGCTGCTGGTTAGCATAAGAGACAGCCACAAATAGGCCTCTTTGCTCTCTTTCATGCTTCTTTTTGCTGACATTCTGGGCAACAAAGATGCCTTCGATAATGCTGAAGTATTAAAAAAGCCTACTGCGCATTACACATTCAGTGTAATGAATGGATCCATAAACTTCTAAAACCTTGTTGATAATCCTATCTTGTCTCCTTGCATACAGCTTTTTAGCCTGAGATTTTGAAGCAAACTTTCATTAAGGCCAATCTGCTTTATTTGTGACACAGTTTGATGAACAGGTTGAGAAAAATTGTATTGACCTATATATAATTATTTGATTTAGATATTGCAGTCTGAGTCAACTCTGGGACATTTCTCTTCCCTTTCTGCCTTGCATTTACTATTTATTCTTATCAAATCTAGCCAACTGTAAACTCAGAAAGAGACAGGAAGCAGACTATGCATCCATCAGAGTAGTGTGAGCTCCTGACATTAAACCCTGATGGACTGAAAAATCCAACAACCATTAGCAGAAATGTTTCACCCCTCTTTGTGTCTTAAAGCCAGAGACAATCTAGCAGGCTCATCCTGTTTTGCGTGCACATATGCCTCCAGTTGTCAGTTCTCTGTTTTGGTCTCTGAGAATTTCTGCTATAATTTAAAGGTTACATGAAAGTTTCTGTCTTCCTTTTGTTGCCATCAGCTATAGATGGGGCTCTTAAAAATCAGAGGTAGAAGATAACAGCTGTTATTGGATTCCTCTGTAAAGTCCTTTAGTGATTTACTGTTGGAAACTGTACTTATGCAGTTTCTGCAATAGTGTATGTTTATTTACATGCTCTCTTTAGTTCAACTTTTAGTCTCTGCATCTAAACCTGACTGTAAACTTTAACTTCCCATGTGCTGTTTAGTTCCATCCTTGTTCTGACAGCTTTTCTTGATGCTGCTTATGCAACTGGCAAAAGGACTTCATATTCTTCTCCAACCCTGTCACCAGCATATCTGCAAATCGCATCTGAGCAGGATTGATATCCCTTTTAATGTCCATGTGTTTTGACTAAAGCATTGTGTAATTTATTCAGTTACATCTGCCTCTACTGCAGCCTCATCCCACAGGTAATTCTGTCTGGGCATTTGTCTGCTCTGCTTCACCCCTTAGGTGAGCTCCTTGGTGCAAGGGTTGCAGAGTGGGGTTCCATAGCAGGGTGTGCAGTGGGGCTGCTGCAGTTAAAGGCTGTTGCTTGGGAGGGATAGCGGGGACAATGGCCAGTCCGAGAGTGATGCATGGTGTTAACTCTTGGTTTCTCTTTCATGTGACTTTGAAATCAGGGTTTGTGCAGAATTCTTAAAGTGAAAAAATGCAATACCGCCACCTGTATCCTAAGTAAAAGTTATTAGTGCTTGTCTTTAATGGTAACCTGTGCTAGTTGAAGTGTAGGTTTCCATCATTGCTGATACGCTAATTTAGACCACTGGTAACCTGTTGGGTGCCACGTATTTTGTAGATGGTTTCCACAAATTCACATACTGAAGGAGTTAAGAAGCAGACACTCTAATTGTCCAGCTGCCCCTCAAATCTATGTCCTAAGTGATGTCAGCTCCTGGAAACATGGGGTTTAATGAACTTCTATAGGCTAAGGTGCTAAAAAGTTTAGATTTCTCTGACTTTTGTTAGCTTTAAAGTCAAGAAGTTGAAATTTTTAAGATCTTTTTTTCCTAGAGCTATTCTCAGATATTCTCAGTAGAAGCCCAGTTGCACAGTTTCACCTGTGCCAGACTCTTTACTGTTTTATTTTCTGTTTACAAAGAAACACATTTTTAGTCTGTGCTTTGTGGCTTACTACAGAATAGTCTTTCAGGGGACGACCTGAATAATAAAAGAAGTGAAAAACAGATCGTAGCTTTTCAGAGATACGTACCGATTCAAAATATGGGAAAACTGTGATGTGGGAACACTTTTCATTGCTTTTTCTTTTGGCAACATAAGATTTAGCAGCATTAGGAAACCTGTGTAAGAAGTTTGAACATTTCTGTTCCCTTCTATGCATAGGGAACATTTCAGCCCCTGCCATGCCATGGGGTTTATGAGATATTTCTACTCTACATAACAGTCTCTTGATCAAAGATTAAAGAACAAAAAAAGCAGTTCTAGGCACTACATCTTTTTGAGCTGTGTAAAAAGTATAATGGGAAGGCTTTCAAGATGTATTCATCGGGCTACAGAAAAATAGAACAATATGGGGCCAAAAAGACAGTGGCAATGTGTGGTGGTTTAAACCATAACTGAATTCAGATTGCAGCGATCAGTGAAGGCAGAAGAGAAAGATATGAACACACTAAAGCAGAGGTGAGGATAGAAGGTGATTTGCTTTATTCTTCTTCCCACATTACAATGACAGGAGGCTGGTACTAACTGGGATGAAAGGACCCCAACACCAACTAATGATAGTCACATTTTTTTTTACAAGGAAAAATATTTTATGGAGAGCATACTTCTGTGACGACGGGCTTTGTGAATCTCAGATGACCCCCTAAATATTCTTAGCAAGTCTTTTCAAGTTTCTCTTAACCTTGACAACTTATTTATGCAATCTGGAGCAAAGTTACTTGTGTGACTAAATACATAGGTCACCAGAAATGTACAAGATGCTGAGGAGACAGGGACCACCCAGGAAACTTAGTAAAAATGTCTTTCCTATTTAGTTTTCCATTTTCAGAAATAAACTTTTTCCTAATGTGAGGAGTGGTTTATCTATCGTTTCTAGTCCAAGGGATCCAGATTGCAATTTCTTTTGCAGTTATATCTGCCAGACCCACAAAACACTGGAGAAATGAGGTCTCTTAAAATGACAGCATATATCACAGACATTAAGCATTATTCTTTATTGCATATGGAAATTCTTCTGGAGAGATATTAAGCTCAGTGAGATTTAATGAGTCATATGTATAAATCACTCTGAATAAGTCTATAATTACAAAAGACAGATTTATTTATTTATTTGCTTTAAAAAGCACACATAATCACTTCCTTGTTCACACAGCGCAGAAAGGACAGTGCAGTTCAAGAGCTTAGCACAGCCAGCAAGAAATAGCTTGCTTTGCCTCTGGCTTCTTGTGAGGCTGGCTAAGAGTCAGGCCAGGCTCTTAGGCCTCCTGAGAATTTTTTGTGAAACATGATTTGATTTGTAAATGCTGGCTTGTTAAAACAATAATATTTTTTCAGAAATTTATTACTATTGAAGAACCTTTGTTGAGCTTCCAGAAGATTTCTTTAGCTTTATAGATACATTTCTGAACTGGGCAACTTTGAAAGTGAGAGGAAGCCTTCCATTTCCACTTGACAGCTTTTGAGTGACTATGTTGTATTGATTCTGAAAAAGGTATCTAGAAAATATTTTTAAAGAGTCAGAAAAAACATTTTGTAGATAGCATATGAATTCAGAAAAGGTAAAAGCTTCTAGAAAGTCAGAAATGCTAAAATTCATTACAAATTTTTGAAGAGTTAATGGTAGGCTTGAAAACGTGTAGAAATGCAGAGATTTATCTACTAAACCTTTGTAAAGTAAAAAAAGGAAATTAAAATGCAGAGCGCATCTTGTCAATTTAAGTTTCTTTATATTTTTGTATATGGGTTTTAGGACTCCTGCCTCCTTACAAGTCAAGATTTATCCTCTTGACTTCTGATTTAACAAAATTACGTAACAAATTACAGTCCACTGGAATCCCCCCAGAAATCAAAACCTTTTGATTTACTCATGTGGTGGATGGTATTTGCTTTGTATGTTTATTTTACATTAGAATGGTTAATGGGTTAGAAATACATGTTCATTCTGGAGGACAGAGGGGTTGCTTCTGCTCTTGAGAGCAGACACTTGGGGTTACGTGGTGAAGCAGGAGGGACTTGAGGTGCTGTTATGGAAGACCAGGGAGCAGTCATGAAGTCCGACTGCAGAGGTGACAGAAAGATGCTTCCTAGAGCTTGAGAAGGGGCTGCGTAGAATTGCCTGTGATTTGGAAAACTAGTGAATCACCGGGTTGAAATCGAACCTGAAGAAAGAGGTTAGTTTATGAAACCCCAGGTGGGGAGGCTACTCAGACTAAAAATGAAAGAAAGCAGAATCTCCTCAAGCGCTCTGGCAAACTCATGGCCTTGTCAAAACCTATTCATGGGCTTACAAGGATCTTAACTGAGGGATAATCTTACATTTCTGTAGGGAATGGAAAAGATTTGCTCACTGACAGTTAGATAATAGGACAGAAATGTTGTTGATTTGGAAAAGTACCTCTGCAGTAACAGAAAAATGTGAAGTGTCTTCAAAACAGCCCAGGGTCATTATCCTAGTGCATGGAATAATTAACAGACACAGTGAGAGCAAATGACTCGAATAAAGCTGTATAGCAGTCATAATGGGAAAGGCTGACTTCTAGCCCTGTATACCCTGAAGTAGGTCAGGTTTAAAGTCTTGTATCTAGTTACCCAAACACCTTATCAGCACTGAGCGTGAGGGATATGTTGGGCCAGGTACAGCAGTCTGGGAATGCTTTCCATTTTCAGTAAATTAATCCTCTCACAGCATGAAATAAAAAGACCGGAACATGATGTTAAACCTCATTTTGTATTTTCAATTACTACAGGATAATTATTTTCTTTTTAAGTCTTGGAAGATGACATGATCTGAATACTCAGATACCTGCTGCTGCTGCTTGATCCTGGAAGCAGAGATAGTTCAGCTGGGGGACTGCACAATCTAATTAGGATTATTTTGGAGCCTGGCAAGGCCTTGTATGTACCATCATCTGGAGAAAAATGTAGCACTTTAATCTTATGTTTTGTGATGCTGGTCTTCATGAAGTTGGAGTTCAACTACATGGACTGAATTTTGTATGTGGATTGGGAGCAGAAGAAGGTGGGACAGCATGTTGTGATTTAACTCTGGCCAGCAAAATACCATGAAGCCGCTCGCACACCTCCCTCCCCACTCCCACCTCAGTGGAGGGGAAGAATCAGGGGAAAAAGACAAGGAAGCTCGGATTATTGAGATAAGAACTATTTACTAATTGAATATAAATAAATTATATATATAAATGAATATATAAACATACTACTAATAGTAAGTAATTAAAATAATAGAAAATAAAACATATGATACAATTCAATTGCTCACCACTCCCTGACCAAGTAGTGAGGGTCAGAGCCAGAGAGCCCAAGAGCCAGAGCCTGAGAGAGATCGCAGCAGAGTCTGAGTGAGCCCAATGAGCAACAGAACGACCGGGAAAGCCAGCTGACCCACCAGCTCACAAATGAAGGAGCCACCAAAGGAGTTAGCAAAGCAGCTAACAAAGGAGTTAGTGAAGGAGTTAAGGAGATAACAGAAGAGTTAAGGAGCCAGCAAAGGAGTTATGGCTCCCAAGCTCCCTCCCCACTTATGTACTGAGCATGATGTACCACAGAATGAAATCTCCCTGCAGTCAGTTTGGGTTGGCTGAGATGTGTGTCTCCCCACACTGCTTGCAGTGAGACAGTTGGGAACACAGCTGCAGTATCAGAAGTTGAGGAGTACCTAGAATTTGGTGCAAGAACTCCCCAGCACCAGATAAAAAGACACCTTATCAGTAGTTTTCTCAGGGTAAATCCAGAAACAGCATCATAGCAGCTCCTGTGGAGAAAGTCAATTCTTTTCAGACTAAAAGCAGCACACAGTGGCAAGGTGCTTTGGACAGTTGTGCAGTACTAAGTAAACCTGATAGAACCAAGCTTTCGCCTTGGCACCCCTACTTAGATTTCTGCTGAAGTGAACGTGAGAGAGTCATTCACAACTGTTCTCAAATCAAACAGTTACTGTGGGGTGGAATTTAAAATAACTGGAGATTTTAACTGTATGTGTCTTTGTGTGTTGTGTCAATGTGTATGTATGCTGTGTGTATGGTTTCCTTTTGTGTATAGGCTTGTTTTTCTCCTCATAGGTTTTTCACTCGGTGAGCTGCAGTGATTTCAAAGAAGAGAAATGTTAATTAAAATGAGAAAGAGGATAAATATAAACATAACAGAAAATAAAAATATTAGCAGATTTGGCTCAGGTAATAGGTTTTTGGTACTGATAGGATCTAAAATAAGCTGTATGAAAAGTGCCACTAGTAACATAACTGGAAATAAGTAAGGCCTAACTATTGTAATGCAAAAGAACCACTGTTTAAAAACATATCAGGACAACATAGTCCTTTTCTGTCCTACATGTAGACTCTGGAAATGTGGAATTTGTATTCTTGTGCTTTCCTTATCTGGATGCAGTGAATTGCACCTAATTTGCACAAATTTCTGCTTGTCTCACTTCTTCATTTCTTTGAATTCAATTTAAGTTTAGAAATGGAATGCGCTAGGTTACTCATAATGCTTTTAGCATTTCAAAAAGCATTGTCATGATGAGATTCACCTTGGTCAGAAAATGAAAAGAGGTCAGGGAATGAAAAGATTCATAGGAAAACACGTGAAAAGCCCTGTATTCCCTATTGACAACCTTCTCATTGGATTTTGCCCATTGAGATGTTGTGCTAGAGATTACACTTACTATGCAGTTATTTTCTTTATACAGCAAAACAGTCACTGGAAAACACCGTTCCTTTGGAGCACAATAAATGCACGACAGTCTCTGTAGTCTGTTGGGACACAGATACTGATTATTTTTTATCTTTTGACTTGTATGGGCAATGGTGATGTTAAATTTATTTTTTAGTTGCAGCTGATAAGAGAGAGAAAGCTTTTACATTTATTTTTCTTTCTCATGTCACTGGAGATGCCACACAACGCTGATACAGTTCCTTGGTTTTAGCTATGCATCTGTTGGCTGTTTAGGGGACAAAGGGAATAAATTACTATTTTGTTAAAATGAATTTGAACTATGCTTATCCTTCAAAGAATAGTAAGATTTTGGGACACAATACAGTGTATCAATGAGGTCTAAAGGAAAAACCAAACTGAGGGAAAAATGTTCTACACTTTAAAGAAATTATGTGACTTTCTTGGGGAGAGGGCATTCTTTCTTTAACTGCTTTGTGATATGAAAAGACACGTTGCTTGAGTAGGATTTGAGAGACCTGGTTGGGACTTTATTTATTTATGTATTTATTTTAATAGTGAAGTTTCTAGTAGTTGAGACAAAATGAAAATGTTATTCTTAATCACTAGCCCCTGCGTTGGATTGCAAAATTATTTTCTTCCTCAAAAACCTTTTGCAATGACAATAGGTGTTCCCTAATCAGATCTGTTATGTCTGCTGCTGAAATATATTGTGCGTGTGCTCTCCTTTAATGCCAGGGACAGAAGGGAAGATAAAAATAACAGTAACAATCCAGATTATAGTTGGCTAAATTTCTGAAAATTGCAATTTAATTATGTATTCATTTTAAAAAGAAACAAATCTTAGGCCAATTACAAATGTTGTAAGGGTTTTGCTGCCTATTTCCAGTTTGGGTGTTTATAATGGTTTCATTTTTTATAACAGCTGAAATAGGCAACCTGGAGGTTATCTAAGGGATTATTTCAAATATAGGCATATTGTACATTTATTTAATCTTGCCTACTGGTAATCTCTAAAATAGTTTTTATTTTAAACTGTTTAAAACCAGAAATAATTTTGTTTATAAGTTATACTCAAGCCTCCATGGCTTGACTGTGTTGTAATGAAAAGATACCTTTACATTTTGGAGGGAAGCCATGTGTACGTACATAATACTGGTTAGAAATGTCACTTACATGAAAGGGCACTGTGGCAAGTAGGCCCTGTCTCAAGCTATTTGCCAGGAGGATTATGAACCTGATAATGGGAAGTTCTTCCTTCTTACCTTCTGGGTCTGCACAGGATTAGTTTTATGTTTGCTAACACAATCTATTTGCTCTTTCTCAATTTGTTATAGCCAAATTATACTCACTGTGTGTTTTATGTATGTTTAATTCCTTCGTCCTTTGCTCCCTTTCTTATCCTGAAACCCAGTTTTCTCTCAGGGTTGTGTTTCTCTAGTGATGAGTAATTGACTATTTGTGTGTGTAGCCTTGGGGCCTTTATTATAGTGCTATGTCGGCACTTTCAAGGTCTCTGCTGTCATCTGTGCTTGTATTTTTGAGGACCCCTGTTAAAGTCCCTTGTTTGTTTGCAACAGCCTTTAAGCTGTGGTTTTCTTATAAATATTTTATTAGTACAACCTAATCACACATGCAGCCTTGTTTCACGGTCACCAAATAGCTTATTTTTCAAAAATAACAAACCATTCTAAGGCAAACATACCTTGTGGGCACCCATGGACACAACCTTCTGGCCATCATTGTCAGTATCTGTAACTGATTGTGACACTATGTGGAGGTAAACAAACATGGTGGGATTTTACATCTGAATTATGAAAAGGGAGGTGAAAGGGACAAAGGGACCCAAATTTTATAACTGCAACCCCATGCATTCTTTATGTCAAGTTTAGTGGATTTCACACATCTGTAACTGAATGTAGGTTTTGGATCTGTATTTTTCTCTTAAAATGATGTCTTCTAAGGGGGCATCCACAAGAGAAGTTACAGGGAGGGAAATGGCCAGTCTTGGCTTTTGTTTTTGTGGAAAATCTTACTTAAAGTTGAAGTATTGAAGGTGGCAAGAAATCTTGCATAGGGTGAGCCATCCCAGATGACAGTGTTTGTTTCATTTCAGGTCTGTGTTTACAAAAAGCTAAGAGCAATACAAAAACTTGCTGTAATTTATAACTAAGGCTGGGTGGCTCTGCTGGTTGGAGAGGTAAACCTTCCAGTTAGACCATAGTATCTGAAAGCTGAAACTGGGATAATTTGGATTAAATTCTCCAAAGTGTGGAAGAGCTTTTAATTACAGCTGAGCCTAGCAGGAGCTCTAAAATGTACAGACCCTCCCTCTTCTGGCAGTATTAGGGTTTGGGAGTCTCAATAGTGAAATAAAGCTATGCTCAGCTGGGTTGTGCCTACTTTTTTGTGCTCTCTTCAAAAGCTTGGATTGCTCATCAGAGGCAAATGTTTGCTTTGATCTTACTGCCCAGTTATCATCAGGAGTCTCATACACAGAAATTGTACTCAACATGCTGCCAGGTGATTGATGTGGTCACTGACACACAGGCCATTCCTTTCCTTATTCTGCATCAGCATTGGGCGTGAAAGTAATCCTAGATATTCTGTAAGCATTTCAGGTTAACAGAAGTCAGGCTCTTAACTGAAAGTTAGATTGAACTAAGAACCTATCCTGATCAAGAATTTCTTCTTGTCACTAGTTGCTGAATTATGCAGTTATAGCAACATGTCTGAGGATGAAGAAATTACTTATGAGTACCTGCTGAAGCTGCCTGTTGTAAGTAAAATCAGGGAAGAAGTTCTATACTTTCAAAAATTGAGGCATGCCAAATAAAGCTAAGTAAATGATGTTTGATGAATTTCTGCTGCTGCTGCTTATGGCAAACTATGACTGTGGAGACTTGCAGGTTTGAAATGAGCTTAGTAGGTTTCCTAATAAACTCAATGGTTGTTGACAAACTATGACCACGAAGATATTGTAAGCATACCTGTTGTGAACATTTGTGCAATATTAAGGATGTTCACACAGATTGTTAGTATTTTTGCAACTTTAGCAACATGTATTCAGGTGGCCTGAAAATGACTAATTCCTTTGGGTTTGTGTGCCCCATCTTGTAACAGTTTGGGAAGCATATGTGTGTATGTGTAGGTGGGTGCGATATGATGAGATATGAGCAGCTGCAAGAACTGAGAACAAAATGAACATGAAGAAAACAACATTTTTAAAGCAATCAAATGTAGCTGTATTATCACTAGGAAACTGGAACTAGTTTCTGTTACTTTAAACAGGGAAGAAAGAAAGGAATGAAAGGAAGAAAAAATGAAAAGCGGTTGAAAATTTGCACAAACCTTTTCCCTCATGCAAACAGTGATAGACCAGTCAGATAATTAAGATGCATATGCCACATGACATTAAGCAGCTTTTTGTGAACTGTTAATTGAGATTTAATCAGTCACATATTTTATTCTTGTTGAATTAGGAGATTAACGTTAATTTCTTGTGGTGTTTCCCTATTCCCTGTTGAAGGAAGTCAACGTACCTGAACATAAATTAGTGATCATAGCATGCTGTGGTAATAAACACAGACTAGAGAGACACTAGCTTGACAATTTGGGTAATACGAGTGATTCAGATGGGACAATTGACTAATTAATTGCTGCTTTCTCTCTAAAATTTAAAATATATTATGCAAGTATGTATAAAGTTGGTAGAAGCTAGAACCATCCCATGGTTGTTAACATAAGAACAAATGTAAAGGTCTTTCCCCAAATTCTTCATTTCATGAAGCACTAATTGGTTTTGTGCTTACCTCATTACATGCAAACCACAGGATTTGGACCTCAGTTCTACACCACAAAACTAGATGCAGCTAGAAACTTTGTGAGTAATTAATGTTAAGCAAATAACACAGGTTTGGATTTAAATATATTTATGTGGCTTTCCCTAAATGTGTTCAGCAAATGTATAATCGATACATTTCTTGACTAAACATTTCTTAAAAAAAAAAGTATTGGAAGTAGATGCCTGTAAGATGAATACAGTGATATTGCTCCTTGTGAAGGTTATATGACCAGAGGCTTCAGTAGCATTGTTTAGTGTCTGTGAAATAGCAACAATGTTGTTAATATAATATTTCGTGTTAACGGTAATAGTCAGATGTATAATCCAGAAATATTTTCCTATGAAATGTTACACAGTTATTCGAGTAAAGTCAACTTGAAAGCCTCAAATACTTGAAATTCTAAGTCAAGAATTTCTTAGTTTCCTAAAAGACCATTTTTTGTTTGTTTTTGTTACCCAGCTTCTTTCTGAAAACAAAGACTTTTAAAATGTCTTGAGCTTGAGGTGAGCACCTAAAATTGCCTAAGGCTCCATGATTTACCAAGCTCTTTTTCACCATCAACTTCACCATCAATGTGCGTACTTCCAGGTAATTTTCCCTCTATAAAGACATTAGGCCCTTTGTCTGTCTTGGCCCATAAGAAAGAGCACTTTTCCCTATCAGACTTGGAGAGTGATAAGAGAGAAAATCAAAGAGCAGATTATCCTCTACACAGATCTAGCAATTAACAGAGAGATGTTATTCTGCAGAAAGCCTCTTACCCCGGTGCCAATGAAACTTCAGCAGCAAATTGTCTCCTCGCTCTCTCTTTTGATCAGCATCATGATCAGCTCTAAGCAACCTCTTTGATGGGTTTTGTGGTATGCTGCCTTACACACACAGTCATAGTAGTCAAAGCTCTCTTCAGAAGCTTTGAGGAGGACCTGTGTAGGTTAAAGAGGAAAACCTGCAGAGACATTCTCTTCTTGTATATACTCGTAACTGTGTGTGCAAGTGATAGCTATTACGTGTATGCAGGAGAGAGAATAAGCCATTGAACTAATTAATTTTCTCCTCTCATCTGTACTTTGTTCATGCTAAAGTGATTTGTGCAGTGAAATCTGGCTGAGGAAAAACATTGGCAGATTCCTGCTAATGATGTCACTTAAAATGCTACCATTGTAGGGAGGATTAGAAAAGTAGAAACCACCTAGGCTACGTTAGATATATTAGGAATTATTATGCTGACTTCATTCTGGTTTTGGAAGACAGAAAGAGTTCACTAAATTGTTAAATGTGGACAGTACACTGTAGCAATAGAATCTTTACCCATGAATTCATGTGGAGAAGATCATATCAGCTGCTCAAAGTGGTGCTGTCCTACACCCCCGTATGTCTCTATGATATAAAAAAAATTATCAGTTTTATCCAAAATGGAGCTTCTATGTCTGAGAACTTCCCAAGCTGCATGTCATTTTCCTTCATTAAAGCTGCTGAATTTTGCATGGATTGTCTGTGGGATTTTGGACTCTCACCAGGGACTACTCTGGGATCAGTTTGGTTTGTCCTTCCATCACTGGGTTGGTTGGGTCCCTGCTCTGGGATCAGTTTGTCCTCCCTTTGGGGATAGTTTGGCCTCTTCTGAAATCTAACTCACTTGATACCGGTATTATATATCCATGTAAGTAATCTATCATAAGAATATCTGCTGTTATATTGTTAATAAATTGCTTCACGCATTAGACGTTTGTACCAAAGGAGTTTATGCCTACTTGATTGTTGCTATTATATTAATGGTTGCTATATAATTGGTTGTCACTATGCAAGTGTTTGCAGCTATTATTAACTGCTGCCATACTATTAATTGATATGTATTATTGATTGCTGATAGTAATTTGTAATAGCTTGATATATATATATGCTTTATGAGTCATAGGTATACTTACTAATTATGATTTTGTGATAGTTTAGTTGCTAGTGGTGATTTCTGTGGTATTTGTTATAATCTGTAATAGAGAAATTTAGAGAATAAAAGCCTCTGTGTCCTTGTGTATTACCTCAGACTGGCTTACCCTTTAGCTTGTGACAGCAAGCTCACAGATGAGCAAGTGTCGAGGAGGGAAAGAAGTATAGAAGACAGCATAGGAAAAAGGCAGTGGGGAGAAACAATGCAAAACCCCAAAATGTTTAACAAAATAAGTGAAATACAAAATAAACCAGACCTCTTAGGACCTCATTTTGCTACTGCAGGTAGACACACAGGCAGGAGCTGGACCTCTAGAAGACAACTCTGGAATTTTATACGTATATATACACACACCACACCAATTTAAATTTCAGCTTTCTGTACTTTCCTATATAGAGTGAGCAGTCTTGAAATGGAAGAAATCAAATCTGAAAGCCCTTCACATAGATAAAAACTTCTATATATTATTTCAAGCCTCCTCTCAATAGCTCTTACTCTTCTTGAACAAGGACAATTTAACTACTTTAACAGGGTGAAAGGGATTTGAGAGTACTTCAGCAGAATTAGAACAATTATATGCATTAGGCCACTATAGGAGCTTAAAGCACTTTAATAGGATGAAGAATTTAAGTGCTGTGCACTATAGGACAGTTTAAAAAATGGATCATTTGATAAAGATTGAAATGAAGTTAATGGATACAGTAGCAATTATCCACAGACTGAATTGTTAGAAACAGATTTTGATTATGATCTTTGCATGAATTCATGGGAAAAGATTTTATTGCTACAGTGTACTGTCCACATTTAACAATTTAAACTGAGGTTTGGCAACTAATGGAGTGCACTGGGTTGTTCTTTTGTTCTCAGATTAGGACTTGAATATGCCTAAGAACCAAGAGCTGATGCCTTTCAAAGTTAAAAATATTGCTAGACGTCTGATCAATGACATCTTGCCTCTGAGCAAGGGAAGGAATCCTGCCTTTGTCTGAGCTTCTCTTTGAAAGAATCACAGCTTCTGGCCTTGCACTAGCCATGATGTGTACAATTAAAAATTCTCCACATTACTGTATTTAGCAATCATGACACAGGTGACTGGCCATGATAGGTGGTAGTCCTGGATTGATGGCTTTGTGATGATAGTTCTGTGCAGTTCCATACTGCAGGATAGAGGCACTTGTCAAAAGTTGTGCCTGAACATGCAATCCACGTCCAAGAACTCCAGCTGAAATTATTTACATCTTTAACTTGTGTTGATATACTTGTGTCTTACTTTACCATTTTACAGTTAGAAAAAAAAATCAAGAGGCTTCCTCAGAGCCTTTGGAGTTTTGATTCTGATGTCATCCCATCAGATCCTTTTCTGCAATGTTTAATTAATGAATACTGTATTAACTATCACAAATACTGCAACAGCTATCATTGTGTGAAAAGGTCTGTTAAGATTGCTGAATCTACTCCAGGATTAAACTATGAACATCCTATGTCTCAGTGCATTGCTACTTGGTTGCATTTGGGGAGTAGCTGTTGTTTTTGAAGCAG
The DNA here is from genome assembly GCA_027574665.1 of Rhynochetos jubatus. Classification (NCBI taxonomy): domain Eukaryota; kingdom Metazoa; phylum Chordata; class Aves; order Eurypygiformes; family Rhynochetidae; genus Rhynochetos; species Rhynochetos jubatus. Next base: position 14,645,793 of record CM050664.1, on the reverse strand, counting down.
TCTAATTGCATAATTACCTTAATGAATGTGTTGTCCACTACATAATCCTCATATCCTGAAATATGTGTTTTGAATGTAGTAGTAATAGACGATATAGAAGTAGTAAGAAAATTATTTACCTCCAGGACTACTTACATGGTAGGACTAGAAAGACTAACCTTAAAATTCTTGTTTAGATTCCTCAGTAACAAGCCACTACATGATAAAGATACTTTTCTGTGAACATATATAATCTTTCCTCAAATGCATCTAATTGTGCTAGCATACTTGTTTCACTGAACAGCTTTTCTTACTCTCTCAACAACTTAAAAATGACAGGTTATAATCAACCCCCTTAATTTTTTCCATTATCATCTTTAGCCCACTTCTTTTGGTGTTGTTAGTTCTCACCAATGTGACCAATTTCTTGCTTTATTGTTTTATTTATTTCTGTGCTATGAAACTTTTATGTAATCTGTTCTTATAATCTGAACAGAATCTTGATTGAAGTGCATTTCAGAGCCTTTTCAGTCGGAGATTATTATGGGAGTTTATTATTATGAAAACACTTTATATAGCAATTTAGACATCAACTAATCTCTTATTTATTCAAGGAAGGTAGTAAGATTGAATTATGTTTCTATAAATTTTCTGTGCTTTCTTGGGAACATGTAAATCGTTTGGAGCTGTTTGTCATCATTGTTTTGCTCAGACAAAATGCATTACAGTAAATTCACTGCTTTGTACCATGCTGTGTTTCTTAAAACTCTACTATTTAAAGTTTAGCTTGGCTGAGAAGAAAATTGTTTCTCTGTATGCCATAACAGGAGGCTCTGTGAAAGTGTAACATTTTAATATGGTAAAAGGGAGAGATGGTGCACTGCTTAAAGGAATTTTAGAGTTCAGTTTGCTTCTGGTATATACTTACTGTTTGCCAATGAGAAGATGGGCCTGGGAGCATCCAACAGAGTATTATTTGGGATAATGTTAGCCATCTTTGCTGCACTCCCACCTGGGCCTGATCACCCAGCTAGTGTTTTTTTGGGTTTTTTTTTGAGGTGGTGCTTTTTTTTGTTTTACCCTGATAGTCATCTGCCTACCTGCCCCAGCTGTAATGTCCTCACTTGGATACAAGGGTGCTCTGGGAGGCAGTGTTAAAAGCCTTCCTACAGCTGAGGTAAAGGACACCTCATGAGAACATTTGTGCTCTCACCCACAAATCCTGTCCTTTTATTGTGGAAATCAGCTGGGTTGTTCAGATGCTATTCAGCCATGGCCAGCCCCAAGCAGGCTGTTCCTGGTCAACTTCCATCTCCCTGCCCAAGGCCAAGGTGTGCCCGGGCTGGCCTGCCGGCCCTGCTGCACTGAGGTGCTTGACCCAGCTGCATGGTCCCCGTGGCTACAGGTTGTGCTCCTGACTGGGCCTGGCCTTGCCCCGTGGCACTAGAGGTGGAGCTGAGGAACTGCTGCCTTCATGGTGGGGGCTCTCTGAGGGCTGCTCTGACCCCTCACAGGTGCTGTGGTTCTACAGGCCCTGTCCTGCCCAGGGTGAGCTGTGTGTGGGGCTGACTGGGCTTACCAGCCTCACGGCCTTCCTCACAGCTGGGCTGCCTTTCTGCCCCAGGACCCACCTCAGAACAGCTGCACCTGTGGGGAATAAATCCTCAGGTGTTTTCAGTCAGAAAGGGCTAGCTTCCAGGTGCCTCAGGCTACAAAGGGAAGGCAGCAGAGGCCATTGCAGGTTTGCTTCAGGGCTGTGGCTGGTGCCTTCTCTGCAAGGAAATGATTCTGGCTTGGTAGTTTGTGATCCCTTTGGAAACTGCTGTACTGAGACACTTGCAACTGCCTCAAGTAAGTGAGGAATTTATATGCAGAAAGTCTTATTTATGTGTAAGTATTGGGTTAGTATTTCTTGTGTGCTCTTTCTCTTTGTGAAGCATGTTGGCTTCTTGAGATACTGTGTCTCCTTGCACCTCGACCAGCTCTGTGGTCTCTCTCCCTCCTATCCCAGCTAAATTTCTTCCTGGAAGCAATTCCTATCTGGAGGTTGGAACTCACTCAACTGAGTCCAACAGTAGGAGGAAAAATACCTTGGAGCACCTAGCTGCTGTAAAATATGGCTTAGCTACAGGGTTCCACTTTAGTTGTTTTGCTAGGGCAGGTTTGTCCTTGGTGTTGCTTTTTTTGATTCAGAAAAATTATGTAATGGATGAATTTAATGTTATTTTTCACACCAACAGCATTGTGCAACTGGGATGGTATGTTGTAACTCTAGTTAATAACTGAGAAGTAAAGTGCTTTGGAACATGTGTGGCTATTAGGAGCATTAGTTTCATTAGAAGTGTGGCAGTGGCATGGTGGTTGCTGTAGTTGAGGCCTATGTGTATCTCTCAGTAGTAGGACTCTCAGGTGATACAAATAGTTCAATTTTTTTCTTTTATGGAAAAATGCAGAACACCTAAGGTCTGCATGGAGGGGAAAAAAAACCCAAAACCAAGACTAAGTAGAAAGAAAACATTCTTGGTGTTGTGCTATTGGCCTGGATGCAGGAAACACTAGGCTCCCACCACTAACTGCATCTGTTATTGGGCAAAAGGTGTAATCTCCTTGCTTTAATTATTTATTTGTAAACTTGTGATCATAGTGCCTTTCTCTTTAAATTAGAAGCTGTTCAGGGAAGGGCTTGTTTTTTCTGGTTTGCCTGTCTGTCACTGAATAGCAGAGAATGTATACAATGCCTTTTGAGTCTGCTAATGTTACTGTGATAATATTTAACTTGTTAAAACAGCTGAAAATAGTGTCCCAAGATTAATGTGTGTGTCCCTGCTATTATGGACTAGCAACCTGCAGGACAGGGACATGATGTGACTTGTCCAAGATCATGAGGATACCAATTGGTTTCTTCAGCTGACTTGTTTCATTGGAGGCCTTGTCTTACCAGCAGTGGTGGCAAGTCAAGATTTAAGGCTTTTGCCCTGACATAATATGTTTATATAACTGCAGAAGAAAGCTTGTATTTTGTATAGACTGATACCTTTTATTTTAATGCATTCCCCAGTTAGCTGGCATTGGTATGAATTAACTTGCCTTATTCCATAATGTTCAGTATGTTGTTTCACTTCTAATTTTGGCAATGTAAGGTTGAGAGCAAGCTGTAAATAGTGCAACACAAGTGCCCAGGGATCAGGTCCTAAGCTCTATAGAGCATTTAAAGTTCAGTTCTGCTTAGGTGGAGTTCCTGATGCTGAGTGAATTTACATTTGTTTTTGTTGTTAAACCTTTATTTGCATCTTGTAGGATAGCAGCTTAGGCAGAAGTTTGAAAAAGCTCAGTAATGAATGATATGAGTGCTTTTGTCACTCCATGCATTTGCAGTATGTTGAAGTATGTTCAGTCTCTGCCAGCATGCATGTAGACTGTTGATCCCACATGTTTCTACCACAAATTTGTGTGTGTGTCAAGCTACTGTTTTGGTCTAGCTGTCACATGCTGAGGAATTGTATACAAGTCATTGCCCTAAATAGTGCTAATGGAGAGGAAGGCTGATGTGTAGATGTTGTTGATTTATTTCAGGAGGTGGGGGTCCACAGGGGTCTTTGTCTCATGAGTGCAAAGCTCACATTTTAATGCATGAAGGAAGCTCTTTTGGGAATGTATTATTACCTGGAGTGTGACAAAGGTCCGGGAGACAACAGTGTTAAAGAGAAAGGCAGGCAGACTTCTGGGGAAAAAACAAGTTGGGCAGTAGCAGTTACCTTTGGTAAGTTCACAAATAAACTGTTCTTAAAGTGCAAGGCAAAACTGTTATGTAAAATCTCTACAGGTTAAGGAAGCTACTGTGATTTATAACAATTGAGACCCTAGGAAAATGTACCAGTATGACTTGATCTGTGAAAAAAGATTGCATCCTCCAAATTATGTCATCTTCTGAATCGAGAAAAAGACTTTAAGATGTGTACAAGGTCTCTGATAAATTGCTACGTTTACTTAACCTTAAGTCCTGTAATTTACAGGCCAGGGTGATCTGCAGTTTCTGATAGGCAAGAAGAAGCTGTAAGTCATGGCAGTGCATGGAGAAACCTTTGTATTTCATGAGTTCAGAAATTTAAGAAGGAATGTATCTAAATTTACCCTTTCAGGTCACCAAAAGAGCATGCAGTGTAGCAAAAAATGGTGACTTTGTTTAATTGCATCATCATTTGAGATAAGAAGATGTAATTAGCAGATTTGAGTAAGGGTTGTGATAGTGGCAGTCACTATCTACAGAGGACAGTATGTGCCCCAGTACTGTGATCTGTCTTGAAATGACTGTAGAACTTGCTCTTGTCACTGTCTCTTCTTTTTGTACAGTGAAACAGCCAGATTTGTTCCACCTGTGACTGCTAAAATTGATTTTGTGCCTACTTATAACGGACTGACTCTAGACAGTGCATTATTTATTAATTTATGATTGAATTAAACAAGGTTTATCTAACACTAACAAAGAAAAGAATGTGTTGGGTATAGATGTTAAGCAAAATTGAAGGGGGGGGGGTGGGTGGCAGAACCTTCTCTGACTTTCTATTACTAATGCTTTGTACTCCACTTGGAATCCAGTTACAAATGTAGCCCTTGGGTGTCTGTTTTGGAACTGTCAGGCTTAATATCCCTGTCAGTGATCTGGAGGAGGTGATGGAGTTGGCCCTCATGAAGTTGATGTGACAGCAAGTTGGGGTGCAGTCTTATTGAATATGTTCATCAATGACCTGGACAAAGGGCTAGAATGTTCTCTCGGCAAGTTTGCTGACATTACAAAACTGGGAGGAGTGGCTGCCATGCCAGAAGGCCGTGCTGCCATCCAGTGTGACCTGGACAGGCTGGAGAGCTGGGTGGGGAGAAATCTAAGGAAATTCATAAGGGCAGGTGTAAAGTGCTGCAGCTGGGCAAGAACAACCCCATGGATCAGTACAGGTTGGGGGCTGTTCTCTTGGAGGGCAGCTCTGGGGGAAAGGACCTTGGAGTCCTGGTGGACAACAGGATGACCATGAGCCAGCAGTGTGCCCTCGTGGCCAAGAAGGCCAATGGCATCCTGGAATGCATTAAGAAGGGAGTGGCCAGCAGGTTGAGGGAAGTTATCCTCCTCCTCTGCTCAGCGCTGGTGAGGCCTCCCCTGGAGTGCTGTGTCCAGCTCTGTGCTCCTCAGCTGAAGAGGACAAGGAGCTACTGGAGAGGGCCCAGTGCAGGGCCACTGGGATGGTGAAGGGCCTGGAGCACCTTCCATCTGAGGAAAGACTGAGAGAGCTGGGGCTGTTCAGCTGGGAGAAGAGGAGGCTGAAGGGGGATCTTATCGATGCTTATCAATATCTAAAGGGTGGGTGTCAGGAGGATGGGGCCAGGCTCTTCTCAGGGGTGTCCAGTGGCAGGACGAGGGGCAATGGCCATCAACTGGCAAACAGAAGGCTCAAACTGAACATGAGGAAATACTTCTGCCCTGTGAGGGTGACAACACTGGGACAGGCTGCCCAGAGAAGGGGGGGGAGTCTCCTTCCCTGGAGACTTTCCAAAGCTGCCTGGACTTGTTCCTGTGTGATCTGCTCTAGGGGATCCTGCTCTGGCAGGGGGGTTGGACTAGATGATCTCTAGGGGTCCCTTGCAACCCCTACCACTCTGAATCTGTAATGAACTCAAAGGGACCTAGAAAGGCTGGAGGAATAGGAATCTCATGAAGTTTAACAGTGCAAATACATATTCCTTCAGCTGAAATGAGCTAAACCCTGCAGCAGAACCAACTGGGAGCAGCTCTGCTGAGGGCAACTGGGGATCCTGGTGGGCAGAAGGCTAAACATGGGGCAGCTGTCTGTTGGGGCAGTGATGAAGGCTAAGCAGCACCCTGTACTGCATCAATGCAAGCAGCCAGTGGATGTAGGGAAACTGGTATTCCCCTTTACATGCTGCTTGTTAGATACTACCTGGAATACTATGTCCAATTTGTAGATATCTCAGTATGGGAAAAGTGTAGGTAAACTTGAGTGAGCCTAGAAGAGGGCCACCAAGGTGGATGGGGTTGAAGCACATGAACTGTGGGGAGAGGTGGAGAGAATTGAGTTAACAAGAAGATGTAGCTGGGTGTTTTTCTGAAGTGTATGGAGGGAGAATGAGACACTAGCCAAAAATTGAAGATGAGGATGCTCCAATTGGGTCTAAGGAGGAAAAAAAAGTCACTGTAAGAATAATTAACAATTGGAACAAGTTGCCTGGAGAGGCTTTGGAATCTCCATGCTTCATGTTTTCAAAGATCTACCTGGTCTTACCCTGTTCTGAGATTCAGAGAACTCCCTGACCTGAGGGATTTTCTTTAGAAGTCCTTAGAATTAGTCATGAATCCCTGCTGTACTAATTTTTCTCTGATACGTGAATGGAGCAGTGCACTTCAAACTCACCTCCCCGCTTAAGTTTTAACTGCCAGATACTGATAATTCTGAAAATTAGTAACAATTTTTGGAAGTTTGATGCTTCTTAGCTGCAGTTTTTCTTTTAATCCAGGTCTCTAGTTTCTAAGCAAAATTGTAAACTTGCCTACAGACTCCCTCCTGATGATTTAAGCCTCTTAACTGTAACCCAGTTTTTCAATAAAACCACATCCAGATATGTCTCTTGAAGGATTTGTTTTTTTAACCACTGTTTGTCTGCTATGCAGTTGGTACCTCCCAGGCATGACATTAATCCCCACTTACTTTACTGTAGTTAATAAACTTGTTGACTTCATGGACATTACTTGCAACAGCAGATAAGAGGCTGATGATAATTGTAGAATATTCATTGCTCACTTTATCTATTTGCCTCTTGAGCTGCTTGTAAGCAGTGTTTAATTCTATTTAAGAGATATAGTTAGAACAGTGAAGGTAGACTTCACTTAATTTGGTCAACTTAATATTTTCAACATCATTTTTAATATGGAATGTTCTTGCCAGTATGCTAAATTGCTTGTAAACACTCAAAGAACACATTTTTAAAACTAAAAAGTCTTTTACAACAATTAGTGGTTTGATAGGTGAGTTATAAAATGGGCATTTTATTTGTGGATTCTTTATTTTTCTAATAAGGAGAAGGCATTTTTAATAGTAATGCTGCATCAGTAAAATCAGTGCAAGTTCTGTGAATGCTAAATCATAAGAGGCATGATGCAAGGTTGTTAAGGTGTATTAGTGGATGTTCTGAACTGTTAGCAGGAAAACAAAAGCAGCAGTGTGCTTGAAGCAAATCACAATGTGTATATCTGTAAAGTAATATATAAAAAAAGATTGGTTATTGGAACATTTTAGCATGTGATACTGAAAAGGTGTTTAATGAAATCCCTTACTCAGAAATACAATACAAGAGACCACTTAAACTTGAATTTTAGGCATGTTTTTAAATTCCATTGACTTCAATGGAACTTAATGCTTTGTCAGATTGAGCTCTCAATCATCTACGTTTTCTAATCAAATACTAGAATTAATTTGTTGTACTAAATTCCAGTTATTTGACATGTTAAAGCCCTAATCCTATTTAATTTTAAAATACTGTTCACTAGTCATTGTCTGCATCCAAAGGACTTGCTTGTTTTGTATGTGTGCAGTGGGAACAAAACAAGACTCCTGTGTGTAACCTCATTAAGTTTAAAGTGAAGTGGAGTAACACACATGTGACTACAGTCTCTAACTTTTGTATTTTGAATTTGGCTAATGTAAGAACTCGTGTCAAACAGGCAGAAAACACACAGTACTTGAATTTTGTGTAATGATGTGCGAATAGTATTTTTAAGAATCTTTGGTCTGTTTTCTTCCTCAGAAAAGCCAGCAGACTGACTACTCCCTGCTCTTGTTACTGATAATGCAGCCTCTCAATTCAGTCTTTTTCTTATTATCTTTTTATCTCAGAAGTGGTCCATTATGAGCAGTGCTGTGCCAACAGCTGTGACCTTTAACTGTTCCCCAGTGTTGAAGGCGATCTGTAAACAGATTTCAGACTAGTCTGGAGTAAGGAAAACTGTATTTTTCTCTCTTGAAGTCAGAATGGTGTTTGCACAGGGCAAGGTCCACATCTTTGTTACACCTTTGCATAATACTAATCTTTGCTACTGCAACATCAAGAAAAACAATGAAGAAATCCAAACTGATTCCTTTCCCTCCATTTTTTCAAATTCAAAATGAATCTTTCTGCAGGTCTCCTTGTCATGCAAAAGTTCAAGCTTCACCTCAGTAAACTGATTGCTGAAAGGAAAGCCAGGCAGGAAGGACACTTGTATTCCTGTGTTCTCCACATCATGTCTCTTCAACTTTTTGGTGAGGCCACCCTCATGCATGGCTCCTAATAGATCAAGTAGACAGGCTTGGGGCTGTATTTGTGGCTGCTCCTGCTCTGACCTCTTCAGCCCTTGCATCCTACCCTGATGGACTGAGCAGAAAAGCATTGTCGGAGCAGAATGCTTGCTTAGCCTCCTTTGGAGGCTTTTCTTTCACAGGTCTCATAGCACTAGCACAGACTCCTGGTGCCTGTGAACAGGAAGGGCAAACTTCAAACCACTGTGGTAGAAGTCAGCAGGCAGTCTTACACCACAACCTGTGGTTACATATGACAATGGTGCTGCATCATTTGAGGTGTCCAGGGTTTGTGTGGTTTGGGATAGGAAGAAGTCCATATTCAGGCCCTAGGTATGAACTAGTTTTGATCTTGTAATAAGGGAAGCTGTTGAGCAATTCACCCATGAGTCAGTTTATGGCATTTAAGAGACAGAAGGAACAAAATAATTACAAACCTACATCAAAACAAATCTCAATTATCTGAACAAAACTAAAAGGGCAGAAAGATTTCTGCTGGCACAGATGGATTTCTGATGCGCACACATTTCAAAAGGGATGTTTTGACACTTGGCCAAACACAGAGCAGTCAAGTTTTAAATGCAGATTAAGTAGCATAATAAGCATATGTAATTTACTTCATAAAGGAACTTAAATGAAGGATTTCCATTAACAACAAAATTGGAAACAACAGGTCCTGGTCCCAAGTATCAATACCAATATACATTGACAAGGTTCAGCTTGTATGTACAGAACACAGATTTGTAGGGTGTGCCTATTTTAATATGGAAGAAATTATATTTTCCTGCTTTTCAGTTGTTTTGCTATGAAGTGTAGTTATTTTGCTCAGCACTCCAAGTTTCAACGCATTTTTGTTTGCTCTTGTATTAAGACCTGCTTAACAGTTTGTTCTTGGGAATCAGACCTCTCTAGAGTATTTTCCTTTGAGATAAGTCTTGTAGTTTTAAGTAAATGAATTTCTGTGTGCCAGGAAGATTATGCTGAACAATTTTTCAGTAGAAACTGATAAAAAAAAATCATTATTACAATTGCAGGTTCATATTTTTTTTTTTTTTATTTCCGGAGACAATATGATTTACTGAGTAGGGTGCTGAACTGACATTAACATGGCCTGGATTCTCTTTGCTCTTCTGCTGTTGATCTGCTCTATGTTCTTGAGCAAGTCACTTCCCCACGCTTAGTTTGTCATGTCTAGTTAGCTTACAAACTCCTCAGACCGTAGGCTGTCTCTTGCCATGTGTTTGAACATAGCTAGAACAGTGATGACACAGTGTTCGCAGTCAGGGCTTCTGAGCACAGCAAGAATCTTTGTAATGTTTACACTTTTTCAACTAATGTATTGAAGCTGCCATGTTGTAACATAATGATAATGAGTGGAGATGGGGCAAAACCCAGCTAGCTAGCTTGTTGGAAGCATGATGTTGTAGTATGCTTCATACACCCTGACTCTAAAAATACTGACGGATTGGCTTCACTGGAAGTAACCAGATCAATGGCATTTGGGTAACAGTATTTGATCTTTTAATACCTGAATTTAGTGAAACATAAAGATACTTGGTCTGTAGGTCTTCTCAGTCAGCTCTTATGATATCTGAAAACCTTTAATCCACTTGCTTTTGAAAAGGTCTCAAGGTATCCTGACCTTATAGATACAAGCAGTACTGCCTACTGTATTAATGAGTACAGTTTTTGAAGAATCCCAGGACATGGTTTGTTTTGTTCTCCTTAGATTGATAATTGGAGTTCAGAGATTAAATGATAATTTTGGAAAAACATTTTCCTTTTACATTTTCCAGTTACTTGGAGGGGAAGGGAGAGAAAAAAGCTCACTAATTAAGGTACAATTAAAAATCATAACTGTAATACTATTTTAACTATTAAAGCTCTTTTATGTCCTTTGTGTTTGAAATGAGAATTGTGTATTTTTTTCTTATTGCTTTAAGCAAGAAAATTAATGTAGGACTGTGTGATGGTACAGGGTGTGGCGGGACCTGAAGGGAAGAGCTCTTTTTATTGCTCTCAGTTTCTTTGTCCTTTTTAGTTGATGACTTTTCTTCCGTGCATTGGGTTTTTTCCTCCTATTTTCTCTGATCCAATGAAGAAATGTAATCTTCTGGGCCTTTTGCAAAATAAAATAGAGCTACTTGCTGTGCTTAATATCATATGATGACAATGACAGCAGCCTCCTGCATGTCAAAACTAATGTCACTTGTGTATCTGCATCTCTGTGCATGTCTGTTAGTCAGATTTGGAGGGTTTTATATGAAAATGAGACAGCTTTAGGACAGGTAGATGAAAGATAATTATAATTGTCTCTGCTTGATCTAGCAGACACAATGTAGATAAGGTAGAAACTGTACATGTTTGGGGTTTTCTGTTTTCTGATTTTGTCTAATAGAGTATTGCTTGAAAAAAAACCCAAAGCAACACAAAATCAACCCTCTTCAAAAATATTCATTTAGCTTTCAGAGAAATGAAATTGTTCTTCAGTTCTCCTAAAAGTCTGAGTTTATATTGTGATGTTGCTTGTTCCTATAGTTCTGTGGTTTCCTCTGTCCTTGTGTTCACTGGAACCCACTTATACTGTAATGTTGCATTTAAAATGATAGGTCAGTCACTAGCCAGAACTAGCTTCCCCCAGTCACCTAGCATGTCCGGTTTGGAACTTCACTGTGTTGTTTCATTTCCTAAGGTGTAACCACTGATATCAGCGGTGTGAAATTATGTCAGAATATGCTGTAATTATAACAAAGTTAAACCACCATCCTTAGCTGCTGCTCTTTGCCATTGTTAGTGATCATTAACTCTAGTATCTTTACTTATATTCCTTAAGGTTGACTTATAGGTATATTATACCTTTCATTTTGCATGCAGTAGTATACTTGGAGTATGAGGGAGATGTCTAACACATACACATTGTAGTAATTCCTCCTAGTACAAAGTGAAGGTAAGATGTTAAGAGTATTAGTTTACACCCTCTATTTATATAAACAGACTATAGAAGAAGGAAAAAATCTTGTTTCTTTCAGATCTTCCTCAGTGTGGCAGTTAACAAAGAAAATAGCTACACAAAAAGCTTGCATTAAAAACAATCCCTCCCACAGGCTCACAGTGCAGCAGGTCTGACAACCTCAATGTTATTTAGCATTTTAATAGGGAAATCAACATGATCTAATACCTTCAGCTTTCAGTAGATTTAGTGTTGTTCCAAAACAACAGTAGTCTGATAGAGTGTGACTATAGTCAGCATATCTTTGTTGTGGTAAGGATGCATACCATCCTGCAGTGGGATGTATGTGCATAATGGGAAGAAAGATGTTTTATGGTTGCACAATGATGGTCGATGGTCCTAGGACTAGGTGGACAGCAATGGGAAGGTATCATGAATCTAACTTTGGTCTCAGTGTAGATATCTCAAGAATAGTAAATAAAGGGGAGGCTTTGACCAGCAAAAGAGAAAATTAAAAATTCCAGTAAAGAATGTATAAAGGAATTATTTTCTGTGTTTTCCTGATTTCTAATATTGCACACATGTATAACTTTGAATGTGATAGTGTGAATGATTTCTTAGATTTGCATGGGCTACAGACTCCTAAACCAAAGTCTTAAGGTACTTAGGAATGTTGATCACATCACATATTTCCAAAAACAGTAGCCAAACCTATGGCTGATTACTATCAATGGGGGTGGGTGGTCAGAGAAGGCATTGTGGTCAACGACTCGAGGTCTGGGCAGAGACCAGTGACGAGTGACATTCCTCAGGGATTGGTATTGGTACTGGTGCTGTTTAACATCTCTCAGTGACATGGACGGTGGGATTGAGTGCACCCTCAGCAAGTTTGCTGATGACACCAAGCTGTGTGATATGGTTGACATGCTGGAGAGAACGGATTCTCCCCCTCTACTCTGCTTTCATGAGACACCCCCACGGCAGTTCCATGTCTCAGCTCTGGGGCCCCCAGCATCAGAAGGATATTGACAGGTTGGAGGAGGGCCACAAAGATGCTCAAAGGGCTGGAGCACCTCTGCCATGGGGACAGGCTTGTTCAGCCTGGAGAAGAGAAAGTTCCATGGACACCTTATAGCACCTTCCAGTAACTGAAGGGGGCAACAAGGAAGCTGGAGGGGGACTTTTTACAAGGGCATGTAGTGGCAGGACAAGAGGTAATGGGTTTAACTTGAAAGCGGGGAGATTTAGATTAGATATCAGGAAGGAATTCTTCCCGGAGAGGGTGGGGAGGCACTGGGACAGGTTGCCCAGAGAAGCTATGGATGCCCCATCCCTGGAAATGTTCAAGGCCAGGCTGGATGAGGCTTGGAGCAACCTGGTCTAGTGGAGGGTGTCCCTGCCCATGGCAGGGGGGTTGGAACTAGATGGTCCTTTAGGTCCCTTCCAACCCAAACCAGTCTGTGATTTGATATATCCAGAATCTCTAGGTAGTGATGGTTTCATGTATTGGAAATACATATTAGTCTGAAATATTTTTTAGCTCTTCAGTGGAGCACTTCACACTGCTGTCAGCTCATGAGGTGAAGCCAATGTCTTATGAATCCCCTTGTACTGAATGTGTGTTATGTTATGGGGTTATGATGTAGTCAGTTAATCTACCTTTGGTAAGAACATGAGACCAATGTTTATTATCATTCAAATTAGGAATTTTAGCCATAATAATAGGCTCAGCTGTATTAATAGCACTGTTCACTGAACACCAGCATTCCTTGTTTCAAGTGATCTTCCAAGTCTAAATATCAAGACCCAGCTTCACTGCTTGATAATACCATATGCAGGAAAGCCCTCTGGCATTCAGTCTGGCAATACAGATGGAAAAGAAATGGTCCTTGGAAAACAGAGGGGAGTTGCCTGAGACATTTTACCCTGTTCCCTGCAGAACCCTTCTGATTTGATTTGGTTATATGTCTGAGAAGTAACATTGAGTGTAAATAAAAGCATGATGTTTAGTTGAATTTCATCTCTGCAATTTTATTTTTCTATTTTTTGTGCTCGTTGTTTTCATTATTCAAATGTTATGCTCTCAAAAAGCAGCTGTGGGCTGTTCTCCTGTTCTGGAGTGTAGTGGCAAACAGGCTTTGGCTCTTCCCAGGGATGAACTTGACTCATTCTTTCTCCCTTCTTCCCTGAAATCTCATGTTACAGATTTATTGTATTTAGCAGCTGACCCTTGGATAAGTGCTAGTATATTGTTAAAAGGTACAGCAAAGGTGCCCTGTACTGTATTCAGTGCTTCATTCTGTAGGTGTGGGTCTGTTAATTCTGCCAGTTCTTAAGATGATGCTCAAGTTACCTGTATTGTAGTTGTGTTCTTTTAATAGTGCAAGTTCTTAATTCTGAACTTTGCTTGGAGGATGCAGAGCTGTGCCAGAACATGTGCCTTTATTTTGTTACAGTCAGAATCTATATTACTTGAAAATAAAAAGATATTAGGCATTGCATAAAACTTTGGGGATATTTTAGTGTTGAATCTTCAAGTATTTGTCCCATGAGAGTATAATTGAACCAAACTATTCTTAGGGCAATGTATTTTTTCATTGATCCCAACTCTATGCTATTATTGTTGCTTAATGAGGAACTAATGTAATTTCTAACGAAGCCACATGACTGTTGGATAGAACTACTAATGTTTTATTTCCCTTGTGACAAAATATACTCTCTTCAATTAAAATGTAGGAAGTAACATTAATACCAATGTAAAATTTTGCAAGACTAAAGCATTTCATTATGTATATAAATTACTTGGGTAATGAGACTGAAAGCAAGTTATTGGAGTACCTGGGCAATCCATGGACTCAATGGAAACCCCTAAACAGTGAAATGTGTGGAGGCAGCAGCAAGAATGTGATCTTCTTTATGCCTCTACCTGACAAGCTCTTTTCTATAGAGTTACTAAGTACAGAGCCTGAGTGCCAAACTCTAGAAGACCTGTTTAGCAGCAAAATTACATAAACTGAGATGAGTGAGTCTGTTTTGAACTTAAAAGGCAGATAATTCTATTACATGTTTGGCTGTATTCTAGGTTTGTAGCGCTGTTCCTGCAGCATGCTCTTTTTGGTTCATACACAGGCTTGGATTAACCTGTTTGTCTAGGTGAGGTGGCCATGACAGTGATATGTACTTTAGCCCCATAGCCAACTCCCAGTCATTGTGTAGGAATGGTTCTTGATTAGGAAACGATCCTCTACTAGCTAGCAACACAGATTACTTGTTCTTCTACCACTTCTCTTACTTGTAGCTTCCAAAAGATAACGTTAGGGCTGTTTTTCTGGAATGGAACAAATATCACCTCTTAAATTTAGGGCTGCACCCACCAGCAGCAGAAAGGAATAATTTGGGCGAAGGAAGTTTTTGCACAGGGAGAAAAAGCTCAGTTAAATGGAGTCAAACATTCTGTTGTCTTGACTGAAAATTACCAAAACAAATTATCAATTTCAGGTACCTGTTCGTTACAGAATTGCAAGTGGGAGGAAGGAGTCTTTGACACTGCTTTGGTGAACCTCATTTATCTCTTAGAAAACAAACCTAAGAGATGAGGACTACAGCCTCAATCAGAGAATAATTCTGGTTAGAAACAGCATCTGAAGGTGTTTCTAAAGCATTTGAGGTGGCTCATCTGTCTTTTTTTTTTTTTTTTTTTTTCTCCCAGTAATCTGGGCCCTCTCGTGGTAGTCATGAACATTCAGAGATGTTAGAGAGCAACCTCAAAATGATTTTGGCCTGCACCCGCAGTACTCTGAGCCATCCCATCTGGTACCCAGGCTTGTATGAATAATTGACTTGAGAGAGATGGGGAGAACTACTGTGGATAATGCCTCACTTCCCCAGACCCTGCTTACTAATCTGCCATAAATCAGGTAGAGACCAGATATGAGCTTGTATCTTGCTGCAGGAGAGTCCTGTATCAATGCTGGGTGCCATGGGGTGTGCTGGGGTGGGGAAGGGAAGAATGGATGAGGCTGCAGGGCTGCTGTGGTCTTGTCACGTGTCATGGGATAATAAACCAGGGGACCTCAATCTGACTGGTTTCCAGCTTTGGCTGCTCAAAAGAGTGAAAAATGAAACACTATGATAACAAAGTATCTGTGAAACCAGACAATAAGTAAGTCCCTGATCCAGTAATAATGTAATATAGAGCACTGAAATTCTTTAAATGCAGTAACAATGGCTGTTCTCTCCACCCTTTTCAGTGATGTCATTCCTCTCAGTGCTTTAGTCACTGGGCCATGGAATTGTTTTCTCCTCTCCTTCTGGTGTGGGAATGTTTACCTATTGTGCAAAGTAGAACAGCTTTTACAGAAGCAGTAGAGAAAACCAAGATCAGGAATTACATATGGCTGGCAGCATGAGGAATTATTGTTAGCAAGAGCAGTATTGTTATGTGGTCCTGTACTTTCAAGCTGATCATTTATCTGTCTAATCAGAGTTGTTCAATGTAAGTTTGTTCTTGGTTGTGTGGGTTGAGACTAAACAACCACATATATTTCCCTGGTTGAAGCCTCTTAACCCGAATGACACCTTGAGCTAATTGGAATGGGTATTGTCCATTGGTGGTCTACAAAAAAGCACTGAAGGAATGATCTATTTTTTTAGTGTCTGCCATTTCTGTCAGTAACATGGGTTCCCATTTGCTTTTGTGCTGAAACAAATTTTCCCAGTGGTGAGATGAATAGGTTATACACAGCTGTGAAACTGGTATCCAAGTTCCCTGAAAAGCTCAGTCCTGTACAAAATATGTTATTCATGGTTGGAACTAGATGATCTTTAAGGTCCCTTCCAACCTGAACCATCCTATGTTTCTATGACTCTTGCAAGATTTTGTAGCTATTATTCTTTTAAAAAATGGTGAAATGTTAATGGACTTTGCTGTGAGTTTTTTATGGTTTACTGATATGGTTTGTGAAAGAGCATCCTCACAATTAAAATCAAGATTTGTGAATGTTGGAGTGGTTTTGTATCTCCAATCAAACTGCCCTGGCTTTGAAACTGCATGCAGAAATGGCATGGCCTCAAACAGCAGTTTTGGGAAGACTTGCCTTTTTTTTTTTTTTGCCTATTGCTTAAAAGACAACCTGCTACATAATGATCGTACTTGAGAGATCTTCTGCCTCCAGTAAAAAGATGCTTTTAAAAAAGAAAAAATTACTACTCTAGTCTCAAGGCTGAATTTTAGGCTTTAGTTAGAAGGTTTCTTAAGTTCCGAGATGAGCTAGGTTTTGATAATGTTTTTGTTTGGCTTTGTTTAATGCAGTGATTGCTTTGCAGTGTTGTTTCAGTGAGCACCTAAGAATACTGCAGGACTTGGAAGAATTGATTACAGCAATATGCTGCAATGCTCTCATTTTCTGATTTTTTTTCCTTTTATTTGTACACTTAATGTGCTCAGTATAGCTCATGCTCATTTTCCTGCTGACTGCACTATATTTTGGAGTGGCATACTCCTTTCATGCATAATGGTTGATGCCCATTGCGGATCACGCATGAGAATGTGATGACTCATAGTGTGAAGTGCTTTATTGCATACTAATTTAAATTACTGCAATGTAATGATAATTACTCTGTTATGAGAAGGGCCTCAAGTGCAATCTAAATGTATGCTTACCCTCAATAAACAAAGGGTAGTGCTAATGGAAAAAAAAACAACCCACAATGTAAACTTGAGAAGGCTGGACGTGATTGGTATTATTTTGTCTTTCTGAGATTAAGTCCAGAATAATAGTAGTTCCTAGAAGAAACTGCCCAAGGGACAAAAGGGAATTTTCCAAGCTCTGCTCAGAACAATACAAAGAGTTGAAAATCAAGTTCTTGTATACAAGCTGCCAATCATGCTTCTGCCTTTCATTTTCTGTTATCTTTTTTTTCCCCCTCCAAAAAGTAACTAGATTGCATTGTTATGTACTGATGAATGCTGGTTCCTTGTCAATAACCGAAACAGTTAAGAGCCTGACAAATCATCTAGTTAACTTACTTGGCTCTGAGACTAACAGCAGAAAAATATGTATACCCAGCACATGGTTATACCAGTCCATCACGTCAGGAGCTAACTGGATTCTTCACAGACCCTCCAGCTGATACACCATGCAGCATGACTATGCTAACAGATGTGGTTACTATTTTTCCTGCTTAAATTATCAGCATCTGGGAGAAATTCTGCATATTAAGACTGGTAATTAAAGTTGCAAGGATAAATTATTAAATACAGTACTAAGTACAAGAAAGCAGTTTTCAAAGCAGGTGTAAATTAGGATGGCAATTAGGTAGCTCAAGTCCTGATAAATGGCTTGGAAAGGAGAATAGCGATGGAAAGGAGCTGTCAAATTACTAGAGGTTAAAGTAACTTGCAGGTCCTGTGATTTCTGTCTGACAGTGGTGCAATGAGGACCTAATGCCACACACGCAAGGTTTCAGGGTGACTGGTAAAATTGTACTTTTTTCTCTCTACCCAGTGAGGATGGTTATTCTGAGCTTACTCTGTCACAACTCCACATTCCGTTTGGTTTTGTGGCTTTTTTGTTGTGTGGGGTGGTTTGTTTTGTTTGCATCTCTAATAGCTGCCTCCATGCAGAGCTTCTCTTGCTGCGAAGTCTGGCATTCAGCACAGTTTTTCCTGCTAGGTGTGAAAACCTTTTGATGCTTCTTTTGCTCTTCACTTATTGTTCCAGCTTCCCATCTTACTTTCTAGTCTGTTCTTTCCCTCTGTTTTTTTTAAGTAACAAATGAAAGTATGGCAGGTGTAGCTGTGTAGTCATAGCCTAAAGAACTTATTGCTGTATTTAGTTGTGTAACAACAGTCTCTGTTTAAATGCATGTGTATATTTGTCCGTATTTAAAGAGTTAGCACTTTGTGTTGCTTGCCTGCCTCAGGGGACTGCAATCTCCTTTCCTTCTGTTGTTTTTGGGAAAGGTAACATGACGTTGTTTTCATCAGCAACTTTTATCTTTGCTGTGATTAAGCTGATATTTATACAGTACTAGCCAGAAGAAAGCCCCATCCAGCAGGTTTGAGTGTTGTCATGAGTAATCGCAATCAGCATGCTTTTGCTATTTTTACCCTGATGAGCAAACACTTTTTCACAAGTAGAGAACCTTAAGTTAGAGATGGAGTAGGTCCAGAGAAGGCCATGAAAATGCTCCGAGGGCTGGAGCCCCTTTGCTATGGGGACAGTCTGACAGAGTTGGGGGTGTTCAGCCTGGAGAAAAGAAGGCTCTGGGCAGACCTTACAAGCACCTTCTGGTACCTGAAGGGGCTACAAGAAAGATGTGGGGGGACTTTTTACAAGGACATGTAGCGACAGGACAAGGGATAATGGCTTTTTAAACCAAAAGAGGTTAGATTCAGAATAGATATAAGGAAGGCCTTTTCTACAGTGGGGGTGGTGAGGCATTGAAGCAGGTTACCCTGACAGATGGTAGATGCCCCATCCCTGAAAGTGTTTGAGGTCAGGTTGGACGGGTCTCTGAGAAACCTGATCTAGTTGAAGATGTCCCTGCCCAATGTAGAGCAGTTGGACTAGATGGCCTTTAAATGTCCCTTTCAACACAAACCATTCTATGATTGTATATATCAGCATTTACTAAAGGCTAATTACTAAATTTAACCTTTATTACAGAAGATGGGTGTTTGTGGTATCAGTTTCTCACCTATACTTTTGAAAGAAGTGTAATTAAAACAAAACCTGAAAGTGCAGTAGTGTTCAGAGGTAGATTCCTCAAGTTTTTCTCACTGTATAAGCTAATTTTTTTTTTTTTTCAGTGCGTCCCCCTGCCATGTTTTTCTCTCCTTTGTCTGCAACTTGTGGTTAGCCTTGGAACCTCTTTCTAAGTGTGGCTTGTTGCCCTGAATCGCAGTCATGGGTCATTTACTGAAGTTGGTTCCCAAGCCTGCTGTGCTATGCATGCTGTCTTTTTGTTGTGAGTTTGGCATTGATTTTATTTTAGTGACAGGATGTACTTTGGTCTATGAAATTAAATTATATCAAATGTCAGGCTGTGTCTGAGCAACCATACCTGGAATTACAAAGGATTTGAAGTTTTCCAGTGTTCTCAAGAGATTTAGACTGTGAAAGCCTGTAGCCTTTTCCTGCTTAGATCTCTATTTACATTAATATTGACCCCCCTTCATCGTCCCCCAGAGGAATGAGAAAGCACTAAAACTAATGCCCCTTCCCTAATGTTATGTGTGAGCCCCAGTCTTGGAGCTCAGTTAGTTGGCATCTGTGACACAGAAATAACAACAAGCTTTATATTAGTGTGATATTTGGTCATTTGTACAACTTCTGTGTATGTGAATTGCGGGAATGGGGCTTGCAAATGACTGGACTTATTTGATTTTCAAAAGGCATCTGGAAGGGCAGTCTGAGTTGTTTCAGAGTTTACACTCAAGATCCCAAACACTTCTGAGAGGCTTAGGGACATATAAGGCAGTCAGCAGCAGAACTACCTGATTTGTAAAGGAAAAAATAAGATGACAAGTGGCATTAGCAGAGGAAATTTAGGAATATGGAATGAGTGATGCAGACTCCAGTGCTGGGCCAACCGGATCCTAGTCCTTAGATTGCTATTTGTATGACATCTTGCCTGAAACTCTCTATCTAACTCCTAGAAGTACATGCTGCTTATCTTCCTTTGCATCCGGTTGTACTCTGATTCCTCTGTGCATATGTGAAAGGTGATTGACCATAAAATATAGTGATTGGAAATCATTCACTAGTGTCTCAAAACTCTGGGGCATGAACAGTGATACCAGATAGAGATGAGGAAAGAGGAGGCTGTGGCCTTGAGGAAATTATGGGAGGGAACAGGGAAAGCCTAGCTGTCTCCAGACTGGTAAGCCAGAGCTATTCAGCCATGTCCAGGACCACATTCTTGGTCCAGCAATAACACTCTTCTCCCTAGCTCCTGGCAAGCAACTGCCTCTTCCAAGCAGCAAGAAACTCCACTTCCTCTTTCCCAGCAGTCTCCTTCTGCCTTTCTCCCCTTCCCTGTGCCAATGGCAGCAGCAGCAGACTGGCTTCCAGACATAGGCTGCATTTGGATATTTGGCAGAGACAGCTCCTTGCATGGTTGTCCTGCCACCTTACCCATCCCATGACCTAGGCTTGAGTGCATGGGACCGTGCTGGAGTAAACCGTTTATCACAGAGGTTTCAGAGGCTTGCATTGCAGAGGAGCAAGAGCCTCCTGTACCGTTGCAAGCTGAAGACCAGAAAAGAGTACGCATTGTTCTGCAGTTGTTGGCAGCATATGCAGCTTTGAGAGTCAGCAAGCACTGGATGATGCAGCTGAGGTCCTACCTGGATGAACTCAGGTGAAAACATTGGAAACCATGGAGGGAGACAGCAGGGCAGCTGAGCAGAGCAGATGTGGAAGTAGTGTTTAATGTTTGCACTGGAGATCTCTGGAATGGAGAGTCAGTGCTGCATGCTGTTATTTGTGTTAACATTTCAAAATTAGGGTTATAAAATGTTAATCAGAGAACAAATCTATCAAGAGAACACTTTTTTTGGAGCAGCTCTTCCTTTATTGTAAACTCTGTAGGCCTGGAAGGCATGAAAAATGCTGTGAAATATGTCTGACCTTGGCACATCCGATTCTGGATCCCTACAAAGCTGTTCAATTGTTATTGATGCGAGAAATTCCAATGCAAGAATGTTATTTCAGAAATTTTGACCACTTAAATTAACCATACAATTTGAATTGAAACTAACAGGAACCAAAGACTAAGTTTGCTGTTTAACTTTGAAAATCTCTACATACACAATTCTAGTTGTTGATAAATATTACATGTGGGGATGCAACCATCAGGCCTGAGTGACTTGCACAAAGAATACTGCATCCTGCATTTCTCACTGGATTGCTCTGTTTGCAGTGCAACAAAATTTGCAGAACCTTGAATATGTTGTATTAATGCATAAAGTCTGAATTTTCTCCTTGGGCTTTCCACATATCATAATTAGTATTTTCTGTGTTCCCATTCTTAGCCCCTTATGATTTCTTTGGGGAAATGAATCACTGGAAAAACCCTCCTGCTAAAATATTAATTATTTTACTGAATCTCACAACAGGAGGAGGGCTAGAGATAATTCATGGGAGGGAAAGGCAAAGTTGACTGGGCAATGACTGCCTTGCTGGGATACAGTGTACATTCAAGTCTTGAATAAATAAGTGACAATCTTTTATTCTGCTTGTCATAATTGGGGTTTATTTTAACATTCACTTGCACATAATCACTTGTTTCAGCCTGAAAAAGACTAGTTTTAATCAACAGACTCTTTTGAATCTTACTGACTTGGAGAATTCTGGCACTGGAACGCTTGGATTGTGTGCAGAGCTGCCAGATGCCCTGGAGCCCAAAGGGCTGTCCAGCACTGAGCGGGTCTCTACAAGTCCCATGTGCTGTGCAGTGCTAAGTGGAATCTATGCAAGGGCTGGTTGGAGCTCTATCAGAAGTCTTTATAACACAGAGAAGTGATTTAAAAGTAGATTTGTTTGTGGGTTTTTGTTAGTATGTTAAAGCCCTAACACTCTAAGTTGACTCTGTTTTTCTCTAGTTTACTTGTTGTAGAAACTTATTAACCTCTATCAAACATGCGAAGGCTGAAACTGAAATGAGGAGAACCAGGAGCAGCTTCATAGAATGGTTTGGGTCAGAAGGGACCTTGTGTTAGCTGAGCTGGGAGAGGCCACGCTGCAAAGCTATACCTTAAATATTTTTTGCTAGTACTTGGTGGACGATTCAAACTTGGACGTATCCCTGTGAATTGTTTGTGACTTTGGTGTACCAAAAGAACTCTGGGAAAGCTTTGGGAGTGTTGTGTTGGATAACAAGTATTACACAGTGTGTCTATTGGTTAAAAGAAACAAGGAAAAATTACATATAAGAAGCTATCTGCACTGTACAGTAAGAAATTGTTTTATTGATCCTACAAGTACCATGGATAGTGCTGCATATTCCTGAGGAGTGCTGCTATCTCATTTATTGACTTACTATTGTACTGCAGCATACTACAGTAACTATTTGCTTGCAAACAAATCTTTATTGTAGTATGCTCCTGTAACAATTTCTTTGGAAAAAAAAAATATCCTCACGTCTGCTAACTTTCTAAATAGAATGCTAATTATGATCTCTTGAGACTGACTGAGAGACTATCTCATAATATAGAATACTATTTTGTACGTCCAGTTCCAAAAGCTAGTGGTATATCCCACATATTTTGAGTCAAGGCGACATGTCACTTTCTCAAAGCGAGTGTCTCTTGAAAACATGCTTCTAGAACGGTAGAGTCATGTTTCCATTGATTGTTAAAGGTTAAAATCTGAAGATGGGATTGCTTCAGGTAAATGTTAGTCATGGATGTTGTTCCAGCAAAAAGAGGGAGGCTTTGAATAAGGAAAGTTGTGACTAAATAGAAATCATAATTTGATTTTTTTTTTCTATGGATCAAGGTCAGTGTTAAAGGTAATGATTGCGACTTGTTTCATAAGAACAATCCATTGAATCAGCACACACTGCTGCTTCATGAATCCATGGCCATTCCTTTTGTTAATAATTTGTTAAAGCACATTGTGGTTAGTGGGAAACTGGAAATGCAGAGCTTTTTTCCTTTTTTTATTCCTCAGAAGCAGCATTTCAGAAAAATTGTTTAGCATATTTTAATCCATGTGTAGTGGATTGGATGGGGAAGACCTGCAGTTCTAGATTGTCTCTTCCCTTAACATCAGCACTTCATATACAGTTGCTGCCTAGTTCTGACTTATAGGTGTGTGACACAAGGTGGTTGTCGGGGGTCTGTCCACAGCTCTGCTAGGGTGTGGGTAAATTTGATTAGCCAGGGATTTAGCTAGTGCAAAAAGACTGTTCCATGCACAAGTTTGACTTTTATGCTTTTACATATATATAAAATATATACTATACATAATGCATATATATTCTAACATAAGGTTTCTGCAATACTTGTAAAAATAGTCACGCATTATTTACCCGTTAATACATCTGTATGTAACCTTTTTCCATAATGAGAAATTGAGGTACAGAGGTGACAATTGATTTTCCTAGGCCACATAATATACCTACAGTACACTGAAATAGAGACCAGGTACCTGTGGCTTACACTTGAAGATCACTGTCTCTCCATCTTGGGGACTGAGAAAATGAAGTACTCAGATTCCCTTATCTGACATGAAATACTTAAGTGTCGAAAGAACAACATTGCCTGTATTGCGGGGCTTTGAATGATTTATGTGACGACTAATTCTAGTAAAGAACATTTCTATCCTTGAAACATTGCTCTTCCTTTCTCCAGTTTTAAAGATCAGGGTACTTAGTTACTGGTGGGATAAGGGTTATAAAAGATTACATTGTGCAGTTATGAAGAAAATATTTCCTGTTACAGTTTCTTGCTAAAATGCAGCTCTAACTCTGTAATAATTCATTATGAATGTTCCTTTTATGAGCTGTTAGAATTAGTAATGCAGACAGTATGTCTGGAATGAAAATGTTTTAGCATTTCTAAATAAAATTTGGACTTGAGTAAAGCTTTTGCTTTTTTTCCTTGTCACCTTTTATCCTTGCTGAAACTTGTAAAACTGCTACAGTTTTTTGTTTTTTTTTTTTTAATATATAATGCCTAACTTTTCATGCAGTTCTTCCAGTATTTTATCAAGGGTGACCATAGTTCTTGTGGTGTGTCCTGGTAATAAGAGGTGCTAATTCTGAAGTTTCTTTTGATGCAGTGATCTAGCACTTCTGGTGCTAGTGTTTCTGGTTTTGGTTCCCTGGTGTTACCTGTGGTTGCTGCATGTAGGTGTAGATATAAGTATCTGGGAGTTTTATGGATACAGTTCTATGTAATTCTTGTTAAATGTATGTGACCAAGAGCTGATATTACTGTATATTCCTAGAAGCAATGAGTATTGTTTTAGTCTTTATGGTGAGTGTTTTTTTGTATCTAAGAATTGCTTTGAGTCCACTGTTGAAGTTTCTCAAGTATTGAAGAGGAGTTGTAGGATCTGAGCCCCTCTTTTGTCTGGGAGAGTTACCGTGGATGAAAGGCAGTAAAAATGTGTTTTGTTCCTGACTCAATGCAATTAGTTTTTTCCCTTCTTCTATTCCTCACCAGCACCAGCCTTTCACTAGTTCCTACTTGTTTGTCTTCTAGCAGTTTCTTTTTCCACATGTCCTGCTACAGTGCTTCAACTGCTCAATGGGGCTAAAAATCTTGGTCAGTGCATGCAGTTCTGCAATTGTAAATCCCTAGGAATTCCAAATCTGAATTTTAGCTGTGTTCTTGGTTATCCTGGACTCTGTGGTGTTCATCTGCATAAGTTATAGGAATGTCAAAATTACCCTGCTTGACAGTGTAAATAATAGAATTTGCTTAATTAACAAGGTATTACCCTAGTAAAAAGGGGTAGCTTGAAATGCTGAGTACTTGTTAGATTGGGAAGAAGGTGGTAACTGTTCAAATTAGTCTATGTGTAGATCTAAAGCTAGAGCTGTGCAACTTAATGATTTTTGTAACACTTCTGTCAGATTTGCTTTGGTTAGAAATGTCTGTTCAAATTCTGACTGGAGCGTGTTGGGAAGTACGAAGCAGGCTCTGCTGCTACATGGGAAACTGCAGCTCTCCAGTGTCAGGAATAGCAACTTCTCTTGGTTCAGGTGGTTTACTCACTGTTGCTGCTGCTTTCATTGGGTTGTAGTGATGGTTATTTGATCTCACTTGTTTTGAGGAGTTCATGATAAGGCTGTGAGAAGTGATCATTGAAGGGCAAAGGAGTTGAAGTTCCCTGGTAATAATTGTTTTCCACAAATAAATAAGTTAGTGTGCGTGGAAGTTGGAGAAAGGAAATAAGCCACCCTTCTGATACAGCATTTTCTTTGGTTTGTTCAAATTACTTTTGTACCCTTTCCAAAAACTTCATTCACATTGAAATTAGGGGGACCGTTACCATAGTGACATAGACTTGTGGATTAATTCACATTAAAAATCAATCCCTACTTGGACTAATTATTTCAATACTAGTATCTCCCCTTCTACTCATGTAGACTACATGTACTGCTGCTCAGTAACCAGTCTAAGAATTGCTGACAGTCTGTGAAACGCTATTTTCAATCTGAGTTTTCTTCTTTGTTTCAAATATAGCCAGCCCTACTCTAGTCCAGACCTTATGACTTGGTGCAGTGCTTAATGAATGGAGTGATTATTTTCACAATGGAGTTCTGCTAATAATCCAACCAGTTTATTTTTCTGACTTCATTACAGTAAGAGAAAATAACTTCAACGACAGATGTACAGTGCCACCTGAGGGACTGGTATTAATTTTTGGAAGGAAAAAAGGAGGCTACATAAAGGTAGATTCTTGCTGTGTAAATGACAGGCACGTGCCTTGTATTCATGTCTTGTCTTATTTCCAAAGCGAGAGGGTTTGGATGTGCTTAAGAAAATCAAATCACTGAAGCCTTTATTTTTATTGCTGTTATTTATTCTGATCTAGGTAGTCACAGTTTGTCTCTGCAAAATGCAATAGCTATAAAATACTGAGTGAAGTATTAGCTGCTTGGCAGTAGACAGCTACAAATGTGATGGATTAAGCATAGAGCAGCTGATGTTCAGAGAAATGCAAGATAGCTTCCTAGAATACAAAGGCATTCTTTTAAGTGCTTGAAATGAGCTGTATGATGGATATACCACAAAGCCCATTGCAAAGGGAAGGATGAGCTGTCTGTGTGTGGCACTACCCTCTAACAGGCAGAATAGGTGATGTTTGGCTGAAGCAGTTTCTCTTACGTTTAAGTGAGCTGCTCCAGTTGGTTCTGTGCCCCACAAGCTGGGGCCTTTCCTTGCTGGAGTTAACAGCAAGTGGCTCTGTTTACCTGCTGAACAGATGACAGCAGTGGCTAATGCCATGAGTTTGTTAATATATATCAGGACAATATTTGCTCTTTAATTCACCCTGGAGCACAGCAGAGCCTTGCTATTCATATTCTAGTGTAGAATTCAAATAACTATGTCTAAAGTATTGTCTGGAATACAAAATCCTCTTGGAATACATGCATTCTGAAGCTTAACTCTCAGTTTTGTTATGCCTGGTGATCTCACCTGATGGTTTCCCATCCAAACACCTGGCTCAGTTTAATACCTTCCCCTACCCCACATACCCCACCTCCTAACTCAGCCAGTGTCCTGTATTCTTGAACCATCTTAAGACTAGAACTTAGAGTATCTTCAGGTCTACTGAGCCTCTAAAAATGTTGCTGATGATGCTAAACCTGTTTGTCCAAAGTTTTGGACCAGAAAGCATTAATCTCAGAGGTAAGCCCTTTGAGATGTAGGCTCTTTCCCCTCTGACATACTGGGAGCATACTGTTCCATTGATAATACAGTGAAGGCTATGAAAGAAATTTTCATCTCATGGTAGCTTTATGGGTAAGTAAAAAAAAAAAAGCACATGCACTTTTTAAAAAAGTGATGTAAAATCTTGAAAAAAGGGAATCAAAGTGGAGAAGAAAGCAGTAATGAGATGTTCACAGAATTGTTTCTAAATAGATTTCTAGTGAGTTATCAGCGCTTTATGAATAGTGACATGAAGGGAAAAGCTGGGGATTTCACAATGTGTAGAGCAAATCTGTCACTTTTTAAATGATTGTTGCATAAAATTGCAAGGTGGCACTGAGCACAATAGGTTTATGGCAGGCGATTGCCTCTAGGAAACGTGTCTGTGAATGCTGGTAGGAACAGAACCAGCACAAATTGTTACAGTATTTGTCTCTCTGAGACTGGAGCTGGGGTAATCGATAAATCTCTGATTTGCCGTGTGACACTTGCTGCCTGGGAGAAGCGGCTGCGGGCAGGGACTGCAGCTCCGTTCCCAAAGCAAACGTGCCCTCTGCAGGGCGCGGGCAGAGGTGCGGCTGCCGGCAGCGGCGGTGCCCGGGCGCGAACCGGACGCCGGCTCGTACGCGCGAAATTAAAGCGGAGGGAAATCAGATATGACAGTGCCGCAGGGTTCTGCCTTCCACCCTCACCTCCCCCTCTTTCCTGGTTTTGTCTTAGAATGTTTGCCTCTGTTTTGAGGCGGGGGTAGTGTGGTGTGTTTGGGGGTGGGGTTGCCTTCTGCATAAATTAGTGTTATTGGCCTGAACTATCACCAGTAATGAGTGATCATAGATGGGTTTCTAAATTCCTGGTCCTTGCTTTCTAGTGTTTCGGGTGCTGCCATGCTCTGTGGTCAGATTTTGCTCACCTCATCTATGGAATGTGCAATACAAGGGAAAACAATAGGATAGTAGGGAAGGAAAACACAAAGGGAGAACTGAGACTTCAGATAGGAATTGGAAACTATGTGGAAATGAAAGAGGAGAGGGGAGGGGTGATAGATCACTTTTTAAAGTTAAGTTGATTATGAACATGACTTCTCAGAAGTAGTCACTGGAACTGGAGAAAACAGCACCTTTTTCTATATAAGAAATACTACACACCAAATAGTGATTTTCTTGGTTATATTTATAATTTGTATATTGTAAAACACTTTTACTTTTGTTTATAAACTGATTAGAGCAAGTTTACTGATAGTAGTATTCATGTTATCTTCTATAGTTTGGCAGAATGTGAATAAAACCCAGTTTAACAGCTTTAGTCTCCATGGATGTCCATAAAACTCAAAGCTATAGAAAGCATTTGTATCTTCTGAATTAGAGTCACCATTGAGAGAAAGCCTCAAAGGTGCTTGAGTAAACTTTGTCTTGGGAGTGTCAGATTAGGGGAAAATAGAAAGTAGGCAGGATTAGTGTGTGTAAAAGAGTTCTGGAAAAGTTTATCCATATGTATTAGTTAAATCTGTGCAAATATGAGCATAGAAAATGCAAGGCAATGATCAGATGTATATGCTTGAAGTGGTGGAAGTTGCAGTTAAATCCATCCCCAGATAAATACCCCTGTGTCACAGCTCTGGCTATTCAGTTGAGCGTTATCTCACCTATCTAAAATATATTACTATTTCTCTGCAGGCTTGAGTGTTTTAACTTATTATTTGCTCTCTCTGGTTATTCCCATAGAACTAAAATCTGTTTCCTAAAATGTTCATAAAAAAGAATGAAGAACAGTTGTTGGTACAGCCAAAGTAAATGGATTTTCTAAATGGTGTTGCTTACTCATGCTGAAAGCTCTTGTGGCATTTAAGTGCTAACAACTGATGTAAAAAATGGTCAGTTGAAACCAATTTTGAGTATTCAATAAGTAAGTTTTATGAATGCCAGAAACCTAGAGTAGCATAACCTTGATCACCGTGTGCTAGCACATTTATTAACTAGTTCTTTACATATGCACAGTAAAAAGTGCACTCCTATTAATGTTCTCAGTTAAGGCTGTGCCACTGCAATTAAAGGCAAAATAGAAATAACTTTGTCCTGCTGGGCTCTTTACTGACTCTTATTTCCAGTTCAGGCTATGAAATTAACCAGTGACCCATCTTGAAATGGAGTGCAAATTGGCATTCCCAAACCTATTTCATACCTCCACATTTCAGTTTCACATTGATTAAAGATTGCGTGATTATGGCAAGAAGCTGCCTGAAAGGTTACAGATGCTGTGCTTGCGGGCAGCGGGGTATAGAACAAACCTCAGTGGGAAATGGGGGTTAAGAGTCAAGAGTAAAAGGGATTAGTTACAGACAACTGCATTAAAAGGATGCAGGCTGCCACACGGAAGCACAGAAGAGCTGCATGGCATGTCCAAGGTTCTACCTCAGTCTGTCAGACCCTTGTTCCTCTCCTGTCTGGTGCAGTGCAGTATTTCTAGGACCATTCTTTTATCCAAAAACTTTGTTCAGTAATCTTTTGTACAGTTTTCACTGAAATACAATGTGAATTTTACTGTGTGGGGACTATAGGACCAGGCCCCAAGTTATTAGTAGATATTTTTTTCCTCTGTAGTACAATTTTCAAAAGATCCAAATGCACTTAGGCTCTTAAGTGTCACTAACTTTTAGTAGGTTTAATTAGACACTTAGCTATTTTAGGCAATTCTACTCTTGTTTGCCATTTGAATTGAAATTGTGTGGGCAGATTCCATCATGCTTGAGCACATTTAGATAAATTAATGGTTTGACCTAAGTGATTAGTGTTATAGTATGTGGTGATAAATTAAGCCCAAACTTAGTCATTCTAGAGCTGCTTTAGATGCTTCTGGAGATCTGAATTTGAAGATGAAATGCTAAAAGCGTTCAGAAGACAGATGTCCAGAAGCAAATCTCTACTATACACAGGTAGAAATATCTCTTTGCAGCCCACAGACTGTATGAGTCCAGAGGAGCCCATGAAGATGCTCTGAGGGCTGGAGCATTTCTCCTATGGACACAAGCTGGGAGATTTGGGTTGTTCAGCCTGGAGAAGAGAAGGCTCTGGGGAGACCTTATAGCACCTTCCAGTGCCTGAAGGGGCTACAAGAAAGCTGGAGGGGCACTTTTTACAAGAGGGGAGATTTAGGTTGGATGTCAGGAAGAAATTCTTCCTGAGAAGAAGTGGTGAAGCACTGGGACAGGTTGCCCAGAGAAGCTGTGGATAACCCCATCCCTGGAAGTGTTCAAGGCCAGGCTGGATGAGGCTGTGAGCAACCTGGTCTGGTGGAGGGTGTCCCTGCCCATGGCAGGGGGGTTGGAACTGGATGATGTTTAAGGTCCCTTCCAACCCAAACCATTTCACCAAGATTCCCCCTTAGTTAAATTTGCATATATAACCATGGAATGGTTTCCAGTGTGACACACTAGAGCCATTTCTGATGAAATGTATGGTCCAAACCCATGTTATAGACTTATTTTAAACAGAAACTTGCAGATCCTATTCTGAGAAGAGGTAGTCAGTGCTAGTTTACTGTTTGATCTATGACTGCAATAGCAAGTCATGCATGGATTTTTATTAATTCTCACTAATTGTCCAGCAGTTCTGGGAGCTATAGATTCCCATCTATGAAGATAATTGCCTGTGTCAAAATGAAAGATCATTGCAGAAGAAGCATTTAGTTCCTTAAATAGTCAATTAATATGTGATTTAAAATACCATAGTTTGTACATGATAGTGGTATTCCAGGAAAGAATTGCACTGTCTTAGCTACAATAGGAAACTGGTTAGAATAGTCCTTAACAAAATAAGAGCTTTATAAAAGCTTCACAGCTTACTTTATCTTTTATTAAACATCACTTCATTCAGAAGGGCATGTATTTGCCTAGCTGGGTTGTGGGACTGCTCATAATAGTGAGCATCATGGTCATCTTTCAGCTGGCTTCACCAGTGTGAAGACGCTGCCAGTGTGAGGCAGCCCCAAGTTAGTACCCCCGGAGAGCTGGATGAGACTGTAGAGTAAGATTTCATAGTCAGACACGGTATTACCACAACTCTTCATTAGTTTCCAGTTTCATAGAATCATGGAATGGTTCTAACCAGTGTGAGTCCAGCATGGGTCACTTCCATGGAGTGCAGTTCTTCAGGAGCTTCCTGCTCCAGTGCTGGCTTCCAATGGGGTCACAACCTCCTTTGGGCATCCCCCTGCTCCATCATGGTGTCCTCCATGGGCTGAGGGTGGGTCTCTGCTCCACTGTTATCCTCCACCATGATCTCACCACAGCTGCTGGGGAAACTCTGTTCTGGTGCCTGAGCAGTTCCTACTCCTCCCTCACTGACCTGGGTGTCTGCAGAATTCTCTTGCACGTTCTCACTCCACTCCTCTCTCTGGCTGCAATTGTATACGTTTTCCCCCTCTTCTTAACCATGTTATCTCAGGGGTGCTCCCACCTCACACTTCAAAACTTTTTTTATTCCTATCTGAGATCCTCTCTAATGTAACTGTGGTCTCCAGTAAAGTTATAGTATCTTTGCATCTTCCCCACTCTGTCCACTGTTTGCCCCTATTCCCATTCTTGCTGAACTTGTATTTTTGCTACTGCTACAAAAATGGCATTAATCACCAAGTCTTGTTTGTAGCTGCAGGAAGTAAAAAGCACATAGAAAAGCAGTCTATGAAGTGGATTTGGGCTAGTGTGATAAGGCAGCTATAGTTAGAGTATGACTCTATGTGCTGTGGAATGTCCCTGTAAATGTTTCTAATCTTTTAACACTTCGGTGTACAGAATCACTGGAGTAGTTCTTTACTGCTCTCCACACTGCAGCTGGAGGTGAATAAGATATTTCCTGCTTGTGTTATGCTTTGTAGCTACATTTACTTGCAAAACACCTAGAATCTTATCCTGCTATATGATTATTTAATGCTGTATGACTCATGCTTGTGCAGTTCTTCCTGCAGCTCCCAGCCTATGGCCTTAACCCTTCCCCCAAATGAGCACATTTGTAATTATAAATGGAGTAATGTTTTTCTGGGTGGGGTTTTTTTTTTTCAATGGAGTGGAAAGGATGAGCGCATCTCAGCTCAGAAAGGCCATTTAAATCCCTGCTATCTGGAAACCTTTCAAGTTGTGCAGTACTTTTAAAACAGAGTGTCAGCTTGCTGTCAAGTTATGATATAGGATGGGAAATTACTCTCTAGCCCTCTGCTCTCAACTGTGTTAGGCAAGCTTTCTCACTCAAGATGTTACATCCAAAATATAAAAGTTAATCATAGGCCTATGGTTATATCTCTTTTTTGTCATTCAAAGCTAATACTAGAAATTTTATAAGTCCCATTAGAGATGATAATTTTAATTGTTCACGTGCTGGTTTTGATTGGATAGGGTTAATTTTCTTCAGAGTAGCTAGTATGAGGCTGTGTTTTGGAATTGTGCTGAGAAGAATGTTGACAACATACAGTTTTTGTTGTTGCCATTAAGTCAGGCACTTTTTCAGTTTCTGATACTGCCCCTGTGTATCCAGTTTCTACCCAAGAAGCTGGGAGTGGACACAGCCAGGACAGCTGACCCAAACTGGCATTTCATGCCATCAAACATCACATTTACTATAGAATATGGGAGGAGTGGTATGTGGGATGTGATTGCTGCCTGGGGACTTGCCTAACATTGGTTGGTGGGTGGTGAGTGGTTGTATTGCTTTTCTTTTTTCATTGCTTTATTTTTCACTATACTTTTAGTCCTTTTGGCTACATATTATCATTAGTAGTAGTAGTATCTTCATTATGTAGTAGTATTAGTATAATTTTGTTTATTTTCAATTATTAAATTGTTCTTATCTTGGTGCATGAGCTTTCTTACCTTTTCCTCTGATTCTCTTCCCCATCCCACTGGGGAAGGGGAGGGTGAGTGAGCAGCTGGGTGGTGCTCAGTTGTTGACTGGGATTAAATCATGATGCTTTGTAATGCTGATTGCAGTAGAAAAATATAGCAGCCATCAGCACCTTCTTGTTTGGGACTAACTCAATTCTTACTGGTCATCTTGTAATAAAAGCTATCAAGCAATTACTTCTGCAGATGTAGATGAACATCCTTGTGCCTCAGTTGGCTTTGATGGACAGGTCTCTGTCCAGGGACAGCCCCAACCCAGGATGCAGGTGGGTGACAAACCACTTCCAATTGTAGCCATTTCATCACCTCGTCTACAGAGGAAGCTGGAAGTTGGGCTTGTCCTTTGCCTAAACTTTTTGTATGTTTCTAATAACTGAAAAATGTGTGAAGTTTTGCTCTCCCAGAAGTTACTTTCTGACTCAAATTTGAATTTGAAAATATGAGTCTGATTTGTTCATGGTTTAATAGATATCTGTCCTGTTTGTAGTGGAATGCCATTAGGACAGCATTTGTCACACAATGATAGCACCAGCAGCTCCAAAGACAGGAGGCAGATTACAGACTTGCATATATACCAGGAGTATACCCAAATGTGGTCTGCAGCTATTTCTGAGGAATTTGACAGAAAATTCTGACATTGTTTGTGGAAGCAGAGGTGTTTCTATAATCTCTTCTGTTCATTTTGGTCCTACCTGCACTTACTCAGGGGTTCCTTGTGGGTCCAGCCTGTGGCCACTGGAGTAATTGAAACATCACCCTTGGACTAGTAGGGTCTCTGGTCATGTCTTATTTGTCTAGAAGAATTTTCTTTCTGTTGACCATCAGGTATGCTAACCTATTTACCTCCACGATTTATGTCACTAATTTACCTAGTTTTATAAACAACACACACACTTCCCCAAGCTTTTCTGTGCTGACTCCAGTTGTGCCACTTCAGTGCGTTCTGGTGGCTGGTGTTGTACCTTTAGGGTTAGCTTATTTTTCCTCTAAGGCCATAACCTGAAGCTCAGTAGGAGCTCCTAGGGTGCCAGCTAGTTCTTAGGAAATGCAGGTTTGCTCACCTAACTGACTTAGGGCCCAGCCTAAAGCCCAGTGAAGATGTGAAGGGTCTGCTCCTTGACATGAATGTACTCTAGAGAAGAGGGTGATATTTGAACACGGTGACATGAGGGAAAGCACGTTGTACCTACAACTTCAATACTGGTTTGTATCTTGTATACCTTTTAAGCATGTATTTCATCAAACTTCATCCTTCGACATTTGTAGTAGTTACTTTGTGTACTCTGAATAGATAATTCAGCATATTTTGCTTGAAATACATGTTTTTCCCAAAATGTATGGATTTGATACAGCTACTTGCTATTTATCCATTTCTGAGTTTTAATGATGCTGTTGATTTCTTAAAATTACCCAGACCATATGCACTGCTTTCTTTGTGGAAACTGTTACTGATACATATTGTGTAACTTCCTCGGGAATACCAAGGATGTTTTCGTAGCCAACTGGGCTGAAGAATATCTGTATTCTACTAATTTTCTATAAGTAGTGTGTGGCTCTTAAGGGTAGAGCTGTGGCTGTTGGTGAATATTTGTCAACCACGATGAAAGGTACTACTCTTTGCTTCCACCCCTATATATTTCACAATCAAACTCCATCTGCTAAGGGTGTTTGTTATTCCTGTGTTAGTTTAAATCTAAAACTTTCAGCACATTTATTACTGGAGGTTGCAACTGAAGCAATACTCAGTGACTTATGGAGTGTGGACAGAATATGAATTCTTCTGAGTACTGATATTTTGTTTCAGCAGGAATTGCTACTTTATTAAAAAAAAAAATTCACCCAAAAGGCAATAGAATAAAGGAAAGATTTTGAACTTTTTTAAACAATAAATTTTATTCTGTCAGCAGTTACTCTTGCTCCAATTAATCATGTTAATCCTGAGGCTGACAAGCTGCAGAGCATGTCTGTGACAAGGAAATCCACCCCTCCCCCTCTCAGCTGCCCCAGCTGCCTCTGTTGAAAATGCAACTCAAGTCTGTAAAGCACGGGGTGCTGTCCTGACTTTGATCCCCTACTCAAATGGCCACTACTCAACCTTGCAGCTGCAGTATTGCCCACTGTGTTCCCCCAAGGGGTGCAATGTTTGCTTCTTGGAATCAGCCATTTGAAATGGAGAAAAGTGACTGTTACAAGGGGTTAGTGGATTTCTTTGGTTGGTTGGTTTTTAACCTATTCAAGATTGTTGTGGTGGTTTTTTTTTTTTAAGGTGAACCAAGGAAAAAAATGTATTTACTGTAAAAGTATACAAGCCCCCTTCTTCTCTATCTGCTCAATGTGTGTGGCCATGCCTGCCAGGCTGTGATAGCCTGGCAGAGCTGCTCGCTTTCCTGAAGCTCAGTGGGTGTCTCGGGCTAAAATCAAGTTCTGAAATGTGTGTTTCTGTAGAATGTAGCCCACTTGTTATTTATCCTTAACACAGTTTTATTTTAATATGGTCCTTAATTTGAAATGGAATCACAAACAGATTTGCAAGTAAGGTTATCCCTTGGGGATTTGTTTCTTTCTTGGTATTGCTGTTCTTCCATGAGTAGCTGCATGAAAATACTTGGTCTGTTAAAGTTCTGGTATTTGCAACACTTGTAGGGTTCTTTGAGATGTCCAACTATGAGGCTTTTTGTCAGCTGCTTGTGAAGAAAAATAGCTTCACAAGCTTTTTCTGAAGCAAACCCACATGCATTAGGTATCCTTGTCATGGTCTTAATTTATGAAGGCAGCAAGCCTATTGCAGCACCCCTATACAGGCTTTTAAAAAAAAAAAGTTCTTTAAGGGAGTTCATCATAATGTGGATGCTCGAGGAAAAGTAGGATAAGGGATTATTCTTGTTCTGCAGATGGAAACTGAAATGGGTGAACTTCATTAAGTAACTCTGTTCTGGGAATTGATGACAGAATTAGTAACTAATTAGATTTTTCTAAGTACCAGAGAAGCACTTCCACAAGAAGATCTTTTTCAGCGCCTTCTTTATCTGAACAGGTATATTTCCAAGAATGAAAATAGTTTCAGTAATTTCAATAGAAGCATCTATTTGTCACAAATCTTATGGTTTGGTGTACATTCGCATGCATTGGTAGTTTCCAACTCTTTAATATGTCACCAATTACTTTTTTTTTTTTCCCTGCTGTAAAAAGACTGCTGCCCATAGATTTTAATTTCCTACACTTGATTGTCTATTAGCCGTCAATACTTTTGATACCCAGTACTCGATGTGAGCAAGGTGACACTTATGTCTACAGTTGTGTAATAACATAACAGGAGTTTTTGTTTTAAGGAAATGTAATTAAAATTGTAAGCAATTACACTTATGGAATTGCACCCACTCATGTCATGTTCTCACTTATTTAGCAACCACTTTTTAAATTGGGAAACAGTTTACCAATCAGAATGCTGAAAATGTTTAAAAATGTGGTTTGGACACAAGTTTTGCCTGTCCTCTTAAGTGCAGACATACTTGCTGATTTTATGAAATTATTGCTGTTTGTTTTCAAATACAATTTGTTGAAGCTTGTTTACCACTGTTTTCATAGACAGGATGACATATCATAGGCGTAGTACAGTATAAACATTTTTATCTAGATATGAAGCTGTTTTTTCTATACTTTGTGAAACTTTAATGGTGGGACTCTTAAGTAAACAGATAAATATATTTGGCCCTAAAATATGCAGAGGCAAAAAAAAATGCGCAAACAGGTCAAAACATGAACAGTTTTTGTAGATTTATTGCATATATTTTTAGCTTACAGATTTCAGCTCTGTTAATAAAACACTGCTTCATGTTTTGTTTTTTTTTTTTTTTTTTTTTTTCCCAACCCTAACTTAGCTGTAAGAAGCTTATTTCTAGAAAGCTTTCCTTCTAGGTTACAAGGTTTCATGCCTGAACTGTAGCAAGCTGTTAAAGTTCATTTGCTTAAGGGCACTCTATCCTCCTGGATGTAATGTGCATAGCAAGTAGTGAAAAAGCACTTCAGGATCAACTCTGAGATCATTTAATTTCCAATAGTTGTGCAGAAAATTAAGTGTGTGTATTTTATGCAGAAGTGATGGGCATAATCCTAATGCTGTAGGTCAATAATAAGAGTCACTGCTTTGTTTTCATTGGGCTTTGCAGGGAAGTTCCATAAATATAGTAAATGTGTGACGAGTAGAAGCATGTAGAGAGGGGGAATATATATGGATCTGTAGTGAAAGCCATCTCTAATAAGGTGTATTTTTCAAGATGTGCATTAGCTGGTCCATCAAGAGTTAAAAGTCCATAATAAGTCCCCATCAAACTTGGAAAAATTATACCTTTATCTGAGCAAAACTTTCTGTGATTTGGGAGTGGAAAAGTTTGTTTAGGAAGCCATAACATTTAGTTTAATGTTCTTTCAATATGCACACTTGAATTTAAATTGAGCAAAGCACATATTTAAATTTTGTATTAGAAATTGTAATACACTTTGAGTTTGAAGATCACATTATTGTAACATTCCAGACATTAAACAGGTTCTTTAATTCAAAAGATTGTGTCACAGGTGCGTCGGGCCTTGTTTGGCAAAATTTGGGGAGATGCTATGTCAGGAGTTGCTAATGGAAGTTTTGGTGGGGGTAAGTTGTGGCTCTTGACTGTGCTGGAAGCATGGTTATTGCAACTTGTCTTGTGCTTTAACCCTTGTCTTCAGACAAGGCTATGGAAGGAAGAAACAAGTAAAATTAATACGGAAGGAGATAGGTGTGACTGCAAATTCTGCCTGGAAATGCAGACTGAGTTTTATTTGGGCTGGGTCAGATTCAGTCTGTACAATTTAGTGTGCTTGTAAAGCCACTAGACGAGATTGTGGCAGTTTTACAACGGCAACAAAGAGGGCAGAGTAGCTGTATGGCCTGATGTTGGGTTTGACTTTGATTTTTACTTTTTACTCTGTAAAGATTTCCCTGATATTTGGAGGTGAAGTGGCCAAGTAAAAGTGTTAGAAGCAGAAACACCTTTGGTTATCTGCAGTGGCAATGTCATATAATATGACCTTGTAGATACTCTTCAGTAGCTGATCCCAAAGCACATTACCCCCCCCACTCCTCTGTGCACCCAGATAAACAAAACAGCTCTGTCATGAATCCTGTTTTACAGGTGGGGAAACTGAAATGCGTTGCTCAGTGCCACCTAGGAGCACCAACCACAGAGCAAAGAAGAGAATGTCTTTGATCTTGAGTGCCTGTGCAAACTGCTTACTTCTGTTGCATTTACTTACTGATTACTTCATGTTGAAATGCTGCTTGGTGCAGTTCAGTGCTTTAGATGTGTGATTTCTTTACCAGTGTGATGTAAATGTGTGATTTTTCTTTACCAGTTAGAGAGCTCTAACAACCTTGATACCCGACCCCCCCCCCCCCCCCCCCCCTCAAGATAATGGATCTGTTCATCTTCATAACAATTCTGTGTTTAAGTGCTGAAGCAGAACTGACAAAAGACAGGATGATTGTCATCCATGCACGGAAGTCTCCACTTTGGCTGCTTCTCTTCTGTGTGTTTCCAAGCATAATTCATAACTGCAGCACGGCAAGGCTGAAGTAGGCAAAGTCAATTCCTAGGGTTGCAAAATGGCTCTAGTCCCATCTGCTTGGGGTTGTACCTGCCAAACCCTGGAAAAACAGGCTGCTACTGCTGTGTGGGTGGCAATTTATGGTCAGGTAGGTAGTGCTTGGGTTACAGTAGGGTGAAAGCTACCTCATCCGCTAACTGTCGCAGTCTGCCTGTGTGGTCATAGTCCTGTAATCAGAAGCTGAAACTCTACCTGATGCTGCTGTGGCCTATAACAATCAAAAATAGAGGAAAAAATACTGCAAAAACCTCTCCAAGTTCTACTTTTGCTCTAAATCACATGTAGTTAATAGTTCCCCTGGGTATGAACAGCTAAGTAGAAAAGGTGTGTTCACTTTGTGGCATGAGTATTTGCTGATCTTCAGAAGATTTGGTATGGCTTAAGTTAAGTCTCACAGTCCAGCTAATGCTCTGCATCTTTTTCAGTTGAGAGTGTTACTGCAGAAGTTTAAATGAACAAATATTTTGATGCTTTATCCTTCTTACAATATCTCATAATTAAGTACCAAATACAGAGTTAAGAAAAGTTATGAATAAAAAAAGTTAAGCTGACTTTCTTAAATCCTCAGAAATAATTTCTACTCTATAAGATTGAATATTGAATCTTTGTCATAGAATTGGAAAAGTGAAGAAAATGGATTTATCAGTCATGTCTTGCTTGAGGTGATTTTTATTTAAGGTTCATCTGAGAACACTGGATTTCAGCAAAGATACTCACTGGACAGCTCTCTGACAAGGTGATAATTGTACCCTCCACTGCTGTGGTAACTCTGAGTTTGAGCCTGGGCCCAGGCTATCCATCACGGGAGCAAGGATGCTGTAAAGTTGCATTAGAGCCTGCTTTAATGAAGTGTGTGGCTATTTCAGTGTTACTTCTCAGTACTACTACAAATGGGGACTCCAGTAATGGATTGTGTTCAGACTAAAAGAAAAGATAGGTGTCATTGTGCAGTGGACAGCAGAAACCTGCCAACTGCTGGAGCAGCAGAAATTACCTGAAAGAAAAGCTACGTGTCAGAGGAGGAAAAGAAATGGATTTAACTCAAGATATTCAGAAAGTGGAGTTTAGGGTGCTATACAGTAGCATCTGAGTGTTGAGACTGGGACTGCTGATAAGACTGAGAACTAGAAATTGTGCATTAGTTGAAAATATAAGCTAGTGTCTAAGGTGTGGTGTGTTTAAATTACTTATTTGTAAGTGAATTTTAACATCAAAAAGGTGTTGCATTCTTGTTTGGAGTTTTTTTTGGTACCGCAAAAATTATTACTAGAGTGCTTAGGGTGATACTTTGTGCTGTAAACAGGTTTTATTGTATCTTCAGGTTTTGGAAGAAGTGTGGCATTACTTGGTGTTATCTGAAAGATAAAAATTCCCATTAATTAGTGAAATATATTTTGATTACACAAGACTCTTTGGGAGGAGATAAATTCCTTATGGTGTCCACCTTTTCATGACATGACCATATGGATAAACTAGAAACTGAATTGAGGTAGTCAGTACCCACACAATAGTCTTATACAGAGAAATTAAAACTTTCATCAGTTCATAGCCAGCACTGCTGCTCTGTTGACTTAAAGAATTGTGAAGTCTGTGCTTGTATCTATGTGCTTCATGGATGAGTTAATTCGCTTCAGAGTTGATGAGTAGCTGTAAATGAATCTTTGGGCCCCAACTAAGAGGGACTTTATCTACAAAGAGGGTTCACTATCTCTTCCAGTGATAGTGAAGTCCTCTGGTGCCTTTCTAGTCCAGCTTATAACGGTGTGGAAGGTTTTTTTTGTTGCTTTTTGTGCAGATTTGCGATCATTACTGTAGATGGCAGCAGAAGCTAAATAAAATACAAAGATCTTAAAAATTAATTAAACCCCTCTCTGCTGCTGTCTTGTGTGGTTTTTTTTTTTTTTCTTGGTGCCTGCCAGCTGTTCTCAAGGATTAAAACAATTATAGGCAGCAGAAGCTAAATGAAATAAATTATATATTGAATTAAGGTTTCACTCGGGCAGTTGAGTGTTTTTGTATGTGGCTGTGTTGGTTCTTGGTTTATCCTGTGTCAGATACTAAAATCCAAATTTAAAGCTCTGATAATCTCTGAATTCGCTCTTCTTTCTTCTGTACATGCTGTGGTGTCAAAGAGAGAGCAGCAGCAATTCTGAAAAATGATAATGTCTCTGGGTATACTTTTATTTTTACTCCTGTTTGCTTTCTGTTGTTGCAACTAAATTGACTTCATTCTCCTGTTCTTCCTTTTCTTAATGTCCTTCCTCTTCCTTTAGTATGTTGGCTGTCTGTAATCTGTGTCCTTGGATGTCACCTCCTTTCAATGTACAGAACACATAAGGAAAAATGTTATAATGTGCTATCATGCTAATTAGCTGCTTAATAAGAGTGCTGATCTCCACTCATGCATACCAAGGTATCAGGAAGAAGCACAGGGGACTCTTAGGGCAGGGGTTGGCCTGTTAGAAGTATTTACAGTATTTCAATACTGGACTGATCTTTAATGGAAAATTACTCCCAATCATAAGTTTATTATACAAAGCAATAGATGATTCAAATAATGAAAGGGCATAAAACCAAGTGATTATGTGTGAACTTCAAAGTGAGCTTCAGGGGCAAGAAATAAATAAGTGTACCAAAAGTTCCAGACGTGTATAGTGAAATGGCTTGAAAAGAATGATCTGAGGGAGCTAGGGGTCTGCAGTCTTTGTTTTTACTCTAAAAACCATAAAACTCAATTTTCTGCATGGTAGACATTTTAAATTAAGCAAAATGTAGCGCATCAAAATGACTCCGTGCTTTTGAAATAGTTCTGAAATCCTTTTATTATGAAAAAACTATGGGAGAGTATGAAACTGCTGTTTAAGAATTATGTTCAGTATATGATGAAGGTGGGCACAAAGCTCTAGATATGAAGTTTATGAATGTATTAATGCACTGCTTGGGGGAATTAAACTTTAATATTGATGATAAGCCTTCCATAATAAAATGTGGGAAGAGCAAGAGTAAATTTCTCTTGCAAAGTCCCCAAACTATTTAAATAACTGCATGCAAGCTGCAGCATCTCCTGAGACGTATTATAAATGAACTTTTACATAATCATATGCATATGAATGTACATTGTGTATAAAGTGTTTTGTTAAGAGTTGCTTCCTCCCCTGCAAAAGATACTGTCCTAAATGACTATATTCCTTTTAAGTGATTGATCTCTAGTAGCGATTCCGCAATATTTCTCTCAAGATGCACATCGTTCACTCCCCAGAGTGCATACCAGTGGGAGATCTTCTGTTGATTGCTTTGAAATGGTGAGAGATGTCTACAGTGGATTTGTATGCCAGTCTGATGTTATTTTTAGATAACATTATGGAAGAGAGATTCTAACACTTCAAAATGTGAAATGTTGAACTGAGAGTGGAAATTGTAAGCTACAGTGATACAGAATATAGCATCAGACTTCTGTCAAACAAATATGTCTAAAAAAAAAAAATCACATACTCATGCTTCTCATCAAACAAGAGAGAAAAATGTCATTTTAGATAGCCACTATGAAAAGTGAAGGTGTTTGGAAAGTTATCCTTGAACTGCAGGGAGCTGACAAGTTGTTTTTATTGCTTTCATATCAGAGTGCAGAGATGCAAATCTAAAAGCTTGCATTTAGAAGAGCTTGTGTGATGAACTCACCTGCTACAGACCTTTTGAAGCAGCTGCTGACTAGAGCAGCTATTTGATCTGATGATCTTAGGATGTTGCACTGCCAGTTTAGATCTGTATCTGGTGAAGAGAAGATACCTGTTCATAGATTATTCTTGCAGAACTACAGATTTTGAGGGATGTCAGCAAAAACTTCAAAACAAATCTGCTCTTCATTCTTTGCTCTTTGTGCTGCAGTAGAAGGTGGGAGTTTTAGGAGATAATCTGTGCTACCAGTTTGGCTATCCATTAGGGAGATGTGCTGGTTTTAGTTGGGATAGAGTTACTTTTCCTCACCATAGCTAGTGTGAGGCTAGGTTCTGGATTTGTGATGAGAAATACCTTTAGTTTTTAGCTGTTGCCAAGCAATGCTTACATTAAGCCAAGGACTTTCTTGGTTTCTCATCTTGCCTGTGTCTTCCCACCTTCTGGGAGTGGGCTCAGCCAGGACATCTGGGAAGCTAGGCAGGGACACAGCCAGGACAACTGATCCAAACTGACCAAAGGGACATTTTGTGCCATTAAACATCATGGTCAGTGTGGTGAGTGAGTGGCT
Source organism: Rhynochetos jubatus (assembly GCA_027574665.1). Taxonomy (NCBI): domain Eukaryota; kingdom Metazoa; phylum Chordata; class Aves; order Eurypygiformes; family Rhynochetidae; genus Rhynochetos; species Rhynochetos jubatus. The sequence continues at coordinate 14,603,364 of CM050664.1, read as the reverse complement.
GGGTGGTGCTCAGTTGCTGGCTGGGGTTAAACCATGACAGTGGAGAATATGAAAATGAATGTAAGTCAAAGCAGGAAGCATCCGTAGACACCAACACCAGAATGGAGTTCTGGTAGGGTTATTTTTTTCAACTACTCGGAGAAGTTGTGAGGCAGGGTGAACTCCAGCTGTACAGGTTTAACGTGGAAAACCACCACCACCAAGTATGTTTTTGTTTATTGTACTGGGATATTATTAGTATTTTATATTTCTCACTTCCTACAAGTGTGGTATCTTCTGGTACCTGCAATGAGCCGAGCTGTGCAGACTCTGAAGTGCTGTGCATGTAGGATCATGGAATCATTTAGTTTTGGAAAAGACCTTTAAGATCATCAGACCCAACCATTAACCTAGCACTGCTGATACCATGTCCTTAAGCACCTCATCCACATGTCTCTTAAATACCTGCAGGAACGGTAACTCCATCACTTCCCTGGGCAGCCCATTCCAATGCCTGACAGCCCTTTGGGTGAAGAAATTTTTCCTAATGTCCAACCTAAATCTCCTCTGGTGTAACCTGAGGCTGTTTCCTCTTGTCCTAACACTTGCCACTTGGAAGAAGAGACCAACCTCCACCGCTCTGCACCCTCCTTTCAGGCAGTTGTAGGGAGCAATAAGGTCTCCCCTAAGCCTCCTCCAGGCTGAACACTCCCAGCTCCCTCAGCTGCTCCTCAAAGGAATTTTGCTCCAGACCCTTCTCCAGCTCTGTTGCCCTTCTTGGAACCTCAATGTATTTCTTGCAGTGTGAGGCCCAAAACTGAACCCAGGATATGAGGAGTGGCCTTACCAGTGCCCAGGACAAGGGACATGATCCCTGCCCTGGTCCTGCTGGCCCCACTGTGTGTTAACATAGAATAATTTCTCCCCTGGTTAGATTGCTTTTGGGAGATGTTGTCCTAATGACCTTCCAAGCCAACAAAATGGTTAGTGAAACATTACAGACTTTTTTCCTTTCTACCTTAGCAAAGAGGAAGGAGTTTCTTCATTGCGATACTGGAAGAAATATATTTTTAATTTCTAGTTAACAGAAAATCCTTATGTATGATCAATTCAAGACATTTTGAAGCAGTTATTGCTATTACTAAAGTTAATCAAAACTTACTGCTGTGTAAGAAAAATCAATAGAAAACAGATTGAGATCATCTAAGTAAGGATAATTCTGCTGCAGGTCTTCTATAGCTTCACCCATGAATAAGCAGGAGCCTGACTTCTGGAATTTTCATGTGTCCTACTGATGTCTTTATTAATCAACTAAGTGCCAAACCCTCCAGTTATTAAATTTCATGTATCTGTGTTTTCAGTTACATGGTGGTTTTTATGGTGATTTCCCATAGTTTGCAAAAGAATGATTGGTGAGCTGAATTAAATTTGGATGATGATGGTGCCATGAAGTGTATAAAAGTTGCCCTTAGGATCCTTCAGGAAGTTGAAGATGCTTTCAATGCAGATGCAATGTAGTGAGTTACAATTAGATCTGGTTTGAAAACGTGATTTCACTGAGACTTCATTGTGGGCAAGAAGTGAAGGGAAACTGTGTTTCTATTTACCTTTAAGTGTTTCAGTGTTTCATTTGGACATACCTTCAATTTTGAGTTTTGTTCTGTACTACATGTAATTATATTTTGTACTATGTCCCTATATAGATATAATGTACTGTACTGTATATATTAGGTTAATATACACATACAAGTTTACATTACATAAATATTATAGTGTGTATTTAGTATTTTATATATCCAATATCTTTTTTAAGGACCTTATAAAAGAGAGTGGTGGTATTTCAACAGAAGATCAAACTACAGAGTGATTTATGGTTAATGGCAGAACTAGGGAAAATCTGCACTGTTTGACTCTGTGGCTTGCCTGTACAGCACTGGTCATGGTAGGCAAACAACTGGCAATCCCATTTGGTGATTTGCTGTTACAGAAAAATAGATAGGCTACGTGTGTTCTGACTTTGGGCAGAGTTAGTAATTGATTTGAGGAAATGATTGAAAATATGCTTAATATACAAATTATTCATAGAATCACAGAATGGTTTGGGTTGGAAGGGACCTAAAGGATCATCTGGTTCCAACCACCCTGCCATGGGCAGGGACACCCTCCACTAGAGCAGGTTGGTCCAAGCCTCATCCAGCCTGGCCTTGGACACTTCCAGGGATGGGGCATCCACAGCTTCTCTGGGCAACCTGTCCCAGTGCCTCCCCACTCTCTCTGTGAAGAATTCCTTCCTGACATCCAATCTATATCTCCCTGCTTTCAGTTTAAACCTGTTACCCCTTGTTCTGTCCCTACAGGCCCCTGTAAAAATTCCCCCCCCCCCAGCTTCCTTGAAGGCTCCCTTCAGGTACTGGAAGGTGCTATAAGGTCTCCTTGTTCTTGTCCATTAGTTAATTATTTCCTGGTGTTAGTGACATTTTCATACACCTATCCCTATACTTGTATGCACCCAACATGAAAATTTAAACAAAATTTGATGACAGATTGAAATTCCTAATTAGCTCTCAGAGTGTTTGTGTGTCTCTTCCTGAGAGCTCTTCACTAGCTTTTCAGTGCATGTAGTCACTGCAGATCACGTGACAGTGAAAAGTACATTGTTGCTTTGGCTTTATTTTTTTCCCTTTTCTCCTTAGAATATGTTTTATTCAATCATTTTTGGAATAGAGTAAATCTGTAACTTTCTTTTAATCCAAAGGAATTTAGTAATTAACAACTTCTGTCTTCATTTATTCATGCTCAGGACAGGCAGCTATTGTTTCCATTTACCATGTCGGGCTGGATTGTTGGTGCACACCCATGATGAGTTGAAATTGATTGCCCAGATTTCTATTTTTGTGAAGATAGACTTGATATCCTACTTAATTCTAGGATACAATAAAAACATCACTACAAATATAACTGTTACTTTTATCCAAATAATATAACTTTATAATGTATATTCCCTGATTTTTAATGCAGTGCATAGCTGACTGGGCAGAAGGAATTGTGTGCTGTTTGTAGGCTATGACAAAAGAAAAGGGATTGTAACTGTTCACATTTTTTGTCTATTTATTAAACTACTGCTTATATTTAGCAAAGGATTTTGGGATAGTGGAAACAGACTTATTCAATGTGCACATTTGAAATGGTTACTCTATAACTTGCCCTAATTATATGATTTTGATTATGGTAGGAAAATGGTCTTTTAACTCTGAAAGCAGACAACATTCAAAAGAGGTAAATACATATTTACCTGCATTATACTGTGTGTAACAATATGTTTTAAGAGCATACTCAATGGAGTGTAACAGCATCTTCGTAGTCATTAGGAACTACTTATGTGTGGTTAAAAAATAATAATTCTGAAGACCTATTTACCTGATAGATTTAATGGTCCTGATGGAACTATTAGAAGCTAAATAACAAAGCTTTAAAAAACATCCTAAATATTTCTAAGAGACCTAATGGTTCCTAAGGAGCTACATTTACAGTCAGTCTGGCAAGCTGCAGATGCCATGTAAGAAGCCAACACTATCTGGAGAACCAAGTGATACAGGAATGAAAAAGCTGCTTATGATGCTTACAGCCTGCACTGCATTCTGCAATTGTGGAATATAATAACTCGGCTAAAATGAAGTTGTCTTTAACAAAAAATACCAAAGTACAGCTCCTGCCATCACATTATTTGAATGTTAGTTTCTTCCCATTCTCTCCAAGCAGGACTTGTGCCCCAGTTAGCAGTAAGTGCTTCTCTGGGGGCAGCAGTCCCACAGAGGTAGGTGTGCTGAAAGCATGGCTGTGGAGATGAGACAGGTAGAGTTCATGCAGCCATTTGTAAACCCCAAGAATGAAATGTTCTGGGATTTTTCATCCCAGAAGGTAGGGAGTTCTGGAGTGTTAAAAAATTTCTAAGAAATTACTGTGAATTTCCCTTTCCTGATTAGTTCAGTGTAGTAGTAGATTAGTAATGGCTTCTTGTCTGTAGCCATTGCTCCCTCAAGTTCTGTGTATGTGTCACATACTGTTTTGTCAGTCTGTGCTAAACAAGAGGCCAAAGACAAGCTGTATATGCAAATAACCATTCTACAGAAGAGTAAGAACTGTACTGCAGATGGATTGAATCTCTACCTGCCTGTATTATGCCTCAGAGTAGATGTCCAACTGTTAATTTAAGCTCAGTGTCATCCAAACCAACTTCTTAATTAGCCTTCCAGGCTCCTGGAAGACTCTATCTTGCCCCTCAGCACTATAATAAAGGCATCTTTTCCTAATGTCCCTTGCCTGCCATGTTTCAGTCAGGCCACTTCATCTGCAGTAGTGTTTTCAGGAGCTTGCCTCTTTCTTCCAGCACACAGCCTGAACTCTTATGAGAGATAATCTGTACTAAATACATGGATCGCTGTAACCTTAGGGCCTCGATTCCTATAATGAAGCCAGGTCTGTTCAGATAAGTGCCTAGGAGTGTGAATCCTGCCTTTAAGAACACTTACCATGCTTATGAATTTTTCTTCTTTACTTCAGCTGCATATCTCTTATCTTACCACATGAATCATGAAATGTAAACTTTCACTGAGGCTGTGTATCTAAGTTTCTTGAAAAATGTGTATTTACACTTTTTTCTTTGAGACGGGAGGAGCTCTCTATTGTGTGTTTTTGTACGGGATGGGGTTTTTTATGTTTTGTTTTTTGTTTTGGTTTTGCATTGCACACAGTGCTACTACTCAGGCTTTCTGAGACAGCATGCTTCACTTCAGTGTTTGGTGGCTCAAAAAACACTTGAACCCAGTAGAAAAAAATAATTAAATGTGATAGCAATTAAAATTGTTGCTCTAGATGTCGAGTGGAAGACATTTCTGGTGTTCTGTTCTAACCAAAGAAATATTTTCTCAATTAATAAAGATACCTAATGATTAAATAGATCAATTGAGGGGTTTTTATGCCGTGAAAGAAGTTTCTTTTTTTTGTTATGGCATGGATAACTTTAGGGTTATTTTTTCTTAAACAGTTTGCTGCTAATGAATATAAAATTAAAATTTTGATATTCACAGCAGTGTGACACCACAGACTCTAGTACAAAATATGCCTTTTTGTTGGGCTGGAAAGACAGTTCATGAGAAAAGCCAATAGATAATTTGAAAGTATATTTCCTTGTAGTTCACGGATTTGGTTTTCCATGTTCTAATTCTCTAATGACTTCAGCTTTGCAAAGTTGACGAGGTTTTAAAAAGATTGGGTGAAGAACTCTGTCATATAACTGCCAGCCTAATATCTAACATCTTAACTGCTCTTCCATGAATAAAGTTTTAGGCATGGTGATGTTGATAAATTAAAATCTGTAGGTACGATTAGGTGTATATGGAGCTCGAATAACAGAACTGTCTAGATACTATGAATAAAACAATGAAGCGCAAGTACTGACTTCTCTGGATCTCGTTACACAAGAATAGCCTTCTTGTTAGGTCTTTTGAGTCAAGTATTTCTCCTGCTGGGTTGCTGTTTCTGAGTCCAAAGCAACAATGGACAAAGAATGTGCTTGCTCTTTGCTGTCTTTGTGTTCATTCTAAGAGTTATTTCTACAAATAAAAGTACTATCTCTACCTGGGTGAGTATATTTCCATCTATATCAGCAGCAGTGCTCGTTTGCTGACAGTGGAACTGAGTGCTAGGAAGGAGTGAGCATGAGGACCCTAATTTTGACACTGGAATGTGCGAAAAGGCATATTTGCCTTTGTCCTTCAGGAAACTAGTGTTGCTCAGAGATCCTAGACACAGGAACACATCCAGAATCTCAAAGTAGAGTTGAGAGTAACTAAATACTTTGAGTTTATAGTCTGAAAGACTCACTGGATCCTAAATTTCACATCTGTCTCTGGTATTATGGGCCAAATGAGAACTCTGCATCTGAAGGGAGTTGCAACTGAGAGTTTGGTACTGAAGCCAAAAGCTGCCATCTGTGGTTGTGCTTTCTACACTTGAATAACTTAAATTTGAAATCCAAATTGCACTCAGGAACACACCTCTGTTTCAGAGGGCTGGCTTGGTTATATGCATATGTTTAAAAATGGTATGGAGCTCATTTAAGGTTTGAGCCACCAATGTTACAATATCACAAAAGCAAAAACTGTCTGTATGTGTGCCTATCTGTATATAAATATTAATTGTTCAGGTGCTAAGCCACTTTCAGAACTTGCTGGCAAATTCAGTATCTCACATATAAATGGTAGCATGGTGTTCGGGTTCAACTTCAACTCCTGTTATGCCACTTCTTGCCTAAGAACATGTAAAATAGCGACTCCTATATGTTGTATTATTGTCTATGAGTTACAGTTGAAAGAGTGGGCCTTGCTTAGCCTAAGGGAGAGAAAAACGTGTGAAGACATACTAGAAGCCTTTAGATGCATAAAAGGCTGCAGACATTAAGGTAATGATGATAATGCAGACACACAGGGGAAAAGAGCAAAAGGTAATGGGTTTAAATTGTAGCAAAGGAGATCTAGATCCGACGTTAACAAAGGCTTTCGAACTGAAAGCTCAGAATTAAGCACAGGAATAAATGACTTGGGGAAAGTGGAGTTTTCATAACTAAAGGCTTTTAGAAAGAGGTTAGATGGATGTCTCTGTGGAATGACTTGAGTTGTATATACTGCTTTTTCAAGTTAATTCACTGGCTTCTTGTGCTGTCTCTATTGCTTGTTCCCATTTTTCTATATTCTCTTTTGGTCCTGTTTCATTCCCATTTTGGGTATACTAGTGTTTGGAAAAATTTCTTAGCCAGCTGTATTATTAAAGGAAAATAGTTGTTTTAGGTGGTCAGTAAAGGCCCCAGATGCTTCCTTTGTTACTTATTTTAACCAAATTTTAAGTCTAGAGCTGAAAATGCCAAGTCTATTGTGTGTTTGGGTTTTTGCTAATTAAAAAAAAAGGCTTAATTGATTAAACTATTTGCAGAACCTCCTATTGCCCAGTTGCATTGCTATTAACCATCTTAGATTCTGTAATTTACAGCTAGATTTTTGAAAACCTTGGATAATCAATTAATTTTGAAGAAAATAGTTGAGGAACTTTGAGCCAAAGCAAGTGCTTTCATTGAAGTCTGGCTGTCTACAATCACAAGGCCACCTCTGTAATTATCCTTGAGTACCTCTTTTCAATTGGGAAAACTGCCCTGGGCTTTACAGTTTGATTCTTGAGACCATGCCTTTTATTCAGACACGTTATTTAAAGTGAACACACTCTTGCCACGGCATTGTACTCTACTACGGAAATTCTTGGTATCGCTGGCTTGTGGAGCTTGCTGTTCTTGATGTGTAACAGTCATGCTCGCTGTGCACAGAGAACCTGTGAACTCCTAGAGTATGGTGGTTTTCCCACATCCCACCCCACCCCCTGCCAACATCGACTCTAAAGCTGCAATGCACCATTTTTAGATGTGGGAGAATCTGGGGTAGTGTCTTAGATTGCAATTGGCAAACAAAGGAGAAGCAAAGCATTGTGATTGCTGTACTTAAAAGTGGAGAGACAGTCCTTGAAGGCAGAGCTGCATTCACTTCCAGCACCGATATCAAGAGAAACATCTTAATAAGGAATATGATTATTTGTGGTCTTCAAGGATTTGGATCCAATTCAATCATTGGCATTGCTCTTTTCTATTAATTAAGTTTACTAAGATGGACTTGGGCCTTTAATTGTAATTATGAGGACAATGCTGAGGATATTCAACAAAATGTAAATGAATTATGAGTTAAAAGAAATCCACAACCAATATCATATCTATTTTAACTTTCAAGAGTACTTGAAACTTTCTAGAGTTTCACTCCTTTGTAGAGTAGGTATCTGTGGCCTGAAGAAGGATTGAGGGCAGAGAAAGTGTTAGAGTTGTGTGGGGCTAGAGACAGGTATGATTTTCTTTATGGTTCTGATTGAATAATTCTGAACCTACACAGAGCTGCTCACTTCTGTAATCACTCTATAAATTAGTTACTATCTACTAATGACATGAACTTCTCTATTGCTAGCACTGCAAATGCTATCCCAAAATTCAGATCAGCTTAGATGCTGACATTTAGTTATAGGGCAGGAGTTAGTCACCTTACCCGTAGAGTTTGATGTATGTAGTAGGAGAATATACACCATATTTATGCTAGGCAGTTGATAAAATAGTGTTTTATAATGAAGATTGGAAGAAGGCAAGAAAAGTGCAGTACAGTTTTCACAAATACCTTCCTCTTAAATCATTATTTTGCTTTTTCGTTAACTGAATGTCTGATAAAAGATCTGAACTGTGTACAGGACACTTTTGCGTTTGAAATGGATAATCAGATAAATCAATACTTATGATGACAGTGGATATTCAAGTAATGTTACAATCAGTTAAATAGTGTTAATATGTATAGTCTTGAGGCTGGAGATTTTTGTTAATGAAGTTTAAATATATAAGTAACAATATATCCATGCAGTGTTAGTAGGCCTTTCAAAGGCAATGTTTCTTCTTCCTGAAAGAGAATGTGTGCAATAACAAACACGCCCAAAACCCAAAAAAACTTCAACAAAAGGCCAAACAATTTCATTAAGGCAGTTGACTCACACTAAGTGCAGTGTGGACTCACAGGTAAAATTAATGCTTGAGAATAATTCACTGATCTTGGCGATTTTTTATTTTATTGGCTAAAGTGAATGGATGCATGGAGGAAACAGGAGCTGGATGTGGAATAGATAGAAATATCTCCCTGTTCATTGTGTACTTGATATTTGACTGTTTGATAAATAACACTGCTAACTGAACTAGCAATATCTATTGATTTTACTGCTCAAAAAGCATACATACTAAACAAAGTGCCCAGCCCAGGCAGTTTCTAACCTTTATTGTTTTGTTGGCATTGCAACGAGAAAAACCTCCTCTGGCTAGTAAAGTGATGTAACATGTTCCCACAGATCAAGATAAATTTCCAAAATAGTTGAAGATAGGTAGAGCAGCTCCAACAATCATAATTTTCAGGAGACAAGTGAGAGAAGCTGACAGAATTTTCTACTATTAAGAAAAAAACTTAACAGAACTCAAATTCCTTTTCCTTTTTTGATATTTTATTGAAGAGTAGGAGTTAAGGAATTGATCAAATCTGTTACTTATTAACCTGAGATTTTTATCATTTGCCATCAACAAGGAAGGAAATTTGTTTGGATAGCTTAGGTGATTTGAGTGCAGCCGAGCACCAATGAGTGTGGGGGATGAAAAGTCAAAGCTAAGCCTGTGGGTGCAATGACTTGACAAGTGCAGTCTTCTCTGAGGGTTATATCCCACATGATTTTTCCTATTCAGTTCTCACATGGAAATAATCTGATAGCATAGAACAATAACAGTTACCGCAACTTTATGGTTTCACTGAGGCCTTTGCTGCATTGTTAGGGCTGTCACATTTTAGTTATGAGAGCCTGTGTGGGAAGAGTCAATATTATGTGCCTCAGCTGTGGCCTGTGCCACCAACAGTTACTGAAGTATGAAACAATGCATTGGTCTATTGAAAAGAAAATGTTAATGCGTTGGTATTTTGTCAGAGGAAAGGAAAACATCTGTCAGTTTTCCTTCAAGTAAGAAGGTATGAAATAGTATTGGAGGAAAAAAGGGTGACAAAAATAATAAAAGTATTGGATAGAATCTTTCCTTGATGTCATGCTTGTGGCTATTTCCTGCGTGCCTTTCTTGTGGCAATGTTGAAAGCCCTTTCTGTATGTCCACGTTCCTGTGAGCGTATGACACTAATAACGAGATCCAGCTACGGATGCACACAAGGAGGGGAGGGTGGTGGATTACAACAGGTGAGGTTTTGACCCTTTGTACCATTTGTCATTGCAGACTGTTTTGCAGAGATGATGTTGGAGGAGATACCTTTTTTTTTTTTTTTTTAAAGTCTGGGGGGCATTAGGGGTGGCTTTGAAGGTAACTTATTGCAAGCTCCTGCAGAGAAGGAAAAATCCTTTGCTTCTAGAGTCAATGTGTGGAATTAGGGAGAGTTTGTGGGAAATGACTGAACCTGAACAGTTTTATAATGTATTTCAAATTATAACTTATAGTCACATTGAGCTGAGGAGTTTGAATTCACATTAGAAAACCTTCAACATATGTTAGTTAAATACAGCATAAATACAGCAATTCCATCTTGTTTAAGCATAATAGACACACTCTGCTGAGTCACTCCCTACTGCTTTATGCAGAACATGCTTTGCTTGTGCCTAAAGAGTGTTATTAAAGAGACTGCTGAGTAGAGAGAGCTTGAACAAAGAGATCTCAAAGTAAACACTGACATTTGTTACTGCCTCTGTTCAGCACGGCTGAAAGTCCCCGGGAACTGGGGAAATTGAGCTGTCAGATCTATGAAGATAAAATGAAACTTTGTTCTATGGCTTCAGTCCCTTAGGAAAGTTTTTCAGGTCATTTAGCATTAGTATTGTGAGGAGGGCTTCTTATTATTTTCTTAAAAATTACTCCCTCTTGTTGATAAATACAGAATGACAAGTTGGCATTGATATTAGCCCATTTCTGTTCGGTTAAGGCAATGCCTTAAAAACTGACGACGCGTGTTTTGCAGTCAACTTGGCTGGTCCATCAGGGGGACAGGATGACTGATGTGTGTCAATTGACTTGTAAATTCTAGTTAAGCATATTCACCGTGTGACTTGGCAAGTAAGCATAAGATGCTCTGGGAAGAAGATTCACTTCTCATACTTTCTGAGCATAAACATAGCTGCTGTTTAAAAATTATAAGGATTTAGGGGAAAAATGGAATTACAGTGAAGCCAATGTTTGACCCTTTAAATTGCTGAACAAGGCCTTATTTGAGATTTTGGTAATGTAATTTAAGAGGAGGAAAACCTCAGCATTTATAGAAGTCTCATTAAGGCTTTCTTTGGACTGCTGCTCTCATGAGTTTTTATAAATTGTGTGTGCTGCACATATTTCAGTATTGGGTATACATTATCGAAACAACAATAACTCTTCATTCTGAAAAAAAAAGTTATCAAAAAACCCACCCCCACTCCTAATTTTCACAGTGATTTTCAATTCCATTATTTAAGGGCCTGGAAAAGGCTCTATGGGCTCAAATTTAGGGTTGGTGCAGCTCTGACCAATGTTCTGCTCTGGGTCACATACTGTTTGAAGGTGGGAGAACAGGGAGCAGCCAGTACTGCTGTACCAGTATTTCAGTAGTAGTCTTCATGTTCTGCTGGGGACCTAGTTAAGCAGGTTTTAACTGTGCTGCATTGCCACTCTCTCCCCCAGCTGTGCAGGCAGATCAGTCCATAATAAAAGGTGAGGATTTGTGTCCGATTTCACAGTGCAACTTTCCTTCCAGTAAAAGTAGAGCTGGGAAGATACAGCTAGTCTCTCCACAGCCCTAGGTGATTAAACAGTGTAGCTATGCTCCTAAAAAAATGTAATGCAGTCTTAACATTGAATCCATGTTTACACCTTCAGGAAACTGTACTGTGAACACTGGATATAAGGCAGTTTCAGTGCCTATCAGTAATTCTTACTGAATATAAAGGGGTATTATGGCTTCTAGTATCAAGTCCCATGATCAGAATGCAGGATTATTTTCCTTTAAGATAATCTCTTTTCTATTGCTTCCTATGCTCAAATGTCTGAGGGGTGAAAGAATATAGAGTAAAATATGAAACATGCCAAAATCCATCACTTTTCTGTAGAGAGATGGACTTAAAACAAGGAGCCACCCTTGATTAGAGTTATGTTATTTACAAGCTGGCTGTTGTTACTAAATAAATGGGAACTTCATTAGGTGTAAAGAAAACAATTTTCTTTGGGACATGAAAATGTACACGAGATAAGGAAAGTATACAGATTAATATTTTATTTTTTTATGGGTACAGTCGCTGTTTCTGCCAAACTGAACTCTGACGTTGCTAGGATTTTATGTAACTAGCTGACATTATAATCTAGTGACTCTAAGAATAAGTAAGCCTGAGATAAGAGGACAGGTCCCAGGTAGAGTCACTTGCCATGTAAATTTGGCCTAGTCAGTAACCACGGAGCTGGTTCTGCAGTTGAAATGGATCAAAACACCTAGAGTCAGTCTTGGCAGCTGAAATGTATCTCTCGGTGGAGTGACATGGACAAGCAAGACAAGGTATGGAATGTAGTTCATCTGGCACTGTGGATGTTTGAATTTAGCTCGTTCCTGTGGGTCTGCAGAAGCAGACATACCCACAACAACTGGAAGTTGCAGCATTGTCCTGTCCAACAGTGAATTTAACCCCATACAAAGCTCTGTTCCCCACTGCATGCCAAATAAAAATGCTCAGGCATATAGTCATCCTGAAATAAATGTGAGAGCAGATTCTGCAGCTTGACTTGTGCACTGTTGTAACGTGTGCGTGAACACTGATGTGAATGTTCAGTTTGCCCTTCTCTCTGCAGACTGACTGGTATAAACTGTGGGTCGGTGTTTCCTTCCCTTCCATATTCCATATGTTGGCAGTAACACAATGGCAGTATATTCAGTTTGCTTTATTAAAGCCAAGCAAGTGTTGAAATTTAAATCTCTATCATTTCACTTGCAAATCCACTTATGGTAAAATCAATGTTTTCTTTCCAAAACAAGAAAGAATAGGCAGTCTTGTAATATCAGAGAAATGTATGATGATGACAACTCCACAAGTTTTTGTTTTGTAACAGTGAATCTTCCTAACATACAAAAGTTACAAACTAGTCCTGACTTAAGAGTGTTATTATCTGAACTGTAGGATGTCCCCTATGCACTACAGCATGGGCAACACTGAAGAATTGTCTGTGCGGTAAGGATTTAAGTGCCCAGGTGGCCCAGGAAAAGCCTGTGTAGCTTGTGTCACTGTCCACAAGGTGAAACCTGTCATGTAACAGGTAGGTGACTATTTTCCTTTGAGCAACAGGAACATGGTGGTTCCTGTAATCAAGTAGAGCAGTGAGCAGTAGTGTCTGCTGCTGGATGCTTTGTAGCAAATTGTGATAGATCTCCTGTTGGAAAGCTGCATAGTATCTTCCAAGGATAAGAAAATCTGTCTTAGCAAAAGACTAGAGAACAAAAGCAAGAATATTATGCCACTGTGGGAGTCCTTGCTGTGTCTTTCTTGAAGAAACTTTAATCTTTCTAGTTGAAACAAATGCACAAAGACAAAAAAGGGCAGCTGATAACAGATGTTGTGTGGAAAATGATGAAACTTGTAACAATCCGGCTAACAAAATCCTCTGTCCAAATTTGCTGAGTGAGGATCCCTGTATCATAAATGGAGGATTGGAGGCTGTGAAAGGTTGGCATTGCTCTGTCATCTAGTAGAAAGATCCCTAGTTGAAGTAAGTTTATGAAACATATGTCTTAATAGAAGAGCTTTTTTCTTCTCCTATGCCTTTTGTACCTTTTCTGCATCATCTCAGCACCCAGCTTTATGTGTGTAAAGTCTTGCTCACTCTACCACTGAGTCCTGATTAAACAGTGCTTCACTGAGCTGTAGGCAGCCAGGGGACAGGATGTTTAAGGCTTGTCATGTGCCTTTCATAGACAGGCAGGTATCAGCTCCTCTACACATTTGCTTGAGCCCTTTCTATTATGGAGTAGTTACACAGGGAGCAGAGCAGCCACTGTCAAATCATTCACCGAATTGTAATACAACTGTGTAGGCAATAGATGGGTTACAGACAGCTAACACAAGGGCATGGAGGAGAGAACTGGCTTGACACGGTTGACTTCTGACAAAGGAGAGAAGGAGATCAAGTAATCAAACTATAACTGAGTCAGAAACCACATCAGGTTACAGCCAGTTATCAGAGCAGAGTCCATTGCTAAGGTGAAATTGGTGAAAATTCTCACTGGGCAGTTTTTAATAAAGATTTAGAAAATTGCTAAGTAATTTTTATATTCAGGAGGAGCACTTTAAGTGTTTCTTCATTTTTAAATGTTATTTCTATCCTGTAAGCTTTCTTCAGAAATTGTTTAATTCACCTAAAAGATTATTTTTAGGGAAATTCTGTCTGTTTTGAAACTATTAAAGATCTCCTCTTGGAATCTGATGTCCATTTCAGAAGTGAATTCCCACATGTTGCATACAATTTTGAGCTGGGTAACAGCCATCTGCTTTGACTGCACATCTTCATACCCTGAAAGTAAAACAGTCACAAATCCTTTTGATGCCCAGCTCTACTCCGGGAGCAACAAGAGAGATGAAAGTTTCATCATGAATAAGTAAAAGCATTTTGGTTACTTTAAGCAAAAGTGCACTTTCATTTTCCATATTGATACAGGTATGTGCTCTGCTTACACCTTTGGCTTGAGGAATTTGTTCTCAACAGTGGTAATTAAATACTAGAGACTCCTAAAAAATTGAAGATGTCTGTCAGAAATATCTACATTTATGTCATGATCTTGCTGTTTGCAAAGGGCTGGTGCCTGTGGAAGGGAGTACATTTGAATAAGAGACAATGGATTTAATTCTGAACAATTTCACAGACAAAAATATGCAATAATACAGAAGTTAAGTAGAATTACAATGCTTCTGAACTAGATTCCTGTCTGTGTAGGTGATCCTATTGACATTTTTCCTCTTGAGCTTGGGTCAGTGGAAAGATCCTCTATTTACCTTGAGTTTTGATTCTAGGCCCATCATGTTTTTGTTGACCTGAATTTGTTGTTCCCTAAAAGTTGAAAGTTTACTGATGTTGATACATTTCAGTGCATACTTAAAGGCATCTACCTTGTCTAAGCTATTTAACTGGCAATTTAAGTAAGTCAGAGAAAGCTTTAATATGAAAATTCAAACTTGGCATCTACTTGTAGTTTTGAAATAGTGACAAAATTCAAACTGTTTCTATAGGTCATAGACAGCAATACAACTCACTTCTCCAGGCTAGCTAGAGTTTTGCTTCTGTACTGCTATCTTTGAGGAGGAATCTTTAGGAAGAAGGCATAGGTACAGCACAGAGTGCTACTGAGGGACATTCTCATTCAGTTTTTAATGGAGTTATATGTTTTTTCTCTAAGTTATAGTATCTTAAAGCACTACAGATACTGAAAATTCTTGCAGAACTCTTGTGACTTCCTGTGGGGAAGTGATAGAAGAATTTTCCCTTAAACTCTATTCCTTGTGCATCCAATTCTGTGTATGTTACACTACTTGCTCAGAGCATCTGCTTTTTATTGCCTTCCTTTCCTACTGTTAGTATATTTTTACTGCTGGTTCTACTAAACTGACATGTACTGTAGCATGTTAGCACTATCTACATAATTTCATAGCTTGTATACCTCCATAAACTTCCTGTGCAAAGTACTATTTCTTGAAAGCTGTACAGATTTATTTTTCTTAAATATACAAATTTTAAATTGCCCTCAGGACTCATGCCATTTATTCTTAAATTGAATCTTTTTTTTTTTTGTAATTCAGTTCCAACTGATAGTGTTCCTCATATTATACTGACAGAAATAAACACTGAGCTGTAAGTGCTATCTTGCCGGGGAATTACATGAGCTTGTAATAGCTGCATGCAACTGAATTTTCATTTTACTTTTATTTATTGGAAAGCTATCCTAGGATTTTGAATTGATTCCTCACTTTTGTTTGCATTTCTATGTATCTCTTCATTAAAAATAAATCTCCTGTTATTTCAGGCCTCATCAACCTTCCTGAAAAATAACACGAATAATAACAGTATAACAAAAACTGTAACACATAACTATAGCTTTCTTCCAGTCCTACAAGAAATCTCTGCTAAACCAGCAAGTGTTCAGAGCAGAAGGTGGCTTGTAATTGCAGCTGTTCATTGAAACCACATTCAGTGAACAGTAGTTATATTAACAGGTGGTATGTACGTTAAAATTTGTTCTGAATAAAGCAAACTTAGGGTTAAATTGCTCGTAGGAGGAACTACCTGAGTCACAGGCAGTGCACAGCATACTGCTCTAATAGGAGATGAGGGAAGGTTTTATATCAAATATCATGGCACAAGGTGTAACATATCAGTATTTAGCATATGTATCTTAATCAGTCTTTATCATTTAAGTCATGGATCTAGAGTCCATGGCATAACAGTGCTGTTAGGAGGAAGAAAGATTGGAAATGCTTATGAAAGCAATATAATGCTATATTGGGCTGGGAAGTGTAGTCAACTGTATTTCCTAAGGCTATTTAAAGCAGAGAGGGGTGTGCAGCCATCATTTAGCCTGTATAAAGTTCTAGTTTTCCATGACAGTGAAATATATATTTATTTTCTGAGTTAAGACTCAGTCATGTTAAAGTAACAGCAGTCAATACAGAGGAGATGTTTAGAATGTTGGACCAGCACACACTTGAATATTCCTGCCTAGGGATTTCTGCCTAGACAGAAACACTAAATGTGTATATATATATATATATATAGGCCTGTATGTAAGGTGTCAAAGCTGGGAAAAAGTATATTCTGGTCTTTTATAAAAATTGTAGATACAAGTCAATTTTAAAAGTATGAGATACCACTTTATTTCTGAGTAAGCATCAAAGATTCATGTGATCATTTCTAGTAACACAATAACAGTGCTTATATTTGATTACTTTCTGAAGTCTCAGTTGTATAAACTTGCATATAACTTCACTCATCTAAGCAGTTTGAGGTCGGAGAATGAGCCTAACATTAGTGCTGTGCCACTAACAAATCTTGATGCCAATTAAATATTAAATTAGATTTGTGCATAGCTCCATTCTAATTGATGCTGTTGAATCAGATTAAGCGTATCTCTTACAAATAGTGTTTTCTGTTTCTGCGATACTGCAGGTAGACCACTCGGGAGAAATATAGCTGGAAACAATCATTGATCAGAAATGATGTAGTGTAAGAAATTTTTCTGTGCCTGGAAAATATAAATCAGGATACATTCCTATGTCTGAAAGCTTTTCTTTAAATTCAGTTAAATGTTGGAGAGTTAATGAATTTAATATTTCCTGATGGTGTATTTCAACAGTGAAATGCAATTGGAGTATGTGTCTGAGATTTCTAGCACAGCTCTTCTTGCTTCAGTTGGTGCAAGGCAGGAATCATTGGAGACACTATATATGACTGTTTCAAGTAGAATTACAGCCCAGCTGGGTTTCTCTGAGCTTTCAACAAATACAAACTTTTTATTTCTTATCTGAACTCAGCCAAAATTTTGTACTTTGATGGCTACCTGTACCCAAGGGCAGTACTGATTTTCCAAGATATGTGAGGTTGTTTACTGGCTGCTGCAGTGCAAGGATGAACTCTTCAAACTGTGAGACCTTGGTGATGGTTATCATTACTTTACGGATTCTGTTCCTGATTGTCTTTTAACACTCCTAGATAAATGTCCTGGAGAGACTTGTAGGTTACTCAAAGCTTCTGCCTCAGTAAACCTGAAGCAAATCTACTGAGGAGATAAATAGGCCATGCCAGACATCCTCATCTTAGTGGTTTTATTTGTAATTATGTTTTGAAATTATTTAACTCAAGTTGTTTTGTTTTTTCCTTCAATTTGATTTCACATTAGATCCTCCAATAATTTACCCACTTCACTGTCTGTTTCGGGATTAGGAATTACTTTAACGATTCAGTTGAGCAAATGTAGTTAGGAATAATCTACGTTTCTTCTTGCACTGCTTATGTTCTTCATTTTCAGGAAACACCTTCCCATGTTCTTTCCAGGGCTTCATTGGTCCAGGATTTTGAAGTTTGTGCTTGGCATATTGAGAAGATGATTTCCCATTGAAAAGTTCCTGTCATTTCTTATATTACTCTTCTCCGCTGTGTATCTCTGATGTTAGTGTTATGCCTGTTTCCTTTACCCTCAACAAATACACTGTTTAAAAAAAAAAAAACTTTTTTTTGAGCTTCTAATCTTTTAGGCTCTTGCTTACCCATTCTAGACTTCTATTTATTTTGCTACAGTGGAATCTCATGCTATTAGACATGTTCAACTGCAAAATAAATATTTATGTAATTTTATGTGATATAACAAAAAGATTATCACTTCTAGTAAATCTCATTTGTTTCTTGACTCACTGAATCTGTAAGTATATTGGCAGCTCCTGATACACAACCATTCTCTTTGACAGCTTGTGATAGTAAGATTTCAGAGCAGTTTACATGAGGCCCATTCAGGACCAAGGATTTCAACAATGATAATTTTTCTTATATACGATAAATAAAAATTTTCCATTAGCTTTGTTCTGTCCCTTTCCATTCCATTTTGCTTTCCACTAGAAAGAGAAAATATTTCTTCTTGTGTCTACTCCCTTTATTTTTTCCTTCTCTATGAAGTTCTTGCTTTGAGACCCACCCTTTCTGGATCTGAATACATTCTGCATGGAGCGGAGGATCCCTCAGTATCCCCAAAACCTTACAAGATGGAAACTTCTTGCAGAATCAGGCCCTTATACACACAGTTCCTTATCTGTAAGCTTTCTCTCATAAAACTTGATGCTAATGGTGAGAATGTGTGATGGCAAGGGACCTGTTTGGAATCTTTCTTTAAGCCTCAAATGGCACATGGAAAATAGGCTGTATTGTGCTATATGTTACCTTGATTTATGTGAAACATCACATATTGATGCCTTTATAGACAGCAACTTAGTGTTTCTGAGGAGTCTGCATGTTACAAAAAGGGCAGCAGGTGTTATTTAGACTAAATTGACCTTGAAATTGATTTCTTTATTTTATGACTTACTGAGGGGAGATTAATACTTTTTTTTCCTGCAGCCTGAAACAATTTACATGGTAATAGAAGGCATAGTCAGTCAAATAAATTGCTGGAAGTAGTAGTGTTCCAAGAAAGAAAATATGGATCTTACTTGCATTGATTCTTTCTATCCCCGGGGAGTAGCTAAGACTTTTAACACTGTGGAAAGGCTGCCAAATTTTATTTTTCCCATTAAAGGCAGAAGAATTGGATAGTAATGTTTGTAAGATGACATTTGCTCCAAACTTTCAGTTAGAGGGGTGGGCAGAAGGGTGTGCCCTATATAAAATTTAGGGAGCATTTTAATGCTATTTCATTATTTCTGTAAGGGAGATGGATAGAAGAGGAAATCATGAGAAGCTTCTGCAAAGCCTGATGCGAAGACAGTACAGCTGCCCTTTATAACAGCATAGACCTGGATAATAGCCTGGAAATGGTTGTTGCAATTGCACCTTTGAGTACCAAGCAGAAATCATCGCAAAATGTGAATGTTCATGGAAACGAGATCTGAAAGAAATTACCCGGAGGAGGCACTGATAGGACCATGAAGTATAGCTCTATAGGAGGGAGAAAGTTTTTGGTTATCATGCTGCCACAAATGCTGCAATGCTGAAGTGATGTTATTTCTGTTTCCTGTAGACTCCAAGGCAAGTGCTTATATGATTGGTCAGTGACATAACACTTTACATAACCTGAACGCACATGAGATTATGGCATGTTACCTGAAAACAAGTGTGAATGCAACTCCACAAAGACAATTTTTTTTTTTTAAATACAGAAATATTGTATAGTAAAATAGCTTACATGAAATTATCATCATCCTGAAGCTGGGAGTAGAGAATTTCTCTCTTGTCTACAAGAAGACTGCACCTGAATGCTATTATTGCAGTGGTAGTGAATGATTATTTCAGCCTTTGTAATACCAGAGGAGGAGGTTGGTGTTTGGCAGACACCAGTCTCTCCAGGCCAGGCTTCTGGCATTACTGAGGAAGGGACTTTGGCTCCTGCCAACAGGCTTAGATTAGTTTGGGCTATTGTTGGAATTCTGTCCCCTCAAAAATAACTTCTGCTGGATGAGTTGTGCCTTTGTATTTTTTTTTCCTCAATGTGCCTGGGATTATCACAGGTGGCAAGCATGTTATTAATATGGAGCATGGCACAAGCTTTCTGAGTAGGTGTCCCATATGCAGCATTGGTCCAAAGCTGTTTATGGATTGTTACTGGTTCACAGAGCTGTGCAATGCTTGTAAATAAGCAGAGGGAGGGGGTATATTTGCAAAATACCTGTTTAAAATGGCATACTTGTTTGGAATTCAGGGTATTGCCTGAATTGCCCTCTGGAAAAGAGAGTTGTGCAGAATAAAATCTACTGTCTCTGTGTATCTGCCAGCCTGACTCTCCTACAGAGCTCCCCAAGAGCAACACCCCTGCAAAATGGTTAGCTTGTGGGGTTTGAATCCTTAGTGTCCTTTACAAGCCCTGTGAAGCTATGATCTAAGGTCAGCTGTGCAGCCTACTGCATGATAGCTCTATAATAAGAAAGAGATTGCTAATTAGAAGGCAGTGGGAGATAATGGGTACTGAATACAAATAGTTGAATGTACATTCTACTGCATCTCTGTGTACAGTCAGTTTGTATGATGTCCGTAATAAAGCAGAAGTAGTAAAATGAGCATGGGGTGTGGAACTGTGTGTGCAGCCATAAAATAAAGTAGCTAAGGTGAAAGAAAAGATGAAAGCAGGAGAGTGAAATGAGTAAATGTGAACATCTGGAAAGGTAGAAAATGCACAGCTTCTCAGAGATACAGCAATCAGTAAAGGTGTGGAAGTGCTATTTAATTATGCAGACTAGAAAACAGACTAGATTTTTAGGTTGGTGGTTTTATTTGATGTTCATGTCAAAGTTTGCAGCTTCTCAAAGGGGACAAAAGTGACCGCTTTCCTTTGTGGGAAACAGATGCTATTGGACTGTAGGAACTGGTCTGTTGGCTGATTTTGATGGTAGTTTGGCATCTGTATGTGTATTGTAAAGTCTGTTTCTTGGCATTTCCTATGAAGAAGTCAAATATATACAATGGCTAAATTGAACAGAGCAACTGGTATTCTTACTTCTACTTTTCAGGAACTAGTATGCTATGTTGACATTTGCTGCGTAAGAAGGTCCTTTTGTGACTTGACTTGTAACACATGGAGGAAAAGTTAAACATATTGAGAATATTTTTCATAGCACTAGAGATGTTCATTTTTGTAGCCTATAAATTCTTTTCATGTGTCAGTGGCAAACGTGGTATGTGTTTCTGCAAGGATTATTTTCTGAGGGTTTACAGACATTACATGAAGCCTCTTTTTAGGTGAGAAAGTGATGTAGTCCTCTGTATGTTAATGGGTAAACTGGGATGCAGAGGAATGCAATGCTGACAGGTCATGCCATGAAGGCCCAGAGAATTACCATCAGCTCCCTGAAATATGTTCTATGTACTAGATCATAGCAAATCTCCTATAAATGAAAGATCTGGAGGCATACATGAAAATAATAATCTAGAGAAGTTCACAGGAGTTACCTCTGCTGTCTTTGCCAGACTTGCCTCGGTTTCAGCTAATCAGACTTTCATTCCCAAACGTTAGGGGGAACTGCATAGCTTCACTGCCACGCAAATCTGATTTTATTGACAGGAAAGGCAAGACCAGGGAGGCTGGCCCTGGGAGATCTTTGCAAAATGGAAACATGAATGCGCTGACTGTATTTGTTAGGGAAGAGACAAAAATTTAACATGCCAATTACTTTTGACATATCCTTCTAAACATAGTTCTGTTTTAGTTACTGACTTGAGTCTTGTAATGTGTCTGTATTTAGATACTGTGGCACTTCTATCATCTATTTCAAACCTCCCTAAGGCTTGGCTTCTGTATAGTATTAACAACAGCACAGTCGGCATGTTCTCACCCTCTGTGGTACAGTAATACTCCTCCCCCACTTCAGCTGTAACTTAAAGCCTTCAGATGTGTCCAAGGCCCAAACTGCCTTATGTCAATGCTTGTGGAATTCCAGTTTGGATGTAGGAGAAGCTTTAGGAGCAATAGAAAACTAGGAATTTTACATTGCTTGAGGGTGAACCCAAACATAGACCTGGCCACAAGGATGATGAGCTAGCACAGCCATGAGCCTGCCTGCCTGTGCAGCCTATACGGTAGTGGTTTGTAATGTTATGGGGATGTTGCCAGGCAGGCAAATAAACCAGGGTCACTTTTCATATGATACCAAGATTTTGGGGTGGCTGAGAAACTGTCATCCAAATGTCTATGGCAAGGCTGGGTGGACTGGTTCAGGAGAGTGTACTGGACTTCTCGCCTGAGTTTCTGAAAGGCAGTGGCCTTATGGTCATCTTGTCCTTCCCACCCACACCCTTAAGAATAGGAATAAGAATACTAGCCACCTTGGAGTTCATTGTAGTAAAATCAAAAAAAGGTGTATAATTTAGTAAAGACAATCTAATACTTAAGATGAATGGCAATAAAAATCTCTGTAAATCACATGCTTTATTAATGGTTCCTCTGAGCCTAATTATGGTGGTGCTCAATGTTGATCTTTATTCTTGTTATACAAAGTGCAAACAGTTCTGTCTAATCGTTTTTTTTTTTTTTTTCTCTCCTTTCTTTTCAGGACTATAAATCTGATGTTATGACTCTGGTTTCCAGTGCCAAGAACAGTCCTCAAGGTTCGGTAAGTAGAAGCATTTTGCTGAATAGATTAGATTCTATAACTGAGTTTAGATCTTCTTTTAAATTGCTTCAGTCATCAGTCACTGGAATCAATTTTTACCTGTGACACCTTGCTGCTGTTGAAGTGACTGCACTTGAATTTGCTTAAATGGTCTTCAATACTTGAATTTATAGTATATCAAAGATCTGTCTTGCCAAACTGGTTGTTTGGTTAGTGTCATTGGAGTGTAAGTTCATTAACAGCCCAGTGAATTTATCTTGCGTACTACTAATGGTATCGTATCAACACACAGCCTTGGCTTCAGTTGCTCTCACTGCTATGCAGAGGAAGGTGGTAGTGGAGTAGGCTGGAGGGTGGGGTACAACTGCAAGCCCCCCTGTGATTCCCTATTGCAGTGATGTCCCTAGCTGAGGGTAGATACAGAAAAAGATAATGTAAGTTTGGACAAATTTAATGGCATACGAGACCAAAGTGTTGGCAAGAGTAATAGTGCTGTATGCTGGAAAACTGAGCAGGACTGGACCAAGAGGAATTACCTTATGTTGACTTAAAGGATAGAAATCTAGTCTGTCTCTGTCTTATCCTTCTTAATTTTCCATGTAATATTATCCCTTGGCAGGAAATAGGTGTACCACAACATAAGTTTAAGGTGTTATAGGCCTGATTTTCAAAGATGCTGACAATATTCAATTCTGATGTCACTAGGAGTACATCATTTGGTGCAGTCAAGTCCCTTTTAAACATTTTTGTCTCTGAAACACCAACATCATTGTCTGTTCAAGTGCCTCTGGTTGGATGATGCCAGTAATGGACATTAATTCACTCCATGCACATTTGGAGTTTTGTTGTTTGATTTTTTTTTTTGGTTGTGATTTTTTTTTTCTGATTATCTAAACTGTATCCACATAGACTTGAGGTTGTAGGAATGTGGATTTATGTCAGAATAAGGAAATATGCAATATTTCGAGTACTTGGCAAACCCTTTTTTTTCTGTTTGTAGGCATCATTAATGCAACTTTAAACATGAACCTTAAATATTAAGTTACTTGAAAGGAAGAGGTGGTTAGACTTTTTCCAAATTAACACTTTCAGTTTGAAATCACCATCTTTTGAAGCTGTTTAGTCACATGAACATAAACATAAAAATACACTGAAAGATCAAAATATATGCAAAAGAATTTATCTGATGATGATTTGACAGAATCCTTTTTTACCACACATACAAAGTTTTGGAAGAACCTCTTCTTTTAGTAATTCTTTCTGCATTGACACTGATCCTTCCTACTAGACCAGCTTTTGAAAGCTTTAATAGCTACTGAAAAGTTGCAGCCTTTGTTAGTTTGTCAAAAGTTTACCTTGTACGATACTGTTGTGAGAGGTGAAGGCTTATTTTTATGAACTTGTTTTGGTGGTTCCTATATTGGCATTGAAATTAGGTTTATATCAGTTGCAAATTAATATTTTGAAAAATGGTGTGTTTTTCTGGCTGAATGCATTTTCTAAAATAGAAAATGGTCTGCTACAAGTGCAGAACAAGTTTCTATAAACATTCATTAGTTTACATTGAAAAGCTCCCTTTTCCCTTAAAAGTGTGGTGGGGGAAGGGGTGGGGGCTTTAAAGAATTTGTTGGCCAAACATAGCCTCATTATGATTGAATCCTTTTGTTACTGTTGTCTGCAAGAAAGTGTCCTCAAACTTCAAAGTATTGCCTTAAACAGGATTTTGGTTGTCTTGCTTGAACCCCAATAACTTGGAGACCTTTAATTATTGCTTTTCCCTCACCCAAAAATAAGCAAAGAGTTATAAAGGGAAGTTTAGCAGTGTGTTTTGATTTACTGACAAGGGTTGTGGTGGAAAAAGAAGAGTTTCATGTTTTCCATGATATTTCTGATGCTGTGCAACCATGGCATAAAAAATAATGAGTTAAGAGTTGAGCTTATTTCTCTTGAAATTACACTGTCTCTGCTGTAGCTTGGGAAATTGTTTGTTGTGATGAATGAGGAGGAATACATAGATTTTTCAAATGTGTTGCCAGATCATTGCTTATAGAACAATCTGGTAATAAAAGGAGTGTTGACAGAGGAGAATTCAAATGGATCCAAGAATGAATTATTGAACAATACCCCAGTTCCAGAGCCTGAAAGGCTTATTTCCAGGTATTTTTAATAATTGTTGGCTGCATTTCCTGCTCTTAGTGGCAGATCCTATATGAAAGTCTAATGCAGCTGAAACTCATAGACTGAATTTACTTCTGTGTTACATAATTGAGACTTTATTGAAGTGGCTGGAGGTACAGAGATAATAAAACTATAGTGGGGACTCAGTGGTGAGTCAGATCTATCAAACTTCATGTTTCTTGGTACGTATAACTGTTTAATAGATTGTTTGTTAAGTAATTCAAGAGGTTTTCATTAAGCTGAGTGATTGTGCCTTTTAAAACTTTTCTTTTGTTCTTAAATCTCATCAGGCAATCAGTTATACTTGTGGAGCTAAAAATCCAGTGGAAGAAATGATTATTGGGAAGGTTTAGGAAGTTGTCGAATTACTAATGGCCAGAATCGAGGGCTGTACTTGGGCTAGGGTTATGCAATTTTTGTCCCTTTTCTTAAGGCTTCCCCTAAATGCTGTACTCTTGTTCAGTCTGCAGCTTCATATTCTTCTCCTGGGCTACCTTAAAATCTCATTCTTGCTTATTTAGAGGTTTACACTTTCTAAAATGGCTTTGCTTCTTCCCCTGTCTCCATTTCTCAAATTCTTGTCTATATATTGATATTTGATAACAAATATCATGTACCATTTTTAATCAAGAGATGTTGAGAAAAGGTACTGGTAGTAAAACAGGACTCTTCAGGGTAATTCAGTAGGGACAATAATGATTTTTTGCTGAGAAGTAAAATCGCTGCAAGAATTGCTGCCGGTGATCTGAATAGAAATGCGCTAGCTACCTGAAGTTACCTTATCTCTACTGCTGCTTCAGGAGAGAGATCTATTAGCTGGAGATAATGGCTTGCAAAAAAAAAGTGAATTTCTTTAAATTTTAGTTTTCTATTGAATAGAATGTATCTTAGCACCAGCATTCTTAAAAAAAAAAAAATAATAATTATCTGTCACTACCAGGAACAAGAATAGAATTGAAGAAAAACCTTCTCCCTAAGCATCATCACACAGCATTGGGATAATATGTTAAGCAGGAGTGTGGAGTCTTCTGTGCAGGGGAGAAGAGAAAGTACATTGTGCAGAGATCTCAAATGATACTGTAGAACTGATAGAACTTGTGAGAATAACAAAAATATCTGTGGAAAATCTTGCTTTTAAAAAAAATTCTCAACCTAATCTATAGGCTGTCTGCAAAATGCAGGAACATTCTTTACATCTCTATCATCTGGATCTGAGTATTTTAGGGGTTTCACTGCATGTAAATTGAATTCAGAATGAGGTCAGAATTTTGCCTGAGATGCTTAACATGGGTAGATTTTGCCGAGTTTTACATCACAAGGTCTGTCTTCTTTTGGGTATCCAGGGACATGAGATCTATTGCTGTGTTGATCCACAGCAGACAGGAAAAGTCAGAAGCAGTTAAAGAACCTTGACTTATATTCCTTACAACTTCATTTGTATACAGTGTTACAGCTCCTCATTATTGTATGTAGCTATGTGTTTTTATTACATCACATGAGTTGGCCCAATGACCAACTTGCATTCAAACCCCTGTAATATATCGATACCCTTTTCATCTTCCAACAGGTTGACTTGTGTGTTATTATTAAATTAGGTGCACACCTTGCTGTATTTCTGTTATCGGGGGTTAGACTTGCCTAGAGTGGTAATGGTGTGGATGTTTACAAAGCGGTACCTGCTTTATTATTCTTAGGAAAGCAGATCTCTAGGATAAGTTGATATAGGTTGACATTTTTATTTTTCTGTTGATTAAAATAAAGTTTGTCATCTTGGTGGGCAGTAGAGATGATACTAAGCAATGCCTTGTTCTCGTTGCAGCCTGCCTTCTTTTGCCAGCAGTTCTGCTTCTGTCCTTTAGCCAAGGCATTAAGTCAATCTTAGAAAGAATAAGCAATTTCTGATAGCTGCAAATTCAAATGCTAACAAGCAGGTGAATCTAGAGAGCTGCTGAAATGCCAGGTAGAGTTTTAAGGAAGGTCCTTGCATTTTCTTGACTATTCCTGGTTCTGGTGTGGAAAGAAAAGCTGGGGTTGGACGTCAGCTCATTGCTGAGAGGGGAGGTGCATCTAATGAAAAGGACAAATAGAGTGAATGTCTTTAAGTTTTTCTTGGCTTTCTTACTCAGGAATGGTAAACGCAACTGATGTTTGAAGGCTCTCAATCAAGTTTGCTCAGACACTTCTACTTGGCTTAAGGAAGCCACTCTATGGGTTAAATGAACTAAACCAGGGTTCTTTTAAAAGGAATTGCAGAATAAGCAAAGGATAAAAATAATACTTTTGCTGCTGTTAATAATACTAAATTTTTGGTTGTTCTAAATACTGGAATTTGACAGACTTTCAGAAAGGATTTGTGAGCGTACTCACAATATAAGAATAGGCAAACAAATTAAGAGAAAAAAGCAGGAAAAGGTGGTGTCTGTAAGAAAGTGATACAAAAGCTCTATAGCAGTTGATGCTTTTCACTGCTAGCAGTACTAGATTGTGGGGTGGAGTGCACTCCCATAGATGGAATGCAAGAGTCTAATGAATAGGGTATAACTATACAGTTCATACAGCACTTCTGTAAATCCCTACTTACATAATTCAAGTGAAACTAGATGGAATGTGATAATTTTGCCTGTCTTTTCCTTTGAATCTTTTCCTTCTGCTGAGTTTTCAGTCAGGAGTTGCAAAAATGTACTACTGGAAAATAAATGAATAAAATTTATTTGCATAAATACTTGAACAAGCAAGATGGCAACTATTGTTTAGCTGCCCATCAAACAAATTCTATTTAACTATGTTATGAGTATTGCATACTGTTCATTTGGATGCTTTTATTGCATTAGAGGCAAATAAATTGATGTCACTAATTTTAAAAGTATTTATAGTTCAGTTAATATTTTCTTTTGCATTCTGTTCACCATAACAATGTTTGTAAAGTATCAATCCCCTGAATTTAAGAAAGGCTGAAACAAAACTCAGAAAACATGCTTCTAAAAACAGCAATAAACCTTTTGTGAATTCTGATGGATGAGAAATATAAGCTAGAAACCACTTTCCCAAACAGACCACTCCCTCCCCCAATAGCCACTTTTAACCCCCATTAATAGTTTTGCTATCATTTTTGTCTAAGTATTGCATAATGTATTAAGAGGCAATTTATGATTATTAATTTTTGAGGTGACTTCCAGTAGGATGGTATGTATTGCATAATGGTAAACCCAGGATTTAGGCGTTACAGTAAACAGAGATCTCATCAGGACCCTTCCTGGTTAGTATCTTTCTGTCACAAAGGGATGACAGTGCCAATGTACGCTGAGATTTAAAGTGTGATGACCAGATGCCATCTAGTGACAATCCATAGGAAATTGTAGTTCGCAATCTACAGAAATGTTTTTCTCTTTTTGAGGATTCAAAGTTTTTATTTCAGAGCAGAAATGCAACCATTATCATGTTACCCAGATGCTGTTTTTCTAGAAAAATATTTTGCGCTAGAATCAACTTCTGCAATATTAAATGTGGGACACTGGTAGTAAACTCCCCTGGTTTTGCTTTGGAAAGGCAAATACTACCACGGTGGCCTCCCACATCATCTAAGTCTCTCTGGTAATCATAAAATGTGTTTCTTGGTGAATTTTCTGGAGTAGTATTTCAGCAGTTCTACTCTTACCTGGCAAAGAATATATGTACTAACAGTAGAAACTAGTTTGGTGGGTTTTTTTTAATATTTTCAAAAAAACCCAAAACAAAACAAAAAAACTCACAACAAACAAACAGAAACAAAACACAAAAAACCACAAACAAACCACATGTTAAAATAAACTTGTGAGTATCTGCATATCTTTCTGTTCCTTACAGACATGGTGGGATGGCTCCTATCACTGGAGTGTCAGAATGGAAGGATACAGGCTCTTTGGGAGGGACAGGCAGGGGAAACATGGAGGGGGTGTTGTTCCCTCTGTCAGAGACCAGCTGGAGTGTGTGGAACTCCACCTGGGGAGGGATGAGGAGCTGACTGAGAGCTTATGGGTCAGGACTAAAGGGAGGGCAGGGAGAGGGGATACTGTAGTAGGAGTTTGCTACAGGCCACCTGGCCAGGATGACCAAGTGCATGAGGCCCTCTACAGGCAGATAGCAGCAGCCTCATGGTCACAAACCTTGGTCATCACAGGGCCTTCAACCACCCTGATACCTGTTGGAGGGACAACATGGCAGGGCACAAGCAAGCATCGATGACAACTTCCTTCTCCAAGTGATAGGGGAGCAGATGAGGAGGGCTGCCATGCTGGGTCTTGTTCTCACCAACAGGGTGGGGCTGGTGAGGAATGCAAAGCTCAAGGGCAGCCTTGGCTGCAGTGGCCATGAAATGGTAGAGTTTGAGATCCTTACAGAGGCAAGGAGGGTGTGCAGCAAGCTTGCTACCCTGGGCTTCAGGAGAGCAGATTTTCACCTCTTCAGGGAACTGATTGGCAGAGTTCCATGGGATTGAAGCCCTGGAGGGAAGAGAGGCCCAAGAAATCTGGTAAATATCCAAGAATTGTCTCCTCTAAGCTGTCTTACTGCACTCTGGGAAAATCACATCTGATATAGCTTATATTGTTCCAGAAATGATCTTTGTAGTGGGTTGCCAGAGACTGTGCAGTGAACACAGTCTTCATGGCCATATTAATGTGTGTGTAAGGAAAATGTCTGTGTCTTTATCAATATTAAATGTTACTGGGCTTTACAGGACATAATTTCAACATTTAAGAGTTCAAGTCAGCAGACCAGAACATGTCATCTACCTCTGTGAAACTGTCCGTAATTGTTGATATCTTATTTATTTAACAGAAAACAGAATGTGCTCATCCTGTTTCTCAGAGTGACTGTTTAGAAAAGGTGAGGTAACTGAAGAATTGGTTTCATAAATGTCACCTAATATCACAGAGCACTTGAAGACATTCTTAACCTGAAGCATGTGAACAGTACATTTGAAAAAGATCAAAGCATTTCATAATAGGCTAACACTTTAGCAGTAATCTCAGACCTGCAATAAGGACCTGTGATGTAACTGTATGAATAGTCAGATACAATGTTTTTCAGTGTAAATGAGTGTGACAAATACAAATTGTGGGCAAAAATTAAAACAATTCTCAATTATTGTATTTGGAGATTCTGGCAGTCTGAATGTATTTACGTTGAAGACCAAATGCCTGAAAATAGACTGTGTTGATTTTATTATTTGTAAGGGAAGACACTTGCTTTTTTGATTTCTTTTGAAAACAGATCCTCTCTCCCCTTGATTGTTTATGTACTCCCATGGGAGCTATGAGGGATGTGAATAGGTTGAGAGATAGATTTGCTTCTGAGAAAACAGCTAAATATCTATTTAATGCAGCATAGTATTAAAAAGAAGGCAGAAAGAAATAAGCTCCCCAAAGCAATCTTGTAGTATTGACATGTTTAAAAAAGGAAGAGTTTATCAAAGTAATTGAAGCCATTGTAGATTCTGCATGTTGTTCATCAGTGTTTTCCAATTTGCATCCTAAGAAAACTACCGGTAATTTCCTGCCTAAGTAAGATAGAAAGTGTTGTTAAGGGCACGACAATGGCTGTACTTGGTGAGACTGCTGTGCATAATGTTTTATTCTAATATGGCCAGTAAACACGTATTATAAACCTTATAAGAACAAGCAGATGTGCAATAATCTTTAATATGTTCCTAATTTTCTCCAAGATATAGCTTAGATATAATGGCTTGTAAAGGAAGTCTCTCTTACAGGTTAAAGGCAAAAAAATAAAAAGATTTCCTAAGGTTTTTCTCTAAACAGTTTTTGAACCTGCACATCTTTTTGGTATCTGCAGTATCTTTAATTTTGTCTTTTGAACTTTCAGCTGTATGGCCCTTGGGGAATACACAGGTTTTCTAAGCTGCTATGGTTATATATAAATTTCAAATAAAATATCGGAAGTAATCTGCTGATTCTTATTGGGATACAAAAAGTCATGGTAGAATAATTCTGAATTGCAATATGTATCTAAATATCTGGGTTATGTTGTGTTTTTTTAATTATTTAAATGCCACTGAAAAAATCTCACATCAGAAAACTTGCCAGTTTAATGTTTAGAGTGAGTTATAGCTGTTACTAATGCCAAATATTGTCAGAGTAAACTGTGGGCTTGATTAAACATTTCTATAATGATGTTATCAAGGCCTCGAGCGTCTGAAATATGGTAAAGAAACGTGTGAAAGTACCAGCAAAGAGAAAAGTAAAACTGTGAGGCCAGAAATGGATGTGCCAGAACGTGGGTGTTTGTATCAAATTGCCATTAATAAAACACTTCATGAGTGTTGCAACAAAATGAGAGTCACAAGAATGAATGCAAGGAACTAGGACTTAAGAGACTGGAATCTGATCCACACAGCAGCAATGAATGGTGAATTGCTTTTAGAGTCTCTCCAAGACAGCTTAAAATACCAGTTTTGAAATGTTTCTTGCTAAATGGAATCACAAATCTAATATTGCTTGAAAATTCCTTGCCTACAATTAAGCAAGAGATGTAAACCCAGAATTGGATATTTAAAAAAACCCTCGCATCTAGTGAAACAAAAATGATTGACAAAGGATTTTCAACAAAGGTGGTGTATACCAGTGAAATGAGACTGAACACCAGAAGCAGAATTACCCACTTAGTAATGTGTCCTGATAAAACAAGCTTACATTGAATCCAGCAAAAAGGGAGCAGTGTTTTAGGTCTGAATCAGTGAGATGAAAGTTTTGAGATGAAAAAGCATCAGAGAGCATCACAGAGAAATAGGTAGGGGGAAAACATTGACAAAGCATTCCCTCACAACTAAATATCATCTCTGTTATGTCCAGTAGCAAAAACATCTGTGGTGTTGAAAATCTGTTCTAATACTCATAATGCCTGTTTGCTCATTAAATGAATTAATTCCTACAGAATACGGGGACAAATAATGACTTGAACTCCTGCTAGTGTCATATACTGTGGCTAATCTTAACCCTCAGTTCATTGGTTGAGTGCAGGTGTAAAAGTTAATTAACTGCAGTAAAATTATCTTTTTAAGCTTGCAAAAGAAGGTTTTCCTCCCTCAGTCAAATCATACTGGGTTTGCATAAATATTTTTTATACAGAAAGTAGAATTGGTATTTTAATTGGTATTTTATCTTTCCTGTTTCAAATAAAAGTCCATGCAGAAACACACTGTTTAGACCACTATATTTAAAGGCAGAAGGTCTGATGACCCATTTGCCATCTGTATCATCTGGAGTATGTTTTTTATTCTACTGAATTTTTTGACATAAAGTTATGGATGGAAAAGAACTCAGCAGACAACAATATGGTGAGATTGTTTCTCATAGTATCAGAGTTTGAGTCTATTTTTGCTTTTCCTCTTGCAGAGCAGCTAAGAAACTGCATCTTGCTCAACCTAGACAGTATTTTCACCATAGGCAGTTAAAAGTCTGCAGAAATGCCATGGGGCTGGGCAGGTTGCAGCTTGACAAGATATTTAACTTTGAGAGATTGTGCTCTGAATCTTCACCCAGTGACAGATCACACAGACATTCACAGTATGATAGTATAGCCCTTAAATCACAGCATTTCCATAGGCGTGGAAAGCATCTAATGATGCCTCTATAGCTGCTTTTCAAGGGAACTGCTTTATATGCTTTCTGCAGAGCTACAGGACTTTGGTTTGTTGCAGTCCAAGGTCAAGGACAGAAGCTCAGTCCAGCAGTGTTCATAATACCTTACTGGAGAGGGTGAAATTTCATTCTGTCTGCCTTAAATGGATCTTAATTATTGGGAGGAAATGTTTAAATACATTATAGACAGTAGAAGCCACATTTTTATTTACTTACCTGTGTGTGTGTGTGTGCAATCACCCTTTTGTAGGTGATTTCAGTGAATAACCCCAACAGCAGATGCTAGTTTACATGAAGTATTCATGAAAGATGCATTTGTAGCCTTCAGGTGTTATGTGCCTAACACCTTAAAAATATTTTAAGATTACACTGTGTGCTTTCTGTTGATGTTTATTTTAGGAGTTTTTCTCTTTTTTCCCCGAGTCCTAAATATGTCTTTGTGAATTCCTTTGGCCCTGAACTGACACATCTCCCTTTCCCACTTAAGAGTACATCTATTCTGTGGAAAGAATAGGGACAGAACTGTTGTCACATACATCTCTCCCATATTCTGTGATTAAACACTTCAATGGGAGTCAGGCATGTTTGGAAAACCTCTATGCTAGGATATAGCTAGTGGCCTTTTAATGCTGTCCCCCACTAAGGCAGCCCTCTTATGCCATAGGGAAAATATCCCAACAGGAAAAAGTCATTTATTGCAGCTATGCAACTGTGCTTTGTACATGTGCGGCCAGTGTTCTTTTGTTTTATGAAAATATTGCACTAAATTGTCATGGACCTTGATAGTTTTGATTAAAACTATTCAAGGAACTATCATGACTCACACTAAAGTGACTGGTAATTGTAAAAGTAGCTGTGACTGGTGACTTTTTTAATATTTCTTGTAACATGTAATAAAGTAGGTAAATTTAGAGGACAAAGCCTTTTTCATGCTGTTAGAGGTTTTTGGTTTTGCCTGTTCAATCCCATGTTAGGCTGTGCACTGTAGTGTTGTAGAGCATTCTTTCTAGAATGAACGGCTCTGAAATCCCCGGTAATTATAGTGAAATCCTGCAATTTGACCTTGACTTCTTTATAGCACGACTTGATTTTACCAAGTCCCGATTAGCTGCATTAGCAGGTTGGTGTAACTTCTACAGGCAAATTTGCTATCCCACTGTTTATAAATGAAGCTGCTATCCCTTTACTTAACATGTTCTCCCCAGGGACTGTTATGTTGTCAACAGCATTTTGAAAAATTGCTGCAGAGCTGGTAAGGACAGGGAAGTAGGCTCATGCACGTGTCATTCATGTACTTTTGTCCTATTTACTTACTCTGTAGTCCTTTCAGTCTTGTCCAAGCCACTTAAAGAAGAAAAGCACTAGAAGATTTATTTTCAGTGGTATTTCTCTTGCCTTGTTTTGTTTAGGAATACCAGTTCAAGATAGGATTAATTGGAATGGAGGATTGAAGATCTTAGTCTCTTGATTTGTAAGAACTTGCACCTGAAGATTTTATAGAGTATTTATTTCTGTATGCTGGGCAACCTCTTAATGCCAGATGCCACCAGTTCATCAACTTATCCTGTCTTACAGTTAAGAAATTGCATAGATGTGATAAGGAAGAAGGGATATATTTCTTCTTTTTGGCTAAGCTAAACATTGCTAAGGCGAGAACTTCTTTTCTGAGTGTGATGGTGCTCCTTCGTAGAACAGAAAGGTTGTGTGGGTCACATTTAGTTTTAGAGGGCTTTTTAGAACACTTAAATATTCTATGTTTATACAGAACTTTAAGGTTTAAGACTGACTCCAAGAGCCACAAACTTTACCGGTGCATGCAGTGCATATGGTTTTCAGCTGAGACCCTCTTTCCTCTCAAAGACCTTCTGTTTCCAGTGCCTCTGGAGCTTGTGTTTTGTATGTACCCTGTGATCCTAGAAAAGTACCTTGCCACTTTTTATGAAGTGTGAGTCCTGTTTATCTATTACATTTGTGCTCCAATAAATAGAGAAAGATACTGCGATACGAGTTTGCTCTCCCCAGGCTTCAAGTCCTTGCTGTTTCAAACTGCTGGTGTATTGACTCATTGAAATTATTCTGTAATAAGACAGTGTTGATAGTACCAGCAAAGCACAAACAATGCAACACTAATGGTGGATGAACCAGTCTTAGAGCAGAATACTGAAGAGCGAATCAAAATTTAGAACTCAGGCATGTAAGGGTTTGGGGAATTTTTGTTTTGTGGTGATTTCTATCTGAATTATGTAAAAAAATCACAGCATTGAAATCAAAGGATTAAGGTTGATTCATTTTATAAGGGGGTAAGAGCAATACTGTAGAATAGTGAACATTTATAACATGATGATGAAATGAAAACCTTGATGCCAACATCCGTGGGCAGTTTCCAAGTCTGGAGTCCTGTGTGTGTGAATGGGTCCGCAGTATTACAGGCATGCATCCTTCAGTGGTTGGAGGTGGACAGGCAGGTGACTGTACAGTTGGTAACTGCAAAGAGTAGGCTACTCAGGTTGGTCTTTATTTTTTTTTCATAAAGTACCATTTTCACAGAAAAATCTGCAGATAATCTTTTGTAAAGGTTTACTCTATTGTAAGTCTATCTGTGAAGCTGGGATATGACAAGTACAACTTGGAACACTGTATTCTTCTAGCACTCTGTAATTCTTTATGCTTATGTATTAGACAACCCCTCAAATAGTTGCTTTCAAAACTTACGTACTTCTAAAATTACATTTCACACTGAAATATGTAATCCACTAGTTATTTGGATTACAATTTCCTCTTCAGGAGGTATTGCGATATTGGGATTTTTAAGGAGTTTAAAGAAGTTATTTTTATTTGCTTCATAAAGTATGTTTTATAGAATATTTGTTTTTTATGTGGACATGTGATACCGTCCTGAGAGCTGCTGGTGCTTAAACCACTTCAGGTCTTCTAAAACTATAAACTACCAGGGCTATTAAGTCCCCAGTGTCTGTCTTGGCTGCTTTGCAGATCATACCAGCTACTTTATTCAGGTGTGCTGCTCAAAGGAGTTCTCCCTAGCCACACTACACTATGGACCTGTCTCCCCAGCCTTGTCACCTGACATGCTTGAAAGGCTTCTTGTGTAGGAATAGTGGCTCATAAGAAGGGGGAAAAAAAACCCCCATGTTAATGTTTGGCTCAATCTCTGATGCAGTAAAGCCTTAGTAGCAGTTGCAATTATTTACTTTAGGATTAAAATAATACAAAATGCACAAGTACTGAATGAGGCTTTTCCTTTTTGTTTCCTGTGTCACACCCAGCTTTCAAAGGACTCTTGACCTGTGTGAGTATGTATACAATGTGTATCTGCCCATTTGTATTGTTCTCAGTCTGTCCTAGAGAAAATGTTTTGCAGTGATCTTTTTGGGAAGTTAAACACAGTCCTATGACACTTTAATCCCAGGGGGATATTTTTACCAGTTCCCTCTATCCTGTATAGTTGAATGAAGCCACCACTATCTGGTTGTTGCTAAAGCACTGCTGTGTGCCTAGTTCTGGTGGTGCTATAAGGCGGTCTTGCCCGGGCAGAAGTAGAGGTTAGAAGAAAATCTTGGGCATCTTAATCAACATGTAGCTTTGAGAATATTTGGGCTCTGTGAATATTTGACTTTTCCTCTCTGTCTTCATCAGGACTTGATTTATATGTTACACTGCATGAAATCCATGTTTCTGAATCCTTACTCTGGGTACACTTGTGCCATTGGTTTATTGGGAAACAGGAGTAAGATGTTGTAATGTTATTTTTATTGTATGTTTTAAATCCAAAGCATGTTAGTTTCTGGAAATTTTCTTTAGCATTAAAATGTGAAGGTAGCTGTTCTGCTTGCTAGCACTTTTCAGGCATAGGACCTCAAACCTGAGTTGACACATCTTTGATGGAAGGTGAACAAATCAAGAACGAAGTGGTGCTTTCTGCTGTGTGTGATTTACAGCGTCATTTCCTCCCTGCTCTGTCATGCAGACGTTGAACACTGCTGTGCACAGAGAGCATTGTCTGCAAACTTAGCTGAAAACAAACCTTAACTTCCATAGATATAAGATGAGGCGCTTTAGTCGTGTTCTTTGTACAGACACATACGCTATCTGTTGCTGGGAATAGCACTGTGACTTGAAAATCTAGAGTGGTACTGTGATGGCCAAAGTCCGAGCTCTGAAAGAAAGACCAAACTCATGTGAAAGACCAAGTAATGATTGGAAACTTACTTTAGTTGGTTTGTTTTTAATTAATAAACAAATGGCATAAAAATCAATGCTTCCTGTTTTTTAAGAAGTGCTGTTACACCACTGAGCCTAATGTAGCTTCTTCCATTTTTTGCCTTTTCAAGACATCCTACTATTTTCCAGCGTCAGCCACAACCTTTGTTAACAAAATACACAAACTGTTTCGTACATAGAGGGCCTTGCAAAGGCTGGTAATTTCCATGATGCAAATTTTGGAGCAAAATGAACCCATTAACAGAATTAGCAATTCCAAAAGTCAGAAGTTCATGGTTAAGGAATCAAAGCTTTTCAAAAGGTACGATTTTGTGGTTTTGTGGTCCAAGTATGTGTATAGTTTTTCTTTGGTTTCTTTTTTTTTCCCTTTAGAATAAATTGACATGACATGAATGCTATTTAGACAAAGTAAGTCATCATTTTAGAAGAGGAAGTTGTTCTTAGGACACTGGTTTTTTGCTTTTCAGCAAGCTATGATTTCTAATCCATTGCAATATAAAATATGTAGCTGCAGAGTGGGGAAAAGAGAGTTTGCTTGAATAACAGCATTTATAATCACAGAGAGGTTTTTTTTAATACAAGGAGGGAACATGCAGGGGAAGGAATCCCAGCCTTCAGAAATTAAACAGTGTTCAGTGAGGACAATTATGCCTTTAATTTACATCCATTGACAGCCTTATTATAATACGAGGCCATGACAAGGTTCTTTAACCAGTGCACCTTTAGGTTTTGTCTTCTGTCATCACTGAAGCCTGATTCTGAAAACATGTTACACAAAGGCTTCATTCTTTGAAGATACTTCAACACATTGAAATGATTATTGAAATTTTGGATAACATGATGAATTAATAGTGTTGTATAGGATGTGAAGTTACTTGTGATGTGATGTTACTGCTGTGTAGTTACGACTGCTTATGTCTCTGTTCAGAGTGGTTTCATTGTTAACCTATGCTTTTTCCTGGTGTGTTTTATCAGTCAGTTTGCCATTATAACTTCACCTTGTAAGCACTTCAGGGTGATGGAGCCTTCTTAGTTTTGGGATCTGGCACAAGTGAATTTTGATTCTTGACTGAAATAAAATACTAAAAAAATCAGAATATTATCAGGATACATAGAAACTAATTTTAAAGGTAGTTTTATATTTGCTTATTCATTCTTTTCTTCACTTTGAGTTCCGTAGATGCTGAGTCATATGATACCTCGCTTGTTTGTCTTTTGACACTGAGACAGTTTCTAGTCTTAGCAGTTGTTGAGAAACACTTGATGTGTTAGACCCTAGTACGCAGGTAACAGAGATTAACTAAAGGCAGACTTTAATCTTACATATATTAGTTTTAACCTAGCTGTAACCCCTACAGAAATGTTTGAGACACAGCATTGGAGATCATTTCCAAGCTTTGGGTGTATTCTTTCACATGAATCTGAGGTTTGTGCCTGACTATCAGATGCTGACAAGCCACGGTGTAAGTGATGCTTGGTGTTGCGAGTGGGTGCTCTTCCTTGTGCAGACTGTTAGAGGCAAAACATGAAGTAACAGTCATGTTCAGAAATGTCTTTCACCACAACAGTTCAGTTCCCCCAGACTATGGATTTTAAGCAGAGCTACCAGTTAAAACCTGTTTTTTTTTTTTCCTCAATGTTGCACATACTTGTAAATTAGGATATTCAAATAAGCCAAAGTAGGAATGTAAATAATGAAAAGTAACCAGTTCAGTGACCTGTGCCCCAAGGCCTTTTCCAGTATCTCATCCACACAGAAAAGTGATTATTTCTGTAAAGTGTACATGCACATATGTGTGCGTATGTAAACTAGTTTCATCCTGTTATCTTGTGCATGGGGAAAAGGATGTGGCTTAGGATCTGAAAGCCAGTGGTGTGTGCCTTCAAAGGTGGTTCTATTGGCACAGAAACCATGACAGCAATGTGTTAACGTGAGCTTTAGGCCCTACTGAGTATTTTTTTCTGTAAAAGAACAAAGCTGCTGTGGGAGGTTATTCTTAGGCAGAGACTGAAAAAGCTGATGTGATGCAATGATGATATTCTGCATTTAATTATTTTTGTTGAATATGTGTTAAATGACTATGTAGTAGCTCAGAAAAATGTATTGATACCACTAGCAATATATAGAAGTGTTCTGTTTTTATGAAATCCAAATTTATATTAGAGATTTTGGTAAGTGCTGAGTTGCCATAGGAAATACAGAAATATTCCAAGCTGGTTCCATTCTGAATAAATAATGCCAAAACTTTCTTTAGTTACAAATGTGGAATTGAGTTACTTCACATTTTCTTATTGCACTACATCTAGTTTGTCACTCTTGTTTACATATGTGGCATGGGAGTAGTGCCACAGGTTATGCCACATTGGTGATGTTGAAGTGCAGTGTATAAATAAAAATACCTGAGTGGCGGAATTCAGTCAATCACATAATTTGTAAACTTGGGCCAATAAATGCTTGTAGCTGCTAAACAGGAAACATTAGCACCATTTCTCTGCTCTGTCCCTGTCAAGAAGCAGCTTGACAAAACCAAAAAGTGTATCTGGAAACAAAATACTGTCTCCTCAGCAACCTTTAGACTGCATTTTTTCTTACTTGCTTTTTAGAGGAATTTTTTCTCAAATACCAGTGTGATGGACTGTAGCCCAGCTGACCCCTGCTATCTCATAACCATACAGAAACTCTCAAGACACCATTTTCATTATAACCAGCAGAACACTTGGCTGTGCTTGTTAAACCACAGTGAATATTCTTTACAATCCTGCCTTTTGTCTCTGGTTCCTTATTTAAAACTCAAAAGTAGCTGCTTTCCTCTTCCTGAGGCAGAGATGTAGTATGGTAGATCTGAGTTGCTTCCTTTATAGAGAGAAAAGGCTAGGAGCAGATACTTCGTCATCCTGACACCCCTGCGCTTGCTGGGCCCATGTAAAACAGAGCTGAGAGGGAGTAGAATTAAACCACTATTTTGCAAGTGCAGAGTTGGAAAAAAAATATAGAAGGCAGCTTCCTGCAATTAAATGTGGAGTAATTAATTATAGTGGGGAGAAATCAATTCACTTTTGAGTTTCAGGAATGATTTTTAAGTGTGAAAAAGGATGTTAATCACCATAGTAATGATATTAGGAAAACCTTATTTAGTGCTCCTAGCTGCTTGAATAAACAATCATGCACAATGTTTATCTCTCAATCCTTCATTCAGTTGTTTTCACTGTCTTTCTCTTTTTCCACAGTGTGATATTTTTGTGTTTCAAAACAAAGGCTTTCGCTCCTTTCAGTTTGAACACTCAAAGTATGCCAAATGCAAATGCAACCCCTAATGTCAGTCAGCCTACTAAACACCTAACTACTCTAGAGTGGAATGGCACTGTATGATTTTTCTAAGAACCCTTTAAAAATACACGAGTTCAGAAGAAATAAGATAGCTAAGATTTCCACACTAGTCAATTTTACAACAGAATTTAACTCTGTTATGCTCTCCGAGTACTTGCCTTGTATTCTCCTTGTTTAATTGTGCTCTAAGTGTGTTGACTTTTGTTCTCAAGTTTCTCATAACAAAAATGCAAGATGAGTTTCTTTATTTTGTTTCTTTCCTTGCAGTGTGTGATTTATAAAAGTAAAAGGATTTGACAATAGCTGTCTCCCAAAAATTTTTCAACTTCTTGAACTTCCAGCAGTCTGAAGATCAGCAAATATAAGTCTTTCTATTCTGCCTGTTTCTTCTAAGTTCATGCAAGGAATATAAATCTACTAAAAAAAACCCAAACACCTCCAAGTCCTGGGATTTAACTGAAAGGTGCTATAGCTGGGGAATCTAAATATTTTGTGATCCTTTATTTCAGATGCTGGTCCCTGTGTACAGTGAATTCATTCTCCTTTTGGTGTGGAATTTATTACTGGTGGCTGCAATTAGTGACCAATAAATTTTCTCTTTATTCTTTGTGTGACTCTTAAGTCACACAAAGAATAAAGAGAAAGTTTCTTCCCCCAAAGAAACTCGTCTTTCCGTATATGAGGACTCATCAGAAGGAAGATGTTGAACTAAGGATGTTTATGGAAAGACAAAGGAGGTAGATGTAATCTCTAGTAAGAAGCTAAAGCACATGGGGGGAAAAACTTAACCCAAGCAAATTGGAAAATATGCAACCAGCAATAGTTGCTAAAATTGATAAATGCCAACCTTTCTAAAGAGTGTATTGTCCAGCTGTAAACTTGCCATCTGTGTATGTATCAGCCTTGGTGTCCTTTAAAAGTTCTTTTTTTTTTTTTTTTGCTCTTTATTTAAAATTCCAAGCAGGGGGACTGTTAGCAAGATGGATCTCTAGCAAAGTATATTAAATAAAGTGCAAGGTACAGCACCAATTAATTGGCATTTGCTTCTAAAATGCCTGGTGGTCTCCCGACATTAATTTGGCAAATATCTCTAAAGCCTGAATAATATTTCTCCAAGCACTTTAAAAGCCCAGGTAACACAATAGCAAGGTCTGGGTCATTAAAATAGTTAACTTAATGCTGTAGTATTTGAACAGTAACTGAGCTAAGGTAGGACTAAAATTCTAGTATCATTTCAAAGTATATATGTCACATTCCACTTAATAGATTAATGTGATGCTAATCAATCATATTATTTTGTAGGACCTCAAAGTTTAAAGGTTATTTAGTTGGTGGAAGTGCTCAGGGTGATTACTTCCAGTTTGCTTATTCTGCACTTTTTTAATAAAACAATAACATTTTATGCCCAGTAAGCTCTATTACTCCTCATTTGTTTGTAATGCTTCACTTCACATGCAGGTGCCAGGTACCTGGGTTATTATTCATTTTTGAAAAATGCTTAGCACTGTTCCTTCCATTAGCTTCTGCAACAAATAGACTCTGATTAATCATACTCAGCCATTGCACCTTCCAGAACTGAAGCTGCAAGAGGAATGTGCCACAGCACTCGAACATCGACCACAATGCTAATGGTGCTCATAGTGTTTGTAATGTCCGAGTAAGAGTCTTCTGGTCAGGGGGTGGGGGTGGTGGTAACTGTCTTTTGGTTTTTAAGGGCATATTTCTCTTTAAGGAAGTGAGGTTTATTTAACGTCTTTATGTGGGTGTCATTTATTATTAAAACAACATTTTTTATAAAAGGACCTATATAATTCCTATCTATGATTTAGAGACACTTAAAACAGAGAATGTATTTTATATTTCTTATTAAACATAATATGGTTTATTAAATCATATATTGTCTTCAGATTATGTAATTCGCCATGTAGGTGTTTCCTCTTGAAAGCATATGAAAATGAGCAGTGATGGTTAGTGATAACAGTTGCTAAACTGGGATTCTAACTATGAATTTCCATCTCTTTCTCTTGACCACCTTAGACAGATATGCCTCTGCAGATCAAGACAAGTTGTCAGAAAGGGATGGGCAGGAAATGTGTTGAGTGCTCGAAGGAGAAGAATTAGGAACCTGTAGGTTGAGGCACAGTCAGAGTTCTTCTCTGAGTAAAATGCACGTGTGGGAATATGGTAGGTAAATAGCTGGACCACTTAGGGATTGGCATAAATCACAAAGGGCTGTGTGAAAAGACTCATACACAAAGGAGCCTGAGGAATGGAGTTCTTTAGTGCATAATGAGTTGGAAGCAGGAGAGCATATAGCTCTGATGGAGACAAACAAAGCATGAAAGGTAGATGAGTTGGAAACTGAGAGACTGTAGGATTATTTTAAATAATGAAAAAGACCTTTAGGTTCCTTGGGTTTTGTATCTGAGTGTCTTTAGCTGTAGCTATTTGAGAAGTTTGTAGGTATAGGGATCTTATTCCCAGAGAGAGGAACCAAAATGCAGGAGTGTGATTCTTTTCCTAATGAGAAGAAGTGAGACCTGCCATGCCTGTTATTTCCAAAAGTCCCTCAGGAGAGATTAAGGAGAGACTCCCTTGTGCTGCTGTCATCAGTAACAAAATAGTTTGAGAGTGTTGGCATCAATTTTTAACAGCTGTTTCTCTGCAAGTCCTCACTAGTTCATTTCCCTGCTAAGGGGAAGAAACAAATGCTGAGAAATTGCCTTCCGTAGGATAGAACAGTAAGAGACAAGAGAAAAGAGCTCTTAGACGTTAAGGATCATCTTCTAGTCAGAAAAGGAAATGCCTTGGATTCAGGTAAAATAGAAGTGAGTACCAACAGCCACTGAACTGCTCACAGAGGCTCTGTTGTGAATTTGTAGGATTGCTTAAGTTTCTTTCTTCATCGTGTTAGCAGTTGCTGTGGGTCTGTGACCTGATCTAGGCAATTTCTGTTCTTAATGTCCTATGCAGCATTGAGGTGATCTTACTCTGAGTTCTTAACTCATCCCATTTTGTGAGTTCCAACACAGCCATATTTCATGGATCATCTGTCAGCTCAAAGAGGAAAACACTGGGGTCAAGTCTTGCATTGTAGAGAAAGGAGCTCACATACTTTTTAAAAAGTAGGGTTGGTCTCATGGATTAGGGAGTGGCCTGACATGCAATACACTTTCTGATTATTTCTCAGACTTCCTGTGGGATCCTGAGAAAGTTACGTGACCTCTCGGACTGTGTGCACACTGAGATGATCTGGGCAGAGCATTATTCCTCAACAGCACAGCAGCTGGGAGTCTCTCCTATAAAGGTTTTCTTGCACAGTCTCAAGCAAAGGGGTAAAACCAATCCTACCAACCTGCATCAAGCAGTCGAAGTTGAAACCAAAAATTGGGAACTGGGTGTTATGACAATACATCAATTCTTGTGGTAGATACAGTGCTGGGGCACAGCCAGGGCTTGGGCAAGTTATGAAT
This sequence comes from Rhynochetos jubatus, assembly GCA_027574665.1. NCBI lineage: Eukaryota > Metazoa > Chordata > Aves > Eurypygiformes > Rhynochetidae > Rhynochetos > Rhynochetos jubatus. The sequence continues at coordinate 14,560,069 of CM050664.1, read as the reverse complement.
ATTAGATAATACCATTTATTTATTTATTTAGCAAGGTGGCTGTTCCTGCAGGGAGCAGTTTTGAGGCCTTTTTAGTGTTTTTGAGGAAAATGCTTGCAGGTGTGCTTTGTGCCTCCTGATGTAAGGGCACCTGTTGTTAAATCTTCAATGCTGAATTCATTAGACCTCATTAGGAGGGTGGAAAGCTTTGAACAAAATCAGACTTAATTATCTCTCTATTTTCAAATGCTGGAAAGGTAATGCTTTAAACCTCGTTCCTTTATTAAAGCTATTATTGTAATGGTACAAGGCTTGTTGGTCTCATAGTGTCTTACACTAGCATAGAAGTTTCAGGAGTGATGACAGGTTAAAATGGAACAAGATCAGAAGCTAAGCACAATGTGTTATTGCACAATAGAACATTGTAGACTTTGTATTCACCTCTCATCTCTGTTTTAATTTCAGTTATATTACTTTCTCTAAATCCTCAAAGCAAAAGTCTTTATTCTTGTGGTGGTTTCTATCATTATTGTGACAGGGCACACAATTTAAAGGGGCAGCCTCGCAGGGTGAGGGGGTTCTGAAGTGGGTGTCCGTGGTGTAAAGGTTTGGTAGCAGGGGATCTGAGGAGCCTGTGGGGAGGGTGCCAGACACAGGTGGTTCCAGTTGGTTCTTAAGAAAGAGTACAACCCTACCCAGGCAATGAGGAATGGGGGAAAAAAATGTGTGAGCACCAGATGTGCCAGCACCCAGATGAGAGCAGGAGGGGAAAGGGGTGCTACAGGCACCAGGGCATAGATTCCCCTGATGTGTGGGGAAGCCATGGTGGAGGCAGTATCCAGATGGGAGTCTGTGGAGGACTCCAGTGATATCCACTTGCTCCAGCATGAAGAGCCCCTGGAGAGCCCATGATGAAGCAGGTCCTCCTGACAGGAATGGTTCCTCATGGAGGTTTATCCTGAGGACTGCAGCCTGTGAAGGACCCATGCTGGAGCAAGGAGTGGCAGAAAGGAGCTGTTATAGACTGATTGCAACCCCACATGCTCCTTATAGGATCCCTCTTCTTGCTCTTGGGTTGAGTTCTATATCCCTCTTCAATATGATATTGCACTGTCTGTTTTAAACATAGTCGTTTTATTTATTCTTTTAGTTAGAATAATGCAGCTGAAATCTTCACCTGCAAGAAATAATCATTGGATAAACTGATATGTAGGGAGTATCAGAATCTCATTTAGCCTCTTGTACTTCCAAAGTCCAGATTTGTACAGTCACCTCTGTAGCTGTCTCATCTGTGGGCAGATACTAATTGAGGTTTTTCTGAAAACATCTGGCAGGAGTGACATCTGTACCAGCAGCTGGCAGTTAGGAGGAAAAAAAGAGAGGCTGAAGATGGGTGGGGTAATGAATTGTGGGTTATAATTATTTGCAATGTTTTCCTGAAGTGGGCATGATCCTATTAAATGGTTGTTATTTGCTTCATTTTATTGTGATTATTTATTGGGCAATGCATGGGCAAGACAGCAGAAGCTTTGGTTTTTCAATTCTAAAGCATTTCTACCATTTTTTTTGTGTATTTTTATGGAGTACTATGAAAGATGTGAAGAAAAGCAAAGGGTAAAATTTTCAAACCTGCCTCCTGAGAGGGAACAGACCTGCATTTAGCTCCCCTGATACACCTGGCCTACTTTCCAATAGTGATGCCTCAAACTTCATTTTAAAAGCTTGTTTTAATGTCTGTAGGTGAAAATTAAATTTGGTGCTCTTTTGAAGTGCTGAATAACAGCAGCGCATCAGCTCAGGCAGTTGGCTGCAGTCTCTCTATAGTCTTTGAATGGGACGTGTTGAAGTGAGTCACTTGCAACCAGAAGGTAGAGGTTGTGATCCGTACTTACTAATGGTTGTGGTCCTTCTTATTTCATTTGATGATGAACCTACTCAATTAAGGGAAGAATCTTAATTAGGGGTTTCCTATAGTTTTATTTTTTCCAAGTGGAAATTAGGAGTGATAGCTAATTTGTCTCCCAGTTTGTGGTACTGAATTCTTGAATGCATTTCTCTCTGGCTCTCAAGGTAGTCAAGCCACTGAACACTTCAGGATTAACAGTCTCTTCTCGTGAATAGAGACCCATGCTACTACTGCCCTTGTGATTAGCCATGAAGAACCACAATTCCCATGGCAGCACAGATTTCAATACTGTTGAACATAGAAAAAATGATCCCTATCAACACAATTGCTTCTCTCTAGGTATTTTAGAAATAGATACTTTCAAAGGATATATTAAATGAATAATTCTTAAAAGCCCAATTCTTCCCCCAAGTGCAGTTGTTATGAGAGCAGAGTGTGTTTAACTGTCATATCGCACAATGCAGCCTTCTGAAGCACACACTATTGAATGTGATGACAGTTCAGACCCGACCATCAGCCTGTATTATCATAACTGACACTCGCATAAGAACACTGGATCTAAAATAAAAATGAAATAATGGCTCCCATGTCTAAGAGCCATATTTGTCCTCAAGTGCACAGTAATGTGTACTTACACAATATTGTAGTTATTGTTTAGGTTTCCACAAGTATTTTTTGTCAAATAATTTTCATAGTATTCTTATTTCTCTTTTTTTCTGTCAGTTTGTGGAGTGACTTGTACTCAAGTCTTAGCTGTATTCAGAACATGTGGTTTTTACTATGGTTCGTTACTTTTTACATACACAATGCAGAGAGTATGCTCAAAAGAACTATTTGAAGCTAAACTGATAAAGCAAGCATCTGTAAATCATCGTAAATTATCTCTTGAGATATACAGAGTGCCAGCAAGGGTGGATGAGACTGAGGTGAACAGGTTGTATCCAGAAAGATGATGATACAGAGTAATAATGTACTGTAGGAGAGAGACCAAGCTGATCATGCGTATTGTTGCGCCTGTAGCACTGGTAATTGCAAACAGTTGCACCTAACCTTCTGAAATGGAAGGGGCAGTTTGATACCTGATCTGCAAATGTGTGAAGTATGGTGGGTAAAAAATTAGAGGATTTAGTTAAAGCTGAGCAAAGCTGCACCCTGAACATGACGTTGTGCAACAGATCCTAGTTTTCACGTAAAATTCAGGTTCGTCATTCCTAGAATGCCATCATGTGTTACAGGTACATGTTTCTTGGCATGCCATTTGTATTAGCATTTTAAATGTTAGCCTGTATAAAAAAATCAATATGGTACATTTTTAGCTTAAAAATGAGACTTTGAGTTAGGGCAATGTTCACCTGGAGGGTCATATTTTTCATGCTTCATTGCTTGGTGCTGATGATTTCTAAGGTGGTTTGCAGTGTCCCTGAGAAAAGGTGCTAGTTACTATGCCATGATTACTGTCTGGGGAAGTCTTCTCTTAAAATGTCTGTCTAACAGTCAGATTAACTAGTGATTTATATCCATTTACTGAGAAAAATATTTGGCCTTCTGAAACCTGAATCTGATTGGAAATAAGCATGGTTTTATACTCTTTGTTCCACGAAGCAAGAAAGTTTAAGACTAAGCTCAAATATGCACTGATCTTTACTGGAATCCTTTTATTTTGCATGGTAGTGCTGCTTAAGATTTAGGTCTGTGTCTTGGTTATCTCCTGCAGATCCATATATTTCTTTTCCCTTGATTGTCTCTTGGATCTTTGGAAAAGTAGCTGTTCTTTTCATCCTATTTTTTCTCTTCTATATTTCTTCTCTAATATCTGGTAGAGATGTTGATTATGTTATTTAAATAAAAGACTGCCATCTTTGTGTAATTGTACATCTCCAGGATCCCTGGGGTTAGAACAGGTTTACTTCTAGTCTGGTCTAATCCAAGCAGCCTCCTTATCATGGAAGGAATCTCAGTGGTCTGTGAATTTCCAACATCTCTTCACTGTACAACTAGCACTGTACTATGGAGAAGCAAGAATTTTCTCTAAAAATTGTATCCTTCTCTTATTCTTCTTATTTATTTTCATCTAACAGTGCAATACTCTCCTGAAGAATTGTTGTGTTCCAAGAATAGTTCCTTATTTTACTGAATCTCTTTTCTCTTGTAAAACATGCCTCTAAATGAGACTTTCACATCCTTCTCCATTACATTCTTTCCCTTAGATTTGCAGCTTTTCCCCAAGCATCCAGGAGATATTGTAATCATACAGCATCTGTTGGCTAAGGACATTTCCCAACCCAAGGCTGAAAATGTGCATTCACATATATACAGTTGCAGTCCATTTTGTTAAAAGAGGACAGATGACAAGGTTAAAAAAAAAAAAGCTTCATATATCTCTGGATAAATACATTAAAAATCCTACTGGAATAAGTGAAAAGAGGAATAGTATTAGAACCAATTAGAGGCAAGGAGAAAACAAAACCAGGAGAAGACCAGAGAAAAGCATAAGGAGCAAAAAGAACAGATGCTGCAACAGCGATGGTTCATTGGTGTTTAATGTTTTGTTTTACTACTGGTATTAGGCTTTAAATTCACCCTTTTTTTTTCATTGGCATTTCACTGTCTTGAAGTCCTCTGGACAATAAATCCTGGGGCACATAATCTGGTCTCTGTCTCAGTACCAAATCAAAAAAGAATGCTTTTGAATTATAAATACTTTCTCCAGAACCCAATGAAAATACATGTTCTTGTCCCTAGTGTCACGTCTGTCATTCTTGCTGTGATCTAGTCACCAAAGAGGTCCTAAGGGACAGTCTGTCTCTGCCATGTAGAATTGCATCTCCCATAGCACATCCAAAAGCATGAGAAAAGAGAGAGGCTGCTGTCAGCTGCCCTGAGTTTTTCACAGGAATTTGCAGAAAAGGGACTGGATGTGGCAACATCGAGAGAGGTGTAAGGGTAAAACGTGTCATGAGGTGAAAGGGATAAGACAAAGATCATTAGAACTGCCACAGGCTCAAGCCTGTCAAAGTTTTACAAGAGAAATATTCAAGCAGTGCCAATGTTTCTAGGAAGGTATTGATACCAGAGCACAGAACTTGATGGGGTTCATAAAGAAATTTGTGACACTTTTCCTGATAAAAGCATCTCTCAAACCACACACCACGAAACACAGGGCTACCAGGGGACTGTAGCTTTTACCAAGCTTTCTGCAGGCTTTGATGAAGATGACATTGCAGACAAAAAGAGACTTCTGACATGCATAGGCTTTTGGTCTTTGAATGTTGTACTGACGGAATGACCTTGTGATAAAAGGGAAGTGTTCAGAACAAAATCTGTAGATGGACACTCTGCTTGATATTTGCAAGGCTACGGATAAAGCAGTTACTAGGACGAGGTGTATATGGCACTTTTCTACTTCCTTGTATGATTTGAAAGTGGGGGAAGGAAGATATGCTTAAAATTTTTTGAAAGGCAATTTTCACAAAAATAACAATTTGCAGAAGTTGAAACAATAGAGAACTTAGTGGAGTACTGCTCCCAAGTCAGAACACTTCAAAGAAAAGTTCTGAAGCTGTGAAGGTATCCAGTATACACTTTCAAACTAGCACCTTCCCCCCCCCCCCAATTTGTTTAATTATTCTAATTTGAAATTTCAGTTCAATTTAGATGCACATTTTTTGAAAAGGCTTTTGACTTACGTTTCACTATCAAAACTATTTACCAAAGTGTACTGATTGACTTAACCTGGCAAATTGAAAACTCTGGCATTTTACTGAGATTCAGTAGGCAAATGCATTTTGATATCTTTAACATTTTCATGAGCTAGGAAAAAAAACCCAAAACCAACACTTTCTGCCCAATCTACAAAAGAACAGATTTTGCAATCAATCATGCATACATTAGTTTCACTGAATAGTACTGCAGAACAGACTCCAACAGTTGCATCCATTTCTAAATGTCATTTCCAAGCCATACTATTCTATTTTTGGTTTTGTTGGTTCTCATGGAAGTGAGAAATTTGAAAGCAGTCTACAGTTAGAAACAGAAGACACAGATTTTCATACACACTTCCATCATCCAACACTTAAACTGAAGTCTCTAACTCTGTTTAAATGATGTATGGTCTTTCCAGTTCACTCTAGCTAAAAATGTGTTTAACTCTCTAGATTATTAGTTCAAAGAGACAGACAAAAGTTTTATTATATTTCTTTGACTGGGAGATCTGTGACCATGGATCTAATGCTGAAGAACTGTCCAATTTAGAAAAGAAACACGTGTTATAAATTGTATCATCTACCTGTTTCTGCATGTTGACAGTGGCTGTCAGTGTAATTTGTACGTTGAGTACTCTACTTCAAATATTTTTGATCAATATATAGAATACGTATGCTAGAGTCACTACTATGTTGTTTTGCATTTTGTTTTAGTTTAAATTTGTCAGAACCAATTTTTAAAATTTTGGACCTAACTTAGAGGTGTTAGTAACTGGCCTGCTGGAAATCCGTGTGGGAAATCAAACTTAACTTTTACTGATTTCCAACTGACCTTGGCCATATCAAGTTAAGATAGTTTTCTACATTTGAATCTCAGCAAAGTGGTTCTGTTTTATCCAGCCTTGAGGGTGGGCAAAGACAGACATCATGGGTTTGTAGGCTGGCTTCAACTTAAATGTAATGTTCTATGGCCTGTTTGTGAGGCCAAATCAATACAGTATTTATAAATAAAATAGTCTACACATCACTTCTAATAATCCATTTGCTTTTCACACTATTCTTCTTAGTTCCTTTCTGTCATCTTTTTCTACAATTGCATCAAAAAGACTATTTCAAAATGAAAGGTAAAAATGAAAGTTTAGCACTTTTCAAATTAAAATAATTTTGAATTAATTGAAATTGCCACACAATATCTGGCTATGAAATCAGTAACAGTTAATATTCTTATAGATATTCTTCAGTACAGCACAATGCAGAAATAAGTACCGGCTCTGCTCATAAACGAAGTGTGGAGGGATGTCAGCTTGGTGTTGATTTGCTTTTGAATATGCTGTTTCTGGAGTGAGTTTGGGGTACCCTGGAGATCTGTGATCTCCAGTGCGGATTAACAATGGGCCCTCAGTGAACCAACAGGAGCCAAACACATAACTTCATGCATTTTCCTGGCCTTAGATCTACACTAAAACAACATAAAGGAAAAGAAAAATTTGGTATCAGGATTAATCAGGCACTAACACAGCAGAGCATACTACATTGTGTCTTCATTAGCCCATTTTTGCTTTCCTCTTTCAGAAGGTTCTTTCATTTACAAATTTCAAAGCAAAATGACAAGGAGAGCTGGTAATGCACTTGAGCCACTGCAGCTCTGAAATTCAAAGGCAAGGACACAGGAGGAGAAAGATTATCATCTTATTAGCGTAGGAGGATAAAGATTATCAGACTCCAATGATCCATTATTTATAGGAATGCTGTCCTTTTCTGTACACTTTACTGAGGCATTTAATATATTTGTGCTGGAGATTAACATTGATGGTATTTTCTTTAATGCCTGGTTTTAGTGTATGCTATGCAGGTTGGCATTCAGGAAATTCAGCCAGAGGAGAAAAACAATAGTATTAATTAGGAATGTCAGTCATGGGTGTTATGAAATTCAAAATTGCCAAGTTTCCAGCACAGTTTGGTGGTAATTATAATATACTGTGGAGACAAGCTGTTCTCTCTTCCCTCTAAAGAAATGCAGAGTTTGATGGACTTGCTATCAAAGTGCTAATGCAAATCCTTGTGAATGGAATACCGTTTCTGGAGTAAGCTTTGGATTTTTTAATTTCGTTTTTGTTTTTAAGGGTCTGTTGTCACAGCTAATTCATCAATAGTAGCATTTGCCTCTCTTTCAGAGCTGTTCATCACAGGATCTCTGCTTCATAGATTAACCTCACTTCACAAATGAGAATTTTGGCATAATAAACACCATCAAATTAATTTTGTTTTATCTGAGTCATCAACAGAGCTGGACATCGAGTCTGGGTTCCACCAGGGTATTGTTTTTTTCTCAGAGAGTTAGAAATCAAAGCTGCATGCTTCTGGATTTCTGAGGAATGGCTTTTGATCTGGTCTGCAGGCTGCTGTAAGGCATGTACAATAAAATCTATGCAAACCATACTTGTGCTTAGGACGCTTATATTTGCTATACAAGGACTTCTTCCTCTCCTCTGGAAAATTTATTATCTTCCACAAATTGAAAAAGTTGAAAAGCACAAGGAAGGGAAGATGGTACACTGATGCTCTTAGCAAGCTTTGCTGAAAGTACTCGGCTATTTGCAAGATTGGGTTTAGAGCCAGAAATGTAAAAAAAAAAAAAGAGGAATTTTATTAATAGCAAGTCCATTTAAAATTTGTTGTTGTTATTTTTAATGAAGAAAAATCTTCACAAAGTTATGCAAATCATAAGCAGTCTAAGGGTTTCCCTCACAAAAGGAAAACATCAGGCTTGATCTATATTTGCATTTGAGTAATGCATTAAAAATCAATTAAATCCATTTGAATAATTGAGGTAAATTAGAGGTAGCGAACTGGGTTGTCCTGACTGAGGATGTAATTAACTTCAAACTAGCTAATTGTAAAATAATTAGAAAGTATGTATGCACTCCATCTTGTAAACATTTTATTTAAGAATAGTTGGGTGTTGAAATAATAAAGTTAGACTAAAATCAAGAATTGAATTCTGGGAATGCTTGGAAAATAACCTAGAGAATGATCCTGTTATAAGAGAATGTTCTCTTTTTTTTCATTTTCCATGTCAGGGAAATGAAAAGAATGCAGTTTCTTGTGTTTACAGAACTTCACTACAGTCCTAAAGTAACTTCTCATCCCAAGGATTTAATTCTAATGCTGTTGATGTGAACAGCAGAAGCTCCATTTGTGTGCAGCCCAGCGGCTGTGTGTCATGGGCTGGGACACCCACAATGCAGGGCCTGTGATAGATGCTTTAGCAGAAATGTGTCCACCTACACAGCGAGAGGCTTCCCTAACAAGTGTTCAGTCACTGCTTTTGCTATAGATGAAGCACTGCTCAACCCACGGTTTTGCTTACGGATTTGCGTTTCCAGCGTAGCTGTAAAGTTTCTGAGGTTTTAGTGGTGCCAGGCTGTTCAGAAGTAGTCACATGGTTTTAATATCAAAAGGAATATAAATAACTTGGATCCCTTGAGGCTATTTCTACAGTTTTATTTTAAAATTCCTTCAGTGTATATTTGTCAGTAAAATTTCAAGTTATTAAAATGCTCTGGTTTAAAATATTGAACGAATGTTTTAATATAAAATTGGCAAGTCCTCACGCAAGTAACTTGGGAAGATTTTCTTACTGGCAGGCAAGCAAAAAGTAAAAATAGGAATGTGCTTAGAACTTCCAGATTTATTTTAGAGCTTAAGGGTGAGTTTCAAAGTGCTGACATGTATCACTGGAATGGAATTGAGAGACTTAAACTTTGAGAAAAATTGCTGTGACGGTCAGTTTTAGTGTAAAAGCAGATGAACAGAAGTTTCTGCAATTTTAACTCCTCTAATATATGGTCAAAAATCACTGAGAACAGTCCATAAGCATTTACTTTTCCTCAGCCTATGGAAAAAAATGCAGTGCCACTTAGCTTAAATGTTTATTGCTGAAGTGTTTATTTCAGTATTAGTGTTTAAAATCCAATACAAATTTAATCTTTTCATAGCCTTAGCATTTTGTGATTCAGAAGGAGTGATGCTGTGAGTAATGGTAATTCTGCTGATTGCACAGAATTGGGTATGAAATACTTTATTAATGAATATGTTGCTGAGGTATTTAAAGAGAAACTGTCAGGTTTTTGGGCCTTGGTTGGTTTTATAATTTGATGGCTTTATTTTTAAATCAAGGGAAATGATATTGTATGTGAATGGAAATACTCTGAATAGTCTTTAAAGTGAAATCACTAGAGGGAGAGGAATGATTAAACACTGCGTAGACAGTATGATGCTTATGAAATAAGGAGTAGCTGCGGACAGGACGTAGAAGGAAATGAATATGGGACTCCTCTAGATTAATTAGCATTCTGTTCACTTTATTATCCTAAATGGACTGAGCGTAGGTGTGATACACAGTGAGAAAGGTGTTACTGGTATGGTGTCCAATGGGGACCAGTGTACAGTGTTTCCAGGAAGGTGCAGTATAAATGCCAGAAGATGGATTAGTCAGGTTTAAGTTCTGAGGTTCTCTTCAAACTTTCCTCTCTTCTGGGTTTCTATAGTCCCTTTCCAGTGCCTATGAACTTTGAAAAATCAAAATTGCTGGACAGAACCTGACAATGATGAAAAATACCTTTTGATTTTGCTCAGCTCATGTTTTATAATAATGAGTTAGTTTTGTGTTTTGAAAAGCATCATGAACTGAACATCATTTTCCATTTTTAAAAGTGATTTGGGGGTGATACGGGGTGAAGACCAAGAAAACCCACACAGTTTGCAGAAGCATATCTGACAGCACAAGGATCATCTTTATTTTGGAATCATAACAGTGCAGCATTATAAGAGGACAGCTGATTGCAAAATGTGGTTCTGTTCAGGGCATTATTTGTTCCAGCATCAACTCCCCTGACCAAACCTCATCCATTCAATTTGCAACAGAAGTATGACCGGTCATCGCAGCATCTAAACTAGAAGTAAATGTTGTGTTGGGATGTGCAGGCAGATAGAGAGATATGAGTAGAAAAAATGTAAATTGTAACAAGAGGAATGGTGACAGCCAGCTATCCTAGTGTTCATGGTGGACTAGCAATGCAACAGTGAATGAAGTCTAAGTACTCTAAACTGAAGACAATTGGCAATGCTCAAAACACAGCTGTCTTAATCCTAGCCAAACCTGTCCCTTAAGCCCCAAAACACTAAGAAAAACAGAAAACATTGAGGGCAGAATAGATGTATAAATGTAAACATAAAAATTGAACTTGAATAGCAAGCAATTTGTGTTTGTTTTGCAGTACCACAAAACAGCAAATGCAATGGGTTTGGAAGTATTGCAGAGATTTCCAAGCCTGTACAACTGTTCCATCTGCCCTGGGATTTATGATTAATTACATCTGCTGTGAGAATGGAATACGGGCACTTTTTCTTTCCCACTGTTTTTTAGTAAACTCAAATGATAAAAATGCATGTACGTTCTTATGACAATAAAATTCCCTTTGGTAATAGTGAAATAAGTGGATTTTACAGTAGGCTGTATAATCCTCTACTTGTGGAAATACAATGTAAGGAAGTAATCACAGAGCAGTGATGTTGTGAAGATGAGCTCTTGGCATTTGCTGAACAGTGTGGCTAAAACATCTATTTTCAGGCTAATCTCTGAAGCAATGTGAACAAAGTAATCAGACTGAGATGAAAAAGTTTAAGTGGATCATCAATATGACAGGAAAGGTTTTGAGAACACTTCAAAAGATGGAAGAGGAGGGTATATCTTCTATTTCAGTTTTTAATCTTTGTTGATTCTATTGTGCTTGTCAGAAAAATGACCCATTATTTTTCTCAAGAATAATTCCCAAATGAAACCAAAGTTCTGTGCTAATACACTACAATCAAATGAGGTAGCTGAATATTTTGGCTGATATAAACTGGAAATGAATTTGGTTACTAAAATTTGTGATGAAATTACTGTTTTAATCAGAAGGTACATATTAATGTTGAAAAAGAATATTTTTGCTAGGTGCAAAACAACATAATGATTCTTGGTAGTAATTTTGCTACTTTGAAGAATACAGTTTTACAGCAAAGTGATGTTATATATATTGCCATTATAAAATATGAATTTAAATTTAAGTCTAGAAGTAGAACTTTAATTTAAATTTAATTTAAAAATTCACAAACCCAAGAAATAAATTTTTCCTGTTAATAGGATCAGAAGATGAAGAATGCATGTCTGTAAATCATTGCCTTTTTGTAATTTGCTTCAGTTTGGATCATGACAGAAAGAAGGCCTAACAAATGTCTATTAAAGTTACTACATCTGAGATACATATACACCTCTGGTTTATCTTATTCAGTGTAGAGTTGAACATATCTTTCCCTAACTTTTCCTTGAGATTACCTAATGTAATACTCTATAGACCTCAGTTTCTCTGTGTGAGTTAAATTCACAGCCTTTGCAAATCAGTGCCTCCCTTCAGTGGGCTCTGGGGCAGATCGGGAGGTGCTCTGCCAACTGTTTGACCAATATGACTTTCCAGGCCTTGAACTTGCAGGGGAATGTTGCCATAAATTTGGCAGCATTTGAATAGAGAGATAAATTCAAACAGGCAGTGGTTCTAGATGAGTCGCTTCATTTTCTGAGCTGGCAAGTGTCACTGTAAGGAGCAGGGACAGGTTTCATCCAGGCTTTTTAGAATTACTGAAATGCATTCAGTGCTGTTGGTTGGTAGAAGGATGGAAGAATCTGGGCTTTGTCATTTTCATCAAGATTGTACTTTCTTGCTGTGGAAATCAAATCAGGTTTCAGAGTTTGATTTCAAGCATCACGCAAAAAATATACCTGAAAGTTATAAACAACTTACCTAAGAGCAACTTTTTCATTAAATTCTATTTAAAGTCATGGTACTTGGTTAATACATGTTAACCTGCCTTAAAACCCAAAAGAAACCCTTCCCCAAACTTCTCTTTCTCTCAACTGCTTCCCAACTTGCTATTCTATCCCAGTGGTATAACATCTTATTTCCCCTACTGCTGGTAAATTGGAATAGTCACATGCTTTGGGCTCATCTACAAAAGTTGCTTAATTCCCCAGCCAGCTACAAGAAGCCAGGAACGTTTTCCCCCTTTCTTCCCAAACCATCTGCAAAGCTTCAATTTCATCTCTGCAGTTTGTCTCCTGGTGCAGAAACTTTGGAGAACAACAATGTTCTGTGACAGGAATAAGCCTCAAGGATTAAGGATTAGTCTTTGACAATAATTGTTACTGTATTTTCGGTTAGGCCTTCAGGTGCTAATTCCAAGCTGCAACACAGTGAGGCAGGGAATAAATTCAGTGATCTGCAACTTCCCTCTGAGAATGCTGTGCCTCCAGCTGTCTCAGTGAAAGATGTGATTTTCTTGAATGCTATTTATATAAGCTTAACTTTCCTAGTCTTGCCCGGGAACAGATTTCCTTTCGAGGCAACCAGAGTGAGGATGATGGTGCTGTTTCATCCACACAGAAGCATGTGATTAATTTCAGTGGGATGTCTAGTGCTGCATTTGTAGACATTGTTATTGTTTTAGTAGTTTGTATGGTAAAGGGAAACCAAATGATTAGGGCATATTTCTAATTCTTTTGCTTACTCTCTAGCTAGAAATTCAGTTCATGTCCTCATTTTTGCATTTAATATTTAATGTTGAGGTGAACCCTACAAAATAATTATAATCTCTCTGCCATCACAGACTGTGGAATTGCAATTTTTTTTGTCTTCTACAGAATCTTCTTATAATCAGTTATTCCATTGTAAATACACCAGTAGGGTCTGGCATTTGCTACTGTTCTCTAGTTCGGATGTGTTGCGAAATCAACTTTTTAGAATGTTTATTTAAGTTTTTTTTCTCTTATACTACAAGGCATTAGAATCTAATTATCTTACTTTGATTTCTTAATATATTTCTAACTGAATATTTACAAAGCATTGGCCACTGCATATAGTAACTTTTCAATCTGCAATAAAAGTAAGTTGCAATTTAGAAAAAAAGTATGTGTATCTTGCATTAGAGAGATGGTTACTATAATAGCAAGTCCATTTTAGGAAAAATGTGACCATGCTGAAATCTATGCAGAAAAGAGCAGAAACAATTAGTCAATGCCTGCAAAAACACAAGTAAGGAACTTTATGTCTATTTAGTTTGTGTATGACTGAGGTGAATTGATGGTGGTTTTCTAATACCCCTGTAAGGAGAACACTTCTAATCCAGAAGGTAAAGGGGGAACAAGATCCTTGAGTAAAAGTGAAACTTAAATTGAGACAACAGAAAAAATATAGATATTATAAGAGTGAGAGTTGTTTAACCTTTGAACAACTTAAGTAAGGATGCAATATGCCCTGTTATTTGGCATTTAAATATGGATGCCTTCTGCATAGTATGTGGCAGAACTCTGAAGTGTTGTGCACAAGGTTGGGTTGGCAGGTTTACAAGGTGTGTACAGCTCTGACTTGAATTTTATGAATTGAAATGACTCATATGCCAAAAAACTTCCATGTTACAAGGGAATAAATTTAATGATGATAATTTTTAATTTGGAAATGCGTTCTACTGGTATCCTCTACTTATCAGTTCATAGGTATGACTGGTGATTCTTTCTGTACGTTACAGCTCACTACACTGAGTGGGTTATTTCTATCTGACTTTTAGCTGGTATAGATCCTTCTCTAACTGTTTACAATAGCTCAACACTCCACCAGCATCACCTACAGTAATAGCCAGTATTCTTTACGGAGTAGATGGGAAAGAATCAGTAAGAGAAATTCCTTTACACTAAGCCTGTCTAGTATGATACAAAAATCCATAAAGCTTTTAAGAATAGCTTTTAAGAACACTAATTGAAATTAGTATTAATGTAATGCAGTAAGCCCCATTTGTGTTTGCTTTCTTAATTAGACTTTTCTGAAAGTAGTTTATATGAAGCTTATAGTTTATTTCATTCACTCTGTTTCCCTGGTATATAAACGTGTATGTTCAGACAAGTGTACTTTTGCATCATCCCACTCTAAGGTACCCTTCAGTGCTTTCTCCATTCTGTCTTGTGATTATCTACAGAGCACTGTAGCCATGCATGGTACTCTCCAGGTTGCCCTTGCCCCTCAAAATTCCATTATTTGTCTTCCTTATTTCTCTGAAGATGTTAAACTCGATAATCTCAACACTACTTTAACTAAACCCTCAATCTTCACAGCTGTTACTAGTTTTTATTTTTGCTGGCAGCAAGTCCAACAGCATATCGTCTAGTTGTCTTATTGTCACCTGTGCTAAGGCGTTGGTTTTGGCTCATACCAGAAGTCTCCCGCATTGCTTGGCCAAGCCCTATTGCACCTCAGGAGGTATCAAGAAGTTTATGGTCCCATACAAGGGCCTGTGATTGTGAGGCATTGTACAGCTGTGCAAAGAAGTCTTCTGCTTGGGGATAAGATGACAGTATTACCCCTGTAGAAGAGAAAGTTTTTCTTAATCCATTCTCCCTGGGTGGGTGATAGTTCACCTATTTCATTGCAAGCAGATGGGCATGGTATGTGGCCTGCAAATTTCCTGTCCAGAACTCAGTGCACACCTTTGGAGTTTTGTGACTGGTGTATTTTCCTTTATGGGAGAAAAAAACAGGGGACCTACTAGCAGATGAAGGCTAAGGACGGACAGACAGAGACAGGACAGACCCTGCTCACCCCCTTCACAGTGTTTCTTTCTCTTGTCATTGCTAAGCTGCAGGTGCTGCAGGAATGCAGTGCATGGAGGTACAGGTGTATCATCTCTCTTGGAGTGCTCAAGGGCTGAACAGTCCCTGTGTGCCAGGAATGTTTGACTGTAGGTTTGAGAGGTTTGTGAAGAAATGTTATGCTGTTACACTCATTCTGTTGTTCCTCTTTGATAAAGATGGCTCCAATGATGTTGACGCAAGCATAGTGCTTGAGGAGGTTTTTTAGAAGTTCTGTAAGAGAAGACTGACTTAGCTAATCAACTGTAGAATTAAACACTAGATGAAATTATGTTCTTCTAGATCTTGTGTCAAAAATCTGTGCTGTATACCAGACTGCAGCTTTGATGTGTGATATACCACTGGGCACATCAGAAGGGCCTAAAATAAATATATCGGTTCATCCACCTGTGTTTTGTATGAATGCAATACTAATTCTTAAAAATATAAGTAAATATACTAACAACACGAATGTGATACACAACCTTCGTGATAAAATTTTGGAGCATAAGTTGTAGTACAGCAATTGGTTGGGGCAGTTGCTACCAGCCCTGAGGTGTGAGGAGCTCCTGCCCTGCCTGTGTTAGGGACCAGCCGGCAGGCGGCAGCTCCTGCAGGAGTTGGGTCCGTTATCCAAATGGCGGGAAGCCGTTGATGGCTGGCCCACCCTGACCTTGGAGTGTCAGGTAGGATGGAGCTGTGAGCAGCCTGATCTAGTGGTAGATGTTCCTGCCCAGACTAGATGATCTTGGAAGGTCCCTTCCAGGATGGTTGGGGCGATGATCGCTGTTCTCATACCCCTTAAGTATTTTATGTTCTCTGAAAGAATCTGTATGTTCTAGACCTTAGAATATGTGTGATATTCCACTTGAAGTCATGCAGTACTCAGATGAGGTGGTTTAAACACTAGTTTGCAAAATAAAAGTAGAAAACAAATTATATAATAAAATGAAACTTAATGGATGTAAGGTCTGCGACATGACCTCTCACGTTTGTGAAGCTCCACTTGTATCACTGGATGAATAATCAGGGTTTATAAAATGGTATGGAACAGATAACAAGATCTTTCTGCACCTTGAGATGCAGCATGGTAATGTATGATAATTACTGCTTTTCTGCAAAAGGTCACGTGCAGTGGGAAGTATCGGAGAGGTGGAGAGGTGATTGGTAATGAGATCAAAACCTGAAGAAGCTAGGAGTAAAAAAAGAAAAATGTCCCACTGTTTAACAAGAGCTTAGAAAACGTGATCAAATTGAAAGTTCTCTAACTAGAAGGATTTTGTCTGTCTTTCTCTGAGGTCATTAATTAGCATGGTTCATTGTCCTTTGAACATCCTTGCTGCTAGTCATACCTTCAGGAGTAGAAGCAAACTAAAGCACAGTGGTTGCAAAAGAAGGGGAGCATAATAAGGTACACCCCTGTGTTAAAGTCTGTGTACTTCACTGGGTGTGCATGCATGCGTGTGTCTGAATGCAGCTGTTGGGCGAGTCTTGCCATGTAACCAACATGCTCAGCAGTCAGCACAGTTCAAGACTGTTGGCATTCCTGGCACCTGTATTGTCACCTCTATATGAAACAAAGTAAGACAGGTCAGGAGATGCTAAATAACCATCATTTTTTCTTCTAATGTGGATGCTTTGCAATAATTTTTTCATTGAAAGCAACCTACCTGACCCTATATCATCACATCTTTCACTTTCATCCCACTGATTTCCCTTTTAATGCTATATCCCATTAAGATATTTACCACAGGTAGGAAAGTGTAATTCAGCCCTCTGCAACCGTTATCAATGTAGAACAGATTGTAAGCTTGTTGCTTTCATTAGAAAGCAACACTGATTGTTTCCATTTACCTTATGGACTACTGCAGTTGCTCACCAGATGATATAAAATGTCCATGTTTTGAAATGGTGTCTATTACAGTGACTTTTGTATAACTTAGCCCATAGTAGAAAGCAAAACATAGCCTGGTGTGTGTAGAATCAAAACAAGGGAATTAGTTCTCATCTATCTTAAAGCTGTGTGATCTGAATGAAATACACCACTTTGCAACTTTGTTCATATATGGTCACATTGAGTCATATCTCGAGTCACATGTTATTCTGTTAGTGGAATTATGATGCTGAGAGCTTCTAAGATAAGCCACAATGCAACCTACAGCCATTCTGGCTCAAAATTGGGTGATGTGTTAAACAGGTTTATTTGAAATCATTTCTGTGGGACTTACAGATACATTCTGAAATTTAGAGGCTGAAGAGTTAAAACTGAAAGATAACAGCTGCTGTAGATGCTAACCATGTTTTCATACATACATTCTTCTTACTTACAGTAGTTCTCAAGGTGGTATTCAAAGGGCACAAAGGTCACGAGGCCAATGTAACTTTGCATTACTCTATTCGATTACATGTGGTGTATCGCATAGTGATGCAATTATTCCATGGCAATCTTTACTTCAGAAGACTTTTTATGAGAATGATCCATCAGTTGCCATCTCGCAGGATAATGAGGACTCGCCCTGAAATGATTCCTTAATTGTAAACACAATGCCTATGAAAAGCAGGTTTCCACTCTCGCGAATTGCTGTGTTACTCTAGTTTGTTGTTGGCACATCTTGCTTTCTGTTAAATGTACCAAGTGTTTGGTATCTAATTATGCACTTATAGGTTTTCAGAGAATCGGAATGCAAATAGTTGTTGCAGAGTGAACTCTTACTTCTAGCTCTCCGGATTATGATTTTTTTTAAGTCAGGCACTACAGCAAACCATGCTGAGAGCTATTAATGTAAATTAATTATTCTTCCTGCTGGCAACTTTACAACTCACTCAGATGAGGGATTATTAAATGCATCATGCCTTGCAAATTTGCATGCATTAAAAACCTTATCGTTGCTGGTACACTGTTGGCCTCTGTCAGGGGTCCAAGAATTAAAAAATTATTGCTCAACCATTTTAACTGGTAAATGCTGATCACTCTCCATATGGCTCTAAAATATAGCAGAGTAGGTCGTTCTGATTATAGACCCTCCTAGTAACGTGGCATCCCTAACATTGTCCAGGGCGTGTGAATTATACTGCCCTTTTATGTTGGTACTTCAAAGCTAGCATCAAGAAGGGAATTGTAGGATGCAGCAGAACATGTGCTTTTCTGATTAATGTGTGGTGTGTTTTTTTATTTTTTTATTTTTAATTTCTGGTTCAAACAAGTAAAGGAAGCAGATACCATGGTAACTCAGAAAAAATATGGGAATATGTATCTGCTGATGTGTGTCTGTGGAGAGTTGAAAACTGTGTAGAGGGGCATTGATTTACAATTTTATTTGATTTTTACTTGAAATCTTGATCCCAAAAGATAAAAATTTCTGCAGAACTGAAAGCTATAGAAACTCAAAACACATATTGTGTGTTTCAAGTAATTTTGGTTTAACACAATTATAAGCCATCTAAATTACAAATGTTTCAAATTTTGTAGTGATTTTTAAATAAAGACCTTAGAAATCAGGTAATTTCAAAAATAAAACCAAATTATTAATTGATAAAATGCTGACATGACAGTTTGGTTTTAATTTTGACAAAAAAGGTTTAAAGGTTGATATGTATTTATTTAGTGCTTTGAAATAAAACAGCTATGAAATGTTACTTTTGAGGAAATCTCAACTACTAAATATGTTAAGCATACTGAAACAGACTTCCAGCAGGGTTGAAGTCTTGATTTCACTGAAACAGTCGGTAGCAATAAAAGAGTAAGGGCTCTGTCATATTGTTGGCCAGGTCCTTTAGTTGCTGTACAGGTTTCTGACTATTCCACACACTTGTGTCCCCATAAAGTCATCGACTCACACATCTGCAAAACAGAGGGAGAAGGGTTAAGGGAACTGTGGCCAAATATTTAATGAACTCTATCTTTGTGGCTTTTCTGCCCTCTGCTTAATTTTTTGTACTATGTGCCTCCTTAATTCAGCTGAAAATGTGATCACACAGAACTATTAATTCTGATGCTGATGAGGAAGATCACATCCATGGGAGTTTTGAGACAGATGCTGAATTTCTGCATGACTGCAGCATCTGTCATTATTACCCAAGTCCTGTGCGTATGAGAAAGGGATTCTTGAAGGTGTCTAGATGTTTATAAAAGGTTATCATCTCCAGGGATCATGATGATTGTCTCATTGTGAATAATGATAGTCTCTTGCTGATTTCCTACCTTACAGAACTCACAAGGAAAACATAAATGTTAAGAACTTATTTCTTACTTTGCTAAAGATTAGTTAACATACTTTTTTACTTACAGTAATGTTAAAACCTAGACTAGATAGCAGTCCAAGTGTTTGCTCTCAAGTCCTTTTTGTAGACGAAAGGTTTATAAATATGCATTTTATGATTTCTTAAAGTCTTTCTTATGACTGCAATCTGAAAAATGTTTTCTTTGAGACAATTTTTACATTTTCACCATTTTATGGATGTTCCAAGCTACCATTGTGTTTCCTTGCCTTCTTTATGTTGTGTTTCCCATCTTACTCCTGTGAAGATGGGGTGCAAAAGACTGTTGGTACTGATTAAGGTGAGCCTAATGGTCACCTGGGAGTTTGGAGAGTGGTAATGTGTGGGAACAAAAGAGGGAACGCACCCTTTGTTCATTGGAGTATCAGTGCTGTGAACACTACAAACCACGTATGTCTGTAGGAACAGCTCTGTCAGCTATGGTGTTCTCTAAGAACAGTTAGAGGTGGCAGTTTTTATAGATTGGGTTTCTGTCACTGACACAGGAAAACAGATCTTGTGAGGTAACGGAGGTTTGAGTTATATTTTTCCAAGAAACTCGAGTGCCCTACTGGTAGTAAAAACAGTACACATGGTTAGATTGATTTTTCTGTTTGAACTGAGTTATTTATTTGTGTATTCCCACCGTTCAGATGGCTTTCTTTGTCACAGATATAGAAGTTGATTAGCAGTTCTGTTTCCCACCACTTATCTTACGTCCCGTCTTTGCTCTGGATTCACCCTTGCATTTCTGCTCATCTTCTAACTTATTCTTTTCCTTCAATGCTCCACATCTGTCTTTTACGTCTCATCCAAGGAGATAGGAAGAGGGAGGGAGAAAGTGGAGGAGAAAAAAAATACAACTTCCCATCTATCCTATTCTGCATTGCTCTGCTGATTACTCTTTTCCAGTCTTTCAAGATGGATAGGCAGGCAGGGCTCTGTCTTGCCTATCATCTCTCAGTAAGTCAGTACTGAAATTCTGACAGTACACACCTGCAAAGCCATCTGACTATTTTTCAGGATTCATCTGCTTTGCTGAGAGAACTGAAATGTTGACAATACAGAAACTACAAATACTGTTGTTACTTGATGATTAATTTCTCTAGTCTTTATATCATTTTTCTTTTGCTTTAGTATGTTAGTAAATAGTGACCAGAGTCCACTGTGTTTTTTGCATTTGTATGATAGGTAGGACAAAGGCATTTTAGGCTGAAAATGGAGATCCTGTGTGTGCTATGGTAATGCAAATAAATATTGAGACTATACACAAAGGTCCTCAGAAGGAAAGTAACTTGGTTACTTCAGTCTAAAGACTTTTACTGTATCATTAATTAAATTGAATCCTAATATGAAAATTAAGGGTATTTGTTCCTGTTACTTGTTGAATTGACAGAGTAAGAATAAAAATTGAGAGCAAAAATTGAAACTGGTGCTAGATTCTGGGAAAGATTCCATTTTTCACAAAGGATAACTGACAGCCATGTGTCTGAACAATTCTGGTTATCTGGGCTTTGAAATGCTGGAATCTTAGAAGATGGCAGCAGTTCTTAGCGGAGTATCTGAACTGTGTACAGGCGTACATGTGTTCATTGAATTCAGCTAGTTCTTCTTGTGGCTAATTGTTTTGAGGCAGGTTTCTTAGATTACTTGAGGGAACATTAGCATGTATTTCACAGTATGATGTTTAAGCATGTTGCCTGTTCCCTGATCATTCTACCTGCTTACTACCAGTTGGACAATATTTGTTCTTGGTCTGCAATTGAATGAAGCGTTAGGAGCAGGAAGCATCATACCTAGTTTTAACTAAAATGGTAACATTAATGAAAATTGTAGTATCAATGGAAGATGTTGGCATTGCAATAGCATCAACAATTCTTCCTATGATTTCTGCCCTGTTGCTTCCAAGTAGTCTGGGTGGGTAGAATTTTATGTCCCTAGAGGATGTTAGACTAAGTTAATATTGGGTTATTAACTGTCATGATTATTTCTCAGGATGTATGTGGTGGAATGGAGTAGGGCAAACATGGAGTACATTGTCAGAGAATCAGGATTTAGTTTGTATGACTCTTTGCTAGATAAAGAATTGAGACTTGGGCATATTTTCCCCGTGGTGAAAATAAACTTTGTTGTTACTGTGTTCATTGTGATAACAAGCTTCAGTCAATTATATGTGAATCCTTGGGGTTTTTGTAGAAGCTGAGTTGATATTATTCCTCTAATAAAGAAACACTAAACAGTTAATAAATAT
Organism: Rhynochetos jubatus; assembly: GCA_027574665.1. Classification (NCBI taxonomy): domain Eukaryota; kingdom Metazoa; phylum Chordata; class Aves; order Eurypygiformes; family Rhynochetidae; genus Rhynochetos; species Rhynochetos jubatus. Next base: position 14,538,260 of record CM050664.1, on the reverse strand, counting down.
ATCAGCTTTCCAGTGCACTTTATTTCCTTGATAGCAGCATGTTTTGTGTCTATAGCTACAGTATTCTACTGGGTGAAGATAAATAGATTTCATAATCTTACACTGGGGAGAAAAGTGAGACTGGGAAAGATTGGAGTTGCATGAGCTGGATAACTTCACGTGATAGCTCTGAGAGGCAGAGCTCTAAAAAACCCATTTAAGGACATTACCATCTTGATTGGAGACTCAGAAATGGATGCACTGCCTTCAGTCCTGTCATGTTTTCAAACTTTCACTAAGTTTATATTATCTTTCACCTGGCCATTATAAATTGCTGGTCTGGAAAGAAATTGTTTGTCATAGTGTGTCTGTTATAAGTAGATTCATCTTCCAAACAACATTATAATTTCCTAAAGACTGGTTTTAAATCCATCAGCAGAATAGGAGCTAAAGTGCATTGCATTAGTTTGACATATTATTCATTGAGATAATTTCCTGGTGGGTTTGTGCTTAATATGTTGAATTATCACAAATGAGAATGCTTGCTCCATTATTGGTTTTAAGAAATACCACAACTGGTGATTACAACTGTGAAAAAAGTGAAATTAGATTTTAGTTTTACAAAGTAGGCTCATAAATTCCTTTTCTCTGAAAGAACGGATGCTTGATTGCTGTTTGTAAGTATTGCTACCATTATGAAAAGATTTCATGTGGGGAAAGGGAAAATTTGTCTTACAGTATGATGTATTCAGTGAGCTCTATCTTATTTACCAGTTTTCCAATTAACAGCTGGGAAAATCCAGGGAAATCCAGAGAAATTGAAGTTGTCAGGTATGGCCAACCATCCTTTAATAAACACCCAGCAGTTTTAACAGCCTTAAAAATAGTTAATAGTTCATTACATATTAACCCCTGGGTTACCATTTGTGGTGGGTTGACCATAGCTGACTGCCAGGTACCCACCAAGCTGCTGTCTCACTACCCCTCCTCAGCAGGACAGAGGGAGAAAATAGGCTGAGAAACTCAGCTTGAGATAAAGACAGTGTAATGATAAAAAGCAAAGGCTTTTTATGTGCAGGAGCATAGCAAAAATAAAGGAGATTTATTCTCAACTTCCCATCAGCAGGCAAAGTCCAGACACTGCTGGGAAGCAGTGCCTCAGTACGGGTAGTGGTTGTCCATGACGTGGGGAAGACCCTGGTCTCTTCTGACAGAGGCTAGCCCTACCAAAACTTTATCACCTGCACCCAATGCAGATCACGTAGATCACATGCTCTTGGATTAATCATAGGTAAGCAATTAGCCTGGACTTGTTTAGAGCACCACTCTTTAATGTTAGAAGAGTCCTGACCACATTCAGGGCCACTGGAGAAATTTCCTTTTCGTGTCTGTCTACCCAAATATTTATCCATTAAGTTCTAAGGCTCGCTTAGGGGAAAAAGTTTGCCAAATGGCCAATTCTTTAACTGCAATTTTCCCATTATTTGTTAGAGATTTATCAAATCCTTCTATTTTCTATCCTGTTGGTACATACAGGTCTGAGGGGGAATCTGCTTAGGGGAAAGATATGCTGGTATGGAGACAGGTTATGAAAACAGAGTAAGGTTTTTTCACACACTTGTGGATTTATTCAGTTGACAGTGTTCATATTTTTTTTATCAAAAGTTCTCTTGCACCATTTTTTGTTCATTTTTAAAACTTCCATTTTAAAACTTCTTGTTTGTTTTTAACCTCAGAAAGAAAAGTCAGAAATGATGCAAATTTCAGGTAATTGCCTAAGGAGAAAATTTTGTCTTCATTTCTTTCCCAAAGAATCTCCCATTTCTTACCTCATATTTAAGTTAAGGGATCAGAGTGACACTAGATTCAAAGTAGAAAACTTCAAGCCACATAGAAATTTCAGACAGGGAGCCCAGGGAGAGTGCAATAATGAATATGGTACAGAAAGAAAGTACGTTGAGAGTAGAAATGAGGACGTCACCTGGCAAAGAGCCTAAGATAAGTTGATAAAAGGCTCAAATCTTACATCCCTGGTTTTCTAACGTCACTCTAATCTTCTCTGCCTTTAAGTATGATGCTGCTTTTAGGTCTGGTCAAGACTCAAAATTTCTATTGCATGGGAAATATTCATATTGCAAAGTTTCTTTTCATTCTGAGTTGCAAGTATGTTTTGATGCTAAGTTTTTGCCCATATATTTGCTCATGTGTTTCACTGTTCCCTAGGCAGTAACAGCTGGTAACGTTCCAGCACAGTGAGTTTCCGTGCTAGTGACTTCGCTCAAGCTGCTTCATACATTGATGAAATCCTTCTGCTGAATCACATTGGAAAATACAAGCATGTTACTGTCAGAAGAGCTAGCACAACGGGAGTTAATGCTAAACATGGAAAGTGTTCTGAAGAGATCAGAGGGAAATCAGATATATAACTTCCAGTATTGCCAGTAGTAGCTCTGCGTTAAGTAGAAGTGACCTGCCAAAACCCCAGTGTGGATCTGGGAGCCCACTAAAATGCTGCTGTCATCTATGTTAGTACTTACATCTGGTGATTACTGGAAGAACTGGCATTGCACTTACCCTAGAAAATTCTGCAAGGAATATGATCTTCACCGATTAGGTGAAATAACCTGGGTCTGCCCAGAAGTGTGATCATTAGTCCCTGCTTACCCCTCTCCCACTGTGAAATACAGAGGCAGCTGCTAAATGGGGAGAAGTATGGGAACTTCAGCCTGGGAGATTTACAAAATAAAGTGAAAATGTGGATCACGTTTTTAAAATATGTTTAAAGATGAGTTGGGCTAATTCAGGGAGTATTTTTAACCAAAGAATAGTAAATTTTACTTGATTATTTCCTAGAGTTACTTACCTTAGAAGGGACCTCAGGAGGTCAGCTGGTTCAGCATCCTACTACAACTCTGGAGTTAAATCATGTTAGTCAGGTTTCTGTCCTGTCGCGCTTGGATTATCTCCAATGAATAGACATTCCACAGTATTTCTGGGTGGCACATTCCTAGTCATATAAAAAATATTTCCTTATAACTAATCAGAATTTGTTTTCTTGCAACATGTACCTGTTGCCTATTGTTCTTTTTCTGTGCCTGTTTGAGAAGGATCTGGTTCTTCCTTCTATATAACCACACCTAAGGTGAGACCAATCCCCTTAATTTTCTAACTTCAGGCTGACTAAACCTTGTTCTCTCAGCCTCTCCTGTCTTGTGCTGTAGCCCTGTAACCATCTTGGTGGTCCTTCTCCTCTGGACGCACGCCAATCTATGCATGGTTAGTACAGGAGGATGGGATGCAGTACTCTCCATGCAGTCTCAAAGGTGACAACTACAGGGTTAAACAGAGTGTAGGAAAAATAAATTGAAAGGGCTATTGAAGGGAGTGAAGACAAATCTCAACTTCTTTAAATAACAAATGTGAATTCTGGAAAAGTGTGCAATAACAGTAAATTTCAGCTCTTTTACATTTTCTGTAAAAATACGGACAGTAATTTTCATGTAGGAACTCTATGGACTTGTCCTGTAGGAATTCAGGGATCCCAAAAGAGATTTAACTTTTAAGAGGTCCATAAGATAAATCCTGTCTTTGTAGACTAGTGAGTTTTATTTTAGAATGAAAGGTCAGAGTTTCTATAGGATAATGCTAGAGATATTTGACAAAAATAAGTTTTTGTTAACAAATAAGTTCATGTCTATTAAAATGTGTACTTGAAGTGGGAACTTCCAGTTATTAAGAAAAATATGTCTATTAAAACATTTTAAAAATGTACTTAAGTAGAGACTTTCTGTTATTTTTGAAGAGACAGACTTCAGCTCTAACAGAAGTTACAGGTCTGATATGGATAATGTTGAATGAAACTTTTTGGGGTATTTTACACAAGAGATCAGACTACAAGGTTTATTATTCAATGACTACAGGCCAATGTTTATTTAATGACATTGAACGTGCAAGACTAACAACTTTCTAAAAGTCTTGAAAAACTAGTTCCCTTGGACTTTCTGTTGGTGTTGACTGCTCAATTACCTGAAATTCTTGCCCATTGTTTACTGGTTGTTTGCATCTTATATTCTTCATGCATCATGTTCTTCAGGCTTTTCCTTCAAGGATCATGGCTCCTCACACTCAGTTGGTTTTCTGTGTGTGGGTTTTTTTTGGTTTTGTTTCGTGGTGTTTGTTTTGGTTTTGTTTGTTTGATTTTGGATTTTTTTCCCTTGTGCCTGATGCAAAAGAAAAAAGTCCTTGTCCAAAACTATAAGTTTTCTTTCCAGATGATCTGATTCACTGGTGGAATAGATGCCAGCAATGTGATAAATCTGATAAACTATTTTGTCATTCATCCTCATTCTTACTTCCAGATTTAGACATATAGGAATGGCTTGATCTTGACCCTCAGAATATCTATTTAAATAGAAATATGTGAAACTGTGACATTAGAAACCATGATATTAAGACCCATGGCCCAAAACCTGAAGTATAATCAGCTTGCCCTACAATGCTGTTTTTCTAAACTTTCTGATGTGAAAAAGGCCTGTCCCTGTACAATATGCGGTAAAGACTCTTCAGTTGTGTGATCAAACCCACAATGATTTAGAATTAAATTTCAACAATTTAAGTAATCCTTCTGGCATTGCAGCTCAGGGCACATCAAATTGGAAATCCTATTAAGAAAAAGTGTCTATATTTATAAGGACAGGAGGTTCAAGAAGTGCAGCTGAAGCCAAAGCTTTTAAGCTGTTAGATTCAACAGGGCACGAAAAACTAGTTAAAAATGATTCTAAGTGAGGGATTCACTGCATTTATTGAGAGTTTTTACAAGTAAAAAAAAAAAATAAAGTATCTCCATAAAAATGTGCAATGGCAAAATAGCTTCTGTGAGAGGAGAAAGCACGAATGGAAATACTCAAAGTATGAATGCATGTTCTGTTGATACATGTGTAATAAATAATCTGCAAAAATAATCCAATTGTGCACAACAAATTAATTGTTACAGATTGCCTGTGTAATATATTCAGTGTTGTTCACTTCTATTTAAAATAGAATTCATGTCGGTCAGACACCTATACTATAATCAATTTAATTGAAAAACCTAGTAAATCACATAAGGAGGTATTTGAGCCTCTTGAAGGACCTTGGGATTTGGCCCTGAGTATTTATATTGAAGGAATATAAGTAGCAGCTATGACTAGATTTAAAGAAATTGATCTTAACTGACTAATCCAGATTGCCCTGTTGGAAAGCAGGGCCTTACTGTGTCACATGTGCTGTCTATCTTTCTGTCTGTCTACATGAATGTGTGTGTATATATAGACACTACGAATATGTACATCCATATCTGTCTGCATAAGAGACAAACCCTCTTCCATAATGTCGTGTTGTATTGGCACAGAAGTTTAAAGAAAGGTAAAGAGAAAATAATCCATTTTGAATTATATTGTCAAGATTTTGGGAGTCTAGGGAATTCAAAACTCGATTCCTGTTGGATTTGAGAAACTATTGAAAGTATTTCTTTAAATTTTACTGAAAGGGGGGGATATCCAAGATAGCACAGAAAATCTACTACAGGACTGGTAGTTGCACTTAGCTCTACACTGCATGATGACATTCTTTGTCCCAAGTATTCTTACAGTGTTACAAGGCAGATTTCAGAGAGGATAAAGGATGAATAAAAAACTTCTGATTGCCTCCACACTATGAGAGCATTAGAATTCTTGATAAAGCATGGGAATTTTGGGAGTATTTTAAAAATACCTTAGGAACACCAACATCACCCCCCATGCCCCACAGTATTATTGCTTTTTTAATGTGCTTTAAATTGGAACACTTGAATCACCAGCAGATAAATAATAAGGATATGTTTCTTTGGGTAAGCTAAATGCTGTTGAAATGCAGACAGTTTGTACTTGCTAAAAAATATTTATAGAAAAGAGAAAAAAACAACTCAACCTAGGTTATTCTGTATGGATATTGAAGACAGCATGAATTGAGTTTATACAAGAGGGCCTAGTCCTTTTGGCCATTGTCTTGCTTCTGCTGTTAATTCTTTCTTTTATTCATTTAGTTGTCTGTTAAACTTGCAAATATTTGATTTTTCTATAATCCTGTAAGTACACAAATCTTGGTCTGCAATCACATGTATGTTCCTGTCTTGTCTTAATAAACACAGCTACCAGAATTAAATGTTTGCTACATCTGGACCACTGTCTGTAGGGTTTGGTTTTTTTTTTAATATTTTATGAGAAAAATGTTTTAGAAACCTAAGACAAAAAATGTATAGTTCATCAGTCATCAGTTTGTGACTATTGGAACTGATTGTAAGAGAGAGTTTGTATTACATTATGGTGTAGTCCTAATATTTATGAAACTGAAGATGTAATCCAAAGAATTTTATTTATCTAAAAGAAACATAAGTTTATGGTAGATTATATTGCTCTCTTAGATGAGCATACTACCAGGTATATAGCTTGAGTAGAATACTGTAACGAATTGCAGAACTAGTGTATGTGTTCTGGTTTATTGCAAAGATAGGTCCTATTATATGCTTTGCTGGTAAAATAAAATTGGATAGAGGGCTGTCTGTTGTAGTGTGGTTAAACCACAACATGTAGGTACCCTGTAGACCCGTGACAGAAAATCCACAACAATATGCATCACATATTTGTTACATATTCACATCTTTCTTTGTCTATTTCTCAGTAATGTTGAAGGTGATATCCAAATGTGCTTTTGTAAATGACAAGGAAAGAAGTATGTGTCTAGAGAGGCAAACTTCTTATGCTGATTGCACATTTTAGGGTCTTTAAAAAATCCACATATCCATCAGTTTTGATACTATTTTGTTTCTAAAGCTTTCTCGACAGTCTAGTTGATCTAGAAGGGAGAGAATGACAAAATTGTCATCATTTCCTGAAGACAGTAGCTCTGAAGCTGTGGGCACTAACACTACGTTAATGTGAAATACATGGCTAAGGAGTTTACATATTGCCTTTTCGCACTTGAACAACAGTGTGTAGAACAAGCCTGGGGGATAATAATCTACCAGTCTTGTTTCCCAAGACTGTTGTTCCTCATCTTGACATACTATTAAAATAATTTAATTATCAGTATTTTCTCTTGTCATTAAGTTACTGGTGTTTCCAGCGTTTATATTTCTAAAGCTTTGAGTGCCCACGTATAGACACACATACCCCCAGAAGCATGTAATTTGACAAATATTTGTTTTGGATCGTCTTTTCTCCTGCAAACCTTCTAGCTAATTTTTGTCTCTGATGAGTGCTCTGAGGTATGATATAATCTCCACTGAAGCCAGTATGCATCTGCACACAAGTGGTAAGTTGGTTTTTGTATTTAGGGAAGGAGGAGTGGGAAAAATACTCGGGGAACCTCTTTAGTTGCCTGTGGCCACATATGAACTTTGGTAACAGAATAGAAGATAACAGCTTCTGTTAACGTTTGGTAATTATCTAGCTCATGTTCAGAATCAAAAGCACTAAATAATTACAAGGAAATACCCTCTTGAACTCACCTGTTCTGGGACTATGCTATCTTTCAGATGAGACACTCATGGGAAAGGCAAGCTTCTCTGTTTCTTGGCTGCAGTGAAGACTGTCAAGCACAAGGTCCATAGGGTTTACTTGTGTTTGTATTAGCAGGCAGTCCCAGTGTGCTGCTTTGTGGATTTCTTTCATCCATTGGAAAGCACAGCATGATAGGAATTTCACTTAGATAACAATTTCAGCAGTCTGCCTACTGCAGGGAACGTCTTCAGAGACTATGGAATCTAAAGACCTACCAGAGGTGTCCTCTGTTCCAGCCTGTAAGAAGTACATTAAGTTCATGCTCAAAATGATTTCTGTGAACTTTGGGATTGTGCACTGTTTTGTGGAATATTAGAGAGGCCAAAATGGAGTTTCATGGAAGAAGACAAACACTATTTCTATTTCTTAAGTACCCCTTGAAAAAAGGTTCCCCAGACCCTTTGCCTATGCTTGGGCTGCAGACTTTCCATATGAAGCTGTTTGTTAACTAAGGTTTTGAGTTACTTTTGTTGTAATTCATGGAAGGTGTTCAAAATCCTTCAACTTGTCTCAGTGATCACTGGGACTCGAAGATCAGAGAAGTTCTTCATGTCCATAACAGGGAGCCATATCAATACTTACATAGTCAAAACAATAAATACAACTGATTACTACTAGAGGTATACTAGTTCTCTTATATATACTACTAGTATACTAGAAATATAGGTGTGTGTTATACACGTGCGCAATTTATATTTACAGTTGTTAAAATTCAAAAAGCATACTTAAAACAGTAGTGGTATTTACTGGATATATTTTTCTCATTTGGTTCATCATTTGACAGTCTTTGGTGCAGGTAACAGGATTTATCTATGCCTCTTGTGTTTTTCTCTCAGGAGTTCTTTGATTTCATGGTTCTGCTGTTTTAAAACCTGGTGTAAATGTGTTAAGTCAAGGTGCTCTTGCTGGTTCTTTGCCCTGGCGAAGTGCTGGGAGCAGGGGATGGTCAGCTCTTTCCACTGGGACTTGCCAGGTAGTGAGTGAGTTTGACAGTGATTGCCAGTGATGGATTTGGGATTTTGTCAGCAGAAAATGGGTGGGACTGCCAGTTTACTCTAGCTACCACTGTTCTGTTTTAGACACATCAGCATATGTCTACCTAGAGTTTGTTTTTAACATAACGCGGTGCAGAGCTGCTTCCTGTGTATTTGCAGCCAGGTTAATACCAGTGATAATGAAGATGTGGTGACCTGCGCATCAGTGGAGTAACGTTTAAGCTTGTTGGAGTCTTGCCTGTGTACCTGGGCAGCTTGCTAATGTTGCTGTGATTTTACTGCTAGGGCTATATATGGCAGACTGGTAGTCCTAGGACAGAAGCTGGAATGCGGGAAACTCCAGCTGTTTATATCAGGAAAATATTTTTATCCTGAACATGGTCAAAAGCTGGAATGCATTGTCTGGGTGGGGGGAAGGAATCCCAGTTCTTAATTATTCAAAATGTGACTGGACTATTCCTGAGCAACCTGCTCTGACTAGAACCAGCTCAAAGCATGTTGGACAGGGTGACTTCCAGGGGTCCCTTCCAAAGTATATCATTCCATGATTTTCTGAACTGTAAGCGGAAGAAAGTTGAAATGTGAAAGAAAGCGGAACAGTGTGGAAACTGGAAACCAGACATTTCATTCTGCGCTCTCTTTCTGAAGCTGGAAGATGAATGGGGCAGGCTGGGAAAACAGCATGAGTGGCTTGTCCAGTGGACAGCTTTGCAAAGCCAGGTCTCCTTAGTTTCTGTTTTAGAAGGCTAATTTGACTGTAGCATTTCTCAGGTCTGGGAAACACTCTAAGTACCAAGATATTTTGAAGTCTTTTCTTTCAACTCACAGAGACAATGAATAACTTGCCTTACCCAGCACAGCAGGGTGTGTATCCCCTGAGATTTCCTTTACTCTGACAGCCTAGAGATTTGTAGTGCAGGTAGTAGTTCTGATAGATACACTGTCCATTAATATGTAAGGGACCTACACTCTGAGCATCTTAGGCGATAAAATCAGCTATTCACGAAGTTTCTCTGACATGACTGCAAGCAATTACATTTTTTTTAAACATCCATTTATCATTATTTTTATGGAGAGAACACCTTATTTATATCCAATTCTTAGCTCCCCCTCCATCTCTAATGTCTTGATTTAACACTTTTTAAATAAATGACCCAGTGGCAAATCATTGACCTTAGTGTTTAAACTGCTCATTTTATTTTCATCAAGTAGAGCCATGCTTTCTTAGAAGATGTATTATGTTTCTTCATGTCCTGCTAGAGCGAGTCTAGATTTCTCAAGATTTTATTTTACAGTTCACCTTTTGTGTGGCTTCTGAGTGTATATGTACATGATTTTTGTTCTGTCGAATGGGTCTGTAAAGATGCATGCACACAGGCAAAAATGAGTTTGTCAGTAATTTCTTATATGAGAAGCAGTATCTTTAAAACACCTTAAAAGTATTTTCTTCTGTTTCATTTTTTTTTCTTCTGTACATATACATTTATACATACAAAACCGAAGTAGTTGACAACATTGGCTTTTCCATACACTCACAGATGCCTGCGACTCCTTTTTTTGAACTTTTGCTATCTATCAGAGAAAACACTGCCATTCTTGTGAAAATGGAAACATGCTACCACGGAAGAAGTAAAAATGTCGTGGGACCATAAAAGGAAAATAATACAGTTTGTTTTGGAAACTGTTCCATGACAACTTCCGTAATCTTTTTGACAAAACTTCTGTAAACTGAAACCTTTGTACTTTTTCAACTGAATGAGCTCTGAAGGCACAGTGCATCACTGGAAATATAAATTAAACAGACTTTATTCTCAGGCAGAAGCTCTGCACTCTGTGCCTCCGGAGTGAAGATGTTTGCTGAAACAATCAGGGAATTTTTGTGTGTGACTTATTATAATGTGTACTGCTTCCTTGGCTTTTTATCCTTTGAGCTGCTCTGGAGGCAAAACACATCTAGCTCCTTTGCATACTAATAAATATCAGTGCTTGTGATTATTCAGTGGTTACAGTAGTATTCCTTTGAGATGAATCATTGCTATGCTATTTACTTTTCTTTGTTTAAATTATTTTGAACCTTTAGTTCAACTACAAACCAAGGCTGTGCTGGTGTTGTGATCCATATTACCTTGATATTTTTTCCATCTGTAACGTGCAGATTGAAGCAGCTGTTTAGGATCTGATACTCTGGAACAAAAAGTCATTTTACAATGCTTTGAAAAGAAAAATCATGTACCTGGTGTAAAAAAGATATTTATCCACTTGGCTGTCCTCTTTGGCTTCAGTAGAAGTTGAAGATCAACCTCCATACTAGGCATAATGTTAAAATGTCATGAGTTACCATAAAGTAACTCATTGAAGAGTTCAGATTGTTCTATCTGTTGGAAAGATGAAATGAAATTTTTGCTGCCCAAACCCAGGCATTATTTATGATCTCTTTTCATCCAGCTGAGGATTTTCTGCAAGCCAAGCTGATGAAGTGGGCTAATGAAAGGCTTTGACCATGTAGCAGACACATGGGTGTTAGCCTGTAGCTCCACCTGGTTCAGAGTGAGCAATGATTGTTGCAGAGCAAGGACTCCTGTGGGCAGCTTGTCCCAGCTGCAGGGCATTGAGCAAGGGGAGAATTTGCAGTGTTAGCAATACTCCTTTACTCCTTTTTTGTGTGCCATAAAGGGAAAGCTTGCTTTTTGCTGCCAGTTGGAAACGTGATCCTGCCTGACACCGAATATCCCAGCCTGAGTTGGTGCAGTGCTTCAGGAGTGGTTTAGCATGGCATGTATCAACAACTCAGTAGAATTCATGGTGCACATGCTAAAGTGCACCTCATACCATGGGACTGAAGTCAGTAGGACAGCCCAGGAAACGGCACAAGTTCAGAAATGTGGCTTGTTTCCACATGAGTAGTAAGTAAAGGTGTTGATGAATAAGACTTTTGTCTGAAGTAATTGTCTCAGGCTTGTCCTTTACCTGAACAAGTACTAAATGTTGTCTCTTCTCCTAAACTGTCAAGGCATGTTTTTACAGTTTGTGTCTGACCTCTGCTCAGCCTGAAGATGCTGGCTCATCTTGCCCCTGCAGCATTAAACATATCTCTTTATTTCCCCAATGTTTTCCTGAGAATGTTAATAAGATTAGAGAGTGATCATGTATCAGGAAGATGATTTAAAATGTAGTTTTCATAGAATTTCTTTATTGAAGATGTATATTTCCAGGGAGTTTGTTTATACCACCATTTTGACTAGAATACTTTGCAAGAAAGGACATCTTTTAATAGTAAAACTTACATTGTTTTAATTTTCTCTGGAGTTTTCCTCAAATGTAAACTAAAGCTGTAAATTCAGTAGTATTCATTTTGGAGCATTAATTACCTAATCAAATTAACTAGTTTTGAGGTAGTTGTGCTTTTCCAATATGGGATTATATTTGTGATTGTTTTTTTTTAAGTTCTCCCTCTGGTATTATAACTTTTTCAGTTGATTGTTGAGATATGAGAAACGGTGAGGCCAAGGTTGAAATTATTCCAAATAGAAAACTACATGATCAATATAATCTGTGATATTAGGAACTGTTTCTTTTTCTCAGTAAGAATGTAGTGTAAAATGTTTTATGCTGCTTTTTTACATATGACAACTGTGTTACTGCTAAAAGAATAGGCTTCTAAATGTGATTTCTTACCACTGTTGGTTGGCACAGAAATAAAAGAATCAGATATAAAGCATAATTTTCAAGACGCGCAGGGATATTCTCTTTTAAAACAATAATCTTGTCCTTGACTCTTACATTTTATCGCAAGTATGTATTGATTAAAATCCCTCAAGCCAATTGCCCAGCAAGGGTAAAAGCAGGTATTTGGCAAGAGATTTTAGAAAACTATGGCAAAGTTAGAGGGAAGTTCAGTTTCTTAACTTCCCCATTGTATGCATAAGGCATCTTTGGAAGGAATAGTAACTTCTTTCTTAGTGCCTCTGTGGAAGTACCAGTGTCCCCTAATGCGTGTTTCATGGACACAGTGCATTCCAGCCTACGTTAATTCTTATTTCTTAGCTGTGATGGTGTGTTTGCTCTTGCTATAAGGAAGCACTACATGCACTTGGAGAGTTTTTCATGTGATTTGTGATGAGATATGACATTGATTTTATGTGATGGAAAACAAATTATGTGTAATATTTATAGTTTTGGGTTTGATAAGCATCCTATGTTTTACTCTCTGTGATCCTTTTTATGGTGTTTGCCAAGTTTTCATTTGACAAAGCCAGAAATAGACTTGATTACAAAATGGTTTCTGTTCAGCTGAATTTTGAACATATGATACCAATTGTGATCTCAAATAGGTACAAAATAAGAAGAAAAGAAAGCTAAGTAAGTGCTAGCATTTGATAAAAAAACAACTGTCATAGTGGAAAACTTCAATCTAGAGTCCTGAAATCAAATCACAATCAAAACTATTTATTTATTAATAACATGTAATTAACTGGCAATCAGTGAATTATACATTCAGAAACAGTCAGTCATACCATAGATAAACCTCAATACTTGGCACTTGTGAAATATTATGTACCTACAAATTTCTAGGCACTCTTCTATAATTAAACCCTAAAAGCCTCTAATTCCCCTTACACACACATCCTGATTTGTGTGCACCCCTCTCTCAGTCCTTGTAGGGTCAACACCCCACCTCCCTCAGGCTTAGGTGGAGGTTTTGATGCAGTTGGAGTTACTTCTGGTAAAAATGAAGCTAGTGTCCAACTGATAACGTGCTACCCCCTTCTCTCTCCCCTTTGTTATAAACTTCCATGCTGCTTGGATTTTTCTTTTCAAGCTTTTTTTTTTTTTTTCTGTTAGTAATGCTTTCCTTACTGTTTAACCTGGTAGATGGTCATTGACTTTAGATTTACCAGTTCAGGGGCACAGGCTTTCTCAGTTTTAGGTGTTTAGACTCTGGGTTTTTTTCAGCTATTGACCCAAGAGGGCGAACAGCATGGACTCCCTCACTGGAATCAAGATCACTCAAGAAAACTGGCAGAAAGGTAGCTCAGGTTCAGTTGTTGAAGAGCACTGAAGTTAGTGCAAATGAATTTTTCTTTTATTCCCTGCCCCTGAACTGCTGTGTTCATCTTTAATTTTTACTTTACAAAAGAAGTTGACTTGACCTGCATCTACAAAAGTCTATTCTGTGTTAACTTCTACAGGCTCTGTTGATAGGCAACAGTTTACTTGCTTTTCTTTTATTGAAGATGAAATTTATTTTAATGAAGCTAAATCCATGGAAGGCACTGGCAGGGTGAGAACAGTTTTCAGCGAAGAAATCAGTTCTATTCCATCAACATCTGTTTCATCTGCTTTTAGTGCTCCACTTTCTGTGTACGGTACTCATGAATAGACCCTGAAGTACAAACAATTGCTGATCATGCTGCTGGCTCTGATAACATAACTCATAATGTTGCTCTAATTATTTACATTATAGAACTGTCAGGTCTGGAACGTTTGGTCTCTCAAGGCAGCTCTCCAATTAATCTTTTCCTTTTTTATTAGAGATCTTGTTATGTGATTGTCTTTTGGGGAGGAATGAGAGGTCTTTATGCTATAGTGGGGTTTTTTAAAGCTTTACCTGATAATAGAGCAAGAATACTTCAGAGTTAACAAGAATGTTATGTTTGCTACCTTTTTTTTTAGCCTTGCGGTATCTGAATAGCATGTTGTCCATGCTATTATTGACTAGATTCTGAGAGAGAAATCATAGAATTGTAGAAGAGCCCAGCTTGGAAGGGACCTTGAAAGATCATCTGGCCCAAACTTTTGAGGGAAGAGGAGCCTAGATGAGATTATCTTGCACCTGTCTAGTCATGGTTCGAAAACCTCCAGTGATGAGAGCTCTACCATGTTCTTGGGGAGGTTGTTCCATGTGATTGGTGGTTATGGTAAAAAAATTTCTTATATTGGGATGTAACCTCTCCCTGTGCAACTTGTACCTATTGCTCCTTGTCTTCCTCATGTGGCTCCTTGTGAAGACAAAGCCTTCATCCTCTCTGTAGCTGCCTGTTAAGTACTGGAATACTGTGATAAGGACCCCCTAAGCTTTGTCTTCTCCAGGGAGCAAAGATTCCACTCTTTCAGTCTTTCCTCATCGGACAGGTTCTCCAGCCCTTTGATCATTTTTGTGGCCCTCGTTTGGACCATCTTCAGTTGGTCTGGATCTTTCTTGAACTGTGGGGACCGGAACTGGGCACAGTACTCCAGGTGCAGCCTGACAAATGCTGAGTAGAGTGGGATGCTCATGTCTTTATCTTGCTAGCGGTGCCCCTCTGGCTGTGGGCCAGGATCTGATTTGCCTTTGTTGCTGTAGCAATGTGCTGCTGACTCACAGTCAGCTTCCCCACCATGACCAGCAGGTCTCTTTCAGCAAGGCTGCTCTCCAGCCACACAGACCCAAGCGTGTGCTGTGCTCTTTGGTTATCTCATCCCAGGTGCAGGACATTGCTTTTGTAATTATTAAACATAGAGTTTTTGCTAGCCCACTCTTCCAGCCTGTCCAGGTCTGTCTGTATGATGACTCTCCATTCTGATGTGTCCACTTCACCCACTTTAGTGTCAGCAGACTTGGTGAGAATGTGTTTATGATGATGTTGGACAGCATGGGGCTCAGTAGTGATCCCTGGGGGACTTCACTTGAGACAGACTGCAAGCCTGGGTAAAAACCATTGATCACTGCCTTCTGAAGATGACCTCTGAGCCAATTTCCTACCCACCTCACAGACCACCCACCCTGTCTGTACCTTGCCTGTTTCTCCAGGAGAAGGCTGACATTTACTTGCTATTAATACTTGATTTACTGTGTTAATATTTGTTAAAAAAGAAAGTCATGGTGCCAGTAAAATTACTGTAGCAAGAAAACAAAAGCCAGAAATAAATTTTATTAAATACATTACTGCTTTGATTTTCATGTTTCCTTGATAGATTCTTTAACCAATGTGACCATGCATTAGATCAAAGAACGTGTAATGTTCAGGGTGCTTTATAAGAAAATCTGCTTTTCATAGGCAGCAATTTTGTGGTTGTTCTCACAGTTACGAAGTATGCCAGTTCTTGTAACTTGCTTTGGAAGAAGCAAAATGGCTAAGCACTGTCCCCCAGATCAATACAGCAAAAGGTGTAGCATCATTCTGCTTGTTCCCTGACATGAACTGAGTGCTCTATCACACTGCTTTGCGATACACATCTACCTAAAACCCTCTGCTGCTATTCCATTGCTTTAAACTTTCTCTGCATGCAGTCCTCAAGGTGTCAGCAGAATGAATGCAATAGGTAAGCACAGACAATGACAACAGTTTACATTTGGACTATTCTCAAACCAAATCTAAATACTGTAATTAGTAATTGTAAACCTAGTAATGAATGAAATCAGGTTGCTTACACCAAGAGACACCATTTTTAAAGTGTTACCATGAATTTCCTCCCCAGGCAACGATTGAGGTCTCTCTGTTACAGACTTCAAAGTACTTATTGTGGCTAAGACAACAACAGAGCTGCACAGCTACTTGCTGCTTGTCTTTGATTCTCCCACGCTTGAAAATGTGTATAAACACCTTTAGGTAAAGAATGGTTAGTTACTAGATTTCATTTGCTCAAACTTATTAATTATGTATATATGAACCTCCTATCCCTCTTGCAAAAGACAACAGAAATTCAGAACCATTGTCAAACATCTCTCCACTGCTGAGGGAATCCAATCATGTGAGACCTTTGTTTTCTTTGCTTTTGATGTCTGCCTAAAAGCACGCTGAGAATAACCCAGCCTTTTGTTAAGCACCTCCCAACCCTTGTCACACAGAGATTTCAAGCCTGAGAACAAGGCAGCTGGCGAGGACCTGCTTCTCCAGCAGAAAGAGCATTGTGCAAGCCAAGAAGGTTGGAGAGCTCTCCACTACTGATAAAATCAGAGTCATTCCTTGCTTGAATTTCTGTGAATGAAGCCAATTTCCTGCCATCCTGCAGGTCTCTCCTTTTGGTCCTCTTTCAGTTTAACCTTGATCCTCGGGGTAAAATACTGATCCAGGAACCAGAGAAAAGATGGAATGGAAGGATGCTCTCAGTGCCTTTTGTGTCTCCCTTTTTCCACCCACCCACATGAACACACAGCCAGAGCCTGTTACTTGACTGAGTGCTTTTTTCTGTTGTGTGGGTTTTTTTGGAGGGGGGGGTGGGGGTGGTTTTTTGTTTTTTTTTTTTTTTTTGTCTCTGTGTTAATGGTGAAAATGGAAAAAACATTGTTTCAAACCAACCTGAAATAATGTTTTCTTCATGATTTTGACTGACAACGCAAAAAGTCTGAAAGATGTAATCGACTTGAATGAAGAACTCTATTTGATAGCATTCTTTTCCTTCCCCTGAACACAGCAAATGCATCTGTGATCAAAGCAAAGAAAATAAAGGTCTGGATCCTTAAAGTGACTATTGCTGCTATTCCTTTTAATTAAAATCTCCCCTGTGAAATCTGGGTATGTACAAGAGGTCCAACACTTTCATGTACCTGAGGGAGTCTGTGTCTCCCAACACATAGCAATGAAAAGAGTCCTGCTCACAACATGATCAGGCAAGGTCTCCTTCATTCTCTGTTGCTAGTGTTACCAAAATATTGGAATAAATCTCCCCAACTCTGGTTGTGTTAAAAGGCAGTATTGCTTTATTAAGGGATATTTCCTCCTAACGTGTCCATCCAGGCTCTGTCCTAGCTTTTTTACACTCTGCTTATCATACGTAACCATCACATTTCTTAAAATGATGATACATATTCATTATCTTACCAGGAACTAACTAATATATTCATTTCCTGCCTGGCAAGTGTGCATTCCATGAGGAAGGGTCTCCAGGGGTCTTTAGAGGGTCTTTGGCAGCCTCTAGTGGTCTTCCTGTGGTGCCCACTGGTTGAAGTTCCCCTTACATTTAAGGTGACCATTTGGCCTTACGCAGTCCCTTTGTTCTTTGGAGTGGCACATCTCCTTTGTTTTTCTCCTGTATCCTGTTATTTAGTTTTGTTTGATCTGCTTCATCAGCTTCCTGTTCTGGTTAGTTAGTAAAGCTCATCAATACTTAATTTTCTTTCTGGTTATTCATTACCTTCTCTGAATTTCTAGGGTTAGGATTTTCTACCCTAGTACTGTTTTACTTCATATAAAATGGGAAGACAGTGTTTAAATTTCTGCTTAATTAAATCTGAGATTTGTACCAAGGTCTGCTAATTCCAAAAATGTGCACTGGCCTGGTTTATTGTAATATGTTCTCTCTCGATCTATCTTGAAGGGTTGGTTTTTTTTGTTTTGTTTTTTTTTTTTTTTCTGTTTGTTTTTTGGTATTGGTGTGTTTTTCTTGGTATGGTTTGTTTGTTTGTTTTTCTCTCCAAGTAATGAGATTTTTACTGAAAAAGAGCTAGAAAATCTATGTGATTTATTCCAGGGGAGTGTCTAACCCACAAAATATGAAGTTAACCTTCTCTCTCTAGTTCAGGGTTTTTTAAACTACTTTCTATAATATAAAGATTCTTATATAATCTAATTTTCCCAGGATCTGGGTCTGTAGGAATAAAGCCTGTGCCTTTAGTTATTAAGTAGAGGTTAAAGACAGATGGATTCTTTTCACTCTAAAAGAAGTGATATTCTTAAGAGTAGCTTGCAGGAAAAAAAATTATTGCCAGTCTTAAGAATGACAGTACTAGAGTTTTTCTTCTTGTATAAATCTGGAGTATAGAAAAGATGACAATGATAAAAATGTTGCTATAGGTTGTGGATACAAGAATCTGTCTGCAATATGCTGTCTTTTGTTCAGTGCAGTGCTCACGCTTTAATTCCCCTTGTTTGTAACTACTATTCCCTTTATAAATGATTATAAACATGAAAAGGTGGACTATTTTTTACTTAGTATAACTAGTATTGTCTTATTTCAAAGTCTAATACAATTATGAACACACAATAACTCGTGGATGATTAAATTGCAAATTGTGGGTGTCCACCAGGAAACTAGATATATTAAATTTGTTCACCTTCATAACTCATCCTCATATACACTGTATATTTTCCAGGATTGCACAAAGATGTACTTGTTCTGCCTGAGGAGCACTCTCTAGTATTTATGGTTTATCAGATGTACAGAATATCTTCTTCCAGGAGACAGTCATATATCATGTGGACTTCAGTAGTTATTGCATTGTTTTAATAGAAAAATGTTACAAGTGAATGAGTTTTATTCTCTCTGCGACATTTATATTTTTGAACGTGGCTTTCTCAATGCTGTGATTTTTTTTTTTTTTTTGTTCTATGATAACATGAACTTCTTGTTTATTGCTCACCAATTTTATAAAGCTATCTCATATTCTCCTTGGAGAGCTATAAAGAAAAAAAGGTCAAAAAGCAGAAGCTAAGTAATCAGAACTTAGTTTCACAGAAGTTGTGTGGAATAAACGTGACACCTCTTAAAAAGCTAAAATCAAAGTAATCAAGAGAAATGCTTTACCTCTTATTTGACATTGAAATTGAATGGGGAATATAATCTATACAGAAAATTTAAAAAATGAGGCTTTGATTTACAGCTGTAAACTAATGATATCTGGCTTAATCCACATGGAAAATACCTGCGTTTTTTATCAACTTAGACTGTGAGCTCACTAAATAAAGAAGACTAACTCTACTTATCTTGTAAACAGAAGGTCCTCAAGAAACGTGTCCCAGTGTTTGTTGATACAGCAGAGAGCTCCTTTCCTGTATGTCCGTGCTGAACTCTGTTCTCTGGTACTGACACCATCGGAGTTGTAATGCTGCAGGTGCCAGGCTTACCTTCCTCTTTTGAGGTGCTTTGTTTGGATCAGTTTCCTTTTCTATGTACCATTACATTTGGGATTCCTGCCCAAGTCCTACAAGCCCCATGTAAGGCAGTAATCTTCAGGTGTGCATGCTGTAGATACGCCTTTACCTACAGAATTTTCGTGTGCATTTTGCCTATCTTTTGGGGATACAGCATTCCTGGCACAAAAAGTCTGCTTCCCCATGCTGCCCCGAGGCATTGCAGGCATGGAGAGATGTTCTCTGTGTATGTGGTGGGATCTTGGGATCCATGAAAGATCACTGTGCTCCTCTTGGTGCCTATGATAGCAATTCTAACACTTTGAGTAGCTAAAGAATAGTTGAGGAATTTAAGACCTTTGGCAAGTGCAGTGACAGAGACAGATTTATTTCTGCATATAGTTTAAAAAATGGTTATGTAGTCCGACATGACGGTAAAATAATTCCCATTAAATCACCATCGCTGAGGTACAGATGGTTATCCAAACTTGTAGCCCTCACAGGGAAATGTTACTTGAATCAAGAATGTCGATAGCTGAGACAACCAGAAGCATCCACAGAGAACTTGTGACCTAGCAGAAGCTGTGAACTGATAGGTCCTGAGATTATCTGCAGATGAAGTGGAGCCATTGTGGCATGGACTGGGACAGAAATAAGTCAAAGTAGTGCTGGCCTTATTTCTTTCCTGTCACAGATTAAAAAGGTGAGGATACTTTTGACATCTTCTCCAGAGATCTTAATATTTGGTTTATATTTTGTTTGTCTTTTATATAATTGCACTGGGTAATATTGCAAAGTCGTATAAAATTAAAATGAAGTTTGAAATAAGGTTTGTTAATTACAGTATTTAACTGTTGTGGTTATTGTTTCCTAGGAGATTAATGAGGTGAATTATTGTAACATAATTAAACTACAGTATATCTAATCTCTTACATACCCTTGTGGTTTACTGTTATTCAAGTATCACTTGAAGGTTAATTTCACTTAGCTGGTATATATTTGACTTTGGCAATACAGTTTATATCAAAATATGGTTTTAATTATATTTGAAAGTCATTAGGCAAGAGCTCTGCCAAAATTATCACTGCAAGCTTTACTAGTGAAGGTAGGGACATAATCAGTAAAAGCTGACTCGCATACGTACAAAACCTGAATATTCACATAAAACCAAAAGTTAACACATGCTGCCACTTGAATGCTAATGACATCTGCTGAAGGTTAAGCCTTCTCTTCCGATTGTCCACTTCGATATGTGACAATTATTGAATGACTCAAAGTTGAATAACATCAGAATTCCATTAACACAAAAGATATAATTATATGTGTGAAGTGGCAAATCCATTAATCCAAAATCTCCCCTAAAATGTTTTGAGTGAAGCCTTTTACTAGCAGTTAATGAATTGCCCGCTTCACAGTCAGAGGCTGCGTGTCAGGCGATGCAGATCAGCTAACTGGCTGGCTTCTGTGGTGCTTTGGCAGGAAATCCTATTGTCTTGCCACATGGAAAATAGAAACATGCAGTAATATCTTTATAGGACAAAATAAAATTATAGATTCATCAAAGCATGCCTTTTCCCCTGAAAAACAGACTAGTTTATATACCTTCTTTTTTCTTTTTAATCCCCAAACCCAACTTTCTTCCTCCTCTAGCTGCAAACTCCGCTTCATTTTAGATCCACTGTTCCTCATTTATTCTTATGCTGGATTTAAAGGATGGATACTCTGTATTATACTACAATAGAAAATCTGCCTTTTTCTTTTTTTTTTATTCATTTCAGTAACTGATAGTCTTTTACATTATTTTCTTTTTCTTCAGTAATTCTAAGAAATTCTCTTCTCTGTGGTTCTTCACTTTCATCAAAGATAGGGTTCTAAAGATTTAAATCTATTATTTTCTCTCTCATGTCATCCCTGTATAATTTGGACAAAATTGAAATTCTCTCCCCAGAGTTGTACCTCAGGATAGAATTAAACCCAATATGAGACCTTTAGGGGAAAAAAAAACCAAACCCAAAACCCAACATTAACAGCATGTAATTTAATAATTATAATTTTCTTCTGAAATACAGAAGTTAAATTATTAGTGGTTACAATTTTGAGTCCAGAGGTTGGTTCATTTTTGGACACAAATCTTTGTCCATAAACCACAGTATTCTTGAGCATTTAATCTAAGTGTATTTTATTTTTAGAGACTTAGCAGCCAGCATTGGGATAGGAAAATGCTCAGTAACTTCCTTGGTCATTACCCAACGTGGCTATGTTCCTTTTAAATGACATCCCATCATACACATCTAGAATAACTGACACTTCTCTTCTGTATACTTTTCACAATAAATATCCCACAACTTGTTTTTTCTCTGAAATTAGTTAGCAGAGGATTTGTTGTTATTGTTGTTATGCACAATACTTTCTTGTTTTCCCCCTTACATGTGTTCTCTGTGGTCATGTTCAAGTTTTTGTGGGATTGCTTTGGGTGCCTGCTGTCATGGTGTTTGAGCTGAATATGTGAGCCATGAATAAGAAAATAAACCTAGATCATCCAGATCATTCTGAAATGTGAATGAAATTTCTCCTCTTTTTTCTTGCCTTAGAAACCATGTGCCATCAGTAGGTGTAATAATTTTGAACTTAATGTTTCCAAGGTCACCACTCTAGAAAATAACCTAAACTTGCCAGCTGTAATGTTACCTGCAGCTCCAATTCTCAGCACTCAACAGCTGGCCTGTTTGTTTTCGATATGTGCCTTTGAATCTATTTGAATTTGATTTCTCAAAAACGTGCTCACCACCTTTTCAAATCAATGTGCTTTGTGGCATAGTATCACATGCTTTTCTGAATTCTGGATAAGTTGTCTGTTACATTGCTATTGTCTCCAGGTAGGCAACACACTCAGATCAAGTAAATTTGTCTTTCATGACCTCCTCTTTCTGTGTGTTCAGCCTGCTATCGTGGTCTTTTAAGTCATGCATTTCTAAATCTGGTTTAATAATTTTCTAGCTTGTGCATAACTGAGCCCAGGATAAGAAGCTTGGGATTCCTAGAGCCTTGGAACCTTTTAAAGTGAAAAGAATTATATTAACTGCTACTCCAGTTCTCTTATACTCCCTTACTTACTTAGTAAGTTATCAAAAATCCTGCCGAGGGCTTTCCTTTTCCCCTTACCACTGTTCTACGCGTTTCTTGGTTGTAATTCATCTAGGCCCGGAGCTCTGTCAATGTTTAATAGTTATAATTGTCTAATTAAGGTATCAGCTCTGGTAGACCAGAAGGCTTCTTTCTCCACTGTGTTTCCAGTTTTGAGGAGTGTATTTGCTACTTCTGTCAGATTCTCTCTTCCTTTGTGTATTCATTACAAACAGTCTATACAGATATGAGTAATCTGTCTCTTTATTTTTGAAATTACTTCACTTGAAGATATTTGCCTCTTGTATGCCTGTCAGACTACAAGTGGATGAATAAAAATCCCCCAAAGTCTCACACAAAAATTGATATTACCATGGAACAGTGGAAAGCTCAGTTACTTGCTTTGCTTTTCAAGGAAAAATATAAACTATGTAATAATAGCAGATGTGTACTGGAGAGATGAAGCTGTACACTTGGGGACTGAGTGTAACCTGTGGTGATAAGAAGTGGAAGAGATAATTTATGATAATTGGCAGTAAATGAATAAATCAGATTCTGCAAGGTGGGTGTGTTTTGCCTGCAACAGTAACTGGTGAGTGATTTCCCTGTCTTCATTTTGACCCATAAGCTTGTTCTTGCTCTTGTTCTTCCGGTTTTCTCCCCTGTACCAGGGGGACGGGGGAATTGAGTGAACAGCTGGCTGGGTGTTTGGCTGCCGGCTGGGGCCAACCCACCACAATTACTTATCTCAACATGCTAAGTGGCAGGCCATGGAAAGTAAATGTATTGGGTATACCCGATGGACCATGTATCACTTAGCTTGCGAGTCTTATGGGAAAGAGCAGTGGGTTATCAAATACATACATACATAAGCAGCTCCATTTTGTGATGTGTGTTCTCTATCCAACATCAAGTACCCATCTCTTGGTTAAAAAGGGGACTGGCTGACATGCTTGCTTATAAGTACACCCCTACTGGGCAGTGTAGCTTTAGAGTTCATGTGTGTTAAATGCATCGTCAGCCATTTAAAATGTGGACACAAACACTGTATTTATGTAGCGCCTCCTGTTCTTGAATCTTGCAGAATTTTTGAAACCTGACTGCACAAAAACAAGCTAAATCATTCCTTTTAAAACTCTTTTAACCAGAAGTATTTCAGCTCAGGATGATATTTGTCCTTTTGAGTTCTTTTACAGTGTGCTGGAGGATTAAACCAGTTTCCCTCTTACAGAGGTTATGAAAGAAGACTTCCTCAGTGAGCATGATAGTCTGTAATTAAGCACTTAGGGGGGTGTGTATCCAAAAGGCAATTCTTGCAGAGTCCCTGAAAACACCTGACAGCCAGGAGCAAGACATTGAACTGCTGAGCTGCTCCACTATAATGTTTTTTCCTCTATTTGTAGATTTTGTATTAGGCTTCAGTTTAGCTTGAAATCTCTTCCTATCAATATAATGGTAACTTTCAGAGAGGATGGTTAAAATTCTATAGGGCTTTAGTATACTTTTTCTTCTTTTGCCTATTTCACCATCATTTCACCATGCCTATTTCACCTTATACAGATGCCAATATATTTCCTCTACAGAAGGAAAAAATGCCATTGAGTCGCATGTCATTTCATACATCAGACTTCAGTCTGTGACCCTGTGCTAGCTCCTGCATTAAATCAATGGTGATAGATTGTGACAAACTGACCTTCGCATTGCTTAGTGCTGGTAATTGTCAAAGTACTATATTAACAGGTTCTATGTATATAGTGGCTTTACAAAGTGGGTAGCAGATCAGGAAGATATTCAGTGTTATTTTCAGTATAGTTTTTGCAAAAGTGTTCCTTTCTAGCACCTGAATTGTTAGTTAGTGCTAGGGAAATGGACTTTTTTCCAGACACAGGTACATAAACTGCATTAAAACTACCTATAAAAGAGAATAAAACTTATTGGCAAGAAATACAATGGAATTTGAGGCTAACAAAGTTTTCAGGTAGAAACTAGGATCTTGTAAACTGAAAATTATAGAAGGGGAGGGGACTTCACCAAAACAGTCTGTTCTGGACACAAGTCAGCTGAGACTAGAAATAAACAGAGAAGACCTTTCTGCTGTCTTTCTAGTAGGAATAGTGGGAACAACCAAAAGAAATGGTAATGTGGAAGTCCATTGGACCTGGCTGTAGGAGACAACTGCTGGTAAAGGCTGTGAGATTAAGAAGCAAGGTGTTCTAATAACTCAGACACGAGAGCATTCTTGGAGACTTCAGTGGTGATATGAATGTGCTTGCATATAATCACAAACCTATGATGTGATTATATTCACTAAAATTTACTGAAGTTTACTAAAATTTCAGTAAAGTCAGTAGTATTCGTACCGAGGCAGAGATTTTATTGCCAGGCTGGCAATAAAATAATCCTTTAGAGGTCAAGGATCAGGTGAGAGCAACGCAACAGGAGGATGAGGCTTATGGCAACAGTTGTAGGGCAGGTCGAGGATGGGTTGATTCTACTGATATTTCTTTTAACTTGTTTTGATTAATTCTTGTGGGTGTTGAATGAATAACAGTATTTGAGACATGATTTACTAATGTTGCTAAGAAAAAAGGCTTCCATTTTTAACTATCTCTGCATTCATATGCCTGTGTATCAGGAAGCTTGTAGTTTCATGAGATGAACAATGCTTGCAGTAGGCAAGAGCCAGGGAAAAGGCTTTTAGCTCCCCTCCCCTATTCTCAATTTTTTCACATGACTATATCAGCTTTGCAACCTGCAGATAGTCTTGGAATAAGGGCTTTCCATGTAAAAGTTGTCTTATGGCAGGAAGGGAAGAAGAACAGCTAACTAGATAGAAAAGTGTGGCAGAGCCACTTTTTGGATACTGCCTCTCCACTTTCAGTTTTCTCAAAACATAGCTACCTAGCAGTGGAAGCAGACGTAGCCTCTCTGTTTTTCAGTGGCACAATAGTTGACGATAGCGCCTGTAATGTTTCAGAGGAAAATGCTTATGTGGGTAACTTAAGGAAGACTTAAAATAATAGTCTTTAAAAATACCCTGAAGCAACCATTACATTTTAAAGAAACACATCTCTCTCCTTAGAACAAAAAAATAGTATACCAGTCTCAGCAGACACAGATATTTTTCCTTTTTTCTACATTTCTTGTCTAATAAACACTCCTGTTTGCTATTATCTGCCTTTTAAATTTTAAGAAGTAATTCTGCTTATAATTGTGACATGTCATGATTTTGTAAAAATTGGCACTTGCTGTGTGTAGAATAACACAATTCGACGTGCACTGTAGGAAGAACTGATTTTCTGTGCATTGTATCTGGAAATGTCTGAGTTACGTGTGCAGCTGCCTTCCTGTTAAAATTCAAAATTATTGTGTATGTAGATAAATGGGACTAGAGATTTTTGCTTGTGTAACGTATAACATTTCTTTCTCATAAATCAAAGAAAGTACTAACTATTAATTTGAAAAAGAAAAAGTGTTCTGTTTCTGGATTTTAGCTGTGATGTCATTCAGTTAGAATGAAGTTGGGTAAGATCTTTGAGCAAATGGTCACATTTCACCTATGAGGAAAGTTGCCCTTTGGAGGAAAGAAATAAAAGATATGGCATCATCTAGGTTACAGACAAAGGTAACTTTGGTAATTCTGTATGCACACAGTACACTGTACTTGCTTCTTCCTAAAATAAAGGCTAGATCCCAAGGTTCTTGATTTAACACTTAGCAGGGCTCTCACAGGCTAGGAGCAGAAAGGATAACAGTTATTTCCGTAGTTGTTCAGGTTGGCATCCCAGGTGGGCCCACAGATACACACTGTTAAACCTGTATTCTGTGTTAGTGTTGTAAGCTTCAGGCGTAGAAGGGGAGCATGGACAGGGTGAGGCTGGCTGCTTTCTCCAACAAAGTTTTGCCATCCTTTGAGAAGGACCTGGTGGAGCCATAGAGTTGCAAATGGCACTTGACTGCTGAAGGCAGAGAACCTGGAGAGAGCAAAGGAAGGGTCTTCTCTACCATTTTTCGGTGGGACATTTTGAGAACCCAGGACTGTGTCCAGGAGCTAGAGCAGAGCCGTAGCAGGCAGCTTAGCCTGAGGAAAAGGGTTTTCCTTCCCTGGGTTGCTTCAGAGCTATTTTACAGATGCTTGTGGCTGATGAGCTGGAATCCTTCCTCATGCCAGAGGGACTGGCAGTCTGGTGAAAATATGTAGCACTGGACCCAAGGCTCAGCGTGTGCTACAGAAGAGAAAAACTTTCTGTGGTGGAGTTTGCAGCCCTGTCCTTGGGAAAACAAAGGCTTTGCATTGCCAAGGAGCACTTGGGAGGAAGAGGACAGGGGAACAGATTTCCCAGTAAGTGTTAAAATGGACCAAATCAGAGCAACTTTAGTTGTTACTGTTTATCTGCTCGAGGCCCAGGCAAATTAGCAGCAGCCATTTCATTTTTGTTTCTTGCAGATTATTCTCTTGTGACTTTTAATTAAAACTTCCCTTAGGCACAGAGGAACCATTGGTGATCTCTTTTTTTTTTTTTTTTTTTTTTTTTCTGGACTATCTCAGCTTTAATTACCTTTTCAGATTTGAAATAAGCCTTACGTTTTCTACCAGATCATGTTTACTACAGAAGGAAGTGGCACAGGCATCAGCAGGGGTATAAACTATAAAATCAAAATTTCACATAAAATATATTTTAAATGTAGTCAAGTAAATATTCCCTTCCCCCTCCTGAAAAGCCCTATGGCCCAGTTTAATAGTGTTTCATATATTTTGAACTGAATAACTTGTGTTGAATCTCCCATTCCTGCACTATTCAATTTTTACTGGGAATATGATTACATTGAAATGAGACTCCATCAGAGAAATAAGATATTGGATGGGCAGTAGACCAAGGCGAATTTCTGAGCAGTTTGCATAAACGATTTTCAAACCATAATAGCAGCTTCAGAACTTAAGCAAAAGAGCTAACCTGTCAGATTGCAATTTCTATTCGTTGTTGCTTGAAACACCTTGTTTGCCTGAAAATCATCAGGTTTATTTCATGTTTACCTGCAAATAAATTTCATATAAAAAGAGCTTAAATGGCTATAATGTCATCTCAAAACTAGAAGGAGGGAAGGTTTTTAGCCACTAAATAGGTATGTATATGTAGGTCACAATGTATTCACGCACTATTTGGGCATCTAGATGCCAGCAGAAAGCATCACCAGTGTTAGCTCGTGTGATAAGCTTCTCAGGACACACAGTCAGTGGCGTGGGCATGCAGTGTGGGCTGGAGTGTAAGCACAAGGTGAATAAGATACTCCTGTGATTTCCTGTTGTTGACTAGAGTGGTGCTGGCAGGTTTGTTATAGACAGGCAAATTGCAGTAGGCATTAGAATAGGGATAAACATGTAATACTTGGAAGAAGAAACAGTTTTGAAAATCATCTTGCAACTGTGAACCCCTTTCTGCTATCCATAGCAAAGAGTTCCTGTGCATATAGTGCTTTTTTGGTAGATTCACTGTGGTTGGCTATGTGCTGCTGAAGAGCCAGGTCAGAGCTGACGTGTATTTTATTTATGGTTTTAGTGTGTGTATACACACACACAATCTAAAATAATTTGTATGTGTATATATGTTTCAAATGGGCACAATCCAGGCTTCTCCCAGCTCATCAGTATGTACTATGCAGCTGAAGATGCTGTTTCTCATTTCACTTTTCTACATAGAACCGAAGAAGTCTGAGGGGAAGAGGTTCTTCCAGTACTGTACTGAGTCAATGATATTTTTGCAGCTGCTGTTAATCAGGTGATGATACTGGTATTACTGTTGGTTTCAGTCCAATGGTCTTTTTGAATATCCTTGTCTGGCTGGCTGCTTGGTGTGCATTTTAGACAAACAGGAAAAAGGTTTAGTGGAAAAAAATTAGCTTTTCTTTTGTTTACTTACTTGAGCAGAACGTATCTTCCTCAAATCCCCAAATGCCAGGTTTAGATAGGTTTTGCTCTTCAGGTATGCTAGCTGTTGATGAACTGCACAGACAAATCATACTTCTGTGCTCAAAAATGGACTTGCGTTTGGAGTTACCTTTTTCTGTTTTGGCACAATGGGCATTCCTCCACACAAATTGGTTTTTTGCAAGTGAATATTCTGTGCATTTAATTAGAGTCTGTTTATAGGCTGTGTGCATTAGAGCTATTTAGTATTAAAAGGAGATAAGAGAAAGAATGGAAGAAGTATTTTCTAAAGGCATGGTATAAAGTGGTGTGCTTCTGTTTACCCTTTCTAACAATATAAGAAGCCAAGGACATCCATCAAGGAAAGTGGTGGTAATTAATTAAGAGAAATATTATTCAATGCATAATTAACATGTGTTACTGCTTTTCAGGAGACTAATACCAATAAAATAGTAATATTTTCAAAAGAATTTGACATGTGGATAATAAAATACTGAAGGTTACATTAGAAATTTTTAAATTTTATATTTAAAAAATTGTTTTCTAAAAGAAACTCTTGCTTCAAAACATATACTGTCAATCTTTAGGAGAAGACATCCCCTGTTGGCAACCTGTTCTGTAATAATTCAGTGGGACTCAGGTAGTTAAATACCTTATAAAATAATTTGGCATTAAGTTACTGAAATTTCTGATTATGTTCTGTATAGAAAATATAATTGTTAAAGAGTGTCTTCCATTGTAAGCAATGAACTGCTTATATTTGTACAAATGATCTCTGCATTTGAATAAATGGTCACTGGATGAAGAATTAGGTATCAACTCAGTTCTGTCCAGTATTGTTCCCTCTCTTCATTTGCTTCTTTACTGGTGTTTACACATCTCGCTACACATTTTGGTCAGAAAACCTCTATATGGTGCTATATTAGATTCTGTAATTATCCATGAGACACACTGTACTGTGATCTCCACGTTATTTGATTCGTGCTAGACAAATTGTAGGTGTATCAGTCACAAATTCATTAAAGCTGCAAAAAAGCTTTAAAAGTAAGGCTACATTTTCTTTTCTTTATTGCATTACTGGTTGCTTAAAGGAAAAACATCACATGATAATCACATTTCTGTCAGAAAAATCTTGGTTTTGTTATTTCTACAAATAACTTAAAGATTAATGAAACTGAAAGCAGCAAGTTTGCACTTATTAGCTACAAATATTCTTAGGATTGATGAAAATGAAAGAAGCTGGTCAGTGCCAAAAGGCTTTTTCTTCCTGGGTAGACTGCACAAATGGTGACACTTTCTGTAACATTTTTCCATATTAAAGGAGAAACTCAACAAAAAGGCTTTTAAGACTATCCACAGGTAAACAGACAGAAACCCTCGTGTCTTCCTGTACCACTGTTTTAAGGGAATTTTAGGACAGAATTTTCTAACTACCCATTCGTCTTTGGTGCATCAAGATAAGTGGTCAACCATTTTTAGGAGTTTACCTTTAAAGATTCTAATGGGAGCTATGGGCCATCCTCAAAATCTATGGTCTAATAATGTGAAGGAATTGGTGTCAGAAAATTGATTTGCTTGAATGCAGTTTATTTCATTTTGAATATTTTGAAATTGTGCTCAGTACCTAAGGTAGCATGCCTGAAGCAAGATGATCCTGTTACCATGGTTTCAGGCTGAGATTTGGGTTACTATGGTGTCAGCCTTTACTTCTTGCTGTGCGGGAAAGTATTATGTGACCTGGGCAAGGTCATGTAGACTTAAATCCTCAAAGAGGCTAAGCTGGAGCAACAAAAACTAGTCACTGCAGCGAAGGTCTTTTACGTACCCGCTGCCTAAAGGAGCGGCTCGAGGCTGACGTGCATTTCTTATAAAGTACTGGCCATTCGCTTCCTATCTGGAGAAGTTAGCAGTCATCTGAGAGATGGGGCCTGGCAGTTTATTGCAGATCACAGCCCTTTTTTGTCCAACTTCTATTAATATCTAGGTACCAGGAGGCACATTCCTCTTTTCAAAAATTGTGGTGATTTTGTCCTCTCCTGGAGATGGGCATCAAAACTGAAGTCCTTTTCATTTGAAATGGGATGCTCACAGGGAGATCAAATTGTATTCAGTAGTTCAGTAGCGTTCTTTTGTGCATGAGGAGGCTTAGTGTTTCTGTTCTGAGAACCGCATGCATGGCTGTAAGGGGGTGATGGGGGCGGCCACCTTTTGTTTACAGAGAAATGATCCGGCTGAATTAGGCAGGACAGGGTAGACGAGACCCCCGTGGGCTTTGCAGAGAGGAAGGCTGGAGCTGTAGCCCCTGTTCCAAAGACTCTGGATTTTATACCCAACTGTTGGTGTGTCAAATACATAAGCAGTCTTTGGAGTAAGAGCTGTTACCATGAAGATTGAAATGTGGTTAGTTTGTGCACTTTGTTTTGTAGGACCTTGTGTCTTGGTTAAGTTCCAAGTAGTTTAAAGGGCTGGAACTCTAAAATGTTGGGGTCTAGCTGAGGGGCTCAAATGGGTAGCACAGTTCCTGGGACTGGGTCATGGTGAGCTAGAAAATCCCTCTGAACTTTCTTTGGAGAGAAAGCAGTGACACAGGTAGGAAACACAGATTGTGGATCAAAACAGGAGTTAGGGTTGGGATACAGCACCAAGGAAAAAGAAGACACATGACACACAACTGTTCCCATGCCTGAAGAACCTTATAACAAAAATTTAGATAGGAACAGATTGTTGGGGTTTTTTTCCATTATTTAATTGATTACTTGTTGGGTTTTTAGTTGTATGTATGTTTGGTTTTGTTCAGTTTTGATTTTTCCTTTAGGTAGGGCTTTCAAGTTTGCATCCTGAGATTGAAGTATGTAAACTCTATTTAAGTATTTTTCCAGGTTCTTAAAACCTATTTTTTCTGCATTTTGTGTTTTGATTTTGGTTTTCTATCTGTAGTCTAGAAGTACAGTTACATCAGAGGGCTGCTACAATGATGATATCACAGGATTTTGATGCCAGGGTAATAGATGTAGACATAGTATCCTATGTCTTGATTGTACCAGGACTAGTGACAGTTTATCTATTTCATCATAGTGAAGCAGCTCTTCACTCCTGAGTGTACAGTTCTTCTAAATGTTATTCCAGAGTAATAATAATATTTCTCTAGCTTTTACCTGGAGGGAAATTATTTTAAGAAGCAGTACAGTATAATTATTTCAGTGAACAGCTGTAGATCTGACAAGAAAAAAAAAAAGTATGGTTTTATACAAATGCGAACACATACAATAATCAGATACACAACAGTGATTTTAGTTATTGTAAATTAATCTGAATGGCACTTGGAAATACATTAAGTGTTTCACTTCTGAATGAGATTGTGTTCCTTGAAAGAAAACAGATTTTTAATGTAGTAACCCTGGTTACTACAGCTCGTAAAAAAACCAAACATCTCACTTTGTTTTCTTGCAGACATACCCTTTCCACTCTCCTTGGTTTTCTCATGGCTGTTACGCTGCATCTATCCTTTAGCCTTGTCCTGGGTATTATCTTCCAAAGTAGGGAAAAGAGATTAAAGAATTAAGGAAAGTACAGTATTGGAAATGGCCTGTTTCTTGGTAATACGTGAGGCCAAGGGTATGATCTTGCCATAGTATTAATTGTACTCGAGAGGACATTTGTAGGATTGATTAGCTTCAGTCTCTTGCCTTTCTTCTTCCTTCCACTTTTCGCTTTTTCATTCCCATGTACCAACCTGGTCCATTTTGACAGACTGAAATGTTCCTTTGCATCTTTGATTTCTATGGTACACTGAAAATCCACCTCTGGAAAAGGAAGTGGAGTAGCTGAGTAAGTACATCACTGATCAATATCTGTGCTGGATTATTTGGTCTGTCGGCACTTACTGGATACAATCAAACCCTTGAGTTACTTTAGGTCTACTAAAGTACAGGCTGCCCAGGGTCCTTGGCTTTGAGCACTGTGTTGTCCAGGCAGTGTTTGAGGGGGCTTTTTTGAAGTCTCAGCTGGCAGCAGGCTTCAGACTTAGAGGTGAGGTTAGTGTTGAGAAGCTGTGTGAATAAGCATTATACTTATTGAAAAAGGAAGATTATGTCCTGAAAAGTCAGAGGAATCCATTACTTTCTTAAATTGAAACCTTAGTTCTATATTGTTAACATCCTTAAATTTAGTATTTGTCAGCTATTTGCTCACTAGAGAGAAGAAAATTCAAGACAGAATTAAGTATGCAATGAATCAAAACCTGTTCCGATTCCTGAAAACTAGCTAATCACTGCTGTTTCATTCTTCCCATGGTCATTGTTATCTAAAGAGTAACCAGGAATGAAAAAGACATACCTAAAACTTGAGTCCTTATGTTTTTTTCTAGTAGAATTTGAAAAGCTACTAACTTTTTTTTAACCTAGTAGAAAAACTTGCATGTCTAAAGACCAGAGAGTGTGGCTGACTGGCTTTTCAGGTAGATTATTTTACAGTAGCACTCAGTAAAGTGCAAAGAGTACACCACTGACTCTAAAGACGGACCTGGAAACTGTTGTCTTGGTACTTAAATATACATTTTTACAATCATTTAAATCATTGAGATATACTGGCACGTCACAAATTACAGTCCAGGTAGGAGGGATCCTAAATGTGCCAGTAATTTATGCAAGTCGACCTCAAACTCCCTCTTGTGTAAGCAAGCCAAGGAGCACCATCTGTAGCCTGACTTTGAAGCTGTTATGGGTCAGGTACAGCTTAGTATTGAATACCAAGCTATTAGTTATGGAAGAAAAATAGAAACTTGAAATTCCCACACTTTTATGTGAAATATTCCAAGCTTGATGGGTTTTATGACAGTTAAACATACAAGCAACATCTCACACATTTTCAGATAAACACTTGGGCACCTGATTAAAGTCTTATAAATATCAGTCTAAATCACATTACAAACATAAGTGTTTCCTAGGTAAGATGTATTTAAGCATGTACTTCTACACTCTGCCAATCACACTTGCTACAAATGCTGCAGCAGCAAGAATATATTTTTAAAGCGCAAGCAGTGTAAATAACATCCAGAACTGGATACTCAGCAAATAGATGTTGGTAGAATCCCCTAGTCGGATTTTTTGACGGGGGAGTTTGGGGTTTTGGATTTTTTTCTGTGTAAAGAATTAAAATTAGAAAAGAAAGGTTGATAGTGCCCTTGTAAAGCTGAAAAGGTACTTTACAGAGCAGCTTTGCAACTGTGTTGTCCCATCTGGCAAGCAATTTTGGAAGGATCCTATTCTAAATAAAGCTACTTTATTATGGTGAGTTTTGAGGTTTAGATGATATAATTCAATCACATTGCTAGAATGATTTTTTTAGATAACTTAAATGAGTCAGTAACTTCTAAATAATTTCTGTTTTCATGGGAAGGAATGCATCATGCTTCCTTCAGTCCGTTATCGCACAGGGCTGTGCACAACCACTGCGTAACTCGGAATCACCAGAACAGCGGAAAGGATAACATGATGTAATGTTCTGTCAGTGCTAGGTCAGCTCCTGAGGTCATTAATGTCAGCAAAGGACTCACGATAGTTCCTTGTAGCTTCACTTGGGTAAGAGCTATTCATAAGGGCTCAGCTTTTTACCAGAATTAACCAGATGTGGACATGAATTGCAAGAACCTCAAATTAATAACTCTGAAGAATCAAGTTACTAACTAACTTCTGATTAAGGGAAAAAAGAAACTTTTTAAATAATTTGTCTTAACCAGTAGAAGCTTTCTGAAACATTCTACCCTGAACGCAGCAGTTACTCAAAACTGTCAGAGGTAGAACACGAGATCAGATGGGTTGTTCTTCTGGAAGGAAACAGACTGAGAGGAGCGCTGTGCCCTCTTAATGCATCCAGGACAGGACATGTGCTCCCAGACCATGGCACACGACCCCCCCTGAGTGGGTTAGAACAGGGCTGTGTACCACCCTGTTGTATGTATTGCAGTGGGGACATCTGAGATTCATGTGTACAATGATTACAAACATTTTACTATGATGGTCAGCTGGTATGAAATAACTAAAACCTGCAGGTCTTATTTTATTAAATTGCATTTTAGCTTGGTTTTTGTCTTTGATATGTGTTTTACTGTGTAGTATTGTGCAATGAGTACGTGTACAGGATTGTAGACATGCTATAAGCGTCTCCACGGCCAAAAAAATAAGATAAATGATATTTCAGTATGTTCCCCTGAGGCTGTCTCTAACTTTCTGACTGATCTAGGCAGCTGTAAGTGCTTTAAATAATCCCACGGTGTGTTTTCAATCATCTCTCTCTTTTTACTGTTTTTTAATCACTAACATTTTTTCTACTTTCTTGTCTTCCTTTTAAATACATTACTGTATTCCTTTGTTTAACTGCTTCATTTTTTGTGTGTATTCCCATCTACTGCTTACTCTTTTTTGTGGCTTGTGTCATTCTTCACTTTAGTGCAGTGACACTTATTAGGCCATTTTACTTAGAACCAAATACTGCTGTCCAGAAGGAAGATAACTTGTTGGGGGATCAGGAAATCTATTATCTTTCATGCCTATTTCGATTGAGAGCTGTATTGTGAAAGGGATCTCTCATGCGGCACCGGGCACAGTTGGGCTGCAATTTCAGCTGAAGTGTACGGATCCATCGTAGTCCATGTATTAAAGTAAACCAATCTTTATTTCATGAATCTAAGTACGATGGCTGTATTTTTTACTTTACTTTTGCTGCATTAAAGCTACTTTTTGAAATGTCTTAATGTTAAAAATACCCACACAGCAGGACTGAGAATATTGTTATTGAAATCAGTCGTGCATTTACCAATATACCAAATGAGCATGATTTTCACTAGCCTAAGTGAGAACTTTCCAAAATTATTCACCTTTTATGGTTGTTTTTTTTTTTTTTCCCCAAGATGGAAGTACCAAAAATGAGGCACAAATCTTTACAGTTAGTTTTGAGGGATATTGAGGGGGTGGGGGTGGGGATAGATATGATAAAACTGCTTATTAAAAGTCATGGAGGTGTAATTAATTTCATTTTTCACTGCAATAAGTGTGGCTTCTAACCTTCTCAGAATATAGGTGAAAAGAATTTGTCAATGCAAAATACCATGTATACCCTGTGGGGTCACACGTGAATGTCTCAGCAGCAGTGGTAGGTTTCCCTCTTCTCCCTTACTCAAAAGACATCATTGTCTTGTCTCACTCAGTATGCACGCATGCAGATAACGTGTAGGGGTGTGTAGATAATGGTGATTCTTGTAGCTGGTAGGTCAGAGGGCATGAGGCTGTAACCTTGCCTTGCGTACGTAGTCTGGAGGTGTGAATCCCTTATGTTTTTCTCCTTGAAAGACTACTCAGGTTGTTCTTGCAGTAAAGGTTAATTGAAGGAAATGGTGTTATCCTGATGTTAACATATGTTGTATGTTAGTCCCATCTGACTGCCAGATAAAATTTAAATAGCGTTTACAGTGTAGCTGTTACATATGGTTTTAGAGCTAAAAAAAAGAAAAATCCTTTACTGGCCTAAAGAGAATACATGAACTGACCTTTTTAAATCAGTGTTGAGAAAATTCTAAAAGCAAATCATTGTACTTTTTCTGGGATGTACTTTTTTTGGTACATCAGACTGAATTCACCAAGAACACTTTTAAAGAATAAAATGGAAATAATAGTATTCATCTATGAGTAACTTGAAAAAACGTTTCTTAGCTGTAATTAAATCACGAATCGGACTAAAATTCATTGACTTACCATCACAGATAATCCTGCGTGTTTTGTGCACTGTGATAATAACACTGTAGTATTAAGCGTTGATATTCCTCATAGGTGTATTGTTAGCCCAACTCACAAGTTTTGATCGTTACTCAAAGGAGAAAAGAACAAAAACAACTCGGGGAAACCCATCTCTTAGAAGCCATTTGAGCTTAGCTGCTTTCATACAAAAATATGTTTTGAAAAGTTTTGCATAGGTAAAGGAATAAATTTAGAATATCTTGAACATAAGAAAAATTATCTGATTTACTGTAATGAACCAGCTCCTATTTCATGTCAATACAGATAGGCTGATAAGCATATTTGTGGCATGTATCCCCAGTAGTATCCAAAGCAAAAGCATAAGCTGTCTGAGTCTGAAACTTTTACTCTAAGGACTTTTAATCCTGTCATATGTTGGAAAGGGACCTTCCCATAATCGAAAGTCATGCCCTCTGGTATAGCGGTATTGCAGCCCCTGTGACAGCTCTCCTTGAGGCTAAGTATTATTTCATTGCCCTCTGTATCTTCAGAGTCTCTGGGTTGCATTTTAATAGTGGCAGCCTTCTCTCCTCTCAAGACTTTCCCTTTTTAAAATTATCTTAACATGAATGTTTCCTGGTTTCCCTAGTGTGTTTGCATTTCAGTGTACGTATGTATATCTCCTTTCAGAATGAGCACGTGGCTTGTGGGTGCTCAGATACTGTTGGAGCCTGTCAGGACTTGGAGGGATGATAATATTGGTACTCCCTTTCAAAAGTGGACCACTTGCTCATTTTCTTGTACTTTTACTTTAGGTGTACCTCTTACACCTTGTCGGAAGTTTCTCTGTTCACACGTTTCTTCTGTATCAGGTACAACTAAATACATTACCCACTACTAGGTTGATTGGTGTATCGTGACCTTACTAGCATTTAATATGCTTAGTTTTCTTTGCCAGCCTTTATAAATCCTGCCTTCTGACTGCTGCTGTATTATTAGGAATACAGGAAATAGTGTCGTGTATCATTTTTTCTCATTTCTTTTGAGTTTCGTTCTGGTTTATGACAAAACTGCAAATAGCCTTCATTGTGGTCATGTACACTGGTCATGTGCCCTCCAAAAATTCCGATTCTCAAACTGCCACTTAAGAACTTCTATTTCTGCAGCTTAGGAATTTATATTTCAGACACTGCTGAAACCAGCAGTCCAAGAGTATCTATGTATAGCTGTCATCACACCCTCTATTGAAATGGCAAAATTTTATGCTGTGAGTACATTTTAAGAATACAATAACAAAAAAATCACAAATCAGTGGGAGTGTTATTCAGTTCAGTGTAATAGATGAATTGTTATTTCTGTGGATAGCTTTAACACTTCTGTATTTAGGGAAACAAGGCCTTGTAGTGTGTTGGTTACAGCGAAAATTGATCAATGTGAAGTACCAGATGGTGTTCTATAAATGCAGATCTTAGGACAAGCATCCAAAGAACTATTATACTATGTGAGTACCCGAGAAATTATAATAACTGCCATCAAATGGGTCACTTTATGTACAATCAATTTTGAGTCTGTAACGTAACTGAAGAGAAACATTTCCTTTTACTAATCAAAGTAATACGGAAAGCATGGTTTATCTTAGCGCTTTACCTGGAAATGTTTCCCAAAATAAAAACCTGCATCCTCCCCGTGGATCTTTTGTATGTGAACTCTTTTCATAAATACCTACTTCTTTGGCCACTCAACAAGGCTGTGCCTGTGTGTCCAGCTGGAAGATTTCACAGCTCAAAGCTTTGTTTTGTGCTGTCATTGTTTGGACAAAATAAATGCCTAAGTATCAGGCCAGGTGAAAAACAGTCATGTAGAATGAGCTGATGCAGACAAACTGATACACGTGTACCGGCGTCAGTCCCATAGTTTTCTGGAAACTTAGCAGTGTCAGTTATGTGTTTAACTTACTGAAAACTATGGATAGCTTTCCTTTTCAATTTTACTGCTGCATTAATGTACTTTCTTTGGACTAGTTTGTACAAGTAGTTGATTCAGGAAATTGATCTAGCTAAATTGATATCTACCTATTCATACAGAACAAGTCTTTGTTCCACAGGGATTCCTGCCAAGATTTTCATATGATTAATAGCATTGGAGAATTGCTTTTTAAACTCTACTAGTTTCCTTTTTTAAAGGAAGTGGGCAGCATGGTGACTTTGACCCTTCTCCTTTGTGAAGCACAGGCCAGTGTGGCATGTGGCAGGTGTAAAACATGCCAAATGTGGGCACGTGCAGAATACTTCTCTCCAAATTAAGAGAAACTGGGAATCAGGTAGACTCTGAAACAAAGCCCATTCCTGGTCCTTCTTTTCATGCAGATATGTGATCAGTCCTTTCTGTAGACCTTGTAGTAAATCTGCTGGTAAGCACTTCCTTGCAGCAACTACAAGAGTATTGTAGAAACTCTTATTTGTAACTTTGTATTTGCAGAATTTTATTTTTTTTTTTAATCCTGTGCTGCTGCACAGGGGAGGCAAAAATAATTACCTTCTACTTCAAATTTCATTGTTTATCATTTTATCATGTAGTCATAATGTGTGGGGAACAAATGAGCATTCTTGATATGAAAAATACTTTTAATACTTTGATTAATAGCAGCTGAATGAGAAGATATATGTAGATTTTAACAAAAATTAAATATGAGCATATGTAAAGTTCTACATGCTTATAGGCTTGCCAACTACAATGTTAGCCAACAGTAGCAAAAAATATAATCACATGTAAATGCAGATAAATAAAAAAATAAAAATGTGCCCTGTGCATGCTTTATCTAGACCACAGCTTTAACTTTGTCCTAAAATGCTGGGGCTATTGTCATAGAGCAGTTGATATCCTGACCATAAAACATGTCTAAAGTCCTGGTTTTGGGCAGTAGTTTTTAAGGTAGAATAAAACATAGGTCATATCCCATTATTTGACTATCCAGTTGCAATGGTTTTGGCTTGGATGGAGTTCATTATCTTCATAGCAGCTGGGTGCTGATGTGGTTTGGGTCTGCTACCAAACCAGTGTTGATAACTCAAGGATGTGCTAGTTATTGCTGAGCAGTGCTTACACAGTGTCAAGGCCTTTTCTGTTTCTCAGGCTGCCCCACCAGCGAGTGGGCTGGGGGTGCACAAGAAGTCAGGAGGGGACACAGCTGGGACAGCTGACCCTAACTGGCCAAAAGGATATTCCAAGCCATTTTGATGTTGTGCTCAGCAATAAAAGCTGGGAGTAAGAGAGAGGAAGGTTGGATATTCAAAGTTATGGTGTTTGTCTTCCCAATATCCACTACACGTGACAAAGCCCTGATTTCCTCGAAATGGCAA
The DNA here is from genome assembly GCA_027574665.1 of Rhynochetos jubatus. Lineage (NCBI taxonomy): Eukaryota > Metazoa > Chordata > Aves > Eurypygiformes > Rhynochetidae > Rhynochetos > Rhynochetos jubatus. The sequence goes on along the minus strand of CM050664.1, from coordinate 14,498,742 downwards.
AACATCTGCCTGCCACGGGGAAGTAGTGAATGAATTCCTTATGCTTGTGTGTGCTGCTTTTCTTCACTTAGTAAACTGTCTATCTCAAGGCACAAGGTTTTTCACTTTTGCCCGTCTAATTCTTACCATCCCACTGCGGGAGAGTGAGCAGGCAGCTGGGCAGTGTTTGGCTGTTTACCAGGGTTGACCTACAACACCAGTTTGTGTAAAAAGCTCTGGCAGAAACTCTAGCACCCTGCTTTATGTCAAGAAACTATGCATCAGCTTGGCTCATGACAGCAGGTGGTTCAAATACATCACTATAATGACTGTCCTATGTAAACTGACTGCTTCTTTGTGCCACACATAAACATAGATGGCAGCAATTTATTGGCTTAGAATTGCAAGAAAAACTCCCTGTTTACTCATTTGACAGTGATGCTGATACTCTTGTCTGCAATCTCATTTACTTTGGGTAAAGCCACAGTTCCCATCTGTTATTTATGGCAAAACTTAGCAGTAGTCTGAATAGATTTTTATTTCTCTCCGTTATTTGTGAGGTTTTTTTGCATTTAAAAAAAGAATTTATTTCTCATGTTATATTAAAATAGCTCTGTGCATATCAAGATAGTGGTTTATACTTCATTGCTTTTCTCTGACGAAGACCATTTCCATCTCCCTCCCTGGGTCTGTTTCACCTTGCTAAACTAGAGTCTTCTTGTCTTTTATGGAAAGTGCATGTGCATGGAAATATTATGTCCAAGAAAATAAAATACGATGAAAGTGTGAACAAAATGAAATTAATTAGGTTACTGAAATAAGAAAAGAATCCAGTATTATCACCTTGTCCCCTCTTTCATCTACATCTTGTAGAAACAATAGCAAGGCCACAATTGTGCTGTAGTATCATTTTCTATTTGCATGAGCTTTCTTTGAGCACAGGGGAGAGGCTTTTCCAGTACTTTTTTCTGGCAACTATTTCTTCATCTACATCCATAGATATCTACAGAATACGCTTATACAGAAGGTCTTTTTGTGACACAGCAGTAAGCACAGTCCCTACTCCTAAACCTCCTGACTGGTATTTCTGGACTGCAGGAACACCCTTTACCAAGATCTTTGAAACCCTGCTCATGGCATGACAGTGCTATGTCAGGTCCTAGAGTTTTCATTTGCAGCTATTTATTTAGCTGTCAATATCTAGACTACTTCCATTCACTATGCACTTAGGTCTTGCTTATGTATGTTAAACAGAAGTATCACTGATAATCAAGTTATGGACAGTTTAATCTCATTAGTCCCTGATTTTGTCTCGGGCATAATGAAGGCAAAGGCAGGCATCAGGTTTACAACTCATCCTGCTGGAAGTATTCTCATACCCTGACATCTATAGCTTCTTCCTGCTTCATCTCTCCTTGTGCGAAATAAATGTAATGCTCATATTTACCCAGTCATCAGAAGTCTCTATTCACATAAATTACAGCAACATTGCTCAATCTTCCCTGTCAGCTTTCATATCTCGGGGGATTCAATTAATACTTAGGAGAGAAAAACTTACGTTTAAAGTGACTGTAGTGCATATAAAAACAAACAAAATATCCCAGTGACTTCCCCTTATCTACCCCACTGCCCCAGGCTGGAGTGTGTGCTGGGATTCCTGTTTGCCTGACCAAGTTTTATTTCCTTCACCACCACCACCTCCGCCCTCCCCCCTATTCTGCTAATATTCCTGGATGGGTAAGTTTTATTGATGTCAACTTCAGTGACAGTCAAGGAACAATCTCCCTTTTCAGCTGCTCCCATTTTAAGAAAAGAAATCAAGGACACAAAGGTTTTTAGGACAGTGAAGTAATGGAAGTGTAGAATTCATTCCTTATATCAAGCACTGCTTTTGATGAACACAGAGAAAATGTCTATTCTTCTGCATGTCTATGAATTCCTTGTTTTTAAAAATACCTTTGTCCTATGTACAGTTCTCAACCAAAATGAGATGAGCTGCGTGAGGGAAGGGAGCAGGTGGGAAACATTACCAACCACTGATGCTAGAATTCCATGTTTGCCTTTCATAGCAGGCATGGCTTCAGTAACAAGGGTCACTAATATCAGTTTTTACATGATCCTTAATGTCAATTAGAATTTTTCAAGTCAACAAAAAAAAAAATCTGGATTGTCCTCATTAAAGTTGGTGCAACTCCTGGCTGAGGGATCATACCGGTATGTTATATGAGTAAAACAGTGTGTAAAATATAACAGCAGTTTTCAGTGATTTATAACCTCTAGTTTTCTATGATTTTTAATCATTAAAGAGTATGTAAAAACGTATTTTATACACAATCTTTTATCTTACATTTATTTTTATATTTCTCCATAGCAATTTATTGCAACAGATATATCACCATTACTATAGACATTTATAGTGCCATTAAAATTCAATGCCACCATAAATTCATGCTCCTTTAAAGTGTTGACATTTGTAACAGCTTCCACAAGGACGTATTTTATACTGAAAGTGAAACTTGGAGTAGAAACTTCTGTTAAATTTAAGATGTAGAGAAGGAAATAAACGTCTTTTTTCTGCTTTCAATAAATTCAAGAACTTGGGTGAGACAGACTGTGTTACGCCCCACTTTCGGGTTTTATTTGCTGAGGCTACTTCAAACAAACTTGAAATAAAGCACAATATAAAAAATAAAACTAAATGCAATTATTTATTGGCTAACACAAAACCTATAGACGGTATATAATGAGCTATTCAAGTGACAAATAATATGCTGACTCTTCCTAAGGGTCTTTGCTGTCCCGACAGGCATCGGTTGAGAGAGGAGAGGTTGATCTCCACAGCTCTGGGACAGACAGGCAGCACTGTCAAGCTGCTCTTCCACAAGGTCAGTGGAAACTGATGGCACTGACAGGTCAGACCAAGTACCCAACTGCTTCTGACGGTGCAAACTGGATTGACTGGCCTTCATATTTTGTTTCTTCCCCACCCCACCCCAAATCTTTTGCCATCATTTCTGAGGGTACTAAAGCCACTTTAGCTCTGAAAGAAAAGTAGACTAAAGTCACCACTGAAACAAAAGTGGTTTCCCTCCTTCCCATCATTGCAGAATCCAGCAGGAATCTCTCTCTCATATGTTAGTTTATTCATGGAAAAAATAGACTGCTGAGTAAGTAGCAGCACGGAGTTGAATGTAATGTGCAAGTGAATAGCAAGTTGATTTTTCTGTTGCTAATTTTTTTTATAAATGCAAAAGTGAAAACATGTTTTGACAGTTCAAAATTATCTTTGACAAGAGTCAAAATTACCATTAACCTTTACCTTGTACCACCCTGGCTTTCACATTGGTTACCCATTTTGACATGGGGGAGGGAGTGGTAGAAAGTAGCAGTGGGGAACAGATTGCAAAGAAACTACTGGAAAGGTGCCTACTTGGAAATCCCAGCCGCTCCAAAGGAAGGCGGGTGTGAATGCCATCAAAACCATCCCTCATGGCTATACAACAAGGGAAAGGGGTGTAGATTTAGATGATGTCTGGAACTTTGTGAAACATCTGGCGTTACTGACTGCTACATCACTTCACCCTGGAAGTGTTTTCCTTCTGATTTGAGCTCTTTCTGCATCTGAAGATTCAATAGAATCCAACATAAACACAGACTTAATGTGGCCCAAAGAGAGAGTGTCTACAGTTGAGGAGAATAATCCTGTGAGGATTAGGAGCTGATTAGGAGTTACCAAGGAATTACTTGTTCTCATGAGCAATACATAATATCTGATGGAAATTCCAGAGATGTTCTTATTTTCACTCTATTACTAGTTAAATGGCAGACATAACCAATGCAAAATGTATGTATATATGCAGACAAAGCACACACTTTATATGTAAATATGTGAGGAGTGTGCAAGTGTCTGTAGTTTACGTGTACTATATTTTCAAAAGCTCCACTAGTAACATCAAAGGAAAACTGAACGAGTTACAGATTTTCTGTGTGAAGTAGCCTGGATTAGCAATCCCCTTTTGTTATATTTACCAATAGTAGTATTTCTGTACACCTGTGCAGAAACTTGATAGTGAAAGGAAGGTGAAAGTCACAAAAGTGAAGCAAAGGGAAAGATTGAAAACAAAGTATTCACTAATACAGTTATAAGAAGATTTAATCATCTTTAATTCATGCTATTGTTTGAGAGATGAGCTGTTCTGAAAATAGAGATTGCTGTGCAGTGAGAAAGCATACTACAAAACAACAAATGTACTGTCAAACTACTTTAATATTTCAGTGTCAGGAATCTGGTATTACGTTTGTCATCGTGTAGTTCAACTGTGGGATTTTTTAACATACACTGAGCTACACAACTGGAAGCTTCATAAGCTAAAGAGACAGGAAAATCTGTCAAGTGCTCCTGGCAAAGTCAAAAGTAAAGCTGGATTTCAGGAAAGAGGATTTTTTTGTCACAAAATTAGTAATACACCTGTGTTTCAGCACGGTTCACAGAAGTGCTGCTTTACTCAAAGTTCTCTTTAGAGTCAAAATTAAGAGACCTAGAGGGCTCATGGTCATTAATGATGCCATAGGAGTTTCCATACAAAGCAGCTTGTTAGCAGTATGGTTCTGACTAACTGATATAATTACTTTCAGCCAACTTAAATTACTCTTCAGTTTCAATTGTAGTGAGAGATTCTGAGAGCAAAAGCTGATGAGGTTAACCAGGAGAAGGTTATAGGATCACAAATGGCAAGTAGCTACATCAGGAACAAAACTTTGCTAATGGAGGCTTTCCACTCTACTAGAAAAAAGTTTTGCAAAAGCTGCTGACAGGAAGTTGAAACAGGAGGATTTAATTTGGGGTGAGGGAAAAAAAGATGTAAATTTGTGAATGTCAGTCACTTGGGAGAATCTTCCAAGAAAGCTTATGGAGAAATTAAAACCAGATTTGGATATCTCTTAAAGCCAAGTTTGGACACTTCTAAAAGGATAATTCTAATTTATTTCAGGCAATATATGTTATGTGGAAGATAAAGCGTGTACAACAGTGTTTTCATTACCTTCTCTTATAGCAATGGTAGCACTTCTCTGCGCTCTTGTGTCTTAACTCCTGTTGGGCCAAAGGCTGGGCAGCATGGATGCAAGTGGGGAATGGAGTGATCCATGTTTCATTGACAGTAGATGAGGGGTACAGTAGATTTGTCAATGGCCTCTCGTGCTTTCAGTGCAAGGTACACTGTAACCATGCTGTGTACCTTGTTTAGAAATGCTTTCTCATCATGGCCTACTGATTTTATATCACGTAGCTTTAGATCAGTTTGAACATAATTCACGATGTTATGCAAATAGTTAAAACTATTAATTGATTTCCATATTGCATATAGAACTCCTAATAAATATTTATGATATGTAAGGTTAATCTGACTCATGAGGAGAGGCCTTTATAATTTATCAGTGCCATCACCTTGCTTGAGGTAGAAACAGTTCACTTCATTCAAGGCAGAAAAATCCATGTCTTGGGAAAGTTTTCATTCCTCTTCTTTCAATTTACCACTATTGATAATGGGAAAAGTTTGAACCATAAAGGTATTTTGCAGCCATTATTATTGCATAAAGACTTTGACTCTTTACATGAAAATGAGGCTAATTTGGCAGAAATCTGGTGTTTCTTTGACTAAGGCTTTGGAAACATTTCAAACTTAAGATTTGGCTGTAGTGAAAGGGAGAAAAGCAAGTGTTGTTTGAAATGTGTGTGCTTTGGATAGCCTTTGATCTGTCTTTACCATAACTCTGCTCGTGATAAGCATTGCCTGCAGTGATCCATGCTGGTTTTGAGCTTTATGCCTAGAGCTGGGGTTTTGCATGAGACACTGAGGTGGGAAACCCCCTTACCGAATGCTAAACCCCATCTGCCTACATCTGTTTATTCTAGTCAGCTACTTAAAAAATAGGAAAAGGCTTTCAGTCTCAGAAAAGCTAAGTTATGCTAGAATAGTCAAGGTTCTAAACAGCAAAGAATCCAAGAGACTAAGTAGAGCAGAACTGGGATAAGAAGCAATTGCTGTATGCACTCTCCTTGTCTCTAGTCAAAACTAACTGTGTCAGCCAACTGCAGCATCTCTTGGCTCATAGGATTAAGTAGTATGGGTTTGGTTTTTTTTTTTTTCTTTTACATCATCCTGAGACCTGATTGATTGTTTCCTGAGGGAAGGAGCATTTACAGCATCTGCACTCCTTCAGTTTCCCCCAGGTGTAGCCACTCCCTTTTAGGGGAACGAACATACTGCACAAACTGAGAACAAACCCTTCTTTGCCTCGGGCAGGAACAGACATGGCAAATGTGTCAGACAGAAGTTCCCTTCTCTGTTGGTGAGAGGTGTCATGGGGAAACGGCTCCTCTGCCATTCCTTTGCAGTCAGCAGCCTGCCATTCTAGCAGTAGATTTTCCCCCTTCCCTCAATCCTCTTTTCTGTGCCCCCATCTTTCCTCACAAATTTGGAGATCACGCAGTTCTTGTACTTTGCAATGGCCTTTCCATATGAATATCTGCTAAGCTGTTCCCAATGGCCTTGGAGCAGGGCCCTGCGAGATGGGTATCCCTTAGGGAAAGGGAAAAATGCCTGCAGCTGTCAATGAAGCAAGAGTCCCCAGAGATGGCCAGGATGGGATTTGCCAAGGTTGCTTTCTGCTGGGTAGAGGCTTAAGGAGGTTGTTTTTCTTTCTGCTGACTGAATGCTTCTAGAAGCATAATGCTGCATCTCAGTGGAAATGTTTTAACTGAAGAGGTCTTCTTGGAAAATACACTGGTGTTTTGGGAGCGGTTATTGGAGCTTAGATAGAATTCAAATGAAGATTCCTACAGCACACACTCGTAGGAGTTTAAATGATTAAAAAAATCCTTTTTTTTTTTTTTTTTAAGGTTGGATTTAAGGATTAGCTGAAAAGGGGAGTTGGGAATCATGTTTATATAAACAAATGGAAATTGCTTTCTTCATGCTAATTGCAATTACACATTTCTGTTTTCACATTTCATTAATACCAAACTGTTATCACAGCTAATAAGAAATAAATCATAATTGTTTTTAGCTATTCCACATAATAAACAAAAACACGATTGCTGTTGGCAGTTGTACTAGGAGTTATACTTTTGCCCAATAAACAGATGATTTCTACTATTTGTGCTCTAGAGGAAAACCTTTATGTGTCATTGAAGAACATCCCAATTAAATAGCATAGAGATTTTAATCTTTGCTATACATTTAGCAGAAAACTTTGAACTGCAAAAAACTATTTAGCCTCAACAGCTTATGGAATTTTCTGTAACGGCAAGTGAAAAAAATAATACTGAAAATAATGAAACATTATTCATAATATCCAAGAACAAAACTCTACTGACATACCAAAATGCTTACCACAGAGGTTGCACATCTACTGACAGTCTTAAGTATCATTTACCAAAAAATCAATGTCTGAATAGTCCTGGGTTTCGATAACTCTACTATCTGAGGTCATTTCATCCATCAGAGCATTTTAACAGGCAGGATGAAGAAAGCTGTAGACTCGTGCCATATATTGTACAGTTGTGTGAGAATGTTGTATGAAAACTGACAAAGTGCGTTTTGCACTGGCCCTGCTCATAGCACACGCCACTTCCATACTTCGCGGTAACGACTTTCAGTGCATTTTCAGGTATATTTCCATTGTAGCCACACAAGATGTAATACAAAGAGCTTTATTTATCTCAAAAGTAAGCCCACAGCACTTTCATATAAAGTAGGAAATAGCCATTAGCTACAAATGTCCCTAAAATTCCTTACACAACACAGCGATAATATCTGATCTGCAGCAATGCCAAAGTTATCTTGTGCTTTTCCTGGAGGTAGGTGGCTTATTTACCTTCTTTGAGAGAGGGGTTACAAGGACTTGTGGAATTGGACATGAAAGCTAATGTGATCATTTAATTTTCTTAAAAATTCACATATGCTATTTTTTTGTAGCTTGTTTATTTTCATTGGCTGCTTTTGTTCCTCTCAGCTTTAGGACGTATCTTTATCTAGTTCCCAACTGAGAGTGTAAAGGCTGGCAAAGAGACTGGTATTAGTGTTTTTGCAGTTAAAAAAGAAAAGTAGAGTTGCTTTAATATTCTGAATCTCAGCACTTTTGTCTCTTGTGAAAAAGCATCAAACTGAAATTCCAGACTTTGGAGATATTTAAAAGGGACTGAAACTGTGTAGCACTCTGAAATTACTCGGTGTTTTTCTTTGTGGTGATTTTGGGTCATACTATTATTCCATTGCAAACAAACCAGTATATTATCCCTTCAAGAGCTGTCTTCTAACATATACTGAACTTATGTTTAACAGCCCCTCACAAATTCTTAGGGAACTCCAAATGTTTTCATAGACCCATCACAGAATGGGTTGGGTTGGAATGGAGCTTAAAGATCATCTAGTTCCAACACCTCCCCCTCCCCCACCCATGACTGCTTAAATATGACAGAAGTTTTGCAACTGCTAGTTCTTTCAGGACACTCAGATGTATTTCATCAGGTCCCATGGATTTGTGCACCTTCAGGTTCCTCAGGTGCTCCTGAACCTGATTCTCTCCAACCTTGTGAAGCACTCCATTCTCCCAGTCCTTGCCCTTGCCTTCCGTGTGATACAGGAGGCGTGGCTTGTGCCATTGCCAGTGAAGACCGAGGCAAAAAAATCATTGAGCACCTGGACCTTCTCCATATCCTGGGAAACCAGCTCTCCCATTTCCTTCTGCCGGGGACCCACATTTTTCCTGATCTTCCTTTTATCCCCTATGTACCTATAGAAGCCCTTTGTGTTGGCCTTGATGTCCCTGGCCAGGTTTAATTCTGTCAAGGCTTTCCTAACTTGATCCCTGACTTCTCGGACAACATCTCTGTCCTCCTCCCAGGCTCTCTGTCCCTGCTTGCACACACTGTAGGCTTCTTTTTTGTGTGTCAGTTAGTCCAGGAGTTGCTTGTTCATCCACTCAGGCCTCCTGACGCTTTTACCCGACTTCCTCTTCATTGGGATGCACCACTCCTGAGCTTAGAGAAGATCCTTGAACACTCACCAACTTTCTTGGGCTTCTCATCTCTCCAGGGCTTTATCCCATGGAACTCTGCCCATCAGTTCCCCGAAGAGGCTGAAGTCTCCTCTCCTGAAGCTCAGGGCAGCAAGCTTGCAGCACACCCTCCTTGCCTCCTTAATTAAAGATCTCAAACTCTACCATTTCATGGCCACTGCAGCCAAGGCTGCCCTTGAGCTTTGCATTCCTCACCAGCCCCACCCTGTTGGTGAGAACAAGACCCAGCATGGCAGCCCTCCTCATCTGCTCCCCTATCACTTGGAGAAGGAAGTTGTCATCGATGCATCCCAAGAACCTCCTGGCTTGCTTGTGCCCTGCCATGTTGTCCCTCCAACAGGTATCAGGGTGGTTGAAGGCCCTGTGAGGACCAGGGTTTGTGACCATGAGGCTGCTGCTATCTGCCTGTAGAGGGCCTCATGCACTTGGTCATCCTGGCCAGGTGGCCTGTAGCAAACTCCTACTACAGTATCCCCTCTCCCTGCCCTCCCTTTAGTCCTGACCCATAAGCTCTCAGTCAGCTCCTCATCCCTCCCCAGGTGGAGTTCCACACACTCCAGCTGGTCTCTGACAGAGAGAGCAACACCCCCTCCATGTTTCCCCTGCCTGTCCCTCCCAAAGAGCCTGTATCCTTCCATTCTGACACCCCAGTCACAGGAGCCATCCCACCACATCTCCGCGATGCCAGTGAGGTCATAGCCCCTCCTGCTTGTGCACACCTCTAACTCTTCCTGTTTATTTCCTGTGCTCTGTGCACAGAGGCATTTAAGATGGGCCCTGATGGCTTGCGGACTGGGGCAGCTGGAATCCTCTTGTTTGCCAGGTGCTCTCCTGGTGACCTGTGATTCTTCTTAAGGCTCTGGTCACCTGTTGGTGACACTAATGGGTTTGCCCCCTTTCCCCTTCAAACCCAGTTTAAAGCTCTCTTGATGAGCCCTGTGAATTTGTGGGGGAAAAACCTTTTTCCCCTTTCAGTTACCATCTGTCCTGGTGCTGTGTAAACCTCCCCATGAGCAGAAAACCCAAAATTCCACCCTTGGCACCAACCTCTGAGCTACATGTTGATCAGATGTGCTTTCCTGTTCCTCACAATATCCTTCCCTGACACTAAAGGGATCAGTTTCCATTCAAAACTGGAATAATATTAACAATTTTAAATGTTCATGTGCTCTTTTTTTTCCTCAAAAGAAACAAAATATTTTGAGGTTTCACAATAACCTGATTTGATGTGTTTCATGATTAATCAAGGAGATTCTGTTACTCCTGCATTCCTGTCTGATGCTGGACATTTGAGTCCAATGGGTCACATTCAGTCTTTAATTACGTTCAGTTAACGATTAAATTCAGTCTGTGCTCACAAGATATTCAGTGCAAAATCCGCAGTGGTTTTAACGTAGCTGCCCGCAACATTTATTCATTGTCTTGATGTGATTTTTCGCTCTATTTCTTGTACATATAGGCAGTTTTATTGCAGAAAGCTATGCAAGGAGATCTTTCTGCAGTTACCTGATCTTCTGAAAAGTTGTGTATGGAACTATGTAATTGATCTTTGCATATTTGTGTGAAAAAGATGATATTTGGAAAGTGCAGTAGCTGTTTGACTGCAGTGAGGCTGATACCAGTCTGTCAATGTACTTGCTCATGTGGAAAAACAGCAACACTTTTTTATGAGCCGTGAGTTTGCCTTAGGGTGAAGCTCCCCTCTTTGCACAGGATTAAGAGTAATAAAAACTGATCAGGCAAACGCAGATAAAATGCAAAAAAATAGAATAATCAGAATTACCCTAATAGTGGCCATCTTGTATTGTTTGTACCGTTAGTGCGCTGAGACTAATTTTGCTTGTATGGTAACTGATGATTCTTCCATGGTGAATTCCTTACAACAGTTTACCATGATTTCTGATATAATCTCCAGTTTTTATTACTTTGAGATTCTTACTGTGTAAATATTTATCTAAACTTCAGTTAAACACTGCAATAATGGTATGATTTTTTTCCAGCCTGCCAGTTCTATTTAAATTCCGCTACATTAGTGTAGGAGGTTGGCAAGAGCCATGGCATTCGCTTTGGGTGAAATACAAAGTTGGTCCTATAGTGACAAGCAGGGTCTCTCAGTGACAGGCAAGCTCTATAGTGAGAGCAGGGTTGTGCCCATGTTCACACCCAGTGCTGTTTAGTCCTCAATTCCTTGTGTGGTCCAGGAAATCGCCAGTTTAGTCACCCGTCAGTGAGAACAGGGAATGGTTGGAGGGGTTGGACTGACTTGATTGACAGAACACCCCAAGACCTTCTGAGTAAAGCAAATGACTAACTGCTCCAGGGCATCGCCTGGTGGGACCTTGACTGAGTCTCAGACTCCTCCTGCAGTGCATACACCGACTTTGTCCTGCTCTGTGCCAGTTAACTCTTGGAGTGGAGAAGCTGGCAGTCCCGGAGACTCGCCTTGGCAGTTCCTGCTGCAGAAGCAACCAGAGCGCACGTACATAAGATACTGGTTAAACTGCCAATAGAAGCCAGTCCTGCAGAGGCAGGAATGATGACATGGGACAGTCTTGTATATAACTAGGATAGCTGGATGTTTTGTAAATCGTTTATGATCATAAACATACCATGCGTGTACTTGATCACACAAGATCGTGGACCCAGCTGCGTGTAAGAATGCAGCAGAACGATGCTTTGTGGGGTCCTGCCTGGCCCACCTGGAGATGCGGCTGCAGCACACTTGAGTGGAGACTGCTTTTGTGATGTGGACAGCGCTGGGGATATTGTTAGAGATTTGATTCCCTAGGAAATCATTGCTCTAAGTAGAGCTCCCAGCAACCAGGCTTTCTGTTATTTTGGTTTGGCTTTAAATGGTCCATGATTGTGCAACAGAAACCATGTTCTGCAGTTAAGTTCAAAGCAGAACTTCCCCTCAGGGTATTTAATCCCAGCTAAGAACCACTTTTGTTGAAAAGAGAGGGGTAGCAAGGCACCTGGGGACATCTTGTCTGCCTACCTGCAAGCTAACTTGGGCAAAGGGCGGGGAAAAGGACCTGAGCTCCAGGGCAGCTCTTGGGCCCTTGGGTGTTAGTTCCAGTTGGGGTTGCTCAGAGCTGTCAAAGCCTAGTGATGCCCTCCAGGTAGGAAAAGTTTTTTCCATCAATTTGACAGTGTCAGTCATGTCCTTCTGACAAATGAGACCATAGCCCTAGTGCAACTAGAGTATCTTGTTTATTCACTGTGGCCCTGATTATTTGGAGAAGATGGAGTGCTGCACCAAGACTAGCTGGTGGTTTTGAATATAAATAACAATCTATGAAGGCTCCTAAATAAATAATGCCATTAATCCAGAGTATGCTCTCTTTTTTTTTTTTTTTGTTTTATTTGTTGAAAAGGATCAGAAGCAATATTGTGTTATTTATTCCTTAGAATAATGTTGCTATAGTAACCGCTGCACCTTATTGTTAGATGTACACAGGAGTTGTAAAGTTACTTGGGGGGAGACAAGAAATTTGTCCAGTAATTGGGCATTTTGAATAAAAGAGGAGTTTGCCTTCCTTGAGAGGCTGTGTATAGCAAGAAATCTGAGCGCTTTATAAAATCTGGGGTGGGGGTGGGGGGCTGAAAGGACAAAAGATTGTTAGATGTGCAGTGACTTGTATTACACTAAGTTGTCTCATTCTTATCATTGTTTTACTGTGACAGTTTTGAGATGTGACTGTGTGGGTAACCATGGAAACAGAAACTCTACAAATTGAGGACCTAAACACAGTATTGTAAGAATCCTTCAGATGCGATTAACTTGATTATTAGAGATAAAATGCCACGGAAATCTCATACAGGGTAGGGAAGAGCTACTGTTTCACCACGCTTCCCAAACCCCAAGGTTTTCTGAACCCGCATAGAGAGGCTGCCTTGCAGCTACCGACATGCCAAATGCTGTTGGACTGTGGGGTGGCTGGCGAGGAGGGCCTTGAGGTGCTGTGAAAGTCAGCCCATTCATTGGAAAGCAACCCCTAGTGCTCTGGAAAATAACAGTTACTTTACCTCCGGAGGCCTCATGGGATTATGGAAAGAAGAGGGGAGGGCAGAGGATATCTCCCTCCTACAAAAGCCAGTCATGCTGTTAAAGCAGGTCCTGAACAGGTATGAGGAGAGTTGAGATGGATCTACCTAGCATGAGCTCTATTTTAGTTATTCTAGCTCAGTTTTCCAGGTTTGTTGATGTGTTTTCCTGCACTTCCCAAGGTGGTTCATGTGCTAAAACTGTGTGTGCTTGCATACTGAAGTTCTGAATTTTTTTAGCATTAGCTATTTTTCAGTAACTGCTCTCCATTCTAAATTGTATTTAGCAGCAGAGTAACATCCAAATCCTTAGAAAACTCTATTTCATGTGCAGGTTTGTTTTTATAGCACTTCGGTTAGTGCTGTGCTATAAAATTATTCCCATCCCTCCCCTTTCTTTTAGCAGAATTCTAAAATAAACCCACACAATTTGTTAACTACAAAACCGGGCAGGGAGGGAATTCCCAAACCAAACGTAAGTTTATTCTGGGGTAAACAGAAAACTAATTGGTTGGTTTGAGTTTGGTTTTTTTTTTTTTAAATCTTTTGTAAGATAGTAGTGAGGAGTAATTCTGATTTAAAAATTAAGAGGCTTAGGCATTTAGAAAATTACAGTGATACACTGAATTTTTTGGAGTGTCTCAGGTTTATTAGGCATGTGGGGAAGTATTCCTCAAACAATTTGGAAATATTAGTACACTTCAGTGAGACTTTCTATTATCAGCCACTGTGCCCTTTTTTGTCCAAAAAAAAAATTTGGTTAATTAATCTGTCCCTGATTACATTTAAAGTGCAATATGTGGTAGGTAATATGCAAGCTGGTTATTTCCTTAGATTCATTTCTGTCATTCTGAATTATTAAAGCAATTATAACTCACCATTCAAAGGAGTGAAGGAAGTAATGTATTTTTAAATTTCATGGAACACTTTACTCATGAAAATCCCTGGTGATGCTGAGTGGTATGAATGTGCATAAGGTGAGCAAGTTTTAAGTTAGTCGGAGAATAAAAAGTTGTGGTAGACCGAACCTGCGGAGGAGTGCGTTACGAATAAAATCTGAAACCTGTACATCTCTAAACACTTTTAGATATAGTATTTACTGTAAAATGATATATAGCACTTACTGATATTATTCATTAACATATTTTAAATACTGTTCCAGTAACAATCAAAAGGAAACATACATGTCTTAAGAATTTGAAATACAATAAGTTATTTCCATATACAGGGCTGGGCATTCACAGCAGTTTCACCTACACTAGATCGTGTTAACCATGTCAGTCTTTCCTTTTATTTCACTGTACAATATATACCTTGAAAACTAGAAACCAAGAAAACAATAGCAACAATCTGAATTTGATTCTGGACTAATAAACATGATTTGAGGGTAAGTAGGTACGGAACTACATGTGGAACAAAGGAAAAATTACTGAATTTCATTCTTGGCAATAAATCAGTTTTGCACAAGACTAAGTGCTGTTGCCCCAGCCATTCAAATCAAGTTAAGCAAATATTTTATTTCAATAAAACATAAGTTGTGTTATTTTCAGCTTTATAAAAGTCTTTGAATAGCACAAAAATGTAAACCAGAATTATACGGGCATTTGTGTCCCAAATATACATGTTTTGTGAAACATTTTCACCAACCTGTTTAGGAAAAAAAGTATTTTGAAAAATAAACTGCGGCAGAGTTGAAGTAGTGTCATTGTTTTGCTTCAGCTATTGCTTGCCCTGTAGGTGTAGGGCTGTTACTGTGGGAAGAGCAGCGTTTTGTGTTCTATGAGTCTGCAGCTAATTTGCAATAGACCGTTGCTGATTTCTAATAGCAGTATTAGACAGATGTAGAAAGCATCCCTTCTGGAACTGTAATTGAATGTACAGACGCAGGGGAATACACAAGTTTCCCACAACTGCCATTTTACTTCTACAACTACTTTACTCCAAGTGGTTGCCAGAACTGCATAATGCGCATTCTAATATACATAGGCCTTTCGCTCTCCTTGGTTGACGCTGTTCAGCCCTGAAGGTAAAATTTCCTACAGCATGCGATAATCCACTCCTAAAATAAATACCTGTACGTGCAAGCAGTATAATTAATCTTACAAAGTTCTAACTAAGACAAGTATATTGCTGGAAGATTTTGTTTGCAGAATGTCCCCCAGAGTCGCCAGCAACGTGCAGGTATATTTGTATTCTCAGCTGCAAGCGTGGATAATTCTTTTCATTGTTTGAGGTGACTGTGCACTGCAGCTGCAAAGTACACTGCAGAAATAACGGTGTCGTACAAAAGCTTCCCGTGTGCTGTCAATACAAATGGCTTGCAGATAGTTTTTCAATTGCCTCTCATTATGACATTGCAGTTCCGAAGCTGTTGAAATCAGCTTGCAATGGTCCACCTACCAGGGCAAATTTTGTCCTCCACCTAACCCTGACGGCAAGGCTAATAGCTGTTCAGGAGGCCAATGGATCTTAATAAAAAATGGAAATGGTTTTGCCCCTTCATTTTAATTAACATTATGTCTACATTTCTATGATAATGGATAATTAAGTGAGTTACCTTGACATTGGAATGTTCTTGGAAATAATTTACTATGCTATTTCATTAGGTTAAAGACATTTGTCTGTTTTATTTTGAACGGAAGTTTCATCATAAATATTTCTGAATATGATTTATACATAAACTAATTACTATTCACAGAGTCAAGATTTTACAAACTGCAAAATTAGTATGTGCATTTTAAAAATCTTTTACGATCATACATATAAGCCATTTCATCTATTTCTTTAAAAAATTACTGGGTTTTTTTTTCCTGGAGCCCCTGATCATCTGGTATTCTATAAACAAATTAAGAGGCAGACAAGTATTCTCATGGAATATTATTATTTTGGGGGTAGCAAAGCAAAAAATTTTCTGCCATAATTTTGTTTATTATACTTCAGAGAAAAATGTTAATCAAACATGTTCTTCAATAAAATCTGAAAGAAATATTAAGAGGCACTTTTTGCCAATGTTTATTCAGCAAAACAGCAGAGCATATGCCTTTCGAGCAAACTACGCTATTCCTCGGTAGCATCTTTGTTCAAGCACAGCTATGTTGTAGAATACAATCCCTTTACACCCACCATTCCTGACCCTTCCCCTCTCCCCCACCCTCCCCACAAAAAAACCACCCGAGTTTCCTAGGTCTTGTAAGGTTCATGTCTTGTTCTTAAATCTTCTAGCATATCTATTTATAAAGAAATGGGGGATGCACGCAGGCATCTTAGGCCCTTTTTGATGTACCATCAGAAAAATCCTTCAGTAGCAGTTCTGTCCCTCAGCTTCTTACAAGGGTCATGACCACAATTCAAGAAAATGCTTAGCTGGGTTTTGTTTGTTCTACAGAGATACTGTAAACCCTACTGAACTGCTCTGTCTTGAGAGTGCCCGTAGCTCACATAAATTATGATAGAATTGAAAAACGTTGTACTATTTTTAATCTAGTAGGCATAATTCTATCAAAATGTGCATTTCAAGTATTCCATGGAAGAGGGTTACGAAATACAATTGTTTATTCAGAGTTTCTGATAGCACTGTCTACTATGGGAAAACTACCAGGAGGCCACAATTTCCTCTGAAGGGGGTTGTCAGTGAGATCAGTCTTCAGATATAGACAAAGTGCATTTTTAATGTCAGATATGTAGAAGAATTTTTGAGAAATCTACCACTTTTGTGATGCAAATTACCAACTGCATCATGGAAACAAATTACACGTTTGTTCATTTTAAAGTATAATAAACTGCCTTGTTCTAGCAGTGCTGGTTTGCATGCCGTGGACAAGGAGAGGGACAGGTGATGAAGAGAAAGGGAAGTGAATAATGTTTTAACAAGCGTTTCATGACAGTATTGAAATATATGAATAAATGAGATATGGTGATCTGTGAAAGAACTTTGTATGTGGTATTACTGCAGGAAAAACTGTAGCAGGATTAATCAGACTCCATTAAATGGTACAAAAACATCACATGTCTTGGAAATTCTGTGGAATGTTTAGTTAGACTTTTTGTCTGCAATAAATCTTTATGAAGCCTAATCCTGCAGTTGGGGTTACACTTTGACATTGATTCAGTCATCTGTTGGATCTATGGGAATAAAAGGGCAATTTAAGTTTTCATAAAGGAGATGAATTCATGTGTTAATATTTGAGATGGACCAATGTCTAATGTTCAGGGACATAGGTGAGACAGAAGTATAACTAAAATGTGGACATGTCTTTATGTGTATATGTAGTTCTTTGCTACTTACAGTCAGCAGAAAACAGTTTGAATTGCAAGTGAAAATGTCTTACACGGTAGGTAAGTGTTCCTTTATAGGTATATATCACGAATTGAAGAACCATTTTCAGCTTCCTGCTGCTTCATTGTTTTGAGCCTGATGCAAAATTCTGGGCTTATTCAATAGACAGAGTGCAAA
Source organism: Rhynochetos jubatus (assembly GCA_027574665.1). Classification (NCBI taxonomy): domain Eukaryota; kingdom Metazoa; phylum Chordata; class Aves; order Eurypygiformes; family Rhynochetidae; genus Rhynochetos; species Rhynochetos jubatus. The sequence goes on along the minus strand of CM050664.1, from coordinate 14,481,182 downwards.
TCCATTTTTTCTTTAGAAATAACATTTTCAGATAAGTTAAGAGTAGATAAAGAAATGGAAAATTTTCTTGAACAGGAGGATACTGCCTTCTGAGGAGGTTCCACATTAGAAAATCACCCTGTTGTATTTTGGATTTCCATATTAATTCTAGAACATAACAAGTAGAATTGGAAACACAAGTTAAAAGTTCTTGAAAGAAGAGTTCTCCTTACTAACGAGTGCTAACTTTCTGCTAACAATTTTTTTTTCTGATGTATGACAGAAAGCCCAGTGATGCCATGTTTCTATGTGGCACCATAATCCAAAATGCTCAAGTTATATGGATTCTAGGACATGGCCGAACACATAATCTTCAAGGTAGATAGCTCTTAATTTGAGACAGATTTCACGCTTTGAGACTCAATATTCAGAAAAATTAAAAATAGCCCAATCAGAAAAACAAGCTCTTATCCTTAGTGTAAGCATAATTTTTCCATTACTACAAGTGAGTATTTGGGACAGGAGTGGGGTATGGTCCATGTGGTCCATGGATTAGTCTTTCAGTGGCAAAAAGGTGAGTGTTGCCCTAGTTATTATTAGACCTGTTGCATTATTTAAAATGCAGTATCCAAGTGTTTGCCATAATCATACTGTCCTCACAGATATCTGAAACCCTTTTAATTTGTAAAATAAAAGCAGTTTTGAAAATCTTTCTGCATTTACCTAAATAAAATAAATGATTCTGTCTTTGTGTGCAACCAAACTCTAACCTTGGTAAAGCTGTTTTCCTGCTGTAAAGCCCGATAAGGGCACTTCTTTCTTAGTAGTCAACAGTGTTGGTAAGATTTGTTTTTCAGTGGAGCACAGCATCCCTTCTATGACTGAACAGCTCTCCTTGATCGTTGCCTGGCCCTGCTGTGCAAGTAGTTTCGCCCCAACCAAATTCTTGTTCTAGCCATTGCTCAAGTGTGTAATAAATTAATTGCAACCACTTGCACCCCCTGCTCAGAGTGCTGCTGCAGCAAGTCATTGTCTTTGTGCCTTTCACGCCATATGCTGTGGTAGGCAGCAGGTTCCTGTGCAGTATTGTGCAGTCAGGTATTGGGCAAAATGGTTTAGAGTGGCCCACAGGAAAGGGTGTTGTTTTCTAGTATCCCTGTCTGAGTTCTGCTCTTAGAGGCCATCAACCATAACACACAAGGATGATTGCTGGTGCTGTTAATGATACCAGACCAAGAAGGGTTTCCATTAAAACATTTGAAAGAAACCAGACAGAAAATAGTTTGCTTTTTTTATCATCTTCCTTGCACTGTCCAGTTCCATCTCCCTCCTACATTAGCCAATTGAAATAAAGAAGATTTTAGGATCCCTGAGGCTTTATAACCCTGCATCCCACATGAAGGGGTCAAGGTGCCCTGGTGCCCTAGCTAAACACCTATTCTCCTCTGAGGCTGGTGAGCTGGGAGAGCTCAGGGAGCCACCACTTTCTAGAATTGAGACTTTATGGGATTCCTCATTGTCTGGTTTAGGGACTGCTTGTGGTCCATATGTATATGACAAGCAGCCTGGGCACCAGGGTGCTGGGAAGTCCAGCAGTTTGTCTGCATGACTGCTGGATAGATAACAGTGAAGCTGTCATCTTCAGGTCTTCTGCAAAATGAGTATTAAAGCTTCTCTATGCCACTGGGCCATATGGTGAGAGGGGAGAGCAAGAGGAAAAGATGGGAGTAAGAACGGTGTTCCAGTCTAGGGTGACAGAATGCCCAAAATTGAAACCTCAAATTGTTCAAAGAACTGGAAACCTAATTTCTGCACAGCCTGCAGTGTGCTGCCAGTCTTATTTACAAAGTGTTGGTAATGGGGTAAGTAATTTTTCCAGGGACTTTATTTTATAATGATAGTAAACTTAACATCTCCTTTGAGCTCCTTTTACCCACCCCCATAAGACATCTTATTTTAGGCATCAGCCAGAAAAATAGTACCTGTTTGCGCTTGGAGCTCCACAATCATTACACTTGTACTGCAGAGGGTTGCACTAAAGAACAGTTCTTACACCCTTTTGTTTTTTGTTTCATTCTCCCTCTTGCAGTCCCTTATCAAGGAAATACTCCCATTTTGATTGTTTTCTCCTTTTAAATATTGAATCATACATTGGCTTTAATGGGAGCAGAGATGGATAATGCTAATTAATTAATAATTAATACTAAATAATTCCTAGCCTAACCTAAGATAAGAATATGCAGTACATAAAGAACCGCCTCACATTGGTAGGACTATTTAACAGAGAAAAAATTAAATAAGCGTAACATTTAAGTTTCTCTCTATAGAATATTTCTATCATCTTTCTGCCCTCTCTAAAGATTTTCCTTCCATCACTGTTTCTTATTTGTCATTAAGCCCTCTAACTGAAAATGGATATCAAGAACTTTACTTATATTTGCATGGAGGAGTCAGGATTGCCAAACTTAAATAAAATGGAAGATTTTTTAAAAATGTGAATCATTGAATCAGTTTGTAAATATGAATCCTGAAAGAAAGAAATAAGAGTCAAGATAAAATTGCAGCGGGATGTTTTTTTTACTGCAACAATTTATTATATACTTTAGAGGCTATATAACCTGTTTAAAAAAATGTAAAGGTTAAAGTATTTATGCAATGCTAACTGCATTCCAGTGTCAGAGAAGTACTTTATTTATTAACATAGACACTGATATTGAAAATACTGCAACACAGCCCACGTGTTATACACTACCGTTATAAGAAGTGAAATTTTTATACAAAAATGTTTAAAGCATGTCTGACAATAGTATAAATAAGAATCAGTTTTATAACCTCATCATTCACTCTTTGTTATACATGCTTCCGCTCATACGATGTATGCAAGGATTGCCTATGACTCTCAGATCCATTTAAATACGTTTCTAGCTTTAATTCTTGCTGAATATTATTATTCCATGTAGAATATACATAATACAGATTATTCTTGAGATCTTATGGGAAAGTCAGATGTTTTCAGGGGAAGGAAATTTGTTGGTTTAACCTTTGTAAACATCTGGTTGATATAAAATATAGAGAGGGTGAAAATTCATGAAGTTTGCCTGCTTTTTGAAAGGAACTCTGCCCATGCTTTCTGCCTCTCTGCATAATAGAAGCCTGATGCTTTGAGCCTGCATCCTCACTCCTGCTTCTCTGAAACTGCCAGTGTTGGCAGCTGACAAGTTGTTCGACTCTAGGTCTAACATGAATGTGACAGACGAGTTGCCATGCTAACAAAAAGTTTATCAGAGTCCTAGAGTCCTTGTACAAAGAAGCCTTGTCTGTCTCTCCTTTTTTTTTAATAGAACACAAAGTAAGAGGGCTCATCTAAGTAGGAAAGATTCATCAAAATCTCTAATTAAATACATGACAGCTGGTGAATTAGAGCATTTTGTCTTAGCACTGCCATCCTATAATACTTCATAATCCTGAGAGTCCAAAGTATGAATTAATTATGCTTATAAGTATTCTGATACCCAACTTAAGGGGAAAGATAATCAAAAGCAACCCTAAAAGGTCTCTGAGAAAGTAGGCAGTGCTGCTAATAATGAGTAACTAGGACCAAATTATTTCCAGATTACTAGACTTTACAATGGAGGTGCTTTGATATGTAAAATGCTTGTATTAAAATTCTGTTTGGTTAAAGAAACTGCTTGTTTTCAAAATAATGTGTTAAAAAAACATTTTAGAAGCCATATATTAAATATCAATTCCTAATAGCTACCGCAATAAAACTCTATAATCCTCAGCTTTACAAAGATAAATATTAAATAAAAATGGTTGTCGTTTTAGAGTAGTCCTGTTGTCTGGAGGAAATGGAAGTTTAGAGACCAAGTTGTACAGATGCTCACATGTTGTAAATACATTTAGGTTTGCTGGTGAAGAGGTTTTGGTTGCTTGTTGTTACTTTAGAGGAAAAGGAACAGAACCGAAGTAGGAATTTTCATGCTGTGGAGTTCAGGGGATTTACAATATTGTTAAACCGAAATGTTCCAGGTTGGGGGCATTTCATGTTTGAACTTCAGTAACCAAAGACTGAATGTTCTACTGAAAGTAAATACTTTCTTTAAAACTCTTGGTTCCATCTGGAATCCAGGTCTGAGAAAGAGATTTCTAAGGAAAAGCTTGTAAACAGCCTTAGTGGTTTGTATTAACCTTGTTCTCAGTTTGAGGTTTTTTTTCCTGTCAAGACTTAATTTTTCTTTTCCCCCTGAGGCTTTCTAACTTTTAGTCTTCTAATTAAAGTGTAGCTTACAAAACATGAAGTATGTATCATCAGATTTCTGTTCCCTTGTATTTTGAACACAACTGGGTGTGTATGATAGCATTTCAGCAGTTGTATCTTGTAGTTTCTCTGGTTTCCAACATGTAGTGAAAAATGTTTTTCTTTACAATTTAAACTTTCTGCCTGTCTATTTATTGATTTTATAAGTTATTAAGAGACCATGCAATTGCATTGAAAACTTGTGTGTCTTTGCTGTCATTTGAAGTTGCTGTGTTTCATTCCACTGAAATTAGTATTTATTTACTGTAGTTGTTAGCTAACATGGTTCATGAACGAGCACCTGATTACTGTTGGCAATCAAGAAGCCTGAGTAAAAGTGCAGTTCCTGAAATTCAAGTGTCAGATGCTTTTTACCCAGCTAATAGAGGTACTCTGTATGGAACAAGAGAGGAGGAATATGCCAAACAATTTTCATGAATAAAACAACTTTGAAGGAATCAACAAATGTATTAAATTTGTAACAAATACAGAGTTACTGAGAAAGGCACACAGTCAGTGGTATGCTTGAGTGGAGAAGGACCCACTGAATAGCTTTTAAGTAAACTGATTTCTCTCTTGAAGGGTTTTGCTTTTTTCCCTAATCCATCTGCTAATCTGACATTCTGATGTAAGAAATTGTGGAAAAGACTGCTGATCTTTGATCAGCTTGCACAAGAAAAGACTTTCACCAAATAAGACATTTTCATCATTCTGGTGAGCTGAATAATAACTTGGCATAATCCTGAGAAATGCTTGGCAGGAGATTCTCCAGTTACTGCTAGTCGCATTACTCAGATTTGTCCTTTTTTGTGAGCTTGGAAAAATTTGTTCCCCTCCCCCATTTAAAACAGTAGAGATGTTTGTAGGTTTGGAGGTTTTTGCCGGAGAAGGGGGGTTAGTTGCAGGATGGTTTGTTCTTTTTGTTTGTGTATAGGTTTTTTGGGTTAGTGTATTTTGTGAGTGTGTTGTTGGTTTGGGGTTTTTTAGTACCTTGTAGCATACTTTCTAAAAAATTAATATCATGGTGCCATAGAATTACTCAGGTTGGAAGGAACTGTGGGAAGTTCCTAGTCATTTTAGGCAATGTGGTCAGGTATGATTTATCTTTGTAAATCCACCCTAACTGTTCCTGGTTTTGGCTTTCCTGCCACACTCCCTGCACGCTTGAGCAATGAGCTCATCTATCTTCCTCCCTTGTAGCCTGTCTTTGCTTCCACCCCCAGTGTACATCCTATTTTGTTGGAGATCAGTCATGACTTCCCTGCTTAGCCAAGTCAGCGTCCTGCTACATCTATTCCTTCTCCTGAATACCAGGATGGACTCTTGTGCTTGGAGGGTTTATCCTGAAAGACCTGCCAGCTACTTTGGGCTCCTTTGCCCTTCAGAAGCACCTGAGATCCTCTCTACCAATTCCCTGAATAAGGCAATTGTTATTTGCCTAAAGAATTGTCCACATGGCTTGTAATTTCCACTATGCCTGTCTCCATTTGGCTCCCCAAGCTCCGTGTCTGGACTATGCTTTACAAAAAACATCAGACTGTTGTCACGACACATCATGGCATCTGTAGGCCCAGTGCAGAACCGTTGTTTCTGTAAAGAATGAGCATACGTTTCACTTCCATAAGGCACCAAATCAGTTCAGCCAGACACCTTTCAGTCTTGAACTGAGTAAAATGTTTCAGTTGATTTTGGCATTGAGATGTATGTCTGAACAGATAATGTCATAACATTTCCAGTGAATACACCAAAATGGGGGGGGGGAATAGACATTAAAATTTGCCTAAACTTCATATGGGATGAAGTGGAATGAAAATGAATACAAACATATCAGGAACTTTGATAGGAACTCAGAATGTTCTGTGCAGTTTAGTTAACAGTTAAAGTGCCAGTAGATGGCACTCAGGAATCTGTAATGTTGATACATATGGGGCTTTCTCTGACCATGGCAGCTTGACACCTGGTGGGGCAGTGTGCAGCTGGTGCCACACACCAGTGCTTCCAGGGCTTCTAATGGATAGAAATGTTCATATGTAATGGGAACAACTGATTGCTACCGGACATGACTGACATGGGGCATGATGTTACTGTCATGGGTGATGGGGGCAAGGTGGCGAGACCTGGTTTGAATGTTCTGCTGTAAAGAGGGCTGCAATGTTGTTTGTACATTAAAATATTGTGTTGGTTTATTGTCCTTTGTACTGGGATCTAACAATGCTGTCAGATCAGAGATTGCAGCATTTAATCAGTTTTCAGTTTTGATTGCAGCTACCAGTAGGAGACTCAGGATTGCCAACTGTAATTAAAATGTTAAAAAAACCCAGAAAACAAGAAAGAAAAAAACAGTTTAGAGATAATTAAGGCTGAGGAACATTTATTTTCCTGTTCGGTACTACTGTGCTGAACAAAGCTGAATACTACCTGTCTTTAAACATCCACTTCCTTTGAGTTGTCTGGATGTGGGGTTAGATCATCATTTCCATCTTAGAGCTGATTTTTCTCAATCAATAATACAGATAACATTTGAATAATTTGTGTTAATACCAACGGGATTTTTCAGTGTTGCAGTATAACACTGGGATAATTTATTCTGATTCTGGTCATGTTTAAAGGAACCTAGGTGCTTTGCAAGCAAAGATTAAAGCTCTGCAGTGTCCTCTTTACGGGTACCACTGGACTTTTCTCCCACGAGGTGCACAGTTGGGACTGAAAAGATAACACCACTGTCTTGTAGGTAAAGCCAATGGATTACCTTCCTGGCCTCTATTACCTTGAATTTGCATTTTAGTGTCTTTAGAAACTGATCTGAAATGCAAAGTTAGAGTTAAGAAGGTCCATTCCTGTAGTCTCAGGTAACGGTCATGTATTTCTAAACTTGTGAAACTCCAGGATTTCCTACTTTTGGAAGGCTGTGTCAGAGGTTTGCTCATTCAGGGGTTAGAAAACTTTTATTAGGACTCCTGAACATATTCTTGGACTGTTTCTATGGTTTTACACAATGTTATTTAGTTTAAATAGCTTTTCCCCTTCTCTGGGCTGCCCTTTCATTGGCTATTTTCCAGGTCTATCTTCTCAGTTGACATAGTCCCCTTGTGTTTTTGTTTGCTGAACTCTTAATGAGTTCACAAGGAAGAGCTCCCTCTCCTGGTGATACTAGATGATGATATTTTTTCCCCCATTTTTGCTGTATTACCACTTAGAAATAACATGAACTCCTGAACAGTAAGTGTGTTTGCAATCCTTTTACACGGGCATGGTTGTTATTTCAGTCCTAGGCTATATAATGCTTTAGACAAATTGGTCTGTGTGGATAACTTCTCCTGTATACACCTACACCTGATTGGACGGCCTTTTTCCATAGTCAGTCTAGAAGTAGTTTTTCCATAAGTGTAATTTTCCTTGAGGTAAGGTATATGTCTAAACCAGGTCAGGTGAATTGCTCTTTAAATGTCCTTCCTCTTTTCTGAGTATGGAGGGATGCTGAATACTCTGCAAGTCTGAAGTCAGCAGAAGTGAATGTTATTTTTGGGACTGCCCCCTGCTCTGTGCACCGTGCGCTACTGTACCTGCTGGCTCTTCAGCTGGTCTGGGCCGAACAAATTTTTCTGGAGGAAAACCTTAAGCCTTATTGGGTATAAAGATGAAAAGATCTTTAAAGGTGTCCATATGCCCAAATGAACTACTGAACCGTAGTCTTAGTCCAGAGAGTACATGCATGTTTGAGACTTTCCCACAGTGGTAAAATTATTTATTTTTAGCAAGTCCAGGTGAAGCAGGACTGAGAGGCCTGGGCAGACTAAGCCTGAGGAGCTGTACCATTTTGTAAAGCCCATATTAAAGGGAAATTAATAGATTTTTTTAATGTAGATGCTGAGTTGCTTGAAATGTTCTGAACTATCAGCTTGGCAGGATCTTCATACACTTTCGTTAGCTAATCAAAGACAGATTGCTGTCAGGAGCCATATCTAAGTTTATTAAGAAAATTAATAGACCATTTAAATTTTACTGGAATTAGGCTAAGATGCATTAGGAATTTGCACCAGCAGATACTCATTAGCTGTAACATTGACCCGGTGCCTGCGTGTGTAATGGGAAATTGACAGAGAGATTCGTAGGGAGACAATAGTGCTCCTAATCCGGGTTTGAATCAGTAGAAAAAAAAGGGCTAATATTATACGTGTCAGATTCTGTTTTTCATATTAATCGCTCTGTGTATACAATGGACTGCAAAGTAAAGGGGTGGAGGGTTATGTTTGCCTAATCCAGGATTTTGGCTTCCTTCTCTGTTCTGTAAATGTCTATGTGCTATTGCTATGAGGATGAAATTTATTATATAGCATTTTTGGAAAGTGATCGGTTTGGTGAGTGTTGAGAAGTTAATTTTGTTTTTCCCTAAATGTGTCAGTCTTTCTGAGTTAAATTACCACAAAAATAGATCCTTGCAAAATTTCAGCATGTTGTTCATGGGTTTTAGCACAATTAAGAGTTCATGATCATTTGGGTCTGCCTTATGTTGGTATTTTTAAGTCTAATGAAAATTACACGCACATACCCCCTTTTTTTTTTTCTTTTATTACCTATCTTTTTTAAACTTCCATAGAGCTCATGGATGGATGTGATACTTCTTGAGGTTAGTTTTCACTTTCAGAGAAGCTACCTTAGGAATACAAATGTGCAGTTGGATTAGTTCACCCAAGAGTACTGTTCGGCATTTTAAAGTTTATGTAATTAAAGAACAATTATTTTTAAACTACTACTTTTGCTCGTGGAATTGCAAGCATGAACAACAATGAATTCTGTATAGGACTGACTTGCAAGATACAACAGTTCTGAATACGGGAAATCAAGATGACCTGTATTTGAAAACCTGATTAGTCGTCTCGTTCACAAATGTATGCAATGCTGAATTTATATACTGTACTTTATAAATAGTTTTAGGAATGCCACTAATGATTTGTTGTTCTGTGGTCTGAGGACAAGAATAAGGTTTGATAGTGTACAGTTTGTACTTTGTTATGCATGGCCAAATGAACATGCATTTAAAAAAGCCCCATTCCTCTGCCATTTTACAATTTTACCAATTACAAATAAGTTGTACAGCACTGAGAGGTTTTCTGTTCCTATTATCTGAATATGTTTAATTACCAGCACATTAGTATATTGATCATTGGCACCAGCTTGAAGCCCATTCGCATATTAACCATCTTGTGATGCAGGCAGCAACCAAAAATATTTGACTTAGGGAAAATGAGCCATTACTTTGAGCATCAGCTTTCTGCTGCCTACTAGCCACAGGTCCTCCGTACTGCTGATTCTCTTCAGTAGCTGATTGATTGTCTAGCAAATGAGGATTTGGGGAGAATTTTGTTAAGGTGCATGGATTCGAGATTCTTCACGTGTCATGTAGCAATGTTGACAACTCTATGTAACCACTGACACAGTTTTCATGTGAACCGAGGACAGGTCCCGGGTTGAGGTTGATGGGTGGATGACGTTCATGGTTTGGAGTAGCAGGCTTTGCTCCCAGCCTTTCTGTGGATCTCATGGGAATATTCCCTCCTCTGCACTAGTGCCAGGTTCTCCATGTCTATGAAAGTGCAAGCCACAAAGCAGAACTACTTTGGGTTTGGGCCATCTGGCTTCAATATCCCTTCATTTCTTTGTGAAATCCAAATGCGTTTGGTCCCCTGGTAGATGCTGAACGCCAAGCGGAAGCGATACAGTTGACAGTACTGCCAGCAATTCAGGACAGGCATTTCAAAGCAAGCCAGTGTTTATCTGCCAGCTCTAATACAATATTTACAGTTACTGTAGAGTGGCAAAGCAAAACTTACATGAGTGAATGTCACTTGTCTCCCAGTTTCACAGCTTCCAAGGCTTCTTATCTTCCTCTCTCGCTGCTCTGCAAACACAGTTCTTATACTACATTCTCTTCACACTCTGTTGCCATGTTCTGCATTCATAGCTGCCAGTTCTTAAAAGTTTGTGTCCAACTGCCTGGTCATCTGAGCCAACTCTGTCCCCCAGGAAGGCAGCTTCTCCAATAGTTTGGTCCCAGCAGGCTCAGCAAGCCTGCAGCCCTGTCCGCTTTTGCCGTTGTTGTGCTGCAGAGAAGACCTCAATCCCTTCAGTCCCAATAGGTAAAAGTTAGATAGTGAGTGAACGGAATAATTTCCGTTCTGTTTCAAAATTATTAGAGATACTTCCACCGGAGCTGATGGCTGCTTTACAACTGGTGGGAGAGATTATAAAAGAAAGGACTGAATGTTCATCTTTACATAGGTTTTAGCCTACCTACACTATATACCTCATAGCTTGTTTTCTCTCCTATGATGTTCAGGTTAATAAAGAGTGAGCACAGACACTGACAAACCTTTACGGCTGACACAAAGCAACAAACCTTTGAAAGCATTAATGTTTCATCCTGAGGAGGAGCAACGTTTCTTCTCCTATTTTTCCTTCCTATTGAATGCTGAGATAACTTTTTTTTCTCTTGCAGACAGAGTTGACATCTCAGCAATTTATAATTTCAGTGATTATTCCAAAACCTGAAAGTGATGTTACTAGTAGAGATAAAAGCTGGGACACAACAGTGTATGTATAATACTGGAGTATGCCCTTCCTTCTTTGTTTCCCTCAGGCTTTGCTCAGGCCTATGGCAGGACTATGTGTAAAATGCGGTGAGGCAGAGATCTCTATCTTCCAGAGCAATCATCCCAGTGCTAGAAGGATGATGTTAATGATGTTTTACCACCTAAGAGGGTGATGAAAGGACAGCGTTTGAACACCTGAGCATGTATAATTTAAATGTAATAAAATCACAATATGAGTTCTAAGTAGAAAAATTATCGTCGCTAATTATTGCTTGTTGGTTATTGCTGTAAGCTTTTCTTATTTTTTTTCTTTTTCTTAAATACATGCTGCTAGTGGACTCAGGTGTCAGGATAAATACCTGACACCACATGTACTCAAATTTGTGGCTGGCACCAACTTCGGATCTTTCTCTGTCTGTCAATTTTATGTTGCAGAATTGGTTTCAGGGCTGCTAAGAGGGAAAGGCTGGGCAGCAGGTGGGCATCCAAGAGTCCTCATTATAAAGGGAACCAACCTGTTTTTATTTATTAGTCTGTCATGAAAATGTACAATATGAAATGGACCAAACCATCATAATTAGCATCTTGTGCAGATAGGGTGAGAGATTAGAAAACTTACCTTACACGTGCTACTCATACCATCATGCCTTTTCTGTTGAAGACAAAGGTTATAAATAACAGAAGTACAAAGAACCCCTTTGCTGCTGCAGGAAGGCCTCAAGGTTACCAAGCGCATGTGTGACATAAATGCAGTAGAGCATTTTAATTAGATTCTTTCACCAGAACTCCTGACCTTCTGTGTAGCACATTAATGTATTTTACTAATTATAAATGCAATTAAAAAGTACTGAAATAAAATTAGGCTGATCTATCTAATTTACATTAAGCACTTTCAAATTATGTAGATTTCCAAAGTATTTTTCTTTGTTTCCTCTTTTTTTTTCCAATTTGTGTTTCAGGAAAAAATTGTCTGCATTAAAACAGCTGGAAAACAACCTTGTAGCAAAACAAATTTCTTTTCTGTGATTATTCACAGTGTGTGAGTTAATTTTCTAGGCAGTAATATGCTTAGCTATCATTAGGGTAGTGACTCATAGAATAGAACCCATATGAGCTTTGCATGCTAGCGGTGGTGAGTATACGGGGCGTGTACTTCTCAAGTTTTTCTTATGGGGATTGGGTTCAGAGGCTAACTAGGAAAGAAATACTGATGTAATGGTCAAAACCACAGATTTATAAGCAAAAGCAACGGGCAAATAATACAGGCAAAACATCTGGTGTGTTCAATCGTTAAAACAGGCTGATTTATCTCTGCCATCTACATTACTGTGGTAATACTTTCATAGTATTTTAGAGTTTCAGACATGAAAGTAGAAAAATAACACTTCATTATTATTTTTGTCAGAAATCTAAATATGACAGTAGGCACTGCAGAGAACATAACACAATCCTTACCCTGCGGAGCTGATGATCTGGTTTTAGACGGGTGCAGAAACGGAGGGTAATGCTAAGTACTGAACAGAGGTAGAAGGAACCAGACTTCAAGAAGTAAACTCTATAGAGCTTTTCAGGTGTTTCAGTTCATGTTGTTTATCCTTTATAATACAGGTGTGTTTTAATGAAAATTCTCCAATTTCTCACTAAAAAAGGAAGTAAAAAGGTGTTTTGTCCTGTGCTGTTCCTTCCCTAAAGAAGTAATTTTTTTAATTAGTGAGGAGGAAGAAAAACTGAAATACAACTAGATTAAACAAATTCATTGTTAGTTTCATGCCAAATATCTTACATTAAGTCCATACTGGTTTATACTGAGCTTATGCTACGTTTTTGTGTGTGTGTATTGAGCTTGGGTCTCACGTACCCAACATGAAAGTAGAAAAGTGAGAATAAAGCTTTGCAGGAGAGCTAGGACCTCTTGCCTCTCTGTGAGGATATTATATTCAGGAAAGCAGCAGGTTCTGTTCTGGAGCATGGCCACCGCTAGACCTTAATAGACGATCCTCGCTGTGGTTTCTGTGAGTAGCCCCTCATCAAGAGTCCATCACCTTTCTCAGCAGCATTACATTCTCTATTAATGGTATGATACCATAGTCAGAAAAAATAACTTGCAAGCCAGCCTCATGGTTCCTGTAGGCATTATAAATCTAGTTATTACCTAAAATAATATTTACTGGTCCCACGTTTATGTTTGAAACACAAGGATGGAACAGCATTTTGGTGTTCTTTTGATGCAGAATTGCTGGAGTTTTTGCTAGTGCATAAAATCATGGAATGTTTTGAGTTGGAAGGTTCCTTAAAGATCACCTAGTACCAACCCCTTTTTTATGGGCAGGGACACCCTCCACTAGACCAGGTTGCTGAAAACCCCATCCAGCCTGACCTTGAACACTTCCAGGGATGGGGCATCCACAGCTTCTCTGGGCAACCTGTTCCAGTGCCTCCCCACCTTCACTGGGAAGAATTCTTTCCTTATACCTAATCTAAATCTCCCCTCTTTCAGTTTAAAATCATTACCCCTTGCCCTATCACTACAGGCGGTTTTAAGAAGTCCCCCTCCAGCTCTTCTGTAGCCCCTTCTGGAAGGGGACGGCTGCAATAAGGTCTCCCCAGAGTATCCAGGTATGCAGCCCAGAATTTGGTTGGCTTTCTGAACTGCCAGTGCACGCTGCTGGCTCATGTTCAGCTTTTCATCCACCAGTACCCTTAAATCCTCCTCCTCCAGGCTGCTCTTGATCCATTCCCTGTCCAGCCTGTACTTGTGCTTGGGATTGCCCCAACCCAGATGCAGGACCTTGCACATTTAGATTTAAACAATCTACGTAGAGTCTACTTAAAGGCAAATTAAGCTGTTTTCTAGTTGAAATTTCATGTGCAAAAGCTTATAAGGCACCACCCAGCAAAACAGTGAGACTGTACCAGCTCTGCAGTGGCTCTGCAGTGAAATACAACAGCCAAAGTGCTCTCAGTAGTAACTCACGGCCTTGATAATCGAATCTTTTACTCAGAGGACACAAGGGTGTTGGCTAAGACACTGGGGTTGTCCTTCCCAGTGTCTCAAAAAAAGAGATATATGATTCTTAACTCCTGCTTGGTGGAAAGGCAGAGAGGAGTTTGGTTTGGGAATGACAGCTCTGCAGCAACAGCTGCACCGGAGGCTGACTTACACTGTGTGAGGTTTTGCACCCCTGGGATCTGGTATCAGCTGGTGTAAACCGACACAACTCTATTCATTTCAATTGTCACACCGATTCACACAAACTGGGCCTGGTCCTTCATGCCTGCAGTAGCAATGAATCTAAGTATGTGATTAAGAATACAAGAACACTCATTACAGTTAATGCCACGTGTTTAAAGCCATGAGCTTAAAGGTAAGCAGGTATTTAAGTGCCTTGTGGTATCAGCATCAGAATGCAGAGTGGCCTGGTGCCAGGCGAGATGCTGTTATAGGAATTGCTTTGAAAGGAATCTTCATCCGTGGTGCCCAACTTTCCTTTTGGTTAGCATATGGCCAGCTGCAGTAATTGTTGTTGATAGTATTTTCTTCTGTCTCAAAATATTTCTCAGCTGGTGTCATGGATATAGGAATAAGGAGAGAAGTGATTGAACAGTTTCCTTAATGGTAACCTTTCTTATTGAATATGATTTGTCCTAATCCAAAACAGAAATCTGAAATTCTCTTCCCAAACCTGCCTGTGAAACACAGCAAGACCTTTCACAAGTGGTATCATCTTCGTAGCTCACATAATCCCACGGGTATAATGTCTATGTGTATTTTTAAAGAATGACCACAATACCATTTTGATCCTGTTAGTATATCTGTACTTACAACAATACACAGTGCACCGAGGCATAGGGGACATTTGTTCTTATGCAATTGTAAGCAGAGTGCAGCTTGCAGTGCCCTCTCTGTCTGGCAGTAGCAGCCAAGGCACAACCTCCTGAGGTTCATGGAGGTTGGAAAACCTTCCTAGAAAGGTGTGCAAGTCTGTGAGGATCCTGTTGGCAACTAGGCTGACCTGAGCTCCACGTAGCTGTAGAGCTTCTACTACCACTAGCCAAACTAACTCGTTTGGTATGTCCTTAAGAGCTGCAGTTGCACTTTTGAAGTGAACTCTACAGTACTTCTCACACACGTTGAGCTTGCAAACACCACAAATGACCAAGAACCTAATCTCTACAACATGTAATTTTACAAGCAGTTAATCTAATACTCATTATCTTTCATCAGTTCTACCTTACTGCATGCTCTGCAACCTACTGTTACAAGCCCCAGTTTAGGATAAAGATAGGTTGTTTGTCCTTAGGTAAGCACAAAAAAACCCTCCAGCTAATCTGCGTGGCATTCACCCTCTCATTTCTGTGCCCGAGCCTCCCTTTGCCCGACACACATGCTTAGCAGGTGTTTTCATCATGACATTAATAAGAAGCATTGACATGTTCTGAATGAGGAATCCCTTGTTGTGCCGGGTAGCACTGATGGATATTTGGGGAAATTGACAGCTTCTGAAAAACGCTTTTGCCATGACCAGCACTTCTCTGACAGATTTTTAATGGTTCTCATAGAACTCTCACTAACTTGAACATTTCTGCAGATGAAGTGGAAAGTGCTGAAATGTGCTGCTTTAACACTTTTGTAAGCCAGTGAAGAAGCATGGATCAACCCTGAATTTTGCTTCTAAATTATGATCCTTTTTTTTTTCTTTGAAAATATTTTTCTCTCTATCAAAACTACTAGATGGGAATGGATTATCGAAGGGGGCGAGCATTTGTTATGATACACCAGAACTGAGCGGTGTAACCCCCATTAACCTTAATGGGAACCACAAAGCTCAGTCTGCTCATTTAGATGGAAATATCCCCCTACTCCTCAGGGATCAATTGCACTGTGTGTTACCTGCTTTCAGTGCCTCATTCCATCTGGGAGTCGCTGGCATGACCTTGTAAGCCTTGGACTACGAGAAAGGGAGGACGCATAAGATGGGGCTCTGAGAAGAAAGATCACATAAAAATATTAGCTAAAAAAAGGGACAGGGAAAGTTATAAAGGTGGGTACGTAACTCACGTTAGAAGTTCACATGAATTGTGATCGCAATTAAATCACAAGGCTTCCTTGCAGTTCAGTGTGATACTGCAGAAAATCAATACAAAGGTGACAGCATGTAGAATTCAGGTTCTTCTGAGATTCCTTAAACTTAAAATATTTTCACAGGAAGAATGTATTAATTTTTCTTTTTTAAACTTTCCTATAAGGACAGAATTAGTGACTTTTATACATTCCTAAGTTTACTTTCCTCCCCTTTGCCCACCCTTAACGAAGTTAAACGTTGCATAGATAAACTTCAGCTACTAAGGGTGGTGTTATCAGAAGAGCCTCAACGGGATAGATGTTCATCTCCTTTTGAAAGTCAATTAGGCTTACACGCCTACCTCCAGTGTTTGTTTGACCCCCAGTCGATAGCTTTATTGAAAGAAATCTCCAGTTGCTTTGTTAACTTATGGGAGGATTGTGATTAAGTATAGCAACAGCTCAGTTCCGTGGTGACATTTCTTCTCTCACTGATGAAAATAACAGGCATCTTCTGTCCCAAAAACTATGATGTGGTTAAGAAAGGTGACCAGAGAGGGAACAGCAAAGCTAGCATGGAAGGGAATGTGTTTATTGAGGAAAATGGTTAGAGTTTATGATTTGAGGCTGCCCAGTGCAGAAAACCAAAGCAATATAAATTGAACTTTAAGTAAATGTTGTGCTGCCATAGGCATGGTTTCCACTATTACCATCTCCTTCATTAATACTAAAATAAGACCTCCTGTCCTCAGGTTGAGTACAGCAATCTTCAAGCTGATCTAGGAGAAGCAGCACTGATTTCCAGACATCTCCATAGCCAGAAAATTACAACAGAACTACAGACAGAATTTAGAAAATTTGTTTCCAGTAGCTTATTTTTCATGCCTGGGAGTAATCCATTTTTTCAGATCATTGTGACTTCCTCATCATAAGATTCAGCAATTCTAAGCCTGCAATAGTACCACTCAGATGGCAATTTTGTCTGCTGCTTCTGCAAAGAACAGTTCTTCTAGAATTCTCACCATAGTCAGTATTACAGTGTAGTACGCAAGGACCACACGAAGAAGAATAAAGTTGTCCTGATCTCTAAATTAAAGGTAACAGTCACATTCAAAAGAAAAAAGGAATTCCATGATATTAGCTGAATTGTGTCTTTCCAGCTCAATAGAGGTTCCTGGTAAAAAAGAAAATCTCCCCAGAAGAGATCCAAAATGGGGGTGGGGGGTGTGTTGTTTTGTTTTATTTTTTAATTATGGGTGGGATTTATTTGTTTGTTTCTTGGGGAGGCGGGTGATTTTGGGGGTTTGTTAGCTTTACTAGATGGTGTGCATTATGACATTTAACTCTGGGGACATTTTTCAATTAAGTTCTCACCTACTGGGTATTCATACCAGTTGTCGGTTTGCCCAAATGTGGGCCACTAGTAATCTCTTTCTTAAAGAAATCCTGAGACTCAGAATTCATGAAAAGGCAGTTCTTGTGTAGATCACTTCCTGGCATGTCTCCATGGAAACTACCTTACCAAGAAACTATATTTGCCTCCTACAGTAGTCTGTAAGGGCCATTGTAATATTGTGTAGCAACCACAAGACTCTACACTGAAATTCCCAGCTCTGTTTTCTAAGAAGGCGGCTTGATTCAAGTTGTGTCCTGTGGGTTACAGTGGAATTTCACAGTCCTTTGTTGGGAGATTATATCATTTTTCAACCAGTTTCTAGCATGGTGGGTGAAGGCACATATATGCCATTTTCATTTATCCCAGTGTCTTCCTCCTCTCGCTGCAAACACAGATCAGTGACAAGCAGATGAAAGACCTTGATGTCAATCCAGTTTATCAAACTGCCACCCAGTCTTGTGTTAGGATGAGTTATCCTGAATCAATTTCTCCTTACAGTTATGTAAACAGGTCTTTTAGTTTGGCTTCATTGCGAACAAACAGCTTATTGATGGAAAGACCTTCTTGAATATCTGTACCCTGGGGTTACACATCTCATTCGCAGCAAGTCCCCAGTCTAGACTCCAGAGAAAGTCCCCAGTACAGGGGTCAAGAACCAGTGTCTGCTGAAGGAATTAGGTGTAGACAGCAAGAGACATATCATCTCTCTGAGCAGATTTAAAAGAGAACATCATCAGTACTGTAGAGCGTGGGTTGCTGATATTTATCACTGCAGGGCCAAATTATCACAAATGACTTACCAGTACTTGTGTTTTACTGTGTTAAAGTAGTGAGTCTTTTCTGTGAGTTCAGAGGGCTGGTTTAAAAAATGGAGTGGAAGTACCAGTTGCTGGTATGTAATCAGACCTGAATTCCTAAATTTCTGCTTCAGCAGTGGTATCTTGGGATCATATTTGGAAGCAGTGATTTTAGTTCTAACTCCTCCTGTGGATGGTCATTGGGGTTTTATTTTACTGAGAAATGGAACACAGCAACATGTGAAGAAAGGCATTTTCAGATACTTTTAGTTGTTTCCCTTCAGAATATTTTCCAGTGCTGTGTGTATCGTGGCTGTTTTGTGCTTTTCTTCCAGCAGTTATAAATAACTGCTAAAAACTGATGTGTTTACTTTGTTTAACCGTGGCCGTGATGGGTCGAGGACACATTAAATCATCCTCAGGCTCTTATTTGCAGCCAATTCTGAAACAACCAGAGTAGTGACATAAAATTACTTCATACTGCAGAGATTTTTATATTGGCTTAAATCTCTGAAGTCTCCAGTGCTTCACAACAAGACACTTTAATGGTAAACCAGTGGCGGCAAAGATGAAAGTCCACATGGAATTGCCTACCAGACAACTCAAGGTTTGCTTAAGGTGTTCAGATATAAAAAGGGGCATTATTTTCTTCTGAGGTTTTCCTTGATTTTACAGATCTAGCTGTTATTTATATAAATTTAAAGTGTCTTTGTATTTTAGAAATAGTGATGGAAAATAGTGACACTCATATTCTGATGAGATTAAAAAGGGCAATTACTCTTTTCTGACAATTTCTGTAAATACAGCCTTTGTGTGTGCACATTTGTGCTTCTCTGAAAACACTGTTTGCAGTATTTACTGTTGTTTAGTAATTTGACCCCTTTTTGGTCTGGAATTACTTGCAAGCAAATGTCACTGTTTATATTTGTCTATTTGCATCAAAAGCAAGAATGCCTTTGATAATCAAGCTTGTTTTGTTACGTGGTACACGCAAAATTAACATGTCTCCTTTACACCGTCACTTGCACATCAACCCGGTATTTGCATTGTGTCTCCTTCTCTTAATATCTTAGGAACTTAGTACCACTGATTTATTGTATCTAATTAGCAGTGACTTCATAATGGGTGTCTGGGAATTACATCACTAGTTGTTTGTATTAGAAAATGAATTGCAATCAAACAACATTCCAATACTGGTTGGTGCTCCCTCTGAAGTGACTTACAGAAATCAACCTGTAATTCTCACTTCACTTCGTTCTCAGATGTCTGAGAAACAAGATGAGCTTTCTCCTGTGGGTTAAAAAGTCTGAGCTCAATTATATCATGTTTGGGAACGAACTGTAGAGTTCAGGACCATTTATGGAAATCACTCAGTCTCCAGGTAACACTGCAGTATTTAAGTCAAACAATTTGTAGGCCAGGAATCCTCCCCTGAGGAATGGAGGCACTGCAGGAGTTGGAGAGTCATTCATACAGAAGTCTGGAAAGAGAGGAAGGTGATGTGTTGAAATTCTTTGTTTGCATATAAATAATTAATTGAAAATTATCTTTCATACAGTGGTTCAGTCTGTTTCAAGGGAAGTCATTAAAATTATGCAGATCTTATTTATTAACGCTAGTGAGAATACTAGACATTGCAGGTGGAAAAATCTGGTTACCTGAAAAATTATGGCTGTGGACTGATGGCCAGTAAACTGAAAACAGGTATGTTTTTCAAAGGGATCTAAAGGCATCAGCGACTATATAAATATATGCCTCCCTGTAAAGACAGATAAAAATTTATTGTTATAATTCTGCTACTCTATTGCAAGCTCTTGTTACACACTAACTGGAGGAAGCATAGGTATTCTGAACCAAGTTGTTACTGAGTATAATTTTCGGGTTCCCCTTCTCTGACATGGATATATCCACTGTTCAGCAAAACTGTAAAGCTGGACCTCAAACTCTTCAGCAAAACTGCATCTTGTATTACTCTGTTATTTCTGGGGGGAAGTCGCACAGAAGGCTGTGGTATATAGAAAGCAGAAATATGGAATTAAGCAGAAGAGTAAGTGCTGTAGTCAGTGTAGTCTTGGTAGAAAAGTTGCCCTTTATCTTCCGGTGGTAAAGAAGTGCAAAAAGCCAGAGGTGGGTCAGAGCGGTTCAGGGTTTACTCTTTGCATTTCAATTCATTGTAATTTGCAGGAAGAGAAAATAAATACTTTGAGACACAAAATATGAAATACTTCAACTTTTAAAAATTAAGATTTGGATAAAAAGCAATCAGTACTAATATATCAGCAAATGGCAGTAGCTTATAAATTATAAAAAAAGGGAGTGGTTTAATTTGTATATTTTCATGGTTTAAAAAGAATTATTTAATACATGCGAGTCCAAGATTAAATCACATAAAGAGAGAGGATGTGTAATGATAGTGATTTTCCTAGAGTGGTAAATTTTCTTTTTCCCTGCAGTTGTCTTTTTGCTGAGAGGACAAGGTCTGGGCATTGAAAATCACTGTTCCTGCTCCAGAAAGAATATTCCTTTGCAATGTTTCTCCATGAAATTCTTTTCAGTTAGTATTATGATACTTAAGTTTGTAAAAAAACTACCTACTTGAGCTAATGTTAATAACTAGGTGCAAATGTAACTATCACCTAAGTAACTTAGTAATCTGTAAGGTCTGTTTGGGGCTGTTTCAGAAAAGGAAGGAGGACTTTGGTATTTATTTACAGGATCTGAATTAGAATTAAGAATCTGTTTAAAATTTTGGATTGCTTTCTTTACATGGTTTTCACTTAATCTAAAACACAGCTACCAGATCATCTGTATCTAACACACAATAGTTTAAAACTTGAACTAAAAACATTTGCAGTTGCTACTGAAGCAACCATAAGTAAGCTTTCTGGAGAGTTTTAGATCTCTGATCTCATAAATTTCCTTTTATTTGTCTTGTTCTAGACTTCAGCTTAAAAGTATGTGAAAGTAGTAAGAGTGAAAAAAGCATCCAGCCAATATGTGTTGGTACATGTCGATGAAGAAACAGCTTTTTAATGAATTCACCCAGCGAGGGGGACTAAGGGGCTGGTCAGCGATGTTTGCACGTGGCCGAAATGCACAGCTAGCGACTGTACGTTTAAAGCTGGTAACTCAGGGTCTGTAACACAGCACAAGTAGAGGAGGAATAGGAGACTTAAAAAACTCTGTGTTCTTTCAGCTTGCTTTCTGCTACATGAAAGCCCTGCTACATGTTTAGGGCTCAAATTTGGAAGGTCTTCTGGTGTTAAGCTTGGTCATTCCTCGTATTTGTCCATTCAACCCCTAATCCTGAGCTCCTTTTCTCTGGAGAACCATTCCCATTCTTCTCTCTCTTCGTAAGAGGATGGGATGTATATCTCAATTCCTGTGTTCTTTGTGCAATAACTTCAAGTTAAATATTTCTCAACCTGGCTGAATTTTAAGTGTTTATATGTACTACTCCGTAGTATAAACCTCTTCTGCTACTAATTGTAATGTTGACTTCTACCTTTTTGTTGTAAAGGTGAGTTAAAGCGTGGGTGGGTGGAGGTGAAGAGGAGCTGCTGTTTATTGATTACTGTTGCTAACTTCACAATAATAACTTCTGTTTCATGAGGCCCAAGACAAGATCAGTGTAAGACATGGGATTCTCCAGAGCCTGCCTACTCCACAATACCATAGATATCAAAATAGGAACTAATTTTCTTTCAAATAGCCTTAATTCCCACTCTGTGCTTGCATGCCCTTCAGGGAGAGGACATCTACAAAGCTAAAGGAATAAGAGCTTAGCTTTTATAGAATCTATGGTGTCAGGGGGATAGGGGAAGGCAGACACATGTTGTATTAATAATAATTTCTCTGAGATGAGAAAGTATGGATCTAACAACAACATTTAGCAATTCTACAAATGTAGCATCGCAAAGCTCTACAATTGGATCAGATATAATTTAATATAAATTATTTATATCAAGAGTTAGCCAAAGCATTATGTTCATCTTGCTGAAATTTTCAAAGTTTTGGGTAATAATTCTCCTGGAAAATAAATAAATTAAAATATTTCCAGAAAAATTGAAAAATTTTTTATTTGGGGAAACAGTCTTCTCTAGTCATAATAGTTTTTTAACTAATCAGCTCTGTAGGACTTGGTTAAGGTGTAATCCAATTCTTGGGCTTGCAGAAGGACCCTGCAGTAGGGGCTGCATTAGCTGCAACACCTGTTCTTGCAGATTGTTTCTGAAATCTCAGTGAAAAAAATGTAACCGTTATGAAGTGATTCAGAACAGCAAAAGTCTGACTGGCAAGTAATGCCAGATCATCCTGTATTTTGTAATTGGGTTAGTGTGATTTATTATGCCTTCTGATGTTTCCAGTGCTTTTCTCAATGTGTGGGGTTTTTTTTTTCCAGTTAAGTAAATTGGATAAAACATACCATCACATGACAATAAGAGAGCTGATACAGAAAATAATTCATAGTGTAGTATTGATAAATGCTTGGCCTACTAATCGCAATATGTCATCAATCACCTGGGTTCATGTTTGATGGCATCATAGAAACTGGTTCAGAATGAATGTCCTTTGCTTTAACCTTGCTTGTATTTGCAACTTACTCTGGAGGAAAGTAATAATCCCTCATTAACTGGTAGGTGTGAAAAATTCTCTATCGAGAGGGTAGAGGAGGAGAAAAATTAAAATTGGTTTCAGACTGTGTCCTGAGTCAAAATCAGTCTTCCTCTGCAGTCTCATAAACTGCATAATTATATATTTTGAAGGGTGTAAAAGTGAATGAATATTTGTATTTTGCAGGTTTCCTCTTGTCTTTTGTGGCTTTTCTTTATATGTATTCAAATGTACATATAAAAATATTCAAGGACACGTCAAATCTTTG
The DNA here is from genome assembly GCA_027574665.1 of Rhynochetos jubatus. Lineage (NCBI taxonomy): Eukaryota > Metazoa > Chordata > Aves > Eurypygiformes > Rhynochetidae > Rhynochetos > Rhynochetos jubatus. Next base: position 14,458,176 of record CM050664.1, on the reverse strand, counting down.
ATCTTGCTACAGATTTAATTCTTAAGAGCACATAGAAGACTGTGCTTTACATTATGCATTAAGGTACTTGTAATTAGGAACTTGTGGTAATGACCCATTCTCAGACAAAGTATCGCTGTTCCTTGTTGTCTATTAACTGCACTGAGAGCTTATTTGCTGAGAATTGAGTTTATTTCGATTAGCAGGAATAGTGCGACATTTGCAACACAAGGTATATTAGCATAGTACTTTGTTTGTAATGAGAGCCAAAAAGCATTTAGGAGAAGAGCTAATTATTGGAGGGTTTCCTTCTTTTAATAAGGAAGGTATAGCTAAATTTCAGTACTCTGCTCTCAAATTCTCTTCAGCTTTAACTACTGGCTAAAAGAAAAATAGAATGGATTGCAAAAGTTCAGTAAATGTTTTCTGAAAGTCACCACTGAGTGAAATCCACCAATTTGCCTAAAGAAAGGATTCATTTAATCTTAAAATTTGGCAGCACCAGCAGTTTTTTCCATATTTTTCAGTTTATTAAGCTGATAGTATACTTTTACTATAGAGGAAAAATATTCACTGTATTTACCAAGGACTGTCCCCTCCCTTCCCCCTCCCCACCCCCCAAAATAGAGTTATGTGTTCTGTAACAAAGAAGTGCTGTATACTGACTTGACTGGAAGCTCTTGTAATGCCTGTCATAAAATCCTGTGAAGACACTACTAATTCTATTAACTTGCTCTGAGGGCTTTTCCTTGATTTTAACTATCTAGCAACATTTTTGTTCAGTCTGTTAAGTAACTTTCTGTCTAAGTGCCCATCACGCTTTACACAGATTCACAGTGTTGGGGGTTGGAAGAGACCTCTAGAGATCATCTAGTCCTAGGCCCCATGCGGGTGGTGTGCCTGGGTTAACCAATGTGGCTCAAAGACTTGTCCTGCTCAGAGAACGCAGCGAAGATGCTGCTGCATCTGACAAGCCAGTTCCTCTCTGCGCATCTGTGAGCTCCTCGGAAATAGCCGTTGGACTGTTAAGAACCTAACAAAAGTCTGGTTGGAACATATTTTCAGCCAAACACAATAATCAAAGACCAGGTCCCAGGTCAGTAAAAGATATCTTAGTACTGGAGAATATTTAAACAACCTTTATACATTTTAAATCAAATCATTTATGGATAAAATCAAATGCATAGGATCTGGAAAGAAGATACTGGTAATTTGTTCATGGAGAAAAGTGTTTTATTTTTAGTATGCTTAAGAACAGGTACTCATCTCTTCTGGAAATAATTTCCACTATTCTACCCTTAATTCGTCTGCTTCCTTTGCCATTTGCATAAGCTGTCAATCAGGAGCTAACTATGTTCCTTAAATGGGGTTGCTTATCATTCTGGAAGTGTTCCAAGGTAAAGTAGCCACTTCATTAAATGCACAGTAGCTTTTCTTCCTCATGGTCTCTCTGCTAGCTCTGAACCAAACATTCTTGATCAGTTGTAGTTTCTGTTCCTTATTCCTTTACATTTAACCTAATTCATTTTCGGTTTAGTGATGATGTTAGTAAATAACCACATATTTGTCAAACGGGAGTGCAATTGAAATGACAAAGCAAACTTTAATCCAAAGCTATGTATATTTTTAAACATACTATGACACCCCTAGAAAATTTTGGCATAGATGGTAGCAGTTTAACTATTACCTGCTGCACGGTGCTGAACATCCAGACCTCAATATTATCTACCAAGAATCCTGTTTTGTTTCTGCTCAAAATAAATTGATTGAGAGCTGTTGTTCAGTTACTAAGTTTAGTACTTAAATTGTGGTTGAATCCTATTATTAACATAATTTTATTGGTATTTAATTACTTGTGCTTACTAAGTTTTTATAATAATAGCTTGCTCTAGATTTCTGTATATGGAGTTTTGACACTGTAGTACCATTATGTTACTAACTCTATGTGCATTACCGCTAGAACCTTGTTCTTTCTCTAATAATAGTTACTTGGGTACAGCCTGCTGCCAGATTTTTGTCTTTTGCTTAATCCTTCTGCTTTGACTGGGGAGAAGCTGCAATTACTGTTAGCCAAATATGAAAAATACATTTACTCCCCATCTTCTAACATTAGTATTTGATTGAAGTTTTGAACAAATTTGATCAGAGTTCATTTGCACCTGCTGTGTGTTTGCTTTCCACCAGTACTCCAGCAGATGAGTTTACTGGTATTCACTGAGCAGGCTGGCAGAAAATTTTCAACAAATATTTCAGACTGTTTGCAGAAAGAGATTTTTAACTTTGATGATCCACATAGGGCTAATACTGACACTTATTTTCTGGTGAGACCGTCATGTAATTAATTTATATGTTTAGCTGAGACTGCTCACAAACAAACTTCTACTCAGCTGATGAATTAATCACAAAACATGTTGAGAGATTTGTTTCAGTAACTGACTCAATTAGGATGATCACGGTGTTTCTCTACATCTTGCTGCTGCTTTTCTCTGCAACATCTATTGAAGAAAATATGCATTAAGGATTATTTAATCACCTGCATGATTCAAAGTAAACACATTAACCCAACAGCTGAAAATATAACACTGTTTTGCCTTGATTACCATGTGTAGTAGTGCATTTGCACACAGTGTATCCCTAGGCTATAGTCCATACAGGTGAGCATCTTGTCTTGTTGCTAAGAAAATGTAAACAAAAAGGTGACAAGCATATTAGGAGAATTTGGACTGTATGAATCCTTTTCTTTCTGTCCACAGTGAGTTTTATATTTAGCAACTGCTCTACTAGGCTTCACTCATGAATGGGAGAGAAAGGAAACAGAAGTCTTGGGAAGTATTTCCTAGGCTTGAGTGCTTTGTGGAGGACACACGCGCAGTCCTTTGAAGGCCTCCAGCTTGCTTCTCTGCACTTCCTGGCCTACTGCAGAGATTTCATGCTGCAGGCTCTTTAGGTATGGTAGGCATACTCCTTTTGGACACTGGGAAGCTATGAGAACATCCCAGGGGTAGAAGATCAACATGTAACTTTCAGTAAGAGAGGGGGATGAACATCATTGATCTCTAGCTGTTACTGCAGTTCCCTTTTTAGCTCCATGTAGTGTTGTCTCAATGCTGACAAACTACAGTCCTCAGTTAGTAAGTGAGAAAGATTTGTAGACCCCAATGGCATCTGGCTTACAGGAGTGATTTGTCCTGCTAGAGTTATGTCAACTGTGCCTTTCTCTCCCTCACCTGTAGTACTTTGGAAACCAAAGTGCAGGAGTGGTGTGTGTTTCTCTGCCTTCTTGCCTCATGACTGCCGAACAGCTCTTGGTGTGTTCATCACTTTAGTTTCCCTTTACTATTATTTGTTATCTCCAGTTTGTGTGGTTTTGTTGAAATGTGATATTTTCAGTGTCTTTGGTTTGGTTTTCCAGTCTTGTAGCTGTTGCTGCTGCCACCATTCGCACCGAAATCAATATAAGTTTTCTTTTTCCCCGGGTGTTTACAGACCACTCCAAATGTAGCCCAGCAGGATTCTGGTCTTAACTGAAATTAACTGTCATACATAGGATTTGTTTCTCTCTTCACATCTTTCTGTCACAGATGTTTGTCCTTTGGCTTGTTCCTTTTTCTAATTAATTTTTTATTATAATTTAAAACACCTTCTGTGTAACTGATTTCCCCCAAACCACATAGTTTATTTCTTTTCCCTTCACCTACCGCAATTCCCCAAACCGGAATGTTACTTCTGGTTGAAAGTGACCTTTATAATCAACTGTTTCAGATAAGGGTTGTTATGAACATCTGCAGTTTGATGCTATACTGTCTCTTACTCTTCTGAACTATGAATCCGCACGTGCTATACTGAGTGTTGTTCCCGATTACTTGTGATGACTAATGACACAGAGTGTATGATGAGGATGATGGAGCTCATTTTCTGTATTGATGCCCCAAAATTTCTTTCTGGGGTCACCACTAAGCTATAGGTAGATAATTGAAAAATTAGAACAATACTAACAAAGGCAACCCTGACCAAAACAATGTGAAAGGCCACCAGCAACTCTTAAAGCGTATAAGGTCCTTATTTTCTAGCCAGTATGTGGAAAACAGATGAATGAAAAGAAATGGATTTCCCAAAATGACTTCTCTGACAAGCATGAAAAAAGACCAAAATTGGGCTGCTGAAACCGTTACTAACGTCAGCTGTCTGTCTGTCCAACAGATACTACTACTGCTTGAGATGAAGGCATTGCTGAAGTACAGCTTTCAGGCTGTGTGCCCTGGTTAAATACTCTGGGCTGCTAACTCGGGAAAGTACAAGGCCAGGAGACTGCCTATCAAGAGACCAGAGCAAAGGGCTGCAGACATGCTTCAGAGGGCATGCAGACAATAGTAAACTGTAGAATACACGAGGGGGGCAAATGGATAGATTCTGTATTTTTAAAAGACCAGTGTAAAATGGGGTTTTTACAGTCCTTTTTTCTGTTTTCAGGTTATCTGCTGCTGCACTTGCACTCTCCTATTGAGTTCTGGGCAGCCTCTTCTTTTAAAGTCAGGAGATATTCATAGAGAGAAAAAGGAAACACATAGGAGATAGCACAACACCCTCTGTAGTGTAAATAAAATAGCTGTGACAACTCATTGATGTGCAATTGTCAAAAATGGTCCAAACTACAAAGACAAAAAAGGATAACTTGATGGCATTAAAAGGAAAGCTAATACAGGGTTTACAGCAGAAAACCAGCTTTGTTTCCTTCTTCAGTTCTCCAAGTTATTTAGGGAAGTGTGTAACTTCTTAGTTTAGATACTTTGCTGAATTGTTATAGCTGATTTCCTTCATCATAAAGTGTAGTTATTCCAGTGCATAATTACTTAATGGTGCTATGAGGTGACTGGTTTTGAGGTGACTGGTTTCAGGACTAATTCTAATGGTGGTTTAAACAATTTCTGCCTCCAGCCACTCAACAGCTGGGTCTTCTATTACTCTCCAGTTACACTAGGATGATCTTCTACCTGGTTATTCTCCAAACTAGTGGTGCGAAATAAGTTGGATTTAAGAGGAGAAAAGAAATAACACACATACAGTGGAGGTAGTTGAGTCCTTTTGGGAGGTGGGGCAAGGTGAGACTTGGAACATTCTATGGTTTTGTTTTAGATGATGTTTGAAAAGTTAGGGTTTGGATTTAAGCAGGGGTTTTTGAGACAAATTGGTATGTAATTGATGGATTTGTCCAGATCATCAAAGCCTATGCCCACTATATTTAAGTCACAATTGCAATAAGGAAGTTTTCTGATAATCAGCCTTAAGGATGTTTTTTGGGTTTTTTTGTCACCTCGTTCTTCCCAATTAACATAGTCTTTTCCACGAGCATTTGGAATTATGTCTGTTAGCATTATTTGGACAGACACAACTGTTGTGATAATGATGAAAGTTTTCTGATTTTTCTCATTCCTGCATTATGAACGTTCTCATAGGGTTTCCACAATGGCAAATAACACGTTAAGTGTGAGTACAGGGGAATAATAGAGAAGACACAACTACCTCTATTTCCGACAACAGGGTAAGAGCTATCAATGATCCCCTTCTCAAAATAAGAAACTGAATAGGCCTCTTCACAAGTAAGAATACCAGCTAAGTCAAAAATACATGTTTTCTACTTGTCAGATTCTCCTGATATCCTTTACAGTGGGGAAATCAAAGAATATGTTTTAATTATTTTGAATTCTCTTTGCACAAAAAAAAAAATCTGTGGAGAAAAATGTGAATTGTTTCTCTGACAATAGGTTTTCTGTAGCATACACAGAATTAAAAAATAATATAATTGTGTAACAGTTTCTAAAAAAAATTTGTCTTTCAAATGTCCCAGGTAGGGAGGGATGTGATTTTTGGTGGTTGTTTTGTTTTGGTTTTGGGTTTTTTTTTTTTGTGTGTGGGGGTTTTGTTTTTTTTTTTTAATAAAAAGCTGGAATTTGTGTCATGCTTTAAATGTAGACAGAATTCAGATTGAATCAGTTTCTTGTAGAAGTTTAGCCCACTTCTTTCTGTATAAAATTCTCATTTCCCAGAAATCAGAGAATGCCTTACTTTGTGTACTGTAAGTTGTTGGGGGGGTGGGGTTGTGAGGATGGTTGTTAATTTTTCTCATATTTTAAATTTAAATGTATACATAAATTTTTATTTTAAATTTCTCTCAGGTGTTTTGTTGGTCTCTTGCATATCAGCAACTCTGTAGTTTCCTACGTGGTGATATGGGAAGCTCTAAAGTCTCAGAGGAGAAAAGCTAAATTTCAGGGGTAAAATATATGGACCTAAATTAAAACACATTTTAGAAGGCCACTAGCTTTGCACCATAGGTTTGAGTCTGAATCAGGCACTTCAACTGAGCTTAGAATTGGAACACACACTTTTTTGATTTTGGACTGACTTGAGTGGAAAAATGGACTACTTGATTTCTTCACATTTGATTCAAGGTATTTGCGTCTCTTATTTGCAAACAGAGAACACAGACCTGAAAAACTAAGGCTAAAGGTAATAATTGCCTTGTACAACCTTTTAGCTTTATTGGGTCTCCTGCTCATGACTTGCTTGCTTTGATTTCGTTGTGTCTGTCAGGGTCCTTAACAGTCCTTCGGAAGATCTAATGCTGTTGTACGAGAACCTGTTATAATAATTTGTCTCTTGATTGTTGCTATTATTACTCTAAATTGGGTTCCACACAGGCAGAGGGATATTAGGTTTTCAAAAAGAAATACTGGATGCCACTTTCTATTGCCCACACAAAACCCTTGGGGTTTTTTCCTTTGGTGCTGATCAGTTGCATTGTGTTTAACCTTCAGAAGTTTAGAGGTTGCCACGGAAAGGAAACCTTCTTTCTCTGGCCCTTGGATGTTGTTATTCTCAAAGTACTTTTCCATTCGCTATACAATGTGTCAAGGAACTAACCCTATGGTATTGGAGGGAATGCTGGAATTAAGAGTTTGTGTGTGCAGAATTACCCATTCAATATGTGAGATTTCACTTATGACAAGAAGTTAGTATGACAGTTTAAAAAGGCTGTGGGGCTGTATCAGAAACATATATAAGAAATAGTTTAAAATTATTTCATTTGCTCTTACAATGGAGAAAATACTGCAGATGTTGCTGAATCACACGTTAGTTGGCTGTGTTACTTTTCTGATGACTTTACTTCAGAGTGGGATTTGGACGCATATCTGAGAAGGCTTAGGTTTGCTATTCTGCCCGCTGTACCAGCATTGTGCACAACAACAATAATATTTTTTCTTGATATAGTTTACTAGGAGGAATAATATAAGCAGTAAAACTGTTGAAACGTCAAAAAAGCCACTCTACCAGCATACCTACAGTGGCAAAGGTTGTCGCAGTCTGCAAAATGCAATTACTCCCGATGGACGTTTTAAAGTAATAATAGACAGAAAATGTAGTTTTAAATATATTTTTTTAAAAAATTAGAAATGGTAACTGTAGGGAAGAAAATTTCTGGCTAATTTTATACAGGACTGCATACATCTGCAAATTTTTGTTTATAGAAAACCAGTGAGTTCTGACTATTGTCTTTGCACAATGGTATTGTTACAGGAGCAAAAGAAATCCAAGACCTTTGAGAATCACTCCAGAGTTTTCTAAATCAGAACTCAGTAAGGCAATGGAAATATTTGAATTGTCAACGGACAATATTTGAATCGATAACTGATTTTTCTTCAGAATGGCTCCAAATGATCTAATTCATTTAATTAAAGACTGTGTTAATAATGACACTTGGAAATTTGACTGATTACAGAAAACAATGACAGTAGGTTCGAGTATGCTCAGGTTAATTGAAGAGCTAAGCTTTGGAAGGAAAGATTTGCAGAAGGCTGTATGCAGGCACTTTTCTCCTTGCTGGTCAGAAGAATCTGTCACTTTTTTATGTCTTTTATAGCCCAAGTTCAAAACTTGACAGCAATAACCTTCGAACTGTATCTACATGAATCATACATTATGACTTCAATGAAAGACGATCTCGTGTGAGATTCTTTTAGTCACATTTCAAAGATTTATTCAAACTATGTGAGGTTTTCTAAGAACAAAGGATAAAAGAGTTTTTTTTCCAGGACCTGGTTCAATAAAGCCCGCAGGCCTAAGCATGTCACTGTAAGCCTGTGACTGGACGTGTGCACGTAAATGAAATCTTAAAATAATCTTTACAACAGGTATATCCTGATGTACTTTGCTAAAGAATTAATTCAGAGAGTTAATGAAAGAGAAATATTTTTTATTAATTAGTGAAGTTTGCTGCTTAAAACTGGCAGGAGATTCACGTCTGAGGTTTCTTTTTTTAAGTCCATAGCATTTCCACAAAATGTTACAGAATAAGGGTGGTTGCAGTTTCTCAAGAAGTTCTGCAAGGCATTAAGGTGGCTAACGGTCTTTGTCACATCTCATGAAACGTGTCATCAGCATGATGTATCTAAACTAACATTTCTTAAAACAGCATTACTAAGGGTAAACAAAGTTCAAGGATTTTTCAAACCACTCTTATTCTGTTCATGTGTAACAGAAATTTAGGGCAATGCTTATTGTCATGAATAAGAAAGTATTCTTAGAATCTAAGCTGCCAGAATCTCCAAAGCACATACTGTAAACATTTCACTTCTACAGTGACAGCTAAGTGAAGATGCCTTGCTCATTATCCATAAAAAATATGTGGCACAGATGAGCTCAGAATGTAAATTTATAAGGAAATAGAGTAAATATAATTCATTTTTCATGCAGAAATGTGGAGGTTTTTTCCCCAGGTTGAAAGATACATAGGAAATTAATTAGTGGGAATCTAGCAAATATGTTGTGTTAATAATACTGTAAAAATACTTTTCAGTGCCAAAGGAAATAAGAAAGGCTGGAATCATTGAGGTTAAATGGAAAATGGGAGGAACAAATAGGTCCTCAGTTATAGATGTTCATTCTAGAACTTTTAAATAAATGACAGAAATTAGGAGAACTGTAAAAAAAAAAAAAAATACGGAGATGTGGTATTAAATACATTAACCATGCGTTAAACTTCACTAGAGCTTCTGAAAATTTGTTAGCATGTTTAAGTTTGCTTTTTGAAGAGAAAAATATAGTTGCATGAGTGCATCTTTGCAAGCTTTGCCACAGTTAAATATCTGTGTGCACTTACCAAAACTACAGTCATTTCAATGACACACTTAATTTTCTTGAAAGATGAGGGATGCACTGCAGTGCAGCGAGAAGCTAGTTTGTTTACTAGCCGGTGAGTTCAGGCAGCCATTATTTAAGTTTCCCAGAACAATAAGAGGCTGGTTGGTATTTCTGGAGTCGTATCCATTATTTACATTGTGAGGCTGGGAGGATATTTGCGGCAATGTCACACTAACCTCCATAAATTCTTGATTGAGAAATAAAAAATTAACAATACAGACTGATGGGAACACTGGTATATAGAGACAAGTCACTTTAAAACAAGCACAGTGTAAGAAGGCTGTCAGTGCCACAAACACGGACACACAAAAATCTCGGTGTAACACTTAACACTGTGGGATTTCTACAGAGGAGTAATTCCATGCAACACCCAGCCCTTCACAGCTACACACAGAACTAAGGGTTGAGAGTGGCTTACCGTTTTTTTGGCTTTCCACATTCACTAGGTTGTCTCAACTTCCTTCAGCTGGGGAAATGAGATCTGGATAACACTTGAGGTACAGTTTACCTCCACCCGGTAATACCAGTTCACCTTTCAGACAAGGACCAGCCAGGCAGCCCGAGCAGCCGCCCTGCTCCTGTTGCCCCCCTTTTAGTGAGGGGTCCACATACTTGTGCCTGACTTTGTGGGGTACTGAGTCAGCAGAAATGGGCATCCACAGCTCTGCAGGGAGAACAAACAGCCTAGAATCAGTGAAATCCAATGACAGGGGTCAGCCTCATTTTATTAGGCTGTGGATTAATGATGATTATTCAGAACTAAAGTGCAAAACAGAAGTCTTGTGTAGTTTGTTTCTTAATAACAACTAAAGTAGAAATTGCCTGTGATGCCAAGACTCATAGTAAACATTACAACCATTTTATAAACTAGTTCCTTCGGTCTGGCTGGGATTAAACCATGACGTGACCTCAGCCTTGTTTGCTTTGATACAGGTTTTGCTTTAATTTTTGCTTTACTCCAGAAACACCACCTGATCACTTGGCCATCCTTTAAACCAGTCACCTCCCTTATAATTAATTAAATATTAGAGGAAAAAATGAGTTGGCAGTATTTATACACATTATGCACAATGTAGCTTTCCAAGGGCCAAAGTGCGCCATGCTTTCCACACCGGTGTGCGTCTGTGTACTCTGGAGTGGTCCTGGATCCACGTTCGCTGTAGTTTGGTGCATTCTTTGTTGGCTGAGTGATGCTTTTGGTTTTGTTTTATTTTAAAATGGTAACTTACCACTGAAATCCCCTTTTAGTGAAACTGGATCAATGTTTGTGTTATACTGATGTGACTTCTCACTCTACAGAATGTGTTTGGTTTGTCATGTTGAACTGATGGAGCCCTGTAATGTTCCCTTGGTCTAAACCAGATATAAGGACCTGATTCAAGGTTCACCTACAGGCAGGAGAGCTTTCCTCTGCTTTGAAAGAGTCATACCTAGACTGAGATCAGCAGGACTCCTGAGGGACCTCACTTGTTATTGGTTACTACATTGTTTAGATTCTGAAATGTACGGAATATTATATATCTTGGCTTTTAACCATACTTTTAAAGGCAGAGGATCATCTCCTGAGGAGTCTGGGTGTTGATTTATTGACAGTTTCTATTTCCTACTGAAGGCTTTCAGTAGTGACCATATTTAAAGTATTTTACTTAATTCGTTGCACTATTTTCTTAGTGCCCCAGGAAATTATAAGCATCTCTTGCTGTGATCTTTCACTCCAAGGATTAGGACTCTTAATGTTAATAAATTTTATGAATTCTAATAACTCTGTTGTGTCGGTGAGCTCTGGATAATGGTCAGAAGTGACAGAGGAGGCTGCAAATTTAGCTCGTATACCACCGCTGATAGCATAACTGCACTGAGGGAGCATTTATGGGTGAAATTTCATCTCTCTTGACTGTCATAGTTCACAGAGAAGAAAGCTCACCAGTATTCAACACAGCCAAGAGACAGGTATAAACCTACTAATGACATGAAATTCAGAGAAAATTATTTTAAATAGATTTACATATAGGTTTGAGACACTGAGTGATACAGCTCTTTTATTTATGTGCCTATCAGTATTGAATAAACAACAGCTGTAGCTTAGAAACAGATGAGAATTCCTCCTAAGAAATGGTTATGCTAAGAGCTTTTTACAGCCCTGTCACAGTTTAAATGGACTTTCAAGCTGTGTTGATGTTAAATCCTCTGTTTGGGGCCAGAATGATGGAAGAATTGCTATCCATTTCCCAACTATAGTGATTGTCTTTTTGTTAGAAGGTAGATATTTAAAAATATGACTCAAAACTCTTGAGTTTTCTGACACATAGCAGTTATGTGCTCTGTAGCTAACTCTTAGGGCACTGAGGCCTTTTACATAATTAATTTTCAAGTAATAGCCTCCAAATATAAAATCGGTTGAAAGAAATTTATTTAAGTACTTAAAACTTAACCAATACTGACCAAAATCTTACACTTCCCTGTGAAGTAAAGGGCCTGTCCTTTACTGTCCAGGGCTTTATCCTGGTGAAGTACCTCATTGCTTTCATCATACTGCTCTATCCCCATCCCTTTTTCTAATATGCTGTCAAATGCACTATTGCTACAAGATTATTAAGAAGAATGAGTTTATTTCAGTTTAACATTCATGTCTTTGCTTTAGGCCATTACATTTTTACCACACAAGTCCATAATGTTAATTGTAAAATTCAGTTGTCCTCTAGAGAGAGGCAGAATCAGGCACATAAGCTGAGATGATCTCTACCTAAAGGAACTGTCCCTGTCCTCTTCCTCAGAAGAGCTGGAGAAGACCAGGCTCCAGTGGATTACATAGGAAATGTTGCCTTGTTAAAAAAGATCCTGACAACGACTCACTTTTTAAACAAAAAGGTGGAACTTAGATCAAGGACCTCAACAGTCTGGGCCTTGCCATGGTATGACATGAGGTGTAGAGAGAAGGAAAGAAATTTGGTGTAAAGAATCAAGCAACAGGAATTTATGGATCAAAATGTGTTACATTTTACCTTTGTACATCAACATACACCAGTCCTCTTTCCTCCCAGTCAGCAAGCTACTCCCTTCTCTACTAAATGTAGTCTTGGCAAGTATTTATGTGTTACTCCTATCACAGTTTACCACAATAAACTTACACCTGTTTAACAGCTATGGATAACCACAACCAGCTCTGAATCCTCCCAGGAAAAAGATGGTAAAATCCTTGATTGTTTTTACCTCAGTGTAACAGAGCAACATGAACTAGAGAGATACTCAAGCTGTGAATGTCAGGAATAAATAGGCAGCTTACAAATGGCATTGAAAATGGTCTATACTGCTGAGAGGAGAAAAAGATTTGGTTTCTTACTGTTCTGCTAGCTTTGGGTTGATTTAAAAAAAAAAGAGCAGCGTGTTTTGATGAGGATGATACAGAGTAATGACTTTTGAAAGTGCAGTAGCTCTTTTCTTCAAATGTTTGCATTTTAGACTGAATCTTTTAGACTGGGCTTTTTTGTTTGGCTGGTTTTGCCTCATCTCATACCGTGACAACCAGGAGTAGCTCCGGCTTATGCAGCACAGGAAGGTGGCACTAATACGTTAACATCTGTTTACTACAGCAGAGGTACCACGACCTTGGTGTATCATCATTAATTTCCCCAAAACAAACCATCCAGAACTATTGCTAGTAGAAACAATTTGAAGAACATCAGCATATAGTCAGACTTATTTAGTCTTTGACATTGATCGAGGGGTTGTTGCTTTTCTGACTGAAACTCATCAGGATGACAGAGGCAAGGCCCTTGCTTCCCCTAACGTTTGGCACACTGGGGACACTGACTCCCCCCCTGTAAAAGATGGAAAGGAATGTCCAGGCTTTAGAAAACCTTGGCTAACTTTGGAAGCTTCCTTTTTCATCAGTGAGCACTGACAAAGAACTTTGTCTTCATTGCTGTGCCTGGAAGCACAGCAGTATCCATTATGTAGGAGGCAACATGTCCCCCTGGGAGATGGGCACTCCTGCCCCTAGGCCAGTTGTTCAAGCAGTGGAAGTCAGCAAACCTGAACCGGCTCCCCTGTGCCCACTGCCCCTCGCATAACAGACCCCCGCCTAGAGCAGTGCCCTGCGGTAGCGGCCACGGTATCCCCACAGCGCTTTGTTTTTGCAGGGGCCTCTGGTGGGCTGGTGGCCAGCTGGGCCCAGTGGCCCTGTCCCACAGGTGGCACCGTGGGTGCCCCGGGCCCATCCGCCTCCCACACGCTCACTACGGGGCGGCATAGGTGGCTTCCCGCCTTAGGGAAGCACTTGCACCCGCCGTCACATGGTCTGACATGTGCATGTGGTGCTTGGAGCCTTCACACTGCGGCATCCTCACACTGCTCCTCTTCCACCGGCACGGCTGGTTCTCATGACACGACAGCCCCGAGGAACCCAGAGGTAGAGGGATGGTGTTCCAGGGCGGCCCTGTGTCAGAGGAGGAGAGGGCACAGGCACGTTATGCTCCTGAAAGTTTCCAGAGACATGGACTCCCTGGAGCTCCGAGCCACAGTTTGTTGTTAGCGGAGTTACTGGGTGAAGTTCATCATCGTGTTTGACCTCCTGTTTAGGAGCCTGATGATGTGTGAAAGCCTTACTGCCAGAAAGGAGCGATGGTGATGTGATTTTAGGGGCTAATGATTCTGCTGACCTAATGTCCTCTTGCAGCTGCTTTCTATTACTGTCGCTTAACTGGGACGCGGTGGGCCCAAGGGACAGGCTTTCTGTAATGAGCTAGTTGTGCAATTATGGCATCTACTGCAGGACACTGGAGCTAAATCTATCTCCTTTTCTGCTACATCATCTATTTTTATGTTATTCTGGCATAATGTGGACATTCCAAAAAATGTGAGTTTATTACTCCTAGGCGGAATGAACAGCGCTAGCAGTGCTGCTGGGCAGCAGGGGTGGTAAGGGAATTGGTCCATAGCCAGCTCTTTGGACTGTCCTCTTGCCTCAGCACACTACAGCTGTACAAAATTATTGTCACATGAAAAAAAATCACCAGAGATCTTTGTGTTTATGTTTAGGTTCTAGTTAATTTTCTTCTTGCTAAATTAAGAAAGTAATCAGGGAGCATTAATGTAACTTTTACCAGAATCCATGGAAAAGCTGCAGTGGCTCAAGAGTTTACTTGAAAATGCTTTGTTTACCTTGAATTTCAGATACAGTTTATTGCAGTTACTCTCAGGATTTTTCATATACTTTTACTGTCTAACAAGTATGAAATCCTGGTTTTGGTTAATGTATGGAAATAGGAAAGATTGTCATAGCCTATAATGCAGCAGTATATGTGGACATTTTGTTAAAAGTATGGATAATGTAGGCTTAGGTTTACTACTAAAAGGACAGTTATTAAGTCCATACATTTTTACTACTAACAAAATTAACAAAATTACATTATACAAGTAGGGGATTTATTCCCAGTATTAAAAAGGACCCATTTGGCAAGTTCTATCCAGTGCAAGTTTCTTTGTGAGTTCCAATTTCAAAGAGAAAACCATGTCATTTTCAAGCTACTTTGTAACAGACACAAATATACAGCACATTTCATGAAGAACATCGTATACGTTAGTTAAAACAAATGTTTGGGCCCTTGTTTTCTGTTTATTTGCTTAGTCAGCAGAGTTTAATCAGATTACCCTACAGAAATTTAAAAAGAACAAAACCAAAACCCATTATGACTGAAAGAGGCTTCATACATGAAGTGCATTATCCGTGATAACTACTCCATGTTTTGCATACGGATTTATATAGCAGATTTAGTTGGAAGATCTTAAACAGTTAGCCACTATCAACTGACCATCTCAAGTGCTGTTATGAAGCACAAGGCAGACATATTTTTCACCAGCTGCTAAAATCACTGCCTGTCTACTTCCTGAGTTTCCATAAATTTGGACTAATCTAATGCTGTTGTCCGTAGCAGCAAGTAAACTGAGCAAAATTTAATTAAAGATACATATCTATGAAATATGAGTCTTGATTCCACCTGTTCTCCATTCAGCATATTCCACCCATGTATGTCTTTAATATATTGGATTTTTTTAATGGGCAGTCATGTGTGACAGCCATAGATAGAATATTATGCTTAGCATTTTGGAAGACCCAGGGAGCCGGCCCTGCAGTATGTTCAGGTAACTTCTCAAATGTGCTTTCAGGAGCAAGTGCTGAAGGTAAGTATTTTATTCTGTGGGGCTGAGGACTTTGCTAGTTTTAGGTCAGGTGAGTTCCCTGTCCAGTTCGGTGTGTAGCCACACAGCTGCATATTCAAGCAGCTGGGGATAAGGAGAGAGAGCATGGAGTCATAGGAGAAATGGCCAAGGGCAGAAAGAGGATGGGATAGGTACTTGCCACAGCAGAGCTACCTTACAGTAGCATAAAATTTCTGTGGGACTGTGGCCTGAAAGACAACACAGCCATGGATGGGCTGGCTTCAGTGTTGAGCAGTTCATTTTGCCAAAGCTGGGATTGTAGGTAAAACTTGATGGCACTAACGAGCCTTAATTGCTCTGAGCAGTCTCACTTGCCCATGGTCCATCAGCCCTACTTGAGTTCACAAGGTTTATGCCCTTCTGTGTATGTGCACATAAGTTTCATTAGCTGGCTTCATCTACAGATGACTATTCTTATATCAAACTTAGCTTTTAAATACGTAGTTGTTCAGTTTCATTGCCCAGGTGAGGGTCTATCTGAAGCTATACCAAAATTTCTCTTGTAGAGAGTCTCAGTTTGGCCAGCTTGCTTACTATTGTGAAGGGAAGATCTCTTAAAGCCTTCACAGCCAGTTTAAAAGCAAATCCAAGTCTTAAATAATGTTTTAGTTTACAGTTTTAGCTGAGCATTAATTGGCACAATATTAAGAATACAAATGAAGAAAATAACCTACGTGAGTTAACATTTTTAGATCAAGTTCCTGATACTCAGCCACTTTTGGGATCGTTAATGATTGGATTTACAACTGGAGGTGCAGGGTTTCTTGGTAGTCTAAGGAACGTGGATGTAAAAGTGGTTTTTATTTTGCTTTCCAGCATTGCTTTTAGAAAACAAGAATGAGGTGAGTGAAAACTAATGCATTGTAACTGACCTAGCAAAGGTGACACCTCTTGCGTGCATATTTGTATGCTTATGATTGAGATATTTAAATATGTTAAAAGAACAATTTAGATTTATAGCTTAATTTATCATTATTACTTCACTAAATTTTGCTATGTACATTAGAATTTCATGTCCCATAGGTATAGTGCTTTAGGAGATAAATTATTACAATATGGTTTTGCTTTTTTTTAAAGTTTTTCAACACTAAAAGCATCACATTGTGATATTGCTGTAGGGGTGGGCTGCTTGGTTGGCATTTTTTTTTCCTGTACCACTGCTGTTGTTTATCACTGTGAACCAGTGATACCTGCAGCAATTGTTCACACCATAGAGTGCAGAGTAGTGAAGAACACCCAGCGTAGGGCTGGTTTCCTTGCACACCTGTCACAAAATAACTCCAACCACTCAAATTCCGCTCAGCGGCCTGGACTGTGAATCACACTCAGGAATATGTTCTGAATCCCGAGGAGCCAGACCAGGGACTGCTCCAGGCAAATGAAAAAGGGCCAAAAACCAATGGGCAATCAATCTTACATCTGTCCCAACCCACTGGTGAATTCACAAATTAATAAAAGGTTGCAGCATAGTGATTATCAAATTGTAATTTGTAAAACTGCCTAAGATCAGCGAGACAAGCCTTTAAAAGTAATATTTCACATTTGTTTAGGTAAATACCAAGCCATTCACAAAACCTTGTCAAATTTCTGCCCTTGATCTCCTTGTTGGTTCAAATCTTAATTAAATTGTTATTATGTGGGTTTGTTTACTGCAGTAGTGTCAGGACTACTTAAGCCATGGAGGTATTAGTGAACGGTGAGAGAGTGGCACGGTCTCTTCCAGAATTATTTGTTGGTCAGGTATTTTATGCCTAAGAAATGAAAAGAAATATAACCTAACTCACTGACTCCTGTTTTCCTAACTCTCATGACAGAGTCTGAATGAAAAATGACCTGCAATTCAGCCATACATTCCACTCATTGCTGCACAGAACTTCAGTCACACTTTATGACATCAATGATCCTCATGTTTGTTTTCTAACAGCTCTGCAGAAACATGAGAGGTGGCTTACATAAATCAGAAGCTGTATTCTAATAAAATTATTTGCTAAAATATCTACCTGAGCTCCGAGTTCCCTTTATTAATGTTGGTGGTGGAAGAAAAAGAAATAAAACCAATTCCATCATGTTATTGGCAATTCCAATCTTGTTGATTTTTCTCTGCTCAGTTTATATATTTACTTCATTCTCTAAATCCTATTTGTCTAATATTCCAAAAGTATTTCTAAAGCCCAAAGTACAGGAGATGGTTTTCTTAAGCTTATTGTAAATGTTCATCTGCAGCTTTTTTTTTTTTTTTTTTTTTTTTGGTCCTGCTTTGGAAATAGATGATGTTCCCAGTTAAGCACAGAAAAGATGCTCGCTGAACTGAAAAACCTTTGGTTGCAGCATTTTCAATGAGTGTTCTTGCAGCATAGCACACATGCACACCTCATGTGAGTCTGAAACAAGAGGAGCTAAGCACGAGCAGGCAGGGAAGGACTTCCTTGCATTTTCTTTCCGGCACTGAACTCACCCTTCTCTCGTTCCATAGGAACCTAGGAAGGTGCGATGAAATGAAAGGTACAAACTGGTTTTTAAAATGTACAGGATTCAGAAAGTGTCATGTGAGAGGCAGAAAAAATTAAGATGCAAATGTCTGCTCTAGAAAAATGAGTAACAGAAAAAGGGCTTCCCATGTTGAGATGAGGCAGTTCAGTGAAATGGTTACTGACTTTCAGGCAAGTGATACATGAGAATCCTGGCGAATAATGTGTCCCTTTCAATTTTTCCCTGCCTATTTCTCTTTGAGCTTTTACACAGGGAATTTCATATATATTTAATATGAAAATTACATTAAATGAGCTTTCCAGTTTCATGTTTCAGGAGCTTTCTTCACCCAAGAAGGTTTCCTCTATTTCTTTATGGTAAGGTGCTGGCTTGAGATACATAACAAATAGCAACTATTTGGATACTCTTTCAGAATGGCAAGTACTATCCTTCTAATTAATTATGGAGGGTAGAAACTTCGTATGCATGCACCTCAAGATAAGACCTTTAGAAATGCTAAAAAGAGTAAACAGTTTAAAAGCCTGTTTACTGTGTTTGCAGTGTTATCACCATATCTCCATTTTTGCCGGTATTCATTGGATTCCTTATGTAGAATGGGAAGTTCTGAATTAAGAGTGACTTCCCTGAGCAGCAAAAAAGCCATTTTTAAGGATGTTTTCTGTCAGTCATATATGGCTTCTAGCACAAGAAAAATAAATTGCAGCTTCTCTGAGAAAGTGACATAAACCCATGGGGTTTCTTTATGTCATAGAGGGATTATTATGAGGAAGACAGGAATCCCTCACTGAAGCTGTGATTTCTTTTGATTAAATTGCTGTGTTCTTAACTTGTACATAAAATGTCAGGGGGACAGCAAGAGACAGTAAAAGAACAGCATACTTCACACAAATCATCGGTAAGAACAATAGGCTGTTGCAGGTAGCAGGATCTACAAAGGAAGCCACCAACCTTATAAAGGAGATCAACCAGTTTTGACAGGCACATTGTCTACACTCCAGTTCTTGCTCTCTGCTCCTTCCCTTGGCTTGTCCCCATTCCACTCTTCTGTAATAATTAGCTTATTATTGAGACATAATTGTAGGTACTTTCTTACCCAGGATTGCCCAGGATGGGGATGAATAAATTGATTTTTGTGTTTTGTGTGACTTGGCTACAGATCTCAGTGGGTGCTCTGCTTAAGGAGCTTGCTATCTGGCAATACCTTCCCAGAGGGTTTAATTGAGCAATCACACTGTGACATACAGACATTTTTTTGCAGAAGCCTACAGCAAAGAATGACTTCTGAACTGCTATTCTTTGTCATACACTTTACTTTTGTGCCTTCATTCACTGCCTTCTCAAACACGATAGAAGATACAGCTGCTGGTCTAGAAATTATAAGTTTGAGCAAGTGGGGGAGGGGAGTAGGGTAGGGGAAGTAAGAAATCAGTCATACAAATAGAATGGTAATTCACAGCATTAACATACGTAAATTTAAACAAAAATCTCTGTTAAAACTTTTAGATAATTATCAGGTCTTCACAGAGTAACAAAAAATCTTAATTTAAATTAATTTAATGAGTGTTATTTGACCTATAATATTAATGTGGTTTACTGTTTATTAATTAAATGTTGGCTTGAGGAATGTCATTTTAAGTAGAAAAACTCCATCTCTGTCTCCATTTATATAATGATGAGAATACTGTTAAAGATCATAGTCCCTCTGGTATGAGGATCATTTTAAAGCGTTTTCAGACATACCTTGGGATACGTTCATACCCCAGTGTCCAGCCTGGATACAGTACCTTTTTCTCAGCTGTATAGCTAGGGCTGGTTCAGCATTTCACCTGCATAACTCTGGTATGACTGTCTGGTAACCTGCCCTGCTTCTACAGGTGACAGCACGGTGCTGCATTGCTCAAAAGAATGCTTTTCTTAGCAGTGTCACTGTATTGAGTTATTTGTCATTTCAGCTGATAATTTTTCATTAGTATGCTTGGCATAGGAACATGCTAATGGAACTTGCTAAAGATGTGAAGCTGGGAGGAATTGCAAAGATAGAAGAGCCTGGTATGTTATCCAGGAAGAGATAGATGGTCTAGCAGATTGAAATAAAAGCAAATTAATATTAGTAGTACCAAGTAAAAGGTCATGCTTCTAGGAACTAAGTGGAATTCAACTGCTGAACCAGGATTTATCAGACAATAGCTCGGAGGAGAAAGATATGGGCGTAATATGTCCAGTTGACCACTGGATGACTGTAAAACAAGTGCAGGATACAGTTGTATAAAATGCATGTTAAGCCTAATGGAATGATAGCAGAGAATGGATGTGGTGGCATTCAGTAAGGTTTGTGTTGGAAAGGAAAAATAACTTCTAATGCTAAAGAAGAATAGCAAAAAAAAAAAAAAAAAAGTGATAGGTTGGTTGTAAATAAATGGAATTTAAATAAGGCAACTTCTGCTTGTGTGAGAGAAATTCTTGAGCAGCCTTCAAAAATCTTATTAGTTACAAAAGATACACATTTCAAATGGAGCTGAATCCATTTTTGAATCAGGTTAAATTAAATAACTGTTTGTGATTGCAGGTACCTTGTTGTGATGTGGCAGGAGTTCATTTCCATTCCTAAATTCCTTTGAAATCAGTTTTTGATGAATCCATAGATGTCTTCCGTTGAAGAGCAGCTTTGCACACAAATTGTCTTTTTTGTTGTACAGGCTGAGCTCCGTTCCATAAACTGCTCTCCTTCCCTCCCCTCAAACTGAGTCACGGCCGGTCACTCCCTCTCCCAAAAGGTGGGGAGCGTTGGTGCTATCTGGGAAAAGTGATTACTAACACCAGTAGAACCATCAATCTGTTCTCATGTAGATGTAACTGGGTGTCAGTCTTAAAGTTCTGAGGAGATTAGGGGTTTTTCAACCTAGTAAAGTTGTGACAATATTGTGACATAAAGTTCTAGTGAAGATTTTTGTTTTTAAAACACAGCTGAACAGCTTGCACCCACTCATAACAGCCTATTAACTCTGTATGTGTTATCTGACCTGTAATATTAAGTTACAGCTATTTAATGTATTTGAGTTAACATTAGTTTAATATAAAAGGACAATTACGTCTGCATTGCCTGAACTGAGTTTTGTGCAAGTTTGTGACTTAATTACGGTTTGGTGTCTAAAGCTAGAGAGATACAAAGCTCAATTTAATTCCTTGATTGGCAGAAAGAAGTAGTTGCTGAGGTTCCATGGCTGTTAAGGAGACAAGTAGCTCTGTGCTAGATGTAGCCTTGCTTGCTGTATGACAGGCCTGGGCCTGGCTTCCTCCTGGGGGGCCCCTGCTGCCAAAACCTGGACGCTTGCACCCAGTACAGTGTGTCACCAGCAAGAAGCAGCTGGTGAACCCTTTTTTGTCACCACTTATGTGGAATGTCTTCTTCAGACTCTCTGTGACTTCTAGCACCACAAAACTAGGCTGGCTTGTTTTCAAAGCATATCCTGGTAATTGCCTTGATGTGTTAGAATAGGTGATAGTTGCATTACTCTTCATTTTTGTTCAGAAACAGATTAAAAGTTAGTAGAAGTATAAAAATATTTTTCCAGTTCTTATTTGGTATGTTTCCTGAATTTTTACCCTATATTTCTGAATATTACTGTACTCTGAATTTATACCTGGTTTTGCTTTCTGGTGTTCATGAGAGGTGAATAGTCTCCTCTCAGTGTGAAATAGTTGTCTTAGTTTCCGTTCCCTCAAGCCGTAACAACCAATTGATGTCAGTTACCTCAAAAAGCAAATTAATCCTGCTCCTGTTTTGCTGAATCAATACTAATGCATTTTTCCTGTAATTTTCAGGGTTTGACAACACTGGCTGCCAGCAAAGCTGAGGTAGGAAATCCTGTCTTATACTGGTGGAATGTTAAATAGTTGTCTGTGGGTTTGATTCCAGGATGCTTTTTTAAAATTTGATGGTGAAAATTTAAGAGACTTCACTATGGCACTTGAGTTGGTTCTAGCATGTAGTTGGCCAATCTTTGGAATTCTTCTCTTGTTATGATGTTTATGCTGGTAAAGTCCTTGTAGGAAAGTTTGATCATTATGTTGGTTTTTCTGAAGTCTTTCATGGCATTGAAATCACATAGTTCAAACCTTTGTTAAGCACGTGTTATAATTTCCCATCAGCAGAAGGTGGCTATCTGACATTTTCCCTGTGCCCTTCAAGTTTTCTGCTTTGCTGCATGGCAAAAAGACATTGTGTCTGCCCTAGTCTGTTCTGGTGGTTGGCGTGCATTCCTTCCGAATCCCCGCCTAGCTTGCCTCACTTATCTGGTACACTATGAGCTGAGCTGTTTGAACACACTGGGACATGAGAGACAAGTGTAGTTTTAGGGCAGAAAGCTACTAGCTGAATTCCTGTTAAAATCGGGAGTGACCTTACCTACATTGTATGTTACCTACGCTGGATGCTTGACGCTGCCATAGTTTAGATTGATCATATTGGATGTGCGTTTGTTTTGTCAGCTCTTCTATTAATGTGTGAGGACTTTGCATGGTCTTAAAGGGTCTAACACTGTTTTAGAGGTGAAAATACTGTGATTATTGGAGTATTCTTTGAATAACTGATTGTTAAAGCAAAACCAGCAGTCCTCTGTGACCACTAGCATGTGTTACACTGCATTTGTCTCCTCTGAACACTGCTGTTGAATAAGTCACTGCACTTTAAATAACTGACAGGTATTTTTATTCCATGCACAGTTAATGGCTCATTTAAATGTAATGTCAATTGGGAGCTCGGAGTGTTTCTATACGAAACAGGTCTCGGGCTCACAGTAGGGAATTTGTGAGGTACTCCAAAACTAATGTTTGACTGTGACAAAATGTCTAGGTGACTGTAACTGCTGTAGTCAGATAAATTTTTAATATGAACCTTTGGTAAATTAAATTGCATTATTGAAGAGAATAGATAAACTGTGCTAGCTAGTTTAAAGAACAAGGACACAAGTTCACTTGCATACTGTAAAAGAATGACATAATTCATTTTTATTTAGATAACGACTGTAATATTAACGTTCAGTTTTGCTGCTGTCATTCAGTTGCATACTTGGTTTGTCTCAGAGAGTTTGGGGAGTAGGATTTGTACCTGATTTTTACACTGTTGCACTATTTTAAACGCCTATTGGTCTTTTATTAATAGAGTCCATTAATAAACAGTCACTTTCAGTTTCTTGCTGTGTAATGGGATTTTTGGGGGGCTTAGATTTGTCACTGTACATTTACTACTATCAATTTTGCTTCCTTATAAGTCTGTTTTCTCATTTATTTGTAAAACGTTCCCATATACTTTTTTTGTGTATTTAAAATTCTAGAAATATTACAAGTTTCCAAGTTGCTCAGTTGTGCTGCTTTTTTGATTAGTACTTTCAGCATTTGAAAAGCTTAAGAGAGTTAACACATTTTGGTTTTCTTTGAAAAAGCTGATTGACTGGCCCGTGTGCTTCAGCCCATGGCATACATCTGCATGGAAGAGGTTATCACTAGATGTTGTTACTCCCATGCATGAAAGTACTCAGAGTAAGTGCCAAAGTTTCCCAATACGGGGAAAATCCTAATTGAAGGTAAAGGATAATGAGGTGCTTTCCTGAATCGGGGTAGTAATGTTTCTAAATAGTCCTACTGAAGTCAGTGGAATACCTCGCAAGACTAACAGCTAAAAAGAATAATCAACAGGCAGAACTGGTTGCTGTGTTTTTGAATTAGCAACAATTTTCAACTCGAGGGAAATGGCTCCTTTGTGGTAATGGCAAACGTCTCAAGATTTCATCCTGGGACCTGTCTTAGTGTACTGTCTGTTAGGCATGGCATAGTATGATTTTGGTGTATTCTGAGGCTAACTCGCCTTAAATAGCTATTTGCGTGGATGCAAGACATTTCTTCAGGTTTGAGATCAGGATCCTTGTTATACCTGATTTTATTGTTGTTTTGTTTGGGTTTTTTTATTATGTGTGTGGGGTTTTTGCTTGTTTGTTTGTTTGTTTTACTATTTAGTCTTCATGACCAGTTCTGAGAAAGATACAAGCCAAAATACCCTTGTTCTGGCTTACGGTTGCATCATGTCTTAATTCCTTTGAGCTTCTCAGTATTTTGCTACTGTATAGTGCTTGTGTTGCAAGTTCTCTAGTCTGCTTTGGAAAAACAAAACAAAAAGTGCATAACATTGTTTTCTAAAATTTTCAGTTAGAACTGCTTTTTTGTTGTTCTTGAACTGTTGATCCAACTAGTCCTGAAATGTGATTGTTCCTCTTTTTCTTCTTATTTGACATAGCTGTGTTCCCTTACTGAATTTTGTATGAAGTCTGAATGAAAACTTAGCGTGTTTGTATTACTATCGGGTGTTTTAGGAAGATACAAACAAGGTGTTGGGGTTTTTTTCTAAACACTGGTTACAGCATACCAACTGTAGAGTAATAAGTATATATAGAGGAAGCTGTCAAGTAATCGACAGACCTCTCTTCCATCTTTTAACACAAAGAGACAACAAATAGTGACAGTGTCAAATCTGTAGGCAGCGAAGGCTTCCATGAATAATTACCAAATCTGCCTGCACTGTGTCTTCTAGTGCTGTAGTCTTGTAAATACTCAATTTAGAAAAATCTTAAAAAAGAATTATTTGTGCATATGTAGTCAAATATGAAGATTTTAATCAAAAATTACTCTGGTCTCTTGTGGATCATATTAATGTTGTTACAGAAAAGGGCCTAAGAACAGTCAAATACACTGTAAATTGCACAATACTTTATAATAAAATTTTCATGTAATTCTCTGGAACAACACAGATTGAGGAATTACTTTTTTCAGTTCTGCTAACTTTGACTAATATAGGTATACAGCAGTCTAGTCCTTTTATTGCTTTTTTTGAAAATACCTTAGTCCCCTTCAAAAGACATTCCGTGAACGGTGACTTTTTCCAGAGTTTTTCTAATTACATGTTAGTACAAATAATCTTTATACTGCGGAAAGCATCATTTCTTTTGCTCTTTCTGAAACAAAAGTTTTTACCAAAACAGAGAACAGAAAGCTGCTTACCATTCCTGCTTTCCTCCCCAACATTTCAATAAACAATACAGTGAAGTTCAAGGCCGCCTTCTTGTGGGAAGTTAGAGGTCAAGCCTGATTGAAATACAGGTTTAGTATAACTGTGTAAGCTCTCTGCCTGCTTTTATGTGCGTAATGTCAAGGCAGCCTTTTTTACTCTCATAAAGAAAAGGCTGTCAATATGTCTCAGTAAAACTGGAAATCAAAATCAGCTCAAAGCCAAGGAGGTTATTAAATCAGAGTTTAAGGAAAACCTCAGCATAGTAAGAAGAATATGGCTCTAAAGACAGCGAAATGGAGACTGATTTATACTGCAATCCATAAGGTACTTGATTATCAGGAAATGTCATTGTTAAGCCCCTCACTTTCCTAACACGGAAGGAATAGGTCAGGCCTGGTGAGTAGCATTTTAAAGAGCAGTAGTGATTTCTATACAAGTGTAGCCTAATGCTTTCCACATAGTCATAATGATGATTATTTTAAGGATTTAACTACCTCTATAGTCTGTAGCAGGACTTTATAATTTATCAGGAAGATAATTATTACAGTAAGTTGGTCCTTTTCACTTGACCCTTTGAAATTCCTTCAAATTTGACTCATACGTGAGTCATAAACTGTCACACATTGTGCATCAATAGGTATCATTAGTTTAAAAAAAAGATAATTGCCATAAATTTTTAATTATCATATTATTACTAAGAATATTCATAAGTTTAAGTGAAAATTGAAGAATCACAGAGTCACACAATGGTTTGGGTTGGAAGGGACTTTAAATATCATCCAGTGCCACCCCCTGCCATGGGCAGGGACACCCTCCACTAGACCAGGTTGCTCCCAGCCGCATCCAGCCTGGCCTTGGACACTGCCAGGGATGGGGCATCCACAGCTTCTCTGGGCAATCTGTTTCTGTGCCTCACTGGATCTGCCTTATGTGTCAAAGGACTTTTTGCTTGTCAGGTTTTTAGGACTCAACAGTTAAAACTGTGCAGAAGTTTTTATTTTGATGTTTACCCATAAGTAGTTTCTATGGAAAAATATTTTACAAGTATATAAGCTGAGCAAGGGACTGAACTCCCACTGAAAGGCGTCTGCGGGTAATTCAGTGTCACATATAAATCCTGCTGAGCACCTACCTGTGTCTTCAGATACCTAATAAACTCTTGATTGTCAGTGACGGGAACTCCCAGCTGTAGCAATTATCTTGACAAGTTAATATGGACATTCCAAAAGTGACAGAAGAGAAATTCATAGCAGTGCATGCCTGGTAGGTGACCTTTGGTAGGTGAACGTGATTTGAGTGCATCCCCCTCCAAACACTTAAAATACCTGCCTTCATTAGTATTTGCTAGATTTTATGGCAGAATCCTGGCTACCTTTAATAGTTCAGAGGTTTAACCACATTAGTTACACATATATGCATTAAAAACTATACAAAATAGATGGGAAAGGATTATAGGAAGTTTTCATCCATTTTTTACTTGAGCATGAATTTATAGGATTGTGCTCCTTCAATATGAAATCCTTCACAGTAATTTTAAGCTCTGCAGTGTGAGAGACAGTCTTGCTGTAGCTGCTACTGTAAAGTCTAATTTGCTGCATAAAATATGAGAGCTATAGTGAAATATGAGCCTGGAGAGCAACTCTTTTGATCTTCAGTAGTCAAAAGGTTGGCATATATAATGCTATGAAAATAAATGATGTCAAAACTGCAGGATATAATTTATGGTTTGGGGACTACTTTACTCATAGAAACAGAAGCATCTCCCATTGAAAAGCAAATACTTTAACATAAGATAAAAAATGGAAATTACAACTTTAATAAACCCCCAAATATGTTAAATCTTGCAATACATCACTTTACACACAGCCAGTTGACTAATGTACTGATTATAGTTTATTAAACAGAGCATTCGTGAAAGTTATGGTTGGAACTTTAACCTTCATTTTGCATTTCATTAAATAAGTAATAGGCATTAGGTGTCATCCAGTTTGGCAAAGCCTTGGTCACATGAATTTTCTTTACTCAGTTCTAGTGACAAAAGCTTGGCTCTGTAAGCTCTTGAAAATGAGCTTTTTGGTTTTCAGCTGTCCCAGTAGGGTCTGAGGGTGTATTGAGTGCTTCACGGTGCTTCTAGGAGAGTGATTGCAAACAAGATTGCAGTATTTGTGGATTAAAATCTTTATTAGTACTATGCCATGCAGATTCTTACGTGGGGCTCAGGTAGCTGAGACTCCATAGCCTACACAGGATTCAGTCTAGGATTTTTTTTTTTTTCTTAATCTGTGTATGAAAAATGGTCCATGGACCTAAATTATCTTCATTTTAAAATGCGCAGTATTCCCTGATAAAGTCTATCTCAGGAAATGGTCTCTTAATTGTTTGCTTAGATATTTTTTTGTTTTTACAGTCTGTCTTTTGAGGTCTGCTTTCGTTTAGTTTTTCTAGGCTTCTGTCTCGTCCTTTTGTCACTCAAATTCTGCTCAGTCCCCTTGGTCAGGACTCTAAAGCTGTTTATGAAACATAGTGTGACATAAGTCTGGCTTTTTGTTTAGACTGGGATTTCACTGTTGTCTGGAAGGTGTGCTATGGAAGAGGAGGTGTTCTTATCCAGATCTACACAACTTCTGACAGGGCTGTTTAGATTAATATAGACCAGTAAGTCTGAAATGGAAATTTTTCTTCAAGGATATAGAGATTGCACACATACCACCCCCTCCTTCCCCCCCCCCCCCCCCCCCCCCCCAGCCAAACCACCCCACCACCAAAAACAATGCAGACTCTGTTTGGACAGGACTCCTGCAGGGGCTTCTGAAGAAAATGAGATTTAATAAAATACTGACAACTGTGCACCATCATGTCTGTCTTCGCTGTGCATGTATCTATATATACACATGCACTTTTATGAATATGTGGCTCCAGAATATGTTCCAACAATGTGCATCAATAATTTGACGCTAACAGAAATGTATGTAAATTGGAGTAGCTAGACGGTTAGTGTTGACTTGGAAGCGCACTTTGTGTATGTTTTCTGTTTCTTAGTTTACTTCTATGCAGTCTTGCTAAATGTTGCAATTTGCACAGCCTGTCCAAGATTATGATAAAGATTTTAAAGGTGCTGTATTAATCACACTTTTCTCAGTCTTTTTGTTATGAATTTCAAGAGTATCACACTGGCAGGACCATAGATGGGCCATATTGATCTTGATGATTAAATCAGCCAAAGGAAACTTGGTTTCTAAGGGAAAACTTAATATCAAAGCCCAAATGGCTCCTAAGTATTTTTAGGCTACGAAATTTGATCAAGTACCTTTTGTTCTCTGAATATTACAATGAACAGTGACACTTAGTTCATATTCTCATCATGTTGATGTGATGTAATAATATACAAATTCATGTGTATGTGTTTTCAATCATGTGAATACGCAGAGGTAACCTTTTTTTTCCCCTATCTTGGCAAGGCAAGAAGATAAATAAGTGAAAATATGTATGTGTTTGACCGATAAAGTTGGTTTAATGATTCTTGGGAAAAATTTCCTGTGGTACAGAGAGTAGTGACTTGATTGAACAGGACAGAATCATGCAGTTCAATTAATGTGCAAATATGTGTTCACTGAACTTTCATTCCATTTATCACATGGACATGGAAATAGGGTCATTTTTTATCTCCGTATTATGTATATGACATCTTAGTTTGCTTCTTGCAATGTTGCTGTGGGAAAAATAGCAATGTGGCACACCACAGGCAAAAGGAATTGGAGATAAATTCCTCAGCTGTCACAAACATCTTTAAGTAGATCTTTGTTTGAAGATAAACCTCTTCCTTCTGCAAGGATTAACATTAAGAAGGCTTTTGCATGCTCTTTCCATTAAAATTGTATGCATCTCTTGGCCATATACTGTGAAAAATCATTGGCAGTGATTGTCATGTTTATGAAGAACATAGTTAGCAAAGAAAGTGCTCTCACAGAAAAAACTCAAAAGGAATTTTTAGGGGAAGATACATTAGTATGCACTGTTGGTTATTTAAAATAAGTTGCCACCTATTTCAATGTAAGTTTTTTCTGATGTTTATAAAGGTTTTCTTCCATCCTCATACATAGTGAAATTTGTGTGGAGACTGTTCTCTTTCTTTAGACTAATTATTCTGTATCAGGTTATTAAGGGCACAGTTGGTTATTCAGCTTATGAGCTGAAAACCTACACTGGAAATTCTGTTTCTGGAAAGTATAGTGAATAAAGGTGGGGTTTTTTTTCTTTTGTTTCTATAATTGAAAAAGAAAAATTTTCTTTTTATATTGAACAAAAATCATTCATGAGAGCAGGGAAAAAAGATGGAATTTCCTAGTACAACGTAAAATAATGTGATAAAAATATTCCTTTTCTAGGAATGGTCATCTAAGTCTATAGCAATGTGGTTAAAATTTTCATTGTTCTATTTCATTGATAGCCTAAAGTAAAGACCTTTGGGCAGCTGTATAAATTAAAGACTAGCTGAATTCTACATGGAATTGTAATCTTTCCAGGCAAAGCTTATAACCTTTAAACAAACCACAGGCCAAGTTCTCTGCTGTGTAAATTGGCAGGGCTTCATAAACGTTAATGGAGCTGCGCCAGTTTTTAAGAGCAGTGAATGTGATCTTAGTTTAGACAGAAGTTGGCAGAGTCTTAGGAATATAAAGAAGGGTCTAAATTGTTAACGATCGGTCGTTACACCTCACTCGCAGGAGGAAAGCCTGTTGGCTTAGGGACTGCAGTGTCTGGTCAAAACAGATATTTTTCCAGCAGTTATTTAGTTCAACAACTTAATGCTTTAATGAATGTAATAGAATGAATCACTGCAATGTAGCCCTCTCTGGTTTTGGTCTTTTCCTCAGTCACCCAGCTTTCTACCTTAAAAGTGACAAGAAAGAGCTTTCAGTCTGAAGCACAGCTAAGCACTATCAATGAATTGTGGTTAACTTGGGTTGACACCTGTTGAAGTATTAAATTTGATGAGTTTTCTCATGTACTCTCTGTGAGCTGAGGTTGACACAGCAGTAATGCCTTCTAGGTGCATGTGCATATGCGAACACAAATAGTATCAGTATACTCTATTTCTTTGTACGGGTAAAAGGTGCGGGTCTACTAATATTTGAAGGCAGTACTTGATATGTAAGGAAATAAGTCTGTCCCATCAGTGAAAGAGTAAGCCATATTTTACAGTCACCAGACTAGTAGTGCTAAAGCAACTGCATAAGATATTATTAAAACCTGTATTATTTAAAATTGCAGAAAAGACCATATTTCTTTTTAATTAAGCCTTGTACTGCTACTTAACATTGTGCACAAAATGGGCAACACAGATATTCTCGCAAAAAATTATGAATGAAATGTAAGTATTTTGGTGAAAACAAACAAAAAAGCCCACTAACGTGCAAAAGTAATGCCGTTTTCTCCCAGTACAAAAACACTGATTGCGGAAGTTAGAGTATTACAGTTTTATGGTTAGGGTAAATAATGGGTTTGTAAAAAATAGGTTTTACATGTTAATCTACAAGTAAGGCCATTGTGAGCCAAACAGCAGTTTGTTTTGGGACTTCTTTTCTTCACTAGGAGGCTTTGGAGAGGTGCTGCTGTGCAGCTCAAACAAATAGTTTTACTTAACTAGCAATACTTGCTGCACAGGTGAATAGCCAGACTTATGAGGTGTTGTTTGGGGGGAAGTGTGCGTTTGTTTTGGGTCTCTTTTCCTTTTGACTGAAGTATTAAAATTCTTTCTTTTCACATTCATGTTTGACTAGCCGCTACCAATGTTTCCTACCCTCTAGAGACAAGGGGAAAAATAAAAGTGTTGTTCCCTGGCTCCTGCTTTTCATTAGGTAAGATCATGGGAAGATGAACAATAGTACCTGTGGTGCAGGTACCTGCAGTGTATCTGCTTCAGGGAGAACAGGAGAGAGAAACTCTGCCTGTGTAACAATGGTGAGGAAATCAGATGAATAGGCTCAGGAGAGGGGCAGTCATGTCATGGAGGAAAGTGGGGAAGCTGAGCAAGTAATGGGTGAAATAGACCCCTTTCTCCTCCTCAGCTGTGATAACTTTGAAGAAGGGCCAACAAGGTATAGCCAAAAAATTTCCTCTTCTACCCCTTCAATCTTGAGTTTTCTCTGATGGCATAATTACAATATTTCTGTTGTGGATGAAGCAATTGTGGTATAATTGCTTGGGATAAAGAGGAAGATCTACATCTTTCTCCTTGCAAAAGGGAACATGATAGAGGGCAGTCCAGGTTATGTATTAGCTTACTTACTAACACACTTTTTCCCAGCTGTCAGGGTTTAGTCCCAGTAAGCAACCAAGTACTGCCCAGCTGCTCACTTATCTCCACCCCCCACCTCCCCTGGTAGGACAGGGGGAGACAGTTGGAGGAAAAAGATAGAGAGAACTTTTGGATTGAGATAACAACAGTTTAATAATGGAAGGTAAATGAAATAAAATAATTACACTAATAATACTACTAATAATATGTAATGAAAATATTGATACTACTAATTATGACAATATGTAATAAAATAAAAAAGGAAAAAAGGAAGGAAAACAAAATGATAGAACAGCTCACCACTGGCTGACAGATGCTCAATCAGTTCCTGAACAGCGATTTCCTCTCTCAGCCAACTCCCTCAACTTATGTACTGAGCATGACACTTGATGACATAAAATGTCAGTTCGGTCATCTGTCCAGGCTGCGTCCCCTCCCAGCTTCTTGTAGAGAAGCAGCTGGGAACGCAGGTGCAGCATCTGAAACTGGAAAAGGTCCTTGACTTGGTATAAACATTCCTTAGGAACAACCAAAAAAATTAGTGTGTTACCAATGTTCTTCTCAGCACAAATCCAAGGATACTGATTGGAAGTTTATGACTGACGCTAGGCTAAAGTCTTCAGAATCATCTTTACAGGGTTTCCATACTGGAACAGACTAACTCTCAGCAGTTGGTTTGAAAATTACTCTTTCTTCTTCCTTAGTGCCCTTTATCCCCAAAGGACACCGTGAATGTAGTGTATAGGATTTGAAGAAAATCAGAGTCGATTCCAAATCATCTAGAGAAGCACAGCAAGTTCAAGCTCTTAAATTCGTTTACTTTTTTTCTGCAGACTTCCATTCTTAGACTTCAAATATAACAAGAATTTCTTTCCTACTCTGGATTCAGTGAATGTTTATGCTTTAACTTTTCTGGGGAGGCAAAGGAGCTCCCAGCTGAACAGCTCTTGACATACAGCATGATTTCTGAAAAAAATTAAGTTGAAAACAGCAAAGTATTTGAGCTCTAAATGATATATTCTGGCAAATAACAGAAGGACATCTACAGATAAACATAGATGATAACATGTAGTTGAAGCCATAAATTGTCAAGAGACCAGAAGAATGTTCTGGGAGGAAATATCTGTGATGTTGCATGAATCATGATGCATCATTACAAAACAGCTTTCTAAATCAACACCAATAATGTACTTAATTTGAGGTCAGTGTTCAAAAGACCTGTATTATGTTCATTGGTTCAGTTTCTCTTGCATTGACTTAAACCAAGAAGCCAATTTAATACTGTTCGTAAATTACTTTTGAAACCTACTTTTCAGAAGAAAATCACAGTAGCAGATAAAGGCCTAGACTAGTATTACCAGAAATCAAACCAAACAGGCAAACTAATTTAATCCTGTCTCTGTTAAGCTTTTAATAAATAGTTCATTCAATGTTATATGGACAATATATTCAGTTATAAGTCTCTACTCGGTATGGGATTTTAGGAGTGATGTTACAGAAAAGTCTAGAAGAATTAGAACAACAACCACACGTGTTTTTGAATGTGGCTGTAACTGGCAGAAAGTTAGGTTTATGGCTCTTTACTGAATAATTTAAATACCAAACTAAAAGAGTCATAGAGTAGTCAAATCTGTTTTTTCTAATAATTATAAATGAATTATGGTGAGAGAATGTGAAAGCTTAACAACCATATGAGCCACTAATTTTGCTTCTCCCACAGGTGATTTGGCACTTAATTCCTTATCATCTATAGCTAGTGCCACTGAGATGCTCTACTACAAATAGTAGGTGGCTTCACGTTATCTTCTAGGCTGTAAGACTGCATCTAAAATCTCTCTGGTCTCTTAGTCTCTGTACTATCCATATAGAGACTGGCAATTTTCAGGTTTTTGTGGGGTTTTTCTCTGACTGTATAATCTTTCACTAGAAAACACTAACCTGTGAAAACAGAAACTGTAGAAAAGGCTGTGAAAATGTTGGTATATTTTCCATTTAAAAAAGAATAATTGTAGAATTGTCAGAAAAAGAGTACTATGACCCAGTCCATAATTCTCTTTGGTTCTGGGATAATTTCGGGGGGGGGGAGGGGGGTGGGGCGTTTGTTTGTTTGATTGAGGGCTGATGAATGGAACAGGTTTTGTCATAAAAGTTACAAAGAAGAATTCCAGTCTTAATAGTAGAGAACAGGTGGTCAGTGGCTTGATAGCTGCTACACTGGTACTGAACTGCCATCGAGTATGTTACCAGAGGGCACTCTCTTGCACGGTGCTGCTTCTGGATAAGATGATCCTGGTTTCCTTTTGTATTTCCCAATGGTCACTTTGTATTTTTCCAACCCTAACAAATATGCTTTCTTCAGAAAAAGGGAGACTTATCAAGTAGTAATTTGGATTTAAAGGGTGGATTCATTTTCAGAGAAGGTGCAGATGTTCCCATGTAGAGATACAATTGAATGCATACAGAAACAAGGCTTTGAATAATCTGCTGAAGTTTAGTCCTGTGATTTTCTGTTTTCATGTTCTTGAGCAGGGATCTTCAGATATGTTTCTGTTACAAAGCATGGCCTGTGTTTTGGTTTTAGGTTTTGTTTTGTTTTTTATAAAGAACTCACATTCAGCTAAATGCATGTCCACATACAGTTAATTGCAAACTTTTAAAACAGGCTACATCATTTTCACTCATATGTGCTTGGTGTTCTAGTTTTACTTTCCCAATATCTATGTACGAGAGTTGCATCAGCATTGCATGCTCTTGAGCAGGACTGATGATGTGGAAAACTAAAGTATTTATGTCACCAAGGCCTTTAAAAAGAAAAAATATTGGAAAAAAAGATTTCCCTTTTTCCTTTTATAAAATGTTGTGAAGTCATGTGATTGCTTTTTGATTAAAAGTAATTACAAGTAACATTAATTAGCTTCTGATCCCATGAGTTTAGAGGAATGATCTATTTAAAATGAACTAATATGAAAAATCAGTATTTCCTCAATATTTCCGTAATGAACAAGAATGTTGGTTTTTTTTCCTTCATGCTTTCCTAGTGTTTAAAAGAACTCTGAAACAATAAATCAAATTTAACATGCCCAAAAGAAGAATACAGAAGCCACCACGAACCTTACTGTCATCATTCCCATAACTGATTTTAAACACTGGATTTTCATGGATAGGTAACCATTTACTTTCTACATG
This sequence comes from Rhynochetos jubatus, assembly GCA_027574665.1. Taxonomy (NCBI): domain Eukaryota; kingdom Metazoa; phylum Chordata; class Aves; order Eurypygiformes; family Rhynochetidae; genus Rhynochetos; species Rhynochetos jubatus. Next base: position 14,423,746 of record CM050664.1, on the reverse strand, counting down.
AGTTGCTGTGATAAGAATTTATTACAGGACCTCAGGGAAATGTTGTTACATCTATTAAAAAAAAGTTACCATTAATTTTGTGGAATTAGAACATCGATTTAATTTGGCCTCCTTTAATTGATGTTAGGTAGCTTGGGAACTGATGTCCTCACTTTGTAAATGCACTTAATCACTTCTTGCTACAAAACCTTGAACGTAATTTTTCCAATCAGAGCTGACAGTTGTAGGGTTAAAGCTCAAAGCTAATAAATTTGCATGGACTAGATACTGTAATACCTGGTGTACTACAAAAATATTTATATTGCAAAGCAAGTGAATAATTTTAATTAGATAATCTCACCAAGTGTTCTTTTTATAAATACATTTTATTTGCTCGTGTTAGCACAGTAATTCAATTTGGTGTTGTTTTTCTTCCTGGGAAAAACCTATTCCTCTGCTTGCATGGTTGTTAGCAAGTATACTGTACAAGATAGTTAGGTATATGGTCAGAGTGCTTGGAATTAAGTGTCATTTTGGTCGTCGTTTCTGAAGGCAGAGGTTTTAGCAGCATGTGGACAAAGGCACTGTCAGGTTAAAAGGCACGCACTTCACAAAAGCAAATGCCAACATGCTCAGGTTAATGATGGCACTTTAAATGAATTATATGGAAATAATTACTTTAAAAATTACTCTGCTTATTCTCATTTGTGGTATTTCTTCAACATTTCACACTTCGTTTGGAGAATAAAAATAGATTTGTGAGGTGTTTTAATGACTTATTCCTGGTGAATAATCATTGCTGCAATCAAAGTTTTCCCTGGAGATTATGGCCCACAGAAGAATGAGATGTTGATTGGGGGAACAAATAAGAGCTCCAGAAGTTCTTTTACTGTAGAATCCTGCTTTTCCTTGAAGTTATTTCCCCTCATACTATTAGTCTTGTTTATGATCTCCCAGGCACCTAGTAGAAAGAGTGGAATAAAAGAGCAAAAAAGCCTTTAGTTTTGGAAAAACTCTTCAAGCAGTCAAAAAATCAAATTTTGGTTTGTTGGGGTTTTTTTTTTTCAACAGAGGAGAGCTAGTAAAATAAATCCCTGTGGCAGGTTGTCAGGCTATTAGTAGGTTACCCAGTCTTTTGACACCCTGCTAGTGAAGAAAGCTCTGATTATCCATAATGGAGCCCACGTATCCCTGTAGTTACCAACACAGTGTGCCAGCAATCCTCTTCTACTTTAGCTCCACTGCTGAATCATGAGTGTTTTTTAGTTGACTGTCTGCAGGATTTACTCATGCTGTAGAAGAGAAAGGTGATCTCTAGAGTAACTGTGTCTTTCTGTGTGCTCTTTTTAGCATGCTTTCAAGACTCAGCAAATTGAGATACAGTATTTTGAGTAGCTGCTCTGAAAGACACTTCCTTGAGCTGGCAATGGGAAGGACTTACTACCTTCTCAGCAGCAAGACAAGATTAATCCTTCATTTGGTTATCACAGAAAATGAAAAAAATGTGAATGAGGCAATCAGTGGCAGAAACATGTCTATTTTCAGTGGCTACATATTTATTTCCTTTTTTGGGGGGTGTGTGGGGAGGTTTTTTGGTTTTGTTCAAGGTGGGCAGGTAAGAGTAAACTTGTAGAAAGAAAAACACATTTAACAATTCAAATTTTTTCATAACATTATTGTAAAATATGTATTCTTCTGCTTTAAAAAAATAAAGCACATTGCTTCAAATTTATAAAGGAGAATAAACAGCTTTATTTCCTAAGAGATTATAACTCTTCTCAGGTTAATACATTATTAGGCACTTTCTAATTATGAATGTAAAATACTAAATAGATCAAAGCAATGAGAAAACTAGTTTGGCTCAGTATGTAATTAGGGTGTGTTTTATCTTCGCACCATTCAGATTTTGATTAAAATTTTTGAATATATTGACCACTGTCAAATTTATCACTCTTCCCAGTTTGCTTTTCACCCATACCTTTGGGTGTTTCTATCACTTGCCTGTGACTGCAGATAAGCTCTGCTGATCAGCGCAGAAGAATATGAACTCTAAGGAATGAAGTGGATAATGTTTTAAACGTGTAGATATTTACATCTCAAAGAGAATGATGAGGGAATTACGAATCCTGTTGATCCAGACCAGGTAGTTTGGTGTCAGTAACTGATGTATCAAAGGCAGATGTTCAACTTTCTCGGCAATTTTCCAGCACTGCAGGTCTTAGAAACTGAGAGATGTAATGAGAGGATAATTCTTCTAAACTAGGAAACATATCGTGCTACTATGCACATGGTTAAAAGCAGCATATATTTATGATCTCATTTAATGGAACTTGTAACAGAAAGGAGCAGAGACTTTCCCTTATACATGTCACATCATTTCAAGATAGTGCCTAGCTTCTGAGCATCCTACCCTCACATGGGTCTATTTTGCACCAGATGTATTTAAAAGAATACTCTGAGGAATAGGTCATCTGACACGATCAGGTCTGAGAATCACCCTGTTCCTTATATGACAATATAAGTACCAATCATCTATTCTTTAAGCCTTGATACATCCATAAACATGTATTTTTGTGTAATTAACTACTTTCGACCTTTATGTTAGGAATTTGTTGTAACAACTTCACTATGCCAGTGAAGGAATAATGTTAATTTTACTCCACATGTTTTATTTCCTCTTGTGTATTGCTTAGATCTCTCAAAAATCAGTTATAAGTAAATTCCTGTATTGATTTGATTTAATCCAGAAGTGTGCAGAAATACTACTGGGATATCATCACTATAAAACCTGTCCTAAGGATTTTATTGGATTGGATTTGCAAAGTACACATTTCTCTGGGCTGACATTTCTATTTTTGTTTTAAATATTTGTTTTTTGAGTCAGTAGCTTGGACTGACCATTTCACTGATGAAATTGAGGACAGCTTGGGATCCTGTTGTTGACTCTTGTATTTAACCTATGACTGTAGGAAGGAAATTCATTAGTGAATATACAGTTTCCAGTAGTTTATTTTACGGCTTTTGTAATGCAGTAAGGCCACCTTTCCTGCATCCACAGCCAACAGTTTGTTGCATTTTTTAATGAGCTACAACACCTTCAGAGAGACCTACCATGAGGGCCAGCTTTAGGCACAAGTGAAGCAGGTAGTTGCCAAGGCTTGTAAATGGATGAGGGCAGCAAAATGCCAGTTTTAGACAAGCCAACTTCACTGAATCTACTAGTACCAGCTGTAGCTCCCTGCCTCAATTTCCCCCCTTCTGCAGTGATGGCAAAGTGGGTCTATAACCACAGCCTGATTGAGAGACCTGGAGCACTGCGATGGGCCACTGTACATCCAGCCATATTTTCTGCCTTTCCTAGCTTTGTCCTCCTCCTTTAGAGGGCAAGAGGTTGCAGAGGTATTATAGTCTGACTGATATGATGCAGGGCTTGCTGGCAGATATTGGTAACAGTCCATAATTCCCTTGTTTTTGTCTTTTACTTTCTCAGTTGTGCAGATACATGCATTTCACATGGGCAATTATAGAGAAAGATACAGGCAACAGGATCACAGTATTTTCTAGAGACAGGCAGCTTATTCTATCTTTCCTGTGAAAAAATAGTATTTGATGAAGTTAGTCTGACAAAGCTGTAAAATAGTATTTGTCTATATTGCGAAGTTGATTCTGCAAAACATTATGTTTATATTCATGTTCTTTCTATTACACGTTGTAATGTAAGTGTAAGGTAAACGGGTTGCTCACGATGACAACTGTAGTTCCAGTGTAGTCTGGAAGCAGTGGTTTGCAGCTATCTCCTGTTCTGTCCTAGAAAGTATTAGAATTCTTAATCATGCTATCACCTAATTAATGTTGCATACTATTTGCCAGGAGCAAAGGGAAAGCAGAAAGAGCCAGTACCTGCGAGTCATATTCTGGTATCAGCCGAGTGGCAAAGCTGCTGAGCACTCCTACTGCCCCCTGTTCCCAACAGACAGGCTCCTGCTGCTTTGGGAGACTGTGCTGTTGTCCCCCAGCTGATCTGTGAGTCTGCCTGGGATGAAGGGGAAGTCCAGTCAGGCCCTGCTCTTGGGTACGGAATGCCATGATGTTACTTGCTTTCCTTTAATGCCACCCTTGCCTGTCTGTGAATACATTAGTGCGCCATTAGGCTCTACAGACCAAAATGCAGGACTTGGACCAGACCCTAATGCAGCTTGCCAAACTAGCTGCTTTTTTAGCCCTGAGAAATCTAGAGCTTGAGAATTAAATTCCCAGATCTTATCCTGGCTTTCCCTGTGGAGTCCCTGAAAAGTGAATTTGCTGGAGTCCTTCCTTTAGCTCTCTGAGGCAGAGGGGAAGACAGCTGCGTTCTCTGCTTTAATTAGACTAAAGAAGCAGCTCATGAAAGATTGGAAAAGAGAGTGGAAGTCATCCAACCTCCTAGCGGAAGTGCTGCATGTATAATGCTGGGAGGGAATTGGTAGCCCAAAAGGTTAAATAAGCCAAACAGTTGTTGATTTCCTGCCCTCCCCACCCCTCCCATCTTTGCAAATGTCCCTGGTAACCGTTGGTTGAGATGGTGATTCAGAACCAACGGTTCCATTTATTTAGTTGAAAAGTGGTAAGAGTCGTAAATATTATACAGGAATCCATGGCAAGTTTCTTCTACTGTGACTCCTGAGGATTTGGATTATTACTATGAACACATTTGTAAAATTGGTGTCTTTCATTGAGAAATGTTCACTTGAGAATCCGTGTTAGGACTGTACTGTACATTGCTTATCTGTTTTTCTCCAGGGTTTGAAGCATTAGTCACCATATCAGGGCACTAGAACAGTGCCTGGTGGTTTTGGTGACAGCACGTAAAATGAATGCCAATGGTCAGGCCATGTATAGAGTGAAAGCATTAGCATCAGGCAGTCATTGGGAGAAATAACTGCTGCTGTTGCATTCACACACACGCACAAAATCAAAATTAAAGCTAAGCAAATACTGTTTAGTATTTCATTCACCAGGTAACACAATTTCTGGGCAACTGAGGGGCTAGACTTGTATATCAATAAGTAAAGGAAGAAGTAAACAAAATATTACCCCTAATGTTTCTTTCAGCAAACAAATGAAAAATAGTATTTGCCATCTTTTGGGAAAGTTCTAGAAGTAAATTATACTAGGTATAATATGGGTACCATGCAGTATACCAACATAACAGGTCTAAACTAAAGAACCTAGCATGCTTTTCTACATGATGTTTAACATATAACTCTCTTTTTATGATGGGGGAGTAGTTAAATAACTGCATCCTGCTGAGGTTTAGAGCTCTAGAGAATAGATACGTCAAACCTTGCTACTTAAGCCACTGTTTGTTCAAGCCTTGAAAGGAGCAGTGTTTTCATTATGAGTATTCGTGTTATTGTGCAGTGGCTGCGTCTATAAATTGCTTACAGAAAGTGAAAGACTCTACAGACAGAACAAGTTACCAGTTAATGCAATTGCTTTCCCAGTGGAAACGATTTGGGACCAGAGGAGACAGAATTACGGCATGTAGTCAGCTGTCTGCATTGTCTAGAGTATTGTGTCCTAGCCGGCCTGTGGGCTAACCTCCTTTCAGATCTGGGGTAGTACTGACATATCCACAGTGGTCATGTGTCCTTCTTTCTGTGGACCTAAAGTACTCAGCAGGGACTTTAAAACCAAAACAATCTCTGTCTTAAACTATGTCATATTTGCTATACTCGAACCAGAAAACAATTTCTGTTCTGGAGGCTGGAACCTCCTATGAAGCCCTTCTTTATAAACAAAAAAATCCTTCCCTGCCACCGCCCCCCCCCCCCCCCCCCCCCAATTTTTTCTTTGAGAAACTCTTCTGAATCAAAGATAATTAAGATAATCTGGATGTTAAGATAATGGATACTATGTGTTGATAAATCTGCAAATGACATGGCAAGAACTAAGCAGGCAGTCATGGAAGGAAGAGACTAATAAATGTGCAACAATTATTTTCTTATCTTGCAATCATGTTATCTGTTACTAAAGAACAAGTTTTACGAACAAAAATTAAATTGTTCGTATTCAAGGATCAGTATTTTATTCAATATGTTTCAACTATTTATAGCTACTTTGATTTAAATTTATAATTCACAACTGATTTTCTGCTTCAATGCTGTCAATTTTAAAGTTATTTTTAACTAATAAATAATGTCCAGTGAAACCTCTTGTGAATAATTACAATAGAGGAGCCTGAGTGATAGTTCAAGGTATTTCTTTACCAATTGACTTATTTCACAATGCTGTATTGTTGATTCTCTAGTATACTTTCGATAAGAAAAGAGTTCTTTTTCAGAACATCTCTGTTGTCTTGTGTGAGGTAGAAATAATTTAATATTTTTACCACTTTAACTACATACATCTGTATGTACACTTTCCTTTTCCCTTCTCTACATTCTGTCACGCATGTCTGTTTAATGTATAGAGATCACTATTTCAAATAGTTTTCACTTAAATCACTCTTGATGCTTAATATTTGCCAGAAATTTTTGGAATAGTATGTAGGAAGTGGTGTTACTTTAGGTTACCAAGTCACAGGCAACGGAATATAATGTTAGTTCTGAACAACAGGTGTAGAGCTCTGGGTTCATCCAAAGTATCTAAAATGCAGGTTCATGTGTTTTGCCTGCATATGATTTTAAATCATACCGTTCATTAACTTCTGTTGCTATAGAAATGTTAGAAATGGTATTTTAACATAGAAACGCTAATTGTCCTACTACTGTCATGGAAACAAACAGCTTTTTCTTTCATCTGTGATGATGCATAATTGGATGGGTGAAGCTGAAAACTGGCAGAGGTAGCCAGCAGAGGAACAAGGAAGAACTGTCACCAAGCATTTTGCATGGAGAGGAGTGTTGAAATGCTCCAAGCCCAGGCCTGTGTTTGGTATAATGTAAATAGAGTTTGAAGGAAGTGGGGACACTGGATAAGAAAGGAAAGCCCAGCCTTGTTTAATATAATACACAGAATACATTTAGCAGGCAATCCTGTCTTCACAATCACTGAACATAACACAAGAACAGCATCTACGTAAATCAAACTATTTTAAAACTTAGAGTATCACTATGCTCCATGATTTTGCACACCCCAGTGTCCAGTCCCACCACACCAAATATAACTACCTTATCTAAGGAGCCTTTGCTGCCTGCATAGTAGAGAAGTCTTTGGAGAGCATTTATTTTAGCCAGGAGTTAAATCCTTGAACAGTCTTGATCTGCTGTTGAGCATGAGCTCCAATTGTAGGTGGTTTTGGTTAGGTGACATAAGCAATGGAATTTGTTTTCAGTGGTGCTCAATGCCATTTTGTATGGCATGTGTTTGTTCTGTGAATGGTTTAACTGTTCTCTTAAATTAGTCTTTTAATAGCAAAATTGTTAGAAGTCATATTGTCAGCACATGGTAGACTATTAGCTTGGATTTTTTAAACTAGCTTCACTATGAAAAAACTAAAATTTGCTTGGAAATTTCAGAGTTTAGATATTTTGGAGCAAAAGATGGTTTAACTCAACCTAGCAAAATACCATGAAGCTGCTCTCACAGATCGCCCCCTCCCCTCCTCCAGTGGAGGGGAAGAAATAGAGAAAAAAGAAAGAATGCTAGTAAAACTGAGATAAGAACTATTTACTAATTAAATCTAAATTAGTATATACAAATACTGCTAATAATAAATAATTAAAATAATAGAAAATAAAACATATGATACTATATGATACAGTTGCTCACCATCCACTGACAAATGCACAACCAGGTGCTGAGTAGTGAGAGTCAGAGAGCCCAAGGGCTGGGGCACGAGAGCTGCAGCCCGAGAGCTATCACAGCAGATTCCGAGTGAACCCTATCAGAGATAGCACAACTGGTAAAACTAAACAAACCCACCAACTCCCTCCCGAACGAACCAGCACAGGAGTTAGCAAAGCAGCTAACACAGGAGTCAGGGAGAGTGTTAGCAAGTGTGCAGAAGTAAACGAGCAAGAGTGTTCAGAGCAGAGGCTCCTGGACCCCCTCCTTGCCTATGCCCCGAGCATGACGTACTATGGAATGAAACAGCTGGGGTCAGCTGTCTGAACTGTGTGTCCCCTGCACTGCCTGCAGCGAGACAGCGAGAGCTGGGAACGCAGCTGCAGGATTAGAAGCAGAGAAAGACCTTGAATTCAGTGCAAGCATTCCAAAGTACCAGCTAAGACCTTATCAGTACTGCTGTCATCATCCAGGAACACAGCTTTCTAGCAGCCATGGTAAAGAGAGTTAACTCTTTCCTGACTGAACCCAGCCCAGATCCTCAAAAGAAACAGACCAGGTTAGATGTGCCAAAAAAAAAAAAAGTATTTTAATAGTAGATATTAATAATGGATAAACTTAATCTGACTTCCATTTGGAGTTGGTTTGTGTTTTACCATATGACTGGTTTGGTTTTTGGTTTTTTTTAATGTAATGAACTGGTGACCTTTAATGAGGATTACAGGCAGTGGATAGGAACATTTTTCTATACAATAAATGTCCCTGGTAGCCTCTGCATTTGACCTAAACAATTTGATCTAGAAAATATGAGTAAATAGGACTAATTCAGATCCCAGTTTCTGCTCTTCATATTGCCTGTGGCCAGAGCTCTGGCAGTGGTTCTTTGCCTTCTGCTCTCTGAGTCACAGGCTATGCTTCTATTACCACTCTGTGTGCAAAAGATGGCCAGGTGACACTTCTTTCTTATGGGAAATAGTGTGATTTATTGCATTGCTTAGAGCAATTAATTGCATCCTTCTTTTTTCTCACAAAATTCTTCACTTCTGAATTCATTGCACTCTTTCAGCTCTTCAAAGCATCCACATATCTCTGATCCTTATGATAACACCGGTATGTCAGCCCTGATCTCTGGGCCAAGCAGTGTTCAGTCTTGCAGTGAAATTGTTCATATCTCTCAAATCTAACCTATATACATTTTGAGCTATACAGACTTACTCCTTCAATTTCTGATTGCTTAATTATTCTACAAGTTAATTTTATAGAAAACATGGCATCAGAAAGAATATACAGGATAACTTGTTCTAGTCGTTCCTAATCTTGGATGCGCCTTTGATGTGCAAATTCTGTCAGCTGCTCATACAACGTGAACTGTGCCTCATCTCAGTTGCTCAGTTCAGTCAGGAATCTGCTCAGAAATAAAGAATTACAGAATGGTTTGGTTGAAAGGGACCTTAATGATGATCTAGTTCCAACACCCCCGCCATGGGCAGGGACAACCCTCCACTAGACCAGGTAGCTGGAAGCCTCATCCAGCCTGGCCTTGAAGACAGCCAGTGATGGGGCACCCACAGCTTCTCTGGGCAGCCTGTGCCAGTGCCTCAACACCCTCTCCATGAAGAATTTCTTCCTCATGTGCAACCTAAATCTCCCTGCTTTCAATTTAAACCCATTACCCCTTGTCCTGTCCCTACAGGTCCTTGTAAAAAGTCCCCTCCAGCTTCCTTGTTGCCCCCTTCAGTTACTGGAGGATGCTGTAAGGTGTCCATGGAACTTTCTCTTCTTCAGGCTGAACAAGCCCAACTCTCTCAGCCTGTCCCCATAGCAGAGGTGCTCCAGCCCTCTGAGCATCTTTGTGGCCTCCTCTGGACTTGCTTCAACAGTTCCATGTCCTCCTTAAATTGGGGGCCCCACAGCTGTATGCAAAGCTGCAGGTGGAGTCTCACGAGAGCAGAGTAGAAAGGGAAGAATCCCTTCTCTCAGTCTGCTTCCCAATGTTGCTTTTGATGCAGCCCAGGATACAGTTGACTTTCTGGGCTGCATGCATGCACTGCCGGGTCATGTTGAGTGTCTTGTGAACCAACACCCCCAAGTCCTTCTCCTCAGGGCTGCTCTCGATCCATTCTCCCCCAGCCTGCCCTTGTGCTGGGATTGCCCCGACCCATGTGCAGGACCTTGCACTTGGCCTTGTTGAACTCCATGTGGTTGGCATAGTCCCACCTCTCCAGGCTGTCCAGGTCCCTTTGGATGGCATCCCTTCCCTCCAGTGTGTGGACTGCACCACACAGCTTGGTGTATTCTTTTTTGAACTCCTTTATGTAGCAAAGGACAAATCCGGTCTGAAAATATATGAACTGTCCTGTTCTAATATTAATTAAATATATTTAATTTTTAATTGTTTCAAGATCACCTAGAAATTACATTCTCTATGTTTTACTTCGAAATTTAAAATAGAAACTTAGCGAAAAGATAGCTGTTCATAATAACGTATTTCTGGGTTCAGCAAGTGAATAGTTCTTCTTTTGCATTAAAAAGAAAACTTATTCTATAAAATAGGAGGATGTAGGGTTAAGTAGATATTTTAAAGATGAGGTCGTTCAGAGGAACTGATAAAATGCATAAAATTGCCCTCTTAGTCACTTGACATCTAGATTTGTGTAGATTATTCTGACAGTGATATGATACTTTAAGAATAAAGCTTGTTCAGCTAGTCCGTAGTTCAGCAGCCAACACAGCTAGAACTGTTGGCAATTATCAGTCAATCCCATACAGGAGGCAAAAACATTTTTCTTTCATAAAGTTTTTCAGATGTGGGAATAACTTGAGTTCTGTAATGAATGGGTTTCCTTGTGTGCTGTAATAAGTGTCAGTTATGTAAGGAGGTGGCAGAATTATACCTGATTTTCTTTATTTAAATTGTCTTCTGCAGCCGCAGAAACAATTGTATAGATCTTTTTCAGACTTCTTTTCTTTTCACAAAAGAAACTTATATTTGTGTAATATGTGGTACTTGAGCATTTTTTCCCCATTTGTGAGCATTTTCCATTCTCCTTGGGAAAACTCATCATGGGAACAATCACATATTATGAATGGCCTTGAAAAATAAACAAACAATGTATTGTTTTGTTGTTAAGAGAGTATGTGCATCTTATCCATCTGTCCTCCTGTGTTCCTTCTTTATTATTATTCTACAAAATCGGTTCTTTCAGAGAGCCTATTTGATTTTTTTTTCCTGTATAAGAAGTTTACAGGACAAAAAGCAATAGAAATTCACCTCAATGTTGTTCTTGAGAAGCTATTTTCCCTTACTACCTTGAACAAGCTCCTTGTATGAAAAATGAAATAGAAGGAAGACATAAAACAGTCTGCCTTTTATCTCTCACACTTAACGAAGCAAAGTTCTCCTGAAGAGTGCCTTGGAGTATTTAAAACAACTAGTGGTACAGTAATTAGAGACTCTAGCAAATGTCGCTGCCTCGTCTGGTGCTCTAGGTGGAGTTTTGCAGGAGTAATAAAGATGAGTTTCCCCAGCTTCATGTTTCCAGAAGTGAAGAATTGTAGAGGCGCAGGAGCAGTTCCTGATGCAGGACTTTGAGAGTCACTAGTGAGTCTGTGCACATATTTAGTCATGAGCAGTGCTGCTGGCCTGTCTCACTGCCCTTGCCTTTTAGGAGAGGTTAAAATGGCAATGACAGTTTTAAAAAGATACTAAAAAGAAGCTAGAGAGTTTTCTATAAAGGCACAAACACTTGATAATAAGTCCCATTAATCACAAGTAATATTTCATCCTTATGGCTGTTCCTTGGTTAGGTATTTGTACCACATCATCTCAAGCTACTAATTCTGTCACTTTGGTTAATGGTGAGCTCCAAGGTTAATGGCTTGACACAGTGATGCCTTTTGATCCTCTTGAAATCCTCTATTATTCTCCTTTCACTGTTTATGTGCAGCATTGCATAAGATCATATTTTTCTTGAAGGAGCAGGCACTTGATGTAAATAACATTACAGCTGGCATAAAAAAGCATAATCAAATAGTATATCTCTAAGCTAGAAGTAAAAAACCAGGTAGTGTTACTGCTAGTTAGGCCTGAAAAATGCTGTTGCTTAACGTGCCAAGTGTATGAGCATCAGAAATGTTCTGACAAAATGTTGGTGACGTTTAGAAATTGAGATCACTATCTGGAATAGACACTTATAAATATTTAAAAGGGTTCCATTACTTGTTATTTTGAGGAGAAAGCTGTTATTAGAAAATCTAGACAATAAGCATTTATGTAATGAAACATAGTTGGAAAATGTAGTGTTAGAATGATCTCTGCTGGCTATGATCCAAAATCCTATCAGTAGCATACTCTATAAGCTTACCAGTATCTCAGCCTACAGTCACAAAGAATCAGAATAGGACATAATAAATCTTCCGTGTATGAAAGAATCCCCCCAAAAGGGAAACCCAACAGCCAACATTTGCTCTAAATACTGATATAGCAGAAATGATCTAGGCTCTGTTCATCTTCATTTTATTGTCATTCACTACATATAAAACAGAGCAATTGATTTTGTTTCCTTTAATAAACATAATCCTCACGTTTTTATGGAATGTAACTTTACAGTTTCTAAAGAGGTTTCTTCTCTGAAAAATTCATTGCTGTTTAGTGTACAATTGCATCCAGCTTCAGAATTAATGTCTTGTATTCACATCACTGAGCAACTTTTCTGCATCATGTGTAGTGGAAGGTTGATTTAGGCAATTTTCCCTATAGATTTGTGCATATGTCACCTTTGGGCAAAAGATGAGCTAATAGAATTGAAATGAATGTAATTGGCAGAAGGTCAGCCAGGGAGCCATTTATGTCTAGAGTTTCCAGAAAAGCCAGAGTTGTTTCATGTTGGCATATTACTTGATTAGTATGCAGGTAAGGTGATTGTGCCTCAACAGAATAATTGGATCATTCAAATATCTGCAAGCCCTGGTGTATCTACAAAGCCTGAACAGTGATTAGATCCTGCCTGTTCATTGCGGCAAGCCTTGAAATTCTTCCCACTGTGAAAAACTAATTTTCTGTGGGAATTTATTAAATAAGAAATCTGCATGCCACTTTACCTTGTAAGCATTACCGGCAGAATACAAAGATTTCTTTTGACTTTGATGTATGCACTTCACGGATGCTTTTATATCATTGTTTTGTTATTTTTCTGCATTCAGCACAAATTCCAGTATTTCTTTGTAGCATAGATTTCTGGAGAAGAGTTGCATCCCCATTCAATGATAAAGCAGCAGTTCATTTAAATAGAAGGGAAGGGGGGAAGGGTGGGCTGGGGAAAAAAAGAAACACAATTAAAACATGACAATACATTTCAGTAGTTATGTTAAGAAAAAAGCCAGAACAAATAGTCACAAGTTGTTGCTTTCAATCTTCATATTTCTGTGCAGTAATCGGTTACTGCTGCATCAATGAACAAATTTTATCATGTCATCTGATTTTTGTTTAAAAGAGAATGCTAATCTGCGTTAATGAGGAACAACCAGTATTACAGCATAAGATTTCTGTGCTGCTTCCTAGCAGGTTTGCAATGTATATTTAATCTATACACAGAAGTGCTCTGAAGGGCAAAATAACAAGGCCCTTTCTATACTTATAAAATGAACTCATGCTATATCTTGAATGCCTTGGAGCCAGTGTCTAAGTCAAAATACCTTTCCGCTAAGAGGATGTAGGGTGCAATTCATCTTCTGATCTCAGCTAATGGCAGTCAGCTTGGTTGTATTGGAATAAAATAGTCCACTTGCCATTCTTTGCTCTGGGTTTGGGTTTTTTTTTTTTTTTTGTGTGTGTGTGTTTTAAAGTACTTAATGGCCATAGTACAGCTACTCCTGGAAGCTGATCTAAAGTTATAAACACAGTATCACTTAAACTCCAGTGTAGTGGAGACACAGTAGAAGATAATCACCTAAAAAGAGTAGATCCTCTTGGGTCAAGGAAAAGAGTTGTATGCAGAGCTGAATGAATAATTCATGGAAAATAATTTTTTCAACTTGCAGAATGGCTCAAGATTCTCTCAACTGTGTATTAAATATTCAAATATTTCTGAGAAATGTTTTTCTTAACTTTATTGTAAGAATTGGAAATTTGAGCTTGATTCTTGCAATAATTGGTTTAGAAGACTGTATGGACTTTCCAGACTCTTACTGGTTGGGCACACAAACTCCTACATGAATATATTTAAAACTTGTCTCAGTAATATCTTGTTTAATGAAACTTAAACTTCCTCTTCACAAACTATGTTTCTGTAGTAAAACACAATGGCTTTAATTTTTTATGAAAGTAAACATCAAGCAGAGTATAACATGGCTGAAAGTAATTCTTTTGGAAACTCAAATGGATCTTTAAATACTTTTTCCTGCATAATTTACACAGCCCTACTTGTGTGATACTAATTGCTACTTATTAGTTTTGAATTTATATTACTCAATAGGGGGATATTTCTTTGTTCCTTCTCTTATGGGCTATAATTATTCCTCCATTGCTACGTGTCAGTAGCTAAGTGGTTTGAGGATGGTACATTAAATACCCATATATTCGTGTAATGTGACACAGTCTTGCCATAAAAACCCTCCCAAACTGTAACATTAACTAAGTGATATTGCTACATTTTCCTCACTTGTGCAAAGAGGAGAAAAGTGTCATTGCCTTGACAGTTTCATGTCAGGATGCTAGAATGTGTGAGAAATGCAAAAGGCTGGTGTGTTTGTAGTCTTTTTGCTGGCTGCTTTTAGGCCCTTTGGAGGAAACATTTATCAAATTGTTCTCTAAAGTAGTGCCGCGCATGAACTCACAGTCATGGGTGCTGATAACGATGGGCATGGACTTGTTTTTGACACATGTGATGATTTACATAAGAGATGAAAATGTATTGTTAACGTCCTTGCTAAGTTCCATTCAGGTGAGAACATTCTGCTTACTTTGCCAGGGTAATTACAGTTTGCTTACCTTGCCATAGTTCTTCTAATTTCAGTCAGATAAAATGAATCAGCAGTTTCCTCTAAAAAACGTTATATGCTGATTCTGCAAGTGTGTAATGCCTGTTGTGATGTGTTCCACAAACGGCTGTGCCTCAGTGGTGGTTACAGTAATACATCTGGAGAGGAACGTGGGCTACTTTGAATGGGAAAGGTGGTCTGTAAATGTAAGGTCGTATAACTGCTTCCTTTCTCCTGCTCTGTTACCAGCTCTGTATCCCGTGCCCTGTTTTTACCTTCTACTCCGTGACTCCCAGCCATTAATCTCTGATGTGGAATTTTTTCAAATGCTTTTTGAGAAACTAAATGCACTACAACCACAGTATTTCTCTTATCTGTCACAGCAGTAATATCTTCAAAGAACTCTAGGAGATTAGTTGAGCATAACCTCCCCTGCCTAAATCTGTGCTGGCTACCCTTAATCACACTGTGCTCTCTCGAGTGCTCTTCAACCTTGTGCTTTATTTTTCTCCTTCGATTGACTTTAGTTAAATTTAGGACACATATGTGGAGTTTACATGAAGATTAGGCATGGGTGAACAATGTTATCAGCGAGCTTCTACACCAGGAACAACCAAAAAGAAAAAAGTCTCTCCAGCCTAGGAAAAAAAAAAAAAAAGGTGACTGAGAGAGCTTCTGACAAAGATCTATAAAACCAGGGTGAAATAGAGAGGATTAATAGGAAGTGATAGTTCATTGTCTCTTCCGCTGCAAGAATTAGGACACACCAAATGAAACTAGCATGCAGCAGATTCAGGACAAAAAGAGCTGGTTATTAACAGAACCTGTAATTAAACCATGGAATTTCTTACTGTCAGATTTTGTGGTTGATAAAGTTTTACATAGTTTCAAAATGAGACCGGACAAATTTATGTAAGAGAAATCTGTCAAGGTCAGTTAAGTGTCAGGCAGTGAAAAGTGAAAGTCCTCAGGCTACTAATAACAAGGAATTGTCGCTAAATGTTAGCCCTGTTCTTGCACTCTTCCCTTGGCATCCTCTGCTAGCCGTGTGCTATGGAGCTGTGTGGACATCTAGTGTGGCCTGATCTAGCCTTTGGTTTAAATTTCCCTGAGCCCACTGTAGTTCTAATTGAAGGCTTCCTGATCATCTAAATCCTCAAGAATTTTCATCTGTATGCAGATTGGCGTAGGTTTTGGGCTCTAGTTCTCCCAAAAATAGAAGTGTGGCTAAAGCGCTAGCTGAAACTCACCGTTAGGCTTAGTGCCGAACATGTTTTGCATAGTTGCAGAAGCTTTGCATTCAGACCACCTGTGCATTGATTGCAGATGGTTTGAAGTTATACTAGAAAATGCAAATTACTCCATTTTATCTCTGTCTTGGGTTTAGATTTTGTGATTGGTTGGGTTTACTTGGTCTTAATTAAGAGTTTATTTTTCAGAGCTGCAGTTTCCTTTTTCCTGTTGAACGATTTACCCTCATCCTCCTCCCAAGGGATAGTATTATCTAGATCGGGGTTGAAGGAAACATTAATTAAACTTAGTGATAAAGTCTACAAAGACAGGGGTTTAAGTTTCTTGTCAATGAATCTCCTTATATAAGAAGTTTTAAAATGTCCTTAAATTTCATCACTTGAAGGTAGCATTACAAAGCAGGGTATGTTTACAGTGTCAGAGTGTGCCTGCCAGGACAGCAAAATCTGAAAATACAAGAGCGTAATCACTTATTTTCTTGCTTGGACTTTCATGTCAGTGTAGTAATTTAAATATGGGTTTTTTCTGGTGACGTTTAAAAGGGTCTTATGATTGGGTTTATCTTTGTTGTTTAAAAAAATGGTTACCAGGAAATACATAGAAGTAGGGTAGTTGGCATAAGATTGCCATAGCTGATCTAGCAACAGTTAACATTCTCCTGGGCTGGGGAGAGAGAGACAACAGAAGAGATACTTCTGTGTAGCTAATATATTCTGTTTTATCTGTCTTAAAACCCTGAATCAGAAAGAAGTGGTAAACAAAATAAGCAAAACATCATGCACTGCTGTCTCAAAAGAAAATAGTCAAAATATTTAAAGAAACAATATAGCTTGGGCTCTGAAAATAACTGATTAAAACTGGCCATCCTTTAGCTGTGGAAAGGTTGTACTTTTTTTAAGTATTTTATAAAAGCATATAAAAGATTTTAATGGACAATTAATGAATTTAAGTACATGCCCACACAATTTAGCACAGCATAAGCTGGAACTTCAGGTGTACCGGTAGCTTGCATTTCTGATTTGATATAGCCACTGAATGCCTGAGCTGTTAAGTCAGCTTTTAAGCCCTAATGCACTAAAATGGGAAATAAAAGCAGTAATAATTAGAGAT
The DNA here is from genome assembly GCA_027574665.1 of Rhynochetos jubatus. Classification (NCBI taxonomy): domain Eukaryota; kingdom Metazoa; phylum Chordata; class Aves; order Eurypygiformes; family Rhynochetidae; genus Rhynochetos; species Rhynochetos jubatus. The sequence continues at coordinate 14,406,661 of CM050664.1, read as the reverse complement.
AATTATTAATGCAATGTTCAAGTAGTAATACCATTTTTCTCAGCTAGAATTTTTCTTCTTTGCATTTATGTTCCGGAAGGATATTTATGTGGTTGAGTTAGGCAGAACTGTTAATGAGAAATTAACTTCTAAGTCTCATGCCAGATAACTAGCACTGAGAAAGGAAGAGAATAACTACAGCTGTGCCCTACTGGATTGATCTGATGGCAGCTTAATGTAGGATAACATTTTTTTTTAATCAGTGGGCACTAAGTGTAGTCTGAGACAGTTTCTGACTAATCACAGCGACCGATCACAGTGTTCAACTGCTGAGCAGTGATGAAACCATTTTTGTTCACTCTATCAGAGCAGAGAAATGTGTAAAACTAAATCATCAAATGTTTTTGTGTAACGAATGTATTCATGGAAATCAGAATTTTCTCACTGACAGACCATAAGTATGAAATGCAGCTATCTTCATCAGAGAAGTTATTAATTACAAAAGTATTCAGTCAGCTGTAACAATTTATTAACAATAGCCAAAGGACCTTTAAACTGAAAATAGTACAAGTTTTCATATTAATCACATGAGATGCTCTTTTCTGGTAGTTTATATCAAGTCATGTCAAAGTGATGTTTCAATCTCATCTCATGAAATGTAGATTGTAACATAGTTTGTAGTATAATTTCTGTAGGCAAAAATATATCCTGAAAGACACTGAAGTAATTGATGCACCAGAAGGCTGTGCCACCATACGGTGAGACCTGTACATGCTAGAGAGCTGGGCATAGAGGAACCTAATGATGTTGAACAAGGACAAGTGTAGGGTTCTACCCTGAGGGAGGAATAACCCCATGCACCAGTACAAGTCCGGTGATGGCCTTCTGGAAAGTAGCTCTGCAGAGAGAGGGATCTGGGAGTATTGGGGGACGGTCTGTTGACCACGAGCCGGCCATGTGCTCTGTGGCCAAGAAGGCCAAGGGTATCTTGGGGTGCATTAAAAAGAGCCTGGCTATTAGGTTGAGGGAGGTCATCCTCCTCCTTTGCTCTGCCCTAGTGAGGCCACACCTGGAGTACTGTGTCCAGTTCTGGGCTCCTCAGTTCAAGAAAGATCGGAACTACTGGAGAGAGTCCAGTGGAGGGTATGAAGGTGATCAAAGGAATGGAGGACCTTTCTTATGAGGAAAGGCTGAGAGATCTGGGTCTGTTTAGCCTGGAGAAGACTGAGGGGGGATATTACCAATGCGTATAAATATCTAAAGGGCAGGTGTGAAGAGGATGGAGCCAGACTCTTCACTGGTGCCCAGCAAGAAGACAAGGCACAACAGGCACAAACTGGAACGCAGGAAATTCCGTCTCAACATGAGGAAAAACTTCATTACATTAGGGGTGCCAGAGCACTGGAACAGGCTGCCCAGAGAGGTTATGGAGTCTCCATCTCTCAAGATATTCAAAACCCTCCTGCATGTGTTCCTGTCCAACCTGCTTGAGGCAAACCGTCTTTGGCAGGGGGGTTGGACTAGGTGTTCTCCAAAGGTCCCTTCCAACTGCTACCATTCTGTGATTCTGTGAATTTGGCTGAAATTGGGCAGAGTCTGGTAGAGCGACATGGTTGTGGTACAAAAAGGACAAGAGCTGCCCTGGGAATCCTCCTTATTACTCAGAGCACAGACAGGGACAACGCACCCTTTGTGGGAGGAAATCAGACCCTCCAAGGGGATCGAGCAGAGGGCTGAGGAATTCAGAGTTGCTTGATAGCTTTTGTCAGAGTAGAACAAATATACTAAAGATAAGGTAAAACAGTAAAAAAATAAATGTGGATGTGTATGTGTCCCTCTACACCGACATGTTTCAAGTATATCAGAATGGAAATGCTGGCTGTTTTTACAAACATGAGTGCTGGTTACCAATACTGTTTAAAAAAAAAAAAAATCTGAGTGATTTTATTTTTCTTTCTTTTGATAGTGGAATAAGGTACCTGATAAGTTGCTCTATTTCAGCATTCAAGGTCTAGAGAGTGATTTTGAAGATTTGGTCCAATCATTTTTTTAATTAAGCACTTTAAAAGCTCAGTGAGACTGAATAGCAAGATTGAAAGAGTGAAAGTTTTAAAATTAACTGACAATTATTCATGGGTCATCCCTTCTCAGATTTCATTTAATCAAAGACCCAATAAACCACACATTGTAAGGTCATTCATTTTTTATAATTTCTTTAACTTTTTAATCTCATTTTTAAAAATATGAGTCATTAAGAGACTAATTTTGAGATTTCCTCTAGAGTTTTCATAATCAGGCATGTCTTATTCTGTCTGGGGTAGTCATGCATTAAGACTCACTGAGTAAAGTAGTTAAATACCTGTGTAAGTATACACCTCTGGCTGTGTAGCATTGAAAGTATACCTGTGCAGAACTGAAGTGTATTGATAAATTGGGTCTACAACATAATATTGTTAAGAAAGTAACAGTACTATCATTAAATTAACAGAATACGTTAAGAAATTGTACTCTGATTAGATAGCATTTCATTATGTAGATTACCTTATATCTTTTCTAGAATAAGGCATAAAATGTGATTTTAATTTTTAACTGTTCACTGATCAATTATAATGGTCACTTCTTTCTGTTTTAAAATGTTAGCACAAAGCATACTTTATCATTCATTTCACAAAAATGGGCTGTATTCTTCTGTCTCCTCTTCCATATTGGATGAGAGACTGAAGCAGTTTAGATGGTTGAGTAAGGCAGAATCCACAGATTTCTATTTCTATATCCACAGAAACAGTGTGGCATTCAGCACACTCGTTTTTTCAAAGCTTTGTGAATGAGGAAGAAATTCAGGTTAAGAATATTGACTGAACCGTAAGTGCTTGGGCTTGCAATTCAGAAAGTTATTGAGGAAAGTCCTTACCTTAATAAGGCATGAGCAGGACCCCAGCTGCTCTTTAGCATCATAATCCTCACTGTTTCATGAAAACTAGTTTGTTATCTTTATTTGGTAGTTTAAATTCTGTATCAATCACATTCATTTCAGTTCTTTACCATGATAGATCTCAGTTTTCCAATTCACCAAGAATTACTGACTGATAGGCAAAAAATATTCTTTTAGATAACGTAAAATTATCTATTTTCTTGGGTTCTGTCATCTTCCCAATATCAGACAATATTGTATGCTATACCGATACCACAGGATGCACCAAAGTCTGGAATTAAGTCTTAAAGAGAATAGAGTTTATACAGATGAAATATGTGATGAACAACACCATCAATTCTGTGTGCAGTGTTCAGTTACTTGGTAGAAGAACTTTACACACCTTGGAAGTACCTTGGTCAGAGCTAAAACCAGAAATTACGATCATAAATGTGATTAAATTGCATCACCGCTGAAGTGGCTCAAAATCCACTTGAAAATGCTGCGTGGATACTAAATGGTATACAAATAGAGAGTTGGTGGTCTAACTTTTGCTGAGATATAAGTTGAAATCATAACTGTTCAGCATTAAGATTTCTCGAGTACTATATAATCAAATCGAGACACAATTGTTACAGCTGTGACAAGTATAACAATGCAGCAAATGCCATCGGTGTGTAGCTAATATATTAGACTCATTATAAGGACAAAGAGTAAAGTTGGAAAAAGTTGTTTGTAGAAACCCAGATCTGAGTGACTTTTACTGGGACTTGGAACTGAAAAGAAAGAAAAAAGGAAATTCTTTAAAACAAATTACCGAGTTCTTACAGTGACAGCTTCAAAGCAATTCTCAACTTGAGTCTTGGATGACATATAATTATACATGCAAACAATAAAAATCTTCTTATATCTGAATAGAATTGTCTGTAGTCTACCTTAAGAGAAGGCAAGGAGCACGGTAAATCAGTTCATCTTTCTAGGTAAGAAACTGGCTTTTCCAATTGCCCATCTCCCTACTGGTTCTCTGAGACCTGTTAAGTATTCAGGAGGGATTGTTTGGGTTTTCTTTAACATGGCTACTAGTCTGTTGAATTAAACTATTAGTAGAACCAAGCTAGTAGTAGAAGTTAAATTAGACTAAAATTTTTTTGCTCTTTGGACTATATTTGTCACCTTATTAATATCCCATGCTTAATCAATATTAAGGGTGTTATAAGATACAAGCTCAGTGCTCATGAACTGTTCTGTTCATGGGTGGCAAGGGTGTCTTTATCCTCTTTCCTGCACCCCCTCTGCTCTCCTGCTGGTAGCTATGAATGTGCTGCACAAATAAGCACAATATCTTGCCACAGTGATTCCACATAGATCCCAGAGCACAGAAGTTTCTGCATCAGCAGTCTGGGATCATAATAGACTGCAAGGTAAATTGAAAGCTGTTGACTTCCCTTTAAACTGCTGTGTTTGGGTCCTGATGTTCTTTACAAACAATTAAATTTAAAACCATCTCTGGTAGATTTTGCTCTCTTCCAGAAATGAGTTATTAAGAGTTTTCAATTTCTTTTTATAAGTCTTAGGCTGAGCTGGAAGCTATGAATAAAATTGCACTTTGTCAAGTGTAACTCAATGCAGTATGCTTCTGCAGCCTGTGTTATCTGGACCAGGTAAGGGAGGCCATTTCCCCATCTTTTCCTCTGGATATCTCGTGTCTGAACTTCAGGTGGACCCGCCAGTTCTGGTTGGATTGACTACATATATAATGAGATCGTTACCATTATTTTAATTTCTGTGATACTATTGGGAAATGGAGTAGGTAACTGCTAAATTGACTGCACCTTCTCAGACTTTATTAATACTTAGCCTACACAAAGATTCAAAAACTGCATCCTTTTCATCTGGGGCATTATGCTTTACTTACTGCAGTGCACCAGTTCTTCTCTTACTCCAGTATCTCAGATGATGGTCTTCGTTAGGTAACAGGCCACCAAGCTTTTGAGGACTGAGTGATTTGATTCAGCATATGACAAATTTTATTTTCCTACGGACATTTTGGGAACGCTTTTTATCTGAAAGCCAGTCCAAAGGTGTGCTGTTGATTTTGTGTTATGGTGCAAAGCAATAGCTAATTAGACATTCCTTTTACTCATACAGAGATAGCATTTGGATCATTTGCTCTGATCCTTTTCTTAGTGTTTAATAAATTCTTGGCTGTTACACTTTTATTCATTAACTTCATTTTTGAAAGGATCAACTCAGCTTTTTCAGATGTGTACATGAACATGAAAGAGAAGAGCCAAGATGCTTGATTCTTTCAAGTCACAATCCCAGATGCTTCCAAACTAGTTTGCTGATCATTATCCTGCTGCAGTAATTTAAGCACCTTATTGCCAGGATGCTTTCTAAGAGTGCAATTAGAAACTCTGAGCTATTGGCCTCAGCCGTACCCTGCTTCTGTATTCTGGGTTGAGAGCATTTCACATTTTTCTCTGTCAGCTTTGAGAATCTCCTTTATGGGGCTAATGATGTTCAAATGCCCTTTTATACAGAGAGAGAGTAACCTTGGGCCTTTCTTGCACCTTTTTCCCTTTACATTGTTTAAAAAAAAAAAAAAATCTGGGGCTAAGCAAAGGCTTAAGATTAAATGTACAATTAAAAATATTTGTGTTTTGAAGGTGCTGGATAGTGTCAGACAACGTCTTTGGAGGTGGGTTCTGGTACCAAGAGTTACAATGCAGAAATGCCTTGGTTTTACTTTAGTAGGCAAATTCTGTAGTATTCCCTAGGAATAACCCTGAACAGTACGTGATTTTAGCAGCTTCTCACCCCTCTTGGAGGGGTGAGTTTTTTAATTTTATAATGTTTATTTGTATTACTGAAATGCACAGAATACGTCAGCATCTGATTCAGAGGCATAACTCTCCCTTGTGAACTGGCTGAGAACTCCCTGTGAACAGACAGCAGACATCTTTCCCAAGAGCTAACTCTCCACAGCCAGGCACCCAGATCCTTGGTACAGCCTCTGATTGTCTGTACTGAACAAACTTCAGTTTTGAAAAACAAGTTTAAAATACTCAGGAATTCATAGAAGTACTATGCGAGGAAATAATCTTTAATCTTGTTGGATGGAACCTGTGGTGGTTTGTCATTATAAAAAGATTCTGTAGGAGGGTAAACAATGTGAGCTGCCTTAATGTCTACATATATGTAATAGATACCTAAGCAACATGCATATATACTTTTTTACTGACCCATTCTTCCAGCTCATTAAACACAGCTGCTGCTTACTGCAGAAAATGCAATTAAAGTCATTTGAAGAGGGAGATGGTTGGTTGTATTAAATCCACCATGTGGTGTTTATTTTCCTTCATAAAAATGAAGCTGTTTTATTGTGTATGTTTGCCAAAAAGCAGTCATCACTAAGTGGGGTGAAGAAAGAAAGTGATAGAGAAGTGTAACCTGGTAGAGCTAGCGGGAGAAAAAGCCTTTTCCAATGTAGCTGGATAATAATAGGTATCCTCCTGTCAAAAATGTAGAGGAAGAACAGAAAGAGCTTACCTGAGCTGTCGTTTTTGATTTCTGGCCTACATTGACAGTGAATGGCTGTTAATATTGTATTTGTGTCCTCTAACTTCAATTTCTTATGAGGGTAATATAGACCAAGGTATGTGTTAAGCACCCAGCTCCCATTCATTTTAAAATCATGTTGAGCTTCCTTATTCCATGACAGTATTCCACCACATTCCTTAAGTTATCTTGTCATATGTCTTTGTGAAGCATTGCAGTTGATGACATGAAATGAAATGTGTATCTCACATGTAATATTAGGGCCTAAATGGAATTAACTGACTTGTCTCTCCTTGCTGAAGTCATTTCACTTCACTGTGCATCAGTTACTTCCAGAAGAACTAACAGAGATCCTTTTTTTTTTTTAATAAGAATTTTCGTTTTCAATTCAACATACAAGAAATTTTCTGAGATCCTGGTTATATTTTACGTCAAAAAGAAGAAATTTTGTAAGACAGCCATACAAGAATGCTGCAGTAGTTGCTATACTTTCATTCAATGTCCATTAAATCAATCCAAAAAATTACTGATGACTTTGCTTGTGGAACTGGGTATTTCGTGAAGTAAGGTTTGATTTACAGGTGCAGGTGTATATCTGAAAGGACGATCTACAGGTGTAACAAATGAATTTAATGCTGCAAAGAAAGGGCAAGAGAAGCCTGTTTTCCTACAAAAAGAGGACAGTGAGTATGTCCTCTTGCAAATGTGATGCTTAATAGTGCCCTACATTTCTTCTTCATCTTCCCTTCCCCGCTTTACATAGTTATTTCCTAAAGAACTGTAAAAATTCTCATGTTCTTAGACTAGTAACTCCTGAAATCAGCCCACTGTCACTAGCTAGTAAGAATGACTTCCAGCGATGCTATCATGTGCAGTGTTGTACAATGGATGATAAATGTAACATTAATGCCAAATTCTTTATATGAAGAAACCTATTTTTATATCCTGCTTGTTTTAACTAGTCTGAAGATGCCTGTTTCTGGTGGAGCAATGAGAACAATCTCTGTAATCTTTGATATTTGCAAAGATTTAGAAATAATAGCTGTTAGTTAAGAAAAAAGGGATATGTGGTTTCACATATTTACATTAAAAAAAAAAAAAATCCAAAGACCAAACCCCAAGTTGTTAGATGCCTTAATTTCTAACAGGGATGCTTCTCTACACTCCTAATTCTTATAAAAGAAGATAAAGCAAAATGCCATCAGCACCAGAGCAGTGCATAGGCTACACATCATTTATACAACTAGACATTATGTCCCCAGGATGGTACAAAGAAGCAGCTGATTGAAGCATTAACGTGTCTTGAGTCCTTTTCACTAAAAGACACAAGGTCACTGCACTGGCTTAGTGAGTGAGAAGTTGATATCTGATTTCTTTCCACCCTTCTTGCCTGACTGTGCCTTAATCCACTGACTATAGTACTTAGTCTTTTTTTGAGAGGGGAGGAGGTGAAAACAGCCTAAAGAAATGAATATTTATGTACATATTTCTGTAATTTAAATTCACTCGTTGAATCCAGCTAGTACATACAGCTTTCACCAGTGGGAGGATCGAAATCTGTGGAAGTGCAAATACTGCTGGTGAGAAAGCTTTCTTCACTAAAATAAAAAGAAATGGAAGCAAACCTTGTGCTTAATGATGATGAATATCATCCAAATGAGTGCATTCAGAGGAAGCACATACTCTTAAATGTTCTGTATATATTATCCTCATGCTTTTCTTTCAGAACAAAAATGATCAGCAAAGGAAGCAGCATACTGATGCTGCCTAATGCACAGCTATATATGTATCTCATATATCCTAGAAATATTGTTAATTTTCTTTCTTAATGATTATTACTTAACTGTAAGAAATAGGTGGCAAGTCCAGCTTGCTTACATGGGAGATGGTACAGACATGGTAAAGGAGAAAATGTATTTTTTACTAGTTTTTCTATGTTTAGTCTCCACTTAATTGTACTTAAACCAAGAATCAAAGAGAGAACAGTAAGATTTTACTCTATAATACGTGGTTTTCATTAAAACAACAAACCAAAGCTGGACTTGGCTGTGAAGCCCCTGACACTACCACTGACCAGGGAGGAAAAAAGGCAGGAGCCTCATGGCTAGCTTGGGGACTGCTTTGGGCAGCACTGCTGACAAAGGGAAGCAGCGGTCTTCTAGTGTGCAAGAATCCAGAAGGGTTGCAAAGAGTGATTATCAAAAGAAAGCTAGAAGCTCCGCTGAGCTTACACTGATGCCCTGAACATTTCTCTCTCTCAAGTTTTATTTATTGTCTACTTATTTAGTCTATCTAATGAACAACCTCAGTATGTAGCCTCATAATGAAAACACTACTGAATATTTCATGCTTAGTTGGAGCTGAATTTGTCTCTTTGTTTAACCAAGACACACATTTGTAGGGTTATTAGAAAATAATACATCCACTGTATATTTTAAAATAATTGCCTGACATTGATTTTGAAGATACGAACATTATCAGAGAATAACAATAATGATATTATTGATAATGTATACTCTCATTACTACTGCTACTTTCATCATTAGTGACAGTTTCTAGGAGCCACAGTTTTGAATTAAGCCTGTGTGCTAGCCGCTATATAAAATCAGTTCAGAACCACAGACTTTGCCTCATAAAGCTTATGATCTAAATGTAAGATAAGAGGTGACAATAAGATGTGGCTGTATTCATAACACATCCACAATCTAGGTTTTATTAACTGGGGAGGGCATTGCAGCAAAGGTGAATTTTAAGGGAAAAAATGAGTGAGGACAATGGGCTTTATTTTTTATTATTACAAACATGAAAGAAGTTGTAAAAGGGTCTCTTCTGAAATCAAGTACTGGGACTGTGGATATTGATACATGCACTGGAGTAGGTCACCTGCCATTTACTGAATATCATGAGATTTCTTGAGATCTGAGATCTACAGGGACCTTTCTGGTGACTGACATAAACCGCTAATTAAAAGCTAGTTTTTGGCAACCATAGCAGGGGATATGTCGGGTAATACATGTGAAAAATAAGACTGGAGAATGCTAGTATTGAGTAAATCTAATATCTTTGTTAGTCTTGTAATCTTTAATGTAATACAGAATATACAAGTTACTTACAAAAATAAAAATATGTAGTAGCTGTTTGTTACTGGCCTGATCCAAAAGTCCTTCTTGGGAAAGGTGGGGCTCATTAAAGTAGAAATTTGCATAAGCTAATGATGTTGTCCCAGAAATCTGCTGCTAAAATGGTTATAAAACAGTGTTATAAATGACTAAATTTGAAGCCCCCAACCACATGAATTTCCATAATAGATACAGTAATCTTTCTGTCCCCAGGTGGCAGGATTTCCAAGGTACATTTGTGCATATGTCACAAGGATTCATGTGGTCTCTGCTGCCACAGACCCGCATTCCTTCTGGGTTAGCTCCCACTGACGCTGAAATTTGACTATTTGTGCCAAGGCGCAACTTGCATTCCAGATACTTCCCCGTTCCTGGCCCTGGAGACAGCACACATTTTCAGGATAGTGTTCTGTGGTAGCCCCTGGAAGTTACAGCAAGCAGAATGCTTAATTTAGCCGTTGTCTTTATCAAACCTGTCTGAGCAAGTGGTGCTGTGAGCCAAATGCTCTGTTGATTTACGCACAGCACAGTGGGTTTTGAAAGACAAAAAGTAATACTGTGCCAAAATATTTCAAAATTCCAAGTAGTGAGTTTGTTCTTAGGTTAAAATGGACATTCTAACACCAAAATAAGTCACCCTGGTAACAGTATTCCTGGAAGAAATGCTTCTGAATGTGAATGGGAAAAGCTGTTCTTCATGTTGTATTCTAATCTTTTTAATTGTTTCCCAAAGTATCAGAGAATTTTTGAAGAAAATATTATGCACACTGAAAAAGTGCAAAATGAGAAACATAATTTTCCAATTAATATAGTCATGCTTTGCATCACACAAGCAGAATAATAACTTGATCAGAAAAATAACGGGTAAAACAGAGATTCTTGTATTCAGAACAATCTCGGTGGAGGGGTTTCCTATTGTTTTAAAGTGTGCATTGCAATATAAGAAATGTAATACCTTATGGGAAGTGCAAAGACTCAATAGATGTATCTTAATCACTTAGTAAGAAATTATAGACAGACATTAGAGTAGATTAAATAATTAAAAAAATAATTATATTCATTCTATATCTGTCTAAACTGATGCATTGTCACAGGCTTTTAATGGGTCCAAAGTCCCTGGAGGCTTCCAGACTTCAAGAAACTGAAAGAAATCTGACAGAGGGGTTTTCAAATGGGTTTGTAAAGGTTTCAGGAGTTTCCTGTTGTTCTTAAATACTACAATCCTTGCCAGCTGTTGTAAAGAACTATTTGTTTTCTGGTTTAGTTTACCTAGTCTGAGACAACAATAATTCAATATATCAAAAGTTACTCATTAAGCATGCTTTGTTTTCATTTTGAGTATTTCCCATTTTGTTAAGTAGAAAGGTGTGAACTTTCCATCATGAAAAATCAACATGACCTTTTACAAAAACCAGGTGCAAGCATTTCAGCATTTGGATGTTCTGGCATTTTAATAAAAGACCAAATTAATTTTAACACACTATATATCTTAGAATGTGAAAAGTAACGTGAATTGTTTTCTCTTGCTTGGCTTGAAATTTATTCATGTATTTTGAAGTGATCATAAGAGTTAACCTAAATAATAAGGAAAAAAACTTGACCAGGAAAACAACCTGTAATATTTTAGGTAAATTCATTTTTGTTAATTCCTTGAACACTCCTCAGCAGTATATATGAATGTTATTGATAATTTTCAGTTTTATTGGGTGCTTGCAAGGTGTGAAGGCATGTTTGTCCTAACAGAGTGTAAAGTATGTCATTGACCATTTAAAAACATTTACGATTTGGAGCTGATGTCATGGTCAGGGTCATGTTGACACTGCTTACTGTATGTTGCTAACAGTAAACTGAACCAACACTGAACCAACACACCTGTGCAGTTTTTAGGTACAACACCTTAGCTGATAGTTATTTGAATGAATGATGAATGCACTGAATAATAAGGGGGTTTTATTTATAAAAATATTTTATTCTTTACCTGAGCATGATTAGTTATGATCAGTGATTAACAGATCAAAGTATCTATTCAAAGCTTAAAGTATTTCAAGTGAATGTATGAGGCATTTAGGATTTGTTCCTGGCACACCGAACTCAACCCTAGTTGAAACTCAGAGAAATGTTAACCAGTTCTTTATTGCTGAAAAATATCTCTTTGGAAGCAGAAATGTGTTGACTTACACATACTGTTTAAAGAACATATACTTGGAATTTTAGCAAAGCAAGAACAAATTAATAGAAAAACAGAAATTCTTTTTTTTCCAAACTATGAAATCTCTGAGGTGACAGTTTAGAAAACACCATACACTGCACAAGTTTAACTAAGGGGTAAAGGTTAATCTATAAAGAATAACCGTTGGTAGTGCATTTTAAGTACTAGAAATGTTCTGAACTCTCGGTGGATAACTGATGGATCCTCAGCATCCCTTTGCTCTCTATGCTGTAGGGATTGTCTCTCTTTTAAAATGGAATTTCCACCATTTTAGTTTGAGTTGTGGAAGACAGAAAATAGCGTTTTGGTAGGTACTGCTTGGCTGTTATTCTTCCCAGATGACTCAGAGCACCTTCCTTCAAAGAAATACATGTCAAGGTAGTTACATACAAGTCTTAGGCACCAACGCTGCATTTTTGTGTCAGTCAAATAGTTCAGAAAACTAGAGGCAATGCTTGTATTTGAGGATATTCTGAGGAAATAACTTCTGCAGTTAAATGCTTGTAAATTTTCCACTGTGGTGGTTCAATGCTGCTGTTTTCACTTGAAGAAGAATCTGCCTGGTTTACGTAAACACGTGCTTGCATTGGCATCTGGTTCGGTACCTGTCATCACCGGGTTTGTGCGTGTTTTGGTTTCCCCCTTTGTCAGAGGGTAGCTGGCAGGCTGCGTTGTGTCACCCAGAGCCTGCTGCTGAGCCATGCAGCGAAGCTCCCGGTCCTGCCTGTTACATCTGTGGCAATTCTACCCAGAGGAGACGTTGCAAGACAGTGAGTCCCCAGTGGGATGTAATAGAATGGAAGCAGATGGTGAGCTGAAGAAAATTTCAGGGGAGGATTACATTTTCCAGTTACTGTCTTTTTGATTTCACTATTATTGTCTGATGGATTGTGTCAGATCTGATCCTTCAGATTGAAAAGCTGCTTCTCAATGTGCTCCCAAATGTACAGATAAGTAAATGGCTGCTGCCAATGTACTTTTTCAGAAACTTAATTGTTTAAATGCATATTAAGAAGGGCGTCTCATTTTGTCACGTCTGCTGTGTGACTTCTGCCTTCAGATGAGGATTTTTTTTTTTTTCCCTGTCATACTTTGTGTTGATGACTGGGTTTTCAGTAGGCTACTGTGTTTAGATCCATAATAGTATATACCTATGTACTTGTAAATTATTCTTGGACAAGGCAAGCAGAAATGCTTTCGCTTGCCCAGGTTTATTTACACAGCCTTCCTTTGATCTACTTGTAGTCTCAGATTAACACTGGGGTCTATAGAACCCTGTTTGAAAAGTGAGACTAGGAGAGAAGGGAGACAGACCCTGAGCCCTCAGAACTGGATCCAATGTGGGCACACGTTTTCCAGAGTAGAAAAGTAAGCCAGGCTCTGGGATGTGGAGAATGGAAGCTGGTCACTTCTGGCACCGAGAGGAAGGCTCCTGCTCCGCCTGAAGGCTTGAGACTGCAGAGCAGGTTCACTGCCCTCAAACCTGAGGAGAAACCAGATGGGCTTTCAAAAAAGGCTGCTGGGCCAGCTAGCTCTGAGCCACGTGGAAGCTGCATATTTTCTTTACCATTTTCAGGAAACTATTACAGTAGAGAAAGCTAAAGTTATGTCATAGGTTACTGTAGGAAGCAGTGTTCTGTTCTGTCCAGAAAGCAGACTCCAGTGTTGAAGTTGATCCATTTAGTAAAAACAAGGCAAAAATTGGAGCATTTTCGCTGTAGCAATACAGTAACTCTAGACATTTTCTGATTATTATTCTCATTATTATAATCATTATTATTATTTTACATTATTAAAATTCAAGAAGACTAAGAAACACCACAGTACTATTTACAAAGAAACTATTTTCTGTGCAATATAAAGTATAAAATACTCTCTTAATTGTTTGATTCTGTCCATGTCATTTTCACCTAATAGTAAAACAATCATAGACTGAATCTGCTCTTCTTCTATCCATGATTCCATGCTACAGATGCAATAATAGCCAAAGAAGATTATTGAATGCAGAAGCATTATCTACATCCATCTTATCAATAAATGTGTCATGAGCCGATTTGATGCAATTACATAGAGGTGCCCTTTCCACAATACCACTAGATCACTTTGATGTGCACCTTAAACAATAATACTTTAAAACACCTATAAAAAAAAGAAAATCAAAACTTATTTTCAGCAGAAGGGTATTCTCTAGATATTCATTAAAGGGAATCCTCATAGTTTAGCTTCAGAAAAGTCATAGCAGTAGAAAATCTTTTGTATAAATAATGTGGACTCAGGAATTAAAACTTGGATACAATTAAGCCCTCCCTCTAGCCATAGCCTCACAGTATTATGCCTACCACCCATATTAGGTATTGCCAGGGTTACTAGTACTTTTTGTTTCTTATTACAAAATGATGATTGGTATGTTGGCGGCTATGCTACATCTAGGTGTAAACAGCTACAGACCTATCATTCTTTTCTATATGCTGATATCATGTTCAGTCTGACTTTTCTCTCAGTTAAATACTGTGTTGACTTGTTCCGTTATGGAAGACAAGGTTATAAATGAGTTTTGACTCAATTGAATTGAGGTATGAGGAGTGAGTAAATATAAATGAAGTTGAATTTTGTAGTAGGTCATAATGACAGCTTTCTCACTGTTTCCTTTTGTTTAGCTTTGGCTTAGTTACTCAAGCCTAGAAACTCATAAACATTGTATATATACATGTAAGTGTAATGAACTTCTAGACTGCTGTGGCTCAGCTTCCTTTAGAATGTTATAAATATTGTAACTTCCTATGTTTCTTTGATCTTCTTCCTGTACTGATGTTGCAGATAATGAGGATATTTGAGCTACCTGCTGGTTTTGCTGCTTGAATTCTGTGAATATGTGATTTAACATGCTTTGAAAGGAAGCATGTTTCACACTTTTCATGCAAGAATGATTTAGAAGGATTGGAAGTTTCCAGTAATTCAGAATGTTTGACACAGCTGCCACGTGCTACTTTCTGAAGTCTAAAAAGACAAGAGGTTCATCAGTTTTGAGGGAAAACAGGCTGTGGAATTCATATCTATATTTGTGAAAGACTGGCCAAATTGCCACACAGCTGTAAAGTCTTCACAAAGGCTGTTCAAGCAGCTACACTGCTGATCTCATCATGCAACTTTTCATCTGAAGGATAACGGTACACTGGAGGAATGTAAGGAGTTTATATATAAAAAGGAGGATACAGCAAGAAAGTTTGGTCTATGATCAGCTGGTTTGGGACAGTACGGTGGGGAAGAAATAGAACATAGATTGGCAAGAAGGATACAGAGCACAACAATCTCATTGCTATTTCCTTTGCAGGTCAAGTTTTGATACCTAAACCATAACATGTGAATAGTATGTAGTTTATTAGCCTAGTCAGTAGCTTATTAGAATGATAGTTGTACAGACATAATTGAGAGGTGGGTCTGTGCCAACTGCATGAAGTTCAACAAGGTCTGTGCAAGGTCTTGCACGTGGGTTGGGGCAATCCCAGCATAAGGACAGGCTGGGGGGAGAATGGATCGAGACCAGCCCTGAGGAGAAGGACTTGGGGGGTACTGGTGGAAGAAAAGCTGGACATGAGCCGGCAGTGTGAGCTGGCAGCCCAGAAAGCCAACCATATCCTGGACTCTATTCAGAGAAGCATGGCCAGCAGGTCAAGGGAGGGGATTCTCCCCCTGTACTCTGCTCTTGTGAGACCCCACCGGCAGTTCTGTGTCCAGCTCTGGGGCCCCCAGTGTCAGAAAGATATCAATTGGTTGGAGGGAGTCCAGAGGAGGCCACGAAGATGCTCCAAGGGCTGGAGCCCCTCTGCCATGGGGACAGGCTGAGAGAGTTGGGAGTGTTCAGCCTGGAGGAGAGAAGGCTCTGAGGAAATGTTATAGCACCTTCCAGTACCTGAAGGGGCTACAAGAAAGCTGGGGGGGGGGACACTTTTAACAAGGGTCTGTAGTGGCAGGACAAGGGGTAATGGGTTTAAATTGAAAATGTAGTTTGAACATCAGGAAGAAATTCTTCCCAGAGAGGGTGGGGAGGCACTGGGACAGGTTGCCCAGAGAAGCTGTGGCTGCCCTATCCCTGGAAGTGTCCAAGGCCAGGCTGGGTGAGGCTTGGAGCAACCTGGTCTAGTGGAGGGTGTCCCTGCCCATGGCAGAGGGGTTGGGACTAGATGATCTTTAAGGTCCCTTCCAACCCAAGCCATTCTGCAATTCTATAATTATTATCTTCTTGTGTAAGGGTAGGTGTTTTGCAATTCTCACTATCTTTCAATATTTCTCATCATATTTCAATATGTATGGAAATCATCGTTCAATAAATGTGCACATCATTCTGTTCATACCATCTCTGCGTTTATCCGGCATTGTAGGAAAAGAGGTACCTGTGCACCTACCCACAGAGACCTATCTTAGCCTACCTAAGTCACGTAGATGAAACTGCGTGTATGTCATCCTACATTTCCATTAATGCTGATTGTAAAATGGAGGTTCCATGGGAAGTAACAGAAACAAATTAGGATGACTAGATTTCAACAAGCACTGGAATTTAACAGGATTTAGATGAAAATAGGTATTTAGTTTATATTTTGATTTATGCCTTTATCAGTGTTCAAGCTCTTGATTCTGTTTCACCTGGTTTGCATTATTCCTATAGGGTCGAATTAATGAAAAAAGTGTCCGGAGTATATTCTTCATAAAGGGAATTTGAAGTTGCATATGGCCTTTTTAGGAGTTCTTTCAAGCATTTTTATGTTCTAGCAATCTCCATGCACTGAAAGCCACTTAGGGTTTTAGATAGTTGGATGTGTCTTTTTGTTCCTCTCTGATGAAGCTGTAATAAGGCACCAAATCTCTCAGAATCATTTTTCTCAAATGAAGTACAAAACCAGTGCTGTGTTTTGCTATGACAGCACTATCAGCACTATGTGATAAAGTAGTATAAATACAAATAACAGCAGCAACAGGTTTTTTCTGCACTAAGGTAGGAAATATTACTTTTCTATGCATGTTTTTGATTTAGCATAACTGCTGACTGAACTGAAACAGCTCTGGGGATTATCCTACATGAATTTCAGGAGTGGTATAGTAGCCATGGAGGTGCTATCAACTACCTCTTGTGAAGTTAATGGCAGTAGGAAAAGCAGAACTCGCTCATCACATTTGGAAAAATATTGAAAATCAAAATTAAATTGCTTATTTTTAAAATGGGCCAGAATGGTTAAAGTACAAGAATGTCACGATGGCTCCCTGTGACCGATTGTCATGGACATTGGTATCAGTGCTACTGAATTGCTGCAGTTTCTGTAATTTCAACTTCTTGAAATAAGGCTGAAAAGTTTTGTTTCTCATTTTTTAGTAAGCATGTCAAAATTCCACATCAGGATTGCAGCTGTGTAATTCACTGTTTCTATCACAATCAGTGATCTCATCTGAGTGTGTTCATTCTCCTTTCCCACACTTCATGTGCACAGAAGACTTGGGCTTGACTTCTCTGAGCTACTGTCACGGTGCAACCTTGACTAGCAAAATACCGCGCTCATCCTGAGGGAACGTGCACCCTTCTTTCTCCCTGCCGTGAAGGCTAGTGGCTGTTTCTCTGTCGAGTTTAAGTTATGCAGATCAAGGCAACACATTTCTGTTTCCCTCTCATTTTGTAAAATAAAGTTCTTCCAAAATCATTAGGTTATGGTATTTCTCTAAAAGAACCTCATAGTGTTTTAGCAGCAGGACTCCTCCTAGTAGTGGTTTAATAAGCGTGGAAATGCAGGATTTAAAGTGACTATGGTTAATATTGCAGGTAAATGCTGCTTCCCTCACCCCATGAAAATTATTTCTATAGAAACTTTTAAATTACTTTAAATAATGTAGAGTGATAGGAAGATTTTAGTGTGTTTGCACCATTGTTTTTGACCTGCCTAACTGAATAAATTTGTGAATGATGTACATTTGTTTTTCTTATCCCAATGTACATAAATTGTATAGATAAAATCCATAAATTTTATTGTGCTACAACGTGCTATAAAACATAAAACCAAAGACCAAAACAAATTAGATCTCAACATAAAAAAATACTTCAGGAATTTTTAGAAAGCTATAAATGATATATGGGATTGATTTCTTTAGCATCGTTAAGAATCTGTAACAAGTTTCTTGAGCCAGTGTTTCTCTAATGTGCAATTGCAAGGGAAAGAGATAAGACCAACGGCATAGCGGATTAATGAATTTATGGACTTCTCGAAATCTGGAAAATAATGCTTTCATTAGTATTTTCCTGTCCTCTTTCTGCTTGTTTTAGCATTCTCCTTTTCTGCCCATGAGGCTTGCATAACTTCATGTTTGCTTACATTTATTAACTTTAATTACAAGGTTTATGTGACCCTGTAAAGGGCTTTAGTGCAAAATCACAACAGATCCTCTAGTAACCATAATTTTGAAATACATTAAATTAAGAACACCTTGACAGGACCATCATAAAGTGCATAGGTGTAAATAAGTGAAAATATGGAAAAATCAATTACCCAGCGTAGCTCTCAGGAAACTATAGGCAAGAACTAGAATTTAGCTGCAGTGTTTATTGTGGGAAAATCTTTGAAATTTATGCTGTCTTTGACTGCACTTAAAAATTGAAGAGGGTAGTGAAAGTTAAAACAGGTGATGCTATTCATCTGTACATTAACCTTCCCCACAAGTGGAAAATCTTTCTTGAATAAAACAATTTTTTTACTTAAATTGAATAGTAAGACACTGGATATGTTGGATAGCTAATCAATGAGACAGATACCAGAGTAGTTAGAGACGAATCACTGGAATTCCTGGGCACAGTAAGGGTAAAACTAAGCCTGAGTCATAAGCCTGGAAGCACGGTTCTGCTGAACAACCTCTAGCAGACTTTTATGTGCTTAAGAGAGTCCAGGAGCTATTTTCAGTTCAACCAGGATGAGGGAAGAAGGACTTCTTTAGTAGTAAATGTTAGGTATCAAGTAGGAGGGAAGTATGCTACCACTTTACTTGTATGTATGTGGTCATGATGGAAAGAAAAAGCGAAAGACAAAGAAAGTCTCTGTAGACTTAGTATTTTGTGCTAAGTGCCTAGGTCTGGCTTAAATTAGGGGGACTCTGGGAAGAAGCGTTTATAGTTGTGGGATCCTTTTTCACGATCATTACTGCTTAGTCTCAGTCACAACAGAAAGCAGCATCAAGGTTGCTCAAACTTCTGTCCTGAATCTGCAGTGCAAGAAATAAGAGGTGAAATCATGCCCTAGTTGAGCCTCTGATATTATGCATACCTAAGAGCGAAGTAGCAAGGTACAAGCAGTTTAAAGAGTTTAAGGACTGTTGAGATTTTGTATCGAGACAAACTCGTTTTCATTGTAATGTAATAATAAAGTTGGAAGTCTTAGAAGATACACACACACGTGCACACACAGGAATGAAAGAAAAAATAAAACCAAACCAACCACACATGCAGCCCCTCCCCCCCCCCCCCCAAAAAAAAAAAACAAACAAACAAAACCAAAAAAACCCAAAACAATCCTTGTGAGTTCCCTGTTAGGTGTCAGCAGGTGGATTGTATAGCACACTGGAAAGGGTGGAAAAAGTAAGACAGCTCTAACACCAGACCACAAAGTCTTGTACGGTGTCATGAGAAACCTTTAATACTTAAAGGACCTGTTGACAACCCTCCCTGGTCTCTGTAAATAACAGACCTGAGTGAAGTGCTTGTTTTGTAAGGCTAAATGTCTGTCATTAACAGGGCATTTCCTTTGGACAGGGCTAAGGTTAAGACAAAATTAGATCCTGTTGCATCTTTTCTGACCATGTCATTGTGTATTTTATTCAATTCCTTAGTATGTTTGGGAACTGCGGAAGTCAGCTTGTTCCTTTCAGCTTGTTCTTCATGTTAGAGTTTTCTGTTTTCTATGATTTAATTGGAAACAGGCAAAAACCTCGAGAAAAGCCTTCAGAATGTGGAACTTTAATTATTACTATGTAATACAGTTTTAGAGGACTTCTATCAAGGCTGTAGAAACTCACTTTTTAGTATGGACTTTTTACAGAGCTGTGAATCTTGGTTAATTTTAGAAAGTGTGATGAACTAAAATAGATGTCCTCTACTTCAAAGTTAGATGAGTTAGTTCAACCACAGGCCCTTGAGTTTTTCAGGGAAGCATTGTTATGGAGGCTCTAAATTTTAGAATGGATGTTAATTGTTGAAATGGAAAGGCAGGCAGGTTTGGCCTTTTTATTTTTTTATCCTGTTGGAACAGTTTTTTGCTGTATGCTTTGAGCAATTGTTGAAAATCCCTGAAGGTATTACCGTAATGTTAATAGTGATTTGGGCCATGTAGTCAAGTAATTCTGTTATATATTGCTGAGTACTACTTGCTCTCTTTGACCCATGCCTTGTGTCATAACTGTATACCATGTTTCTGTTCCATCCCCTGACAGAAATTGATAGGATATTGGCAGGCTTTTGGTTTACTATCACTCACCGAAGAGGTTTTCTTGCAGGGCTGTGCAAGGAGGAAACAACAGGAAAACTATTCAGAAAAATACCTTCCAATTGAAACATCCTCAAAGCTAGTCATGACGTATTTGGAACCTCCATTCCTCCAAACTGTCAGAAATCTAACTTTGAATGATTGTGGCCTGATTTTCAGAGCACATGATGACTGTGTCTGGCTAGCTAGCATAGGATTGAGTGTTCAGCACATCCTAAAGTCATTCTGGGACTTCTTACTTGTTTACTTGCCTATGTGCCTCAAGAATGGCAGAAGAAAAAGTAAAGATTTGTAAGCCAAACCTGTAACACATTGGGCTGAAAATTCTCACTTTTTTCTCTTCTATCATTATTTTTATTAGGCAGCCTTTGAAACTTCGGAGAAGATCAATGGCATTGTAAGTTCCCACCAGATAGGGGGAAAAGCATTGCGATTTGCAAGGAAAAAGAAGGAAAAACTGTTACAAAAATTTTGCTGACTCTCTACAGTGGAGGGTGTGCACATGCAAAGCTGAATGGATGCACATTCCACCACATGTAGTCTCTTCCAAGGCTTTGTTCATGCTTGAGTTTGGCTCTGATCCTCCCAGCAGATCTGTCATTTGGACCCCACATTTGTAGCACTGGAGCAGTCTAAGGCTCTTAGTGAAAGAACACTTTGAAATCAGATTTCTAAAAAATATTAAGATTGAAATAGTTACAAATATAGCTTTAGAATATAGAGCATTTCCTATGGAAAACAGAAAGTGTCGCCAGCCTGAAAATCTTTCAGGGAAACCTCAACTTATCTCTTGTTCTGTAGAAACAGCTCAGTATTTGTGGTTATGTCACAAGGACAATGTGGTTTCAACTGAATTTGTAAGGAGTGTTTTGAGACAGAAACCTACTGTGTAGCGATAGAGTAAGTCTATCCAGGTCAAAATTAAAGGAAGTTTCAGATGACTTTAGTGGAATGCTTTAAGGGAAAAGGTAATGTCAAATAGTAAAGCTTCAGAATACAGCAGCAGTGCAAGTTTTTTGGAAAAATACTGGGGAGGGGCATTTAGCTAGAGGTTTACTGGCTGATATATTATGTGTAATCTGTTATTCACAGTAGAGTTTGGGTTACATGGGTGCCCCTAAATGCTGCATAAAAATGAACAGTGCACATGGAATACATGTGTTTCTCTGTATTTGAGTTTTGCATATTGTGCTTTCAGCATGTAGTACAGAACAAGCAAAATTATAGCCCCCCAAATGGCAGCTATTTCAAGATAAATATTTCCAGTGATGCTAAATTTTTCAAAGACAGTTTTCGTAACGTGTAATCATGCTTTTTGGCTGCAGACTGCAAAGTTTTCAAGCACAGATAGATAAATCTAAAGTGTGCTCTATTTATTATGCTTTTTATCAAAGGTAAAACTTCATAAGCTAAATTTCATATATTGAAATCAGGACAACACCCACATTGTTCTCTGAGGCACTCCGAGGTGCAGATACTAGAAAACCAAAACTGAACTTTATAGAGCGGTAACTCTAATTTTCTGTTGCTGACAAGTGCATCCAGACTTCTCTGGCTCTAAATTGTTATCACGTCATAAATTGTTTCCTGAATTCTGCACCGTGTTCACCCTTTAGGAACACTTTAGCCTATAAAAACTGCAAAAGCATATAAACAGCAACATCCTACTTGACTGAGATAGCAGAAACCACAGAGAAGTGACTTAATTTCACTTTTCCCTAATGCACAAGCACCTGTAATTTCCTTTCCACTTGTTGATGTTTGGGTGCACCTGTCTGCTGCTGCTGTGTTTCATGATAGTAGCTTTAACCAAAATTGTATTTTGAATTTGCTAATAGCACTCATTGTAATTACTGTGTAATACTTAATTGGAATTCATGTAATTATTATTTTAAACTACTTTACATGCTCTGATTTGAATTTTTAATTTAGAAAACACATAGTCAGATCTTCGAATTGATTCCCTTTGGATCACTGAGGATGGGGCATACATTTTAATGTTTCACATTATTTGTATGCAACAGAATTTTCCCAGTCTAGATTCCTGACTGTATGCTAGTGCTCACATGTGCAAAGTTACTGTCAGTCCAGTGTAATATATTTTAAGTTCTAAGATCTGTGTTCAGTCACACAATAAAATGGTTTAAATTTGAGGGTCTGTAACCTATTAATGTTTAAAATACTGTGTCTTGCAAAGCACAACTGCAAGTTACATCTCTATGTCTTTCTTACATGCACACTTAATAAAAATATATAGTTGTGCTTGCATACATTTTTATTATTCTTTATCTCAGAAAAATAAGTATCTTTATAGCAAATGTGGAAGCCACCCTGCCGAGTTTAAAAACAAACTGTATGGATGTTAGAAAGTGATTCAACAAGTGTGGTGTAAGAGGTGTGGATCAACTTTCTACCTAGCTGTGGCCTCTACATGAGCTTGTAATGGTCGATACTGTTTTATTCTTTTTTCTGTAAAAGTACAGGGGGTTTCATTTGCATCCAAGGCCTGGGAGGTGTTTCCCTTATGAATGGTTACAGTCCTGGTGTCCTGATACATTTCCTTCAGGGAGAGTAAGTATTGTTCTGAAGCAGGGCCTAAAGTATCACCAGGTTCTTATCTAATGGCACCAGGCCTGTCCCATGTACAAAATAATAAGGCAGACACTATTTTAACACAGTAATTTGGACAGCTGTACTTTGTTTAGTCCATCTTCAAAGGTTACAGAAAGGAGTGATATAATTATCTGTATTCTGTTATTGAAAGGCTAAGTACATCTCATGAAGAAAATCTCAAAAAGATTTTAATTAAGTTAAACTGAAATAAGAGTTGAAGTATAGAAAGTGTCCTAAAGCATCTTTAATATCAAAATGAGCTCATAACATCTTTTAAAATAAAAATGAATACAGGCAATTTAATATTCCTCAGTAAAGAAAGTTAAAACTGAATGGTGTATTTAATTTTAGAGGTCTTAAATGCTCAGCTCTTATCAAGCCTTGTTTTCTTTCTGTCTCTCTCTCAAGTAAACCAGGAATGAACCAAGTCTCTGTGGAGATATGTCTTCAATATCTCTCAGAAAAAAGAGTGTCCCTATTACTGAGCAACTCACAGATCCCCTGCTCTTGATACATAAAAAATGAACTTTATCCTTATAGAAAGCTGCTGTTTAATTTGGTACCATGGGAGATATTTTTCTTACAGTGGTGTGTGAATTCAGTTTATTAATCTCAGTTCAGGAAAAAGTACCATTTACTATACCCTTCTAGCATCTGAGGGCAGCATGCAACCTGTTAACATCATCCACTACCTTTGCGTATCTCCCTTAGCAATACTGTGAAGCCACAGTAAGGAAATCATGCTGTGAGAAAATATTAAGATGCTATTTGCAGCAGGACAAGTTTGTAGATACTTTGTTTATAATTTGGAAAACCTAGTGAATGCCTGCAGATTGTCAGATGCCAAATGATACATGAGTTCCAGCAGCACTGCATTGCCCTTAGTGACCTCAAGTCTGAGGTTGGATTTGTGTCATGTTTCTTCTTAATGTCTGCGTAGATGCCTTACAGCTTGTGCTTCACGTACAGTTTAAAGGACAGCTTAAACATTTTCAAACCAAAGCATATGCACAGTATGAATCTCTTTATGCCTGTTTACCTCCTGTGCTCGTGCTGTGGCTTTCCCCCTGTCCAGCATCGAGCCCTACGCTTACTTGCGCTTTGTCTTCGTCTTCGTTTCTGCTGCAGCTTCCTGTACATTTGCTCGTAAGAACTAAGTTTTTCTTTTTTTTTCTCCCTAACCTTGATGAATGGCTTATATCTCAGTGCCGAAGCTCACCTCTTCCTTAACGGAAAATGATTGATAGAGCAAGTATAACAATGGAACAGTTAGTGTCCTGACAACCTCAGCTTCTGCTAGGGCTTCCCTCAAGGGATGTGCAAAAGTGTTATTCCGTGCAGGAATTTAGATACCTATGAATCTAGTGAGAAACCAAGTGGGACTTTGAAACTCCTACTATACAGTCTGTAAACCTTTTTAAAAATAGTCAGCCCAGAGTGTTGATTTTTCTATCATGGAATACTTTGAGGGACAAATATTCCTTATTGTTTTGCACAGGTGGCATGGTTTCGGCAGATGTAATCCATCATTACCAAATACAACTCCATATGCTTTTACTTATTTAAAATGTAAAGAACTAAGGTGAAAACTCATGAATATTCTTTGCTCAAAAACATTCCTTATTCCTACATCTACATATACGTTGATGCACATGCACAATAATTCTAGTGTTTTAAGCATATTATTACCATTCTTGCTCTGCTGTCATTTAAACATGATGTTTCCCCTTAGCATGTTCCACATACATTTTTATTACTCAAATGAATTTAAGAATAACCTTTTTGAAAGAATATCTGGTTAAATTAGTTATGCTTTTTTAATATAATGAGCTCTTAAGGCCAAATTTTCAAGTTGTATGGCAAAGTGGTTTCAATAAGATCAGGGGACTTGTGCTAGATTAAACCTACAGAAGATCTGAATGTAAAGCTTAAGACAGTTGTTCATTAAAAATTGTATGTTGTCTAAATTTAGGCAGAAAAGAGGAAAAAAAAAAAGTGAGTCAAGTAGAACAGATGTCTAAGTGATATTGACTTTCACAGGTTCCTAAGTCATGAATCATAGAATCACAGAATGGTTTGGTTTGGAAGGGACCTTAAAGATCATCCAGTCCCACCTGCCATGGGCAGGGACACCCTCCACTAGACCAGGTTGCTCCAAGCCTCACCCAGCCTGGCCTTGGACACTTCCAGGGATGGGGCATCCACAGCTTCTCTGGGCAACCTGTCCCAGTGCCTCCCCACCCTCTCCGGGAAGAACTTCTTGCTGATGTCCAATCTAAATCTCCCCACTTTCAGTTTAAACCCATTACCCCTTGTCCTGCCACTACAGGCCCTTGTAAAAAGTCTGTGTCCCCCCCCACCAATGAAGACTCATGACAGTTCTGCTCCTAGATTTGTAGGTACAAATGCTGGGAGAAGTTAATGCCTTGAAAATAAAAGACCAAAGTACAGTAGCATCTTTGAACAAGCTGACTTCATAAGTCAACATTTAAATGGGAGCCTGTCTTCCTACTAAATAGCTTTTCAACTTCTTTCTTATCATAGTAGACCTTAATTAAAATAGTTCAAAGGAATTGGGTAATAAAACTACTTTTTTTTTTGTGCTGAAAAGAATTTCTGCACTCAGCAAGACTTCATCAGTACTCATAATTTTGCAGTTGAGTCAATAATCTTCTTTTCACTGTGGTGAACCACACATTAAGAATGCCATGAGCAATTATTTAATCTTTGTAACTTAGGGTTAGTTCAGGACCACAGTGGTCTAATTAAAAAGTGCTTCAGTGTATCATTGATTTCTTGATATGATGACAAAGTCCTACTTAATTTGGCATTACTTTGAAACCAATAATGCTCAGAGCCAAGCTTTCTATATACACACTGAAGGGTAGAGAAAGACAAACGTGTCCATGCATGCAGTTTGTAAGGACAGAAAGGGAAGGGAAAATGAAGAAAGGTCAGAAAACAGAAAGAATAATTTAACTCATGGAGGAAAACAAGGTCTATGATATTGGTTTAGAATACTTGTTCAATCAGCCAGTCTAACTGAATTCTGAAGGAAGGTTTGTTGTTTTCTTCAGATAAAGCTTTGCAAAAAGTACCACACTGCTAGCATCAGGCATCGCACTTAGTGATCTATTCGCTTGTCAAAACATCAACATCACAAATTCATTGCATTGCCTTACGAATGACCTCCTCTTATCCCTGCTTTCTGTAGTTTAGAGTTTCATTCATTTGTCATGTTGCAATCCTATTTCTGGTTTAAATTTCCACTTCTGTTGAAGACATAAGTCTAAGTAGTAGTGTAAAAAAGCCCATCACCTCATTCATAACTGTCATGACCTTTAATTCAGAAGCCGTAGCTCCAGAATAACTGCAGTAATAGTCTTTTCAAGAAGTCTTTTCAGTCTTTGACTAAAAATTCATACGGTAATGTTGATTGGGAAATTGAAGAGGCTCAGGTGGAAAGTGAATTGGAAAGTAAAATCTTTCCTCTTTTTCTAAGAGAAAAGTCTTAAAATTTTAGTCATCTTATTTTAATTCAGCTGTCCTACTAGCATGCATCTTTCTCCACTTCTATGGTGTATTTTTGTGCTTTATTTTATTTTTACAGTACGTGAAAACAGTTATGGAGTCTGGTGTCAAGAGTCAATAAACTTGTATAACTCAGTAAAGAATAAGAAGGAAAATTGAGTGATAATAATGGTGTTAAGCTAATCAGGTGAAATACCTTGGTTTTTGTATTTCTGTAACATGCATTCTCCACATGAAGCTGCGGCTCACTTGAATACTGATGCTCATTCATCACTAAAAACAGTTCCCCTAGGAAAAACAAACAAACAAAAACCCAAAAAACCAAACCAAACCCAGGAACAATTAAGTCTCTACTCTGCTACTTTTAATTAAAAGTAAGATGGTATAGCCTATGTCCATTTATACTAAACAGCTGTGAGCATTTACTAAAGGGAGGCTATAAAAATCTCTCTCTGATTGCCTTTGCATTTGACTCTTTGTAATGAGGATACTAGCTCAAGCAGAACAGAACTTTCCTACTTTGGAGTTAAACCTGCACCTGCCCAAATAGAAACCAAATTAGATATCTTCTGTAGGCTAGAATAAACTCCATATATTTCATCCTGGAGAATTTCAGAAAGTTTAGTATATGAAGCACTTCAAAAGAAGTGTAGAAGTGAATTAAGAGTTCAAGTCCCTTTGTCTTCCCAAAATGCCTCTCTTTGTATTTAAAATTCTATTTACACCCAAACCAGCTCCACTGTTGAAGAAATGACATCTGTCAAAGTCAGTGCCGCCAGTATGATGTGCCAGTAAATCCTTTATAGTTTTGCATCTTTTCCCACTTATCAGGAATTGCTTTGACATGTTGAAACAAATGCCATCAAACCAATTTTCACAAATTTTGGTTGTACTCTAGTTCTTAGTATGCTTCTGCTTCTTGCCTTTTCTATAATCATACATTAAATTCATCATCACATCCACAGTGTTAGATTATCCAGCTTCTAGAAACTAATTTGGGTGGAGTATCTTGTTCATAGTGAATTCAGGATCTCACTTGTGCGCATCTTCTCTCTCTCCTCAATTGTTTTAATACCCTTGCAGAGTTGGACTTGGTCATTCAGAGGATCACTAATAACGTCAAATGCTTTAGAATCTCCTGGTTTAGAAAGAAAGCTGCCCTCTCATAGTCTCGCTATATGATGGGATGTGCTTCTTACAGCAAAAAAGTGTAGCTTGGTGTGAAGCTGATTCCCGTATTCCCAGAGAACTGATCTCAGGATTTTAACAGCTCCTTTCTTGCTCCCAGCTCACCTTGTCAAGCTGCTTAACTCCACAGGACTATGGAGCCCCTTATCATCTCTTAGTCCCAAGGATTCAGGCAAAGATCTGCTTTCAGCTTCACACCAGGCCAGGTAACATAGCAACCCTTCCAGCTGGCTCCTGACAGAGATGCCTGAAGTCACTGTTACCCTCACATTCTGCCCTTTCATGGTTTCTTACTGAGATCTAAAAGGAAAGAAAAAAACAAATCATTTTGTTGCTAAGTCCATAGTGTTCTGAATTGTATTGCCTCTTTGGTCAGAGTTCAGTGCAACAGACTGAGTGGGAAATATTTTTGACTCACATTAAGTTTTGGGAAAAATAATAGGTACTTCTTGGAATTTTGAAATACAGCAAGTGCTATAAAATATTTTTAATTCAGCTGACCCAAACCCATGTAGAATAGAGTAGACAGCCTGTTGCATGCAAAAGCATCTTCTCTTGATGAAACTGAAAATACGTTTAGTGGGGTTTCTTGGTGGTTATTTTCCCCTATATTGGATATCATGTTGATAATCTTGACCAGTTCTTCATTTTTGAGAAGAAACCGGTAGAGAATCACAAAGTGCTGCTAGTGTCATTAAACATTATTGCTTTACAGAAAATATAATTATTATAAATAAAAGGCTAAAGATAATTAAATTTTTCTTTTAACATATATTCAAATGCTTAAATACATCTTTCCTTTGGGTTGTTCAAGTTGTTTGGAATCACTATGATAGCTCTATAAATATATGTTAGCTTTGAATGTAGGGTAAGTTGAACCGGTTTCAAAAATGAATGTATAAATGTACAAGATATGTGCAAGAGATGTGTCTCTTGAAACAAAATTTGGAAGTGTTGGCATTCACTATGTTAGTAAGCATTAGAATCTAGGCCATTTTTCTGTTATGAAGCAAGAAACAAAATTAGTTACTCAGAAAATACACATTTTGAACCCAGGATGCTTGAATTTATATATGAGTATATGTAAAATTTATAGCCTGAAATGTTGCCAGCAGTTGTTGGGGTTAACCCTGGTAGGCAGCTAAGCCTCCACCAGCCACTCACTCGCTCACCCACCAGTGAAATGGGGGAGAGACTAGGAAGGGCAAAAGTGAGAAAAATTAGTGGCTTGAAATAAAGATAGTTTAATAGATAAAGCAAAGCTTCTCAGGCAAGCAAAGAAAAATAAGGAATTCATACACTATCTCCCATCAGCTGGCAGATACGTTGCCATTTTGAGGAAAGCAAGGCTTCATCATGCATAAAACTTGCTTGGGAAGACAGATACAGTAACTCTGATCATCCCCTCCTTTCTCTCTCTTTCCCCTCGCTTTTATTGTTAAGCAAGGTATCAAATAGTCTGGAATATTCCTTTAGTCAGCCGAGGCCAGCAGTCCCCGCCATGTCTTCTCCCAAGTTATTTCACACCCCTAGTCCACTCACTGGGGCCTTGAGTCTCTGTAAGCACTGCTCAGCAAGAAATGAAACGTCTCTGCATTTTTAAACAGCTTTGATCACAAATCAGAACCATGTCAGCACCATATGGGCTCCTATGGAGAAAATTAACTTCATCCAAGCCAAAAACCGTGTAATATGTTTCACTGGGTTTCAAAGAACTTTCCACAAACTGTAGAATATTTATGATGCATTTTTCACTACCTGTTGTATAAATGAGAATAGCTGGACTAGTATTATTTCTCAATTCGTGCTGTGATCCTGGGCTGATGTAGAAATTACGTATTTCAGTTTGAAAGAATATTCTTGCTAAAAGTCCCCAAACATTTTACTAATCAATGCATTATCAATGCACTCCTATTCCTTTCACCTTCCCTCTCCGTTTGCTTTTACATATGTGTAAGCATAACTGTCTGCCCTCAGGTAAGACTCTATTAAAAACAAAACCAACAAGCCCTGCCATAATAATAGTAATAGTTTGAATTAAGAAACTACACAACTTGGATGATTTACAAATTGTCTATTGCTTATCTTAGTAACCACATGATGCAATTGTTCAGTTGTTAACACTTTTCACCAGTGTCCTATGTTGTAAAAGCAGCAACCTCGCCCATTAAATACATATATAAATGACTCCTGCTTGCTACTTTGCCCTTCAACCAACCAGAGAAAAGGATTGTAGTATGTATCATTAGTTCTAAGAGCCGAATAGTTTAGATAAGCATTTCATGATGTTGAATCCCAACATACTTCTAAATACAACTGCAGTTTGAAAGGATACGGCTCAGAAACAGTTCACAAGTTGCATTGTTCGGTTTAAAATGCATTTTACTAGCCATAGAAATTTTTGGAATTGTATGAACAGATCATGTGGACATTAATGAGTGACTTAAGATGCTATAAGTCTTTAATGCTTGACTTGACACAGTTTGGGCATGCAGCACTATTTTAAGTATCCTGCCAGGTGGGGATACAAAACGTGTATCACTTGCCAGTTTTCAAAATCTCGATGTCTACCAGCTGATCTCCCTTTCAATCACGTAAATAAGGTGATTTCTAGTTCTGCCTAAGAAATCACAAATACTGTACTTAACTGTTGATGTCAGAGGCTACTCCGGTACGTGTGAAGTCAGCAAAGTGATTAATGACTCATTAAAATTAATACATTTCCCAAAAGAATTTGCAGGGATTCGACTGTGAAATTTCTGCTGTACTCCACAGGAGCTACATGACTTAATCCCCATGACCTGCACTTTATAAGTAACCTTTTGGGAAAATAAGAAATTTAAACAGCTGGAGACATATACTGTTAAGAGGTATTTCATGGCATTACACCACTGCAGATAAAAATCATTCTTGAAATGAAAATGTTATTGAGAGACTTAAACTGGAAACTCAGGATCAAAATAATTATGTTGGTAGTGACTGACCGGGGGAGATTTGTGTTCCAAATACTGAAAACGTTATGGTATTATCCATGACAAGGCTGAAAGAAGACATGATGAGTTGAGTTTCACCATGGTATTCACACGTGTACTGTCACTCAGTCTACTCATTCCTTTTAGCAAATGAATGTATTTTAGAAATATGTCATGAAAATTTCCAGCAGATATAAGAATAAACGTGGTAGTGAAAGAATAAAGTGTCTCTGAATTCTAAATGTGTACACAGTAATTAGGAGGTGAAAGGAACATATGCAGTGTGCTGAGAAGGCTAAGTCCTTTCTGCAGAAATACAGCAAAAAACAGCTGTTTCTAACATGCATTATCAAATAGGTTCTTCATCTGTCTCAGCAAAATGCAGAATCTTCCTTATTCATTCACTTTTTGGTATGTTCTATCATTCCACATAGAATCATTTTTTTTCCCCGCTACTCCAGAGAATTTTTTTGATGCAAGGGGTGATGTGCAGGACATTTTTCTATGCCTTTAAATGCAAATACTTGACTTTTAATCAAAAGAAACAGGTAGTTGTTTTACAGGCTTGCATAGATAGGTCTTCTGGAATCAATTATATAATATCTTTCTAAATTTCTACCATATTTATGTATAAAAGTATATTTGTTGCTTTGAACCATACTTGCTTATTTACTCATACTTGTATTTACTCAGGTAGCATATCCATTGACCTTGTTTATGGCTACATGAGGGACCAGACTATTATACTCTAAGAAAGTAGATGAAAACTACATGACACTGAAATAATTTATTTCCTATAAATAACTGAAGCAAGATCATTAACCTCATTCCAGCACTGTGCCCATGCCGTCTTCTCCACATACTGCTCTTTTAATCACACCATTGATCATTAATCATCTTTCATACCATATTCAAAACCTTTGTCCTTGCCACGAGGGATATACAGTTTCTAAATCCTGTTCTTTAAAACATGGGAAGTTGTAAGGAAAAAAGAAGCAAGAGTAGAATGAACATTTTGCCGTTTTCCATCATTACTTATGTGCAAACTGTCTTCATGATTCAATTCTTCAGCTGCTTACACAAGCCATGGCTTTTCAGGATATATATTTTTTCTGTATATCGCTTACTGCATGGGTACAAACCAGCATTTAGCTAGACTTAGATCTGGTGTCTGTATAGCTGCTGTAACAGGGAACTGTAGGTGTGCTGTTACAATTGACTCCATGCACGTAGAGTTGCTCTCCCAGAAGAGGAGAGGTACTGTATTACACAAAGCCCACCACGTCCAGAATGAGAGCTTTCTCGTTGCCTTTAATGGGCATTAATCAGGCCTGTTGCCAGACATTGTTTATGTGCATATTTATATTTCAGCAGTAAACACCGGAAGGATTCATTAAGCTTAAAAGTAAAAGTGGCTGACCTCTCAGTACCAAAACCAGTCATAAACAAATAGTAAATTAAATCAAGCATTAATCAAAACTGTAAAATAGCCTGTTTAATCCTTTCAGAAACAACACACCCACAACCTTCCCCCAAACCCTTGTCAAACAAATGGTTTTTGCAGTGTATCTGGAAGGTCATCAAGTCCTGGGCTATTTCAGGAGCAAGTTCCAGATGGTCTCTAACGTGCTGAATAATGTATGTCTATGTGGGAGTGGGGAGAGAGGGGCTCGAAGGAACGATCATACTGATAGGAGTAAAGCCGGGCGTTTTACCTTCATACATGACAAGCTAGGTGCGATAATTAAAAAGCTCCTGCACCCTTTGTTTCGAGTGGCAAAAATAACTTGTTTCAAGAATCTTTACTGACAATATCAATTTCATTTTGCACTCCACAACACTCTCTGAATCCTTTAGCTTTTGTTTAGAATACATTTGCCTCGATTACAGGAGCACTAGTAGTTTAATGGGATGTGGTATTTTTAGCTTCACATTCCATGAGCAGTAATCTTTTATCGTGTCATTCTTACAATGCTATAAAGTGAAAATCTAACAGCTATATATGCATATATGTATTTGGGCATAATATGTAAAACTCTATATGCCTTAAACCACAACGCCACCTTGAATGAGTTTGCTCTGAGGCTGCCTGTCTGCCCACATTCTGTGGAGTAGGGAAAAACACTGACCAGATATTAAGCTGAAAACAAAAGCAGACAACCTGAGGCTGTTGTTTACTTAGGTCAGGGGTGAAAATGGGATTTATTAACCAGTGGTTCTCTTCAGCATTAGAGCTCTTAGCCCTAATGTTACATTCTGACCAACACTATGATGAAAGATGAAAGGACATTGGGTAAATATACTTTTGGTGCCTTTGTTTCTGCATGCGGAAAGATACAAACCGCACTTTATTGATATCAATTATAGAATAAAAAAAGAAACAAAACTCAATACAAACGAAACTCAAACTCAATACAACGTTAAATAATAATAATTATGCTGAATATGCCACAGAATGGAAAACTTCCTTTCCCATTACCATCTTTCGGGTTTCCTTATTGCCATAGCTCTAAATCTATGATATTGGTGAAATTCTGTTCATGTGTAAAGAGACCAAGGATATGGAAGGAATTGCACGTAGATAAATCAATGCATCGTTTTTGTCCTAAGGTAATAATATTTCAAAGTACTTTTGTTCTGATGGTTTTCAGAATAACTATTTGAAGTGAATTGTTGGCCTTGGACAAATTCCTGGAGGAGAGAGTGACGTACATGTCACAAAAGAAATCATTGTTATAGGCACAGCTAGTGACAGTGCTCAGTGTCGACAAACAAATAAGTTCACAGAAAGCCTACCATTCAATTACTGGCATAAAGAAATCTCCTCTAAAACAAGATTGAAGGCATGGCCTATGGCACCTCAAGTTTTGAGTAATAGAGCAATAATAAATAGACAGTATCAGCGATGTAGTAAGAGAAAAATTTAATTTCTAATCCTCAAACTGTGCCTGTTCAGTGGACTAATATAAAATTTAGATTTCCCATACAGTATTCAATAACTTAGTTTTTATAGGATTTTGTACATAGCTAAAAATATGTTTCCATTTTGACACTGCAACTATTAACTCAAAATATTTAAGATTGCCAAACTCTCTATCAGTGTTGTCTTCTCCAGGTCTGTCACTGTTCCTGAGCTCCAAAGTGCACTGATATCATTTAGCCAATCAGTTTATGCAGAAGAACACACAAACCCATTCACAACAGCAAATTGTTTCCTGGAAAGTTTGGATCACTAAAGTCGATACACTGTTGACATAATGTTATCCAGCAGAAAATAGAAAACCAAAAATCTTTGCAAACAGCTGCTATCACTACAACATACAATAATTCTCAGGCTTCAGCTGGATAGTGTTTTTAGATCTACTCTAGGGTGGCTGAAGAACATGAGGTGTAAGACCTCTGCAAGATCATGTCTGTCAAAGAGAGATCTACTGAAAGAATAAGGAAATTACAAGTTTCCCACTGATGGACTAGCTACAGGTATTCTTAGGGGAATGTATATGAGTGAATGAGAACTACAGATATTAATTACATTATGGTCATGATTAAGGGGCATGCAAATTTAAAAGTAGACACGAGTATGGACAGATAAGTCTTTAATGATCATACACATCTCGAAGTCTCAAAAGAAGTAGAATACGTACTCGGAATTCTAAAGACTTGGAGAAGGGAAAAATTAAGTCATTAGACTCAGTCTTTTATGTGTGACAAAATCTACTGCTTTCCTTAGGGTTTGGTCCCTTCCTCTAGGGATTGTTCCAATGGGCAAATCTCAGCTTCTGCTTTATATATTGATTCATCTGTTCCAAATATTCAGTTCTAAATACTCAACGTAAGTTATCATGTCCATAAATAAGTAACATAACAATGTACGGTAAGACTGGTTTTGAAAATAACAGATCACTGTTTTCTTCCTGATTCTGCATGATCGTCGTGATTTTGAGTAAGTCAAGACAACCCCAACTTTTTAAATAGCTGAGCTTACGGAGGCCGCGACTTGAGAAGTCAAATTCCTGTTGAGCCAGTCTGGTTGCTTGCAATGTCAAAGGGGCACGTAAGTCTCTGCTTCCTAGGACATAAAGTTGTATTCTGCTTCCACAGAAGCTAGTGTTACTTCATCACCTGCTACCAGAGGAATTCTGATGTGATTTGAAAGTTATTACAGATTTTTAAATGCTCCCCTTTATAATTGGAATTCCGCAGAAGAGGAGGAAAAGGAACTAATGATATTATTATGCATGAAAATTTTAATTTAAGAGACAGATACTTAGTAACAAAGAAACACTCAGTTCATTAATTCTAGACATTTGATTGTTTCTGTCCAAAACCAGATGAGAAAATAATATGCTCGTTAATGAAACGCTACTCAGAACGTCACAGAAACATATCTGTCATTCAGGTGATTTTCCTATAGCTTCCTGCCTGCAGTAGGTGCTTTGCCTCAGGGTTTCAAGTTTCTGCTATTTCTTTAAAGTTTAAATGCTTGTACATGAAGAATGAAATGACAAATTTAGGAAAAGAATCTGCATTTGATATGTTTTCAGGTTTTCATATGGAGAAATTTCATATTTTTTCTATTTGAAGGCTTAATATCTAGTAAACCAATGTTTCATTATTCTGAGTCAGGTATGTAAACAAACACCTTCAATCTTAATGTCCACATCCTCTATGAATTTCTATTTGTTTGGAATGTTTTACTTTTCTTTACATGTGAGTTTATTTGTGACCTATTAGAAACCAAATGAAATGGGACTATTTAATCTGTAAAATATACTGAATTTAAGAGTCAGTCCTTACAAAAAAACCCAACAACAACAACAACAAAACCCCTAAGGTGAATGATGGGAATTGAATTCTAAGGTAATAGATGATCTGGCTGTGTTTGAATTCTGTTGGACTTTTGCTGCTAAATTTGGCAACATCAAACTTCATAGACTTTAATATATGGTTTTTTCTTGAAAATATATGCTGCGTTTGTTTTATTTCAAATTTCTTAATGTAGCTGAACTTGGGGTGGAGAGTGTGGTTCCAGTACATTTAAAATTTTATAAACAGTTGAACAAGATTTTTTTTTAATAAAAACAAGCTCAAAGATCCATTTTAAGTCAGCATCCACTCACAAAACTGCTCCCTGACACACTGCACAAGAGAATTGTGATGGATTAACTGAGTGCATAACAGATATTGTTTTAGTGCATTAGCCCTGATTTCCTGTTCAAAGTGATTGATTGAGCCTCAGTCAAGACAGTGTCCACAGCAAATATTAAGCAAACTTACCGAGACACAATCAATCACTCTTATCAAAGGGTCACCACATTTAGAGTAAAAAAAATGCAAAAGCACTACTTGCTTTGCACTGTGTTCATCCCGGTGAAATTATTTTACTTAAAAGCACAGAAAAGGAGATTGCTTTTGCAAAACTGTTTGCTTCAGTGTATTTCTTCAGGCTGGTCAGCTGTAACGTAGGCAGGAGTAATTTGCTTATATTATAACATGTTTGCTATTTTTAAAAAAATGTGTTTCAAAAAAGATATAGTGCAGGTATCATAAGGTAATTTGAATATTTGGAGGTTAACCTGACTGTGAGAAAGGTCATTGGTCTTATAAAAACTGACCTTGGTGGATTCAGCCATCACTGATTACCACTAGGAACAATGCTTTTTCTCTGAGGTCTACATTTCTATAGAATCCTGTTCTATTCTGTTGTTACTTCGTTTATTTAACCATTATTTAAGCCCCTATGGGTGTTACTTAGGCATACTCAAAAGTTTTTGTATATAGCAGGCAAATATGATTTTATCATTTTAAGGGTATGGGAGATTCTGTTTTCCTTTTTAAGGGATGTGCCTGAGCTTTGGTGGGGCTCAGTGTTACAGCAGGCTGTTGTTAGGCAAGACATTGTTGGGGACTTCCTGTTTGGGTGGGTCTCTGCAAACCCTAACAACAACCTGAGACAGCACAGGACGTTTTGAGGTCTCTGTTGGGTGGTGGAGTTTAGATTCACAACACACTTACTTGGGGTCCTATTTAATAACCAGGAAGAATAAAATTTCCATAAATAGGAATGAAAGGACCTGCCAAACTGCTCTAAAACAGAGAATGAAGAATAATAATCCTACATTATAGGAAAGAAATGAAGCAGGAAAATTTCAGCACTGAAGAGTTTTTTAGATTCTTTTTCTTAAAAGCTAAGAAATTACTTTATCAAAAACAGTGGAACAATGGAAAATCCGGAGCAAGGAAGGTAGCATGCAACTACAGGAGAAACCGTGGAGTTAGAATTGCTCTGTGGCCCAGGATTTCCACACCATGCAGCAATATAAGATTATGAATTTTCCCCACTGGCTTGGGAGTTATAAATTAGTGATATCAGACATGTTTTCCTGAAAGAATTCTCCCCATGAATCCCTGCATCCTCTTTATGGCTACTACGTACCGCCAGCCCGCTAGAGAGAGATTGAATCGGGTGTCTCAGTTTAACATCAGTACCACCGCATCCTTTTTAGGACCACTGTTGGTAGCTCGACACCCCTACCAACCGTGGTTGAATGTTCACTTTTTTTAAGATACGCTATAAAAATAATCTATTGAAACCAACCTCTGCTTGCCTGGTAGAGCGATTCTTCCGCTCCTTTCCACATTATAGCTAGAAATTAGAATTTGCCCACTACTATGACTCAACATTTAATCCATGCACGTTTACACGGTTTTCAGTTGCCTTCTGAGTAACTCACTAGAGTGACTGCCTGCAGTCTAACATTCCACCAACCTCTAGTAATCCCAGTTAGGTGGACTTTTACAGCATAAGCAGAGTAAACCAACTTCTTGTGGTTTGGTCAAGAACACAAGTGCTTGTCCTGTTGACACACAAGAGAGCATCTGCAACAGACTTTAATTGCTTCAGAGCATGCAGTGGGAATGTCTTCAAATGAATTTAAATTGCCAGCTTGGTCAACTAAAATGCTTTTAATTGTTCATTGGCAGCCATTCAACCCAATTTTTACACTCTGATTGTAGTGTATAGCTGTTTTGGTGTGTGCATGTTAATAATACATAGATCCATCCAAAAAACCATCATCTAAATGTATGTGACATGATGTATTTTTAAAAAAACCCTAAAGTCATAAAAAATATATTTATATTATAAAGATCCACCCTAGTAAGCAAATAGTTTCCCCTTCTTATGGTCTCATTTTCCTCTTCACTTACAGAATGAGAGGAATGAGGGAAGTGGAGTAGCTGTAGTGAACAAACTGCAGTGCTCCCCTTCTGCCTCTCTCTTCTATCTCCTCCCCTCAGACATACTTCTAGCTTTCTCCAGATCAGTGTTCGTGGAAGGACGTATGATGTCTCCATCCCCATTCCTCTCTCAGAGAAGCTCTTTCCCTTTTTGTTAGTGGTAGGGGGAAACAGAAGCAGTAGGAAGTGTCTGTAAACACATGGAGTATTTCACTGGCCATCTTCAGACACCTTTGCTTTCTATCGCGTCAGTCACAGGGAGACAAGCTTGAAAAGTTTATAGCAAAAGTGTATTTTTGACATATTATCCATTTCTGACTCATCAAAACTATACAGTCCTTTACCTCTAGGCCACTTTTTTGAACTAATTTTTTTACAGTTAATCTGATGGTGTTCTGGTGTAAGAATGATGACTGAGAGCAGTGTTTGTTTTTTCTTATGCCTTATGGTTTGAAAAATTCAAGCTAGCAGTGGAAGTTGCCTTTTTGCACTACTGATTCAGTTACAGGAACATGTAGTAGGTGATTTATGTAATAAAGAGATTTTCTGTTAACCTCATTGAGGTCTTTGAAGTTTCTCAGTAATTTTTTCTCTATTTTATGCTATGCACGCATATTTGGCTTATGTGGCAAGATTTTGGTAGCGGGGAGTGGCTGTAGGGATGGCTTGTGGGAGAAGAGACCGGGAGGTACTCCCATGTGGAGCAGAGCCACTTTCAGACGGCTTTAAAATGGACCTGCCGCTGCCCAAAGCTGAGTCCACCAGCACTG
The DNA here is from genome assembly GCA_027574665.1 of Rhynochetos jubatus. NCBI lineage: Eukaryota > Metazoa > Chordata > Aves > Eurypygiformes > Rhynochetidae > Rhynochetos > Rhynochetos jubatus. Next base: position 14,368,059 of record CM050664.1, on the reverse strand, counting down.
CTGGTGGCACCTCTGTGCTATTAAGAAAGGGTAAAAAAACCGCTACAGAAACGGTTTACTGTAGTGATCTGTTTGTGCTTGTATAACTTGTAAATTGAGATTGTGCACATCATACTGCACATGCAGATTATCGGTAATTGTATATTTATTTCTTAAAACGCGACAAATACTGAATTATACCCACAACAAAGAACAGGCTTCAGAGTAACGACAATAAAATCCACATCGCCTTCCTGTGGTGGATGCATCTGGGGCTCTGCAGAACGTTACAGCTCGATTAAGTCGGTTTTGTGCACTGTGTGTAGTAGCCGTGGATCAAGCTATTCCGTAGCAAGTCTTTTAAGTTGTACAAGTTTCCTAAGTATTCAACAGGGATTTCTTAAAGCATTTTTAATTAAGATATATTATAAAGAAATGTACTCCACTAATTTTCTTCACTTAATAAACCAAACTAAGGTAAACCATTGGAGACTGTATAGTCTTTCAAGGAAATGTCCTCATCAGACAGAGATTAAATTAGGTCATCTTGATAACCTGGTTTGGTGAACCAAATTGGTTTGATATATGATAGAACTTCCCCTAGAGCTTTGGGTTAAAAATAGTGAAATAGTAAAAGAAAATCTCCAAAAGGGATTTTGCATCTCAGCGGATTTTTTTCCTTTGAACAAAATGATGTTTCATTTTATAATTGAAATACAGTATGTCTTTGAACTTTCTATAGCTAAAGCTATTAAGTAAGAGTATCGCATTTCATTTATTATATTACATTTTAGGTTCAGTCCATGTATTTTTAATTCTGTTTATGTCTTGAGAACTTGCCTCTAGTGGAATAAAACCAATCAAGAATCTAGAACAAGAATTAAAATTTAGGTCCTAATTCACCATTGCCCTGTGGTTCCTTTGTGTTTGCTTGAATAAGTACAAAGGACAAATAAAGTAAATGTAAAGACCCTCTGGAGAACACTGTTATTGTACAGGGTCAGATAATGCTCAGATTCTGCCAGGCCCACCTGAGAGTCCCTTAATGGAGGAAAGCAGTGCTCCACAGTGGTTAAAGACAGAAGGAAGTACATTAGCCCTATGCCCGGGCAAGGCAGGAGAAAGAATGGCCAAAATAAATGGTTTCACAGAGAATTTGTGTTCATATTAATAATAAAAGTTAATTACTTGATGGTGAAGGTGAGGTCTATACAAGTTAGCCTGCATGTAAACTAATAGTGGTGACTTTCCTACCTTTCAGAAATATGTGAAAGAAAAGAAAAAAAGATAGATGGGAGGAGAGGAGGTATCAGGGTACTGGGGGCAAAAATCTTAGATATGTGTCTCTTAGGAAGTCTTGTGAGCAGAAACGTGGTGTGGTGGATTGACCCCAGCCAGCAGCTAAATCCGCACCTGGCTGCTTGCTCACTCACCCCAAGGGGATGGAGGAGAGAATCGGATGGGTAACAGCGAGAAAACGCATGACTTGAGTTAAAGATTGTTTAATAAATGAAGTGGCAAATGTAAGCAAAGAAAAATAAGGAATTTATTCACTGCTTCCCATCACTTGTCAGATGTTTTGCATTTTCCAGGAAAGCCAGAGCTTCCCCACTCGTAAAGCTTACTTGGGATGACAAATGTCATAAGTCTGAACACCACCGCTTCCCCTCTCGTTCCTCCAGCTTTTATTTTTATCCACAATATCAAATGGTCTGTAATGTCCTTCTGGTCAGTTGGCGTCAGTTTTTCCAGCTGTGGCCCCTCCTAATTTCTTGTTGGGAGCCGCAGCCCACTCACTGGTGGGGCAGCCTGAGAAACAGAAAAGGCCAGACTGTAAGCACTGCTCAGCGATAGCTAACACATCCTAGCTATCAATAGTGGTTTGGTCACAGATCCAAAACACGGCACCATAGGGGCTGCTATAAGGCAAATTAACACAGTGGCCCCACCACGGGACACAGGTGATCCCGTCAGTGGAAGCTGGGGACACCTCTGGGAAAATGAGTTTAAAAAAGGGCATAATGGGGCACAGTGAAGAGAACAGTGCGAGCACCCAGAGAAAGGCAGGAGGTGCTGCATGTGCCGGGGCAGAGATTCCGTGGAATCCCCTGAGGACACCCGTGGTGGAGCCAGGGAAAAGCTCTTAGGGATTGACCACAACGCCCTGTTGCCCATCCCCTCTGCACTGCTCTGGGGAACAGGGAGTAGTCAGGAATGAGGGACTGAAGTTGAGCCTAGAGAAAAAACTGAAAGATGAGGTTGTGGGAAGGGGTTTTAGCTTTTGTCTTTGTTTCTCACCATCCAAATATATTTTCAGTTGGAAACAGATTAAATTAATTTTCCCAGGTTGAGTCTGCTTTGTCTACAACATTAATTGATAAACTATCTGTCTTAATCTTGACCCCTGAGCGTTTCCACGTTATTTTCTGTCCCTGTGCTTGTAAGAAGGGGGAGGAAAAGAGCAGTTGGGTGGGCATCAGGCAGCCAGACAATAAACCCATCATATCTAGGAACTGAAGATGTCATCTTCTACCACTACATGCATGTCTACGTGTGTGTTTTCATTATTATTTTCACTTCTGACTTTGCTGTGTAATTTTTAGGTTTGCTTCTTTTACATTAGAAAAAAGTAATACAATTAAGGTGCAATCAGAGCTCAGCTTTGCTAGCAGAATATTTTTCAGCTAAAAGTTTGCGTGCTTCTTCTGTTCAGTTATTTTCTTTGTCGTTAATGGGCTCATAATTCTGTCAAAACAAAGACTGAAAAAATGACACGTGTGATTTAGTATTCACCTTTTTAAAGGACATAGCTTTTCTGAGTACAGGAGGAAGATTCAGGGCTGAATGTTCACAATTTAGCAAGGGTACTGTATTTTTCAACTCTAAGTAGTGTTCAGCATCCCTGGAATTAGGGTAAGGATAGATCTTTGAAAATCTGTGTCTATATTGTTGCATTTATGATGAAGGCATTTTTGCCATTGCTAGTTCTGGCCCACGTAAAGGTGTTTTGCGCTTTGTTTTTTCGAGGAGGGAAAAAATTTTTTATTATTATTATTTATTTATTTTTGTTTGTTTTCTTGTCAGGGACTCCTCCTAGGTATGCTTGGTTTAAAAGGTTGTTTTTGCTATTTAATGATAGGAGGACAGTACCTATGGTACTATGTGGAAGAGAAGGCAGGTGTGTTAAAGCAAGGCTGTATTTCAGGTACAATCCTCTGAGGAGAATTTAAACCTATTAATTTAAACCTATTCATGCTATTTAATATCAGGATATTGTACTATATTTCAATTAATGTCTATGTCAGGAATACAGTGAGCACTTTGCTCCTGTATTTTTGCTTTTGCTTGCCTGTAAGTCGTCTTTTTACCTTTGATTACAGAAAGTACAGGAGATGATGAAATATTTGAAACTTTTCCACAAAGACTTCAAAATGCTGTTTCTATTTCTTGCCCCTTGCCAGGCATCCTCCTGCACTCTTGAGGCTTTATTCTTTTTGTTTGTTCCTTCCTACGGGTCCTCTGTGAGGGAAGGGAAGGGAAGGGAAGGGAAGGTCGCTTTAGCTGTTTGTACTCACGTGTCACGCACTTCTTGAGACTTAGTTATTCCAGTCTCTCTCCATTCCTCAGTTCTTGATGTTCCCACATTCAGATGAGTCACCAAATGCATTATTTTTTTGGTTGCTAGATTGATTTCATATGTGAAATTCATTTCAAATGCCTGTTCTGAATATACTTGTCTACCTTCAATTTGCCTGGCATATTGAACAGAATCCGATTAGATGTGTTTATAAAATGACTTATCTTCCAGGCCTGCAATTCAGCTGAAAGTGTGAGATGACTGGGGAATTTGTAGCTTGCAAGCTTCAATTGCTGGAACATACTGAGTCATCAAATATATCTGCCTTTGTAGATGCAAAGCAAGTTCCACCTTAGGTATTTAATTACAGCATAGCTGGGGAGTGTGTGGGTGTTAATGTCAGCTGAGTCTCCAGAGTAGTATCTAACCAGCCTTCTTTTACCTAAAAGCCTAGATCTGGGTTCAGAACCCTAAGGTATAACTTGTGTTTGAAACTAGTGTGAGAAAATGTGAAATTCCCTGCACAAACCTCAACCTTAATGTATTAGTATATTACTGTATACACTTTTGGCTGTGTATAATTATGAGAGATTATTCTAACTGTTGGTTTAGGCTTTTTTCTAGTATTACTTTGAAAACCATTATGATTGTATGCTGAACTCTAGAATAATCAGCTGTTTACGAGCAATTATAGTATGATTTGGTAATAGAAAACAAATAAAAATTATTTAGTACTATAAAAAGTGGTATGTATTAAGACAGTGGCCATGACCAAATATCTGATAAGAGCAGATGGAAATTGTAGCAATATTTTATCGGCACCGTGGGAATGTAGTTCTGTTAATATATGTACATTTCACTTTTCTTCTCTACTAGCTAGCAATGACAAACTATTTCTAGATGAAAATAATCTGCACAACATTTATGCCAGTTTTAATCAGTAGTCATGTCTAATTTTAAAACTATATATGCAGAGAAGGTAATGTTCCAAAACCAGCAATACTCCTAAAATTGTGTCTGTACAAAGAGATTTGTTAGGTCATGTCTGTCAAGGCAAATTACAGTAACATAGATGCTATTTTTTTTCTATTTATTTATCATATAGTATAATCACATCCACAGTTTCTAAGACTATGTTCTCTGCTTTACTACTGTCATTTGGGAGTGCTACTAGCAAGTCAGTATACTACATGCAGTCTATTTACTGCTATCTTTTACGGAATTTTTGCTGGTGCTGACATTGAGGAATGTATCATTAAAGTCCCTTATCCTTAAACCATACTGTTAAAGCAACATTTCTAACGATGTGCTACTGTGATACCTCATCAGCACCAGGCTCCTTGCTGCTACCATCCTCAGAGCATTATATTGCAAAAGAAAAAAAAAAAAACCAAGGAAGAGAGCATCAAAAATGTGGTGTCAACTTTGAGAAGTTAACATCCTGAATATGTTGTGGTACCTCTTTTGTTGACTCAGGTCTCCAATCTCTTCTCTGTATAGTGCCAATATACTGCAGGAAATTCATGTTTATGGTGAAAGGATTATGTCATCAATTGATCAATTGTCTTCCCTGCTTCAGGATAAAATCCCAGTGATATTTGTAAATATTTCCTTGTTCTTGCAAATATTTTCTTAAAAAGTGAATGTGATTCCAACAAACAGCCTGTATGAAAACACAGCCCAAATTTGGCGAAGTTGAGGCATAGGTTTCATGGCCAAGGCCTTTCTTTAATCACAACCTGAAACTTGTCAGAGGAAAAGTAATCTTTGTAAAGTAGTTCTGAATAATCTTGGAAATGAGATAATAATCTGCTACTCTCATTGATGAGAGCATGAAATCTTTCTGCTGCACTTCATGCCTATACCTTTATCAGAACTTTATCAGTAGGAATGGGAGAGAAGCCATAGGGTTGCTGTAGGGGTGGCTCCCTCACGCTTCCACTACAGGCTTGGTTTAATTGTATTTTTTTAAATCGTATTTCTTTCTCAGTGAAAATATGTAATTCATTTGTGGAACATTGCCAACCCAAACTTGCTACTGGTGCCATATTAATCAAGAATTAGTGGGTATCTTATATATGACTCATAACTCAGTGTTGAAAGTTTAAGTGGCAGGTATTAGAGAAAGCAAGGCTCTGCTCTGTGTGGTACGGTTCAAGGTGTGACCTGTTGCTGATCAAACTATGTGTGAACTACTATGAATATATGTTGTTATTTAGATGTGGCTGTGCCCTGGCTTCACTCCACATGAATCCCTGTACATAGAAACCACTAGATAATACTCAGAAATTGTTTCTTAAAAACAAATCAAGTATTCCTTTGAGAAGTTGCATTTGTCAGCATACAGCTCAAGCACACAGCTCTTTCCTTCACCTGGTCTCAGTGTCAGACTCTTGCTCTCTGAACAACTCAGTTTCCCTGGTCAGGCTAACTAGGCAAACCAAAGCATCTATAGACAACATGAATTTTGTCATCATTTCTAGGAAGCATCAAAGACAGTGTGGCTCTTAGAGAAAACATAATTTTATTTTTCTCCTTCCCCTGGAGGCTTCCCACCCCTTTGAGAACTTTTCTATATGTAACAGAGCGCAGATACCTTTACAGAAATGGAATCTACATGGCTGTTGTTGTTTAATGCCACTCACCAACTGAGCACCACCCAGCTGCTTGCTCACCTCGCCCTTCCCCACTGGGATGGGGAGGAGAATTGGAGGAAAAGCTAAGAAAACTCATGGGTTGAGAGAAGAAGAGTTTAACAATTGAAAATCAATGAAATAAACAATTATATTGATTAATACTAATAATACCAATAACACTAACAATACTAATATTACTACTACTATGTAATACTACTACTACTGCTAATAATATTAGTAAGAAAATCAAATGCTAGAGCCCCTCACCATCCACTGGCTGACCCCCAGCCAGTTCCTGAGCAGTGGGAGCCGGACTCCAAGAGCCAGACCCAGAGCAAGGGAGAGAGACCGAGTGAGAGACAGACTCCTGGCCCACTCCCCCCAGCTTACATACTGAGCATGATGTTTGATGGCATGCAATGTCCCTTTGGTCAGTTTGGCCAGCTGTCTTGTAGAGAAGAAGTTGGGAACACAGATGCAGTATGAGAAACTAAGAAAGTCTCTGGCGTGATATAAACATTCCTTAGCAACAACTAAAAACATCAGTGCGTTATCAGTATTCTTCTCAGCACATATCCAAAACATAGCCTCATACTAGCTATTTTGAGGAAAATGAACTCTATCCCAAGTAAAACCAGCACAATGGCCTTAACAACTGAGCTGTTTCACTCCCAAGGTGAGGGAGGATACCTCTGCTCCTCATTTTCCTGTGAGTTGTCCTATTCTGTCGTTCATTTCATTTATGCTTTCCCATGTTAGAAACATCATCATGGGATCATGGCATGAAGGTAGAGGCCAAGAAGAATAGCTTCATGTCGTAAACTTTGTTTCCATGTAACACAATCTAGCAATCTTGATTCACTGACAGAGATGGCAACATTTCTGTGTCTGTGTTGCAAGACAAGTCTCATTGTAAGTGGTGCAAGCTTCAATTTATTGAGCTAAGCAGCAGAAGACATTAATGAGAACTGAGTACCAGAAGGATATTTGCCAGAATGACTCTTTAAATTTTTGATTAACAACTTCTGTTTTCCTCAAATGTATTCATTACTTAAAAATCTGATCTGAATAATTCTGTTTAATCATGCTTGCCATCTATACTGTACACTGGAAAATCACTGGGTTTAACATTCAGAAATTTTAGCATTGTAGTTAATTTTGCTTAGATTCAAAGGTAATAGGTTATCTGAAACTTCTTAAAATCGTTTTTTGTTTTGAGGGATACATTGTAGTAGTAAGGATTAGATTAATTTGAAAGATTGCATGAAAATTGCAAATTGCAGAGGCTATCAAAGACATTATCCGTTAGAAGATGTTAAAGGTAAGAAACCAGGGAATTTAGTGTAGCTTGTAATGGCACATTCTTCTTTGGTACTGATTTCTTGTCATCATTTCAACAGCAACAGACACACGTTCTTCCAGTTGAAGCTAAGTGTAGGTACTAAAATGGTTGTTACTTCATCGCAATCACTTAAGACAGCTAATTATATAATGCTGTTTCAGCATTTTCTCATGGAATTCCACTGCGTTGGTTATTTGATTTCCATTCTACACTAAATGTTATAAACTATACTTGTTTTTCTATAGCAAGATCTATTTATGACACATACCATATTTTAAATTATGAAATAACTTGAAATCTTTCTAAAGATTTTTCATCCAAGGAAACCAAAACCTGTTATTTACTGATGTTCAGAGTGTGCCTTATCGCATACACAACAAATGTAAAGATGTGTAGCTAAACTACCATTGCACTACTGGGGGAGCAATACACTGATGCAATTTCTCCATAGCATAAAAAACTTACTGGATATATGCTCACTTAAAACCTCTGGAAGGATCTAATAGGGCAGATGTGAACTAAAACAACAAGATATTTTGATTTATTTCAGCATAATGAAAGCACTAACTATGTGCATATTCTTTCGTTATATTTTCTGCTGATATCACAATAAGTTGCTTTTCAAAGCAAATACTAATGAAACGAAACATACTGGTCTTCTTTCAGTTCAAATATACTATGAGCAGGATCCATAAAGCACATTAAGTTTTCAAATTTATGAGTGCTAAATTTTTTTTTGTTTGTTTGTTACTAAGGGTGAAGTTACCATAGTGTTGTCAAAATAGTCTGTGATCACAATGTCTTCATCCTTCTCTGTATAAAACACTTTTTTGGATAGTATGCTATTAAAAGTGTGCAGTTGCTTTGGTTTTATCATAAATATTACCTACCTGAGAATGCAATAAATGGGAAATACTAGTTTTAAGCATACTTCCATTTTTTACTTCTCTCAAATAGAGACAATGATTCTAAATTTAAATGTATACTGTACCAAATTTCTACAGTCTGCTGGGCCTGTGTGCTGGTTTTGACTGGGACAGAGTTAATTTTCTTCACAGTAGCTAGTATGAAGTTGTGTTTTGGATTTGTGCTGAGAAGAACATTAATAACAAACTAAGGTTTTTAGTTGTTGCTAAGCATTGCTTATACAAAGTCAAGGACTTTTTCAGTTTCTGATACTGCACCTGCATTCCCAGTTTCTCTGCAAGAAGCTGGGAGAGGGAACACAGCGTTTCATGGTGACATTTCATCCCACCAAATGTCATGCTCAGTATATTAGCTGGGGGAGTTGGCCAGGAGGAGAAATTGCTGCTCAGGAACTGGTTAAGAGTTGGTTGGCTGGTGGTGAGCAGTTCTATCATTTTGTTTTCCTTCCTTTTTTTCCTTTTCTGTTTTATTACATATTATTATCATCGTTAGTAGTAGTAGTATTTTCATTACCGTTGTGGGGCGTGCACCAGTTTGAGAATTTTGTGCAAAAGATTTAGGGATTGTCATATAAAAGAAAAGTTGTATTTATGTAGCTAGTGATATCAAAATAGGAAGCAATTTTTATGTTGTCTACTTTACGAGTCTTACCTGACTGATTATTGAAAGCAGCACAAAGCTGTAGATGGAAGCAGTAGTGTCTATTTATTCCTATAGCTTTTTCAAATTGTATGTTACTCTACTGTAAGACAGAGACATTCTAGTGAATCATCTGGAATTCCCTAGAATGCAGAAGCGTGCAATATCAGACACATAATTGTAAAACACTGATCATTGTCATGGCTATTTTTTCTCACAACACTTGCCACAGCTTCACATAAATTTTGCCTTAAATAAAAATACAGCAATTGCATGTATGTGTGATATTCTCACCCAGAACAGCAAAAAATGTTCATGCCTGTAGTCACTGGGTAAATTACGAGCCTACCTTTGGATCAGAAGCACTTGCATCATAGGCAAATATTCTACGATACTACATAATTTCAGGCTTAATTAGTTTTCCAACCCTTTCTCCTTTCGGCAGAGGGGGGTGAGCGGGTAAGCAGGATGTACTAAAGTTGTCTTAGTTTGCAGTGAAGCCCCAGCTGAGGTGACACTTTTGTCATTGATTACTGGGGAGGTTTTCTCTGGCTGGGTGCCTTCTGCCTGGTCACCATAAATTAGTTTTGTGTCACTGCCTCTAACAACCAAAACACACTGATAGTCTTTAAATGATGGTTTGTATGACCTGCGACAAGATCTAGCCTTATTTTTCTGCTCTATTACTTTCAAAGAATAGTCCTTCTGTTATTACCATGCTCTAGTAAAATAATTTTAAATTCCTTTAAAATTTATAGTGCTTTTGCTCGCTGCATCTCATGAATACAAAACTTACCGGAGTTGTAAACTATTAACGAACAGATGTATGTATATGCATTTTAATAATGTGATAATGTCATCTTTTTATTATTTTAGAACGGTTTACAGTTTGATGGCTTTTCAGAATTCTTCTGGCCTGAATTTTCTACTGCTGTATAAATAAGATAGGAATTCTCTGACAGTATGATGAAGTTATAAAAATATAAACTGGCTATGAGAGCACAGTCATAGCTGTAAGCAACTAGGTCTACCCTAGCAGGTACAATAGGCAGAATCTTCTCTGATTGGAGTCAAATTTCATGAAGCAGAACAGGTGGTGAATAATACCTTGGGAATTAATATTTCTGCTATGATTGTGCATTTTTAATCTGATTTTCAAGTAAAAATCAAAATTTAAAGATGTTTAATAATAGGTTTTAATAATTGTTGTAAGTTTGTAGTGCTACCAGTTTCCAAATGAATAGTTTTGCTTTCTAAAGAAAAGCTTTCAGAAAAGGAAATATACAAATTTAATTTTACATATAATTGCCCTTCCAAGTAAGAACAGCAAATTCGTCTTTTGCATTACTGTCTGAGTCTGAGGAAGTTTTATTATGTGTTGATTTGACACGTTGAAAGTGGTTTTCAATCTACTGCTATAGAAAGACTAAGAAAAAAATCCAAACTGGTTCCAGTCGACTCCACTGCAGGACAGACCTGAGCCTGTCAGCCAAGCTGGTGGTGCCTTGAAAAGAGCCAAGCAGGTCTGACATGGAGCCAGGGAAGCTTCTAGCAGCTTCTCACAGAAGCCATCTCTGTGGCCCCTCTCCCGCTACCAGAACCCCAACACACCGTTATAGAAGACATGTCATATGTTCCTTGAATTAATCTTCAACCTCTAAGGTGTTTAAGGCAGATGTGCTCCTTCAGCTCCAGGGCTGTTACACACGCTTACTAACCCTCTTTAGGTGGTTTTCTGATACATCTGAACCTTCTTTGGAAAAGTTTAAGAAAGAAATTCTCCTTATAGTAACAGTAATCATGAGGTTCATGAGCTTTAAACAATTTTACACTGTAGAAATTAACAATATCTACTGAAGGTAACAAAAAATATGTTAACACATTATTTGCATCAAAGTTGCTCATTTATTCACTATAGTAAAGTTCAGTCTTCTACTAGTGTGAGCCTTCTTTAAAAACCTTGGAATACTTTGATCAAAAATGGATTACAAAGGGGATTTGTGAGTGGATTACTAGAGTACGATGTCTTGACGCATGGCCTTTCACATCCTGTTTCACAAACTTTTCATCACCTCATTATTTTCTGACACTTTACGGAAGGTGAAGAATGCTCAATGGAAATACATAAATCATGAGGCCTCTTCAAAACTTCCTGTCCCCATTGCTGCTCAAGAGGGCTAAAATGGTGGAGCTTTCTCTCTTGGCACTCATTTCATCACAGGTTGTCCAGTGAAAAGAAGGATGTAAAATAGAGGGAATACAAGGAAACAAAGCTGCTATCATGAAATGGGGAAATGAGGAAAAATGTAGATGAAGGAAAGACAGCAGGAAGAAATGGAGGATGAGTGCAAGAATTCTGTATTTAAGGCACTAAAAGATGAAAAGGCAAGAAAAGGGTAAGGGGGAGTGATTTTCTCAGTGTTGTGGAAGAATTACTTCTCACTGGAGAATTCGCATAGTTTTTTTAATTCTAACAGATAAAGGCCAATAGTTACAAAATTAATTTTACTTGGTACGCAGCCAAATGTATCCTTCAAATGCTGGGGTTGTATCCTGACCGAGTACAGAATCAGGACAGAATATTCTTCAAAGCACAGCTTTACATAGTGAGCCGTGGTCAGTTCAACCATGCACGGTTCCAGCCAACAGAGAGGTGAAAGAGGGACTGTAGGCCGTGGGTTTGTGTCAGGCACACTCACGGCACAGAGAGGAATGGCAGTTATCTGCAGTGGTGTGTTGTTTATCCATCGTGAGTGACAGCAAAAGTTCAGCTGTGGGTGATAAATATGGTGAATGCTGCACATAGTACTGTAATTTCCTTAAAGAATGACTTGGTTGTCTTCATTTTAGCTAGTTTGCACAATTTATGTCAGAGACGACCCCCCATGGGATCAGTCCGCAAAATGTTTCCTAACAGGTTTCACTGCTGTACTGGGTTTATGTGTTGGTAGCTGGGGGGCTGCAGGGGTGGTATCTGTGAGGAGAGGCCGTTAGAAAAGCTTCTGGGGTCTGGTTTGCTCTTTCACTTTACTTAACCATTTATGCCAATGTAAGGGTTAAAAGAAGCTTGTACAAACCATGGATATGCTGCCTTGGATTTCAAAAGCTTTATGCAACCACTTTGGGGCACAGGAAAATAACTGCCTAAGGCACAGGGCAATAGGAGGTCAGGCCTTGTACTGCTCTTCTTCAGAGCTGTGACAAGAGGCTTGAGAATATGGCCAGGAAATTTTCGGACATTGACTTCCTGCATGTGCAGGAAACAGTAATAACAATTCATAGGTATAGGAAGTCTTCCTGGTTTTCTGTGTTAACATGGGAATTGAAACATAGCTACTTATGTGGCAGTATTAACTGGTCTGTTAATGAGCAATTCAGGGGAAACATCTCACCAAAACTGTGTGCTTTCTACATCCCAGATCAATTCCCATGCCTTTTTCATTGTTTCCTACCTAATTAAATCGATGGTTCTATTGCTGAGCTTCAAATGAAGCTGACACAAACTCCCTCAGTGCTGCAGAAACTAATGGTCCTTGCAAAAGGTCTTTGTTTTCTCTTCCACACAATTCAGATGTTGCATCTGTTTTATTAACTGAACTAAGTGTTTACACCATCGTGTTCCCATATTTACCAAACCCCACTAAATGGAGGCTTCCCAATACTACTACAGAAGTATGAGCCCAGTATTGCACAAAGAAGGAAAGGGAAATTGTGTTACAGATACCTATTTCTCACAACTTGCAAGCAAAATATTGCCGGTCCATTAAGTTTGGGTATTCTTTTTTTTCAGTTGTGTTGAAAGATTTTAAGAGTAAGAATACAATATAAATCCTGGGTTTATATGTTTCTGGAATCTTTTACCTAAGAACCCTTACATATGGATCACAGTCCAGCCCTTTTCAGGCCTGGGAAACGTAAAAATTGTGAAATGTTTCTCCTTTAGGAAAGCTTTCTTTCTAAAGATAGGTTCCTTTTTATTTTTTCTCCACACATGTTCCTAAAAAGCATTATCTTACTCTGCAGTTAGTCTCCCTGCAATCAAATAAAGGGCATGGATTAATTGGAGAACCACTAGAAATATTTTAAAGAGATTAATGTTAATGGAGAAACAAATTATCTTTCTATCAAATGAGGTTAATAACAAAAATTAGTAGTGGTCCCTCAGACTTACTGAAAAACCGTAGAGTCTGATAAAGATTAATCATGCAAGTTTTTCTATAAAATCTAGAGAATTTCTAGTGGTTTAGGGTCCTAACTCATGTTGAAAAAGATCAAGCCCCTTGGAAGCCTAACTCTTACTGCCATGGCAGATTTCAAAAACTTGTTTCCTCAAGGAATAAATTGTAAGCAAAGGTTTTTCTGAAGCAGTAGGTGCCTAGTTGAGCCCTCACTGAAATTAATGTACGCAGAGTCCTGATTAGCCTACTACAATCTGTCTTGTTCTCAGTGTAAAATTACTATAGTTTCATTAACGCTTTAGCTCATAATTAAGTTTATGTAGTAGATTGAAAAAGGAAGTATTAACATTTTATTGACTCTTCTATAAAAAACATAGTATCCTAATCCCTTACAATATTTAAAGCCGTCCTGCAACTAACACATGGCCCTTATTTACATAAAGGCAATTCTCAAAGGTGATTTGTAAAACTGTATTAAGCATCGTTTTTATCTGTGTATGGATGTGATATTTTCTATCTTAATTGGCTGATTGTAAACGGGTGTTAGAAAATCTTTGGCATGTATCAAAGCACTGAAGTGCGTGATGTTGCTGCAGTATGGCTATCATCACTTCTAGTTGGTTATTTCAACACAACCCTTACCAAAAAAGTACTGTCTTTATTAAGACAAGTACAGTTAAAACAGCCATAGCTACATGAAACTGCCAGATAATGTATGTTTGTGTGTTGACTCTTTTTGTAAGCACAAGTGTCTTAAGAAAAGCTGTTTGTTTTGGGGTTTTTAATTCAAACATTTGGCACAGGGACTGTTCTCAGATTACTTCCTGACCTCTGCACCTGGACAGCTGTTGCCTACCGGTAGGCTACATTGCCACTTGCTTTAAAAAGAGCAGTAGAACACACAGTTGTAATTTTTATTTTCTAAAAATATGAATGTAGTGAATGGCAATACATGGAGGGCACTGGACACACACAGTTCTTCAGTGGTGCTTTGTGAAGGTGCAAACTGGGCCATAAGTACAGATTCTACATCTATTTTGATTGAGGTCTGAAAGTGATGATATAATCAACCTTGTAAGCAAAAAAAAACAAAAAAAATATGCCTACTTTCAATCACTTTCTTAGGAAAATTCCTCTGACAGATTAAGCATGGGCAAAGTATTTAAACTTGCTAAAGTCTTATAAAAATCTGATGTATTTAGAACTCTAGTTCCATAGATTATTTATAGAAATCAACTTAGTGACTACCCACGTACACTTATTTTTTAGTGCAGACTCTATCTGAGCATTAGTGTCCTTCAGCATCTCTTCATCTCCAACAGTGCTGCAGAGGAGCTGTTCCTCACACCATCCTAGGCTAGAGGCCATTAAAGCCACAGTGCTGCAGATCAAGTGGCTCAAGTGTTTTGCTAGGAATCCCTTCAAGGATGCTGTTTACCATCTGCCAAGAGAAAGGTGAGGATATATCTCCATGTCTTCTCCCTCATGTGTATTCAAAAATGTGTAAGGAGCACATGTTATCTCACTCCATTAAAAATCCCATTAAACTAACCCATCATACAAGAAACATGAAAAACCTAAAATAAATAGTGGCATGTCCCCCTGCCCCTCTCTGCTTTCTTTCAAGGCTGACTCTGAAGTGCTCCCATCTAACCACAGAAGGTAGAAATTATTCAGTGAAGGAGAAGCTTTTTTTTAACAGTTGCACAGCCAAAGGTCCCTGGTGAGAAGGTTTTCCTAATCATTTTCCAATAAAGAACAGAAAAACCTCAAAGGTGGTATTTCCAGAGGAGTATATTATTAGAAAGAATTTATATTTGAGGAGCTTTATTTTATTAAAAATGTGGAAGGACTCCTATGTGTCTAGTTTCACATAAAGCTTAGTGAAAGGTTAGAAAATTAGCTCATATGTGCTGTTTATACAGTTGGATGGATGAAGGAGACTTTACATTTCACAACTTCTTGTTTCTGACAAGTTCTGAAGTTCCAGTGAATTATTTATGTGGCCACTTATCCTGTAAAGATGGAACTAAGGGTACAAACTGAGTTCACAAACGCTACCAGAAAGCCTTCAGGTGATAAGATTAAAATGGATCTTGGTCGTTGTTGATCTCAAACCCGGACCAGAATTTGTGTCCTATGGGTGAAGGGTTGTCTCTTGCATTTTTCATCTCTAAATTCTGAATTTTTGCAGTTTATGAACAATTCATGAACTTCTATTTATCTTCAGCGACTACCTTATGAATCAAGGTTTTAACTGGAATTAGATAATCTAGGAAGTAGTAAATTTAAATTCATTTTTATGAATCCAGTATATATTCTGCATATGAGAGCAGAGATGTGAATACATTAGTGATAAAAATACGGGAAAGAAATTACTATAGCTGTAGTTTAATTCCCAGAGATGTGTCGTCAGAGATTGTGGCAGATCTGACTTTTTGCAGCTCTTAGATTTTCTGAGACTCTCTACCCTTAAAAGTGAGTGAACATACCTCTGCAGGTTTTTTCCTCTGTTATTTCTTAGTTATAATGGGCTACTTTTGAGCTTGATTCTCTGTCCAAAGCAATATGGATTCACAGCTAAATGTTTTGGAAAATATTTCATTATTTCCAGGGAATTTCTTTCTTTCTCTTGACTAAACAATAGTTTTTCTATAGTTGTTGTTGATAAAACTAGTTGACATCCTTTCTCTGCTGTCAAACGTAGAATGAAGTGTGATTTTAGGAAGTGTGGTTGTCCATGCTCCAGATTTGCTATCTTCAGTTCTGGAGTAACGCCAAACCCATGCTGTTAGTCTGAGCGGCAGGTGAAAATTTTAAAATCAACTAATTTGGTGAACTACAAGGGCTAGCTAGAAACTCATGCTTTGGAGCATTGAGAACCAAGTACTTTTCATGAAATATTTTTTCAAATTCTTTCTGTGAGCATGAGTTATTTCAGTCAGTACTCCAAATAAGAATTGCAAGTTTTACATATACGTAAATGCAGGTGTCAATCAATTATATCGCCAAATGTTGGGTGCAAAGGTAGAGGTTTTGATGAAAGTGTTAGCACATTCTGAAGATGTCATAGATGTCTGCCCTTCCATCGCTCTGAATTTTGCTGTGGGGTGCTGGTTCTAGTCAGGACAGAGTTGTCTTTCTTCCCAGGAGCTGCTACGAGGCTGTGTTTTGGGTTTGCCCTGAGAAGAGGACTGACAACGCTGGTGTTTTTTAGTTGTTGCTAAGGTGTGTTTGTAGCAATTCAAGAACTTATTCTCTTCTGATACTGCACCTGTGTTTCCCAACTTTTTCGCTACAAGCAGCACGGAGAGGCCACACAGTCCAGAGAGCTGACCCAAACTGACCAAAAGGGTATTTCCTTCCACAGGACGTGGTGCTCAGTATATGCCTTCAGGGTGGGCCTGGGGGCCATGTTAGTTGGTTTGCTGGGTTTTTGTTGTTCGTGCTCTCGCTCATGGGGCTCACTCTGACTCTGCTGCCATTGCTCTCGGGCTCTCTGGGTCTGACTCTCACTCCTTGTCACCTGGCTGGGTATCAGTCAGCGGATGGTGACCAATTGTATCAGTTGTTTTATTTTACATTATTTTCATGACATATTATTAGTAGTAGTGGTAGTGTTAGTATTGTTAGTATTATTACTAACGCTAATTTATTCCCTTATATTCAATTATTAGATTGTTCTTAGTCAACGAGTTTCCTTATCTTTTCCTCCGATTTTACTCCTGCACTGGAGTGCGGAGGAGATGAGTGAGCGGCTGTGTGGTACTTACTTGCGCTCTGGGATTAAACCACGACATATGGCAATGCAAAAATTAAAGACAACGTAGTGCAGCACCAAATATACCCTGAATATCTTCTAAAATTGCTTAACTAGATAATTCTCCAGATACTTTCTCCATGAATTATTATTGAGGAGTATGCCCTCTGGTCTGTCAAGGTTCCCATATTTATGACAAGATCTACAAAGACTTTCTGTAGCATCTGGAGTATTTGCTTTGCCTAAACAAGAAGAGTGTACTCTGTAGACCAATAACTGCATGGTCCATATGGGTCAGCAAGGAATTCCTCAGCACCCTGGCTGTGTTTACTGCTATATAGTCTAGCGTAGCTCTTTTACAAAGAACATCAGGATCATTGTTCTCATTTTACAGGAAAAAAAACCAGTTGAGATCTGAAGAGGAAGGGGAAGTGGCTTGTGGTTTGTGGCAGTGGCATCCTCAGATGTCAGATGTAGATGGAATTGGATTAAAAATTCCCAAAGTCCTGCTCTGGTTCTTGAAGTAAGCAGGGCTTGCCTCCTCCCTTGCAAATGTCTGCACACCTAAAGTGCTTACATCATTGCTTTTAACAATTCTTTTCAACACTTCCATAGCTCTGCCTAAATATAAATGGAAATGAAAATGGAGAGGGAAGCAGAGAACCTGATAATGTTTAATCTGTGAACCAAGCCATCCACACAGGATAACAAAAGGACAACATGCAAACCTGTAATTTTCCTACCAGAAAGGTCAGTTAAACCAGCTTGACCTTTTTTCCACACACAAAGCAATAAGGTATCAGCCCTGTCTGAACAGTCTTCAATCCCAGGGCGCTCTCAAAATAACTTGGAGATAAAGCACAGAGATAAAAACCAGGAGGTGCTGATGAGCTGGGCATGCAGTTGTTTCTCTGAGATGTTTCCTCAAGAGAAATTTTACATATGCTACAAGTCAAAGTCAGGGGAGAGAAAAATGATATTTCAGAATAACTCCCTGGAGAAATGAAACAGATTAACATTTTATCACAAGTAAGTTGGAAACTATCTAATTTATAGATATTTAGATATAAGCACATGAAGATACTGCTATTAGGGAATTAAAAATAGCAGTATTATCTTTCTACTTAGAGATTCTACTAAAATAACTATAAATTTCTAATTAAGTAGGTGTTAAATCTATGTGACAGTATAGTTAATTTTATTCTTTGGGTGTGAAATCTGAAACCTAAATGTAATAGTAACTTTGAAGTTTGGAGCAAACATCCCACAATTATTTTCCTAAGTAGAATTATATGAAAAAAAGAGTAACAACTGCCACGGAGCAACATAAGCTTAATGCTGCCTTCTGACATCAAGACAAAAGCATTAAACTGTTCAGACTCCAGTACTTGATGCACAGCAAATAATCTTTGCTCTACAAAGCATAAGTGAATGACAAATTCAATCTAACAAAACCTCAAAGCTATCATTGTCCTTCTCCAGCTCCATTCAACACATCATCCAGAAAACAACATGTGCTTAGGATGCTATAAATTGTCAGGAATTAAAAACTGTGTAGAAATCTGAGGTTAAACTAAAAAAACACCGCCATCAGAAGGGCACATGTACAGAACAGTACAGCTCTTTTCATGTTGTGTGTGCGAAAGAGGATTTCGCCATTTTCTTAAGTTTATGTCTTGTGGCAGGACTTGTGTTTTGTCACAAATTTCAAGAATCAAGATACTATCTTTCTCCATATCACTCAAGGCTACACTTCCTGGTCATGTCTGAAGGGTTAACTATCAATGGATTATTACCAAAGCATATACCAATGCATAATGATTTTGAAGATGATTCATGAAGTGTTTATGGCACCAAAATGTGTAATAGATCAGCAATCACCACAAATGGATTTACTTTACTTTAAGCTCATGTATTTCACTGCAAATGGCTTCTGTGCTCACTCACCATTGGTAATGAAATGAACAGCCCTTAAAATGAAGGAATACATTTGCAGAGGCTGTGGACATGTTATGGAAGTTCTTTGCTGCCAAGACATTATGAATTTTTAAAGCACTAAATATGTATGTACTATTTATATCATTCTTACAAATACATGGAATCTTTTATGTTTTGAAGCCCTCAAGTCATTTTTTTTACCACTTTATCTTGATATTTTTCCTTTCGTTACAGCATCTGCAGCAGTTAATTAGTCTGCTGTTCAGAAAAATTATTTTGTCCAAGAAACCATGATCTTTTACCTCCAGTTCATCTCTCACACACCACAGATCTATTCTCTTTACATGTCTTTTCTACTTTTCATGGATCTATTTTCTTTATTATCTTACTTTTTTTAGAAGCAGTAAACCTTTTATTTCTTCTGCTGCAGCAATCATCACTTGCCTATTTGCCCCATATAATTGCAGTATTGAACAACAAATTAGCTCTAAAGACAAGACACCAGGCACTGAACCTAAGGATGTTTCTTTGTCTGTACATGCCCATTTGGTTTCATATGATACACGTGGGCTGGTGTTCTCAGTCTGAAATACAGTTTTGGTGGTGCTGGGCCATATCTTAACCCAAGCACCAGTGCGAGCAACACTTCCCTGAACCAGCAGGAAGGCTGCTGTAAGCTGTGTTTAATTTAACCCCAGGTGTCAAAAGTTATACAGAGGAAAAAACCAGTTTTGTTTCAAAAGTTATACAGAGAAAACAGCCTATCTTCTTGCCTCCTGGGGCTGATTAGATGTTCGGAAGCAAATCATGGACATTCTGCTGCCAGTGTACCTCCCAAATATTTCTAGGTACAGAATTTAGTCCTGCAGCATTTGCAGTTGCTTTATTGGCCTGGGTACCACTGAACAGGCTTCATATGGAGAAGACTGCATGGTCTGGGTAGTTGAAAGTAAGGATGCTAATTTTCTGTTTCGCAAATGCATGTGGGAGAAGGGTCAATAAAAGATTGAAGTGCATGTCCACAATGAGTTTCAAGACCTAAACAGGCTGACAGCAGACAACACAGATGGCCTAGCAGGAAGCTGCAGGAACCTTCATCACTGCAGCCTCTGAAGATCAAGATTGGTATATGAAAGAAGAGGAAGGAAGATGCAAATATTTCAGCAAAGCTGGGGAAACTTCTGCTTGTTGAATAATTTCCTTAAGTGTAAACCCTTCTTCAGGTACTGTTTTTCAGTCCAGCAACTTAAAATAGTTTATTGGTTTGTGTAAGTTTTACACAGCCACACGGAGCCGTGCCTTTGGGGTGTGCTCCTCATTGCCAGCTCCCTTTGATTGTCAGGGTGTCTGCCCCACCTGCACTCCACAAGCTCGTGAGTTTTGCAGTGTGAGTCTCTTACTCCAAGGCATTCCTTCTATTCCAGAATTCAGCAGCCAAGAAAACAAGGTCTTTTGCTGACCAGCTATTTTCTTGCAGAAGACACAAAACCTGTTGCTTTTCATAAGAATCTAGGTGCCTTTTGATTAGAATAATTGAGCATCAGGGTTTTTTCCAACATTATCTAAAAAAAAAAAAAAAAAATTGGAAGTAAACTCTGAAAACATTTTACTTGAAAGGGAAATATGTTTTCAGTTTTAAGAAAACATGAAATAGGCTTTTATGCAGAAAATAAATCTGTTAAAAGATTATAAGAGTTAATCCCTGACTGGGAATTTGTTCAAAACATTGTGTTTCCACAAGCCTTTCACTACCTGCCATTTATTTTGTTCTCTTCTTATTGAGAATTTGCTTTAAACTGGCAATTGTCTCCTTCCAAAGCTAACTTGTTTAAGTGCATGACTAGACAATTACATTTACATTTGGTATTTACTTTGTAAACATTTCCTACAGACATGACTGTGAACTGTGGCTTCATGCAATTGCAACTCCAGGGCCAACATTATTTTTTTATCAAATGCTTTAAATGTACTGTATATTACAAAGATGAAGAAGTAGCAAGATTCTGTAGAACCTTTCTGAAGGTGGTTACGGTCTAAGAGAGATACGGGCAGGTACCTTTGGTTACATCGAGTTTAGGAAAGAAAAGATGTTAATGCGTGGAGCTCTGGACCAGAGAACAGAATATTTGGGTGCTGTTCCCTGCTCTGCCACTGACCCATGTAAGAATATTATGCTGTCTTTGTTGGCTTCTATTTCTCTGCCCATAATTCATCTGTTGTATCTTATAATCAACAATTATTTCTTACTATAGCCAAACCAAAACTTCATCCCCCACTGGGAGCCTCTATATGATAACGATGGCAGACTTTCGAGTAGAGAGTTCTTTTAAGAAAGACATGACTTGCAGTGCAAAGTTCTGTCCTGCGATGGGGACTAAGGGAAAACAGATATGAAAAATAGCCCAAGAGAAACTTCTTGACAGTATTTCCACAAAAGGAAAATATTTAGGTATTGAGACTCCAAAAGACAAGCTGTGATCTAGGCATCTAATATACTCCCATTTCAGTGATCAGGGATAGATGAAGCTAACAACAAACACCTGGATGCGACTTAGTTTTAATCCTGTGAGTAGTCCTTAATACTGCAGTGAGTATTCAGTTCTCAACAGGGATGCTCAAATGCTTAAGATAACTTTTTATTAATTCAGGTCTGTGAGATTTCTGTGTTCTTTGGTAAAGGATTTTAGTATAGCTCACATATATGTGTGAGCTTCACCTGTTTATTTGGTCACCTTAACATAGCTTCAAATTCTTCATTCTTAACGCTGCCAGCTGGCTGGAGGAGTATTGCCAGTGACCTATCACAGACAGGTGAGTGGATATTGAAAAACTATAGGTAAGATTGTGGAAAAAAAAAATGAGATACCTAAAAATTTTGGCAAGTGTACCTTGGCGCTGCCCTGAAAACCACATATATGGCTAAGAGAAGGAATGACCGGCTGGTTCATGTGGGAAGACACTAGGTGGCTCCTTCCTGCTCCTTTCCATAAACCCTGGGCTGCATGGTTCTGTGCAGGTGCCTTTGAGTGTTACAGCAACAGATGCCGATGTTACCCTGAATCAACCAATAGTAAGCTCTATGGGGGCTGGGGTTTACTCCGAAGAACTTCATGGCAGAAAGGAAGCAAGCTTGGTTTGTACTGCATGAGCGTATGTTGTCAAAGGGTAGAAGCTTTTTACATGAAAGTTTGTCTTTCCTGGGTTTTATCAGATCATTCTTATTGAAAATGCTGACAAAGTAGGAGGTGTTTGGCCACGTGACAAACCTATCAAAGTAGTCTGTATCATTTAATCAGAGTACTGACAATTATTTTCTTGTAAATGAATATACAGATTAAGAAAGAGCTGAAGACATTTTACCAGGATTGTGTTTAATTTATAGTAACTAAGCTTCTACTAGTATCACCTTCTCATAAACAGATGATGAATTATGCATTTAAATATCTTCTACTGCAAAAAATAACCAAAGTTACCCACTATAACATAATTTTGTAGCAGTTTAAAGGACTTTATGCTAAAGTTTGGACCTCTAGTTGACATCTGTTGGACACATAAGGCTCACATACCTGTTTTTTGGTTTGATTTTTGATTTGGAAAGCTGAAATAAGAAATACAGGAAACTTAAGGGGTGGATTTAAAGATAATTTACATTTTGATCCAAAAATTAATGTCTGACTAACTTCATACAACTCAGTCATCTGGCAGATTTAAACAATGTGGGGGTAAAGGTTTCCAGCCATTAGTTTAACACTGCTTCATGTTGTTGAGGAAATAAATTCTGAACTCATTGTTTGAAACAACCCAGCCCCATAAACTGGTGTAACTTGGTTAAGGTATGACCATGAGCAGTTTTGCTGAGTTACATGTTTAGGGGATCCAGGATTACACCTTGGGCCTTAAAATAGCAAAAGAAATAGGCCAAGCCCCAAAGCCATAAGTAGAGGCATTGGGATGTAGGTATGTGCTTTTGAGATACTTCTGTACCGTTGCAGATGCGATCTGCAGTTGAACTTAAGAATATTGTGGCTGTATTTATTTTCTGCACAGATGAAAGAGTTTATAGGCAGATTATTCATGCAAAGTTTTCTTTTAAGGAATCACACACATGATTTAAAGCTTGCTTCCTCATTATCACACGTATTATTACTGGTTTTCATTTTCTCTCTCCACACTTGAAACAACTCCCTGCTTCTAAACCATAGGGGGTAGCACATGAGTCTTATCCTCAGACTACCTATACGTGATTGATACAAGTTTACACGTTGAATAAAATCTCAGTGGCATTAATTTATTGTAACTGAAGGTTGAGCAGCACAAACATGTTTGATCGTTAGAGAATTAATACCTAATGTATTGAAAAGGACAAGGCAGCATCCTGACAGGTCTTGGTGTGGGTTTTTTTTTTTTCAAACTTTCTCAAGAATTGCTGCCGTCAGTCTGATTTCACAGCAAGCCATGCGTTCAGGGATGCTGCGACGCTCTTCTCATTAGCCGAGCATCAGGATTCCTGTAAGATCTGGTTTCCCTTGGGAAGGGAAGGGGAGGAAGCGGGCAGGGCATCCCAGTATCGCCACGGGCGTCGTTGCCATCAGCCGTTTCCCAAGTGCCACTTTGTGCGTGTTTACGCATTTGTTTGCCCTGCAAGTGCCACCCCTGCCCGTGCCACCCCTGCCCTCGCCTGCCGGGGAAGCGCACGGATCTCCGGGACAGCCCCCGGGGACCGCCGCTCCGCCGAGGACACAAAGTTGCGACCGAGCGGCCGGTGATTCGGATCGGCTCCGCCGAGGCGGAGCGCCCGGCCGCGGGGGCCTCGCCGCGCGGCGGCAGGCGATGCGGGGGGGCGCCTCCGGGGCACCGCGGGGTGCCCGGGCGCCGCCGCGCGGCCGCCAATCCCGGGCGCGGGCGTGCCTTCCGCCTGCCGGGGAGCCCCGCTCCCCCGCCCGCCGCCCGCGGGGGCTCCGCGCCGCCGCCGCCCCGCTGCATTCCGCCGCCTGCCGCCGCTCCCGTGCGGCTGGGTGCTGCCGCCGCCTCCCTCGGCGCGACCGCCCCCCCGCCGCTCTCCCCCCAGCCCAGCCCGCCCCGCCGGGCTTGAAGGTCACCTCCGCCCGCCCGCCCGCTCCGGAGCCACTTTCCGCGCCGGCTGGCGAGCGGCAGCGCCTCCGCCCCCGGCAAGGTCCCTGTCCGGCCGGTGCCGGGCTCGCGGCGGAGCGGAGCGAGGAGCCGTCCGCTCGCCCCCTTCGCCCCGGGGTCTCGCGGCTGCTCGCGGGCGGGCAGGGCGCCCCCGCTGCCGGTTCGCGGGGAGCCCGGGGGGGAGCCGGGCGGCGGCGGGGGGCGCGGCATGCGGCGGTGAGGGCGGTGGCGCTGTCCGCGGGGAAGGGGCTGCGGCGGCCGCGGGGAGCCGCGTCCCGCTGCGACTTGCCTGGCGGGGCCGCCCGCTCCGGACGGGAGAGGCGCCGCGACCCTTCGCCTCCGCTCGCCTCTTTATGGTGAGTTTTGGCCGCGGCATCGCAGCGGGTGTCGGGGGCGGTGGGGCCGCTCGGCGCGGGGTATCCCGGCAGGTGCGCGGCGGCGGGGACCGCGGCCGGCCCCGCTCCGCCCTGCCCGGCCTGCCCCCGGGAAGGAGGCGCTCCCGCCGTCGCCGGTCGCCGCGGCCGGAAAGTTTCCGGGGTGGCCCGGGCGGAGGGTTGCGCGTCCGCGGAGCGTCCGTGGGCGAGGGGCTCTGGGGGTCCCGGGGCTGCGGTGGGAGCCGGGGGTGGCGGGGCGCGGCGCTGGCCAAGGGGTGCCCGTCTCCCCGCGGCAGTGCCGGGCAGGAGCGCACCGCACCGGCTGAGCTTTCCTCTCGCGAAACGTCGGGGAAGGTGCTGCGGGGCAAACCTGGTACGGGAGGCGGCTCACAAAATAGAAGAAGAATAAGAAAAATGGCCAGTGGGGTTTCAGATGAGTTACTCGTTAAAAGAGGGCAGATGTTTAGCTGCTGGGAAACTACTTGCCTGTAAGTCATAAATATTTACCGATTTTATAGGCAAGTCGTCATAGAATTTTCTCCTGTACGATTCCTTCAGTAAAAAAGTATCAGCGTTGCCTATATGCGCGTTCATTGCAGGTGAAGCAACACTATATACGTTTAAAATGCACAGGCTGTTGTAGCTAGAACTGCCACCCTTCAGCAGAGGCATGGTTTTGCGGTGCGAGAGTGGCACACATTCCCAAAATTCGTGGTGTGGCTGTTGGAGGTTGTGCTGCCAACTTAATGTGGTTCACGCAGATGGTGAAACGAATGTGGTCTGAAGTTTGACTCTGGAGTGATTCACATCAGTGAAGTGTGAAAGATCTTGTCCAAATCTGCAGCTTTTGTTTATCTGCTGTCTGAATTGCAAATGTGGCGTAGTATGTTGGATTCTTAAGTAGTTTAGCGATGACTGGTTTTTTGCTTTAAAGGAAGTTCGGCTTAGTCGAGATGAATTAGATCTTAAAATACAACAGATACTGGAGGTGGTGTCCCAAGAATGTCAAGTCCCTTGCTTCACTTCTCACTCAAGACCTGATGACATTCAAGAGGGGAAAGATACTGTATGTTCCATTTGTCATTTAGAAGTGTGAAAACAGTTGTGCGTGGGGGCTATAAAAGTAGCAGCAAGGTTTTGTCACTCTGTGGTATAGAGATTGATGCTTGTAGGTGTATTACAATCTAAAATTGTAATGGAGTTAGTCCTAATAATCAAGTAGTTATTTTTTAGAAACCAGTCACAGCTGCTTGAGAAAATATACGTTGGGAAGAGCGGCAGGGGTGTGTGTGTGAATTCTCAATGTGCATCTCAATAGATCATTAGGTTTTTAGGAAACTATTTGGTATCATGTGCTCCAGTTATCAGGATTATAGTAGTAATTTAGAATAGCTCAAACTATGGTATTTTAAATTAATTTTAATTTTCTTGAGTGATTTTGAGATATGAGGTTTTGGGAAGCTATTTTTATATGGCATTTCTGAGTGTAGTCCAGATCCATTCTCTCTCTTATGTAGGTTTTAAAGGCTTGCCTACCCAAGTTTCATTTACAGTTTATTCTTCTGGTAAGTACATGAGACAAAGGGATTTGGCATTTCCTGAAATGAAGTCTGTGTTTGTAGTGTCAAGACTGTATTTCTTTCTTCTATTAGTACTGAACTGTCTCTGTAATATAGCTGACAAACGTAATGAATAAAATTTACAGTATGTTGATGATTTTTATAGTTCTTGTAATTGAAGTACTTGATGCCCTTGATGTGCTGAGGATGCTTTTCTGGTTTTCATGAAAGGGTATCCTTAAATGACAGAAATACCGGCAGGAGTCAAGTGTTGAGGAAGAGAGCGGGATTGTTAATTCCTGGATGCATAATGTGATACGTTTCCAGTGTAGGATATGAGTGCACATGCAGGATTACAAGGTCCAATTCCCAGCATTGTGAATTATTATAGCGATGCCTACACACTGCACGCATATGTAATGCCTTAGTAACATGCACTGCTGACTTGCCGCAAAGGAGGGAGAATGTTATGTCCTTAGGCCATGGCTGCCAACACTGGTGGTTTTTTGAAGTTTCTCCCTGCTTCCCAAGCTGCAGTCCTACTCAAAGCCCCTTTGAAGTTAAACAGGGAATAGCAAGGCCAAAGGGAGCTGAGCCACTCATGTAGTCAATCTTTCTGCCCAGGGCAGGATCAGCTCATACCTCTGTCCTCTCTGATGGATGCTTGTGTACTCCTTCTCTTCCCCTTCTCTTACTTTTCTTCATGCTTTTGCTATTTTTTCCTTCATCTCATTTTTGTCTTCTTAGTATATGCTCTTCATTCTTTCTAAAGAATCTTGGCTCATTCCGTCCAGTCTCTCCCTTTGGTATGCCCAGTCTCTCTTCCACTATTTTTTATGGCTTTCTGGGTAACCGACTGCTTCTCTGCCAGCCCTACATACATGCTGGCTTTACCAGGTCTTTGCCTAGTTTTTAGGAGGTATTTAATGAAAAGAGGATCCTTGGTCTCACTTCATGCAGGCAGGAGAGCTTCACCTAGGACCAAAAGAGCCGTTCAGCGTTCGCTTGCAGTGGGGGCAGTTGAGCTAGTTGGAAATGCAGGACAGAAGAGACCAATAGCTAGTTAAACAATTCACCATCGCTAATTTGTCATCTGTAGCTTTGAAATGGCATTGTCTGATATCTAAACCTAATCATAAGCATTCTATACTGTAAAGGTAGAATTCCTAGTGTTGGCCACAAGCAGTAATATTATTTACAGCTATGGAAGGCATGGCTACGTTAAGCACGCGCTTGTGAAAGTTGTAGTAGTCTGACAAAGAAGAATCTTCCGTTATTACAATGGATATATAATACTACAGCTCAGGAGAAATATAGAGGGTGAAAAATGTTTTCCTTTTAATTGTGTTTATTTTGTGCATCTGTAGGAACTCTCTCTCCCCTGATTTCTTGGATCTTGACTCCTTCCCGTTTCATTTGGGAGATAGGATGCTGTTGTCTCATGCTCCTTTGTAAAAGTACTGTATGAATAAAACTGAAGAGTCAGGAAAGAAGCGAACAGACAGGGCTTAAACCAGTAGCAAACAGAATGTTGCTAGGTGGCCTGACTGTTTATGGTCTTAATTGTGAAATCATTTAAATCCGTGGCAGAACTTCTGATTACTTGATTGTTCAGAATTTGAGCTATAATGTTTCCTGACAGCAGAAAATGCTTATCTGTGAGGATCTTTTCCCAAGTAATTAATGGGAAGTCTTATTTTTTTAATTGTTGTTTGTAATTCTTCGCTTAGTTGCTTTTTTTTATGGGTAGTTTAATTCTTTAAATTGAAATTTTCAGTGCTCATAATTATCTTGTAGTGCAAATCCTTCTTCTTGAAAGTATAGTTCTCTCTGAAACTTCATGTTCTGGATTCTTGAATATATTATTAGTAGATACTGTCTTTTATCACCTATTGTGAATGTATGTTTTGTGATTAAACAGGAAGCTGTTTATGAAGTTCTCTGTCAGTATTTATTACACTTTCCCTTAATAACTGTAGTATTTTGCTAAAATTTAATATGCCAATAATTATAACTTAATGTAAATAAGATCACTTCATCTGTGTCCTTTAAGTTAATGCACTGAAAATGAATGTGAACTGACAGGAAATCTTACCTGACAGGGGAAAACACTTCTGGGATGCGGGGATTGACGGTGGTACATAACAGCAATACTGAAGCACATGTAACATTCTGAAGAGCACAAAGAAACAGTTGTGTTTGATTCTCAGTATGGATTACAATTAGATATCCAGAACTTCAAATGCCAAAAAATATGCCTGTCATACTTTGAAATACTAATTTTTGCCAAGTAGGTGTAGTTTAATGTCTCTACTCCTCTGCTCCAGATTTTGTACTTTGCTGAGAACCTGTCCAGAAGTGTGTTTATAAGTGGCGTTTCTAATGAATATTCAGAAACTCAAGACAGTCTCTGAGTTGTGTTATGAGATACTAACTATTTGGCTCTTTTCAAGGCGAAAGAAGCTATTAGGCATTTTGCAAGTATGTATCTTTCAGAAATTTAGAAGTGGTTTGAAGTGTGCCTAACAGCACATGCACACAAATCTAAAGCTCTGACAGTTTTCCCAACACCAGTTCAAAGACCCACAACATTTTGCAACTTTGTACGCATTTTAACATCCCGTGTATACCAACAGCAAGCTGTTATCGCAGCTAATACCCTGAAAGAGATGAGGTTAAAATATAATTCTAGATAGACAGGTGCCTTAGTACCTATCTATGCAATTCAGTGCCCTAAAATAAGATAACTGCCTGGAGTGGGAAACGCTATGCCACAAACTGGGAGTGTCTGTCAGCGGGAGACTGACTGCAGTCTGTCAGGAGGTTTTGTAAAAATGACCGAGCAAACTCATATCCATTAAAATAATTGCCTTTCTGCTTCAGATAGAAAGGCATAAGGGAATGTTGTTACAGCAGGTTGAGCTGAAAGTCTTTGATTGTGTTAAAGGGCAAACATGCAAAACCGAATCACTTCTGAGATAGATGGCATAATGATGACTGGAGGGCCAGATGCAGCTGTTTGTCACCAGCATTACAAGCACTGTAAAAATACACCGCTTTTCTCAGTTTGCAACATGCTTGGTTTCAGCTCTCTGCTCTACAACCCCTGACCAAGAAAGTCTGGGGTACAAAAAGAAGAGGTCGTGTTCCCAGTAAAAGGAATTACAAGGAAGCAGTCTGGAGTACGTTTCAAGCAATTCCTATTTTTTAAGCTTCTCATTGCTAAATAAATGGTAACAAGAGTTAGAGTTAGTGAATCGCAGCTTTCTGCTGTTTTCTAGTTCATTGATCTTGAGTCTTTCACGGTACTAGTTGTGATTCAAACTTTTCCTTTACTTTTAGATATTTATTAATCAATTTTCCATTGAACTTTTTAGAATCTAATGAAGTATGAATACATGCTCACATACTTGCCTTGGTGAGGACACAAGATCTTGCTCTTCTGATTGCTGGTTCCAAGGGTTTTCTAGGGAATCTGTTGTCTCTGAGTTCAGGCTCTGTATTAGATGTGAGTAAATATTGTATCATGAGAACAGTAAGAAGCTAGCCTGAAAATATTATTTTTTTCCTGAGAAATTCAGAAAATTCAAATTTGATGCAGAAAATTTCAACTCTAAATGCATACAGTTTTGAAGGCGTGAGCATGTGAAAATATGGGTAGGAAATTTGGGAGGAGATTTAAACGAGAAAGTGATCCTATTTCAAATCAAAGTATTCTAACAGTTCAAGCCGTTGTAGAGAAGGTGGAAGAACACCTGTATACAGAGGGAAGGAAATGCCATCGTATTGGACAGTTGTACTTGAGTTAAAAATAATGGGACAAAAGTCGTGCTCCATTGAAATCATCACCATCACGTGAAGTAAAACATGATTAAATTTCCAAGTATTGTCCTGGTGGGAAACCCCAAAGCTGTTGCAGTTGGTTTCCTTGAACTGGTGCTCTGTAGTCTGCCTTCGGGCTCTTTTAGGGCTTTTTTATCTTCCAAGTACTTGTAGCTTACACGTAAGAAAACAGTGCAGAAAACAGTTACGTACGTGACACTGGTGCCTTACAAAAACTGACAGTCTATGGTGGGGTGTCTTGTTTTGGTAGCAAGATGAATGTTAAGCCTTTGAGAACCTCAAACAGATCCAGAGCCCTGGTTTTCAAAATCAAACGTTCTGTTGTCTTGAAAAAACACACCTTTTGTATCTCTGTCCAATGTATACAAACTGTTGTCTTTCACAGAAGTAGTTTAGCTGATGAAAAGGCATTGCTCTTCCTCTGGATTAGCCAGTTCCTGATTTTCTGCTTTTATCTCTCCAATTTGTTATTTTGTTAAACCCGTCTTAGATGTCTGATTTTTTTTCCCCCCATATGTTGTAGAGGATTGACATTTTAGTTTGGGGAGAGAGAAACTAGACAGTGTTGAATGGCGCTGATCCAGGAATAAGGCCTGACAGTCTTTGTCAGAGCCAATATTGATATCTTTGTCTGCCCTGGTAAAAAAAAAATCCTCTTTTTTCACAATTAGCGATTTTTCCTAAATTAAGTATTGTGTAATATTATGCAGATATTTTGTTGAGCAAATGAATTTGATAGCAAATGAAGATTCTGTAAGCAGTCCCTATATGAGAATATAGAATGTAGTATTAAGCACTGATTTCAGAATAATCTTCTGCCTCCAAATTTATGTAATTCTGTAACACTGACTTGGGATGCAGCACAGTCTATTCATTCCTTGCCCACAGAGCTTAGTCTTGCTTCGTCGGTGGGAAAAGATGTTGCAGCATCAGTTTTGAGTCATGCTGCTGGGTGGTTGTCTTTGACCAGTGTCACAGGAAATGAGTTGATGAAATGTTGTCTTCTGTTACAATGACACTCTACAGTGAAGCTCTAGGGTTTAAAAAGGAAAAATAAAAATCTCACTCCGCTACAGACAGTCCACTGTGTATGTGAGTAGGTACTTAAATGTCCTTTCCTCCAATGTTGAAGATGAGCTACCTAAAATGTCATCTACCACATGGTGATACCCGTTTTAAGTCTGCAACAATATAAATGCTAAGCAAGTCCCAGAGTGCAGTTTGAATTGAGCCATGTAGACTGACCCAGCAGGAAGGCAAATGGATCTAGATGTCCTCCTGATTTTTCTGTGATATTAGACTCCCTTTTCCCACTCCTTAATTTAGGATACTCTCCAAATGTCTCCTTCTCTTCATGATGACCTCTTCCCTGTTGCCTTTGTGATAATATGTTAGTCTGCAGCTGCCTCCACAGGAGACCGATTGGGTTTCCCCTGGTCATTACAAGTGTTGTAAGCTCTTGCCAAATACCAAAATTGGCCATGTTGCATGTTCTGCGCGCTCGCTTCCTAGTGAATGTCCTCAACTAAAAACCAGGTTATTTCATTATTATTGCTGTCCAATCCCTGACACCTACCCGTGAGTTTTTGATTTACGGTTTTGTTTCATTGTTTATATTTTACAATGTTGCTTTCATTTTGATTCTGTATTGAATCTCTGCTATAACTGATTCTTAAGGATCTTATGCTGCTACGGGAAGAACGAACCATAAAGGCCCGCTGCCCGACTGAGCAGGTTAGGGTTATCTAGTAGCCTAATGCCCAGAGCACGCGGGTACAGTACACAAATAGATCCTTCTGCTTTGTACAAGCCTGCTTCTAACATCGTATGTTCTTTGATGCTGAAGCCATCTTTTACTCCTCCCAGTGTAAAATGCCTTCAAACTGGTCAGCTTTGGTGCTGATGCAATCTTTCATCCTCCCGCTGGGAGCTGGCATATCTACTGAACTATCTGATTAAGCAGTACTTGCTGGGACATGTTTCAAATGGGGTGAACGATGCAGTCAAGTAGTTAGCCTCTTTCATCGCTTCGAGCATAGTTTTGTTTTCAGCAGTGGCCATTTCACTGCAGCAAAGCATGTAATCAACTTCTGGTGAAAACACTTCGCGCTTGCTTTCCTTCGCATGTGGCTAGCCTGAGGTTTTCCCGGTTCCATTGTTTCAGCCCTCATGGTTTCATTCTTGCCTTTGGATCAACCTGAACTTCTGTTTCATTGCAGCCAGAGAACCACCTTTCCTTAGCTGCCTGTCTTTGTTAGAACCTGAGTGGATTTTAAAACAGACACCAGCCATTTGGGTTTCTTGAAGTCTCATTATGTACAAACTTGTCAGTGTGAACCTAAACATTTTATTATGTTCTAAATATGAAGATGCTTTTTGGCTACAATGTATCCAAATGTGTATCACAATAAACTTCTGGTACTGTGATACAGAGTTCTGCAGGGCTGGTAGGGGTCTTAAAGACAGATGAAAAGGATGGTGAGGTCATGATACCATCATCTCCTTTTTCACTAGGTAAAAGCCCTGTATTTAATGAAAAGAAGTAATTCAAAAGAATTGTAAACCACAAACAACTAAAGCTATCACATTTAGGAAGATACAGTTTCCTTAAAGATTTTATCCAAAGCATGCAACTAAGCAATAATAGATGATGTGAACAAGATATTAAAGTCATACAATAAAATAAAACAAATAGTTAAATAATTAGACACAAGTGAGTCATAAAAATCTATAAGAGGTGTCCCTCTTTTTTGTTACAGGAGCCCATAGTATTGTTCTATTTTCGTTAAAAATCATCTGATCTTTGCTTTTGCACTTGTAAGTGTTGTGTTCTTATGCTGAGCTCTCTTACTAAGCTCTGTTCTGCTGCTGCTGTAGCTGCGTGTTAGTTTTGCTTATGACAATCAAAAGAAACGAATGCTTCCCTAGGCAGGTTAAGGGTTTTCCCTGCTAAAAACCAGCACCAGTGTTGCACTATCCATATATTATGGTCTCCATTTGTATGTAGTAGAATTATTTCCACTTTGAAAAGAAAAAATTGCCAAAAAATACTTTCAGGCGTCTCATGGGAGCCATTGTAGTATGTGTGTTTCCTAAGCGTGGCACTTTGCCAGTCCTGATTTTCCTATTTGTTCTTCTCTGTTGGTTCTGGAACTACTGAGGTAAAAGTAGCAATTAACAATTTTATTTTTCCTAGTATTGCAGCTGTCTAGTTCTGCTAAAACTGCTATTTAGCAAAGAGGTAGGGAAGGAAGGTTTGCATGAAGCATTGAAATAACACCGAGGTGTGAAAGAGCTATTGTTCTGAGAACACAAGGATTCAGAATGCTATGGATGTGGTTTGCTCACTATCTTTTTCATAGTTTATTTCTCTCAGTTTGCCTATGACAGGAATTGCAGGGGGAGGGAGGCCTGTACCAGCAAATAACTGCATTGTGCACTGTATCCGATCGCCTGACAGAGAAACCTTTTGTTGTTGTAGGCTTCATCAGTTCTTTTACGATGAGGAATAAAAGATTTGATATACATGTTTGATATACATGGGAAAATCCTTCTTTTAGAAGGATTCGTCTGTAGTTGGCAGTAGTAACAGCAAAACAGGTAAAAATCCAGGCTCACCAGTCAATGGTAATGCGGGCACCAGTGCCTTCATTCCGGTCAGCACTGTGACCTGGGCTCGAATGGCGAATTTATTTCACAGTGGTGGCTGCAGAGTTAAAAATCTGATGACCTTGTCAGGGTCTGCGGCGTGAACTGCGGCACAGTTGATGGCGGGCACTGTAGTCCTGACATTTTGGGGTGGTGGGTTTTGGTGTGGGGTTTTTTATTCTTGTGTTTGGGTTTTTTTTTGTGCTGTTGAATACAATAACAATAATGGGGCATGACTAATTCTTAATATCAGTGTTACTTTATAAACGTGTCTTAAAACAGATGCAGTTCTTAATAAATATATGCAATAGTCAATAGAACGCTTTTCTATGTTTAAGCTTTTCAAGCCGGCAAAACAAAGGAAAACAGGGACGTTTCCTGTGATGTTAAAAGTAACATAGGCTTTTTCTGTTTTCATATTTGTACTGTTACAGAGTAGACTGAAATGTGATTCCAAATTTCTAATGTAAGTATATTCTAGTGGATAATAAGTTGTACAATATTTGAAATAGTTTCACAGCTGAAGCCATTAAATATTTTGTCACCGATTGTACAAAAAGAAAAAAGATTGGACAGTAATTCCTAACGTGGAAAGTTTTTAAGTTTTCTCAGGTGAGAATATCTTTCAAGTTGCTCAAGAGTTGATTAAAACACAAATTAGATTGAAATAATGATTGGTCTAATTCTGGGAATAGTTTTGTTATACCTAGTACATGATGATACTGTTCACAAGAAAATATTACATGCAAGTAAAATAGAAATTGAGAGCAAGTGACCTAGGTGATAAACTCTTCCTTTCTACTTATTCATGACTTCTGTTTGCCAAAAATCGAACTGTTCAGCACCCGTAGCTGTGATTTGCTCTCAGAGAGTTACGCCTTGCTCATAAAGGAAGTGGTGCATGTTTGTCCGTTGAGGTAAAGTTTAGGTGGGAAATTGATTTCTTTATAGCTGTAAATGTGTTAAAATCAAGCGCTGCACATGTCCTATGAGTCGATCGTAGTGTTGTTGTCTTTTAAGAAGCAGATCGTTAGCCAACATGTTTTTCACATTACCAAAAAGATTGACTTGCTGACTTACGCTGTGCTAAGACCTCACATTGCATTTGCTGTTTCTTTTGCTGTTTGAAATGCCATGTAGTTTGGTCTCAAGTTTCATCTTCTTTGAAGGTCTCCAAAGTAACTGTAAAGAGCTACAGTATCTTGCATTTGAATCAATAGGAAATAATATTGATCGTAACAGGGAAGAGGAACGCTGTTGGTGTCTTTTAATCTGGAATCATTTGAGCTCCTCGTGTTACCTCCCTTGTTAATTTTGCCAGCGCTCGTCAGAGCAGTTCATAGTGGAGCTTGAACCATGGACGATAATTGCACTTCGAGTCCCCTCAGTTGCTAAGAGAAAAGCTGCTCTAATTTGCTTGTTTGCTGTTGGGTTTTTTGTTTTGGTTTTGGTTTGTTTGTTTGTTTTTTGTTTAATGTCTCAGGCCTGATATTTGTGCGCTGTGCCCTGACTGTGGCGGTAGCACGTGCAGGGGTGACTGGGGGAGAACAGTGATCCTGTAGCCAAAGACTGGAGTCACATATTAAAGAGTAGGAGGATTTTAGAGTAATACCGTATTCTCCTTTTTTTTTAATTTTCTTTTTTTTCCTTTTTAATAATTTGCTCTGCTAATGTTTAATATATAAGAAGTTTAAATAATTTAATAAACCGTCTCAAATGAGGAAATTGAAAGGGAATTTCAAATGAATGTTGTAACACAGTGCTATTGCAGCTTGACACTTCAGTATGGGTGGTCCCTCCTGGCATGATGCGGAAAGAGGACGAAATGCCTCATCTTAGGGCTGTGGCAGCGTGCACACCTATGAAAGGTGGACAGACTGGCAGCAAGAGAAGCACGACTGATGTCATGACATGACCTGTGTGTTCCTTCCGTAGTTGAACATGTGAATTGGATAGTGTCTGCTACAGAGTATGTGAGTGGTTGGGTTCTTGTGAAACTGCTTATGAATTACTCGCTCTTGTTCTGATGCTGTGTCTGTGTGTAAACACTTACAGCTGTGTTGTTGGGTCTTGCTTTGTGACAGTGGTAGGCAGCCCTGTCCCGTGGCGAGCGCTGGGGAAGCTGTCAGGGAGTGCTTGGTTTTGCATTGCTGTGGGTTGTTTGCTTTGCTGAAGAGGTTGGTGTGTACTGTCTTTTCCCTCTGAGTGGAAGGTTCTATGAACCGCTGCTTCGTGGCTGAGATTGAGGCAGACAAGCTGGTACTGCTCCTCCTTGTCAGAACCATGCACTGGTTTTCTAATGGGCTGTAAGGTTTTTAATTAGACATTTGCAAGGAAGAGAGCTGTATGTGTTTTCATCTTTCAAAACTACTGTCACTTCTTCCAGTATGTCTCAGCTAGAGAAATACAGAAGCTGGTTAGTGCATACAGTAAAATACACAAGTGTATACAGTAAAAATACAGACAAATAGTGGGTGAGGAAGGTGAACTTGATGTCTTCATTTATCCTTTCACATCTGTGATATATATATAGCTAATGAGCTGATAAAAGGACTTGACCTTGCAGCTGACAGTTGATTTGGAAATGCAGAAATATTAAGGAAGGTATTTATGATTTCCATGAAGCACAGCTTGGTAGTTGTTCATATTTAATTATTTTTATCATTGTTTCTAATACTAAACTTATGCCTCAGTATGTATGTGGAACACATCTGAGTTGCTGACACTATGAACTATAATTTTGTATTCCTTTTATTTTGCATTTAAATTATCAACCATAACTTTGTGTTACAGCACACACGAGGGAAGAAATGTTAAGCTGTGATTCCAACAGCAAGTATTAAATGAATATATTGCACGCTTTTCAGATAATAAACTTAGATGTGCATGAAGATTTTCAGAATGTTCCAGTTCACAATGATGCCAAGTTAGGAACTTCTTTTTGGTTTGCGTGGTAAGATTTTGGTAGCAGGGAGGGGGCTACAGGGGTGGCCTCTGTGAAAAGCTGCTGGAAGTTTCCCATGTCCAACAGAGCCAAAGCCAGCTGACTCCAAGAGAGACCTGCTCCTGGCCACGGCCAAGCCCATCAATGACAGTGGTAGTGTCTCTGGGATAACATAGCCGAGAAAGGAGGGAAAACAGAAGAGAGCAGGTTTTGCAGAGAGAGAGACCAAGATGTGATAGAGAGAACCCTGCAGACACCAAGGTCAGTGGAGAAGGACAGGGTGGAGGTGCTGGAGCAGAGCCTCCCCAGCAGCCCGTGGTGCAGCCCATGGTGAGGCCGGCTGTGCCCTGCAGCTGTGGAGGTAATGGTGGGGCAGAGACCCACCTGCAGCCTGAGGAGGACCCCACGCTGGAGCTGGGGGATACCTGAAGGAGTCTGTGACCCCATGGAGAGCCATCACTGGAACAAGCTCCCGGCAGGACCTGCGGCCCGATGGAGAGAGAAGCCCAGGCTGGAGCCGGCTGCTCCTGAAGGACTGCACCCCATGAAGAACTGCAGCCCATGGGAAGGACTCATATTGCAGAAGCTGGTGGAGGACTGTCTTCCGTGGGAGGGACTCCATGCTGCAGCAAGGGCAGAGTGTGAAGATCATCCCCTGAGGAGGAAGAAGCAGCAGGGACAGCGTGTGATGGACTGAGCACAACTCCCATTCCCCATCCCACTGCGCTGCTGGGCGGGAGGAAGGAGAGAAAAGCAGGAAGGTATTTGAGTCCAGGAAGAAGGGAGGGGTGAGGGGAAGGTGTTTTAAGATTGGGGTTTAGTTTTCTTTTACACTGATTTGATTGATGATACATTAATTTTTTCCCCAAGCTGAGTCTGTTTTACCTGTGACAATAATTGGTGAGTGATCCCTCCCTGTCCTTATCTCGACCCACGAGCCTTGCCTTATATTGTGTCTCCACTGTCCAGCTGAGGAGGGGAGTGATAGACCAGCTCTGGGGGGGCGCCAGCCCTCCAGCCAGGGTCAAATCACCGCAGAGCTATATGCATTAACTGGAATTTCCGACTTTTGCATGTTGTTGATTTGAAAGCTGTTGTCTTCTGGACTCTATTCTGGTTATCAAAATACCTGTGCTGATTGTGTTGAGTGATAAGATAATGGATTTTCTCCAGCATATTTACATATCACTTTGAATATGTGGTGTGCTAGATGATTAGTGTGTTACCTTTACGTGTATCCTTTTGCTGTGGTGCTAATACAAATAAGATTTGTTCTTTTAAGTTGCTAACCATTACTATAAAACAATAAGTACCATTATGAACCTTGCCTGAGTGACAGGTATAGTTAAATCTTTGGATAGTAAATTAGAAATACTAGTCTTTTGTTGGCAAAGAAATTAGGGAAATAATTACTTGAATG
The DNA here is from genome assembly GCA_027574665.1 of Rhynochetos jubatus. Classification (NCBI taxonomy): domain Eukaryota; kingdom Metazoa; phylum Chordata; class Aves; order Eurypygiformes; family Rhynochetidae; genus Rhynochetos; species Rhynochetos jubatus. The sequence continues at coordinate 14,330,165 of CM050664.1, read as the reverse complement.
TAAATTATCTGCCCTATCACTGAGCATTCTTATACAAATTAGGCAAAAATAATTTCCTGTGATACTTCAGAAATGAAATATGGAAGAGAAGTGCGTTTGTGTAGACTGTTTAGCTACAGAATGTCACACACACTTTAACATTTGGAAGTGCGGAATGTTATTTTAATTTGTCATATTCAGATACGGACAATGTTAATTTGTTACGCAGCTGCATTAGACAAGTAAAAACATGTTGAGGGCCTTAAATCTTAATCTTTAGAGAAAGTTGTTTATAGGATGCCAGCAGGTGTCAGTGTGTCCTTGTCACAGAGCCCTTTTGTTTTTAAACAATAATTTTCCTTGGCATAAATAATACGGGAAGAAGTATTAAGTGTTGTAACACTATCTTAATGCAGGTCTGTTTAATTGAAATATTTTACTGAAAAGGGATTTTTTTTCTCTTTTGGTTTTCTAGACCTGGGCTGGCACGATATCGATGTACACTATCTTTCACTGTATATAACTACTCATCAGACTGCTTAAAGAACATAATTTAAAATGCTTAGCTAAATGAGGATGTATTATTGATAGTATAATTCCTTAGTTTCTAACTGAGCTTTTTTCTTTCCCCTCTGTAGAACTTTTTTGTGTCGATTTCCTTCATATATCCTGAGGCGTTTTGCAAATGCTGGCGCCGTTCTTTCTGTTCGCGTAGCTAGTGTGTGTGTTTGAACTCTGGTGTGTTTAATCAAATCTCTCTCTAATTTGCAGATTATTTTGTCACTGTTTATACATGATAATCAAAACCAGATGAGCTGTTTCTTGTCTTCCTTTTATTTCAGGAATCAATACTATTGTGAAATGGTGGGGAAGCCTTTCTCTTCTCTGAAAGCACAAAATGATGCCACATAGAAGGAAAGGACAGAGTTCATGGTTGGGAGTACTCACCATATTAGGCTGACCTAAGTTTTTAAACTGGCGACTTAAACACCATGGAAAGTTGCCAGGTTGCACTTTTAGGGCAGCGGGCAGATGGTGCCTTTATAAGGTATGGATGAACAGACGGAACCTGTAGTCCACACGGGGGAAGCTTGCAGCCCAGGGACAGCTAATCCGAATGGAATCCTTGCCTGCGATTATGTTCCACTTGGATTGAACACAGTCTGAGAGATTATCTTCCACAGACGTGACATTAAAACTCCCATTTGAAGTTTCTTGGGTTTGTTTTTTCGCCCTGGGTTTGTCAATACTGTCTCTTTAAGGTGGGATAGTCTTCGCCTCAGAGAAGATACCTCTGTTTCTCCTCGTGTAAAACTGAAGTATTTCAGTCTCAGCCTGATGATTTTGACCATTGTCCATTTTAGCCCGCACCACCACCACCAGAAGGGCAAACCTCCTGAGGTTCAGTTTTGGTTACCTGAAGCACTTGGTGCCTCAATGTGTTAGGGGTTGAAAGAAGTGCTAAGAATCCTGTGTGAAGACACAAGGCCATTTCCTCAAGCTTCCTTTAGGGAACTAATGTCGATTTTGGCCTGGTGTGTTTTTTTGTAAATTGGCAGTCATCAAACACTGTGACAGTTACTTCAGGCATTTTAATTACATTCCCAAGCAGAAATTTATTTAATTCTTTTTTCTTCAACCCTCTCTTCAAGCTCTGTCATCTTACAGAGTTTGTTTTACATGTAAGACCTATTTATTGTGACTTAGTCATTGTTTCTTCTCATCTCAGACTGTTTGTGTGACTTTCAGATCATGCAAATGAGAATCGAGGCAGGCAAACTAGGTAAAAACGATACTGACCTCTGGAGTAAAAAAAAAACCAAAACACCAAACCCAAAAACCAAAATGGCATTACTGAGGTGGTAGTTCTGTGGAAATAAGTCTATTTTATACTCAGAGTGGTTTTATTGCATTTGCCTTTAATGCTATTTCTAGAGATGTTGATAAACACCCCAAATCCTCTTAAATATCATGCTTAAATCAGTTCTAAGCAACTTTTTGCAGATACACTAATGTAATTTAATTCAGGGTTTGGCTTGCTTGCCTGGAGCTGAATGGAAGAAATTAGAAAATTACAGTTCTCTTTTCATTTTAGTGTAGGGGAAAAAAAGAAAGAGAAAATATAGATATTTGAGGGTCTGCATGTATGATGTTTGAAAATTTATTTATCTTCTCTTTTTGTAGTGGAAATAAAATGCAAAAAGTATTTTTTCCACCGCTGATTAAAAAAAAAGTAAGAAGCAGTATCATGTATTGTTTTGACATATTTTTTTCCATGGCAAGGGAAGCACTTTCTAATAGTTGACTCTTATTAACAGCCTTTTGAAAGTATGCCTTTTGGAAGCCTGCCAAATATATGTGTAATTAGTTCCCTAATGTAGCTGGGAGTGCCGTTGCACCTTGGACTCCTGAAAATCAGGTTCTTGGCAAAAATGGGTGGAATCTCAATCGTGTTTTAACGTACTTAACAACAGTCCTAAAAACCCTGTATTTCACTGAAACTCACGTTTAACCAGAAAGACTGTTACTACAATTTCTGTTTTATTGCATACAGAAGTTTTATTTATGAAGATGTAGGCCTTACAAATGGGTAAATTAAGGGAGCTGGTTTTCTTGTGATCATATAGACATATGGCTCAAAATACCAAATGTGAGCATTTACGTGTGGCTTGCAAAGCTCACTCATCCAATCTGCACGTTGACATATGTAAGTTGAGAGCAGATGAATGACTCAGTTGTTCATTTTGTCCATGTACTTCATATGTAGATGTTTGAAAATGTGATCTTGCTGTCAAGCTAGTGAGGAAGTAATACAAGAAACCTTGAAATTAATTTTGATCAGTTGGATATTAATGATGATCTTAGAACTTTTCAAAGTTTTTTATACCTTGCCTGTTTTTTTTTTTTAATACAACGTTTATTAGATTAGAATTTGCACTTTCCTATGCATGTGTATTTGTACTTTGTGGAAGAGATTAATAAGAAGGCTATTCAAAAAAGTGATTCACAAAGCTTCTGACAATACACCCTGTTCCAGATAAGCTCTTAGTAAATGAAGATTGCAGATGTCAAGCCTTGCTTTCAATTGATTTTCATGTTCTTGCACACATTCACAAACACTCTGGTTGTCCACCTGTACTTGGTTCTGGTAAGAAGGTGCAGGTCTAGATCATGATAGATGTTATACTGACACATGCTTCAGGACCCCAACTGTTTGTCTGAACTGTAATAGATATAGGTAGTGGCTGCGGTTTACAAATGGTCTGAAGCCTTGAAATTTCCAGAAAAATGGCAGCTGTTACAATAAGTAGACACTGTCATTCCTCAAAACTTAGTATTTTATATAAATCTAAACTTTAAAATGAACTATAGAACATTTGAAGCTTGTTGGAAGTGTATAGAAGTCTAGATGGATGTGGTTGGCCGTAGTACAAAAAAATCAGTGCAACGTCAAGTTTTCCGCAATATTTCACACATCTAATGTCATCAACTTTGTTAATTTTGACTTTGGTAGCTTCATAAAAGCCTATGAAACTATCCAGAAGGAGATTTTTGTGATATTTCTCGCAGCCTTGAAAAAAACCACAAGGGTTGTAGCTAACATGCCCTCAAATACATTTACATTTGTTGTATTGCAATTCTTCCCAACTCTTTGAAAACATTCCTAGAAATAGATGTTTCAGTAGACTGTTTATTGAAACAAACACATAGGTAGACTTTAGTAGTGTAATCGGATCTCTGTATGCTGAAATATAATACAGCTTAGGACATTTCCTGTAAGAATAGTATGTAAAACTTCCCCAAAAGCAGTGTCTCTTGACTGTGTTCATTAGCAGGCTTGCCAGGCAGAATGTCAAAAAGACTGTGCTGCAGAAGTGCAGTGCAAAGAGTGGCAGGTGTTGATGAAAACGGACAAGTAAATTATTGAGAAATAGTTATCTGATAAGGTAATTGGTGAGCAGACTGAAATAAACCCAACGAAGAACATGTCTCAATATACACTTCTCTTCCTGAAAGAAATGAAAAATGTGATCTTCTTCATGGGACTAAAACGAGGTATTGTAGAGGTGATGTGTCATAGGAAGATAGAATTGATAACTCCACAGGAAACAGTCACAGATGTCATACTTCTAGTTCCCTGGCAGAAGCAGCCCTGCTGCACTATCTTCAGAAATGGATCCTGAAATGTAGCCTGGATTATAAAATCTGTGATATAATTTTCCATATAAGGTGATTTGGGAGGCAGCCTTGAAATGAAAGTCTGGAGAGTTCCTTAATCTGTTCTAACTACATTATTTCATCTATGCAGAAATAATGTGGAGTTGTCGGAAGAGCACAGGGGTTGTAAGGTATTCTAGCAGTAAAACTTCTGATTGCAATTAAGTTTTGACAACAAAATTCAGCAAAAACTTCTAAGCTAAAGATTTGTTTTTAATTTGGCATGTACTTATCCATCCTAATTCCTGGCAGTTTCCTTCAGCAAAGCTTTCCAGGACACGAGGCATATTGTCACCTCTGTGCTCTTCTCGCTTTACGGTCTGGTGCTGTGCCAGCCTTCTCTCAGTTGTGCTGGGAATGGGGAAGCAACCTTCCACACTTGATATCAGTCTCTCATGATCTCACCCAAATCTGTATGTACAAAACCCTACATCCTCTCACTGAATAGGTAACTTCCTCCCTGTCCTCCAGATTTTACATCTGCTATGTTTTCTTTCTGACCATGGAAATAGCAGCTTCTACTGAAGCGTTGCAACTGCCCCACCAGCTGCCCCATCACCTCAGTGATGCAATATTCAGCTGTGCAATGCCTGCTCCACTGCTGCATGCCCAAAGTCCAGATGCTTGCCCCATCTTCAGCAAATTTGTTCCTGAAACAGAAGAGCACCAAGTAAAACCAAGCTGTGAATGCTGTGGCATGAATGCAGTTGAGCTCCAACCACAGATCATTTAGCAGCATTAACAAACAATAGAGACTCAGATTCTGAAATTGCAGGTTCTAGGTAAATGAAGACTACTTTTCCTGAGCACAGATGCCAATTTATTAATTGTGCTTTTATTTGTTCGAATAGAGATCATATGATTCCTGAAGAGAAGACCCCAAAATGAAAACTATAAAAATACTTTAGAAAAGCCAAGTTTCACTCTACTCTTTCTCACTGGGAGGTGTCAAGACTGCATGGTGACAAGACGGTGTGACTCACCATCCCCTTGACATACATTGCAGTAGGTATATTCCTCATGACTGCATTGCTGACGGAAAGCACATGGAATGGTTACAAGGTAGAAAAAACCAACAGGCTTAACTGGTTGGTTGAAGGAAGGCGTTGGAAACATGAGTCTCTTGACATGCAAATAGAGTACAGGTGAAGTAAGTATCAGTAGCATAGGACACATGTCCTACCAGACTTGTAGCTAGTTCTTTTGTTTCCCACCAACATGAGAAAGGTGCACCAGCACTGCTGTTTCTCCAGCAGTAGCAGTTGCTGGGAGGTCAGATTGAGGGTCAGCAGTGTCATTGTGTTACTTGGAGAAGGGAGGCTGTCTAAAACACAATGTTTCTTTTCAACTTACTCCCTTAACACATTGCTGATGATTTTAGTTCCAACCAAACCAGTATTATGGCACAAGGGTAAGGGACTGGCTAGTGTGGTAAAGGTGTCACCATGTGTGGTGGGTTGACCTTGGCTGGTGGCCAGGTGCCTACAAGGTTTGAGATGAAGACAGTGAGATCACGCACCAGTTGTCTTCATGGGCAAAACAGAGTCAACTTGATTTCATTTTTTGGCAATTAAAATAAGAGTTGGATGGCAAGAAAGAGAGAAAAAACCCAAACAAACCCACCTCTCCCCACCCCTTTCTTCCCAGACTCAGCTTCACTCCTTCTGTCCTGATGCCTCCATCTCCCTCCCGAGATGCACAGAGGGATGGGGAGTGGGGGCTGTGCTCAGCCCATGACAGCTCCTCTCGGCTGCTCTTTCCTCCTCTCGCTTTCCCTGCTCTGCCCGGGAATCTCTGCCGCAGCCCCTCCTGGTGGTCTCACCGTTCTCCCCACAGCTGTGCCTCCCTTTCCAGACGGGCCTCTGGCCTCGCTGAGGGGCTCAGCCGTGCGGGAACGCGCCGTGTCCGGCACGGGGCAGCCCCGCCCTCTCCTCACAGAGGGCCCCCCGTGCTGCCGGTGCCTGGGCACGGACACCAGCTACGCCTTGCGTTAGTAAGACCCGTTGGTTTGTTACCTCTCTTGCTGTAACAGCTCTCATCCATTAATAATGATGGGAAGAAAGTACTGAGCTTCAGGAGGCTGGTAACGGTGGGGAACCAGCCCTGGCGGCTTGCCGGGAAAACAGGCAGAGGCCCACGAGCGGCAGGGCCCTTGCTGCTGGGGAGCTGGTCTGCACCGTGTCCCTGTCACAGAGTGGGGTTGGAGCACTCCTCTGGTCAGGAATTACTGGTTGCGGTTCATAAAAGACATGGAGCAGATGGATCTTTAATTCAGGTAGGTGTAAGCTTTATTTGGAGTGTCAAATGGTTTTGGAGGAAACCTTGTTAGAGTTTCTGCCGCGGTGGTCAGGGCTGTGTGCTACCTGCTAGAAGGCAAATTCACGCTTTGACTCTGACTCCTGCGCCCATTTCTAATCACTGAAAGACAACATGTTTCTTTTCACGTTGTATTACTTCTTTTTATATTGTGTTTATTATATTTATACTTGAATGTACAGGTGGGATAGAGACCGCAACGGGAAATACCAGAAATGTTGCGTTTAGTTTTAAATTGAGGACAGACTTCTATTGAGGATGCCGTGCTAGCGAGCAACATAGTGTAGGAGAAAATAAGATTTGTTTTTTCTATTTGTTTACTCATAATTGATGTGCTGTGTTATACTGAAAGGCTTCTGCTCTGCCACGCTGTTTTTGTGTTCTTCGAAAGAATGACTCCACTCATTTTGAGTGAAGTAGGGGAACGGGATTTGCTGACAGGTTTACTTCATCCTGGGAACAGATCTGGGATGTATTCAGTCTAGCTGCAAACGAGGCACTGTTTTTAATGTGAGATTTAATTTTAAATAGTTAAACACCTGCAGGGATGTCTGTAAGCAGCTACTGTTAAAAAAAAAATAGCATATGACATTTATAGTTTTCTCCTACTCATGGTATTGTAGTAGCAAATAAAGGAAGATTTCTCACATAGCTGTTGGCAAACCTTGATTTTTCAGAGTTTAGGCAGTGTTGTTAAGCTTTGTATGTTAGGCTCTTTACTGTGTTCACTGAATTTCTCGTTGAATTAATTTTTTGAGGCTCAGTCCTCATTTAAAAAAAAAAGGGGGGGTACATCTTGATTTCCCAGGTAAGAGAAGCGTTGCTTGTAAGGCTAACATATACAAGAAGTGTGTGCCCATGGATGGATTCTCTGTAAGAGAAAAAGTGATTCAAGATTGGGCCTACGGAGCCCTGATGTAATGGTGCTGCAAGGATAGTGATCTTGTCCAGCAAGTTGGAACCAAATCTTGTGGAGCTGGGCTGTAAGACTATGTTTGTTCATGTCAGAAAAGTGCAGTCAACAAGCCTATTAGGTGCAACTCGGTCCCTTGGAGATGTCATAGAGTGGTACCCTATTCAGAGGCCTGGCTGTCTCTGGTTCAGTGGTTTGCAAGTTGACTGGGTCAGTAACAAATGGAATATCCACCGGGGCTGTGGGAGCCACTCAGTTGCTGAAATGTAAAGATACTCCATCCTGAGGCAGACTCACTTTGCCCAGGTTGTTAGGCACGTTGGTATGTTCTAGCTATAAAAGAACCACAGGAGTATTTTTAGCTGCTGTTGGTATGAGAATGATTTACTCTTCAAACCAGTGAAAGAAGGGAGAGAGAGGAAAAGGTTTTGAATTTTTTAGTAACGTGATTCTGATGTATTGGATAGAAGTTAGGGAGAAGATTATAGGGCTCTCTTATTCAGAATGTCTCATCAAGGTTGTGACTGTTAAGGAAATCACAAGAAATGCATTATCGTGTGTGGCATATGGAAGGAGACTATTAGAACTGAAGGTACCTCGCTTAAATGGAACCAATTACTAATGCAGTTATTTGGAGCTCATTACTACAGTGTGGGACTGTACTCCCTCCCTGTGGTGAAAAGCAGAAAAGATATCTTGTTCTTTTGTTTCATCTGTAGAGGATATTTATCTGTTTTTGCAAATTATTAGGTAAGGCTGGACAAAGTAGTGGGTTTACATTTAGCTGTAGCAGGATATTTGGTTGTTAATATTTTTTCTGACAGCCACTTCTGTGAAGGTTCAGTTTTGCCTAAGCTGTCCTGAGAGGTGGTGTAGCCAGCAAGCCCACCGCCGCAGTGTGTGTGCGGTCTAGCTCACGAGGAGGGGTGATCTGGGATCCATTATATAAAGCTTCAAAAGTGTGATGGGTTTGGTAGCAAGGGATGGCTACAGGGGGTAGCTCCTGTGAGAAACTTCTAGAAGTTTCCTAGCTCCAAGTCAGACCCACCTCTGGCCAAGGCTGAAACCATCAGTGCCTCTGTGAGGAGGTGCCTGGAGGAGAGGTTAGAGGGCAGGCTGTGCCTTGTGGCCGTGGAGGGTCACGGGGCAGCAGAGCCTGCAGCCCGGGGAGGGCCCCATGCCGGAGCAGGCGGCTGTACCCGAAGGAGCCTGTGACTCCATGGGAAGCCCATGCTGGAGCAGGCTGCTCCTGGAGAGCCGCACGCCCCTGGGAGGGACCCACGCTGGAGCAGTTTGTAAAGAACTGCAGCTTTCGGGAAGGGCTCACGTTGGAGAATTGGTGGGGGACTGTCTCCTGTGGGAGGGACCCCATGCTGGAGCAGGGGCAGAGGGTGAGGGTACCCTCCACTGAGGAGGACGGAGCAGCAGGAACAGCATGTGATGAATGGACCACAACCCTCATTCCTCATCCTCCTGTGCTGTGGGCGGGAGGAGGGAGAGAAATGGGGAGCAAAGCTGAGCCTGGGAAGAAGCAGAGGTGGGGGAAAGATGTTTTAAGATTTGGTTTTAATTTTCATTATCCTACTCTGATTTTATTGGTAACAAATTAAATTGATTTTGTTCCCTATGTTCAGTCTGTTTTGCCCGTGACAATAATTGGTGAGTGATCTCTGTCTTCACCTTCACCCACCAGCCTTTCCTTCAGTTTTCTCCCCTCGTCCACACCCCACTAAGGAGTGAGCGAGCGGCTGTGTGGTGCTCAGTTGCTGACTGGGCCACGACAGAAAGGCAGCAAACAGAGCTAGAGCTGCAATGTGTTTTAGTGAAGAGCAGTGTTTTGCATTGCTGAGCAGGTGTGTTGCTGAACTGGGAATAAGCCAGAGTGTTGTCAGGATCCGGCAGCAAGCGATAGTTTGGTGTGCAGGTTGTACACGTGGTGCTCAGAATGGTCAGATCTGCGCCTAGTAAGCTGCAGACTGCAGTGTGAGCGCCAGATGAGCTGGATATTCATAATACCCGTTTCTTCCCTTTGAGAGTAACCTCTAGGATCTGAATCAGTATGTGATATGTTCTTCATGGTGTTGGACCAAAAAAATAGCCAAAAATATTTTTAGGGAGGGCGGTTAAAACAAAAGACTATTTTGTTTCTTTTTATTTTCTTTATTTTTAATTGAGATGTGCACTTCATATGTTTAGGAGGGAATTATTTGAGATTCTCTTTGGATTTTGGGCTTCTAAAATAGTTGGGTTTATCTTATGCTGGGTAAATTATATTCTTACAAACTGAATATAACCCTAAATTTGAATCATCATCAGTTTTCTTCCCTGTGGCATTGATACCCATTTACTACTACTTTCACGGTGACTTTCATTGTGCAGTGGTGAAGGGGTTGATAGCAGTTTGTTTCACCTGTCTGCAGCTGAAGTTTCCTGGGAAAGTTTCATTAACACACTATCATGGTTTAAAAATAGAAACTCAAGAGAATTACTTCAACTCGAGTAACATAATGAATCAAGAAACTTTTCATTTTAGAATTATTCCAAGCACTTTCTCATAAGTTTGGCATCTGCATGTAGATTACTTGCAGTACTCCTGTTCTTGATTCTTCTTTGCTGTGGAATTAAACCCCCCCAACATTTAGTAAACTCTGAAATGAGTTTGTTGCTTGCTGTGTAGGTAGCAGTAACGAGCAGGGTGAAGCAGCTGGATTATCTGCAGTGCTCTGTGCATTGTAGAGCATGATATGAGCGATTTCTCACTCCCAGTAGCTAGCAATGGGGGTGCTTTTCAAGCCCCAGTTGTGTTAGAATTCTAGGTAGGAAAAGTTCATTTCTCTCCAGCCCCAAAAACGTAGTACATATTCTTCATAGTATGTTGTCAGGTAGACAGCTGTCTCTGTGGAAGCACTACCAGAAGCTGTTCTACAGTGTTTAGCTATTAGTAATGTTTATAGTAATTCTACCAAAATGTTTGTTGATGTTTTAAATGCTAAATAAATAAGCATTTCTTTACTCCTCTGTTAATATAGTGACAAGCTGTTAGTTTCTTTCGAAACAGAATTCCAAGGAGTTCTCAGTCAGCTGGCTAACTGAATGGAAACTCACCTTTGAAAATAGCATTTGCCTGCTGGCTCACCAGTTTGCAGATATCTACTACTTATTTTGGTCACCAAAATCTTATTTTTCTTTTGGCCATGTTTTTTTGCTTGGTGGTGGTTGTTTTGTTTTGGTGGTGTGTGGGGTGTTTGGTGTGTGTTTGCATACAGCATAGCTTTAAATGCATCACAGACTGGTTGGGATTGGAAAGGACCTCTGGAGGTCATCCGCTCCATCCCCGTTACTCAGGCAGGTCTGCCTAGAGCTGGTTGTCCAGGACCGTGTCCAGATGGCTTTTGGATATCTTCAAGGATGGAGGCTCCACAACCTCCCTGGGCAACCTGTGCTAGTACTCGTTCACCCTAATGGTGAAAAAGTGTTCCCTGTTATTCAGAGGGAACCTTCTGTGCCTCAGTTTCTGCCTGTTGCCTCTGGTGCTGTCACCGTGCACCACTGAATGGAGCCTCGCGCCGTCTTTTCATGCTGCCTTCAGATTTTTGTACACCTTGATGAGATTCCCCCTGAGCCTTCTCTTCCCCAGGCTAGGCAGTCCCAGCTTTCGCAGTCTTTCCTCACAAAATAGATGCTCCAGTCCCTTATACATCTTTGTGGCCCTTTGCTGGACCCTCTCCGGTAGCTCTGTGTCTCGTACTGGGAAGGCCACAGCTGGACACAGCACTCCAGCTGTGTCCTCACCAGCACTGTGTAGATAAGGGTCACTGCCCTCGGCCTGCTGGCAGCACGCCTGCTGGCAGCACTCCTCCTGACGCAGCCCAGGAGGTCTGAGCCTTCTCTGCAGGAAAGGCACATTGCTGGCTGTTCAGTTTGGAGTCCACCTGGGCGCCCGGGGCCTTCTCTGCAAAGCTGCTGCTGGCACATTGGCTCCCCACATACGTTGGTGCGTGGGGTTGTTCCTCCCTGGGTGTGGGACTTGGCAGTTCTGTCAGCCCATTTCATCTGCCTGTCAAGGTCCTTCTGGATGGCAGCACGACCCTCTGGCGTATCAGCCACTCCTCCCATTTTTGTGTCATCAGCAGACATGCTGAGGTCACGCTGTGCGGCACCATCGCCATCATTAATGAAGCTGTTAAATAGGACTGCACCCAGTATTGGCTCCTCTCACTGTGAAGTTCAGCAACAGCTTTACGCACAGCTCAGTGGTACTCCAAAAGTTACCACCATGCTTTGTTATCTCAGCCCAATATTACCTCCTTCCGCCTTGTCAGAACTGTAAATATGAATCTGTAGCTGGAAAGGGAGCACAGTAATATTCCCTTACTTCTTCCTGGCATCTTTGTAAAATGGTGAGGTGGACAGGTGCAACAACCCCATTACTTGTGCAGCCATACAGATTTTTCATGAAACAGCAGTCTCTTTATCCTACCTTACTGCCCAGATGGCTAAGTATATGGTAGAGCAGAATTAATAGATGCTGGGGAAAGCCACCTCCATGTGGAACAGATAGTAACGTTGGCAACCAGTCAACAAACCCTCAGGAAGGTTGTGCCTGAAGGACACCACTGTTGGAAACACAGAGGAAGATATATTCGTGAACTCAAGAAGGGAACACAGAGGATGCATTATTGTATGGAATGATGAGATGACTGACTAATGAGCCTTGAGGGGCAAGGAAATTGGCTACAAAAGCAATTAAATAAGCACCTGACACTCCAATGTACTCTGTAAAAACGCTAAGCTCTTACTATGTTGAGTTAGCAAAGCAAAACAAGTGGCATTTAAGCACACAAGTTACAGGAAAAAAACTGTTAAACAGATTTTTCTGCTGAAAGTGTGTTAATAAATGCTTTTCTTTGTCAGAAGGTGTGATAACACATTGTAACATTAGCATGGTAAGTCACTGGCCACAGTTTTTGTTAGTTATTCTCTGTATTCAAACCAGTATGATACTCTATTAAAGCCCTTACTCTGCTTTAATCATGATTGTTAAATACTGTTAGGTATCAATGGCAATTTTTTATTTTTTCCCTCTGGGGAAAAATCTGCGTAAGAGCCCAGATTTGAGTAACAGAAGGGTCATGTTGCATCAAGTCTGATGAACCAACATATGATACATGTTTCTGTAACATAGTATGACCTCTGTAAAATGCACTTAGACAGGTGGTGGGTCGGTTTGGGCACGGAGGAGTGTAGTCTGCCTACCTATGAACCTTCAAGGGAAGGAAACTGCAAAAGCAGTTTAAATGAACACTTGTCACTTTGCCAGATTGAGTTCTTAAAGTAGCTTTACTGATTGAAGGATTCTGCCTTGCTTAGTAACAGATAAATAAGCAACCTGAAAGGCCTCTAGGCAAGCTGGAGCAAAAGGTTTTCCTTCAGGCTTAGATGGTTAAACTGTGTTATGCCAATTCTTATAACATGCCGCTTCAGTGTACAAAAATCTTGACCTTGTGTGGTAAGGAGAGGGAGTTTCATAGGCTTCTGCACTGACAGAGGGGCCTTTTCCTACAGGAGGGAACTGATGTGAATTGTTTTGCTCAGGTTTCTCTTTTCAGCGTACTTCCATATCACTTGGTAAAGTATTTCATTTGTAGTCCCACGCAGTGGAAGCAGCACCGTTGGAATTCTGCTGTGAGGTAATTCTGGGGAAGCCTGTCAAGGTCAGGTAGTGGTTTGTAAGGCAGTCTCGCGGAACCGAAATTGAGGTATTGCTAGGGGTGATCTTTAGCACTGTTTTCAGTAAATCTCTAGCAACCTTTTCCGTGTAAAGGTACTGAGTGTGTCACTAATTTCTTTTTTCCTGATAAATGAGTGCAGCTAAAGGATCCTCATTTAAGAAAATGGTAATTTTGTCTGTTGCAGTTGTAACTATGTATGACAAGGAGCTGAGCTAGGTGTTTGAAGCAAGTGGTTTATCTCCTCTGTAGCCAGCTGGAAGCAAAGAAATTAGATTTTGTTTTGTTCCTTTGAGAATTACAAACATGGCTTAAGTGTTGAATCACATTAGATTTGTTATCAGAAAATCATGCTTGGTAAAGGTAGTGTAAAATTAGTCATATATTCATTTCTCATTGACCTTATTAAAATCGGATTCAAAAGGCCCCTTATATTTGGAGTTTACAATATGTACTGCTCAACCCCTAAAATGTTGTGTGAGGCATGGATTCTTAACAGGATAAGATTCTAGATTTCTGATCTGAAAGAGCTTTATTATGAAGTGATATATCTGATTTTAGAGACAGAGGTGGAATTGGTGCATCTGAAATGAATGAATAATATATGAGGATTGATACTAGCTTTGCCTCATGAGTTGGCCTTACTATTTAGCCTTAAGCAGAAGCAAGAAAGGTTGTTAAGGTAGAAAGTTAAATATTTAATACTAGCCTTTGTGCTGTACGTTCTTCTTTTGTTGTATTCATGGAAATATGTTTTGGAACTGAAGGAAAAATGTTATTTATATTACAGTAGCGACAGGCAGGGCATATTTGATTGAGGCATCAAAATGCTAGACTTCATAAAACACATGAGAGAACTCCTGGATTAGTCTTACAAGTTTCACCGTTATCATCCCTTTTCTTTTGGGTATGCTGCGTCTCACTTTGATTTTCATTTAGGATTTACCTGTGACAACTCTTTTTCCTCTTCATAATGAGGTAGACAACCAGGTAGCAATAAGGGATGGTTGTTTTCCCAGTAGCAGTTTTAGCTTTCCAGCCCTCTGAAATTTATGCCATCAGTTATAACACACCTGATGTAACACACATCTTGTGTGCTGCCTTCATCATTAGATTTTTTTTTTTTTTTGGTCATCCTCTTGGATACTATAATACCCATTTGAATTTCTGTTTTCTTGGCAAAATGGGAATTGGACATTACACAAAGGAAGAGGCTTGAGCTGGAGTGGATCTTTGGGTGAAAACATCAGAAATTGTTAGAAAAAACTGAACTCAAGTATTTTTTCCTTTCACCCTGGCAGATGACGTTAGAGCATTGTGTTATGTTTGAGATTTTTATTGTGTGATTTGTCGGTGATGAGAGAAGGTGAAATCGTGCCTGCTTGTTTGCAGGTGCACACATTGCAGTGCTGTTGCACGTGTGTCCTGGACTGGTGATCTCTCAGGCTATGTGGAAGGGTAGATGTTGTTTCATGGCTTTTGCTATTCAGCTGAAAACAAGAATTAAGTAGAGATTCAGATGTTTTGTTCTTTAAAGAAGAACAAGGAAATAGTCATTACAAAGCTTAGCAATTTTCCCTTTGGAAGTTTAAAGGTTTTAAAACAAGTTTTGATGCTTCCATCTATCCACTTCCTCACAAAGATGTAGTAAGAGCTTGGCTAGTTGGTGTGGCCACAGATCTGAGTCACAGGATCCCCGTGTTACTGGGCACTCTCTCTGGTAAATGCAGTGCTTCATTTCTTCTATGGATCTCTGAGAAATTTTGAGCTAGGTTTTTCTTCTAAGACCTTTCATATGAAAAAGCCATTTTAAAGATATTTTGGAAGTAACCTATACACCACCACCACACCACACACACACCCCACCCCCCCGCGCCTCAATTCTCTGAGTTTTAGAGTGTACCCAGTGACTGAAAGAAGTAGGGATGTCCTGATCACACCTGTGTCTTGCTTTGGACTCAGGTCAGAAATCTGCATCTAATTATGCTGGTGATGTAAACAGGAGGCAGTTACAAATACACACATTTTTTCCATGTTCATGCTTACTTTTTTCCCCTCTTATTCACAGCTTGGAAAAAACCACTGTGTTTGGAAACTGAATGCTACCAAATGCAGTTGAAGAGTTGGTTCTTCAAAAAAATGGTTTGGGTAAGAAAAATGTAGCCCTGGAATTTGGAAAGGTAAATAGTGTGAGAACTAAAACTGCTGCAGGACTTGCTTCCTGGGGCTGAACGGCCAACTCCAGAGCTTCTGGTGCTGCTAGTAGGCTTGGCAAGTGCATACCATGTAGACCTCAAAAAACTTAGTGTGATTTCACTGAGGTTCTTGGAACATTATTGCTAGTAAGAAGAGCATTTTTTAGGTTGCTTTTGCCTGAAGTAGAGCTGACCAGCAGCCTTAGGCAGGCATTGTAGGCAAGAGTGGTAAAAGAAAAAGTATGGAGCTTGTGGAAGACTGTAAATGAATTTAACTTTTTCCTAATTGTTTGCTGGACATTTTTGTTTAAGGTTTTTAAGAAAGCTAGTTCATCGACCACCCTGAACAGAATGATGAAGTAGTAGTGTTAAAACTGTGGTTTAGATTATATAGCACACAGAATGCAATTTTGTAATTTTTTTTTAATATAAAATCTCTTTAGAAGTGTAAGAAATAAGCTGTGACTTCAGTGATCTTCCCTATTCACTAAACCTGGTGTATATAAAATATTTAAAGCTGGAGGTGTTGCTAACTTTAAGCAAGAAGCAACAGGAGATAGGGTAGTCTGGCTCAG
Organism: Rhynochetos jubatus; assembly: GCA_027574665.1. Lineage (NCBI taxonomy): Eukaryota > Metazoa > Chordata > Aves > Eurypygiformes > Rhynochetidae > Rhynochetos > Rhynochetos jubatus. The sequence continues at coordinate 14,314,240 of CM050664.1, read as the reverse complement.
GTGTCCCTCATACAACCTCCTTCATAGGTTCTCTAGTTTTCATCACAAAGTCATGGTAAGAGTGCAGGCTGGTCCTTGCATGTCTACATCACAGAAGCAGAAGCTGAGAGTTGGATTTGCATAGCCTAAGTAAGGTTTTGTACGTGGAAATAGAGAGAGTCAGTGTGAAAGTAGGATGTCTGAAGAGCTTTGTGCTTACTCTGAAGTGTGGACTTGCCAAGTGGAATGTAGGGCCAAACCCTCTCTTGTCTGTGCACTAGTGGAAGAGGAAACTGCAGGAAGATGGACTCTCACCTTTCTGACTTGGGGCTGGTGTAAAACTGCCTGCAGTTTCTCAGATACTGCTGAAGCTAACACCATCTGAAGAGGCAGTTTGGTGGTCTGTAGTCGAAGATGTTACTCTGAAGTTAGTTTTCTAGTGTCAGTGGTGCTTCTGCTCCAGTGCACATCTTCAAGAGCAGCACAAGGCACAACAAAAACATGCTTTTAAATGTGGAAATGTTTATTTTCTCTAGTGGTATGTCTTGGAAGTAACAGTTTATTTTTGCAGTGACTTCACCAGTGTGGTTAAGTGACTTAACCAGTTAAGTCCAAGGCCAGGTTTAGGGTTGGATGGGGTGCTGAAGTGCTTCACTGAATCACGACCTCATCCAAGTTCCCCAGGCTGAAACAGTGAATATCAGCAGCAGCTCAGTATGGGCATAAATGAGGGTTGCCCAGAGAAGCTGTTGATGCCCCATCCCTGGCTGGATGAGGCTTGGAGCAACCTGGTCTAGTGGAGGGTGTCCCTGCCCATGGCAGGGGGTGGGACTGGATGATCTTTAAGGTCCCTTCCTACCTAAACCATTCTGTGATTCTACGATTAGTATGCACTTTTCCTGTGCTTCTGTCAGTGTTCAGCAAAGTAGGGTGGTATAACATGAGGAGTCAAGTTCTCTGAGTGTAAGGGCATTTGCATTTTGTTTGTTGTTTATATCAAGAAAAACTAGAGATAAAAATAATACCAGAGTATAAGCATGCTACTTTACAGTTTACAAATCTTTGTGCAATATCTTAAAAATAAAAGAAAATGTGCCTTAAGTATCTCATTATAATTTAGATTAAGTACAGATATGACATTTTATCAGTATGCATTTCATGCTTTTGCATAAAGTTGAGGTATAATTTGTTGTTATAAGTTTTCCAGGGTTTTTAGGATTCTTGCAGGAAAAAAAAAACCAACGCCTTCTCCCACAAGTCCGGTTACAGTGGATTGTGTTAGAAAGCAAATGAGATGGCAAAGTGATGGTGTTACAGGATACCTTCTGATGCTGTTTGTGCTTTAAGTACATAATTTATTTACAAGTTGAGTGTTGTAGATTAACATGTGTGCTGAGTTGGTTTGTGCAGAAAAGATTACATTCCAGACCAATAGCTGAACAAATAGTAGAGAAATCACAAGTAATGTGTGTTATTCTTAAAATGCTAATAATGTGCTTTCAAAGACCCAGAGGAAGCCTGTGTAATTAGAAAATTGGAAAATATGTACTTGAGTATCTCCTACTCAACTCTCCTGTTATGCTTGCATTAAATTAGAATAACTGTGAAGGAGTATATGCTATCAGGAGATGGATCTGAAGGGCATTTTTTTTTTCTTTTTTATATAAGCATTTACTGGATAGAGGTCACATTAACAGAATTATAGAAAATTGATCATAAAACCCGATATTTTCTTTAGAATAAAACACTTGCATCCTGCGACTACAAAAGTGGAAAGCAAGAAGTTTGAAATATTTTAAGGAAAACCAATTTTGAGATGACAGATAAATGTATGTAATAGCAGGGGTGCAGGACCTTGTGAATGTGAGGGAACTCAGTTCAGACCCAAGTCTCCTGGTAGAGTATTTTTTCCTTTTATATTGTTTTTTCCATGTTTGCTTTGAGGTACGTTCTGTAGCAGCCATCTATCAAAATTAGAAACGTATCGGCACCATATGCTAATAGACTTGTTGTCTAAATAATGTGTCTTTCATAAGTGCAGTTGACTTAAGGATCACTTTTCACCACTTGGAGGGCATTTAACTATAATTTCAGAGTTGTAAAGAGTGCCCTGAGATGCACAGTAATTTGATGGGTAGAATAAAAAAGATTTTTATACAGTGGGTATAAAATTATAACTATTTCTTCCTGTGTTTACTGATGGACAATTTAGTTCTCGGGGGGAGCTGAGTCTCCAAATTTCTGGCATAAATGATTATGTGCTATACATATTCCCCACAGTATTCATTGCCTTCCTAGCAAATGCTCCACAAAACAGAAGTTCAGTTGGCAGGTTCACTCTGAGCAGTAGATGTTCAGAGGAGGGAGCATTTGCTTTTTAAGCATCTACAATAACTGGGGCATACTGTAGTCTACATTCTTTTTTCAAATTTTTTTTTTTTAGTCTTTGGTTGGAGTCTTGCCAGCTAAGGGTCTAGGTCCCTTCTCTTTTTTTAAACAAGAGTAGGGTTGGTAACTGTGCTCTCTATGCTACAGCATGCAGCATCTACTGTCATATGCTCAGTTAAAAATGCATTGCAAGCAACCTGGTTTGTCTCCTTTTCAAGGAATTCTGTACTTCATTTTAATTATGAAATTGTCATAGGTGGAACTTCTCTTAATTGTCTGTCTTTCTGTCTTACTTTCCCCTTGCCCCCCAGTTAGATTTAGATTTGAGTACTTCTCAGTTTTTCATGCAAACCTATGACTAATACTCTCGGAAAAACATCCATGAAAGATTTAGCTCCCTGAACTGTGATACAGACAGACTCTAAGCGTCTTAGTCTCAGGCTTCCAGTTTTTACTTTAAAAAATAAGGATTATCTTAACTCTCCTGTGGTGCCTACAATTGCCTGTCTGTGCATACTGAGAAGTAGCTGTATTTTTTGATATATATGTGAATTTGCGTGTTTTACATCTGTGTCCCACTGGCAACGAAAATCTAGGTAGTTTTCTAAGTAAATCAGGTAGTGAGGCTGGGGTGGTATGTTCTGTGCACACAACATAGGTAAATGACTGGTTTTCTAAGAAGCTCTTACCTCAAGGAGTATTTTGTGGTGTTCTTTTTTTCTGTATCTGGCTGGAAGAGATGGAAGTGGCAGTTGCAGTTCTTGTTCCTACTGTACCCTAATGGCTTGAAGATTTGTCCAGGGATTGGATGGAAGATGCATGTTCTGTGCTCACCTTCTGTTGGAGGAAAAATATTGAACTTGCACCTTTGTTTTCCCTAGAGAGATCCTAAATCCTATAGGCTCCTGGAAGCCAGGGTGGTGCAGTCCTCTCCTATTGAAGCTACATCAGCTTGGGGGGTGTGTTTGATTTATTTTGTATGGTAAGTCAGCAAGTGCTGGAAAAAGTATAACTTCATGGGCTTTGGATGGTGCCTTGTAGGACTGGCAAGAGTTTTGGCCCCGGTTCTCGGGATAAATCTGTGTAGTTATCTGATGGTTTTATTTAAAATCAAAGATGGAAAGTAGAGCGTGGTACTCTGGTGCCTACTGAGGCAGTAGCATTTTCTGCTGTACCTGCCTTGTCTTTCACAATGAATCTTGATAACACACCTTTCTTCTTTTCTAGCCAAGTAGAACAACATAAAAGGAGAAGTGGAAAATCTTTTCATCCAGGTTATTGTACAACCTGTAGCTAGGAGCTGTCCCCTAGAAAGTTATAGGTAGAATTCTTTTTGGACAAAGAAGGGAATTCAACCTAGATTTCTTAATTACTGGATGAATGCTCTAACCACTATACTGATGTACAGTAGGTTTGGGGGGCGGGGGAGGGGGGGCAGTTGAGTTTTGAAAGCCTCAACAAATCCTCAGCCACTGTCACTGGGGAAAAAATGTGGATCAGAAAATGAGAGACTGTAGGAATATATCTTTATACGTTCAGAAAGGGAATTCAGTATACCAATATGTGACATTTTAAAAGAAATATATATATGTTTTTGCATATAATCTATATGTAGAAAGACTATATCGTTATAAATCCTTGTTGCTGAAAGATTGGACAAGGAAGGAGCTGCAATGCCTTTTATGTTTTTTAATCTCACTTGTACTGGTATATATGAAAGCTGTGAATGACAGTGTGCATGCTACAATTGCACGTGCTTTATTTCTTTTCTCCAATCTGTCATTAGTGAATGAGATAAGTGAGTAGGAGGACAGACTGAAGTCAGCCTTCAGAAATTACTATCGTATATAAGTTAGAGCAGGGGAGAGACATAGGAAAGCTGTGAACTCCTTAATAGAAGTTCATGGTTTTCAACGTTTCATAATTCCTTTTGACTCAGTCATCTGTAGCAGTTGTATAAATTACTTCTAATGATACAGCATAGCTGAAAAACTTTGTTTTTACTTTGCAGTGCATCATTATTAGCACTGAGGAAAAAACCCTGTATTGTTTGGTCTATAAAGGACACTTAGGAAAAGGAGAGTGAATTCAGATCAAAAGAGAAGGAAATTTAAACCTTTGCCACAGATGTTTTCTTTAGAAAAGAAATGTAAATTGTCGCTTTGCAAAGTGAACTAAATGGAACATCTGTGAGTTCTTCTTTTCATTCTTCAAGACTGAATTATCTTCTGTTTCTACTAGTCTTAGAGATGCATATTCATCTTGATCCTGCTTCAATTGCCTGTTAGCTTCAGCAGTGCTGGACAAAGCCTGTTATGAGAAGAAAAATTAAAATGTAGTTGAAGATCATCACTGTATCTCAACCTGCCTTAAAAATCTACTGGATACTACAGGTTGGGTAGCAGTTGCTGGAGGAAACATCCTCACAGTCTGAATGTCATTGTGAGGTTGCAATGCACAGACAATCTGTCTATTATTTTTTGGTAAGTGGAAAGAAAGTAAGAAATGTACGAAAAAGCTTTTGTGTTGTTATTGGTTTCATACAATAAATAAGCCTTGATTAGTTATGGTTACTCAGGTTTATATTAAAGATTCTGTCAAAGCTGCAGCCCAGAAAGAGAGGAAAGAGCTTAAAGTGATTAAATCTGGTCTTTATTCTTTTGATTCTGAAATAATTTGAGCCCTCCAGAATAATTTGTCTAGCTCTTGAGCAATTACAGCAGGTTCATCAGGTTGCTCTACGCTCTTTGATGGCATCTATGGAGCCTTGCACAGCGGGGCTGTGCTCTCAGTTTCTCTTCCCTGAGGAGTGTTTTCTCCTTAGCCTGTTCTTAAGGCAGAGCTTAGGAAGAGCTCCCCAGGACTCTCCTGTTGCTCCCCATGGTGCAGACACAAGTTCCATGGGGTGTGAGGGATCATGTGAAGGCTTCATCTGTGTCCTTAGCTCAGCTTCCTTCTGTGGCAGTTGCTTGTATTGGGTGTCTGAGTCCAGCTTTTGGTAGTGGGGCAGGGGAGTGCTGCTTACTGACTCAACGCTGCTAGTGGTGAGGAGTTTTCTCTCTTGCACCTTCATCTGCACTAGGTCTTAGGCTCAATTTAATGGTTAAAAATTACTTTTTTGTGTTTTCCTTTTTTCCCTGCCTTTTACCATTGAACTTCAAACCCGGATAATTGTATTTTGAAACCAACCTGCGCTGCATAGATACTGTGGTAAGAGAATGGTATGGTCTGCCCTGGCAAAAAGTGTTCATGTCAGAGTAAGGAGCGGTGAAGAGGAAAATGTGAAGATAGAGAGCAGACCTCCAGCTTTTCCACTCTTGCCCAATTCCACTCTTTAGTTGGGTAAGAAATGGATACCAAGTTAGATCCAGCTTAGGTCCATTGCCATTTCTGACTTGGTGTTGATGCTGTACCTTGTCAATGCAAAGAGAGTGGCACAGGAGAAAGTGTGAAGCGGTTGAATGCTGAGAAAATGAAAACCAAAAAGCAAATGTTGGTTGATAGTTGCCTGCAAACATGGCAGCACTTTGTCCCGAGCCCAGAATATTCTGTGTCACTACCTGAGAGAAGAAAAACTCCAGAAGAAGCCCCTAAATTCTTTCTTTAACTAGTGACAAAATACAGTTTTCACAACAGTATTAAAAAGCAAGGAAATGTTACCAACTCCCTGGTCTTGTAGGTGGGGTCATTGAGAAGTTGTACCATGTTTTTTTAAGGATATGGAAGCAGACCCCTGCATGGCAGGCACTAATCTCATGCACAAGCCACAGGAGGGATGTGCTACAGCAGTAGTATGGTTGGCTATATTGCCTCTAATTTCCATCCAGAGCAACATCATAACTGTTAATATTCGGCTGCTGTCTGGTTATGTTAACTACTTGCAAAATTTTGTTCCATGGTTCCATATTGCTGCTTTTCTTTGCAGTGGATGAAGAACGCTGTCACTTATTTATGCCTTGTCTTTGAGCAGTTGAGGTCTGTGCAGTGACCGTAAAGAAACTGAATTTAATCCTTGTTAATCACAATGTTTGTTGTCCATATGGTTCTGCTTTGTACAGTCAGTTTTATTTTATTCAATGTCACTTTCTAAATTCTTTTCCTAGTTCTAATGTAGGAGAATTGTAACATTCATTTTGGAACAAATGTGCAATCTTAATCTGATATGTAGCTTTTGTATTTAAACTTTTCTCCTTGATTTGGATTTGAAGGTCTTTCTTTTCATGTTATTTAACAGGAAAAACCCAGTTCTGACTATTTTTTCTAGACCTTGCAATATTAATTCAGAGAACATCTTTATTTGAAAACATTTTACTTCTGTGCTGTATAACAGATTATTTTTTTTAAAGCACTTAAAACTTTTTTGAAAATAAAAAGCATTCTCTATCTACAACTAAAATAAACAAAAATAAAGGCAACATTGTAGATGTTGAAAAAATTGTTTTGGTGTCTGACCTGTGCTGATGGTGCATGCAAAATCTGACAGGGATGGGGTGTGTACGTATATGCCACGTAGTCACCTGTATAAAAAGATAAAAAAGCTTAAGTTTCTTTGTCCTTTTAGTTTTACTGTTTATTACTGGAGATACAGGGGAGGAATCCTTATCTTCTAAAAAAAATATGTACTTTAGGTGGCTGCAAAATGATGGTGAGTGCTGTTGGTGGTGTGGCATTTATGCTAAGCCAAAATCTGCACCTGCTATTTTTTTGCTAACAGGGAGACTTACTTTTTGCCTTCACTTCATAATATCAGTGGGAGTCATGGGAATCAGTCAGTAAATTATGAAGGAAGAAATGGGTGTATCCTATGCAGGATGTATGCTTTTTGGCCATGATGTTACACAGCTGGGAGCAGAATGAGTTTTTCCTTCTGATACTCAGTCTTTTAAAGCGTTTAACAGCCAGCAGAGAAAACTCAGAAACTGTTTTTACACCTTGTTTAGTAATAAAATACAGGCTAGTTCGGTCAGTTTGTCATAGTACTAAGGAAGAGTGCTAACAGTATTAAATGAGTACTTTAGACAGGTTCTTTATGGTTAATTCAATTTATTAAATTTATATTCAATATTCTCCTTTTAATACATTACACGTGTTAAGAATGTAAGTCACTAGTTTGAATTCTGGCAAGGTAAGAGTTTCTAGCTGAAAGGCTATAGTTTGGTTCCCATTTTGGGTCTGGACAGATAGGTACACATGGGCATGCTCGCTGCTGGTAGTTTCTATTAGAAGCAGAGGTTGTTGAACAGTCTCACTCTAATGCATATTCCCCTCCAATTTTAGGAAAATGGTATATTGTCAGGCACAGCAGGGAACTTTGCATCACCACAGCTAGCACCATACCTAGTCTGTGAATAAACTGACTTCATCTTCTTCTGCTATTGATCCATCAGCTTTCAGGCAAGCACTAAATTCATCCTTAAAAAATAATTAGCTCCAGTGTCTTGGCAGAATTCCAAGTAGGCAATTACATTTTGCCTGCTTAAAAATACCCCCTGTAGTTACAATTGGATAACTTATAGTGACAGATGATTGTGTGTTTTGTGATATGTTTTCGCTGTGGCTTTTTATCAGTGTGAAGTCTGCTGTAATGCTGCAAATACCTCACACTGCAAGAACCTATTGACCAGGGTGGCTTATTAGCATGACAAAGAAACGTGTCTGTGGAAAATATTTCCCCAATATTTTGAAGACAAAAGAAGAAAGATTTACAAGTTCCTTTCACGCTTCAAAATGTTGAAGGCAGTATCTGTAATGTGCCTTTAGGACTATGTGCATTGATACGTAAGGGAAAGGCAAAACTGAACCTTGCTTGTTTCGTACAACCCGCTATTCATTATGGACCCAGGACTGCCAGTTAAAATGGTTGCGAAAACAGAGGGAAGATACTGATTTTGTTGACTGGAGTACTTCGGTTTCAATTGGATGTTGGATTATTTCAGAAACATTGTTTAACAGAAGAAAAAATAGATATGGAATTAAAAATATATATTAGCTTATGCTTCCCTTTCCAAGAGTAGTAAACAAATGAAAACTTGTGGGTGTTTTCCCTTTTTTTTGACAGAGAAGATGAAATTTATAGTATGTAAATAACTGTATGTGGTATTAAATAATTTGAAAAGACAAGGAGAGAATTTGGATTTATAGATATTTGATGAAGCACTAGATGATAAAACAAACCCTTAAGTAGAGGGATATTTCCCATCTCCTCCCACAGTTGAAGTCCAAAGCTACATGTTGATGAAGAAAATAGTCTGAACAGGTCTGACATGTTTCTGGTTATTTGAATTTTGTGATCTTCCTATTGGTCAAAGAGGTGGAAGGAAATTTTCATATTTTGTGAGCATGCTCTTTGTTATTGATATAGATACTCAAAAGGGCAGACATGGTGTAGAAATCCAGTCCTTGCGAATATATACTGTCAGTGGAGCACTTTAGGAGAACAAGATAGAAGAAAAAAAAAAGGAATAGCAGCCAATCTGAGGACTTTTCTCCTCTTCTGTTTTGTTTTCTGGTAGTGGAAAAGGAAGCCCACTTGCTTGTAAAGGAGTTCCTGTTACACTGCAAAAGTGTGGCGTCTCTGACATGAGTTGCACAGTTAGCAAACCTTGCAAATTGAAATGTGAAGAAGTAATAATTCTAGTCTTTCCAGCTCAGGAGTTTGAGAATTAAGAGTCACCCCTTTCCTAATCATGAAATTGAGTTTTTAAATTTAATAAGTACTTTTTTTTTTTTTTTTTTAAAGGAGTTACTTATTCCTTCTAGTTGTGGAGAAGTGAAATTTCTAGGCAGTTCTTGTTTCATATCTGTCTCTTTTGTCTGAAATACAGGTCATCAACATTCTACTTAGAGAACTGGGCACTTCACACTTTCTGAAGAGCATAAAATAGATATTAGTCCTGTTAATTATGACAGCAATATTCTGCTGAACAAGGGGGGAAAATTTACGGTTGAAAAGTTTCATGTAACCTCCTAGCATTCTTAACTGGCACAAGGTTGTTGGTTGTATAAATTCTTGGAAACAAACTTCAGAACAATTTTGAGAATTAGTAGCTCTTATGGTTAAAGTATGTTTAGGGATTCAGTTATTGCCTTTGCCTTTTCTTTTTCAGTTCTCTTTGTGTTTAGTTCTGTCTTTAAGCAGTAAAACCTCTCTGGAAATTGTAGAGGCAGTTCTGTCACGTAGCATCTGTTTTCAAATTGAGTATTAGGAAATGATCAGAATAGCTGCTTTTTATTTGTGATGTGGATCTTCAGTATAAACTCTCGCACTTTAAATAAGCAAACTGTGAATATGCACTCATTTAAGAGTTTCATTCCATGTAGTTTTACTTTTGCTACATCTCATTATGCATGCTTTTATAATTTAATTAACACTACCTCTGACTAGTGCAGCTTTAATAGTGTGATTTAATGTCATCATAATAGTAAATCATCCAACATTTGTTTTGGATTTGAAGTACCAATTTCTGTGTTTTTCCTTTTTCTGAACATTAGTCTAATCATTCCAAGCTAAACAAGCAGGGAAAAATCCTGAAGCCAATTTTGGATTTGATGTGGTTTTCTTTTTGCAAGGTGTGATTTATTATGCTACTTTTGCCCATAGTAACATCTTTGATTTCATTTCAGTTTCTTTTAGAATACTGCAAGTTACGGTTACCTCTTCCTTTGGGTATTTTGTGCTGTCTTGGTCCTATCCTGTGTGCTCTAGGACCTACAATAGGTTACTCTGTGTATGTCACTATTTTCTCTCTTGGTATTTTTGCTTTGTCAGTTCTTCTTTTTCTTTGGACATCCTTCCATAAATTCACCTTGTATAGAGAATGCTCTACTACTACACAGTCTACAGATTTCAGATCAAATTTGAAGGACAGCAATTAGAAACATGTAACTTTAATGGTATTTTTAAAATTGCTGAGAAGCTATTGAGAAGCAATAGAAGCAAAATTATTCTTTGTGCCATTTGTTTGCAAAGTCACATTTTAGTATTGGACTCTTCAAGTAAAGTAATACAATAAGTTTCTGTAATCTCCAGAATTTGCACTAGTATATGGAAAGGATTAATGCTAGCTTGATTTGTAGACCTCAGCTTGAAATACAAGCCTTTGTGAGGAAATAAAAAAGACTGGAAACCATATACATGTGTAGGAAAGTAGGAAATTCTTCTCTGAAGATGCTGGAACATTGACTCTGATGCTAACCAGCAATGCTATTTTCCAGATAGTGACTTTCTTTACTTTGGGAAGGTGAAGAGGTCTATGGTCTTCAACAGTCACAGTGTTCTTTCTAAGTTCAGAAACATTTTTCTGCAGCACTGGAAGTCTTCAACTAAGCAGATATTTTCCTCAAAATAACCGTGTAAGAAACTCAGCGTATCGCTTCCTATAGAGTTAGTTTACTTTGCTGCAGCATTAATGTTTTATAAACTCCCTTTGCTTGTCACTCACTCTGTGTAGTACCCAGACTTCTCTAAGCTCCTTCCTACTTTCCACTTTCACTCAGTGATTGCAATTTTCTGGAAGAGCCACCAAGTTGCCCTCAGATACTTGCTGTTGAACGTCTAAGGGGCTTAGTATCTTCTTCCTGGCTATGGGCATGATTCCATAATGGGCCACTGTTCAGAATGGAATTAGGTTGAGTTTGTGTTTCCTGTTCATGCTGGATTGTGAGACTACGTTGGTTAAAACAGAATTAAATTCCTTATCAGTCATGTTTGGTTTCCTTTTCACTTCTGCTTGTATGAATTTACAGTAACTCCACTGAAACAAGCAAAGTTCCTATTAGTGCGAAACTACAGAAAGTGAGAAACATCTGCAGTCTGAGACTTCCTAGGTAAACCCTTCTGGAGAAATCACAGGAGTCACTTACGTAATGGAAACATCCTATAATTTTTTCTGTGCCTTTTTCCCTTGTTGCCACACATTTCAGTTGCCAGGGTAACCGATCATGAATTGTTCATAGTAAGTGACCTTGTCATTGCTTTTATATATGCCGTGAGTTATTGTGCAGAGGATATTTATAGAATTACGGAGGTGATTGTGACTGTCTGAAGACAAACAGGTTTTGTTTCATTTAATTTTTTCTGTAGAATAAGAGGCTAAAAACCACGAGGGAGGAAAATGCTAACCTTTGTCTGCAGAATAAATCTTGCTATTATTCAGATAGGGACAAATACAGCTAATAAGTCATAAGGCAGCTGGATGAAAGTGGTCATCTCAGCCTCCTGTATGCTGTGTTCACATCTGATACTCTTCTGGACTGGGCTTAGACATATTCAGATTTACTATTCTGTGATTTGGTAATTTTAGGGGTGCCAGAATTTTTGTTAAGCTATGTCAAACAGAGTACACATGATGCATCTTAAAAAAACCTCAAAACTCCCACATTGTCCTCCCCCACCCCACCCCCTCCAAAAGCCACCCCACAACCAAAAGACCAACCACAAAACCTCCTTGTTTTCTCAACCAGTTTGAATGGCACGAGCGGTTGCTTATTCTCCTTGCCCTGAGATACTGTATAGAAGTTAACGTTAGTGGAGTTTTAAGTAGAGTGATAATAAAGTGATCATTTAAAGTGGTAAAGACAGGAGAAATAATTCTAACAAGGAAAACCCAATATTTTACTCCAAAAATGTGCAGAGCCCATAAACTGGAAAAAAAAAAAAAAAGACAAATCTTAGCAGACTGACTTCGAGCCTACAATAGGAGCATTGAGTATAGCTTACAGATTTGCAAACTGTGAACCTGTAATTTGGTCTGAGCTGGTTTTAAGCTTTGTAGTTTTCATCATAACACTTTCAAGTAACTGAATGTTAAGCCCTTATGCTGCATAGCAGATAAATGAATAAGGTTAGTTCAAGATGGAAAATAACATGAACTGGGTCTGAGAGCCATGGAAGGCCTCCTAGCTGTTCTGTGCATTCAGAACAAACCAGGATTTTAGTACATAATCACCCTGGTAACTCGCTTTGAAGTTCTGTTTTGTAATTACTCTTTTAATCTAGGAAAAGATGTGGTAAAGTCTTTGGGATCCAAGGAAAATTGCTACCTAAGGATGAAGTTCGTGTTTGCCATGTAGTTATAGTTGTGGTGCTTGCTGGAATACTCCTGTTGGAGCACAGGCCAGCTGAATTGTAAGAATTTGGCAAAACAGTAGCTCAGTCAGTCTCACGGGAGCCAACTGAAGATGCTGTTGCAAGGACCCTTGTGATGGAGATACCTATCCCCAGCCGAGCAGCAGCTGACCATCCTGTTCCTGACAATTGCCCACACGAGCACTATGCAAAAGATCCCAATGTATTGATTATTATTGTGGTTTCCTTTAAGCAAACTGTCTGCTTGTGAGTGTCTTGGTAGCAAAAGAAACAGGCTTATTTCCATTTAGCAGCCAGCTGGAATTTCATGATCAACTGAAGATGTCTTGAAACATCTGTCATGGCTCTGGAATTGCCTGTTGGTAACGAAACTGGTATATTTTATGAATTGCATATTAAGTTAACTTCAGACAAGTGACATAGCACTGAGTCCATCAGTAGAAAAGCTCTCACTCCATAATACAAGAAAGCAATAAGCAAAACTAGAGTGGAAGTTGCCCTGCAAATTTTGTATGGTCAACATCAAGTGCTCAGTTGGACTAAATGGCATAGCAGTACAACACTGAGCCATTTAAACTGTCATTTTCATATGGCTGGGAATGGTAATCTCACGGGAAGGATAAGTAGTCTAATATGTCCTCCCATTCATTATCCACTCAAAATGTTATATTTTTGTTCCCTGTGTCAGGTTTTAAGACTAAGCCTACTAGCCTGATGCTGAGTAAGTATACACAAAGAACTAACACTTCATTTGTATGTAGTTCTAATTAACTTGCCATCAAGCTAGTTTAATTTTGTGCAAATAATACTAAACATCAGCTTAGTAGCTCAAACTACTCTGTTGCTGTTTCCAGAATTCGTTGCTTCCTGCAGATCTGGTCCATGATGTAGGTATAGCTACAGCTACCATAAACTAAATAAGTATTAGATCTTTGGAGAGAATGATCGAGGGGTTTTTAAGTGTGGATAAGGAAAGGTGGCAGAAACCAGGTATTTTGGGTAGACTTAAAAGCTTTAAAAAGGTATATACTAGTAGTATCAGATCTACAGTGTTTCTTTGCATCCAGCTGGGTGTTGTCGTTAATTTGTGCTTATACAAACTTGTAAACACCAATTATTTTGCTCCATGTTTCTTCTTGGCTGAAGAATAAAATTCTTAAGATCTTTCCTTGTGTTATCAACAGGATTGTAGTTAGCTCGTTGAGTTCATTTTTTCATGTCTTGTATGCTTGCACACCCTGAATGAACTTTGTTAAAGTTAGCACTCTCTTGCCACCCAGTGGAGTAAGTTGTCTTGTTTATGCCTGAGTGTTTTAAATGGGGCTTAAGTATATAGTATTAACGCCCTTCTGTAAATGCTTTTCAGAAACCCCTTTTTTATCCAATTTGCTTGAGGGATTTGGTCAAACTGCAGTGGTTGGAAACTATGTCACATGAGAAAGCGTGCCAAAGAGATCTGCATTTATGGGTAGGGTTCTGGGTGCAATGGAAAGAAAAGCACAGGGCGTCAGCCCCACACTGTGTGGGGACAAAGTTCCTTTTTATACATTGGCATGTTGATGTGGATAGTCTCTGTATTTATGCGGTCGCAGCACATGCCCAGATTGCAATGTGGAGAGCACATTGAGCAGTCTGGACAGTGGAAGGAGTCTGCTTAGTCCACAACTACCATATAGGTAAGTATTTATAAATTAGTCAGTTGATTCACTTGGTGATGGCAGCTCCCGCTGAGCCTGATGTCAGGAGAGGCCATCACTTAGGGAATCAACCGGCTGATCAGTCTGCTCACCAGTGGCTGCTTTAAGGAGGTGGAGCGAAGATAAACAGTAGTTGCAGCTTACTGTGGGACTCTAAAGCATAAATACAGCCACAGAAAATGTCATCAGTCATCGTGTGTGTGTGACTTTACAATCCAGGACTATAGAATACATTAAATTAGTGACTGCTAGAAATTAGCAAAGCTACAGTTAAGTGAGATTGATCGAATCTGCAGGTCACTGTTGCTTATCGATGTGGTTGAGTCAGGAATTTTTCCTCTCTTCTTATTCTTTGTATGCTATGCAGTAGCTGTCCCATTTGCTATTTAGGTAAGGGGCTCTACAGAAAATAAGGGTCTGTTCTGTAACAGGGATTTGGAGGTGGAACTTCAGTGATGATGGTATTTTTTTCAAATCCATGAGTTCCTGTCATGGAAGTAAATGCTTTTAATCAAACACATTAGTGGAAAAGGGAACATCAGAAAATGAGCAAAAACCAGAAGGGAATATTTGAAAATACATTTTGTAATTTCTCATGTTTCTTTTACTCTTAAATAGGTCAGATGGGATTACTTAAACCAATAAGGTTGACTAATAATTGCAGTCTTAAATTGCATGTAACATTAGTGACTGCATCATCAGGAATGATCAGTTCCAAAATGCAGACTGCCGCCTGCAATCCTGCATAAATGTGTATGTTGATTCCTTTGCACAGCTGCAGACCTGGGGCTAAGACACCTGTTACACTTTCTAACTCAGGTCGTTTTGAGTGACTGCTGCTGCTTGCAAAAACAAACTTATGTGCATGTCATGGGCTTGATGCAGAAGCGTAAAGTTGATCCAGAAGCATAAAGTCAAAAGGGTTCTTAGGATTTTCAGTTGGATTCAGGCTTTGAGGACAGCATGCAACAATTTCTTCTTAAAGACACTTAAAATGTCTTTTCTAGTAAAGGCTTAAGAGTTGAGTTATTACTCCCACAGATTTGAAAAGTCATAAAGAGCTATTCAGTAGAAAATTACATACAGTTCTTTTAAAATACGTAATAGGAGTTTTGAAGTGCAACAAATCAGTTGCATGTAGAACTTGGAGTTCTGCAAGGCCAGTCTTGTTCATGGTATGCGTTTATGCTTAACTGCAATATTTGTTTGAAAGTGAACAGCAGTTAGAACAATTAGGCAGATCAATAAAAATTACTGACTTTATGGGAAATAGCTACTTGGGAAGAAACTAAGTGCTACTTCTGAAAAGCCCTCTGAATGTCTACAAGAAAGACATCAAGTTTGAACAAGTCTGCATCCTATAGACAAAACCAAAGCTGCTTTGTTGTTGTTGAAAAGGATTTTTCTTAATTGAGTAAAGGTCTTTAAATAAGCTACGGTAACATAAAACTGATGAATGAACAGTAACTTATACATTTGTTTTCCACACTTAATAGGTTCCTGTGCTGTATCTTATAATGGTTAAAAGAATGTAGATTGTATCTGGGAATTTGCACTTACATGCTCAAATACATTGTTGTGTAGTGTAGATACAATCTGCTAGTAATCTGTTGGTATCACTAACATTGTTGGTAATCTAGTTATGTTATGTAATTGTCACTCTAAAATGTAGACCTATATGGGTTTTTGTCACTCAATTATTCAGTATGCTCTGTCTCAGTGTACTTTGTGTAAGTAAAATTTTGTAGGAGAAACATTGAGAGGTGCCTGTTTGACAGTAGGCATTACCTGAATGTTGATGATTCGTAATAAAATAAGGTGGCGTGCTAGTATCTGAAATATTTGTAGCTAATCAGAACATTGCTAACTGCAGTCAAACTTTTTAAAATTGATTAATTATTTTCTGCTACTGAATTTATTGTAGCTATTAAAAGAAACTTGTGACCTTTCTTACTCTAGCACTGGCATTATCTCAATTCCCTTCCAATCATTTGTTGCTATTATAAACTCCAAACTGAGTATTCATAATCTTCTTTACAGGCAAGTACTCTGGCTCATATTAATTCAAATTCTAGCTCCAGACTTATAAATAAGAAATGAGGCTTAGAAGTCTCACTGGAGATTTCTGAAGGAATATACAATATGGTTTAACCTGTCAGGCCATTGGATGACACTGCTGTTCCACACTGATAAAGGTGTATGAGTGGCGTGTAAGAGTGAAATTTCACTCTTAAAAATCATCATTTAGCTGTAAGACCTTCAGCTTCTTAAAATGTTGTTTCTGAATTAGTCACTGGTAATGGCAGTTGTGAAGCCGGGCGTAGCACTGCGTACAAACTCTGTTCTGCAATGATAGTGCACTTCACTTTGCTTCAGTAGTGATATTGAAGCAAATGAGAGCACAGAGTCTCATTTTCTTGACTCTGCTCTGTTGCATGGTACATTATATCCCACTTTATTTAGGTACAGAATCAAATGACTCATGTCTGAGTTGAAAGGAGTGAAATTGCTAATTTCTATAGGCTAAATGACAAATAGATGCAGATTGGGAGGGTACAGCTACACTCATGCTCCATAGGTACAATTTCTTTTCAAGGCGGTGAGAATGATATGTGTCATGTATCTAAATAAATGCTAAACAGTTTTTCTGAACTTGTGTTTATCTTTGAAAGCAGCTTTGAAATTTGCTGAATCTACTTCAGAATTGTAGAAGGTCCTGTTTAAAAGCTTGGCTAGTTTTTTTCAGCTATATGTTTGTTTAACCAAAGATACCACCTTTACCCAGAAACTTCTTTTAATCTTAACCCCCATCAAAAAAAGCAGGTACCTTAGTATTGAGGCGATATAATAAATAAAAGGTGTCTAAAATCAGTGGTGAGTTTTTTTTATAATGTAATAACACCTAGAAATGTTAAGAAATAGTTTAAGAAATATGCAGGCTACAGTCTGGTCAGACTATCTCATTTTTCTCTGAAATATTTTTTCTTAACTGCTCTAATAGCAAGGTTTGGATCAGCAGACAAACATTTGTGTTGTCTTTGTCATGTCTCTAAATGTCTTAAATTCTTTTAGGCATTTAACTTGTGTTATGCTTGAATTCAGTTCTTCTAAATAATTAATTTTAAGACATTGCTGATTTTATTTCAAGATAAGAAATGTGTGATTCTTTTATTTAACAAAAAATATGTACCCCTGGAGAATGCTTTGGAGAAATGGAAAATTTAATTGCAGATGCCTATTCTGTGCTTTTAAAATATTCTCATTTTTGCATGGGTATTTTGTTTCCTAGTCTGGTGGTGTATAGGACAATCTAATCAAAACATAACCCGTAGACTTACGGAATTTTCTTGATAATGTGTCCCAAAGAGTCTTTGGGATTACACCATACCAAGGTAAGCTAGTATTAGTCCTTTTTGGTAATGATTAGAGAAATGTGGTTTTCTGGGTTTTGTGTTCTTTTTTTAGTTGCTTGGTTTGTGTGGGATTGGGGTTTCATATTATTTACATACTTATTTGGTTTTCTCAGGAAGACCTTATTTTAGTTCTCTTTCTATGTATTTTAATTTCTGCACGTTCAGGCACTTACAGAATATCCAAAGGACTTTCTTAGATAGCTGTGTTCTTTATTACTTTTGGGTCACTTTATTACTTTGGGTACTGACATTGCAAGTACATCAGTGGTTTATTTTTATGTGCAGAAGTAGTCTCTGTTCACTTAAAATATGTTTGTAGAATGAGGATCTGTAATTTTGTACAAACGCTGGCTCTGATATGGTCTATTTCAGAATTAAGATCATCGTTAGAAATCTCAATGACAATAGCTAAACTTCCATGTGGTATGCACGTGAGAGCAGGGAAACTTCAGGTCTTGAGATTATGTAAGGGCTACCTGCAAATTGCCTGTTGCAATCAGCCACTTCAGTATCTGTAAGAAACCCCTTCATTTAACTTGACTCAATGATAAGTTTTGATCTTTTGCTCTTTCCCCCTACCCCTGAGGAAATAGCTGAGCCTAGTTTTCTAATAACCAAAACTGTTGGCTTTTAAAAATTAGCTTGAAATACCTCCTGGAACGTTATTTGGCCATCTTCAAGGCAGCGCCTAAAATGCTTAATGCTTTTGAAAGTCCAATTAAAGGCTTGTTTCATTTAAGTTGTATAGCTGGGTAAGATTAAACAAAGTGCCCTACTTGCACATAGCAATCTATGTGAAATGAGCTTTTGATCGTCTTCATGCATATCTAAAATACACCTCCAATTTCTTTTCAGGATCTCAGCTTATTCAGCTTTTACCATAATGGTTCATTAGCCTCCTAGGCTTTTTCTGAAGAGTTGCAGTCAATTTCCCATCTTTGCTGTTTTGCATTAAATCACTTCGAATTCCTAAATGTAGTAAGGGGAGAGAACAAGCAAGAATCATGGAAAGAGGGGTTATATCATTGGATATATCATTTCTGCTTCACAGTATACTTACAATATTGCAAGTTTTTTGCCCCTGGTTGCAACTTTGCTAAATTTATCAAAGTATTCACAATTCTTAGAGAATGATTTAAGTATATGCTGCTGATATTACTTCTTGTTGCTGCTCATTTATTTTGAGATCAATGGGACTTTATATGTGGATAGAGCAAAGAAAGGGTTTAAACCTTCATCTCACAGGAGCATGTTGCAGTGTTCCACTCTAAATCTCTTTGAAAAGCTAATAGTTACTCATTCAAATACTTCCACTGAATGTCTGCAACTGAAATGAAAAGTGTATCTGTTCTGTAGCATATATAAAGTATCAGAATGTGTTTTCTAGCCCCTTTGTTGATGTGCTCTGTGTTGTTTTGGCTCTGTTTGCAGGTGGTTTGAATTTCTTTGAACCACATATGTAACTGGATGGAGACTTTAGTGATAACCCTCCATCCTCAGTAAATTTAAGAAAGGTACTGCAGCCCACTGAGCTAAGCTCTTCTCCTTGGTTTCAAGCAGTTGGAGTTCTGCCTTTTCTCCAGTGATCACATGGTCTATCCTCAATTAATGATCAAGTTATGCCATGAAGTATTTGCTGGTTTACTGCACAAAAATCACTGTTTCACTGGTATATGCTGTGTTTAGCACAAAAGCGCAGCGCAGCTGTGGTGGGTTCACCCCAGCCAGCAGCTAAGCACCCACACAGCCGCTCGCTCACTGTCTGCGGTGGGATGGGGGAAGAGAATAGAAAGAGCGAAAGCAAGGAAACTGGTGCGTTGAAACAAGACAGTTTAATAACAGAAGCATGGAGGGGAAAAAAAAGCAAAACACCAAACTCAAGAGACAAATAGTGATGCACCACATCCCACCAGCAGACCAGTGGCCAACCAGTGGCTCAGCAATGTCCCCCTCCCTTCCTTCCTCCACCCCAGTTCTTACTGCTGAGCTGTGTCTGCTCACAGTCCCTTGCCCACGCTCAGCCTATTTACCAGAGGGACAGCGTGAGAAACGGAAAAGTCCTTGTTGCTGTGCAGCAATAGCCCAAGCGCCGGTGAATTGTCAGCACTGGTTCAGCCACAAATCCACAACACAGCAGCGTAAGTGCTGCAATGAAGAAAGTGGACTCCATCCCAGCCAGACTCAGTGTAACATGTTAGAAAGGGATTTTAATGAGATTCAATGCTTGTTTTGGTTGTGTAATTTACTCTTTAAGTGCACAGTTTTACTGATTTTAGTGTTTGAGCTTGATAACTTTGTCAGAAATTTTGGAATGAGGCTCTTGCTGTATGCAAGAAATGCAGGGATTCACTGATGTTAGCTAGCACAGCAAAGCAAAACCCAGCAAGATTTCTTATTTGAAAAACGTCTATTGTCAATTTTTATGGGTTTACCAGTAACAGGAGGTGATACATTCCTTAAAATCTGTCCATAAATCCAATGTAAATATACTAGGGTATCCCTTACTTTTTAATTAGCCACTTCCATAAAATCTGTTATTAACCCTTCTCTGAAGCATTTCAATACCTTTTGTACCATTACACTGAAATGCAATGTAATGAAAAGCATGGTTTATTCCTCCTGGCAGTTAATGTTTTTAACGCTTTTTTGGCACTAACAAGCTGCTCCAGACTATAGGACTCATGCTTTTGCAGTACTCACTGACCTGCACCCTTGAGAGATACAGGACATCATACATGTACTGTTGGTACAACGATCTGGGCCCTTAAATATGATTTTCAGTGTGGGAAAGAAGACCAAATGCTGGTTGCACAGTAGTACAGATTACAGGGGATGAAGTTGGTAAATTGTTTTGAAGGATTATGATGTGTTCTCTCTGTTTCATGATACACAGTGTTTTCCTGACACAATCTTCCATGGTTGCACTAAATAATTTACTTGTAGCTTTTCATACTATGAAATACTGGCTGTGGAGATTGGGATTAATTTCTTACTTGCGGTTCGAGGTTTTGCCAAAAGGATGCTTTTCCTGTGCTGAAGCAGTCTGTTTAATTAATGGTAGCCTGCTGTATTTCACGGTTTGTCTCAGACTTGTGAAAAATGGAGTTCAATTTGCAGTCATCCTGGTGTTACTTTCTGTGTGTACTTTCAAAAGCTGTTTGCCTTACCATTACTCTTCTTGTTCAACCATGAGTGCAACAGTTGTCATGCCACATTAGAATAATATACAACCTAGAGACAGATTTTTGCCTTCTGAAAAGTGATGGTGAGCATGCCTCCCTCAAAGTATAAAGTGCTGTAGTGCTATCTGTTTATGCACGGTAGTCATCGTTTTGAGAAGCTAGGTGGGCAGTGAAAAGCAAACGCCTTTGGTGTGGACAAATAAGTTACGGTGATTTCTGGTATGTTAAAGGTGATCAAGCTCTTGTTCTCTTTTTCCTGTTCATAGATTGCTAGAAAAGGCACTCATAATAACAAATTGAAGTGATGGAAACCCAGTTATTTTACTTTTGAGAGTTTAATCTGTGTATGTTTTTAATTCCTGTTGCTTTGAGAAATCAATTTTCAAAGCTATGGCTTATAAAGATGAAGAGGATGACAATTGCTAAGGGTGAATAAGAAACACAAGACTCTAGTGCTGTTGGAATGAAACAATCATTTTTACAGAAAGTCCCTCTACAATAGAAAATTGAGATGAATGAGGACAAAATCTTTGGTATGAATGAATGAACTTTCTAGTCTGTACATATTAGCTTTTCATAACAGTTAAATAGTTTTTAATCTGTCTTTATGATAGCTCTAAAGGACGCTTAGCGAGGAATACTGAAGTATGTGAAGGATTTAAGTTTTCTAATTTGTGTTTTTTGTTAAGAAAAAAATTGGTCTAATCTGTGCCCATTCTATTTCTTTCAAAAAATATAAGGAAATATCCACATTTTGGGGCAGAAGAGGTAAAATATATGAAGGACTGAAACAGTAGCAGTGATTTGTAGTGGCTTTCAGAGTGATGTTTATTTTGTGAAGCAGTAGGAAATGGTAAATATTTAAGTTATAAAATGGTTCAGAACCTGTATTTGAACTACTGAAAATACTATTCAAAGAAGACAGTGGATGCTGGACTAGGTTACAGGTAAAATTTGTCTTTAGCCTCTTGTATTGGTAAGTGGCCCATCTTCATTCTATATTTGTGATGTATTTGCAAAGTTGTCACAGCAGGCCACACCAAAGTATGATTTTTGCTTAAAAAAAATAACTTATTTGCTACGGTGTTGCTTTTTTTTTTTTTTAACATCACATTCATGATCACTTTGCTTTTAGTTAGCATTTATTGTTTCTAATTATCTGGAAAGTGTGCTGTGAATCCACACATGTTCCCTTTTGAGAAAGCTTTCAAGCAGCTTACCAAAGGAGACCCCAGTGGTGGTTGAGAGGTAGGAGTCATAAAATGTTGAGCGGTAACATTAGTACACCAGCAACCAGGCCTCGTAAGAGGCGGAATTTTTTTATTTTTCTTAGTGTTTTGTTCTGGAGGTAGTACAGCTGGTGTGACTTGAAAGCGGTCAGAGAAGGTGAATCTCCAATTCTTTAAATCTGTCTTCTGTACCCTAGTAGGCAGCATGGGGTAAGTGCATGGTCTTTTGTAAACGTTTCCTTTTGAGAAGGTTCCCAGCAGGAGACATAAGCCGACATTGCATCTTGGCAGAGCAGAGGTCACTTCTCCGTAAAGAACAGAATGGAAACGTAGGGTGAGGATGAGCCAAAAATAACCTGTTTTCCTTGTCACTTGGAGTCAGAACAAAGCATGTGTATCAAATGGCTTCACTTTAAGTTAATTTCATTTAAGTTAGTTCTGTAGCAAATTTGATGCTTTCCAAGTAATCGATCTAATGGATATAGTAAATATGGCATTGAATGCTGCGTTGAAAATTCCCATGGCATCCTTTTGGATGAAGTCGGTCGTACAGGAAATTGAGAGAAAACTCAACATGTTAGTGTATGAATAACGGTTGATACGGTTGTACTGCAACAGAGAACCTCTATCAGTGCTCAGGTTTCTAATTATCTAGAACTGCGGCAGGGTGTTGTTTAAGGTAGATCTCCAGTCTGCACCTCAGCTGCTGTCAAATTGCTGTATAGTATTGCGCTAAGCTGATGCTCCTCAGTTTGAGGAATTAGAGGGGGGGGTGTCTAGGTTGGAGGTGGGGATATCTGCTCCCCTGAGGCTGGGGACAGTGAAGTCCTTAATGATTTCCACTAAGTTAGGACACGATGAATGCCCTGGATGGTCATCTTGTAGCTGAATCACTTTTTCTCCAGCATTTCGTCTGGGATTGCGACATTGGAAATCACCATGCAGTGGAATCGAGTCAAATTCTTGCAGAATTCCAAGGCCTTGATGCTTGGGGAGGAGGACAGAAGGACCATGAAGTGATCCATGACACACATAACTTTTAATGCAGCCAGTAAGTCGTTTTTTAACTGCAGAACTGATTAGGATAGTAGGAATCTGCAGCCTGTGAACAGGCCTCTGTTGAGGGATGGATGGGTGGGTGGGTGGGATGATGCTGGACACCACAGCAGTGCTGAAACGTGAGGGCAGGTTACAGTCAAAATGATAAAGACAGCTGAGGCCAGTGTGGATTTTTAATACGTGGTCCAGTTTTCAACATTTTGAAGAGTAGCTTAATAACGAGTGAGTGCTTGTGGAAAGTCTGTGCGATGGTTTGCAGCAGCTACCGTATGTCTTCCGTGCTGATGCGGCGTGATGCCAGCATGGCTTTGTGGCTGTCAGACAGCTGGAAGAAAAGGCAGCGTGCGCCGAGCCTGGGCCTGCCTGCACTGTGCATGGTGGGTGTGCTACTGTCGCTATCCCGGTGCGTCCTTCAGATGTATGGAAGAGCCGCTTCCCATGGTGCGTGGTGGCAGACGTTCTGAAATATGACATCAGGCCCAATATGATTTTAAAAATAGATTTCCGAGTTTTGACTCTGCTTCTCTCCTGCTGCCTTGTTTTGTGCGATTTGTGTCCTGTCATTTAAAGGGCTACAGTGAATAATTTGCAAGGCAATAAACCTTCAAGTTTATTTTAGTTTCACAAAGTGAATTCTTGAAAGGACTCATTTGCATAATGCATTTTTGGTTGTTTTAAGATAAAACCACAGTTAAACAGGAAATATAACTATCCTAGAAAAACAGAGCAAGAGGCTTGTGAGAGGGAGCATAGCTATTTTCAGGAAGTCTGTGCTGGGATACATCATCACAATTACTTGTGTTTGTGAGACTTAAATGACTTCCTCATCTCAAAGCTGTATTAGCAATGGAATTGTGTGAGCTGCATATGAAAGGCAGTAGATCTAAACCAGGAAGCACAGCCTTTGCTTGCCCTGCTGTGGTCTTTCATACAGGTGTAAAGTTCTGTACAAAATGCAAGAGGTGCTATGGGATCATGAGAGGAAAGTCTAGCAAAGCCTGGCAATCTTACAAAATCTTGAGGGGGCAAAAATATAGCTGCCTCTTTTTCTGAGCAGATCTAAACTGCTGTGGAAAATTGAACCGTAATTTTAAACAGTCAAGAAACCTTTCCTGCCCGATATGGTTCAGTGTCATCATTCAGTGTGCCTTGCAGTAGCTGATACTTGAGTTATCTCTCAGTCCTCGTGGTGGATAGAGGTAATGAGTAATAGTAATAATAATAAACACGAATAAGACTCTTCCCCTGATCTTTAGGGGGTAGATAAATCCCAAGGATTCAGTGATACCACAGACCCAAATTAGCATTTCGGTGATTAAGATATGTGGTAGCTGTAGGCTCTGGGATCCTGACAGAGTTGTAGCAAATTTTATGTGTAAATTGCAGAGCATACTGGGAGCTATCACATATAAATTGATAAGATTATTAAGGCAATGGAACTTACAGTTTAGACGAGGTTTGTGATAGAGTGAACAGCTACGTGTAAGGGCTGAGTAAGTTGGCTTATTTATACAGCCTATGTACTTGCACAACTTTTGAAGGCAGATTACTTAGTCTGCTCTGAAAAAGCTCCAGAAGCCTAAAAATAAGGCAGATTTTTTTATTATCCCATCAGCAAGTTACTTGAGAAGGATTTTTCTTTTTCTCTCTTTTTTTTTTTTTTAATTTTAACTTTTATTTTCTTTTTAATCGTGTGTTTGGAGGGTGTGTTGTTTGCACTGTGTGTCATTCATAGTGAGGGAGAGATGAAACTTTGGAAAAAACCACAAAGAAACCCCATCATGTTTTGCAGTGTTTTGTCCCCTGACATGTCTCGTTCTGATTTTCGTTATTAATAAACTTCAGGCTCTAAGGCGGTTAGGAAACACAGCCTGTACCAACACAGGAAGTCTGAAAGTCAATGAAGGTACAATGTACAGGGCAACCAAGCTGTCACGTTTGCTTGATATTAAGTCCATCTTCTCCCCTTTTATGCCCATTGTTTATTGTTTGTGCCTAATACTATGGGTATTTATATGTATTTCAGGGTGTGTGTGTCTGTATATAGGCATATGAATGCTTCTCTGTGTAGGCTGGAGAAGACAGAGATTGGAAAAGTGAGTGGGCTTTCTGCATTACAACATGGTGTTGATGGAATCCAGCAGTTTATTTCTCTAGTTAGGAAGATTTTAAATATTTTCTTTGACTGTCAGCAATACTATACTAATATTTTGTCAGTTTTTAGCATCTCGCAGTATTTCTTATATGAAAACCTGATTGGAAGGTGAAAGCTGAAAAAGGAAAAAAATATTGTCAAATATCTAGGTTCATTTAAATAACTATCTGAAATAATAAATATAATAATGTTAATAGATTAATAATATATAATACCAGAGACATAATAAATATGTCTGAAAATTGTATTTTGCTTGGGTGAGGAAAAAAGCGCACCATTCTGCATTCAAGTGGCATAAAACTGCTTATCTAGGCAGGACAGTGCTGTTGGATTGCTATTTTGGTCCTTTTGGAAACAGAGTGAAATAATGTACCAAGGAGATTATGCTGTTAATCACTGAAACCACTTGAACAGCACTAAATAAACCACGTTAATGTAACTTCAAGGATACCTGATGTCTGGAAACCTGTCTGGAAACCTTCTGCATTCTCCTCATATAAATCACTGTGATATGAAGTAATAAATAAATAATCATCAAGTGACCTTTTGGTTTTGGAAACACAAGCTTCATCCTGCACATTGAAAACCATTTTGCTGTGTTTCATAGTAGAACTTGCCTCAAGTCTGCTGTGCTCATTGTACGTGTGTTACTAACACGGACGGTTTCGACTCCTGTGGCTTTGGCGTGCGAGGGGCCGGCAGATCGTTTTGTGCTGGGCTGTCAGGGTTAAAAGGGAAAGTCATTAGCCCTTCAGCTGCTGGTATTGTAGGATTGTGGTGTGCTTCCCACCTGACAGAACAGCCATGGGAGCCTAGATGCAGTTCAATACGTGGGTATAAAAAAAAGCTGTTACACAGACAACTGTTTGATCAAGTGATACAATAACTAAAGCGTTGAAGCTTACTGAACTTTGCCATCTTTTTGGGCACGTGAACATTGGAAAGACTGGTTTGTATTTATTGCTGTCTGTGTAAATGCTCTCAATTCATCTCTGATGTGTGACAAGTCGTAGTCATTGCATATATAATGGAGGGCATGTGAGGATGAACTTTACTGCACCCTCACAGTTTCAAAGTGTGTGACCCAAAAATTAGGAGAGTTGCACTGGTATTTTATGAAATAGTCAAAGTTTATTAAATGATAATTTAGTGGGGGTTACAATAAATTACTTGTTCTTAAAATAGTAACACTTTATCTGTGTTTTGGAAGGGAGTAGGGAGGTTAAAAAGATACACACCAGTCAAATTCTTACCTGTAATAAAGATGTGTCAGGATAAGCTTAAACTTCAATATTCTTTAGGTTTGTTCATGGTTAACTAAATTCTCAGATGAGATCCAAAAGATTCAACTGTAAGATTTCATTTTATTTGAGTATTCTGTTGAACAGGTAATCAATACTGTATTTTTACTCGACGAGGAAGAAAACTATTTACGTCATTGAGTATTTCTCATTTTATCTTCCTTTACTTAAACAATAATGTGTTCATCATGTATATCAGACAAGTATGTTATTTCATACTTTGCAATCAATATTAATTCTAAAATATTTATTTTCCTGCAACTGCAGGGAGGTCAATTCCCATATGACAGCCTATTTTTGAATGTTTGTATGTCTTTGTTACTGTGTTTGAGAACTCGGATGCTGTCAACACCACTTGAATAAGAAGTCTTCTCATCTGAAGTTATTTCCATAACATGTATGAGGCTTTGGAAGAATTAATAGCTTGTTCCATATAGCACGTATGTGTCGTTGTGCAGAAGAAATAATTTCAGAAATCAAATAATTAATTAACAAAATAAATCCAGCTGATTTTGCAGGTCAGCAGCATGAGTCAATCCATCAGAGGAAATTTGTTGGGAATTCCTTTTATTAAGAAGGCATCTTTTAAGTCAGATGGTTTTGCACAGCAAGCGTTGTTTAAGCAATTCTGCATTTGAAAGCAGTGTTGGCAATTGGAAGATGGTGAACTGCTGTTCTTCCAAGTGCTCCTTGTGTGATTTTAACACCATGACTAACATTTGGATTAACTTTCATCAGTTGGATAAGATGTTTTCACTTCTCTCTTAGAGATGCAGTATTTTTCTTTTTTTTTTTAATTGTTTTATTACTATTATTATGAAATCCTAAGAAAAACACTGTGCCTTTTTGGGAGGTTTACCACTGAGTGCTCTTTAGGAATCGAAGTTTTGGACTAAGGTGGTGTTTACAGTTCTAAGTGTGTCTTGACGTGCTCCTTAGGATGTATTTGGAGGTTTTTATACAGCTTGTAAGAGCGCATAATTTCACGAGAAGAGTAGTGTCTGTGGGAACTTGCTATGCAGAGTGAGTGTGTAAAACCAGAAACCATACTTTGATTACTATGTTACACCTGGAATGCACAGGTTCTGATTTATTTTTCCTTATTTGCTGACTTTTGCTCTTCTCAAAATGCTGCAAAATTAGTACTTGCTGGACCTGTGTCATGCGTTTTACCAACCAGGTACCTGAGATGATGTCTTGGAGAGGGATTCCTGATGTCAGCAGTTGTACAGTTGACTAGTTGGGTTTGCATATTGGGTAGCTTTTTCACTTGGATGGGGTGCTCCAAAATGTTCACTGAATGCATTATGAAGCCACTGGAAAAAATGAGGAAAATCAAAGGCAATATTGCAGTGCCTTCTCCTCAGCAAGTGTTGTGTCTGCATGAGGAACAATTACACTTGTTCCATTTTTTTTTTCTTTGGTGTATGCATAGAGTGCTTCAAAATTATATTGTTTTCTTGGATTTTGTTATGCTTTATTATGCTTTTTCGTAGAAATATCAAGACTTATGGTTTATCTTAGTTTCTTTGCTGTATTCTTTAAACTGCTGAGATCTCCCAACTCTTGCTCTGCCTGAACTTACAAGAAACGTAATTAAATTCCAACAAATTGCTAAATTTTCACATTTTCTTTAAAGCTTTACTCAGATGATTCTGCATATTGGGAAATGAGAACTATTGGTTTTTGCAAGCCACTCAGTATTCTTATTTTTTTCTTGTAGCAGCTTCCATAATAGATTAGAATATATTTGTATATTGGTTGAAATTTTCTAAGACATATTTACTGGCTTGTCCTATCATACTGCCTCTAATATTTTGAGGACAACATATTGTTAATTATTCTCCTGTGAGAAAGCATTTTTAAAATGGGGTTACTGCAATCATATTTATTACATTGATTCTGCTGAATAGCCCCTGATGTTGAATTTGTACAGGGAGCCTACTAAGTTGACTCAAGGAAATTCCATTAAATTACATTTCTATATTTATAGATTATGGTATTTCTAGATATAGTGTAATCTATCTTTTTATCTGTAACTTTAGTACATTTCTATGGCTACTTTTTGCTTTGAGCTGGATCTGAAAAAGCTAATTGCTAACGGTGAAAGTTACACATTTAATGGCAAATTCAAGATTTTTGTCTATTTGTTCATGAATAAAGCTGTCATAGAGAAAGGGAAGCAACATATGTTTTATTCAGATAAAGTAAGGGAAATTGTTTTATAGTTAATTAGTGAACTAACTATGACAAAGTTACCATACTTTGTCTAGGAGACTGCAGTGCCTGGAAAGCCTTAAGTAGCCCAACCAACTGTTAAGGAGTAACAGGGGAAGGATGTCTTCCTTTGCCTCTATCCCTAAGTAAGGACATCTCCTACAAATCATAAATGCATTTATTTTGACAATAAAAGGCTTCGGAGCATTCAGTTAATATATCTTATTTTCTTTGCAAATATTAATGTGAGGAAAAAATATCTCTGCAAGCCTTTTCTCCTTGCAATGAAGATTGAGACAGCCCCCTGACTGTAAGGCTCATAATTGTAAGCTATGGTATTCTGAGCAATGAGGCAAACCAGTGCCCTGAAACACCACAATTGATAAGCGATCTAGGCAACACAGTTGGAGATCATCAACAGGTGGTAATCTAAATGGCCAAGTTGTCACATTGAAATCCCCTGATTGCTTTAGGGTGTGGTGAGATAGGTATATCCTTGCAGGTGTTAAAGCAGTATGTGACATGCTAGGGACATAGGCAAGGCTCACAGATGGACATGAGTCCGTCTATTATACACTGCTTTTTTCTTCCCACGGCCCCCTCTCTGGGCCTAGTGTGCCTCCTTCATTTCTTTCCTCCTGTTGTCTTGTCTTCGACCATTCTTGTAGATACTGTCACTTTTCCCCCCCTCTTTACTCTCAAGTTGCACTTAGTTTTCAAAACTGCTGCTTTTGTTTAAGACCTGAAGATGACATTGTATGGCAAAAATTTTTTCATGTGTACTAGTGGGTTTAAAACTACCAATTAGCTACATACAAATCTGGCTCTGTCCATATGCTATATAAATATTTAATTCTCTAAATCCTATATATGCGGAAAATTAACTGTTTCACTCAGTAATGATCCTGGATTTGAAATGGAAATTCTTCTGGAGTTCAGTGATATGTTTCTGTGAGCATGTCATAAAACCCATATATATTTGATACTCAATTTTCACTTTAGGTCTTGTAAGGGTAGACTTTGCTGGGGCCATTGCTGAAGACGCAGTGGTAAGATCATGATCAAACCGTGTTGTTAATAATGAACTGTAAAAGAACTGAAACCACCACAACAAAAAAACAAACCACAATGAAAATAAGAATTCTGAGCTTCTGATTGCCAACTGGAAATAATGAAGGGTAATCTTATAATGAAGTCCTATCTGTAACTTATCTCTTTGTCAGCAGTACGCATTCATTTCCGTAGTTTGGGAGATAAGTTGCTTGTTTTGATAATCTGCGTTCATGCGGGAAGTCATGTCTGTTTTCTGCTGAAAATGTCTCTCTGCAGTCATAGAAGATGCTCAGAAAGATGAAAATGAAAAATTTGTTAATAAAAAAATGCACACTCTATAAGTAGAATAGGCTAGATAAGATACTGTATAAATAGAATTTCTTGATAAAATCTAGTATTTATAAATTAATTTAGCTTCATTAAAATTATGTTTAACAATGAATGGGAATTTAATTTCATGTATCGTGCACATACTCTTCCAATAGAATTCCCTTCTGTGTTACACTAAAGTAGTTCCTACCTTCTCCCACCCCTGCTGTTTTATCGTGGAAGCAATTTGTTATGTTCTGTAATGAAAATTAGACATGTCCAGTTTTCAGAAATATTCTTTTAAATAGGAGCAAAGGACCATCTTTCCGGTAATTCAGAACTAATCAGTCATTTGAATTTTATGAGTGGGGAAAATTTATCTAGAAAATTGTCATTTGATCGTACAGTAGCAATTTCAGTCTTTCATAGCATCAGATAATTCTCATCATAATCTGTTGCAGTTTATTAAGTCTCTGATGTGTGCAGCTAAAGAGACAGTTAACTGGCATTGTCGTGGAAGAGAACTAGTAAGAAGTGCTTGAGTTTTTTCATGTCTTAATTTTTTTGCAAATTTGAGTTCTGAAAATTCCATGTACCTCAGTAGAACAATACTTCTAGTATGTGAATACCAAGGAAGGGGATAGATTCTCAGACCAAATGCGAAGTGAGGTATTATACATTTAACATGCCTGTAAGCATATGTATGCATGTGTGTGCAGCTTACCTCAACACCGTTTGTAATAATATCTGTTGTCCTTAAGGTAAAATAGGTCTTTTCAATAGTGTAGGCATTTCTTATGTATTTAACCTGCACAAATTTCTAGCAGGAAAGAGAGGAGATCAGAAAGGAGATGACTTACTCATGAAATACACAGGCTAGAGGGAGAGAATAGGGAATGCTGCATTTAGTCCGTTGTTTTAAAGACTTTGTGACTTTCTGTCCCTAGTAGACCTGTGAAGTGATTTTCCTTTCTCTGTAATTGGCGTTATCCGTTAACACTGTCCTGTGAAACTGTGTTTTGGTTGATACTTTTTTTTTTCCCCTTGATACAGAATCTAAGATTTTTATTTTGGGGAAAATTCTTATTTCCCTTTATTAATGATTTATTAATTTTTATTTCAATATTGCTGAATTTCAGGAAGTGGTAACAATCCACAAAATAGTTTGGGGGTTTGTCTTTGTCCCTCTACTAAATCAGACTTTGAAACAGAGTTGTCCCTTAACTTCAGGATAAAACATGTAGACTTCAGTGCATAAAGTGATCATCAATGCAAGAATATTGTAAGATTTTAAAAAAAATTAGGAAAAGCTACAATCCGGAGGAATCCCAGTGACCATAAGGTGCTGCTTGCGTAGCTTGGGTTACAGAAATGCGTACTTACCTTGCTGTGGACCTCAAGGAGAACTTAAGGAGCTTGAGAATCTTTCAATAACGTTAGCCCTGTCGGTTTCTACTAAAAAAAAATCTGTAGTGGTTGCTAATTATTAATATAATTACACATACTGAATTATGAATCAGCAAACAGAATTTCTTCCAAGTAATGGGACATTTCCCTTTTCAAGTAGCATATTCATATGTATATCAACATTTGTGTGTTTAGCTGCTGTTAGGTGTTTTCTCTGTGGAAGTTTAGCACAATAAGAAACACACAAACATCATCTCAAGGGATAGTGCAGAAAGTCTAAACATATCTATAAACATCCTTTAAAACTGCAAATATGGATCATTCTGTAGTGTCTTGAGGCTTGTCAAAATATCCCCTATGAACGAGCTTGTTAGAGAAATAGTTGTTTGTTAGTATTCTAAACTACCAAACAACAATTGCAAAAGTTCTGAACATGTCAATAAAACTATGACCTTAAGAGGAAATTATTTCCTTCATCAGAAGAGCAGAATATATCCTTCCCTGTAAAAAAGGGGAGAGGAGAAGAAAGTTACTATAAATAGGAAAAAAATATTTTGTAGCTGCTGCTCTTTCAATTGGCATCGTCCCACAGTCAGTGAGTTTGGGATGTTTTGAAAACAGACTGGTTTTATTTTATTGAACTTTTTAAAAAATGTGGAAAACCAGATACTATTTCAGTTTTCTAGAATAATCATTCTTAATCATTTACTTAGCAAAACAATTTATTGAGCAATGAAGTATAACGAACCATAAAGTTTTAATTTGCCTTTTTTAATTGAGTTGTTAATTAGTACCCCTCTGCAGTTGGTAACTCCCAATTTGCTTTTTGTTGCTTCTGTATCCAAGGCACTTGAAGGAACGTAATCTATCTTAGTTATTCCAAAAGACACTTCCATGAATCAAATCTATAGGTGATTATGTTCTAACTGTGCTGGGGCTTCTGTGAGTGCATATTAATTATGTCAGTGGTTAATGATCAGGCAAGAAATATGTGACTGCCAGCAGTGATTGTTTAGAAATAGAAGAAACATCCGGTGTTCTCTGAAATTTTAAGTGCTGTCACCTCAGTGAGGGTAGAAACTTATGGTTACATTATCCTATAAGAGCATTGGCAAGGTCTTTGATATTTTTGATATATGAGCACTGTTAAGGTCTTGTTATCCATAATAATAAGTATCAAAGCATCTATTTCATCTATCTGCAAACGTTCATAAATTTTATTTTACTGCTATCTTGAATTATTTATTTTACTCCTAATTAAGAATTTAAGCTAAAGCTGTCAACTGCTGCTCTCACGAGCTTCATGGAGCTAAACCCCCAGATCATTGGGTCATGCAAACTGTTTGGTTGAATGGAAATTCCAAACCGAGGATTAAATACACTTGAATTGCCTGTTAAATGTGTACAGTCTGGCATTGATTGTATCATTCCCCTTGACTGCCGGGATGCAGGACTAAGCCCTCAGAGACAGCTTATCCACTAAGAAAGAAACGTGAGTTTCCACTTACCGTATTTATTCTGAATTTCTTTACTCAGCATGTAGACTCTGCCTTTTGTCTTGCATCACAGATCAGTTCCTTAAAGAAATGGCTGGTGTAACAAAGGATGGATGATGACTCTATCCTAATTTACTTATTGAAAATGGTACAGCTTAATTTAATAGAACAGTATTCAGCAGCAATTTGCAGCACATCAAATTCTTCTAAATGCTTTTTTGGTCTGTTCAGAATAACCATGTGTTTAAACAACAGCAAAAAGGAACAAAGGCCATCGGTAAATGGTAGCATGGTCATGTATTAGTGAAATTTCAAGTTGTGGATATGTAGTGTAGGGAAGCAATAGTTGGTGACTGTTGTCTAAAGGGAAAATCTGAGGCAGAATTTTTATGCATTCATTTTTTTCTTTACCCAAAGCTGGTTCTTAATAGTAAAGACGCAGGGGATAGGAGAGGTTGTAGGAAGGAATTATGTGCAGTTCCTCAGCCTCTAAAGACCTTTCACCCCTATCCAAACTTTAACATAATCTAAGGCAGCAGCAGATGACTAATTTACGACATCAGGTTATGGTGCCTAAGGGAACATATGCCAAGCATGAATTGATAAGACAGGCTGGTGAATTATGAGAGACAGATTGATTTATATGACAGATCTCAACTTTTTTAATTGAAGGCATGCCTTCCTATCACTTACATGTCAGTCACGATAGATGGGCCTAGTGCAGGAGAATGTAGGGTTTAAACCTTGAAATTATATAGCTCATAACTGTGTATTCTTGGTTCATATATGTACACATGTAAATACATGTGGAGAAG
Source organism: Rhynochetos jubatus (assembly GCA_027574665.1). Lineage (NCBI taxonomy): Eukaryota > Metazoa > Chordata > Aves > Eurypygiformes > Rhynochetidae > Rhynochetos > Rhynochetos jubatus. The sequence goes on along the minus strand of CM050664.1, from coordinate 14,280,453 downwards.
ATACTTGGACACTGTAAATACGTTGCCATCTTAAAAGCTTCAGTAGTTAACCATGGTAATGTTTCTGGTATAACTTGATGTTGATTTTTAGCATGCAAGAAATAGCATGAACACTCTCTCTCTTTAAATGGTGATGGCTGCTCAGTATTTTGGTTTTAGATAGCTAATATAGAGGAGGTACGTGTTGAGGACATGCTGACCTCTATGTCATGTTATTTAAATCCTGGAAACAAATGAAAGAAAATGTTAGGAAACAAATTTGCTTTCTTCATTTTAATAAAACCAGAAACTTAGATGTTGACGTGTTCCTATTTGTAAGGTACAATATTCTTAGAATTCACAGAAACATATTGCTGCTGTTAGTGAATGATCATAGTATTAACTGATTCCCTGAGATGCTTTGTTACCAAGAGATTACTTTTCTGCTCAGTGAGCTTCATCTCCTTATTTTGGCATGCCTGAATAATTTGCATTTTCTCAAGAAATCTGAGCACTCCCAGAGTCCAGTGTCTCTCTCTTATCCCTTGTCCCTCCCAAGGGATCTCTATACAGCTTTAATAAGCAGTATATTGCCTTGAAATGTTATTCCACAGAAGCATCTAACACGATGGTCCCTGTGATGATTGGAAGGCTTACATGCTGTTTGTTGTCACTGGAAAAGGGTAGCTGAATATGTGAGACCCTGGTTGTGAACCAAACCATGTGCAGCTTTTTCCCAGTAGGTTTCTGCATGTTCCTTGCCCTGTGTGTCCTCTGGCCTGACAGCTGGGCGCGAGTGTCAGTGCAGGACAGGAGGATAAAGGTGGCAGGGCTGAACAAAGGCTGAGCCTAACAGGCTTGGTGAGGATCTACACCAAAGGACAAGTTAAGCATGTATGGAGTGAGGTAAAGTAGTGGATGCACAAAAGCACCACAGGACAATGCTCACTCCCAATGCTTATAGAAGCTTTTTCAGGCTACCACCTGTATTCAACACCACGTCAGCCACTTGCTTCGGCGGCTTTCTCAACAGAGCTGGAGTTCAGGTGGAAGGCTAACACAACTGGAATCCAGAAAATACTGGAAATGTGGCCATGTTCGGAGTCATGCTTCATGTTTTCTTATTATGTAGAAGTCCGCAGTGACATTTCTTGTCAGTTTGATAGGGTAATTGTAGGTAAGTTCCTAGCCCTGTACCAGACCTACCAGGTCCTTAAAATTTATGCCACCTTAAACCTTAGGTGGTTTTAGTGGGATGAGTGTTCTCTGCCCTGTGCTGGAGGCAGTCTCGTAAAGGAGTTTGGGAGTAAATACTAGTGAAGTGTATGTTAGAGGAGCTACTAGGAAGTTTCCTTAATACTCATAAATCTGTTACAAAAAGTGGTTTATAAGTGAAAAAGTTGATTAAAACATTTACTTTCCTTTAGCCATGAAGAAAGCATTCAGAATACTGACGCAATGTAAATCAAATCTTTCTAGTTTCTAAAGGGTTTTTTTTCTTGCTCCTGCTACTTCCCCTTTATGGAAGGGAATTTGGTTGGGCTTTTTGTTCCAGAAGTGTAATGAACTATCTTGGTTAGTGCTTGTCCCTGGCATGAATATAGAGGTAGGCTATATAGTTCTTCCTTAAGAATCTTTTAATTGGAAGTAGCCCAGTAAGACTATTAAAAGCATAATGAAACCCTCATTCAGTTTTCTGACAGTTTTCAGAGCTGTAAGTGGCTTATAATTTGCCCAAGATTGGAATAGCATTCAAGAATTACAGTAACTAAGTGAAACACTCATTGCTTTTGCAATTTTCTGATAGCATCCCTTGTAATTTCTTGTAATGCGTTTGTAGCTAAGTACAATGACAAATGGCAAGGCTCATTGCACTCGTTTTACGCACATCAGCACTAGACTGGGAGGTGTGATGTCAGCTTCTGTCTTGGGAAGAGCTAGTGTAACTGCTGGATGCTTTCCCATTGCTAGTAATCTTATAGAAAGAATAATTGGTTTTAAGTGGGGGAGGAGCCATGATAATAATTGCTTTCCAGATATTTTTTATTATTTCAGTTTGGGTTTCTTATTTTATTTTTTAGTTTCGTAGAAATCCCAACAATAAAATGTAAGCCTGAGAGGCATACTAAAAATATATTTTGACATTAGCAAATGAATTCTGGATATTCATGAGGCATTTCTCACAGTAAACTTCAGAGAGCTAGTGGTTATTAGTTAAAGCAAAACCAGACATACTTTTAAACTAGCATTTTGTAGCTTGCTTTCTTGAATTATTTTGATGAGTACTCCTACAATAGTAGACTACAATAATATCGTCATCATAATGTGTTACAAATGCTGATCTGCATTTGAGATAAATACAAATGAGAGTTTAAGTGAAAATACAAACCAAATACAGTTTAGTAAATGCTTGAAAAAGTGGTGACATACAATGCAGTTGGTCTGAAGTAAAGAGAAAAACCAGGTCTTGCTGTTGTTCTGTTACTCTTCTGCAACACACTGTGCCTATTATATAAGGCTGAGAGAAGGTTAATGTGACTATGAACAAAGATTTGTGAACACGGATAATTACTTGGAGCTGATTTTTCTCTGCTCTCGCAGTGGTGTTACTTGGATGGCAGCAACTATATTGACTTCAATAGTTAAAAAAAAACCCAAACAAACACCCAAACAAAAAATCATTAGTAACTGTAATTACTTTTTATAGTTATGTGTTAGAGACTAATCAAGAGAGAAGGCTTAATTAAAACAATGTTTAGTAGATTCCATCTGATTTGGTTAGTTAACACTTCGGAATGACAAGTGACTGAAAAAAATACCTTCTGCAAATAGTTACTTGTCAGAATATCAACAATATTCATAGACCCTGGACTTGTCCTACTGCTGTTGCTGTTTATTCTCCACTGAGCCTGTTTCATGATGAACACTCCCATCGCCTATCTCCATTGTTTTCTGCCATTTTTAGTGTTCCACTTCAGAATTTACTGAGAATATCCTTATAGCATTTGTTTTCATTGCTCATGTTGTCTCCCACTTTTACCCTTGTCATCTCCCTCATAAGCTTGCTAATCTTCATATAGTTCTTAGATTTGTAACTCATAAAATTAATAACTTTACTTTTGGTTTTGATAGTTGAGTTGCCTCTGTGTGTGACGTAATTCGTGTGATACGTAGTACAGTTTGTTGTGTGCGTAGCTTGTATCTGAGTTTCACCTGTTAAATAGAAAAGCAAGCAGTACTGCCATTTTCTCAGCTGAAGTCTGGCTAGTAAAAATCACAAAAAATGCTATTTTATATTTAGGATATATTAGGTATTATTCATCATCATGAGAAAACAAGACTCTTAAGAAGAGAAACTTCTGTGTGGAAAAAGGGAATTTTTATGTAACCTTTAGAAACCTGTCATCTCACTCTCTGGCTTTCTTGCTGCTTGAGGAAAAAAACCCCGTTTCTTAGTGATTCTTCTCCAAAGTACTGTTTAAAAATGCAAGCCCTTTGCAATACTGTCTGGACAAAATTGTTTTCTGACCTATACTTGAGAGTGTAATACAATGGATTAGAATGTGTGGTTTCTGTTAAACCTATTCATATACCTAAATAAGACTATAAAAATATGACTGACACACCAGCAGCTTTTGATCCTTGGAGGTCCCCTATAAACCTTGATGCTACTACTACAACGGAGCTTTTGGCTTATATGGTGGCCCTGCGGGCAGTACGTGTCCAAGCCCAGGGGCTCTGCGGGTTTTTTGAAAACAACTTGAAGAGTCCCAGCACTCTCCCACTTTGTGCTCTGTGCCAGAAGTTCTCCTCTCACCACAGTGAAATGGGCATCGTGGCAATTTTCAACCTCTCACTACTTGCCCAGTGTGCTTTGTCAAATGGGAAGTTGGATGAGCTCTCTAAGTTTTATGGCAGTCGTGTCTCGAAGGCTGCGAACTCTGTTACTGATGGCTGTGGTCTGGACCCAGGTGATTTTTCATTTCCTGCTGATGTGATTTGCACTTGAATAAGCACAATGGCTGATTTAAATGAGAAGCCCATGTGGACAGCAGGAAAGGCAGCAAGTGGTGCCAGGGCAATGAACAGGGGAGAGGAAATAAACAGAGGGGAGGCTGTTGATAGATGGCTCCCACCTCAGTCAGACAGTAAAGTAGTTGTGCAAGTTGGGGATTAGAGAAAACATGCTGAGTGATGACAAACTGTCTCCTTGGCCAGATTCCTTAGGTCAAAACTGCAGTGCTTCTTAGAAAAATCCCAAATCCTTTGTTTACATAGCATGTAGAGATTTTATTTACTAGCGTTGAACCTTGCTTTAGCTAACCTTGCTGAAACCGACCGATCCAGAAATGAAACGGCTTTTTACTTCCTCAGTGGTGTTGCCTTGCATTACACATTCCATAGCACTCCTTGTTTACAACGTATGATGGAAAACGCCAGTTACTGTTAACTGAAGCTTTGGTACTTGTTCCATGGTATTGCAGAGTTTAAATATTTCTTTTTTATTAAATAATTTAGTGCAGGTTTAGAGTTTGATAATGTAATCAGCTTTCAGTAGGTTTATTTTTCCCTGCTCAGTGATTCACACGTCATGAAATTTTTTCATTAAACCACTCCAAGGGTCACCAAGTACAGAATGTAAAGGACCCCAGATACCTCTTCAGCATAATCAGTTCCCTTCAAATTGGCTGCGGGCCATAATTTTACTATATAGATTGTTTAAATGGACCACAGGATTTTTTAAAACACCTATTGTTTTAGAAAATTAATAAAACAGGAACAAGTATTTAGTTGATGCATGGAGCATAATTATTTAAAATTATGATACTGTAGTTTCAGGTCTCAACAAATTTGTCGAATTTGAGAGAGTGTGCAGTAATAGCAAGCTTGCATAAATTATTTCGGACTTCTACAGCATGCATGTAATAAATTTTGCATGCTCTCTAGTTTTGGTAATATCAGTATGTCCACAGGGATGGACATAAGTCCCAATCTGAGAGAGAGGGAGGCTGGTCAGGCATCTGTCTGATTGCTGCTATGGAATATGCTGCAAAGCCTCGGCAGTGCTAGTGCAGGTGCTTCAGTCCATAGGCAGATTTTGTCTAATTAATTAGAATTTTTAAAGAGCTGTACTATGAGAGTATATTTGCAGATTCTCTGGTCTTCCATGTTATTTCTGACTACAGCTGCTGTTTGTAACTGTGAAGATACTGGGCAAAGTACAGTTCTTACACTTGTTTCCTACTTTGGATACTGCAATTTAAATATGGGCTTAAATTTTTGATTTGGGGTTTTAGGAGCTGGGTGGAAAGCTATTTAGTAAAATGAATGAGAAGCTTTAATCAAGCTGACTGAATATCGGCCCACTAATGAACTACTGTTGTGAAATATGTATAGTCATTACTTTGGTGTCTAAATTATCCTCACTTTCAAGTCTTATTTAAATTCTTAATATCATTTATTAGATAGAGGAAAAAAGATTCCAGCCGGAAGCCTTCAACCTCCATGAAAACTGATAGAATACACTAATAAAATTCTCTGCCATATTAAAAGCAAGAATTATAATGTAGTATAATATTGTCTAAGCCAAGCTAATGGAATAAATGAATGAATAGGGTTTTGATAATTAATTTGTAGGAAAAATAATCTGAAAGCTGATTTTAAAAATTTTTTATTGGCTGTAGTTTTCTTCATCAGAATGTACTTTGGGAAATAATTAGTGGCCATTCAAATTCCCTGAGGAGGGTTTGCTTCAGCGTGAATCAGGAATGCTGCCATAATTTAGGAGACAACTTCTGGCATAAGATGAAAGTCAAATCAGCTCAAGTTTTAGGTAAAAGTTGAGGCCTTGCAGTAGTGTTTATGTTTGTATCTGTTGTCCAGATACCTTAATAAAAGAAATTCCTTCCTGTGTCAGGTCATGAATCTAGTTAGCTTAGAATCATTACTGCAGGGTCTGGACTGAAAATCATTACATAATGTGTGCCATTTATGGCTGCTTCTTTCAAATTGTGTCTGCTGAATGAACAGCATAATCCGTGTGCTCTTACACACCCATAACTAACCAGATCATATTTTAATGATAGAAAATAGATCCCAGGAAACTTCTCCTTCAGGGTATCTACCAGAAAGAGGCACTGTGCGTAGAGTCTCAACACAGATGGTTTCAAATTCTACAATTCAAAGAAAACAAAGATTTTCATAGAAAATACAGGGAGAATTCTGGTTTTAAGAAATTAATGAGAACTAAATGTTATGAAATAGTTTATTTTTCATTATGCATTCACTCTTTTATCTGGCATCTTGCTTAGAGCTCTACCGACGTTCCAGGTTTAGTTCTGACCCGTGACATTTATTGACATCATATCCATCCAGGAAAGTAACCTCTTAGTGATCCATTTTCTAGTTACTCGGTTGCTCAACACCCAAGCATTTGAATCTCATGCTTTCATGTGCTTCAAAGTTTAATGTGCAGGAGTGCGAGTCATCTCCTCCTTGGAGAAAGTTGGCTCTGATCAGAGGAGAAGAGGCAGATTCCACAGCTGAGGAAGTTTGTGTCTTTCTGAAAATGAATCTCTACTTCCTGTGCTGCAGGGAGACATGGGAAATTGGGAAATTGTAGCTTATGTCTGCATGAGGTGGGCTGCTGGTGGTTGACTGTCAGTCTGCTCCTTTGCCTTTGTTAAAGTGGAATCAGACTGCTAATGTTCCAGTTTTACTGGAGTTCTGGGATAGAGTGTGTTTGTGTTGCCAGCATGATTGCTGTGTATGCTCTGTAACCAGCTGCACGCGGTTCCTTTGGGAGTTGTTACAAAGAGGTGACATACTGACTTAGAAAGCCTTTTCTCATTAGCGCAAAGGAGCATAGCGGCCTGAAAGGTTAGAACGGTGAAGTCTGTGCATCGTGTCTGACCGAAAGCCTAGACAGGATTGGGGAAGGAGGGCTAGCAAGCATAAGACTGAAGGTAAAACTTTATCATGTCAATTGCAGTTTTTAAGTGTTTGGATTTTCTTTATCTGAACCTATTGACTTGCTTTGGTTCTTTCATGTAGAACTATTCAGAGTCAATTTAACTCCTAATTATCCTTCAGCAAACAAAAAAGCAAAATGACATGGTAAGTCATACAATAATAGTAACGTCTTGTGTTCTTCGAAAGGAAGGAAGGCTCTAAATTGTCTTGTGTTTATTTCTTTCTGCTTTTCTCCGTTTCTGTCTATGTGCCTGAAAATATCAAACATAAAAGGCTTTATTTGAAAATTCTGGAAGACGTTTAAAGGGAACTGGTATTGGCTGAGCAGCATGGACGCAGCAAGCCTTGCTGTTGCAGTACTGGTGGAGCTGTGCTCTTGGGAAACACATGCGTAGCAGAGCAGCTGTGTTGTAGGGTAAGGATGATAGATATTTGTGGATGCTGAAGGTCACAACATGGTTTTGTCAAAACGTTGGGATTTGGATTTCATGAACTAAGGGAGTTGGGCTGCAGTTTGCATCTCCATCCAGTGTGCAATGCTCCGTGAAACCACCCAGTTGTGAAATTTACAGTGGCTCTGTTTGGCTTTGTGATGGAGCACCGTTCAGTCCCCTGCCATCCCTGAGGGAGGGTGGTCTGCTGGTTCTGTAGGTTAAACATCCGTGTTTCTTTCATGAGGAAGCTGACGAGGCTGCTTTCCCTAGGGTTCACACCTAGCAAGTAATCACGTTGGTTCAAAAGCCATGCAGGGCTTAAAATAATTCTTATGCTTGCTGTTGGGCTTTATGCATATTAACGAAGTTGCTGTTCATAGTGGCTGTGTTTACCAAGTTATTTGGTTGATGAAAAAATAATACTGAAAAGGAGAAAAACTATCTATTTTGAATTCCTTGCTGATAATGAAAAAAGACATTTTGAAGTTACTGGTATCTCTTTTTGGCTTCAGACACCTTCATTAAGTCTGTAGTGTAACCTTCCAAACGATGCAAACCCTATTTGCAGTTTTGGAAGGTGTGCAAATCCAGCGGTAGTGCCCTGTGCTGAGTCGAGATTTTAACCAGCTGTCCTGGGGACTCTGCTGGAGAAAACAGTGCCCAAAGAAGAGGAATTGAAGGACGATGACATAGTACAAGAGACTAATTAGTTAAACCTGCTTATTTTTCATTTGAAAACAAATATTATAGGCATTTCTATTACTAGGATATCTTCAAAAACCAGATATATTGAAAGTCTCCTAGATTGATTTTCTTGTGTCTTTAATTGCCAGTTTGCATGTTATTGGGAAGGGGAAAGTCATTAAATAACCTTAATTGTTTTGGTTTTGGGTTTGTGTGGGGGTTTTTTTTGGTTTTTTTTTTTAATCACATAGTAAGGGAGTGAATTGCTAAGAAGGCTAAAATTTTAGTAGGGAAAGTAGGAGAAAATTGCAGTTGGATAATGTCCAAGCTGGTTTTACTTTTGTGGAAATAAATCTGTCCAGTTTTGTTATAGTTGAGCACTGTGGCAGTTATATATTTTGTAACATATTATAAATTTGTTGTAATTTTTCCTGGATTTCCTTAGGGTGGCTTTATTTAATCATTGCAAAAGTGAATGCTATCATGTTAATGTCTTAGTTTTGGAGATACGACACAATAAAAATGCAGATACCTAATGTTGCTTATGAGTCATGAAGAAATACCACGTCTAAGATTTGGAACAAATCAGGCCTAGTAGGAAGCCTGGGGTTTGAATTGCAGCCTATATACTTTATTGTTTTTTTTCTTTTAAATAGGACAAAAGTCAGTTTCCTAAGGCTTAACTATTGTTTCTTAACATGTACATGATATTTGTTATTTTTTTATCTTAGATTTTTAAAGTAGTAATAATTATTTATCTCTATTTATAGAATATATAGTACATGTGAATATATATATATATATATATATATATATATATATATATATATATATATATATATATGCTTATTTCCTCTTCTCCCCACTCTGGTACCCTTGGTAAGATACACATTTCGAAGTACTCAGAAAAGTTTGCATTAACAATTCGTGTGCCTTTTTAATGTTGCTGAGTTACTTTTCAATTACTCTTCAGTGATTCAGAACACTCAGAATTGATTGCATATGTTGTAAACATACACGGAGATATTTTAAGACAAAATATAGCACTAAGAATAAGCTTTATGAAGTTGAAGGAAAAATAGAAATACATTATGTATTTATACATACATGAAGAATTGTCTTAAAGCCTGACAGAATAAGCGCATCTCAACAATTTCTATTGTTATGTTTTTAAAAGGCTGAAATAACCATGTATATAGCTTTTTTTATCAAAAGCTTCCAATGTCTCAGTGAAACAAAAATGCTTGAAGAAAATGCTCGCAAACTCCATTAGTTAAAGTAATGGGTTTTACGGGGTTTTTCCAGTGGGATTAGTGTGGCAGAAGGAAGTATAAATTTGAACTTCATCTGCTGGGTGTGCAGACAGAGGGGACAGTGGTGGGCTGGCCTTGGCAAAACCAGCCAAATGTCCACCGAGCTGCTCCCAGCGTGCACCCTGCCCCCGCTGCAGTGAGGGCATCTGCTCTGGGTCTGGGGCACCTCCGCCTCCACCCACCTTGGTGTCCTCACTCTCTTCATTCCCTTCTCTCTCCGTCCAGTGATTTCTGCCCTTTCTCAGCCGCATTGTCCCAGAGGCACCTCTGGCCTTGCTGAGGGGCCCAGCTGGGCCTGCGCTGAGGCAGCTGGATCCCGCTGTGTCCAGCACGGGGCAGCCCCAGCATCTCCTCACAGAGTCCCCTTAGCCCCACTGCCAGCGCCTGGGCACGGACACCCCGTACAGTGAGGTACAGTAAAACTGGATCACTCTCTTCAAATTCTTCATCTCAAAAACCTCTAGAATTCTTTATTCTTTGGATTCTCTTTAGTTATTACATGCAAATGCATAAAAAGAACATGCAGGGTTGTAAATGAACGATGGTCAATCTTCACAAACAGTGGAGAAAATATTATTGAATAAAGCAAGTAGCAGTCTGGGGGAGCACTACTGACTTACACGTTTGGGTTATACCTTTAGGGCTTGATTTTGAGCACTTGCATTTGTCAGTATGCAGATAGTACCTGTGAATGTCCAGTGCTGTGAAAACTCTGTGTGTATCCCCATTTTTTTATTCTTTCGAGAATGGCAGGCCAACTTAATGAACTCCGTTGGTAATCACGGTTTAATTCTTACGTGTACTCTGTGCTGTTCTGTTTTATTGCTGAAGTAATTTTTACGAGAAATCCATACCTATTCTCTTTTTGCTAGTGGTTTAATCTGAGGGAGTTCTCCCTCCCCCCTCCAGCTGTCATACTGCCGACTCAGCCAAGGAGCTGAAAATCCTTTTATTCCTCACTAGTAATAAAAGTTCAACACATCAAATTATCTCCCCATTTATTACTGTGCCACCTCATCAAAAGGCTACTGCAGGAAAATTTGTGAGAAGTGATATATCCTGCAGATATAACTGAGCCAAGACGTAACCAAGGGTCTCTTAAAATAAAAAATGTTACTCTCAGCTGGGTCTGTTCTGTTCTTTGTTTTGTCCTATTGCTCACCTCCCCCCCCTCCCCCGCCCTCCTTGTCCTTCATTTTTTTTTCCGCCTGGGTCTTTATGTCCCTCTTCTCTTTTCCCTGTTCATCCCCCCTTAGTAAGTCTAGAACAGGCAGATACAAGTAGTTCCCCAATTTGATCAGGCCTGAAAAATGCACCTTCCCCATCTTGCTTTCTTGATCATTTATAAAAAACCAAAACCAACAACAACAACAGAAAAACCAACAACAAACCCCCCAAACCCCAGTGTTTTATTAAGGCCTTGGCTACTGCCTCACCTTGGGCAGTGCTGTAAATCACAAGTTCTGGGTAGAGCTGTGCAGTAGCGCTGCATTTTTTTTGTTGTTTTGTTTTTCAGCGGTCTGTAGCTTGTGGGGACAGACTGGCCAGGAACTGATTGAAATGCATGTTTGGTAGTTTCTTGTATCACATTTTTCAGAGAAGTACCGTACCGCACATGCATAGCTACACCACGCCGCGTTTGTACACCCAGCCACCGGCTGTGGAAGTGGGAGGAAACAGATGTAGTTTGAAAACCTGTAGAAATCTGATGTCCTGTGGGTTCCTTAAGGCACAGTGAAGAAATATAGCTGTTGCAGAGACGTGAGAGGTAATGAAATGCTGCCTTGTAGATTCAGGCTCACTGAATTTTGTGCATTACTGGAGCTCTTTTGTCTCACAGAAATAGGTTACTTTTATTCAGCATGTTAGAGATATGTTGGCTGTGTGAAAAAGAAGCTGAACTTGAAATCATATCCTTCAATTCTCCTTGGGGCATAGGGTAATAGAAGTTACTGAGCTTGTCCTGGAATGCAGTTTTAGAAAAACTGCTTTCTGTAATCTTGTCACTGTCCCTTTGATTCATCGGCCACAGCCTTTGGTGTAAATACCTATCCTAATATATCAGAGATGTAGAACAGCACTGAGATATGAAATGGAATTTGTGAGTCAAAAACTTCCAAAAAAACTAAGTTTTCCTTATGATTTCTTCTTATGCATCCCAGTCAATGAACTTTATCAAGGTTTGTGGTAGATGTGCTTTCGTTTCAGTATTCAAGTTCTTAATGACATTGTGTTTTCGAAGATGAGCTTTTGCTGGTTTGTATGGGCAGTATGGGGGGTTTTGTGTGTATGGAGATCAGGTTTGGGTACTTTTTCACCAGGTTTTTTTTTCTCTGTAGCGATTGTAATTTTTTTTTTCTTTTTGTTCCCACAAATTATGAGGCAGTAACCAAATTTCATGAAACGTACAGAATACTGAGCCGCTGATACAATTTTAACTGCCAGTAAACAAGAATGCTGTAACAGCTTTGGGAAGTTAGACATTTAAGTGAAGATTTACACTGATGTCTAGTTTTCAGGATGGAGCCACTTATCTTTTAATGTATTGTTAATAGAAATTGCAGTGAATAACATAATGGCCTTATCTGTAGTCAGAACTGCAGCCTGCTGTTGCTCCAACTCCTGAGACTCCTGGATATGTTTCTCTGTTAGCCTTGGCTAGGAGTCTGCCGCCTTCTTCCGCTTTGTGTTGTAATCTTTCCTAACGCTTACTTTTTAATAAGGCAAGGCATACTGGAGCAAGTCATGCATTTGTACTCATTTCACATGTATTTTTAAAAGTGTAAAGTGTTTTGTTTTCAGCTTTGTGAAGATTTATTATAACGTATGTTGTTAAAATTTGTGGCATGTTTTATACAAGCCCTAAAATATTTCTATTTTATGTCTGAAAACGTCAGCAAAGGAGTAAATCCTGTCTGATATGTTTATGTTCTCTGCCTCGTTTTGCTTTTACAGAAGTAGGCAATTAGAACGTGTATATATTATATTACATTAGAGTGAAAATTGGATTTGCATATGGTGTTTTGTCATCTTTCACCCCTTTAAACCATATTGCTGCTTATCAATTGGTTTTATGATTTTGATTTCAGGTTTTCTCTATGCTGCCATGTACCTGACATACAAAGTAGCCTGAATTCATGCTGCCCTGGCATTGTGACAGCACGTTTGATAAAAATTTAAGAGATAACACAAGTAGCATTTCTGAATAATTTCAATCTTTCTCTTGCTATATAGAGACATTTAAATATTTATTTGATGGGGTAGATTGTGTGCCTTTAACTAAAGGTTGTATTTTGCCATATTGCTTATGGCATTTATTACGAGCTGTTCAGCAGATCAATACGTTAGAAATAAAAACGGAAATTGCACATATGTCATGCTCATGGAGCCTTTCATCTTGGATTAAATTTGGGTATAATGTATGATGTAACAGTCTAACACACAGTACTATGGCTCCGTCCCCATGAGACTTCTGTTGATTAACTTTGTTTCAATGAACAGTAGGTAATGCATAGAAATCAAGGAAAAACAATTGTTACCTGTTTGTGGCAATTTTCTTGTGCTCTCTTGCTTTAGAGAAGATACATGAGAAAACAGTTTTAAGTAAGAGCATACATTTAAAGGTTAAGCGTAGATTTACAGGCATGGTATTTCTGCGTTTGTGTTGATGTGTACAGAATTCTTGATGTGTGCAGGGCATGAAGCAATGACTTGTGTAATAGATTTAATTGACGTTGAACAAAAATTTGCTGCTGGAAAATGGAAGAATTCAGGCCATTTGGAGCTTAGTAATGGCTGCTGTTCTGGCACTGATTTATATGCAGTGACCTTTTTCAGTACAGTTCAGGAGAGAAGAAGCTTCAAGTTATTTTTGTTCCCCCTAGAAAACGTTTGAAACACCAGAGAATCATTTATGAAAGAAAGTTAAGCTTGAGAGAAAGTTACGCTTGTGTTTGAGCTTCTGTTGAAACCACTGTTTCAAAATATATTTGTTTTTTTCTGAGGGAAAAAAAATAATTAAAATACAGTTCTGATCCTTTAGAGACTGTATAACTTCCATGTGTGTTTGGTTACCAGTGTGGTACAACACAGTGGATGACAGGAACAGTATAATGAAGTGTATGCTTCAAGAACATTTTGGAAATTATCTGTAAAAAGGTGTAAATGAAAACCAAGCCTTGCACTCTTTTCTTAATGCATGCCAGTCTAAAATTATTTATGTCTATTAGGAAACAGCAAAAATCAACATGTAAAGTGAGCTGATGGCTTTTTTTGCTGAATGGCAGATCATAAGTATTGTTTTTTCCATCAACTGTGCTTTATTTATTTCTTTCAATTAACTTCTGTCATGCTGTTTGGTTTAGCAGTATAAGCTCAAGAATGACAGCAGCTCCAACTAGTTTTCAAATTTAAATAAAAATCTGAACGAGCTTTTTAGATCCTAGCTTACAATCAGAGATGTCTTACAATTAAACATTTTTTAAATGTTGTTTTCTACTCATGGTCGTTGAGTCAAAATTTCCTAGTTTCTCTGTTTACTGTTCTCTCTGTCCTATTACATTCATGGAAATACATTTAAAAGTAGGATCACAGAATATTTTAGGTTGGAAAAGACCTTTAAGATCAAGTCCAACCATTAACCTAACACTGCCAACACCATCACTAAACTATATCCCTAGTAAGTCCATCACTGAATCCATCAATAAACCCATTTATTACAATAACTTAATTTCATACTGAGGTAGTAGGGACTCATACAGTGCAGTGAACAGGTGAATTCCTTGGTGAGAGTACATGCATACCAGCGAAAGCAAGATACACAAAGTGGCTCTTTGCATATCTGCCATTGCCATCAGGGCTTTCAGATTAAGCCCTTTGGGTTTTGTTATATGAGACAGGAGGAAGCATGTTCTAAGGTCCAGGCAATCTAGACCAGCTCTTGAAATGTGTGATAAAATACATTTTAGATGTTTGTAAAGTTGCCCAGGGTTTGAAATAAACAAACTGCAAGGTTGTAATTCTCAGATCAAATTATATCAGCAGTAGCATAAAGACAATGAAATGCTATAGACTTCACTAGTCCCAAACCCGATAATTCTATCCTACAGTTCCTAAATTTCAGGTTCTGTATGAAGTGTAGCTAGGCACAAAAATGAATGGAAGTGTGCTTTGCAGTTTGAGAGCTAGTATAAGAGTTGGGACATTTCTTTAACATAGTTGTGTGTTTGCACAGGATCATGGTCATGAGCAAATCCAGGATCTGTTCAAGTGCTCTGCTAAGATAATTTTATAGTGGAGAGAGACAATAAGGAGATTTTCAAAGTGATAGTCTTGTCATGCACTGAAAGCTGTGACCTATTTCATAACATGGAAATTGTCCAGGAATACGTACAAAACAATGCACTTTTAATGGAAAGGACAATTTAAACTTTATTACTTTGCAAGTGATTCCTTTCTATTAATGAGTAAGAAGCATAGTACAACATTTCACGTACTGTACCTTACTTCACATCCAGCTGGTCTATCAATTACAACCTGTACTCTACAGATGGTGCAATATATCAGAATTAAGTCAGTTAGTCAGTTTGTTCCCAATTAAAAGCTAATACTCCCAGGGGAGAATATTACCCCCCGGTCTGAGTTAAGTGCCTGTCTTCTAATATGCCCTTATGGTCTTACTTTGTCATTTTAAAGAGATGCCCTGTCAGGTAGGCCAGAACTTATTCTGGTTTGTCCTTCCAAGTGCAACCTGTGCTGCACTCCTTGGTTTTGTTTGAAAGATAGAGGATTTGATACTTCAGGGGACTGGGAGTAGAAGTATCATGCAAAATAATCTTAAAGTAAGGCTAGGTAAGCTGGTACTACAATGTGTGTGACTTTACACTATGTATTTAGGTGCATACGTGTACCTGCCATTACAAAACCTCAGTGCTTAATAAGATACAATTTCAGCAAGAAACTAGTGTTCCAATGTCCAACCACTCCTTCCATGGAAGCTTAATGAACTTGTCTCCAGGGACATACTAGCATTACAGGGATTGCTTTCTTTCAATGACTTGCTAGGCAGGTTACTTGAGCTTGTATTTTACTTGCTCCATCTATCCTCTTTTGCTTGGTGTTACATGCCAGTTCAGGGTTGCCACTAATAGATTGATATCCAATTCCATTAAATTTCTTTCCACTTGTAGGTCTTAGTATTTGCCCAGGTAAAGGCTGGTTAATTTTCTGACACCTTTCTGCTCTTGCATCTACATGTCAAGCTGATTGTGGATTTGGTCACTTGATCTAATGGACTTGCTGTCTTCCCCTGTTAGTCTTTAAGGTGACCCTTGATTGGGAGGAAACCCTTGACAGTATTTGTTTTCTGAAGTGACTCCAGAGATTCCAGGCAATTACACAAGCTTCTGAATATCTTTATTTAGAAGTTTAAGAGGCATGTTCTTCCAGCACTGCTTAAATTACCCTTGTGGGTTTGTTGCTGCGCTGTGGGAAATCTCCATTATAGCATATTCACTGAATCACTGTTTTTTCAGCAGTGTCTTAGTTATGCAGAGATGTTTAAAAAATTTACCAGTTTCAAAGTGTCTGTTCTGAGCCCTTGGCAGCCTGCTTTATAATTTATATGAGAATGAGATGGAAAAACTGCCTTGTGTAGTTGTTGGCAAAACATCTCTTTGGTACTTTTAGTACCACCAGGAATTAAAGTTTGGTGACTTACTTGAGTTTACTGAGAGCTATTTAAATGTAATTAACTTACATAATCTCTGATAAAAAAAAAGGAGGATGTCAAAAATATGTGTTTTGTTGTGTGTGAAATAGGAAATACTGTTTAGGAAAGAAAGTTTGTGTGTATCAAGGGAATATCATCATGTAGTTCTCATCCCAGTATTGAACAGTGATAAAGCACTGAGTACTAAAATTTATAAAGGTTCATTATGCATACAGATTCGTCTGGATCATAATTCAAGGTTTATTAGACTATTACAGCTTTACTTTTCAGCACAGTTCTGTGTGTTCTACAACAATTTCATCTCTGCTAAGGGGTAGTGGTTATTTGGGCATGTTTGTGGTTTGGGTTTGGTTTTTAGTTTTGGGTTTTTTTTTACTGTTTTGATTTGATGGCTTAACATTTCTAAGACATACTGTGGTCACAAAAACAGGTGCATTGATTTCATTTCCACCAATGAAATAATAGCTCTTTTTTAGTTTTCTTATGAAATATTTAAAAAAAAAACCCAAATAATTATTCATTGCATACATATTAAAACTTTTAGGTGGCACCTTTTTTACTTTCCTTAGATTTTGTAGTTTGTTGTGGTTTTTGTTGGTTTCTGTTTGGTTTTTTTCCCTTAAAGTGAATGGTGTTATGACCAAGTGCCCAACTATAATGGGCTCCTATTATCTTTTCCATAATTTGTATTTGAGAAGATGTGCTATGTGTCTTTGCAGCATACAGTAAGCAAAGTTGCTGCTGACCTAGGGTTTCAACAATCAGGAGAGTTAATATTTGAAATAATTAAAGTTGATATAAATGTTTCAATACCTGTAAACAGAAAGAAAAATAACAGCTGGAAATGTCTGCATAGCTTTGTATTTAAAGTTTTTTCTACTTTGCATCATATTTAATGTCATGTGAGGAGTTATTCACTTGCTTGGACATTGGATAAAACCTAGTAGACTGATGTCTTCAGTAAAATGATAGCCCAAAATCTGGAGGTGTATAATTCTGTCTTTGTGGCTTACATGTAAAGAATGCACAGAGCATACCTTGCCAGTCACATACGCTCTAGTGCCGGCAGTTTGATGAATCTGCGTGGGTGTGGTATATAGGACCTTGGATTTGGAGACTTGTGCCCCTGAAGGAGATGGTGTTCAGGCGGGGTGTCCTGAGCACTAGACACACTTAGACCATGGACCACAGCCTTGTTGCAAGGCAAGTACCCGCTGTGCAGTAGGTCACTGTCAATGTGTCTGAAACAAACAGAATACATGTCAAGACAGAAAAACAAATCGGGAAAACTGACCAGGACTTGGGTTTGGTTGGTCCTGAAGACTGGACAGACTGGTACAAAAGCATGGATATCACTCCTTTTCATCTCAGTTATGTTAGTTAAAAAAACTCTATTGCCCCACACTCCCCCCCCCCCCCCCCCCCCCATAAGAGTTGTCTGTGTATGCTGCTTGCATTCAGCATATGATTTTCATTTTGTTATTTCTCTTATTGGTCTCTTTTGACCCAAGTGGACTTCGAGCTTTCTTAGGGTAATGTACAGTATTTGTTTCTGCTGAGTTTTTGATGTTTCTTTCTAGCAATAGCAAAGTCAGTTTGCAGTACCGTACTGTATACTTGGAGCACATTATATGCTGGTAACTAAAACTGGAATTAACTGTTAGGCATAAGAATATTAGTCACCTGATTCCCTTTCATTTTTTCCATTATCTGAAATCTCAGATTTAATTGCTTGTGATGGGATAGTAGAATGAACAAGACAAGGCTTTTATGTAGACTGTTGGAAAGTGACAGAAAACATTGAAGGGACATTGAATAAGTGGTTCCCTTGTAATGATTCTTCACAAATCTGCAAATGCCAGCGGAGGGTGGGAGTCTGTAGGTGCCTCAGATTTCTATTGGTCTAATTGAGTTTAGTGATCATCAGCTCTTGCATAGAAAGCTCCTCTTCTGGAGCTGCTCTGGGACGCATGGCTGTGTGCACGCTGAAGGGGGACTGCCGCTGGGTTCTGGGCACAACCGACTGGCGCTGGGTGACATCGTAGGCAAATTAGGAGAACTGCGGTAGATCTAGCAGGTGAGGAAAAAGCTTGGAATCTGTACTTTTCCTGTAAGAAAATTGAAGTTGTAGGGAAAGGATGGGGGAAAATATATTCAGGGACATTTTAACTTCTTTTTTTAACAGTAGTAGTTTGCAAATAAGCCCTGATAGGAACATGGAAAATATGAGAACTGAAAGAGGCTTTCTGTGCATTGACTCTGCAATATATTAGTGTACAACTTTTGTGCTAAAATTGCATTTATTCTTTGCAAGCAATCAGTATGTTTTAGGTAGCTAAATCACTTTGATATCTCAGTGAAGCTCCTGAAGATTTAACAATTTAAGTCATGTGACTTTGTAGACACTTGCCCTTTTATTAATGCTGTAGGAATAAAGGGAGTTATGAGCAGTTGTAGATGGTTGAGTCTTTAAAATATGTAAGTTACAATCTGGAAAAAAGAAAGTATTTGTGAGTTGTTGATATTTTAGTGAAAAAAAGGTAATAGCTGAAATAAACTACCGATAAATACAGAGAATTATATTTATTGAAAAACTACATCTTCTTCACTAAGATTCAGTTTAGATGCTTAAAATGTAAAAAGACAAGTTCTTAGAAATAAACATGGGAAATGTAAATTTCTAAGTTTGTGATAAATACTCTAATTATTACTAAATAAATCTAAATAATACAAATTGTGGATAATAACTAAAGAGGATCTGTAAAATTTCTGTGAGGTAGATAACAAACATTTTATAGTATTCTGTAAGAACTGAAGAACAAGAGGACTAGAACGACAAAACCCTTACCCTCAAGATAACTGATGTGTTATAATTAAAAACAATGGTCTGTGATGTATCTATTTGTTTGAGAAGAATGGAGAAAAAATCAAGAAGGAAAAAGTTTTACTCTGGTGGGTGCTTAGAAGAGGGTAAGTTGAATAAGGAGAATTGTTTTCCTTGTTAAAGAAGTTCCTCCTTCAGCATTCACTTCTCATACACAAGGCTAGTGCAGTGAATCATTCCCTGTTCCCGTGCAGATACCTTTACCGTGCACATAGTGTTTGGAAATATGTCTAACCCCATTAACTGGAATTGGTAGTGGGCCATCATCCATCTTCCGATAAACGGCATAAAGCGAGAGCGTAGACTGTGATAATACGGCTTATAACCATGTCAAGTCAAATAGCTGTTTATATCTGACTAATGACTGGGGTGGAGATAGAAGTTGTATTTCTTTTTCCAAAGGAATCTCTGATGAGATTAGAAATGTCCTTCACACTCACTGCTTTGTCCTTTAGCCACTCGCCCTCCCTAGCCAGTTCTGGTAATTAAGATGGGACCATTAAACATGTTCTTACCCATAAGGCTAAAGGGAGGGAAACTGCCTGATGATAGAATCAATAAGGAGGATCTTCCGCTGCTTCTTTTCAGCAGATCTCTACAGCAGATGAAGCATGGCTGAAGATGAAATCCAGGGGCAGTACTGGTGTATCCAAATCATTTCATAATAAACAAGCCAAAGCTTAATAACAGTTTGCAGTGGTTCTGGGACATGTAAAGTGATTGAAGTTGATTTGAGGCAAACACTATATATTCTGATAAATCTTGCTGCCCCCCTCACCCTCTTCTTGTTGTGTGCAGAAATACCACCAGTGTGGTCTGCGCTGCATAAACAGGAGGGGAAAGGGATGATGGGACTGTTGTGTTTATTGTAAAGATTCAGTTTTTCAAACTGTAAACTTTATGAGCAGTAACTATCCTAATTCTTGTCTAATGACATGTTTCAGCAATTATCACACTTGTTCTTAAGCCAGGAGCATGTGTGCGTTAACTGCTGTTGGTAGTATTACTTCTCATTTTCTTTCTGAGTGGAGATCCTGCTGTTGCTGTGTACCATTGAAAACTCATCTCCAGGTGCTCCCATTTTGCTGACGTTAACAAATAATGATTCTTTTGTAGCATTTAAGTGAGTCTTAATTAATATGATGGCCCTTTCTGGACATTCCTGAAGCCATGTCTGGAGGATGATGTCCAATTTAGACCTTAGAGAACAGGAAAGGTGTTGAGTGGAGGCTGGAGCATGTCATGTACTGGCAGATAATTGGTGAGCAGTGCTGTCAGCCAGTACCTAAAGGGATTAGAGAGACGGCAGTAGGAGCCAGGGTCTTCTGAGCTGCACAGCAAAAGAACAAACAGCAGTGGTTGCACGTGGCACCAAGGGAAATGCTTATTGTAAACAGGGCAGGGAGAAGGGGGAATACCCTGACAGTGAGAGTGGTCTGCTACTGGAACAGGTTTCTCAGAGAAATTGTGAGCCTTCTGTGTTTGAAGATATTGAAAGCATGAACAGACAAGACCATGAGAAACCTGATGTCATTTTGAAGGTAGCTCTGATGTGAGCTAATTGACCTCCAGAGATCTATCCTTCTGGTCCCAATTATTCTGTGGTTTTGTTTGTCCTGGTAGGGTATACAAACACACATACAGATCTGTGTATGTATTTTAGTAGGGAGGCTGAGCTGTTGAACCCATATTCACTACCTGAAAGTTGTAGGAAAAGCAATAAAAAATGGCAGTGATTTAAGCATTGTCAGTTTTATTATTAATGTGTTTACCCTAGTTACTTCACATTCAGTATAAAGCTCTAAACTGGCTGTGTTTCAGTGGCAGCTGGATTATTTACTTTTCAATTTGCAATGAATTTTTAATGATTGCACAAAATAAAACATAAAGTATTTGAGTAGATGAGAGAATTTTGATAAGTAGAATTAATAACCTGAAATAAGTTTTTGTAAGTAATGTCATACTAAGAATGTAGCCCTGAAGTGTTTAATCCTGGAAATAAAAATTGAGGGACATTTTCTTAGGAACAATCATAAACAAATGTATTTCCTGTTCACCTTCTAGCCAAAACAACAATATGGACAGCAGCTGCTCAAGCTTCTTCGTTCTGTTTTCCATGTTCTAACTCTTCAGACCCTCTGGGGAGAAACAGTCCCCAGGGAAAGAAGAAGGTATCTTAATACACACCCATGCCCATCTATTTGCTAGTTTGAGATTGTGAGAAAGATACATTAGGGATGATAATTGCTGTGATGTAGGTATTTATGCAGTGCCCTCAGTGATAGTTCTACATAAGCTTTCCAAAGCTATTAAATTAAATTGTTTTTCGGCTGTTGGAGGGAGGCATGAGGTGTGTCTCTTTGGATTGATCAGTGAGCAGTCAAACAAAAACCCTCTTTTTACACTGATCTCACATTTTATTATCAAAATAATGCTTAGGATTTTTTATGCAGACTAATTTTGAAGAGTGACAGCAAGAAGATATAGTGACTTAAATTTATCATCCTGTTACTACGGGTGATGATCTTCAGTGTGTGAAAGCCCAGGGTGAGAAGCAACTTTGGTAACAGGTTGGATTCTTCTACCAATAGAACCAGTTCTTCCCAAGGTTCCTGTTCTCATCCTTTGAAAGAGTGGTGTTGGATTTGACTTTTATTGTCTCTGGTAACACATTTCTCTTATGTATTGCCATGTCAGAGATTCCTTAGTTTTTCTCAAAGGTTTGCTTTACTCTCTTTGAGAGAAGGATTCAGTAACGAACAGTATTTTCATTTCCAAAACTTGCAGTCACCTGCTAAAACCTTCAAAACCTCCTTCAATTCAGGGTAAAAAAGCACTGTCTTTTTTATTGTTTGTAATGAAGTGAGTGTTATAGTAATAGTATAGTAAGTAGAATGGTACATGCCCAAGTTATATAATGAATGTAGACCAAAACTAGATTTGGAGAGGCAAAAATGGGATTTAAACAGCTGCTTGAGGTGAAAATTGATGATCCTAGGAGATCAATAGGAAACAGCATATAGTACTAATGATGTCAACATTATTTTCACTTCTCTGATATGTCAGCATGTTGTTTGCAGCATTTTTCAGAATAATAGAATTTATTCAAGCAATTTATCCTTCATATGCGTAGTATAAATAGTTTATGTTGTGCTTATATATCATATTAACAGTATTTGATTTGTGCTTTCCTTACAAATTGGAAACATTGATTTTTCTCTAGTTCACATTTTGCATTTAGGCTAGTGCTTTCAGTTCCCATTTTAGATTCTTGCACTTTGAAATATGTCGATTTCTCATAAAATTATGCTATTTCGTAAGAGGGTCTGCAAGTGCCATGGTCCTGTTTTAAACGTCGCTTGCCTCTCTTTTGGAACCAATTCGTGTCTTTAAGCTTAACCTTGCCCATAAAGAGCACTAATAGTTTTCCTCCCCTTATTCAGAACACAAACCTACTAGGCCTTGGGTGATACTCATCCTGGACTGTTTTAATTATCTTTTTTCTGGCTTCTACTTCGTCCCCAAAATTGTGACAAAATGGCCTAAACCTCAGTCTCTGGAGATGAGCATCAAAGGTTTCCATGCACCTGCTGATTGCAAAGTAACTTCTGTGCATGTAGAACCTTTAGCTTGATTCTTTGAAGTTCTTTCATTTAACTCCCCATTCCTAATTTATCTACTAGCAAAATTTATTGGAATGTATTAATTAGTTCCTGCTTAGATTTTTTTGAGGTGCCTTGGGAATCAGTCTCTTGTTCTGTCAGACCCACCACATAAGCTTTTTCCTTATTTTCATGATACAGACAGCCTCTAGATTTATGTTCTGTCATTCCTAGCCTGGGATCAAGTTTTAAAGATTTACGAAGTTATTAAAAACTCTTAAGATTTATATCTCCATATAGAATATTTCAAGACTTGGTAACCATAGTGAGAATCTGTAGATACGTAGGTCCTTGATTTTATTTCACCTCATTTTTCTGTAGATAGAGGTAGTCTAGAAAAGGAAAAAAAAAATAAACTGCCAATTCCATCTCCTTTCTTTATGCATCCTTCTGAATTTTTGCATTTGCTTAACATAAAGCTGGCTGTAAAGGTGTAGAAATTCCTGGCTAGAGTAGAATGCCATATATTGCATCATTCTCTATATATACAAAGCTGGAAGGGGATTTACTCTAGCCTTCAGACATTTGTGTACTTGCTGGGCGCAAATAAATTTTGAGCAGTAAAAGACTTTAGGAAAACTTCATAGCTTCATAATGGCTGCTTCCAACATTTCACAAAGCCGAAGTGGAAAGCTGCTGGTATGTACCTGCAAAGGAACATGAATACATAGGCAGGTGGATAATTTGCATCAAGTAGGTGTCTTTCCATTAATTCAAATTCATTATTATAATAAAAGATTGAAGACCTTTAGTTCAGTCTGCTACAAGAGTGATAAATCTGCATTAGATCTACCTTTTTAGTCACTCGGGATTAGACCTTTTGGTGAAGAGATCCATTAATGTATTTTAAATCTATTGATTCATAGAAGAAAGGCACAATTTAAACTGGGAAGTCACTGAGTGAACTTTCCATTAAGTTAGGGAGACTGTGGTCACAGCTCATTTGATCTTTATGAAGTAGAAAATGTGATGTAGACCACACTGGCATTCTATTAGAGGAAATCATGCATTTAACCATGTAGCAAAATACTGTAGCCAATTACATGAACATACACCTATTTTACACATGGCTGATCTTCAGAGCATAAAGTATTAGCAATGTGCATACTATCTTGTTTTCAGGACTATTTACTTTTAAGCCAGTGATATGGGATAAAGTTTAGGAAAAAAAAATTATTAATTTACTCTTTAAATCAAAGTTTTCTAACTGGAAATCAGCCTCGCATAGAAGGGTGTAGACGTTGTTCAGCTGAATCGGCAAAGCCTAATTATAACCCTGGTTTACATAATGGTATCATCTGAAATTGCACTTAGAAAAGAAAGAAAAAGATGCTCAGCATCAAAAGCAATTTCTTAAACCTTCTATATTTTAAAAATAACTTTGAATCTATTAGAGGATATAGCAATATGGTTTGTAACTCAGCTTTCTTCTGCGTAGGGTGTACATGAGGTTTTCTAAAAACCTTTACGTTTCACAACATCTTACACAATAGGGTGAACCTGCTCTAAGCATTAGGTGGTTACAGAGCGATCTCACGGTTCAGTAGGCTGGCAGGTGACTTGTTTAACGTAACTATGCCTTTTGAATCAACTTGGCTTGTTTATATAAATAGATGTATTCACATGGACACATTAAGAAATGTAGTCACAGTAGACACTTTCTTACTGTGAGGAAGTTAAGTTACACATTGAAAGCTGATACAAAAGTTGAGAGTTAAACTTCTACATTAAAACGTTGTGGGTGTCATTGAGAGTAGCTATGATTATATTTGTGATTTATTTTTCTGGTCCCTTCAGATGTTCCAATACTTGCTGTCTAGGCTCTGGGCCTTTTGATTGGCAGATTTACTTCCCCCCCCCCCCCGATCTTTTGGCTTTTATGGTAAAATGCCACTGGGAGGAAGGAAAATTTTTACAGTGTAATTCATAATGACACCAACTCTTTTCACCAGTAGTTTTGACTTATTTCATTGCCAGAAATAAACTACGAGCTGGGAAGTTACAACCTCTATCATTATGGGCTTATTGTGTATCTTGGCACTGCACAACTAGAAGGGACATATGAAGATTAATGTGTTCTATGCCAACATGTCCTTCCCTGTGCAAAACATTCTGTGACTATTGAGGTGATTTGTACAAGAATTTTGCAGAGAACGCCAAAGCTAAGTCAAAGTAAATTAAACGTCCCATCTGGCTTTACTTTCTTGCAAGTGGACACAGCTATATATTCCAATACAGATTACTCTGTTTATTATAGCTCTTACTTACAGTGCAGTTTTTCTCAAGCTCTGCTCTGTGCTCCATGGGTCACGATATTTCCAGAAAGATTTCTGAATTTTGAAGATGCCTGCGCTGAGCAAATGATCGAACTCTTCAATCTAGGTAGCCAGCATATTCTTAAAATGTCACGTTATTCTGACAGTGCTGCATCTGATTTCAGTAGCAGCAAAAGATAATTTGAAAATTATACTGCACATGTTGTTATAGTTGTATTGCAAGATCATAATTGACAATGTGTACAATAAATTTCCTAACCATATCTGAATCTGGAAAGAGTTCTAGGTATTATTCTTTCTTTCAAGTTAACTCTTTTCATAGAGTT
This sequence comes from Rhynochetos jubatus, assembly GCA_027574665.1. NCBI lineage: Eukaryota > Metazoa > Chordata > Aves > Eurypygiformes > Rhynochetidae > Rhynochetos > Rhynochetos jubatus. Next base: position 14,255,193 of record CM050664.1, on the reverse strand, counting down.
AACAGAGCGGCTTTAAATTCTGGTTTTGGAGGACTGGCTTCAAATTATTTTAAATATTTGTATGGTTTATTTTAGTTGGATTTTTCCAAGTAGTAGTTAAATATGTAGTATTAAATATTAACAAAATAAAAGGAGAGAAAAAATACAACTTGTAACCAGTTCTGCACTATGGAATGAACTCGGGGAGCAAAACTGAATTTTTTCAGTGGAGTCGCACGGTTAGGCAAGGTAGCATTCCTCCGAGCAGCTCAAGACAGACCTACCTACCTACTCGGTAGGCTGGGATTATAATGGGCAACATCAACTACATGGGAAGTGAAAGAAATTACACCTTCAAGTTGCATATGAAACTCAGTGAGTGAGGAACTGAACTGCAAATCTCTTACCAAAAACATGATGGCGTGGATGCGTGTATGTATAGACTTACACATGCATACACTCATACACCCATAAATAATCTTCCTTCAAACTCTGCTATAACTTCTTATCCATTAATGAAGCTTTTCTTTGTTTTATGCACCCAGTGCTTATAAAACAAAGAGTATGGGACGTTGAGAGCACTTCGAGAAGGTCGAAGGTCGCTTGCGTTGGTTCTTCTGTTAGTGTTTTTTTAGGGAAACGTTTGCACTAGGTCTGTTAGTTTTAAGATCTGTAGATCTTTGAACCTCTGCCGTATTACTGCTGGCACCATGAAGTAGAAAGCTAATACAGATACACTCAGAAAAGAGCACCATGGAAAGTGCATATGAAGCCCCATTCGGACTGTTTTTATGCTTTGAATTTATATTGTAGTGATAAAAGAAAGTGCACCAACTAATGATCGGTATCTTTACCATGTATGGACATGTGTGTGAGTGTGTGTGTTTTCATGTACAAATATCTTGGGTTTTTTATACCTTTGGGAGACTTGCAGTGTGTCATCTTTCATGAGTACACAAGTACAAGTCAGCAGTGCTTATTTACGTAGTTTCTTGGAAGATGTTTTTAATTTACTAGCTAGAGGATGTATTTCCATCACTTAGCAATGAATCAACTTGGACATGACCTATGGTAAAAGAAAAGATTGAGATGCTGGTTGCTTGTCAGTGAATGCACATATTGTCCTTTTTATTGCCACCTGAGCAATGTTATGTCTCCAGAATGTCAAGGGAAGGATCGGTCCAGCTGTTAGTTTTCTCACAAAGTTTGCTATAAATGCTCCACGTCAGATCTACGGGAGTTTCTGTTTTTGTAGGGTGGTTGGTACTGAGAGTTAGGTACTGGTGGTGTTACTGGGCAGTCTTAAAGGATAAAAATAAATATTTTAACTACACGGTATTTGATTAAAAAAAAAAAAAGCATTGTGTTCAGCTTTAGAAGTTTAATGAAAAGTAGAGAAGAGTAGACATAACCTAGCAAAATGTGCATTTATATCCGTTTCATTGCAAGAGACATGGTATAAATCTATTTAGATTATATTCAGTTTTCTTACAGAAAGGTGAAGCGATCCAGTATTCTTGGCAATCTTCTCATATGAGTACTTACCTCGGTGTCAAGGATTATAGATTGCAATCTAATCTCTCTAACAGCATCCCTGGTTTCCTCAGGCTGATTACTGTGGCACAATTCTCTACCTGTAAAAGAGGAATCAGAATGATGCTTTGCTCCACAGTCAGGGCAGGACTGTCTTAAACTACTAATGTGTTCTGCTGACGGAGGGACTTGAGTCACAGTGAGAGTATCTTGGTCTTGATAAAAAACAAATGCTAATAGTCTCAATGAAAGTTACATGAGGCATACCACTAATAGTAAGTGGATTTTTACTGATCAGATTATACTAGGGATTGTTGTTACAGATAGTATAAAATAAATTGACAATTAATAAATACAGGTTGATGCTGGGAAAGAAGAATGCAGAAAAATGCTTTGTTACAGTAACATAGAGAGTAGCAAGCAAGTCTCGTATTTAGAGCTACACAGAATGGTAATGAAAGAAAGTACAGACAGTTGTGCTCTGTGAAGCTGTGTGCACAGATTCTTTGGTTATTTTTGTGCCAGGCTAAGGGCAAAGTGGAAATCCTTGTTTCTACCCTCTTCACCCCAAAGTGGATAGAAAAGGTGTACTTCTGATTCACCAGTCTCTCTGTTGTATGGCTTCACAAGTTTTCTCCTGCTGCAAAGCGACTTTCTTGGGTTTTTTGCTTCTTTTTTATTTTCTCCAAAACCTTAAATGGATTTGTATTGAAAGACAGGTAGATGTGCTTCTCCTTATCGTGTGCTTTTTGCCTTCTGTAGCTGGGTAGTAAGCTTGGATGACTAAGCTATTAGGAGGTTTTCCTCACTTTTTTTTTTTTTTTTAAAACTTTGGGAAAAGTACATTCAAAATATGATCTTTTCTTTGAGTGTTATGGGTGATTAAATGCTAGGATTTAGGATCAGGAAAACTTGGAGAGAAACTATAAAATCAGTATAGTATCCAAACTCCTGCTTTATGAGGAATAAATTTTAAGAAGCTGAATATGTTAAAGAATGCTTAATAAAGGGATGAATAGCAACCTACAACTAAGTTTGGTTTTCTGATCAAGAAAGTAGATCTTTATACCAAGAAAAGGGAGTAGCTATTGCCCAAGGAAGTAATTAGTGCCCACATATACTGAACCCTGACACAGTGCAAAGACTCCAGCTGGGTCGTTTCAAGCAAAGACACTTTTGATGAAAGGTTGCTTATCCCATCACCTGAGAGGTAGGTCTGTGTGGTCCTTTCTTCTGTTTATTTTGAGCTTTGAAACGGAGTAGGAAAATATGCACATGCAGTATTCCAGAGTCCATCATCACTTCCAGAAAAATAAGAAAATCTATTTCTAGTGAAAGTCAAACATTTCGGTACAAGCCCACTAGAGTAATCGCACTTGTTTGTATCGTAAACAGCAGCCGATGAGTTCCAATTATTCTCAGGAAAGCGCTCAGGGTTCCAATTTACTACAGCTTAGTACAGAAAAATTATTTTGTTTGTTTGGGTTAGGGGCAGGGTTGCTTTTTGTTGGGTAGTTTGGGGTTTTTGGTATCTTTTTCTTTTCTAAATGCTAAAACGTCTTATCCATGTATCCATGAAATATAGCAACACTTGGTAGTTCTTTTGAATTGTTGTGATCACATAGAAGCACTTTTGATTACTGATGGAAATAATGTCTGGATTCATCATTTTCATACCTTTAAAATCTTCTGAGACACTTCTTATGCATCTTTATTGTTATAGGAAGTGGCAATGCTAAAGTTTACTAATAAAATGCATCTTCAGTACAGTAGTTTATCTGATCTATGCATTCATTAATAAAGAATCCCTGCTGTTCTTGGCTCCAGCACAACTTAATTAATTACTGTTTGAAATATGGATGTGGTAAATGATCCAACTTAGTGAAACAGGAGAACAGCTGTTACCTTCTTCCACGTTTGAAGTCACTGGCTCTTCTCCGTATTTGTGTGTGCCATCCCCTTCTTCATCTTACGACAGTAATTCCATAAATTCTGGAGTCGGGTTCATCTGTAAACCCTGATCCCTGTCTTGTCTTCCCTCTGTGTTGTCTTGTTCTCCTCTGTACTCACCATTATATCACTTCATCTTATAACCATCCATTATTGTCTCTCCTTCCTTTTCATTGTCAGACATACATTTTTAAAAGCAAGCAAGTCTTGAAGCCGTTTTCTTTTTGAAATGAGACATTGGATTACAAAAAGGACTTTATTTTCTTTATAGAAGTAGATGGATATCCCTTTATTTCACTTGTATTTGATTCTCATTATCCTGAGCCATAGAGAAGGGGCTGGGGGAAAAGTGGGAAGAAGAAAAGAGACAGAAATTTTCATTGTCCAAAACTATTTTCTTCTATACCTAAGAACTAAGAAAACCCCTTGTACTTAGAGGACTGAATAATGATTTATCAGTCTTAACACACATGGAACTGAAAAAGCTCATGGAAAGGTTGTCCATTGGTTCAGTGTACTTGTTTGAAAGATTTATAAGGGTATCGATTACTGTGTTTTCTACAGATATTTGGGGTCTGCTATTTAAAGGAGTGGTAGAAATTTTAAGAAGTTAAATTATATAATGCTATTAACACCTATTACTTATTATTATACTTTATAATAAGTATTACTTTTCTATTTACTGTCCTGATAACTTTTTTTAATGCCTTCCTCCTGTCCCTTCCACTGCTTTCTTCTCTTTGTCATTTATAAAAGCTGTAAATTCAAAATTATGCATGACTGGGCTATAAATAATTATCCACTCTAGTTGTATTCTCCCCATAGCAGTACCGCTTTCCTAAGCTCTTCAGTATGTTTGTTTTGGTTTGTTTTACGTTTTAGAAATTATTTTCCTTACCTTCTCCAATCTCTGATCTACTTTGCGCAGTGTGAGCGTGCCCTGAGAGGCTCTGCATCCACACCTGTGGTACAATGCAGTGTCGCAGTGGTACCTGAGCTTCCTGAGTGGGCACCTTACGCCCAGCGCAGGGCGGGCATAGCTTTGCCCAGCCCACAAGATGAGCTTCGAGGAGAAAGAGGGCTGCTTGTGGCTGGCACTGAGTGGTTCACATATGCCAGCGCCAGTTTGAACTCTGAGCTGGTTTGCCTAGGCTTACTGCAGTGCAGCGATGTAACCTGGGAACGGTGTGGAAATGAAAGAACCCAAAACATCCCAAATGGGAGTTGAGTGGTGGAATATGTATTTGTGAATGAAGAGCAGACAGAATCTTCTAAACAACCATTATGAGTCATTATATAACAGCTGGTGGGCTCAACTCTCCAGAATAAGGTGTTTTGTGTACAACATTTCACAGAGAAGATTACAGGAGGAATTTGAAGAAGACAGTGAAGGAAACGGCTGTATATTGAGAGGATTGTTATCTGTTGAGATGATCAATAATTTGGGAGGGAGGACTGTGAGTTAATTCCACTGGTGGCCTTCCGCCTGGTCCCGTTCACCTTTTTTGTCCATATTACATGGTTATTGATCACTGGTCTAATTTAGAAGGTTTTGTTAATGCTTGCTCTGTTCTGCCAGTGGCCAGACAGGCCCAGGAAACCAGGAGAATGCTAACAATCTATACAGTCCTGAAAATATTTAATGGTGTGTTGGTCAAAACTGGCTGATAGGTGACAGAGTTCACCAGAGTTCTAGGCATGCAAACCTTCGTTTTTTTTCACGTGTTAGTTTTGGTTCATTTTTGGCAGCAGTTTGAAGGGTCCATGTGTTTTTCCACAGCCACAGCAGGTGCAGTACATGTAGCATAGCTTTTGGTGCTGGGACAGGTGTAGTATGTAGATGCAATGCCCAGTTTGTTACTTGTATATACATTTTCCTTGTTGCTTTGTGCACAGAGAATTGTACTGATGCACTCTGATGAACAGAAAATAAATACAGCCTCCTTGCATGAATTCCAGAGAAACTGAGCAGAGACTTCCTCCCAGATTTCTTATTTGCTACCTCTACTGACAGTATGACAGTTTTAATCTCCTTTTTAAGTCAAATGTGAGTTCTAATTGTAATTAAAGTAATAAAAAGTAGGTCCAAATTTTTTCTGCCTGTTATATGGTGTGCTTCTTTGTACACCTTTTAGTATTATCTTTGAAGCTCTCTTTTGTGAAGGGGTTTGTTTTTTCCAAAGAGACTTTATTTCAGTTTTCCCCTGGCAGATAAAGTCACAGCTCTATCACAGGGCAATAAGATAATACAGAAGGGTTTTTTAGGGTTTTAGTTGTTCTAGCTGAGGATCTTGCATGTGTTCTTGCCCCTTCATCAGAGATAACCACTCTGCTATGTGAGTCAGCAGAATGGTACCTACACTTAATGTTGCTAGTTTTGCAAATCCATATTGATTGCCAGTCAAAATGAAAAGGAATTTTTTCAGTGGGTAAGAAATACCAAGGTTATGTCAGGATAAGAGACTCAAATATCCGCAGATCTGTTTCCCTAATATAGGCAAAATTGACATGGAAAAATATGGGTAGAGATTATCCAGCATTATCAGTAGTAATTTATTTTTTGTCAGCTTGTGGATATCAGAGTTTGGGATTAACTGCAAAAGTACAAGCAGTGCCTTGCATACTATTGTTATCACTAGGGTAGCAGATTACACTGAGGGTAGTTAATTATCATTGTCATCAGCTACAGGGTAGGCAATGGTACATGAGACAGAAGAAAAAAGCAAGACATTTGTATATAGCAAAGTTGGAAAAATCTGCTTTTTAGCAGGTACGGCAGTGAGGCATGGACAGCACTCCTTGGGTTTGGATGCTGACTGAACCCACAGTGCTAGTAAAGAATTATCTCAACGTTTTGCTGTATTTTTTTTTTCTTTCCCCATCCCCCAGCATACGGAAAAACAGTATGTCATGATATTCAAGCTGAATATTTCCAAATAGAAATGCTGTGGACTCCAGGAACAAAACTGTACAACTCATTGTAACCTTTCCAAGTGTCTGCTGTCAAATACTTCAGAGCAGTGAACACTGTCTTTCACAAGGCTTTTTCTTTCACTGAGGAATACAAGCATGGCTTTGGGAGACTGACACCAAAATTTCTGGAAGTCAGTTGTTTTGGCTGGTACTTAAAGTTTTTATTTTGGTTAAGATGGGGAAAAAGCATATTTTGGAACATACAGTTTCTGTAGATCTCTATTATAATTAAATTTCTGTCTTTATTTGCTTGCAAACTTAAAAAACAAAGAATAAAAGTTTTCTTTCCTGTTGGGGTCTCAGCAGAGAAGCTAACCATCATTCAGGATGGATTAGTCTTTTGTCCTACAGTTGGTTTTTCTGATCAGTGTAGGGATATATCAGTATGTCAGTGGAGATGAGTTTTATGGGTGAAAGGAAGTCTGGTGCCCAGAGTTACAGAGACTGTTGAAAATTAATTCACCATCCAGCTGATTTCCCACAACTAACTAATGGGATTGGGGTGGAGAAAGGCAAAGAATATTCTAATATAAATTCCTGATGTAAAGAGAAATGTAGTGGTCTGGGTACTTGTGACTAAAGCAAGGAAATGTGTCTTCCTGGGATAATTATGGCAAGCCAATTGACTGCAGCTATTTGAAAAATCTTGGCATCTTGTGTTACCTGACATACAATTAACCAAACCATTTGTAGTAGAATGGGATTAGAATAGAATATGATTTTATGAAAAGTTTGGACATTTTAAATGGCTGTAATAAACAGATTACTTCAGTTGTGATGAAACTGGCTCCTTTGTTTTGAGCACAGCGAACTCTGATTTCAAGAGATTGATTTTTTTTTTTAAATCAAATGCCTTAAAAATTGTATAATAAAAAAGGACTTCAAATAGGAGAGATTAGAAAAGAAAAGGAAATAAAATGAAAATAATATGATAAGTTTTGACCCCTTAAATTGCTAACCTTAAAAGGTAATGCTGGAGAAGCACCATATTATTAGCAATAAAAAGAATTTGCTTTGCCCTTTTAAAATTACCATAAACCAATTGACTGAGATGGAATGATGTTAATATTTAAGAAGTAGGACACTAGATTCTATTACCTCCCAATCTCTGTCACCTGGTACACTCTGTAGTCCTGTTATCTAATTATTGTCCTTAAATTGCATTAGCGTGCCAGCAATTCGTCTGCAGTTGGAAAAATAATTGACATTTGGGTTACTGCTTCCTATTTGGGAGACTCACTCGCTGGTTCCAGAGAGTCCTCTTCTGTCAAAGCAGGTTAGCTTAATTTTACCCAACAGAAAAGAGAAGGTCTGTGTTTTAGAGTATGTCACTTACACAGTGCTCTTGTAATTTGGTATTAAAATTCTGGTTATATATATTAAAGCTAATTGTCAACTCAAAATAGGGGCAAAAAAATGTGACAAATTAATAAATGACACTTCTGACTCTAAATTAACTTCAGTGCAGCCCAGTCTTTCACTGGGTGTGCAGGCAGTCACGTACTGATATGAAGAGCCAAAGTACTGCAACAGTGTGGATAGAGAGGGGTGTTTGTTTCTTGGCTGTACCCAGTGTTTAAATGTACAGATGTTTGGTCAGTTAATGGATATAGTCGTAGAGCCATGGTCACACACAGAGATGACCTCTTCTATGCTCAGAAACTGAGCCATCACAAAGATCCTGAAATGCTTTACGTTATCTAACAGAGAAACTGCCTGGAGATTTGCTTAGTACACACACGATACTGTGATGTCTGCCTTTCTTCAGTGGGGTGAAGCACCAAATGATCAAGATTTCTAAGAACTGATGCTTGTTCTGCCTCATATTTCTAGCTGGTTAGGTAATGTTAACTTCCCTTTGGCTTCCTATAGCTGTATCTAAGGCAAGTGGCCCACTTTGTTTTCTTCAGCTTTAACTTTTTTTTCCTTTAATAATATTTATGTATTACCATTAAAATAAAAATTAAGTTTCAAATAATCTTTTTTGTAACTAAAATACAAAATCTTTATCCTGATATTTTATAGTAACATTAGTTTCCTGTTTTGTTATAGTTATAAGGAGGTGTTTTTCCTAACTCTTTTTACACAATTTCTTTGATTAAAATGAAAGGATAGTTATTGTTCCATGTAGCCTGAACAAGGGAAGAGCAGCCGGTATGTCAGCAATTGCAGCGCACTGCATATGTTTCCATGTCTCCACAAAGAGTTCGTTCATGACTATGTACAGTTAAATACTTGAAATTTTCCAGACTAATGTAATTTGGGATCTAAAGTTGATTAGGGATGCATGATTACAAAATGCACATAATAATTTATGTGACAAGGGAATTAAATTTAAAAGATATTTTAAATTACCATGAGGAATGTATTTGTCTAGTGGTGGTGGTAATTTTGCTAATATAATTTGTTTAGAGACTTTTCAGTTCACATTTATAACCAAGAAAATCTTAAATCTTGTAAATTATTTTTTTCATGGGGGTATTGCATAACCTGACGTTTAATGCTCGAGCTTGTAAGATTGGTAATGCCAGTATAACCCAAATGAATGTTAGCTAAAACTGAAAACCTCATCTGAATTTCTTTCGACTATAACTTTTGCAAATGATTTTGAGCACTGATGACACATCTTTAGAGGTCTCTGCCAATATGTCTTTAAAAGGCTTCATCTGCCAATGCCAAGAATCAGGATTGTCTCTGGATGGCTAATATAGTCACCTTTTTTCCACCAGTATTATGAATTTGTTACGGTAAATTGGGGACTATTTTGCATCCACCACACTTTCTCTTCTACATAAAAGAAATTTAACAAGGAAGTCTATAGAAAGCTGTGATCAAGTGAGCTTGATAAAATTACTAAAGTATCAGAAAGTTTCTGCAAACATTTGTGGTAGTGTAATTTTCCATTAAAAATATTTGGAAAAGAAGCACTTTACGAAAAGATACCTGAAAAGGAAGCAAGTTTTCAAAAAATATTGACTTGATTCTGCAGTCCAAGTGGTACTGCAGAGAAGGTTTGTATAGTGATGATGGCAACATCTACCATATGGAGATTATAAAAATTATGTATTTTAGAAAAATAATTACTGCCTGTGTGCTGTACTTCATATAAATAATGTGCTACTGTAACAAAACAACTAAACCTCTAATGTGAGAGCATCTGCAAAGCACCACTCAACCTGTTCCATTTCTGGACTGTTTTTTCTTCATCTGAGATTACTCCAAGGTTATTACTTTCCAGAAAACTAATATTGTATTAAGAACTATTAGCAATCATGTATTTATAAATTTCTAAAATGTCATAGTTTGAGAGGAACAGCGGGAGCACACTCTTAAATTAAATCAAGGGTATTCAGAGATAAGATCTCTATTCATTTTTTTTTTTTTTTCAGCTTGTCAAGCTTGGACCCAGAGGAGAGGGACAGGTGCCTTCCAGTGGCCAGTGGGGTTACGCTGGCAGAGCGCTGTCAATCTCCTCAGTCAAATGCTAAGCATTATTTTGCTTTAAAATTCTAATAGTACCAATAATGAGGCAACTTTTACTGTTAAATCAGGGAAAGAAAAATAACCTTTTTGCCCTGAAGAATGGTGTGTTTAAAAGGTCACAGCTATACCTGGAGGCAGAGAAATGCCTGCTGGTAATGATGGTAATCCAAAGTTCTTGAAAAGCACTAAAAGTGTAAGTTTTCAGAAGGACAGAGGACATTGCAGAAGAAACAGTAATTTCTTAGATTTAGGATTCTTGCTTACAGTGCTGTTCAAGTTAGGTAAGGCCAGGCTTTTAAAGAGCTCAGGACCAGAATTTCATATTCTCAGCCTACACAGCAGCTGCTAGATTTTCAAAATAGCTCAACCCCTAACAGTTCCTGTTCTGCAAGGCACTGAGCTCTTGTGAAAATCTGGCTCTGATTTGGGTGCCAAAATGAGTTCTGAACTCATGAAAATCTGTGAGTACAGTGATTCCTTGGGGAAAAAGAAAAAAAATAATCCATGAAGGAGAGATAAAAATGAGATTATAGCAATATATTTATTTTTTAGCAATTAATTTAGTGACATGATTATGATATTATTCTCTGAATCGTTAGAGGACTACATATGCTAAAAATAAAAGATGACCTGTATAATTATTTCTAGTGGATTCATCTCATTAATGTAACTTTTCTTTACGTTCTCTGGTGCTCTCTTTTTGAGGCACACTGAACAACGGTCATGCGGACTTTTCCTCTAAGGTTTAATTCAGAAATGAACAACTGTATATAGAATGTATATGTACGTTTAATGCAGGTATACCAACAACAGATGAAAAAATTCTAGTTTAAGTATATATTCCTTGAAAGTCAGTTGTCTCACTAGCCTTTGAAATAGAAAAAAAATCAAATCCAGTATGTAAGAATAGGGAAATTTTCTGTAATGCTGCCTACAGTGAAACTGGAAAAAAGGGAACTGCTAGAAAAGCTTGTATCTTCACAATATTTACATAATTGAAATATAAAATGTTACATCAGTGTTTTGTCTTGAGTGGAGTTGGTTTCCAGTAACGTGTGAGGATTCATAACTATGTTTAACAACATGTGGATAACACCAGAAAGTGGTTGTTAGCTTTAGAACTCCAAAATGTGGTCCTTGTGTATGTAAGAACATTGTCTCACAATTTAAATTTATTTTTTCCTTGTTTCCGCATGCAGTCCCTGCACCATTTTTGTAAACTTTTCTATAGCATTATTTCCTCAGAGATCATGGGTTCCAGTGATTTATGTGATACAGAATTAAGACTTGCAATGAATGTTACTTCTACCAATTCCCAGTCTGTCTCTTTCATTCTGTAAATTGTCTAGCAACCACATATTATCATCAATAAATAATTTATCATTGAATGAGTACTAAAATCTCTAGAAATAGACATGTGCAGTAAATGTATATACTTGCACATTTAATATCTGCATGGTCAAAACGTCTGTGTAGTGTAGATGTTGGTGTCTGGCTTTCCCATCTCATCTGTTGTGGTGCAATAGTTCAAAGTTTTCCTCAAAAGCTTGAAGTTCTTGAAATCTCATTCATATTTGAGGATGTTTTCAAAAGCACCTACACATCCACTTATTGAATCTGTGAAACACTTCCTGAAATGAGAAGAAAGCTGTGCACTCAGGCAACAGTAAATATACCAGGAGTGCTAATGTGCTCTCCAAACAGCATTCATGAAGGTTGAGAGAGAGTTCACTACCTCCAAGAAAACAAACCTCCTTTTCCCTTTTGTAGCATCTCTGTTGAAACGAATATACAGAGAAAGCAAATTCTGCAGCAGGTGCATAAGGTAACAAATTAATTTTAATGCCAGCTTTTCAGTTGAGCTGTGTTTTGCCTTTTTTAGCATCAGCTCTGTTAATGTAGGTGTGTATATAAATCATATTACATCATTGTATTTCTGTTAATTGGGCTGTCTAGAAAGAAAAGAAAGAGTGCAATTCAACATGCTGTCGTCTTTCTTCCGATTTAAAAACTATCTTTGGGCAAGTTTGAAATTAGTTGGCTTTTTTGTTCCCCCCCATTTGTAGGCTGTGCTGGTTTGGTTTTAGTTGGGATAGAGTTATTTTTCTTCATGGTAGCTAGCATGAGGCTGTGTTTTGGATTTGGGCTGAGAAGAACACTGATGACACACCAATGTTTTTGGTTGTTGCTAAGGAATGTTTATACCAAGTCAAGGACCTTCTCAGTTTCTGATGCTGCACCTGCGTTCCCAGCTGCTTCTCTACAAGAACGTGGGAAGGGGACCCAGCCTGGACAGCTGACCAAACTGACCAAAGGGACGTTTTGCCATAAGATGGAATGCTCAGTATATAAGATGGCCAGGAGGGGAATCACTGCTTGGGGGCTGACTAGGTGTGGGTTGGCTGGTAGTGAGTTGTGTATCATTTTGTTTTCCTTTCCTTTTTTCTTTTTCCTTTTATTATAAAATTACATATTATTTAGTAGTAGTAGTAGTATTTTCATTATACATTAGTAGTATTAGTATCATTATTTTATTTAATTTATTTTCAATTATTAAACTGTTCTTATCTCAACCCACAATTTTTCTATCTTATTGCTCTGATTCTCTCCCCCATCCCACTGTGTGGGGTGGGGGAGCAAGCAGTTGGGTAGTTAAACCATGACACAAGCATTTCAGAAGCCTACACTGTGGTTTTCCTCCACTTACGTAGAAAGAGTAAGCCCTGTTAGTTTTATTTTGTAAATGAAAAGATTACATTATCATTGCTGGGTTGCAGAAATACATTTGCTTCCAAAGTTTATATACTTGTGCTACAATAAACTAGAACTCTGTTTATTAACAGCTCTCTGACAGGGGGTCCCCATAAGTCACAGGGTAAACTGGCAGTTCTGCTCTGAGCTGTTCTAGTGTGCATCTATGAAACCTTCTTTCAACATTAATAGACAGATGAAGGAAGTGAACAAGGTTGACAACCTTAAAAATTCTCTGTCTCTGCATGAGTGACTTGGAGCTTTGCTGAACTAGTTTTGTTGAGTTGCCGTTAAAAACCAGATTTCCCATGCCACTATCAATAGAGGAAATAAGAAAATATATAACTTCCTTTCCTCTTATTTCCCAATTATTTTTAAAGGCAGTGGCGTTTTTGCCTTTTACACATACTCACTCATGCAAAATGAAGATTTTCTTAGAATAAGTGCTGGAAGGCAAAAATCGTTACCTTTGAATTGAACTGTCTAAGGAAAGACACCTTGAAAAGGTATTTATTTATAAAGGTTTTATGTCTGTAGCCATGTGTGAGTGGACATCTAAATGTGTCAGGGAGTTGCTTACGAAGTACCCATGTTGTTGAGCAGCACCTATAAAACTATAGGCAGCTTATTCAATTGAATTAACAAACAAGCATGTCAAAATAAATGAAATGTCTGCCGGAATTCCAGTATATAACCAATTTGTCAATTAGAGATTCTGGGACAAATAGTGCAGCTTAACCCGAAGACTTAAAATCAGAAACACCTCCTTGTTATATAATATGTACGCAAACGTTCTGAAATGTGCTCGATGGCTAAATGGTGAGCGCCACAGTGTTATTTTCTGGGTGCCGAGACATGCTAGTAAGCCTTTGGAAGGTTTCGTGCCTTAAGTTGAGTGATCTTGCTTCGGTCTTTTGGCTCGTCAGGATGCAAGTTCCTGGTGCTCTTAGAGTCGATCCAAACCCTCCTCCTTTATATTTCTGAATAAAATTTGAAAGAGAATAGGATGATAATTAGTAATAAATGCAAATAATCTTTTCTACTACGTGTTTTGTTTTCTGGCATCTGTTAAAGGATCATTTGCACATACCTTTTGCTCTTTATCATGTTGTCTTTACTCATGCAGTTTTCAAAAGGACTTTACTTATAGCCATGTTGACTTCACATAATCGATCCTTCCAAGGATTGAATTGCCTGTGGGTCAAACACGAGTCAAAATGCAAAGTAATATAAACATTCTTCTAGGAATAGCCTTGCCTTGCGCTTAGCGTGCGGAAAGATCACAGTGGAAGGATCACTTACCGCTATGAAGCGGAGGTAGAATTTCACTGCTAGAAGCTCTCCTCAAAGGAAACGGGCTAACCTAGTACTGTACAGTAGGTTCACTTTGTGTGTCAACAAAGAGAGAGAAGCAAGAGAAGAGGAAATGGAGGCCTAGAGTTTTGGAAGGAAGGCTGAAAAAGTATCTGAATCCCCAGTGTATCGACCTGCAGGTTGTGGATACATGTGGGGACGTGTCCCACTCAGGAACTTGTCTCTGTTGCCCTAATGAGTCAATCCGGGTGTGGGAGTTAGGGGACGCCTCTCAGAGCTGTGGTCATGCTCGTAGTATAACAGAACTTCTGACAGGCACCAAGACAACAAGGAAAAAAGGAGAAAACCTTGCTTTGATTTAGAAAGGATAGGATTGTATGGAGATGTCAGTGGGAAATGCACACTCTTTTTGATTAGCCTCTGTACACTCGGGGGTGGAAATCATAAAGACTTTTTTTTTTCCCCAGACCTGACATGTGAGGGGTTTATTTTTTTAATGTACTGACAGTTCCCCTGCCTTGTGGCCTCAGACCTTGGCTCTTTTTGAGAGTCTCTGTTCCTTTGCCAGCAGTGCTTGGGCTGGTCAATTGAGTGAGTTTTGGACATGCTGGGTTAGATTAGACTGCAATCCGTATTTTGTTGATTTCTCACAGTAACTGCTTGATTTTGGACATTGGATGTTCTTTTTGATTTGTCAGTGAAATGTAAACTAGCAGCCTCATGGAGTGCTGAAGTGGAACAGAATCCTCCTTTTTGCTAGCGCATCTCTGGGGGAGTTAATCTCTGCTTGAAATTTATGTAGCTTCTACAACTCTGAAATCTTGGGCACTTTACAGATTTTGATGAGCCAAGCTTCCCAGTTTTACTATTATGTAAATCTGGTGTTCTTATTATATATGAGGAAGGAAAAGCATATAGATATTAAGTGATATGCCCAAGGTTGCTTGAAAATGTAATGAATGACCAGAAACTAAACTCGAGGACCTAATTTGGGGATTTTTTTGGTTTGAAGGGATAGACCTTCATGAATTCTCTTTCAAAACAATGTTCAAAATCTTCCAGGTCCCGTCTCTGAGATAAAGACCTGCCTGAAGTCACACACAGCTTCTGGCAAAAGAATGAAGTATTAATAACTTTTGAAAATAATTTCCTTAATATAATTTTTACTGGGTATTTCCACTCTCCTTGTTTGTCTGATAGTTCAAAGATATTCCCCCCCCACCCTGTATTTTAGAAGCTCTGTAAAAGTGACATGTTTAATAGGAATGGCTTAGTCAGAAGTTCATTTTAAATATGGCTTAATAGGATGAAGAGTGTATTTAAAGATTTATAAATATTAAAGTTGGAACTGTTCATCCAACCTGACTGCTGGGCTGGTGTGGGGCTGCATACGCAGGCCTTTTGTGAATAGTGGCAAAATGCTGAGGATGTACTTTCAGATTCCTACAGAATCTCTGAGATCTATAAACAAAGTCGGTATGATAGAAATAATGTTGGTTTTGTAATAAGATTCAAAGTTCTGGTGTTGTTTTTTTTTTTTTTTTTATTATTTTAGTGTATTGCCCAGTCCCCATTAACTAGCCAACAAACATGTAAAAACTGTCCTCAGCTTCATGTTAAGACCAGCTTAGGTATGTGGCATGTCAGTATCGTTTGCCTTGATAATTTTTTGTTAAAAGAGGAGGAGCTCTGATGGGGGGTTTTTTTGGTTTGTTTTTTTGAGACTGTGTCTAATCTATTTCCCAGTACTTATATAAAATAGCCATAGCTGTCATTTTCATACTTGTTTAACGCCAGATACTTTAAAGATTTTTTTTTTTTCCCATGTAGAAAAGTAGTTTTCAGGTCTGTAAAGACGAAAATGGAGAAAATTGAGTTTTTAGAAATACTGAAAGCTGAAAAGAGAGCCAATGGCAGAAATAGCTGTCCTGTCCCTATGGGTGCAGGGTGTTAGGAAATTGAGAAGTTCTGAAACCCCAAAGGTTGCTGAGACTGCCTGCAAGGGCAGTAGGTGTTTATGCTCAGTACTTGGTGGATATCTGAGAAGAAACAGGAGGTTACCAAAATTCATAGCTGAAAGCGTTGGGTTAAAATTTTGTATCCAGGGCCTCATTTCAGTAGCTTTCTCTGAAACTGTTCTGATTCATGCAGCATGTAGAAAAAGAAACTTTCTGGTCTGAATAAATGGATGAAAAGGTGGTAGAAAAACTTCAAATATAGGCTTTACTGGGAACAACAATAATCGATTTTTGTTACACTTACGGCGCTGATGCCTTTTTGTATTCAGAGGAAGAAAGGCCTTGATTGCTTCTTGAATGTGACACAGCTATGGCTGTGGTCCCCTAATTGTGTCCTGCTTTGTCCAGTGTCCCTATAGGTTCGTTAATTCCCCAGTAAGATCAAAGAAAAATGCTAGGTGGTGTTCAAGTATAAAATGTGGGAGTCTTCTTTAGGAAAGAGATGGATAAAAAGAACAGCTAAATACTGAATATGGAAATTAAGCCTATTTCTGATCGCTGGGGGGCGGGGGGGGACGACTGCTTTTCTCAGTCCGTAACTGGTAATTCAAAGCTTAAGCAAAAGAAGGCAGAGCTGCAATGTGTTCTGAAGAAAGTGCTATAAATCAAAGCTTACATACTGACCAAATACCTGCCCCCTCCAGAATGGACAGAAAAGCCATTATCATTCTTTTCATACTAGATTGAGGTTGGAAATATAGTTCATGATATCAATGCCATTTTGTGACTTGCGGCACTGTGTTCCCTGTCCTAGGCTAATAAAGCAGGGCTTTTTTCCCCAAGAATTTTCTGAGGACCAAAGTGGCCATTTCGAATGGACAGCAGAATAATTTGAAACAGTAAGAAAAAAAAATAGCACACTTTTTTTTTGTTCATTTCTTCAGGAAGTGGAGTTGCTGGGTGGATTGTTTCCAGTGCTGCCCGGGGAGGCCTTGTGACAGACCATCGGGTCACCTGGCCGATTTAAAAGGCTTACGTGTGGAATTAGAGTTGAGATATGAAAAATGGTTCAGAGAAGAATTGGTGCCTATTCTGGGTCATAAAAGAAATTTCTTGTTTCCTTTGAATAATGACTCCAAATGTGCGTGGAATACTTCAGCCCATCGTTCTGAGATGGCAGCTCTCTTGGGATGTAAGGGCCTTTCTGCTGGGTATTAGCTTTGTGAAATATCAAGTAGGCAAAGGAGAGAGAGAAACAATGCACGTGTCTATGTGTCCGTGTATGTGTGTTTCAAGTAGCCGCTTCGAAAGCATTTGTATGAGATATGAGTGAGGTCCAGCTGGTTACTGGTAGTCCCTGGGATCTGGGAAACCTAGTTTTACTATTTTGCTCAGGAACAAGTCCCTTAAAGGATAAGGCATGAATCTTCTTTTGTAAATATAAAGAAAAACGCAGTTTATGCACAGACTGGGCTAAAAATAGCATAAAAAGTAAAAAATGCAGTAACGTACTTTATTTTTTTCTAATGCTTAGTCCCAATAGATTTTTATTTTCTGCAGTATTGAAAAAGTGTGACTTACAGCTCTGTGCTCTCTCTATGGAATTTCAAAGCTATTTCCGTGAGCTCTTTATGGCGCATTAACGTCCTGCGTACCCTGTCACTGCAGGTCTGAAGTCTCTTCCTGGACAGAGGCTGCGGCAGTCAGTAGGTCGAGGTCTGTTTTACCTTTTCCTTGGACAGGTGTTGGGTAGGAATTCTTCTTCCCTTTTATAAACATTTTAAACTTACATTTAGCACTCACTTAACAGGAACAAAGTTGACTATTTCTGAACATTTGGCTTTATAAATTGCTTGCAGTATTTCAGTAGTATGGGAGCTGTTTAAGGGGAGATCAAAATCTCACTTGCATTTTTTACCCAGGTGCATCTTGCTTTTGGTCACTGTGTAGTTGTTCAAATCAAATGGGTTTGATTATGAAATAATAGAAGATTATTTCATAAGTCTTACAGCAAAGGTATTAAATGAAAGGGGTTACAGAAGTGAGTTTGCTCTCTGGCCTTAATGTATGGCTTTATTATTTAATTTGTTTCCTCCTGTCTAGTTTGAGGCAAGGCTAAAAAGTGAACTTAGCTATAGGGTGACTTATGTGTAGGTGTTTTGTCTTCTTTCAGTAGGTCAAGGCTGAATATTTATTATTTTTTTGATGATAATTTTTTGTAGTTGAAGTTAGTTCTTTATTTAATACTGCATTCCCTATCCAGATACTCTTTAAATGCAGAGTGGGAACTGTAGCTTCTGTCTTGTACGCCTGAGATGCGTTGGCTCGTGTTTTTCCGTGGCTGTGCTTCTCTGACCTTATCACTACCTTGCTGAAGCATTATTGTACTAAAACCATATATCTTTAATATATTACTAGGAAAACTTTTCAAGCTTCTTCAGCGCTTTAAAAACCTGTGCCTTTGAAGTACTTCTGCCACAGTAGTTTTAATGAAGCTAAACAGAGGAAGGAACACGATTCCTTTAAACATCAGCATTTCTTGACAGAACGGAAAGATTAATGGATGAAATCCCTTGGAGGCCGTGGAAGTTTTCCCATTAATTGTAATGATTTTGGATAGAAACCACAGAAAGAGAAGAAATAAGAATAACACTAGATAAGTTTGGGTATGTGAGCAGTAGCTAGTAAGAGGTTTATGATAATTATTTTTTTAGTAGCAAGGGAGTTGTGATGGGATGCATGATCTCTTAGCCAACTTCCACAGTGCAGTCTAATAGTGGAAGTGCTGCTTTTCTGAATGACCATAATATTATTACAAACAGACCTTATAAAGTTTGAGTGGATAGAAGTAATTCGACCTATTGTTGCATTATACCAGTGAAGAAGTAAAGCAAAACTTGGTTTTTTTTAATTCTTAGAAGTATCAGTATATTAATTGGCGTTATCCAGCGGCATGAAAAAATGCTTTGTATGAGAAAATCATACTGGATTTTTATAGATAATGCTTTTGTGATCGGGATTTAACAAATGCCATTGACTATTTTTGCATTATTGTTTATTGATATACAATATATCAAAAAGTGTTTGTCCTCAGCTAAGCAAAACTTGCATAATTAGAAAAATGAAATATTTTTTGTTTTTTTTAGATGGCTTGAATGTTAATTATAGCTCGGCTCTCTCTACATCAGGCCATGAGCACTATTTACCTGTGTGCTGGCTAATATTAGAAAAACTGATAATCAGTGCTATTGAATTAACAGCTACTAATTGCTTTTTGTGTATCTAAAAGATAATAGGTGTTTCCTGCCTAGAGTTTGCACAGTGCAGTTTACTGGGTTTTGATGGACTCAGTTTTGCTAACGTGGTAAGTGATATGTGCCGCAACAGGACTTCACAGCAACGTACTGAAATTCGTACGTATTGTCTGTTGTACATTCTGTGTGTCTGTATGATACTGTCTTACTAACCTTCCAGAGATGATAAATTGTAAATAAATATAACAAAATAGATAAGCATATATTACAGCTTTTCTGGTATTATAATCTCTCTTGGCCAGTGAGTAGGCTAATAACATGTCATTATCACAGGATCCTTCTGTCCTTTTGGATAATGGGCAAAGGATAGATGTAACGTGTATTAGCCAGAACAATTAAACCAGATACCTAGCCTTTGGTCAGTGATTTGGCACACAGGTACTGAAAGATGAAGTGCTGTCTTTACAATTCTAATTTTAAAAATTTTGTTAAAGTTACAGAGCAATTGCTTTGATTACAGTACATTTTGAGGGTTAAGAGAAGCTCTGAAAACTGAGACTTTAAGTTAGGAGCCAAAAATACAGACTTTAAGTACTGCTAGGAATGTAATTTTGGAACTTCTGGTCAAAGATTTTAAATATGGATCAACCAGAGTTACCTGTATAGTTACCCCGGGGTGTCCCTTATAATACATGAGTCTACAAACAATTTGAATTTGAGACAGAGTATAATTCATAATTCCTGTGTATGAAATAAGGTCTAACCATCACAAATTGTTTCTGAAGGTACTTATACTTGGAAAACACGGTTGTGATTAATAAATGACTCCAGACTGCTTTTAATGTAACAGTAGACTGTGCCATAAACAGGAACGGGAAAAAAATTACTATGTTTAATAGGGTAGCAGCTGTAAGGGTGCCATTATGTTAAATGACTTAATGAATACTGATCTTGAAGCAATAAATCAAACTGCAAACAATCTACTCTAATCAAGTAAGCAGAATATTTCAGATACTTAAATTATATTAAATGAACACTTCAATCAGAGTATGTACCTGCACATGTTCTTATGTTTAATTTAGTTATTGTTTGTGTAACTTTCAGGTTATATATTTAATGAAGACTTGCTCTTTTTTTTCCTGCTCTTTCTGTTTGTTGTTTTTTTGTTTGTTTAGTAAAGAAATTGCTTGAAGAATAATTAATAGTCCATGTTAAATCCTGTCCTGGTTCTGAAGGGTTTTCTAAAGAATGATCAAGAAGGTTACTGTGAAAGCTATGGCAACACTTTCTTCAGGTAGGGGTAGCTGTCAGTGTCTGCATTTACAAATTTATTTAAGGGTGTTTGTGTGTATGGACATGTATGTATATGTACATGCCTCTGTGTGTATATATATATATACATATACACTCCTCAATTCCAGAAGGACAAGGAGCTACTGGAGGGGGTCCAGTGCAGGGCCACTGAGATGATGAAGGGCCTGGAGCAACTTCCATCTGAGGAAAGACTGAGAGAGCTGGGGCTGTTTAGCTTGGAGGAGGCTGAGGGGGATCTTATCGATGTTTATCAATATCTAAAGGGTGGGTGTGAGGAGGATGGGGCCAGGCTCTTCTCAGGGGTGTCCAGTGACAGGACGAGGGGCAATGGCCATCAACTGGCAAACAGAAGGCTCAAACTGAACATGAGGAAATACTTCTTCCCTGAGAGGGTGACAGTGTTGGGACAGGCTGGCCAGAGAGGAGGGGAGTCTCCTTCCCTGGAGACTTTCCAAAGCTGCCTGGACTTGCTCCTGTGTGATCTGCTCTGGGGGATTCTGCTCTGGCAGGGGGGTTGGACTAGAGGTGCCTTCCAAACCCTACCACTCTGTGAATCTGTGTGTGTCCGCCTGTGTGTGCGTGCACAGGTAGGGCCTGTTGCTACCCACTAGTGCAGCAATTAAAAAGAAAAAAATGACAACACCATCATTTTCTGGGAAGCTAGTACCTGTTCTGATGCTGCGAATACGTAATATAGAAATTAAAAGGAAATTACATTTTATATGATGAAATGCTAATTCTGGAGTCTCTTGCAGGAGTTTGAAAGTGTTTTTTCAGAGTCCAAATGCAGTTACATCTGTTTAGGTCCTGAGCCTATAGACATTCCTATGTATTCAGAAAGATGTGGTTTCTGGAGAGTATTTACAATTCAATATCATAAGTACTTGCCTTTGTCGTTGCAAGGGGCTGGTGTTAGCTTGTTTAGTAGATATTTGTACACCTTGCTTTTACCTGTTTATTTCAGTTTGCACAACTGTTTCATCAAGATTTATGATACATTTAGTTTACTTACTGACCAAACTGCAGAAAGTAACCTGCAAGCCAGTGTGAGCTGATGTGTATAGGGGCATTTTTGAGCCACATTTGTATTTGTTTGACAGTTGTGTGAAAATCCATTAGTGAAGAATCAATGGATACTTTTTATATTTTCTCAGTTTATACTTAGGTTTTGTGGTTGGTGATTGGTTTTTGTTTGTTTGTTTGTTTGTTGGTTTTGGTTGGTTTTGGGTTTTTTTTAGGTGGAAAATAATACCTGTGAGGCTTCTGTAGCTGATTAAAGTATTCAGAGATCCTCAGTATTTGACTCTTCCCTTTATTTTGGGAATAGATTGATGTTTTTGCCTCATGAATCATTCAGCTCTGCTCCTGGTGTCTCTAGTTTTGTCTGGGATCACAGACATGCAGTTGACCCCTTCTTGATAATTCCACAACTGCAAACTTGATTCGTAACAGCAAAAGTGGAAAAAGATCAAGAGCTATCTCAATTTTGTGGGCCGTTTGTCAAAGCTGTGATTAGCAGGTGAAGGTCTGCATTGTCTGTTGGCAGAATAAGGAGGATGGAAATGTATTCATTTGGTGGTAACTGTGAGAGTTGGACTGTCTTCAGATTAACAGAATAACAGAAAGGGATATTATAGCTGCAAGGTGTAATTATACCTTGAGGCTATACAGTCTGGCTTTTCAGAATGTGCAACATGCAAGACGCCATCAGGAAGAAATCCTGTACAGCTATTTCTGGATTAGGCCAGCACAGATCTTAGGCTTGAGCCGCTGACAAGTACCTACTGAAGTCTTGGCTGGGTGGGTTTACTGAGAGGCCTTTTTATTGGTCCAACAGTAAAAATAAATTGGTACAACCCTTATAACTAGCCGTGGCTGTCGCTAAGTGCCAGACACTTGTGAAGCACCCTAGCGTAGGTGTGAGGACAGATGTCAAGGGTTTTGGCATTCGTTGTATTTCGTTAAGCAGCATCTTGAACAAAACAGCCGAGCAGTGCTGAAATCATTTTCCCCTGTATCCAGCCCTACCTATATTAAGAAACAGGCAAGTGCAGTGGGGCTTGAGGCTTTCTGCTTAATCTTGAAAAAAACTTTTGTTTCTATTTTGTTCCTGTTCTTCCATTGCCGATCCACCATGCCACCAAGCCTGGCAGGGTTCAGGGAGTGTGTGGATGGCACTCTTAATTGCATGATTTAGTTTTAAGTAGTTCTGCATGGAGCAGGAACTTGGACTCGGTGATCCTGTATGGGTCCCTTACAACTTGAGATATTTTATGATTCCAATTAAGCCACTTACATCAAGGGTTCAAGGCATTGGCGGTGATTTAGATCATTCTTCCTAGTTAGTGCTAAAAACTGATGGTAGCTTTGTGTTGTGAGCAGAGCAGGTCTTCGGTTGTTCAGATGGCAATTCTGGTTAGTGCAAATTGGAGGCCAGTAGAAAAATATTCACTGAAATTGTCCCAAATATTTAGCTATTATTTGTAATATATAAATAAGTGATGAAGCTCTTGTTCACAAGTTCCACTACTGTAGACTCTGAGATCACCTTTAATGTCATCTCAAAATGTTGCATCCTTCCACTTAAACAGAACAAATGCTGTTTTACTGCTTGTAAAATGATGTTGGTACAAAACCTAGAACAGGCCTTAAGCAGTTAATAGTGCAAGAAGAATTGCTCATAGTGAGCCTATCAGTCTTCTGTGCACTGACGTTGATGTTGCTGTAGGTTGACAGTGAGCTTTTATAGTCAATCTATTGAAGTACGAAAGGCCATGTTTCGGAAACTGTCATTAAAAGTGCCTCTGTTTTTGAAGAGCAGCACATCCTTTATTCTCTCATAATGGAATTGCCCATAACAGATGAGACAGGCCAAAAGTTTAAAATGTTATCATAAGAAGAAAAATAGGTTAAAGTGGCTTTATATTTGTTAATCCTTTTATTCTTTCCAAATTAGGAGTTCATCTTATAAAACAACCGTTCACTCAGTTTGGTTAATTCACTTTGCTGATTTTTAGGATCAGAAGTCACATTGCTTTACAATGCAATCTTTCAGAGGTGTTTCAACAAAGCCAAGTTATCTGTTAATTTCAGTAATGCAGTCAGAACCTAATCACTTTGAAATTAATACCGTGTCGTGTGTCACAAATATTTGCTGCTTGTCACAGTGTAATGACTGGCATGATTAATTGTGCAAATAAGGGGTAAGTTCTTCATGTCTATGCCGTATTGCTCATTTTCAGTTTTTTGCTGAGAGATGATGAAGTCCTAGATGGGTATGGATATGACATTATACCAGTGCATAAACTTTGCTTTGTGAACACCTATCTGTTTCAAACGTGGAATCTCATGGTAAATCAATGTTAAATTAATATTGCAATTTTTATATTTGCACTCTGTTGGTGTCTGTGCTGATTAATGGCGTGTGTTGTACCCACGGAGCCCTGTCTCTCAGTCCAGTGCTTTTGTATCTGGGACAAACGGACATAAATAATTGCTTTCAGTAAGATGGGATTTGTCTTAGTGATTTCTTCGAAAGTTACACTTGATTTTATACTGTATTTTTTTAACGTGATAGTGTGTAGAGTGCCTTGTACAACCTTCTTTTGGACTCTCTTGGAAGGATGGGTGAAGCAAAGTAGGGAAGCTTTATCAAATTCATTGCATTGCTGTAATTACCTGGCTGAGCTGTTATCAAATGGGATTGCAAAGCTGCTTTTTTTTTTTTTTTTTTTTTTAAGGCTTTTGTGTTTCCTAATGACTGACTTGAAAATGGTAATGTCTGCTGAATTCTAATTTTTGAAAGAAGAAATGCTGCCCTTTCTCTGGTAAGCACTTTGTGAGTGTAGAGAGAGAATATCTCAGAGAAGTACTGTGTGGTCCCTGGCTGGGAAATGCTTGCATTCAGGTGGAGCTCTGTTAAAAAGGTCTCTTCCTCCTGACTCAAGTCTGAGAAAATTCGGAGAATCAGGACAAGAGAAAGAATATACCTCTTAGAAATCAGCTACTGAATTTAAAAACAACCCCAAACGTTTCATAAACTCTGCATTAAAAGGTTGGCAAATGGAAAACTCTGATACTGGTAGCAGGATGGAAACTGATGCTAAACTTCCATCCCTTTCAGTGCCTGACTTCTCAAGTCTCTCACACAAAACACTTCCTCTGAAGGAAACTGAATTCCCTGTGTTGTGTTTCCATTCGTTCTGTTTGTCTGATGTTTTGCCTAATATATTGGAGGTGAGAGGAGTCTGTGTGGTAAGAACATTGGTATGGTTTAATGATTTAAACACTACCTGCTTTATATCATTATTGATATAAATTTGTATTGCTTCATATAAGCCCCAGAAATTATTTTCCTTTGAAGGAAAGAAAACTCAAAGTAAATGAAAATCTGTAATTTGCCAGTAAATGTGTGTTATGCCCATACCCCCTTTTCATTTTCCTATTCTAGTGTTCTTGGCATGTGTAAAGTTGTGATACTGATTAGCCTGGCAGCAAAAATGGTGGTAGTTTCTTTCTAAATGTGTGAGAAGGTAGGAAATAGTACAAACAGAAAAGCGTCTTGAAGCAATTAGGTGAGTTAGTCTAGAATAAAGGGCTGCAAGTGTTTTCTCTAGGAGCACACACTTCCCAGGACAAGTTATAGGTTGAAAACATACCCTAGGAGGCTTTCACATCAGTAGTTATTCACCTGTGCATCCAAGCAGCTAACAAAAATACTATTTATGGAAGAGAATCTGATGGCAGCAATATATCAGTATACATACTACCTATACAGACAACATTCTAGGCATAAAGTGTTAAATAGTTTAGGTATTTTAAATATAACTGTCGATCTGGAAATGTAGCAGGTTTGCAGCTTGGTGTGTCTCACAAGGTGCTGAAGAAACAATATCAAGTGAACCACATAATTCTAATACTAACTTTATTTTTAACTTAGCATAGATGAGTAAGGGTTATAAAACTGTTGGGGCTGCCATGTGCCTTTCTTCTCACCTTCTCTTTTGACGTTATCAATTGTAGTATGAAATTTAAACATATTTTCTCCACATAGGTAATAGTTAAAATGGTAAAAGTTGAAACTAGGGTATGCTGTGAACAGTGACTAGTTACAACTTTCCTAGGCTGAATTTTTGAGTTACAGCTTGCTTAGGTGGAATTTAAATTGCTCATCTAATAGTGAGACTTACTATCTCTTTTCTCGGGATGTTGCTCGTTTGGTTCCTCAACAGAACGGTTGAGTTTTGTGCGCGGTATCCACGGGTGTACGAAAAGCCTGATGTTAGCCTTTGAAAGTGCCAAGCGCTTACTGACAAATCCTAGAGGCTTGTTTTTTCATGGTTTTTAAATGCCTGTCATACTTTTCCCAAAGTTACCTCATTATCTTTGTTCTTCTGTTGTAGTTCCAGCTTCCTCCATTTTCCTTGTTTTAGGAAAATAGGTAATGTTTTAAACTACTGTAGGCAGTTACTTTGATATGGAGTACGACTTTCCTATAAAATAGACTATGTTTACAATATTATGGATATTGGAGTTCTGGGAGATGGAGGGTAATTCTTTCTTTTTGCTTTTTGTTGTAAACATTTGTTTTGTAAATGTTCTGGATCAGGTTGGCTGGGGAAAATATTTCAGGAACTGTTAAAAATATCCACTGTGTGCAATGTGTAGGAGGTTACCAAACCTTGTCAGAGCCAAGGTGGTTGTATGTACTTACAGCTGATGGATGGCTTGCTAGCAAAAATATAAGTTACCTAAGAGGTTTGAAGCTTGGAAATTTTTACTCTAGTATTTTCATACCTTGATTTGTATATGGATGATGGACCCTACTGAGCTGTCCAGCAAGATAACTGGGGGCTGGCTGCGTTTGCTGTTAATATGAAGTTCTGCCTGGCAGTAGCTCTAAAGACAATGTTTGTCCTGTGAATTGTTGGTGTCACCTGTGAAAGCTGCCTTTTTTTTTTTCTGTCAGTCTAACCATTTTTTTGGCTCTTCTAATGTGGTTTATTGTGGGAATTCAGTGAATTGTGAATGCCATGGGCACCCTTCTTCTAATATTTTCTAAGCCAATGTTTCATTTGCTCAGTGGTAGAGGTTGGAAAAAATCATTGAGTTCTTACCCAACTACAGTTTTAATTTGTAAGACAAGGGTTCTGAAGGAAATGCTGCACTGAAAACTACCTAGACCTTGTTAGAACACCAGAAAATTCAACAGGATGGTGTATTTACATAAGATTTCAAGATACGAGAATGTTTATATTTCCTTAGGCACTTAAGTCAATCAACTTCAAGATCTAAATCATCGAATTATACAATTATTTAGGTCAGAAGGGACCTTAAAAATCTAGTTCCAACCCCCCTGCTATGGGCAGGGACACCCTCCACTAGACCAAGTTGCGCAAAGCTTTATCCAGCCTGGCCTTGGACACTTTCAGGGATGGGGCATTCACAGCTTCTCTGGGCAGCCTGTGCCTCCCCACCCTCTCTGTGAACAATTTCTTCCTGATGTCCAATCTGTATCTCCCTGCTTTCAATTTGAACCCATTACCCCTTGTCCTGTTGCTACAGGTGCCCCAGCTTTCTTGTAGTCCCTTCAGGTACTGGAAGGTGCTATAAGGTCTCCCCAGAGTCTTCTCTCCTCCAGGTTGTACCAAGCCCAATTCTCGTGGCCTGTCTTCTTAGGGAGAGGTGCTGTGATTATCTTCATGGCCTCCTCTTCACTCGCTCCAGCAGATCTGTGTCCTTCTTCTGTTGGTGGCCCACAGCTGGGCACAGTACTCCAGCTGGGGTCTCACGAGAGTGGAGCAGAGGGGGAGAATCCCCACCCTCGACCTGCTGACCACACTTCTCTGGATACAGGCCCGGATCGATTGGCTTTCTGGGCTGCCAGCACACACTGCCAGCTCATGTCCAGCTTTTTGTCCACCCGTAAATCTGGAGGAAATCCAGATTTCCTTATTTCCAGTGTTTATGTACTATGTGGTGCTTTTGTTGTCTCCTTCACAATTAGATTCAGCCACGACTCTCACTAGTGAGGACTCGCAAACTTAACCATGCTTCAGAGAAAGCATTTTCCAAGAAGGAAAACCAGAGCTAGCTTTTAACCCACAGCCCCAGCTATGCTAACTAAATTTTAAATGAGCCAGTTGTTCTACCTCGCTGAAGGACAGAAATGCCGATTAACCAAATATTATTTTGTTATTCCTTGATTATTACAGAGAACAACTGCGTAGGTGATAAATAAGAAAACGTGGTGGAACTCAAAGTAAATTATATAAAAAATCCAGTGTTTTATACATTGACCTTACTAGGTGTAATCAGCCAAAGCAAGTACGTGTATGGTATCTCAGAAAACGAAGAGGAATTATGGATTGGTTTTAGATGCTTTACTGAATGAGGACTGTAACCACAGCATAAAGCTGACCTAAAATCAGCTTTACTAACTAGAGGAAAAGTAATGCAAAGTGAGCGCGGGCTGTACCTCACCTTCACCATCTATGTACCTTGTCCTGGAGAAGGAAAAGGAAGGCTTTCAAGGCCATTTCATACACTTCATTTGTCTGCAGCTGCCATAATGACTCCCATGGGCCCACCAACAGCCAGCACAAGTCAAATCAGGCTCTCAGGGACCAGCCAGGCATGGAACAACTCCAAAACAAAAAGCATACAAGACCTTTTAAAAGCAAGTAAACTCTCTACGAGCCAGTAATACAGCCTGGCGGATTTATATGCAGATATAGGACTTGTTTTATCTAGTTCATTATATACATTTCTGAGGTCAAGCTGGGTTCATTTGTTTATTACAAATTGTAATATAAATTAACGTGACACATTGAACATTCTACCTATTTGGGTTTTTTACTCGTTTGAAATAATTTGCTCTGATATTTTGATGTATGGAAATAAAGCCTTATCTTTCACATGCCAGAGAAGGATACATGACCTGCTGATAAAATACTATTTAATGCTAGTCATAAGTGATTTAGTGTTGATATTTAAGGATGTATTCATGGATATATGTAGATTATAAAATGATTTGGCACAACATGAATGAAAGAGAAAATGCTTATACTTCTTGATAGCTACAGCTTTTATAGAACATTGAATCAGTATGTGTTGTCATTCACCATTTCCATACAAACAAAGAGAATGCAGTCCCTCATCAGAATGACCTAGGAGTTAGGAATGGGACCCTTTTACAGCTGTGCAAGGGGATTTATGGGTAGGTTGCTGTAGCTCACTTCTCCACCATGTGTAGAGTCTTTTTTCTGCTTTCCAATGCAGAGTGAAATGTTTTTTCCAGAGGTGAAACAACGGTGTTCCACCCTGCTAGGGCCATGATATTGGTCCTAGGTTTGTGTCTAGGTAGATGCTTACTGTTCTGAGTTGTCATTCAGATTTGAGAAATTGGTGGATTTAGCTTCTAAGGGTACAGTGTTCTCCATGTTGTGGCTAATAACTGCGAAATTGGCTGTCACCAGCTTACTCCTTTTACTGACGAGTTATTGCCTGTAGTTCATTTTGACAATCAAAGCATTTAGTAGAATTATTGAGATGTAAAATTGGTCTAATTTTCAACTTTGTCCTCTTTTACTGATCAGTGCAGCTCAGGAGTTCCACAGCTTACCATGCTTTCATGGCAGTAGAAGCAGCTCTTCTGTCTGTGCACAGGCACAAAAAGGTCTTTAGATGTTCAGGTGTCTTTCATCTCCCAGAGTCCCCATCTTATTTTGATAATTCAAGATCTAACCTAGTTCCATTTTCTGCTTTTTTCACAAAAGCAGTACTCTAGTAAAGAGCCTTTATTTCTATTCTAAGGTACCTATCCTGCCTTCTGAAATGATCTCATGTTCTATACGAAACAAAGTTCCCAAGAAGTGCAGTTACACATTTACAATTTGAAGCTTTTCGTATTTGGAAGGAGGAACAGCGGATAATGACTTTGTTTTTTCACTGCAGATATGTTTGGACATTGCAAAGTAGTCATAATTCTGGTGTATAGTATCTTGGCACTCATTTTGCTGTGGGTAGACCTACTCTTTCTACCTTAACAAAATGAATTTTACTAGGTATTAATTTTCTAAATGTCTCTTGTTTAGTCATTCCATACACTTATATAGACCTTTAATTACGGTTAATTTTCTCTCTATAATCTATCATAGTGGTTCTTGGTATGGATGCTGGCTTGTGCAGTGGATTTGTATTTCCTAGGTGTCACACTCTGGCCTGCACAGGTCAACTGTTAACCTATGTAGTGTGGGATTTTTTTATAGAGATGGAATTAATACCTCTTTCAGACTACTTATATGCTATATTTTTTTGCTTTGTTTCATGTGCAATGGAATACCTATTAGGAGATGAAACCTTAGTAATATATTTTGATCATCTATTTCAAACACTCATCAAGTTAGAACATGCTGTCCAGTTCTATCTGCCAAAATGTCTTGTAGCAGTAAAAATCTGCTAGTAGTTAGCTGCAGATTTTTTTTGCAGATGTTTTTAGATCTTGGCATTTGTGACATTATTGGTAATGGAATGATGTAGTACTTAAGATACGTAGTTCAGATATTAATGATTTGATCAGTTTTGTCACTGTTTAAATTGCCCGTGTAGATTAAATCCCTTATATCCATGTTTACGGGCTGTAGTTTTCTGTTTGTAAACCTTACATTTTATGCTGTCATCTTGTGGAACGTATTTTTAAATTTCTGTATACTGAGAACAAAATTCTGTAGGTCAGATTCTCTACCCCGACCAGGTCCCATAGTACGTTGCTCTAACAGGAAGAAAGCTATTCCATATTGACACTCATCTGACTAAGAACACCGCAGAAATCATTGTCTGAGTTGCAGGGCTGTGAAGAAAATACATTTCATAATCTTCATAGACTAGCACTTATTGACAACTTCATCTATAAATGGAATACTGCAGGAGAAGGTGCTGTTATTTCTGTGAGAGAAGGCCCTAAGATTGGTTCTCCAGTGACACCTATCCATGGCAGAAAAAAAGGCAGTGAACTGCTTTGCTACCTTTAGAATTTTGAGAAGCTTGTTTGGTCTGTTCGTTGTCCTTCGCTACAAATACAATTTTACTTACGAAGTGTCTTTGAGAGAAGGGTATCTCAAAAATGATAAACATTTTAAGTTAGATACTGTGGGCTAGATTTTAGTAACTACCCTGGTAAAAGCTGTTCAATGTCAGAATGTTTCTGTATAGGCCGGGTTATATTGCATAGTAGGAAGCATGAACTGTAGTCAGCAACGTCTATTTTATGTTAATACTTACATTGTAGTTTAATGTGAGGCTGTCATGACTGATGGTATCTTTGCTTTCTTTCTGATTCTTTCACCTCAAATGAAAGCAGCTTGTTGGTATTTTAATTTTTGGACTAGTTATTGTGTAGTGACTAGGACTTTTCAAGCATTGCTTAGTATTTTATTGTTGGAAGTTGAAAAAGCCTTTGGACTATCATCCAAATTTCGAGGGGATTCTGTAACAAAGAGGTGTTGGGTATAGGATGATGCCCTATTTTCCTTATGAAATAGCTTTTGGTAACAAAAATGTGCTTTTATTTCTCTTGTTCTCATTGAGGGATCAAGTGTGTGGGAGATACAGAGACGGTAAGTTTTATATTGTAGATATTCACGAGAAGGTAATAAAAATGAGTTATGTTTTGCATCCCCACATCCATTTCAAAGCCCTGACTTTTGCTTTAGTTGCCTCACAAGCTCCTGGGGCTGGCGTAAGGTGTGCTGCGGTGTATGGCATCTCACCTTCTCACAATTACTGGAGCTGTCCTGTGGCTTGCAGCCACCACAGCGGGCTCAGTGACCCATGTTTCAACCATTCACTTAATTTGATGGAAGGCTTTTTTGTCTCCTTTCAGTTTAGACATTGGTCCTCAGTCCTCTAGGTATATCGCAGGTCAACACAGGATGGCAAATTGTCAAGTCACAGTGTTTCAGAGCACCAAGAATATTCAAACTACTTGCAAAAGCGTCGTTTATAATTGGGTTTGCTACATAATGTAATTTAAATAATCTACAAATTCATTGGATGTACTTGATGCCAAAGCTATACACAGTTTGCTTACTTAATCCTTGGCTATTTTGCTACTTTAGATCATCTCATGTATTTCATGTTTTTACATCCATTTCATATATTCTTCCATTTGTGACTGAGCACTGAACAAATTCAGAGTAATAAAACCAAGCAAGATTATCTGAAAGTTTTGGTGACGAGAAAAGTCTTGTCCTTAGGATAGAACATGCATCATTCTGTAGGTATACTTTGCCATTAGAGCGGTCAGAAGAGGAGCTCAGAGGGACTTGGCATTTCTGTCCTTGGATCCATTCCAAACTCCTCTGGGCAACCTGCTCTGCCTGCACTGGCTGTGAGCAGGGAGTTGGACCAGGGACCTCCCGGGGGTCTCTCCAGACCTACGTCATGCTGTGAGTCTATGGTTCTGTGATACAGGTTTTGATAGAAACCGGCATAAACGTGTTACTGTATGGACATGTATATAGGTAATTTAAATAGCATTATCTTCTCTTGTAAATGTCTATTTATTTTTCCTTTTTGTACTTCACTTTTTTGCAGACAACTTATTTTCTTTTAAAAGGTGTATGAGCATGGATTTTTTTTTTTTAAATAATATTTTTCCCCCAGATTGAAATAAACATGTCAGTTGTTACAGTAGCAAACCACGTAAATAATTTGTGCTCTGAGTACATGTGGGTATATGTAGTATAGTTATGATAGTGATAATTTTTCTGCCTCCCTTTTTATAGTTAAAAGGGAGGATATAGTTGATTTTTACAATCCAAATAATCCATTTTTAATATACTTCCTTTTTCTCACTTAACACTGTTTGCAGGTTTTTATCTCTGTGGCTGTTACGGATAAGGATCTTCTTCACACTGGGTAGTGTTTACATCAGCGAAATCTGTGAAATTTATTGTATCCACAACTAAATTAAAATGGGAAATGCATACTTCTATGTTGCTTGCAGAAACTGTGAATTTACTTGGAGTGTAACATTATTTATTTTAAAATGCTTTCTTGTATAAGATGAAATTACTTACAAAAACCTGTTATTTTCTGAAAATATTTGAAACTGTGTTTTCAGTAGTATATTAATATGTCAGGAAAAAGTAGAATAAATAAAATCTGAAGCTGACGAAGAGAAATGAACAGGGTAATTTTAGCACTGAAATTATTCTGGAGTTGATCTTAAAATATTTCCAGGAGTGGAACTTGCTCCTAGATTTGAAACTCAAATGTTTCAGTCAATATTAAAATCTATTTCTCTTTAGTGACAATGCAATTTGAGAATCAAAAACTAGCCACCTCAGCTTCTTACAGGGCTTTAGCTGTAGAAGAACAGCTATACATGGAGGGCACTTGGCAAGTGGGCAGGATGGAGAATTTGGAAACAGGTTGATGTTTCGGTTCATTTGTTTTGGCCAGTACACAGACGTATATTACCTATATGTCAGTGTGTAGGCTTTTGTTTAGGCCTGTCAGTATTGCTGGTCTGCCATCTTGTCCTAAGTTAAATCGCTGGCAATCCCACTGCAAGTCATGTCCTATTAAGCAGTAGAAATTAAATAGTAAACATTTTCCCTTCTTCACGATGCCCCATCTGTTCTCATTTAAAATTGGAAATCTATTGATTTTGGTCCTCAGTTTTTTCTGTAACAGGGAGCATCCACTCAGCAGCACATCTGAATATACAGCAATGCACCTGGGTAATGGTTAGTAAAATACCTAATGCTGCAGAGGTTAATATATGTTCAGCGCTTACTTCTCTTTGTTCTCTTTTGCTGAGGCAGCCAGTGGTTACCTGATACCTTTGCTCTGACATAGATGCTTGGACTGGTGCCAAAGCAACGCGGGCTGGGCAGCTGGTTCCTAAAAGCTTCCCTTGAGAAATGGATCAGGGAACTGTGAAGGAACACCCCTTCTACCTCTTCACCAGCAGGAGACCCCACCAGCAGATAATCCCTTCCAGCCCCAGGGTTGGGTGTATGTAAGTGCTAGCAGCAGCAGAAGAGAGGCAGGCAGAAAGTGGAGGTCCCCTTTGTGACAGTAGTGAGGATTTATGTGCCATCAAGGTGATTTGCCTGACAGCACATAGTTCCCAAGTTCAGTGCTCTGAGGTAGTGCACGGATCTGTCACCTTCACTGAGAACGAGGCAATAATTTATGCTGTGAACAGTGCCGTGAAAGTCAATGGGAGAAGGAAGATGCCATTCAGCACAAAAGCTGACAAAATCTGATTGTTAACTACCAGTCAGTACATTAAACTTCATATGTCTCTAAAGAGTGAGGAGGGAGAGAAATACCTTGTATAATACAGAGACATGTGACAGCAGACAGATGCCAAGTGAATACTTTATAAAACTTGTATGGTTTAATGCATTTTATAGTCATTAGACTGCCTTTTCTGTCTACCCTTCATCATGGCAGCTGCAGTGTGTTACAGACCTTAAATCGTGAAAAAGCGGTAGAATACCTTACTCTATTTGGTTGGCAAAGAGCTTCTGTTAGAGTTGGCATTCTTCAGAGATGGCTTCCTCATCAGACCATCTGGCTTGACTATTTTGAGACTTTTATTTTCACTTGCAAATTTGCTGACATCTCAGCAAAAGCACACTGTGATTAGGAAATGAGCTTAATTCTGATACAGACTTTTGTAGGTATGCCTGGAAGGAAAGAAGGCTGACAGAAGTAGTAGTAGAATGAAAGAAAAATTGAAATCCTGATTATCAAAGAGAGAAACAATCAGGCGTGGTGAGCAGGGATTTGTATGCTGAAGACCACGCTTAGGAGCAGAGGGAATGTGATGTAGTACAGTTTGCCAAAATTACTTGTGACCGTATCTGGGAGGTTGATAAAGGTGCATTTGAAATGTGTGAAGCAGTTTCCAGTACAGTCTGTGATTGGGTCCGTAGCTTGTTCTACAGATGTTGGAAACCAGCAGGGACTTACCGATGGATTATGGAAGGTTCTTGAGGAGCATCTCGTTTAGAAAGTCATTTCAGAGCTGAGAAATATTGAAACAAGTTGTACTATGGGAAGTGGTTACTCACTTTTGTTCAGACTGATGCTGAAGGTTCCCCATCTGACCGATGAAGTCTGGACTTTTGCCATATCAACAACCGTATGCATGAGACCACAAAATGCCAATACTTATTCTTGGCCACCAAGTCTTTGAGGTACCCAAATCTCTCCCAGTTTATTTAGGAGAAGGTTACTCTCCTGGCACCCACTGTGTGCTGGAGACAGCAATGAGCAAAAAGGCTTGTCAGAAACACTCCTGAACAAGCAAAACCTTCAGAACTGAATAGGCTCAGATTATGTCTCCTTCAAACTAAACGAAGAATCATTAAAATACAAGTTAAACCCAAGGTTTTCAACTAATTCTATTTGTGGAACTGGAGGGATTTTTAAAACGTGAAAATTTGCAATAAGCTGCGACAACTATAATTGCTCCATCACAATTTATCTTGTTCCGTATGCAAAAGAAATGGTGTGATCTGCCAGTTTACATCACAGTTTTCAGTAGGTTAAAAACACAGCTGATTGAATGTGGAAGTAGGTTTAGGAGCTTGAATGCAGTATGTAATTCAGTAGGTGTCGTGGTGGGAAACATGGTACCTGGCAAGCATCTGGGCTTTTTTGTTCTGGACCTGTGAGAGGGGTTCTGGTATCTTAGGGCGTGCATGGTCTTCCTCGCTGTTCTGTGTAGGAGGTGACAGTAGTTGGTACTTCATTTCCTGGGCTCTATGGCTTCCTTCCTACATCAGGATATTGTAACAACATGAAGTTCTTAGCGTGGAGATGTCATATTCAAATTGGAAAGCTGAGTGGCTTATCCAGCCAACACATACCGAAGCTGCCTCGAGCTTGGCTTTATCCGAACTCTATTTGTGCTGCAGTCCGTCCAAGACATCTTGCACTGTGTGGGTCAGATCTGACCAGTGTATCAAGAGCAAAACTACATAAATCACCACATAAACCTAGTGTGGTGTGAGTTGAGTGTGAACCCTATATAGGTGCTCTGGTGATGTGGCTCTGTATCGTTCAACGTATTCCTATGCAGCGAAGGTTAGAAAAGAACAAACAACTTTCAGTGGCTCTCTTGCATTACTTTATGTTTAAGTTACCATTATGAATCTTGCCGCAGTCTATTTACCGCTTCACGCTCTGGTGAATTGGCATAGGCATCACAATCCGCGTTATTTTTTTCAGCTTTAAGGCACATCAGAAAATGTAAAACTGAAGCTTCAAATCACATATTTAATCTCAGAAAAACAGAAGTGGTGGCGTTCATATGTTTTTCAATCAGTAGCAAGCATATTAAATCTCAATGCAGGCTAAAAATTCTTAGTACAATTACAATACATGTCTATTTTAGAAAAACTGAAATTACTTTTGAAAACTTTATTAATATTTAAACAGACACTCCAGAGATGTATTAATATTTCTGAAATAATTCAAATTGGGTTGTAGATATTTATTACACACATTTTGCATGATATTCTTGGTTGCTTTTTTTGCTCTGCATCTATTTATGAACGTTTTTACATTTGGTTAATAGCCTGCAAGCCACATGATAATGTGAAAGTGGGGTGGGAGAGAAGTTGCATACATTCCTGTAGTATTCTTACCTTCTGTCGTAAATGCAGTTGAGAGATAATTTTAAAAGCTCAGCTGCTCTTAGTTTTCAGCTTGAGCCAGTGTTTTGTGCAGAATGTTGCGTTATATTTGCTTTATTTTTTAACTTGGTGACTTGTAAATCCTGTGCTGAAGTTGCGGTTATCCAAAACAAAAGAGAATCTGGGAGCACTTGGTGTGAGAAAATGCAGTCATATTCAGCACACTTGAGAAGGCCTGAAAGTAAAGGTACGCAGAGGTTTTAATATATATTATTTGCCACCATGCTTTTTTCAGTCTGTGAATAGAAAATTACCCGTGTTTTGAAATTCAGTTTGTACCTCTGTGTTCTCTTTTATTACCTGGAAAAATGTATTGGTAGTTTTTAGGATGGGGAAAAGGAGGAGGAGCCACACAATACAGGAATTTATTGTGATCATAAAGGATGCTGAATGTGATTGAAACTAGTGTAGCAATAATTTTGAAGATGGGAGAAAAATCCCAAGTAATCCAGCTATGCTGCAGTGCAGCACCTAATTATGTGCTTTGTATGAAGTACATCAGCAATCCTTTTGATTTTATTATTC
Source organism: Rhynochetos jubatus (assembly GCA_027574665.1). NCBI lineage: Eukaryota > Metazoa > Chordata > Aves > Eurypygiformes > Rhynochetidae > Rhynochetos > Rhynochetos jubatus. The sequence goes on along the minus strand of CM050664.1, from coordinate 14,218,440 downwards.
AGTAATACAAATATTAGCATTGCAGATATGTTTAGAATTAAGCACATAACCTAATTCTCAGTTTGGGGACTCATGCTTGCTTTTCAGACCATGTATGGTATGTTTTCATACTTGCTTGGCTTATTTTAATTTTTATATTTTGTTGTTAACATTTTAATCAATATTGTAATTTCTGGGCTGCAAACCTGTATTGAGGGATTTTTTTTTTTTTTTTAATTCATTTTCAGAAAATCAGAAAGGAAACTTGGTGAGAAAAAGATGCAAAATAAGGCCATTACAAAAGGGAGAGTAATCCCAAACTGTTATTTTACTCAGATCTTCACGTTATCTCTGCCTGGATGAAGAACAAAACTTTGTGATATAGGGCTGCTCTGAAGTTCTATTAACCAGTTTCTTAGTGTAAAATTAATTTGTTCAGGAAGGAATGTAAATCATCTGAGGTGAAAGAAAATTGATTTTTACAACAACTTTCACTTGTTGCACTCTTAGCAGAATAGCTTCATTAGACGCTCAGAGTGTTTATAGGTATTATAAAATGTTTAAGACTTGATATATTCCGGTACTTGAATGGTTTATGGGCATTAGAAAATTATGTGGAGATTATATTGTTATCAATCTAGTATTTGGCACGTTGGTAAGGAAATGGCTGCTTTATTGTCATAATAGCCATAAATACTTTTTCTTTTGTCTGACACTAGAGAAGAACTTGTACACGTAGTGAGAAAGCCCAAGACTGTGAAACAATGCTGTAACATTGAATGTGAAATTTGTACAAAGCAGTTTCACAAATATAGTGGAAGTCACAAAGCATTCAGAATCATGCAAGAATTCATAAACGCTCTAGTTCGGTGGGCATGTTGCTTCTGTGTTCAAGTTATCATTCGAAGCTACCAGCCATTGCAGAAAATCCCCAAGAAACGTGGTATTGGAAGTATTTCTCCCTTGCAGTGCATGTATCATTATACTACTAATTTAATGAACATGCTAACATTGCAAAGAACTTTGTCATAAAATAAAAGGACAACCTAGAGAAGAGAAAAAATACTGAGAAATCAAATCCCAAGACAGTGTACACTTTTATGTCTTGAAAATTTAAAAAGAATAACTGAACACAGTGTGTGTAGGAACATAGTTTACTCTTTTTCTGTTGATGCTATCCAGCTGGTTTTGTTCTTGCCATTCTACATTCATTTTAGCAATGAAGATTTTCAAGATTTTTACTGTAGCCTTTAGATTTTGTAGCAATTCCCGATATTTTGGAGCTATTGCAGTGGATTTAATAGTTTAAATGTATCTGAGAGTAGGATAAAGAGAAGATTGCAGGCATTTCCTTAATATTTTGTCTTGGCTTTGTTTGCAGAGAACTACAAATTTTGGTTGAGGGGGAAGTGTTTTATTTTCAGCTTCTTTAGCAGTGTGTGTCAGATGACCTGATTCTATCAACTGTTCTCATTTAACGGTGATGTATTACACACATGATGTATTTTTGTTTCCTTGGAAGTACTCATTGAGTAAGTTCTGTAGAGGCTGAAAGCAGCTATGTGTGTTTTTCTGTAAGCTTTAGCTGTTACTTGCAAAACAATATATATTTTTTTTTAAGATCAGATCAACTGATTGTTTTGTTTCCCCGTGGTATGTTTTAGAGATACCTTTAAGCTTAAAGAAATCAGTGTTACATATTTCTGGACCAGAGATCCTGTCTAACTTACCATTTCTCAGCTTCCATCAGTGTTCCCCTTCTACTTAAAAATTGTACCTCCGAAGCTGCAGGGGTTGGCAGTGCGCTTCTGCCACGTCTTTCGTTCCAGGTGTATTAAATAAGGTACATGTCCATCACATAAGTAAATGCTGTCTCTTACAATGCCATGTCTCTAAGCAATTAGAAGTGAGACATACAGATGTCTCCTACCTAGCTAGATTTTTAACATTCCTGTATTGTTCGAAAAATAGAGCATTTCAGAACCAGCTGCCACCGATGCCATGGGTTGAAACTTGGTTGCAGCCAGTCCTCTCTCTTGTATCCCTGCACACACTGACCACAGGAGTGGCTCCCTGAGCACTCAACAGAAGTCCATGGAGATGTCTTTTGCTAGGTGCAAAAGAACTCCTGATTATTTGTTTTCTTTCAAATTTCTTATACATAGGAGAAATTCTAAAATAGAATGCAGGTAAAAGAAAACATAATTCAAAGTTACCACTCTTACTTGCAAAAACATCTCATGCGCTGACTGCAACAGAACTTAGTGTTTCATCTGTCAGTGTTGAGTAATAAGTGTTTTTCAAATAGTTCTAACTACTTGCACAGTTTGTGTATAAAAATATTTTTAATATGCTTTCATTTCTTTAAGATTTTACTGGAACAGATGTTGATACTTATTGAGCAGTAGTCAGTTTGTAAACAGTCTCATCCGTTTTACTTTATGAAAAATAATCATTCAAGGATAACAACGGTGTGATGTATTACTGTGTGTTGCAAACTTCAGGAAAATGACAGTTTTTAAATATAATGTCAGTAACTTTCTCTTAATGTTGTACATTCATGCTTTCCTAAAGCCAGTTGACTAATGAAAAAAAGGGAATGCTTCTAAACAGAGAAAATTCTCACTTAATATGTTCTTATGGAGTTGTATTTGAGACAGCTAATTTTCCGTGAACTGTTGCTCCTGTATCAGTATGGTAGGGAAGTGGTGGAGAAAGCAGTTTTCGGTCATTCCACACCTGTACCAACAGCTAATGCTGCTAATGTTCCCTGGTAGCCTGCCAGCGTGTGAGAAACAGATGCCGCTCTAATTAATAGTCAAAATTAATACCCTTCATGAATGAAAATTATTGAGGGAAGACAGTATAAACAAGTTAATTTTCTCCCTGTTTTCAGAAATTTATTTTTTCTTCTTAAGTCTCCACCCCTGGTTACCTGAAGGGTTATCCTTTATGAGTCTGGAGAGTAGACATGCAAAATGCATTTAGATGTCATCAGTATACTATCCTGTGATCAGCAGAAATGAAGTTTATTTGAAGAATACAGGCTAATGTGTCAATTCCTCGTGTTTCTAACCAAATGTATGTTTCCAACCAAAAATGTGTATTCACATTGTGAAGAAGTAGTTTAACTCTGCACTAATAGCAAATAAGAAAATCTGAGATTGGTTTTTCTTCTGTATTGTTTTAATTTCAGAATCCTGTAATCTTAATATATAACTTATAATCACTTGGGCGTAGGCCTTCTGAACTCTTACTTGAAAAATGAGGGTGTATTTTTGTTGTTCTCGTATCATTTCATATGCCTTTATTCACCTCTGACACTTGTTAGTGGAGCTCTACTATTTTTCTTATGCTTGAATAATAGCACATCATCTCTGCTTTGCTTCAGTGTGCCAAGTAAAATGTGCAAAAATGAAGTACATTGCTGTCATACCATTAGAAGGATATTTTGATTCCAAGGAAGTACAAGCAGTGCATTCCTTTAGCAATAAGAATGCTAGCTTGATTAAAAAAATCTTTCCTACAAAGAAACAGCTAATTACATTGATAGCACATTATCAGAGTATGTGACTTGGGTAAGGATGCAACAATAAATCAAATAAAGTAATTATATAAATTGAAGCATCTTTTTGAAAAGTAGGACAACAAGTTGTCTCTGTGTGTTATTTATTTCGTGTCAGCTTATATCACAAGAGCAAACAGTAAGACAGGTAAAGTACATCAAAATATTAATTATATGGATTCATGCTATAGCTTATAATAAATGCTTACTCACTGCTTCTCTTCAAGGGAATTGCTGATAGAAGTTAAAGCATAACATCTTGAATTATTCACAAGTATCTGAATTATGATGGGTAGATCTAAGTGAAACCCAGAAGAGCTTTGATATTCAAGCAGGACAAAGACAATGCAGACATTGTATCAATTCTCTTAAAGCTGTTTTGATTTATTTTGGGTTTTTGAAAAGATTTCTTAGTGGATAAGAGATTTGAATGATTTCTTCCTGCACACTTTTTCAAGCTACTAATGATTGTGCTATAGTTGCGGAGGAAAAAACCTAACCAGAAATCCCCAAACCAGTTATGTTTTGGTTTAGTAGGCTAGATGATAATCATGTTTTAAAACAAAAACCCAAATGCTTTACAAGGTAAGATTAAAAAAAACCCCAAACCCTTAATGTTGCAATGATTCCTTTAGACAAATCATTATCCAAGACCAGCCAGTATCTGATGTGTTCAAGGTAATTGGTTTCAGTAACAAGGTACTGAGCCAATTTTAGTTTGACTTGGTAAAATTCCCTTTAAGCAAGCAGTTATTTCATAGTTCTTCCAACAGTTTCCCTTAACCCCTATGAAAGATGGAGCCATGTTATGCTGCATCCAGGCAACGTTTGCTTATTCCACGGAAGATTAGGTGACTCAGGCTATGTTTTGCTGCTTTCAGCAAACGTGACAGCTATTTTGAATCAGTTCTTGGTAGTGTAGTTTTTAGTGAGTTGTAAATTAAAGATCATAATTTAATCCTTACAGTTGGCAACTCCCGTAGGGCTCTTGGTAAGTCAGCTGGAAGTGGGGCAGTTACACGGTACTCAGCACCTCCTGCTCCATTCACTTGCAGGGCTATCAGCGCGGGCTTCGGTTCTTTCTCCCTGTTCCCAAAGGAAGGGGTCAGTAGCTGGAGCAAGGGCACATTCTCAGCACTCTTGGGTTAATTGCTCTTAGGTCCAGAAGCCAAAGAACAGCAGAGCAGCTTTGCAGGATTCTGTCTTCTAAAAGTTAATAATACTGGATCGTGCATTTAAACGGCAGTCGTTTGGCAGTAAAGGTTGTTCAGATACTCCTGTTTTGAAGCAGCGTGGAGGGCAATTTTGAGGTGTGCATTTTTAGAATTGTTTTAACAAGTTCATCCTCATTTTGAGCTCGCGTTACAGCGCTTCTATATCCACGTTCACTAAAGTAAGATATTGCTCTGTTGCTTGGCAATGGAGATGATCGTTTCCTAAAGCTCAATTAAGGAATCTGTGAAGAAGGGAATTTATTTTTTATGGGAGTAGAGAAGCTATTGCTTCATTTATGTAATTATTTTGAGAAGTGAATTCTGATTTTGAGTGAAATTCCTGAGAAATGTAGCTTTGGCCAAGGGGAGAATAGAAATGGACAGTAGTTTATTCTGTAATAATAGTGACACGGGATTTGGGATTCAGGCTGCTTCCTTATTCCCTCCTCGTGTTGCAAATAGTTACATGTTCACCGTAACTACATATTGTATAAATCGTCTTCCACTGTGCGGTGATTGTGTACCTTGTGTCCAACAAAACCTCTGATCCTGAGCTGCGTGGGCAGGTGGAGGGAGTCAGACCTCCCAGCTCGAATCCCTTACGGTTCAGGGCTGGCGTAGCAGCACGTGGCTTGCAGGTAGCTTGCTGCAGCATTGGAGCTCAAGCGTCTGTCCCTTATTTTATGAGGCAACAAATGTAATTTGGCTTCCTGTAGTCCTGGCTGTCTAGGTACATGTTGAATTTAGATGAGGCAAGGAGATGGGATTAAGTGTGTAAATATGGAATTGTTTTGGAAGGCGGTTCTGCAAGAAAACTTGCAAATATGCAGGCAAAACGATCAAGTGTTAATAAGGGGCGTTTGTGAGCTTGCAGTATAAAGAATCATTGCGCAAAGTGAGACTTGTCGTTTCAAAGGTAATATGGGGAGTAGGAAAAGAAATGAAGTAATTTAAATATGAAAGGCAATGAGATGGAATGAATCAAAGTATGACTAACAAGGTGATTTAGTGAGAGGTGGTTAAGCTGGATGCAATGTGATTTTAAAAGAAAGGGGTAGATTTAGTAATAGAAATGTAGATGTTCAAAGCTAAATTCAAAACAAGCATAAGATTCTAAGTGGAGCTAATATTTAGTCACAATATTTTCAGTGTAGAAACTATTAGGAATTTAATTATATTTTCTTTAATTTTAAACTGCCTCCTACATACATAAACATTCACATAAGAAAATAAAGACACACCAAGTTGCCAGGTTGTTGTAATGTAAAATAAACATTAAAAGGGAGGAAGTAAGTGGGCCATGACTTTACACTGTCACTGTAAAATAAACAATGAATATTTTACTGTGAATTAAGCAATGTTGGATAAAATAAAAGATGAGTAAGATAAAAAAAATTGAAAGAATGTATAAATACCACTTAGAAGCTTATTTTATATGATGGGCAGAAAATTAAAATAGTCTGGAGTTTATGAAGGAATATTAGCAATTGCTATTTGTGGCTGACCTAGTATTGGACTAGTTAGATCTATGGTTAAATCCAACGTTGGAATAACATATCAAGGTTTTAGAGCCTTTCCAGTGATTTTAGCTTTCACACCTGTCATGCCAAATACATGCCATAAATTATCTGAAATCTGGGCAAATTCCTAAATGGTTTAAAGTAGTGGATTTCTGGCTCAAAGGATTTGGCCCTGCAAAAATAAAATGTATACCATATTTAATGTATTCCTGTGTCTAATTAGCAAGTCAAAGACTGCATACAGTGCGCCTATATTGCAGTACAATGTGTACTTCTTTACCACGATCTAAATATGGAATAAAATTTTGTTTTCTCATTCCATTGTCTCCCTCACTAAATGGGAAGTATTGTCTATTTGAAAAAAAACCCCGGATTCATTTTAGATCTAAAAAATATTCAAATTAGCTCTGCACTCAGGATTTGTATACTGAGCCTGTCAGACTCTGAATCTTTATTATTACTGAGCTTTATCCTTGAGTACATAGCTTCCAATTCAGTTGGAATATTAAGTGTCAGGCTCAAATGCACTGGTGAGAGATTTGCAGCAGCCAGCAGGTTCCTGTTCCAACCTTAGAAGCCTTTGACCTCTCTCTTCATTGATAAGTGCTCTTTTTTCACGTGTCAGCTTACTGGTGTGAAGCTCCTGATGCTGTGAGTGATGGAGAAGGTACCATTACCTGCAGTTACTGATTTTCGTAGTACACGAGGAAAAGGTTACAGATGAAGAAAAAGATGTGTGGAACTGGTCATTCAGAAGTGTGGAGGAAAACGTGTGACAGTTACATATCCGGTTCTTTTTCTACCTAGATATAGCAGGCTTAGAAAGAACTGTAGTTAGAAAAAAACCTTTATTTGTTTACAAATTGCAAAGCTGTGATAAAGGGTTCTGCAAAGATGTAGTCTGTGTGCCTGGGCTATAGCTTGTGTCATTTATACCTGTGCTTTTTGGTCCTTTTTTCCTCCCAGGAAAATGAAAAGTTGATTAGCATAGGGTATGTTGCTCTTGGGGAAAATCTACTGCTTTTCCTTGACACAGCTATGCTTCCTACTTACTTTGCTGCTGAGCAGTGGTGGGCAGTTGAACTACCGTGGGATCTGTGCGGATTTTCTCTGTACTGTGACATTACATTTTGCAAACATAATCAATTACACTTAGCTGGAAACAACAGCAAATAATGCTTTTGGAAAGATACCTAGCCCAAGGGTCTCCTGTCTGATGTAAAATAAGCACTGAGTTAATTTTTTTAAATTCGTTGTAGTCATCATATCTAGCAGGAGTAAATCTGCAAACATGAGGGATTTATATTATTCTACTGCTTGCTTCTTTTGTATACTGAAGTCTGATTTCTTCATAAACAGCAAGAATACTATTGATAAAATTGGTAAAGATCCCTCATGTGCAAAGACAGGTACAATTTATGCCTTCTCTGTAGAAGGCGGCCTGTGGTAAATCCCACGAGCAGCGTCTGGGATCCAGCATGGTTTATGTGATGACGGTGGGAAGGCTGGACCCTTTCAAGAGCTGATAACCTTACAGGAACCAATTTTCCTGAGGACTGGGAACTGTCAGCTAACCATCCTACTCCCTCTGTCCAGTGTTTCGACAGATGATTGTATTTTTCCTGGTGATAAAAATTTCTTTGGATCAACGAATGGGGAGTGTCTACTCAAATTACGTTTTTTGTCCACAAGAAACGTGGTTCAGTCAGTGGGATGTGCCGTGCCCTCCAACTACAGGTTTTCCTTTAGGGCTCAGAACTACTGCATGCTACTGCATTGCTCTCCACGTGTTGCGTTTTCCTGATCGTGGTAATAGATGCAGCCTAAAGTTCAGCTGTTTCTGAAAGAACAATAATGTCCAAAATCACAAAGCTATTAGATAAACTGTTGGGGTTTTTTTGTTGTCGTTGTTGTGGTTGGTTTGTTTTCCTTCTGGAAATGTTCATTTCCCTTGTTCTCGTCCTTAATTTCAGATGGTTTTTATTAATACCTAAAGTTCTTACGCAGTGTCAAAATTTTCATAAAAAAAAGGAAAAAAATTCACCATTCTTTTCTCTATGCCTGAAACTTCTTTCCAAACTGCATTGTTTATAAAGGCATGATTCATCTTGACCTATGATAGATGAGAGAACCATTAGTTTAAAAATGCAATATGTAACCCCCTATTCTGAAAGTATAATGTTCCTGCTTTTTAGCCATTGTTAGTATCGGGGTGTTCAGAGCGAAGAGCTCGCCGTCGGGACTCACAGAAGAACTTCTCTGCAGTCGCAGTGGAGAGCGGTTCAGCCTTTTCCAAATCACTTGGTTATTTCTGCATCTTTTTTGAATGCCTTGTTCCCTTGAATTTGTGTGAGTGATCTTTTTGTCTGGCAGACGTATGAGTGTATTACTGTGGTTAAGAGTATGAGTAATCTTGCTGATGTTTGTGCAAGTGTTCTACCTCCTCAAGAGCTTTGGTCAAGCAGTCTCTGTTGCAGAACAGCGAGGAAAAAAAAAAAAAAAAGAAGAAAAGTTCTAAGACTGTTATTTCTTAAGGAGTAGGTATGATGACTGTAGTGACAGAGAAACTTGGTGCCTGGGACTTTGCCACTTCCCTGCACTGACTGGGGAGCTGATTTTACCGGAGCAGTAGGCTCATGAATTTGTAGTGAGCTGTCTTTGCAGCCAAAGTTTTGCAAGAGCCTTTTCTTAAGGGACAGTTGAAAAGCTGTTCAAGAACTTTCAGTACTACAACAGTCAATATAGTAGAAGGTTGGGTGGGTTTTTTTAACTACTGTTGAAATGATTGTAACATTTTTCATTAATCTTGAATAATTTCCAAAGTTTGGGTTTTGTTCTTCTTCCATACAGAGTTTTTACCTCTGTGTTTTATGTGTCAGGAATAGATGAACACATAGCTATCTTTTTGGTGTAGAAGCCTTTAGTTATGAAGAGTACTTTTCAGTAGTCACTTAAACATAATTTTCATAATTCTGTTTTTACTGCACAATCTCTCTCCACTGTCTGTCAGACAACAGCTGGCAAAAAACCCCAACCAACCAACCAAAACATCACTGAAAGTATCCTTGAATGTCACTGCCAGTATTACAGGGTTTTTTCCCTGCTTGAGCTGTGGGTTCTGGGAGTCTGATATGTGCAATAATGTGCTACAGCTAATGGTATTGTATTTGTACTTTGAGCAGTTGGATCTGTTACTGCAGGTGAAGGTCTGCATTTGAGTGCTGGCTGTAGGTGGGTATTCATTCGAATGTTCTGTCCTCATCTCAGGGTAGGGGAATATACTTTCCAGAGATGCTCTTATCTCAAACAAGATATGGAAATAGAAGCAAACATAGTTTGAGGATATCACATTCTCATTGTGCATTGCAGCCTGTACAATGCTGCTGTACTGTGGGGCTCAGAGGAGGCACAGCTTGTACAATACTTTTAAGATAATCAATATTTTAACAGATGCACGACATTTGTAACTCTAATATGAATGAGGTGGTTGTTACAATCTCCATTGTACAGGGGACAAACTCTGTGTTTCAGTTAATATGTCGAAGCTCTTACCTGTTGCTGGTCCCTTGTTATCATATTGCAGGGAATACTTACTCAGTGGCATAGCCCTAAAGATAGGCAAGTTTTACTACAGAATTTGTAGTAAAACTACAGTTTGCCAGAGGTCTAGGACAGCGCCAAAATCAATTTTGTTCCCACTTTCCGACTGTCTCCCCTCACTTACAGATAAAAGCCTACAGAACAAAGTATTGACTAACAAGCAATGCAGAGCACTGACATTTGGCCTTAGTATTTCCCGTAAGTTGTTATGCCAAGAACAGCTCATAGGTTTCAAATGCCATTTGGAGAAATCCTTACCCACATTCACCATATTTGCCCTCTTTCCATGATTCCTGCATACAAAAATATGTGTTCTTTACTCCTTGGATTCCAAATGTGCTGCATGCCATTTTATTTTTCAGATTTGACAGTTCAAATATTGCAATTTCATAGAATATTTTTTTCACGAGACTTTACAATATTCTTCATTTTACAGTGAATATTTCTAGAATATTATTCTTTGCAGTGAATACGGTATGTCCTATATACACATTCTTGACTGTACTTATGGTGTAGTTGGTTGTACTTTTCCCTTCTACTCAAGGCCTCACTTTTGATGTTATATCAAATGTTTTCCTACTTCTTGAGTTGCTTCTGTATCTACTTCACAGAGTACAGTCTGTTCCTAGTGCTTCATTCTTCCGAGGAGTCTTTTCCTTTAGAAAATTGACCCAGGGCATCTTGCTGACATCCTGCTCTCGTCACAGAGACACCATTCCCTGGCGACACCGGCCACCTTTCCATCACAGCAGCAGTGCTCTGAAGAGGGAAAGTGAATCATCGAGAATCTGAACACAGATCTGTCAGGAGGCTGGTGACTGTGATTGCATTGACTGCCAGGTTTAAGCACCGTGATTTCAAATGTAGATCTCCTAGGGCCTGGTGTCAGCTGGCTGCTGCTGAAGAGAAGGGAGCCACCCCCACGGGGTTCAGCCCCGCTGGGTCTAAACACGAAGAGCAGAGCCAGGTCCTGGAACCAGGGTGTGTCCACTGACAGCCCCAAGTGAGGTGTTGAATCAGGACCAGGATCCCTCTGGGCAGGCCAGTCAGGAGCAGCAGTTTACTGGGTCAGAGGCAAGGTGACAGTGTGGGTCTGAAGTCCACACAGGAAACAGGACTAAAAGGCAGACTGAAGATGCAACGTTGGTTGACCCAGCAGACAGGTTGCCTACAACCCATGTCTGAGGTCCATCAAGGGTTGGAAATGGGTGACCCCATGGTGTAGTTCCGTCCATGGGGCAGGGCCTGAGAAATATTATTCCACTGGCATATTCATTAGAATGATCACGTTCCAGAAAAATAGCAATAATAAGGTGATGCTCAAGACTTAAGTTTAAATATAATGGTTAAAAAACGCAGCTAGAAATGCTCAGTAAATTGTTTAAATCTATCATTTCTGCTATGCTATAGCAGAAGAAAGCAGAATGCTATGAGATTCTCTGTTGAGTATACTAGAATAAATATCAAATGTGGTTTATCATATTCCAGTTGCATTTCTTTTTTTCTCCTTTTCTCTTTTTTCATCCTGATGTTCTAAGGATTTCCTTTTAGTGCCTATGAACATCTCCTTTTGACAGACAGTGCAAATTAAAAGATATGGCTAGGCAAAGGAAACTGGAACCCAAATATGCCCCCCGGGTTTTCATTTACAGTTAGAAGCTACAGACACAATTACTGCTGACAGAAATTCAGGAGCCAGTGGCAGAGTGCATGTGGCAGTAGACTCATGCCAGGCAGTAATTGGGAAGATTATTTTTAATCAGAGCATATCCTACAGCCCAAACATTAGAAATCTCTTGTAAGGCTGACAGGAAATTAAACTGAGACCAAACAAAAAAGCCTCAAAATAGAAGTAATACGGTTAGAAGTCTAATGATGGCAAAACCCACTGCTTGCTGTATTTGGCTGTTATCTAAAGGGAATGACTTTTAACTTGCTGCAACAGATATCATTGTTTAATTGCATTTTTAGAAGAGAATTAAAATTTAAAAAATCAGATTAGATCATTTTATACGTTGGCTTTTGATAAAGGTGGGAAGCAGTAGGTGTTAAGTCAGGCTTAGTAATTTTGTGTAGGTATTAGGAGTAATTTTTAATGTTGCTATGGGGTTGGTTTGTTTGTTTTATTTAATATAATGTTTAAGGGAGCTACTTGTGTGGAAAAAGAATATCATCTCTGGCATACTCTTGGAACTCGTAGGTGTGGGTAGGTATGAAGCCTGCATGGCCTGAGGCGCGATCTCTCAATGACCCTGCAGAATAACCTCTGCTTGCTTGGGCTGCCAGAGCTGACTGCCCTGAGGGAGGGGAGACCAGGGCATTCGTGGTACTTGTCTGTGCACCTGAAACTTTCACCTGAAAACACAACTTTTCCATTTAAAGTGAATCTTAAAACATCATCTTCTTTGCTGGACTTGTATATGCATATTTAGCAGGACTTCTAGTTGACTCAAGCTTTCCTCTTCTCATAACAGAAAGCATGGAGCACTGCAGAATGGTGGCTCTGTTGTTGGGCTGAAGAAGGGAATTTCTGAACAGACTTTGTGACAGTTCATGTCAGTACGAAGAATAATAAGGTGCAATGTCAAAGTTCATCATTGTCAGCTAGGTTATCTTGAGGCTTGTAAGTAGGGTTTTCTCAGAATGTGGGGGTTTTCCACGGAATGAGTAGCATTTTTTAGCTGTATTTCCTTCTACTGAAAATTGCTTCATATAATCATATGAGCACAACTGAAAAATCTTCCTTGTTGTTTAGATATTGCCCGAGCATCTAGCTAACAAATCAAGTATACTTCATAACGCATGCAGTTTCTGCGAAGGGGTTTGCAAGAGCCTCTGGGTGCACTGCACAGGGAGCTGCCCTGAACTGGTGTGGGTTATGTGGGACGGCTGCGCTGGGTCAGGCAAACTCGCGGATGCCCTGGATATTTCTTTGGTTGTGAAGAAATCTTTGCAAACCTTTGTCAAGTTTGCCAACATGCCACTCTTCTTTTGTCCAGCAGTACTGTAAAAGTACCCTTGGTGGTGGCATGAAGTACGGGGCTGCGGGAGGAGTTCCCCTCTCGTTTCAGCAGGGTGCTTTGAGGCAGTTTCTTATGAGGAAATCCTCTCCTCGCTTGCCATATTCAGATTGCTAAACATCTTCAAGAATGCCTGCAGTCAGCAGAGCGGAAAACGTTAATATTTCCATGTGGAGGAAATTAGAGAGGGGTTATACAGTACTTTAAGCAAAATGAATAATTACTCGATTAAATATTATAGCCAAGTTAATTGTTTTAGAGGTAACTATTTTTACAGTTTCTCGTGCATTTGCTCTGATTTAATAGAGCGGTATTTTATAAATTACATACTAAAGTATATTCTTATTTTTCCTGGAGTTGCATATATACTTAAAATTCTGTGTATCTTATTTCTGTGTGTATTGTGAGTTTCCTCAGTCACTGGTGTGCAACTGCAGGACAAATAAAGAATACTAGCAGAAGCAGTTGTGAGTATAATGTTTCTAAAATTAATGATAGGTAGCATTATGCTAAACTGAATGTCTGCTAGGATTGAGTGGTCAGATACAAGTCTTTCAGAAAAGGGAAATGGATGTACTGTAATCTCAGGTAGCATTTTATGAAGTCTAAAAAGTGAGAGTTTGCATTTGAAAAACAGAGATTTCAGATCGTGAATAACAAGGAGACCTGATGGAGAAAACCTGGGAAACTGAATTTTCAATTATTCAACTCAGTTTTGTTGACCATGAAGAAGTTTCACTGTGGTATTACAAGATGGTCCTAAATAAGATGTCGTTTTTGTAAATGTAGGCTAATTACTTAAAAAATACTTCCCCTTAGGGTTTGGTAAGGAACTCTCAATACCATTCATTCCCGTTGTGTTGTACCTAGAGATAGCTTAGATCTCACACAAAGAAACAGCCAGAAAGGATAAGATGCGGTTATTTTAATGGTTAGTTTATGTGCATATGCAGCCTTTTCTATAGTATTTTTACATATATGTGGCTCATTGTGTTTCATAAATAAAAGGAAACTTGTCTTCAGCTCAGGAATTGATTTGTGTGGACTTTTGTGGTGGTAAAGACAGTCACAATTAAAGCTAAGACCTTCGGTTGTGAAGTTGAATCCTATTGGATAGATCTTCTCGTAGTGATGGTCCTTGCTCTAAGGGGACCAAGCTGCAAGTATGTTTTCTGTTGCTAATTGTCACTCTTTCAGATTCTGAAGTTGAGTTTTTTATCACTATGTGCGATACTTCCAATACTACCCGACACGTTACAGAACATGCGCCTTTCTGGTACTGGTTCATCTTGCATTAGAGAGAGACACTGTTTTTGATTTATTGATTTAAAATGAAATCACATGTAAGGGGTAACATATTTTGTGTAAAAATATGCAATACATTTACGGTTAGGAATTTTACTGATGTGGATAAAAGGTATATTTCTCTACAGAAAGTTTTGGTAATACATAGACCTAGGTGTGTATTTCCTTTGCAGACTCAAAATATGTACCTTGTTTCTATTGTCAGGAGTATTTGTATCGGAGAACGTGTACTACCGCTTGCACATGGAAATGAAAAATAAATGCAGGGAGAATCTGCTATGAAAAACATGGCTGAGCTTACAGTAACTTCTAAAATTCAATGAATAATTCAGTAAATTATTACATGTCACCAGCTGCTCATCAACAAGAAAAAGTGGCATGGAATAGTATGTTGCCCTGTTCTAATTCCCAGCTATGTCCATGTGTAATACTCTTTGGGTGGCCCCTTTTGTTTGTGTCTATGATCATTTTTCTCTCGCAAAATTACTTGAAGTTTTCAGTTGAAAAATACACAAAAAGTAAATCACAATTCTGTGTTTATTGAAAAAGAAACCTGTGCTGGGGGAGAGTTTGAACTATGGCTTAGAAATTGCATGTCTCTCTTAGTAGGTAAGTTCATAATGCAAACATAGGATTTAGGTTTCACATTAATTGCAAACTGCCTGGAAATTTTTGCTGTCCATTGAATGATTAATAAATAAGTAATGAATTCTTTATATTTATGAATCAATAAGCAGATTTTGCCGTTTGGCATTCTACTACAACAAAAATGCAATTATAACCCATGAATGTATGCAGCCCTTCCTGTGGAAGCCCAAACAGCACACTATGAATTGCATTTTTTGTTACAACACTTGGAATCTTAAAGCCTACCTTCAGCCTTCCATGGGTGTAGGCCACAAATATGATCTCCTTTGAATCTCTCATCTACAGCAAGAATGTGTTTTTCTTTTCTTAGGAAACTACACAGAAGCCCCATGCTAGTGGTGCCTATTGTTTTCATGATCGGAGCCTTCTTTCAGTAAGTGCACTGATTTTTGTGGTTTGTTTGTTTGATTTTCATTGCTATCTGACCGAAATCTCTGTTGTGCTGTCACAATGAATAAAGAAATACTGTGGCCTTCACAACTTGCCATGTTGATGCTGAATCGCAAGACTAATAGGCCAGAAGTACAAGATCTGATACCTTTTAGTCTTCGGCGACATGCTTAGAAAACAACCCTCCCCGTTTCTGGCTGTAGGTTAAAGTGCTGTTCGCTTGTATTTCCCTTTTACAGGTTAGGATTATGTCACTAGCGTATTTACTTTACCTTTGGCTGATTCCATCAGAAAGAAATGACTTTGTACATACTCAATCACAGGAATTTTTTCCCCTTAGAACAGCTATGGATAATTCATCGTGCTTTCCTTTTTAAATGCACCTGTAATTCCAGAATAGGCAATATCATGAATTAAGCTCCACAATGTATAGGACATATGAAGAAGTATTTGTGTTGATTCCTTTTTCGCTTGTTTCCTTCCTGAGAAGAGGCTTTCACATCCAGACCATTTGTTGCTGTTTCATACTTGGAGTTTCTTTTGTCTTGTGAAGTTTGGTTTTTTTTTGTTTTAACACATACTTAGAAAAAATATTGATTAAGCACCTTTTAATCAGGATAGGACTTTCTATTTACCGTAGTAAATACAGAAGTATCAGAAAAAGCTAAGTGTGTTCTTGGTAGGTGTGTATGTGGTACTTCTCAAACAGCTCTTCATCCTCTGCTTAAAATGAACTGCAGTATGGTAACACTCTGTTTCGGCTATCAAGCATGGCTTGTTCTGTATTGGGCCGAGTGGATATATTTGTGTCTTGCCTTTATAATTATTTTTTTCTTTGTTCTATGTGTAGGAAGAAAAGTTGCATGTGTGCATTGACAAAATAATAGGCTAGATGCACTTTTTTGTTCAAGTGTATTAATGTTAGTTGAGTTCTGCCCCAACACACATAGTTTGGTGTCACTGAAAAAATTGGACCTACAGTCCTTGTTAGAAGTAAGATTTTTGCATTTATTCTCCTACACTGAACACAATCTTGCTCTTAATGTCTTTGAAAAAAGATTTCATTATTTCAGAAAGACTGCCTGGCTTACAGGATAAAAAAAAAAAAAAAAAAAAAAAAAAAAAAAAGCCTGTTCATCTTGAGGAGAGATTTAAATCAATTCTGTAGTGCTCAGCATGCTTGTTGCTTTTAGCTTTTCCCCTGTCACGAGCAATATTTTCTACCACAGAATAACCTTACAGCTCTTAGCAGAATTTGATGCAATTGACAGCTTTTGTTAGAAAAGTTCTGGAAAAAATTGCAAGAATGAGGTTGTGGTTTCTAACCCTTGGGAGACAGTGTTCCCCAAGATAATTACTGGCATGTTTTTAGGAAGCTAACATTAATTTGTCTGTGAATGCAGTGCTTCAGTATCTATAAATGTAGTTGAAGGAAAAGATACTCATCTTCCTTCAACAAGCTAAAGCCGAGATTTGGGATATGTGACAAAAAAGCAGAAAAAAACCCCTCATTTGGAATCTGGGGAAGGTTTAATGCTGCCAAATCTCAATGTGCATAATTGGTTTTATTATTTTCCCTTGTGATCATAACCTAACCAGCACAATGAATATCAATCAACGTCTAGGGCTAAGAGGTCACTTTTTTACCAAGCTGAGACTGAAGTCCAGCATGTTGCCTGGTAACAGGCTATGTAGATGAGTTGGCTCTTAAGTACACCATATGGCTGGGCGTTATGCCCTATTCACCCGTGACATGGTGTACACATGTAGTACATCACTGATTATAAAATGGTTTGTCCGATTCCCTTATTTAGAAAAAGCATTTTAAAATAGTCATAACAATCCAACACAGATAGGTGAAGGTTATGGAATTGTATGTAATGAAACAAACTTCCGTCACAAGTGTCAAACCCCCCATGTAATAATGACAGTAAATTGTGTGTTCCCTGTGCCTCCGTTGAATTTAAGTGTAATTTCTATCTATGGTTGCTTTACAATATTTTTCTATTTCATTTTGATAGATAAATATGTTGAGGTAAGTTAAGTACAGTTTTAACTATTTAATTACAGAGAAATTCTGGGTTTTGAAATTTAATTATGCAATATAGGTGGTTGATTCTACCAGACAGCCTATGGATTTATTTGGCATTTGACCTTATATTCATTGTGCAATAATGTCTACAGTAATCGGCCAAAGCTGCAGTGCATTGAGCAAACCTGTAAACAGAGCAATAAAAGACAGTTCCAGAAAACAACAGCTGAAAATGCACGACAGGCAAAGGAGATAGAATTCTTCCAAACATACAATGAGAAATCAAGCTCAAAGAGTGACTGACAAGATGGTTGTAGCAGAAATGGACAAAACCTTAAATCTGCAGACTCCTCACTCATTCCCTTAACTGGAGCATTTTTCCCATTCCACTGTCATGAACTGCAATTCAGTGCAGTAGGAATACTGCAGAGTGCAGCGTTAGGCAATAGCTCGTGCCATGATCTCCGTGCTCTGGCTGTTGTACGCCGGTTAAAATGGAAAGCCAAGAAATGGGATTGATCTTGTGTGTAGTGGCAATGATCTGCCCAAGTCAAATGGAAGATCGTTGGCTGGTATCCCCGTTCAGAAGGCTGGACACTTAGCAGCGGTCATGTTGCATTCCTCTGCCTGGCTCATTTGGAAAGATGACTTATTGTGCTTAGCCTTCCACTATGCAACTGCCTTACCTGAAACTGTAATTCTTTGGTAAATAAGCTGTTTCTGGTTGGCATTCCAACTAAGTTCTCTGAAACCAGTTCAGAATAAAAGTAGAAGAAAGCTGTTATATTTTCCATGTTTTGCAAAACGTTTATACAATTGTTTTTTGAGAGAAGAGTTCTGTGTACTTGCCCATTCTAATGTGTTTTCTTAACCTTCAGGTTGTACGTGGTTGTTACATAGCTTGATAAACGTAACTGTACTTTAGCAATCTTCTTTCATTACTAACATGTTTCCTTGGCTAGAAATTTTTAAGGTAATAGAGAAAGGATGGGACAGTGGTGGTGCGCCATGCTAGTTTGATCATTGCATCCTTTGGAAGATCTGCCACAATTACCCGCATTTTAAACCCTAGTAGATGTAAAAGCACGTATGCAAATATGCTGTCCACCTCAGAACAGTCCATCGTCGCTTCTCCTACAGTCTGTCAGTGACACAAAACTAGTTGCCGTGTTGTAAAGGCCTAGAAAGCCATTGAAAGAAAGGCATTCAAAAGCCATTTCCCTAATTTAAGAGCTGTTTTTTCCTTTGATTTATAAACATGTTGAAATAAGGGACAGAAAAATAGCTATTATCACATTGAAAATATTATTGAGGATTATGGGTCCTTTTTCCTTCTCATTAAACACATCTTTTAGAATTGTTAATACAATAAATCTATTTTCCAAAGAACATTGCATACCAAAGAGGAATCTGAGGAGTTTAGTATGATCTAGGGATTTCTACCTGAGAGGCATGAACAAAATAATTCTGAAAGAGAGCTATTATAAAATATAATAATTCTCTTAGAAAAAACCCCTTTATTACAGTCTTTTTCTAATAAAATTTATAAAAAAATTATTTTAATGATTGCATTCTTATTTGTTCATCTCTCTGTAT
This sequence comes from Rhynochetos jubatus, assembly GCA_027574665.1. NCBI lineage: Eukaryota > Metazoa > Chordata > Aves > Eurypygiformes > Rhynochetidae > Rhynochetos > Rhynochetos jubatus. The sequence continues at coordinate 14,199,571 of CM050664.1, read as the reverse complement.
TCTAATGCAGTCTGAATGATTGCATTAGTCCAGAGAGTTGAATATTTTGAAAATTGCAGCACTTTGCATTACTGATATCTGTGAATTACAATAAAAAAGGTTGAAGCATGGTAGTTAGGTAACGTAAATGAAGCAGTAAGTTCTGCTCCATTACTTCATCGGAGCTAGGCTGGGGAACTGTTTAGTTGTTAGTATCTGCTCCATTGTCATATTATTCATTGTTGTTTTGCGATATCTTCAGATATCTTCAACAGTTATTGTAGGAGTTCATTAAGGACCAGGAGCAGCGAGGCATTTACACGCTCCTAATGACAAGCAGGAGGATACTCTCATGGATGTTTTTTCTGCAGAAAAAGCTTAGCCAAGGTGGCTGACCTTGACCTGTGTTGGAATTTTTTCTAGTGCTGGTGCAAGGTAATTCAGTTTTAGGGGTTGATCCGCAATATTACTTTTCCATTAGTTAGACATGCGTTCAGTTAGATATGATTTTTAACTCTTTCCTGCACAGGGAATTAAACAGGTTTGTTCAGGTTTTTTTAAGTCTGCATTTTCCAAGGTTTGCCTTATTTCATTTCCCACTGGGGGAAGAAGATGTATCTTCTTTTGTTGGGTGTCACTAATTTGAAATTTATATCAGTAAAACCTCTGACGATCTTAGACAAAAAGAGCAGTATGTGGTAGCAGGTTTGCATGAATTGCAGTTAAACCGCCGCTGTAATCTGTGACTGCCTAAACTGTAGAAGGGCAGGGGGTTATGTTTACAGTGTGCTGTAGCACTGCTGCAGATAATTATCTACGCATGTATTGTAGCATCGGAAGATTTTAAAAGTTACTCTCTCAAAGCAGATTAAAGAGCATAAAGCTTACTGAAATTGAATAGGACTTTTTGCAAACAAGAGATCAGCTCCTAGCACAAGTGGTTTTTTGGAAATACTGCCTTAGATCACTGTGAACTACAACTCTGTGAGGAAAGTTAGCTGTGTAATTCCCTCCTGGTCATGTACAGATGTACATGTAAAGAAACATCTAATAGTTTCTTCTTTTCTCCTTCCGCTCTTTTAAGAACGCAGTCAGGATTTCTTTCTATGGATTCCTCTGTCCACTTTCCAAATCCTCCATCTTTCTAAGTGGTGTTTTGAGTCTACCAAGTAAAAGCCATATGGGTTGAATACGGACTAACCTTAGGGTCCTGTACATAGCAGCCTGTTTTCTCACACTACTGAGGTATTTTCTTCATAAACATTATACTGCACACATCTTATTCAGGCATTATAAATTTTTCACATGCATGTAAACAACTTAGCTTAGAATACTTCCATTGGCAATTGTATGCACTCTGGATATTCTCCAGATTACAGCATTAAGATATTTTTGATCAAGTTCATTTCCATAGCGTTGTGGCATTTAAGAGATATCAAGTCCCCAAATTCCAGTGAGATTAGTATGTGTCATTATCTCTTTATTACAGAAGGAGAAACCAGAAAATTGAACAGCCCGACTGATGTGCCAGGAGAGGGAGTATAAGAGAGCTAGGATTTGAATTCATATTTCTCAAATCCCAAATCATTGCCTCCGTTACTGAGCCATCTTTCCTCCTGCTCTCCCTCTAATCCAATACCTTTTGTTGTTAATGATTTTTATATTTAACAAGTGAAAAAGAACTTACAATTTCATGCTCTCTCCTGTCTCATAAAAAATTGAGAATTTTCCTTAAGAAAATCATGCAATTATTAGTAAAGTCCTATCAGCATAGCTCAAAGCTAATTGAAATTTAACAGTCCTCATGATGATCTGGGTCATGTCAAGGGTGTCATTCTTTAATAAAGATATACACTTGATCCTTTTTTCTTTTTTCTTTGAAGAGCTTAGAGACTTCTATAACTTTTTCTGATAATGCTAATTATGCCAAGTGAAGGCACAGTCATTGTGAGTGCTTGCGTGCTTCAGTATAGCAAATGTTGTTATCTGTAGCAATGATATTCTGGGCTTTGGGGTGTGTTAGCAGCCCAGGATGCCTGAAGGATTCATTTCTGTGCTGCTGTGTTATTGCTACCGTATGTTAAAGTCTGGGTGTTGCTACATCTGCAGTGCAGTTGCTGCCTGAGCACAGGTAGTTCAGGTGGAGCTGTCTTAGAAGGTGGCGAAACCGTGAGCCTGCAGCAGTGCACGCATGCAGAATTTTGCAATAAATGCTTGGTAAGTCAGGCCTATATTCAACAGGGAATCACTCTCCCCGCACATGATTAACTGTCCTGGTTTTGGTTGGGTTAATTTTCTTCCTGGTAGCTGGTACAGTGCTGTGTTTTGGATTTAGGATGCGAATAGTGTTGATAACAGTGAAGTTTTAGTTGTTGCTATGCAGGGCTTACACTAATTCAAGGACTTCTTGGCTTCTCATGCTCTACACACTGAGAATGCTGGGGGTGCACAAGAAACTGGGAGAGGGCACAGCTATTTACTTGCCTCAGCTCACTCTGGCTGCCTGGCAGGATGATGGTCCTCATCTCTTTCAGCGGTAAGTCACTGAAACCACAGAGAAACTGGGGTGTGCACTGATGCTGTTTGGTTGTTGTTTCTCAATTGTTTGCTTCCAGCTAAGCGGCAGTGACCGATGAGTGCTCTCAGCCTGGCAGTTCCTGTAGTAGCAACTCTAGTTCTTGTGTGTTTAGTGTGCCACAAGGCACTGTGTGTAATCACAGGACTAGAGCTTCTTCTGTCATGCATCGTACCTTGCACAGACCTTGGGGTTTCAGTGAGGTGCTGGGACCATGCAAATGCAATAGAAGAACTTTCTTATGTAGAAAAATAATTTTCCAGGCAGGAAGGAGATAAACCTTCTCTGTAGAGCCAAGAATTTATTCTTAGTATAATTGCAGTCTTAACAGTATTATCAAATAATTATTATTAGGCCAGAGCTAGTCATTATGGGGGAAAAAAAAAAGAAGGAAAATAATTTTTAAAAAGTATTACAGAAAAATTATTAATAATTTTAAAAATTATTACAGAAAACCACTCAGTAATTATATACTTAAAAATGTCATATTCTAATTCCCATCCCTTTTTCCAGTGTTATGCTCACTCTTCCACCCTGCCTCTGCATCCTAAGGTCAAGTGTAGTAGCCCTGCTCAAGGAAGAAAGGAAACTGTTTGCAGCAGGTCCCAGATTCTTACTGGAAAGAGTGTGGTGCTGAACGTGTTTCCTCTTCCTCATCTCCTTTCCTTTCAATTCACCTGGGGCTGTGAGTATGTGTTTTCTGGTGTGCTTCAACACCTTGCTCTTTCTTCATTGATCTGCAATACCACATTACGTCTGAATGTTCTGTCACACAGTGCCTTCTCCGTGTGATACCTGTGCTTTGCTCTCTTTCTCACCCCTTTCTCATAGGGTTTTTCCCAACATTTCTTAATTTCTGCGTTTCTGTAACGGACTGCGTATGAGCAGTTTAAAACCTGGGCTCTCTGCGGCCCCCATCTCATTTCACCCTGTGCCCGAACCCCTCTGCAGTGCCTCTTGCGTGCCAACTTGCAGGGCCTTTGCCACCGTACCAGGCCTGTGCTCCGTGACCCAGAAATATCTCAGGCTACACAGAGTAACTCTGTATAAATGTTCACAACACACAAAGACGATCAGACATTAAACAAATTAGGCACCAGCCACTTGGCCATTAAAACAGTTACAGTTGCTGTTAAATTAAGTAAAAACAAAGCTCACAGCCTTTGAAGGCAAGCTCCTTACCAAGCCAGGCTGCCAAGCCTCAGTCATGAGGCCTTGCAAACTCAGTGCAATGCCTGTGGCCCGTTAGCAGCAATGGCTGTGCTGTATTCTCTGAGTGACAGGGCTATACCCTGTGGACCTCAAGTCAGGCGTGTCCTTGGATTTTTAATGATTTGTTTGCTGGTTGTTGTGTTTTTTGGTTTGGTTTGGGTTTTTTCCCCCAGATGTTATAGTTACAGTTCTGATCAGAATTGGATATGTGTGTTTCGGCACAAAATGAGCGTTTTAAACTAAACCTTATCTCAGGCTACATTGTGTGGGATGCAATTTCACTCAGGTTTGATACTTAACCGCCCAATCCTTTTTTTTTCTAATTAATATTGGAGAAAAAAAATATATATTAGCAACTCCTAATTATAATACAACTGTTTTGCTAAGTAGTCCTGATCCTAAATATAATGGTTTTGCAGCAAGTATTTTTGTTGTTGTTGCTGACGCTTCACTTGCCTCCAACAGCAAATTTATTATGTTTTGTATGTGGTTCTGCATTCCTGCAACCTGAATATGGTTTCATGACTTCAACTACACATCCACAACTGGCAAAACCATTCAGATTTGTTATAGTCAGACAACTCTTCCAGTTAGTTGAATGTGTGTTTCTAATGATCTTGTAATTTAGGTGTTGGCTCAGCCAAAAATCAAGAAGTGAGTCAGTTTAATATCTGTGTGGGGGGAGGTCTTACTTATCTCTTAATCTCCAACTGGAGTCAACCCATTCTCTCTTATACTGCCCATAGTATGTTGTGGGATGGAGAGTGCTGGCACTGTTTGGTGGATATACTTATTGTTATGATTAATGGTAAACAATGACAATTATAATTAATATGATACTATGTCAAAGGCCAGAATATTGAGTTTGCTAAGTTTTTTGGGTTTTATGTGGTTTGTTTGTGTTTGTTTTTTTTTTTTTTTAACATCAGCATTCCTCAGTTAACTGAATGCACGCGAAGGCTGTTTTTCATTAATTTTTGAAATAAATTTGGGGTGTTTATACAATGAAGAAAAACTAGAGGGTAAAAATCCATTCACCCTAAGAATTTGGGAGGAAAAAGCAAATAAAGCTAATTGCATCATCATTATTATGGTTGAATGCAGCTTATTGGCCAACTTTGCGGTTTTGTGAAAGGCATTATTAATGATTCCTAAGGAAGCAGACTTTACAATGTTGATATGATTTGTGATGCATTATTGAATCAACAGAAATAAACCTGCTGTCATTAGCCTAATTATTTAGATATGATGAAACATAATGACTGTTTTAAGTGCAAATAAGCAGCAGTTAGCAAGCAACTAGCCAGATAAGTGGGGTAGGACAGCAAGGAAATGACTCACAGGAGTGGGAAGTAAAATCGGAGAAATAGAAACACTTACTAGAAGGAAAATACACATCAGCTGCTATTTCTCACTGTTACAAGTACATTTGAGTGCAAACCGCTGGTCCCCGAGTAGATAAAGGTGATATTTTTTATTGGATTTTCTTTTAACTATCCTGCTTTGTCAGAACATCTGTCTGGAGTGAATTCCGAGCCTTCATTGCAGCCTTTGATATATCAGGTTTGCCAGTGGTTATTGCTGCATCTGTGACTTCTAAAATTATCTACAGATGGGCTGGCTAGAGCCTAACAGGAGCCAATGATTAGCAATTTGGCTGGTGTCTTGTCTTTTAGTGGTGCAACCTGGGGAAATAAAGGCCTGAAAAGTAAAATAACTGTTTCTGTTACGAGTTAGGAAAAAATTAAAAAAAAAAAAAAAAAAGAAAAAGAAACAAAGAGAAGGAAATTAATTAAACTTCCTGAAAGAAACTTCTCAACTGTAGTTGAATAAACGGCTATTTGGAGTGGCAAGGTATGTGATTAATCCCTTGAATAAAACAATTTCCTTTTTATAACCAGAATACTTACATATATGTAGAAAAACATATTAATGTGGAAGATATATTTAAGGCCTATTTTTGACAGTCTAGTTAAGGGTAGATGTTTATGCAACTAGATGTGTTTGTCAGGGGAAAATAGAGGCCACAGGCATCCTTGCATGGTTGTATGCAGGAAGCTATCTTCATGCATCATTTTTTTTCCCCATTAGCTCTAAAAATAGGGAAGATGCAGTTGTTTTGTGTGCTGGTTTGGGTTATATATTATTTTTTAAGGTATCAGTGTAAAACCAGTGAAAAGAATTCTTTGTGGCAACAAACAGATACTGTGTCACGGAAGAGAAGAATTTAGAATTAAATTTTCTTTTAACATCTGACTTCATAGTTTATTAATAAATTCACTTTTCCATTTTATTATGGTTTATATGACTTTCAGTATCTGCAAGATTTTATGCAATTGTATCCTAGTTCTAAGTTAAGTCATTGCAAACTGAAAGAAGCTCTGAATAATAGGCAAGGAAGAGTCTTTTGCGCTGTGTTTAAAAAAAACATACAAAACCCCCAAAACACAATCAGAAACAGACAAAGCTTCCACCCTTTCTTGCTACTGTTGTCATATTTTGCCCTCCTAAGTCAAAAGGTTAAGAAGAGGAAGAAAGAATCTAGGCAGGCGGTCTGAGCCACCTGGCAACTGGTCAGAAATGTTTGTAAATAAACTTGGGTTATGGTAAATGTTTACCCTGGGCTGAATCTACTCTGAAATGTTTCAGAGCGTGCAGGGACCGGATGCTTAGCCGTTGTTAAGCACATGTGCTTTGTCATTCCTCCAGCGTGTGTGCACATTGCTTTCACGTATATATCCTTGGATCAGAAACAAACGATAAAGGTTCTGATTCATTAGGGTAAATATCTGTGTGAAGCTGTTGCCTACAGTTTGGCGGAAGGTTTCTTCTTAGTGGCACAACTCTTAGGTTTATTCTCAGTTCTAAATTCAATTTTTGATTGTTTACAGTCCGTTAGAATTCATCATCTATTCTATTTAGATGAGACTTACGAGGTATGAGTACATTCAGTTTCCCAAGCTTCTTGATAGGTTATTCCCTTAGGGGTTTTCAATTGATTTTTCTACTCCTTATGAAGTTCATTTAGGAAGTCCATTTGATATTTTCATATGAAAAGTGCTAAATATGGATCACACAGAAAAGCACATGCTCTCCACCTTTAGTTGCTAACAGGTAATCAAAGGTTACAATTTTTGTTTGTGTTTACTAAGAACAAATTATCGGTAGTTGAGCCCAGGATGGGCCGGAAAGAAAAATGTGGGTGGTGATGCTGAACCGAAGGAGGGCACTGGAGGAGAGAAGATTAAAACCCGGGGTTAGCAGGTATGGTGGTGGTGTATGGATCATAAACTGGGAAGTTAGCCACCTAAGAAAAGCAAATAGATAACAAACAGATCTGATCAGAATTTTCTAGTGCTCCTGTGCAAATAGAGAAGATACGTAAATTGTGCACAGGAAATACGTTGCTTTTCAACCAACGTTGACAGATAGTGAGTCGCTACCTCTGTACAATAAAAAATGGGTTTCCACTTAACTCGGTCATAGTTGTGTTCTGGACAAAGAGGCTGTGCACTGTTAATCTCAGACCAGAGTCTGCGGTGTCGGTGTTGATCCAGCTGCTCAACTGGGCCCTTGCTGCAGCAAGTCAGACACTGCTGCAAAGACAGTGCTGAGAAAAAGGCATGAGATGTTCGGAACTTTCTTGAAGTTTTCATAAAAAATAATCAAAAAGCATGAAATATATATCTTATTTAATAGTACAATATATTCTTTAAACATACTAGGTACTAACTTCAGTTTAAGGACCACAGACTGTATTCTTAGATTTTATTCCTGTCTGTTTCCTTGGGCATTTCTTTCCTTTTTCTGTGCTTTAGTTTTCTATCAGTAAAATTAAGGTAATAGTTAAGCTAACTTAATGTTTAGCTTCCTTCTGTAAGGTGCATCAATTTATAGGCACAAGAAATTACTTTTAAAAAAACCCCCCAAACTCCAACTCTTATATAATGATTCTACATTTGAATTCAAACTTCTAGATTTTTATAGTTTAATACTGAAATCTTAGTACAATAATCTTGTATACTTTTCTTAGCAAAATTTTCTTAGTAAAACTAATTCAAGCTTTCATAATGTAAATAGGATTCTAATATTTTGTATTTGATGAATTTAATTATTAGGTAAAAATGCTATGTGAGTACTTTCACTTCTAATACATGCAATGTTATCAAATGCCATACACCAAAATTCTTATTCTGTCTATGCTATCAGGGAGCTCATTAATCATTGTTAATGGTATTGGCCTTGTTATGCTGCTCCTGTGTATTTCATTTACCATTTCTATAGACTCGGATCATTTGCCTTCTGTTTTTATTTAGGTTCTCTAGTTTTTTCAATCGTTCTTGTCCCTTATTCTTCATCATTATCTTAATGTATTTTAACTGCAGGGTTTTCTTTTAAAAAGTTGTAAAGTTTTTACTGAAACTTAAGGATACTCTGGCAAATGTGACCCCAAGATTATTCTTTTTTTTTTGTATTTTTTTTTAAATATACTTTTCCTGATAGAGTACATTGAAACAAAGACTGTAAATAGAAATTCATTCAGGACTTCCCCATCTGAACTGTTTCATATGCTAAGTTTGTGAATCCATCTTCGTTTCAAATTTTTCTTTAGGTTAACATGCAATTAGTCTACTGTGTGATTTGTTAAATCACCTTAGTATTCACCTGATGGAAAAGAAGTGCCACTACAAAAAAGTCAATGTATTTCCAGATCTTTAGTAAAGGTCTCTTCAAAACATGTGTGTTGCAAACCGGAATTCATCTGGGACGATGCGTGGCGCTGGTGTTGACATTATCACTTTCTTTGCACAGAAACCAAAAAATGCTTAATCCAGGCTATTTTGATCCTCTTCTTTGTACTCATAATTTCTTGATGGCCTCAGATAAACTCTCCCTTAAAGTCTGTGAAAACTTTTCAGAAGTGCTATGATTTCTGGTAAGTCAGCTTCTGGTGCAGCACCTGCAGAGAGGAAAACATCTGGTAAACGCTGCCTTAGTCTCCGCATAAGCCTGGAGTGAACCAGTCTTTCAGTTGATACAGTTGCACGTGTTTTGATACCAGTAGCACAAAGCAGTTTTCTTTCTGGAGGAGTTTTGCCTCTATACTTTTAAATATGACAGAATCATAATTTTCAAAATATCCCAAAGAGGAAATGTTGCACAGGGTTCTTACGTAACGTTTTTGAAGTTGATTAATGTTTCATTGAGTTTATTTACAATAAACTTTATTATACATATTTACAATATGTATAATAGAATTCTGCATAATTCAAAAGTACTCTATTTGATCTTACAGCATTTATTGAACTAAGAGGTTTTATAAAATGCATAAACAAATACAGCAAACGAGTGGTGGAAGTACTCCAGGGTAAAGCACGTCAACTGTGACAACTCTGCTCTAAAATACTACTTCAGATTTTCAGTGCATGTGCTGCCAAATACACACTGAGCCTTTAAAACCAATTTTCACCTTTCCAGTGATTCCTCTATCCTATAGTGCAATAAAATATGTTTTGTAGTCATGTGGAGGGGAGCTGGGAGGGCATAAACAGGCACTATATCAAGATTTAAGGTAGTCTTCAGTAAATGGTTCTTTCTGGGATCATTATTGCAGATCTACAGTATAAAGATCCCATCTTTTGGGAGACACCTGTCACTTCCCTGGATGGGGGGTGTGTGTGTGGGGATGTTGTGAAACACATTCCAAAAATGACTGGAATCCAAACAAAAAGTTTTGTATTTTAAAAGAAATCCAGTGAGAACAGTGCTGAATTCCCTCAGGTCCACTAAAATCTCAGCCATACAGTGCATCCAGTGGGAGTGCTGGTTTGCGCGGGTTAGTGGGAGAACTGAAGCTCACCTCTCAGCCATGAGGAGAACAGTTAAAACATCCTCAACTGCTGGAAGATTGTATCCATATTCAGACTTCAAGAGTGAGCTCCAGTTATTCAGCAGTATTTATGCCCTTTGTTTAATTTTCTTTTCTAAATTCACATACTCTCATATTTCCTGTTCCTAAGTGGGAGGCATTCTTTAGCAGAAATAGCATTCATCCAGAAAGGAAGCCAATAATTTTTCCTGTGCTTTTCATTATTTCCTTTGTCATTATCTTCTTGGTTAGACTTGGTCCTGGTTTGTCAGGTTCTGTTGGGGAGGTCGTTCATGCAGGGGACCCGCAAAGACAACCTGCAACAAACTCCATAACAAAGGCAGTCAACGAAGCTCATACTAACTGAAATATAACTTGGGACAGACTTTTTAATTTTTGCAGAGTTTTCCACTCTTTTTTTAATTGACTGGTTGTAGTGAGTCCAGAGGAGGCCACAAAGATGCTCAGAGGGCTGGAGCCCGTCTCCTATGAAGAAAGGCTGAGAGAGTTGGGCTTGTTCATCCTGGAGAAGGGAAGGCTCCAGAGAGAACTTACCACAGCCTTCCAGTACCTGAAGGGGCCTACAAGGAAGCTGGAGGGGGACTTTTTACAAGGGCCTGTGGTGACAGAACAAGGGGTAACGGATTTAAATTGAAAGCGGGGAGATTTAGATTGGATATCAGGAGGAAATTCTTCCCGGGGAGGGTGGGGAGCACTGGGACAGGTTGCCCAGAGAAGCTGTGGCTGCCCCATCCCTGGAAGTGTCCAAGGCCAGGCTGGATGAGGCTTGGAGCAACCTGGTCTGGTGGAGGGTGTCCCTGCCCATGGCAGGGGGGTTGGAACTAAATGATACTTAAGATCCCTTCCAACCCAAACCATTCTGTGATTCTATTATTGGGAGTATTTTTAGTTCAGATTTTTCTTTGTTTAGTTAATGGCATGTAATCATTACAGAATCCTGTGGAAACAAGCATTGTAACATATGGACATTATTCACAAGTCATCATTATTGTGTGTAAAAGAGACAAATATCTCCCTGTGACTTCTACCACCTCACAGGCTGCTCAAGCCATTGGCATATTGATGTTAGGACAAGAGACAGGTAAAACAGAAAGCAACCTTAGAAAAATTCATAATGTGAGTTATGCACGTTATGTAAACTTGGATTAATTCTCCAACCTCAGCTGATTAGCTGCTGCTGTTAAAACTTTTGGGGGTCTGATTGTGTCTGGGTTTTTTGTGTGGTATTTTTTCCCTCGCCTGCCAAGTTTTCCCAAATGTCACTACCTTATTTCCTATGATGGCCAATCCCCCTTACTCAGCCAGCTTGTATGTCAGTGTATTATCTTTATGCTGCTGTGGGCATGAAGCAAACAAAAACTAAAAGAAAAATGCATTAGTAATTTTTTTTTCATTTGGAAGATGTTTAGGAGTTCCGTTCTGTGGAAGAGGGACAGCAGAATTAGCAGCGCTATGTCAGCAATCAATTTTCTTCTTGTTACGTGCAGTTCTGTAATATGACATTTCAAAGTATCTGCCTTTCATTCTGTGATGATATAGGGACAGTGATAAATTGCTTTTTTTAATGTATAACTTCCAAACCTGTTTTGTGTTTTAACTTTCAAAGGCCTCTGATTCAGCAGCAGTAGGTGGGTTTGCATGCGTGTATGCAAATGGTAGAAGACAGGGCTCACCATGGAGCCCTGCGTCTTCTAATTTGACTGTGATAGACCTCCCCCTCCCCCTCTGGTTGTGCAATGGTTCAGTGAGGGCATGGATTAAAGAGTTACTTGCCTGTGATTTTAAGGAAGAATAGTCGTAAGAATAGGACTGCTTGGCCTGGGGAAGTGAGGGCTCACGGGGAATCTCACCGATATATATGAACACCCAAAGGCAGGATGCGAAGAGGACCAAGTCAAGCTCTTTTCAGTGGTGTCCAGTGCCAGAACAAGAGACGATGGGCCCAAACTGTAATGCAGGAGGTTCCCTCTGAACATCAGGTGTCATTTTTCACTGTGAGGGTGAGTGATCACTGACAGCTGGTTGCCCAGGGAAGTTCAAGGGTCTCCCATGTTGGAGCTCTTCAGAAGCTGGCTGGACACAGTCCTGGGCAACCAGCTCTAGGCTGCCCTGCTTGAGCAGAGAAGTTGGAGCAGATGACCTCTGGAGCTCCCTTCCAACCTCAACCAGTCTGTGATTCTGTGGTTTAACAATGCAAGAGTGACAGTGTTTCAGGTCAATGGGCGGTATTCATGTAACCCACTTTTTAAGGTCCATTGCTTCTTGCATAATCGTTAAATACTTGAGTAGAGATGCAAGAAGAGAAAAGGAGAGAATATTCTTTTACAGAGGGTAGTGAATGAATTAGCTACGAGTTATAATTCTTAATTTATATCAGCAACTGTCCTTCCTTGTGTCATCTCATGACATTCCAAACTTATAAATGTTGTAAAGGGTAGGTAACGTCTGTGCCACGGTAGCTACAAAATTTAATCTTTTCCTTGTGTGAAGGATGAACTTTGAGTTTAGATGAGAAGAAAACACCCTAAAATGAACAACAAATGCAGTGCAAACCTCCGAACAGTAAGCATCATTTGGTACCAGGGAAAGATCTCCATTCTTGGAGATCTTAAAAACGAACGAACACACCCCCAAAAAAACAGCTCTGTCAAGGACAGCAGAAATAAGTTGAACATCTCTTGGAGCAATAGAATGGAGTAGTGCAATCCTAATGTGCCATCTGCCCTTATTTAAACACTGCTCCAAAGTCAAAGTTCGTGGTTCTGCTGGAAATTTCCATTGTCAGCTGAATGCATTGAAAAGCTAACAACGTTCCCATGCAGAACTGAGTGTGATCTGAATGATTTTAAAGTAAAATGCCCTTACCTAAAAAAATCCAAAAAAAAGCAAACATCAAAAAAACCCCAAACCAAAACATAAAAAACCCCACAACTGAAAAGTTTGAGCACTGTAGTCTAATGTAGCAAACTGATCAGGTTTTTGCTTTTCCTTCTGTCTACACTCCTTGAAAGCAACACTTATCTGAAAAAGAATTTTCACTCTGCTGCTTTCCTTGCTGTGCTAATCACCTGTATCTGAAAATACATCTTCAGAATTGTTTTATTGTGACAGGTCAGCAGATAAAAGCTGGATACCAGGGGGTAAATGGCACTGACTAACAGGCTTGCTTTCTGTAACCTAAGCAATATTCTAGAAAAAAACTTTGTTCATCATTGGTGTTAGGTTTGGAAATATTACTGGAAAATGAAGTCCTATACTTTGTTGCTGGAGGTGAGATTTTGTCTTACCTTCTGGTTTTCTTGTCTCTCAGTTAATTTATGTGATAATTACCACCACAGTTGACTGACCAAAATCTTTAATGATAAAACTATAGGAACCTAGGCACCATGGTGAGATTGAGCTATTAGTGTCTTTATGTGTGAGAGACACAGAGAGTGCTTTGCCTTCTAATTTTTTTTTCTTTGTCGCATAGCACAGAGATGGAAATGCGAGTATCACAAAATGCTTTCTGCTCCTTGATTCTAAGTACTGGATGTTTTTTGTACCAAAGCGTTTAGCATTTCTATACTGCCGATTTCTCTAGTTTCTCCTCTCCACTCTTGCAGTATCACGTGTTCCAAACGTGAGGTCAAAGCTTTGCAAATAGATGCTGTTTTGGTATAACAATGGATCAGAACTTCATGGGCAGTCTGAGGTCTGAAATACACTGAGGTAGGGTGATGTGCACAAAAGACATAGTTTGGCCATATTTCTATCTTTTTCACGTTTCCTGACTTACGATCTAACGATCCTGTGCTATATATTATCTATAAAAGGTGATTTCCCAGGTTGAACTTTAAAATTACTGAATTGTTGATGCATTTTAAGCATAAACTAATGGCTTTGATGTGACTGTCTATATTTAACATTAATAATAATCTGGGCCTGCTTAGGAAAGAGTATGGTCAATTATTTTTCCTGCTATCTCATGTTTGTTTCAGTACAAACATGATTTGTAATGATCTGCTTTACTGAAACACATAAATCTTTTTTGGCAAATTTATATAGTATATAATAGTATATAGTATGTATATATATATAGTATATACTACTATTTGTACAGTAATACAGAATGTGTATATTAAAAAAAGTATCTTTGAAACCACTGAGTCATTAGTTGATTCAGAACTTCATAGCTTCCACAGAAACATTGTTCACTGTGCAGCCCACACATCTCAAGTGTCCAGAATTTCTGAGTATTTTCTACTGGAGCTTAGATAACACTCTTGGTAGTAAAATCCTGCAATACATATGAATATAAAAATAATACCCTTTTCACTTTTGGCTTGATCAGGCCGCTTATCTGACTAAAAATTAATCCTTTTTTCTCAAGTTAGTTTGTTCTCATCAACTTGCCCTAATGCGGCTGAGCGCGCAACTGTGGGACCGCTAACACTAAAACAGAGGGATACAAAACCAGTTCTGAGGAGAGCACTGGAAAGGGCAGCCCTGCTGACTGGGTAACTCTGTCTCTATCCGAGACACAGTGTTTGAATCTCAGCACAGTGCTAGGGAGGTCAGAGAAGTGCTGGTGCTTCCTCTTTCTCCACTCCTAGAGCCTTTCCTGTGGGGGGCAAAAAAAAAAAAAAACCACCTGCCACCAACAAAGATGACCTTTAAATCATGATTTTCCACAGCCAGTCAGGGACTCAGGAATTGATGGTCAAAGTTGATATTTCAGGAAGAACCGCATGCACAGGCCACTGACAAGAAGGCTTTCTTTAAGAGGCTTCATGAGAGTAGTCATTTATCTGGCATCATTTTTTGTTACAGATGCCAGAAGCCTTTCTGTGACAACGAGGCATGAAATTTACCTCCAGCCTAGCATCCTGTCTGTGTTTACTCAGTTCGGTAGGGAGGCAGCCAGTTAAACAATACAAAGCGATTTTTAACAAATTCGATGAGCCTTATCCTAGTTCATATCTTCTAGGAACGCACTCACACTCTTAACTCCACTTTCTCATTTCTGGTTTAAAAAAAAACAAACCCAAAAGGCACCAACCGCACCACACCCTAGCAAGCTAATGCACTGCAACTACCAGCATCTCCATCCTTGTGAATAAAATGCCTACTACATTCCTCAGCCGTAAAATAAATTGTACAGTTGCAACATTTTTATTAAACTTGATAATGGGATACCTACCTCCCATTTCTTCCTCCTACCACCAAAGAAACAAGTGAAATGTAATTTGAAAGAAGAGATACATATTTGGTACCTTAGGAAAACGTTGTAGTACGGAGCAGTTTCTGACACATTCTTTCTGTTCTCACCGGGGTTGGCTGCTTTTAATACTGCTTCTGAAAAAGCATGAAAGCCTGAAGGATGAAACAAAGAGAGAGGGAGAGAATAAGCTCAATATTGTTAGAGCTGACTTTTTCTTTAGGCTGTTTTCACACTTCCTCAGGCAATAAGATTAAAAAAAAAAAGCAGTCTCTGACAGGGAGCCCCCTTCTTCAGTCTGATGAGATAGATCTAGACAGGCCAAGAAATCTTTATTTCTCCGAAAAGCTATTGGTTCACCTCTCACGCTCATAGATTAAAGTAGAAATTGATCTTTGTTTTCAGAGGAAGTATTTTTACAATTCTGATTGTCAAGCATGGGTTAATTTACTTAGTTATTTTTCCTGCTCAATGAGTGGTGTTTTGTTTGTTGTGAGGTTTTTTTCAGGCTTATACTAAAATGTCCCTTAATTCTGCTTCGAAGCTTTTTTTTCCCCCCAAGAGAGCACTCTACATTAGTCTGAAAACATATACTACAAGTATACATAGGCACTAATCTAATCTTACCACTTCAATTTGCAAGACAATGTATTTCCTCTCTCAATGTTGTATTTAGATTTAATTTTGAAAAGAAAATGGAGGAAAAAGTGGATAGGAGACAGGATTTTACTAAGTTGAAGCTGAAAGAGCAGGAAGAATTTTTCCTCCTCTTTGTCTTCATAGATGTACATTAAGTAATCCTCTGACAGAAGGGATGCCAGGAAAAAGTGCAGAAATATGTACGTAATGACCTTTGCTACTAAAATTAACATGTGCCTCCTGCCACCTGTTCAGAAAGGGCTTAGCATTCTTATGCCTGACTTCAGAAAAACTGGGTAATTAAACACTATTTGCATTGAAGGTCAGCTGTGAATTAGCAGTTCATTAAATTAATTGTCATGCTGAATGTTACTCCTGGTCACCAGAAATACTGAATTCAAACGCAGAGCATAGGAATAAGTTCTTGTGCTGTCATTGCTAGAGAAATTTGTATCCCGAGTTGTTAGGCCGCACAGCAGGGAAGAGCCCTTGTGCCCAGCACTGAAAGTACTCGTTTGCACAGGGATTGTTAGAGGTGACATGAGCAGAGATGTCTTAGGAATGTGCTGCCTACTCTTATTTCAAAATATGAATGTAATAGCATGGTTGTCCTCTTCAGGCCCTGGAAAATTAGTTTGTGTTGAAAAGAATTTCTCATGTACTGTCATACCATTTACAGCAGCTACAAAGAGGAGCTATGTGTTTTTATTGTAATTCTATATGGCGGTCAAAGTTTGAGACAGAACAAATTATGACTTAGAAACACCCAAATTTAAAGCATTTGCTGAAGCAAACCCAGTTATGAAGTGCATAATTAAAAACGATTGCAAGTGCTGCAGCGTGCTCTGAGATGTGATCTGAGATGTGATCTGCTTTACGTTGGATTTCCTTGTGAGAGGCAGTGATGTATTTTTGTGAAGTATGACCTGCAAGTTCTGTCTTAATTTTCCAGTGCTAATCTCCAGCCTTATTCTCCCATAAGGTATGGCACCTATAACTTACTGTTTCTCCTTGTTCCAGTAGCATTTGCAGATATAACAAAACTTCAGGTGCGGGCATGAAGTATAGTCTTTTTCCTATCAAATTATGTATGTAGAGTCTCTGAGCTTTTGTTCTCTTTCAGCAGAGTAGAGCTTCCATTTTAGAATCAGGCCTTATTATTTCAAAGCAGCTGGCAGTGTGGCTTTAGGATGTAACCTGCACTAATACGCCATCGGTTTGACCAGAAACTCAAGCAGTTGCAAGGATGTCTGCTGATGGCTCTGACTCCACAGCATCAGGACAGCAGTGTGTGCTGTCTCTGTCCCTCCCAGGGATCATGCTGGCTCTGCAGTAGCACTTGCAGAGAGGCAGACATTAGCCTCTGGGGCATCATCACTGCCATTGTGCATTCCTAGATTAAAACTGATCAAAACAGCTGGGAGACCTCTTCAATATTTATCATACTGTACATATAATGAAACTCTCATATCGGTAATTGCTAGGAGATTAAACCTTTTCAAAGACACATTTAGTGAATACTAATGTTCTGCTCTGAAAAGGAGAGGACATTAGGAGAACTGAGGAGGGAAAAAGGAGGAAAATCTTGCTGTGTTCAGGGACTGTGATACCAGGGTAAATGTTGTTACTTGTTGAAGGCACCTAGCATGGAATTTTTGTAGGCTGGATCAGTCTACAGGTCACTTCATGAAAAAAATTGTTATTGCATGACAGTTCTTGTGAAAATTCAGTTCTGGACCTTGACCTGTTCCTGAGAGACCTTGATTCATATTGTTAACCAAACACTTTTTGCTGTTGTATTTACGGGGGGAGGCCCTTACATGGAAGAACACCTCTGAACTAATGAGTTACTGAAGTCGTTATACTCCCAGCATTATTTCTTAAAGCTGACCTTTCAGAACCTTTCTGGTTCTGCATAGATTTTCCCGCTGCCTGGTTCAGTGTGTATGTGCTCTGTAGTACAGCATGCAGCCTAAGGAGCAATAGCACTGGCCTCGCTGAGGGGCCCAGCTGGGCCTGCGCTGAGGCAGCTGGAACTATGTCCAGCACGGGGCAGCCCTGCCCTTTCCGCACAGTGCCCCCCAGCCCCACTGCCAGCGCCTGGATGTCTAAGCCAGATACACCTTTCAATAGGAAGGACAGAAATACAGCGCAACCTAGAGTCTGATCTCTCTGTTCCCTACCGCCGCTCCATTTCCCACTTTTCTGTTTATTATCGCTTACCCTCTTGGTAACCGGCAAGCCAGAAGAGCTGGTGGGAATGCAGGAGTGCAAGGCGTTCAGGAGAGGTTCGTGTGCCATCTGAGGAAGTGCACTGGCAGGTGTGAAGCTTCCCCGATCTGGCCTGTGGGGATAAGTTCAGATAATACTGCCTTCAAATGCCCTGCTAGAAAACAAAAAATCCTTAAAAAGGGGAGAACAAGCAGGATGCAAATTTTGTATGAAAGCGATTGTCTTTCAAAAAGGGAAATATGGGAGAGGGGTCTTGTTTTCAGCAACCCATTTCACAGTGAGGTCACTGTGGAAAGAGGGAAAATATTTTTTGACCAAAGCACTCCTGACTCAAACGCAAGGAGGGCTTGCGGGGCTATGGGTCTGTGTTTACATGAGGAAACTCTGCCATAGCCGTTGTAATTATTTGGATAGCCTAGTAATGCTATGTATTTTTCAGGGCCAAAATTATGATTTTCCAGACAAAACTGCAATGGAACAGAGAATGTCAGTGCACACATCAGTGTTCTGGCTGCCCCTGCCTGCGCTGGATGGCCATGTTCAGCAGCACAAGGTGGCAGCTACTGTGCAGTTTGCTCTGCCCTGACCATCGTACGCTGCAGACGGTAAGCTGTTTCCAATGGCACTGTGGCATCTCACTATGGGCAATACTGTAACTGGTGCTTCTGTGCACAAAGAATGTAAGGTAGGATTACGATTTTTTTCTGGTGCCTTATGCTACAGTACAGATGTTGGCGTAGTCCAAACCTCAAGTGTTGTTAAGTACTTTCTGTGTAACAAAAGAAAATATGTAGAGTAGACGAGAATAAGCACAGGATCACAAACAATTGAATGGCGAGATCAATAGATAGACTATACAGAACAACAACTTCGTTCTGTTTGCTTTCTTCAATAAGGACAGTTAAATTTTATTTGTGTACTTTCAGACAAAGATAAAGTCACACACAAAATCAATTGCTTTTGGAAAGGGCATTAAAACAAAGTAGGAAAGTGTATTTTAGCTGGTCAAGAAAATGGGAACTTCAGAAAAGCATTGCAAGGCTCACTAAAGGAGATGGCATTTTCTGGGGACTTTACTTGTAAATAATGTCCATTAGCGTGCAACTTACTAACTTCTAAGCCCTAAATGACTTCTAAATAGTATCCTCTGTGAGGGTAAAATAACAAGTCCGTTTATGTATATTAAAATTACAGCTGAGATCCATGGTTTTACTGAAGTGTCTCAATCCTATTAAAAGAGAGAAATTAGGTATCTAAATATCTTTGTGGGAAAATCTTACAAAATGACGTTTATAATGGAGAATTTAATGAAAACACTGCTATGTGTGAAGCAACTAAAATAAGAGCTGGCAAACCACTGGAAAAATAGAACAAAACAGGATAGGAAGCAGTTCTGAAGATTTAATATGTTATGAAATCAATTTAGAAAGTGTTCTTATTCTGCCATAGAATGCTAACAACATGTCATTCCGTTAAACTGGATGATAGAAGATGTAAAACTGAGGAAAGACACAGTTTGGGATGTAGCATGAAATTATTCTACAGTACTCAGCATAGAAGAGGTCATTGCTGTTGCATTTTCTGAGCTGTCTCAGGGCTTCTCAGCAGTATTAAAAAAATTGAGTGAACAGAAAACATATCATAGAGGGCAGAATTGTAGAGGATCTGGACTGCTTCTGTAGCCTCATCAGTTGTTCTGTCTCGTGCTGCTTGCGGTTAGTTCTGCTCTGGTGTGGTATCCTGCACATCTGCCCTGGTGAGTCTGTGATATGGGCTGGGGCTTGACCAAACCCATGAGTTTACATCTGCCACTCACATCCCATTGGTACTGGTTGGTGACTTTGCTTTAAAAAAGGAAAGCACTGAGCAGCTCCATGAGTGTGTGTTAGCAGTCTGTCACCTTAAAGCAATTATCTACTTTGCCTATGACTGAAGCTGACCCTGAGTATTATAATGTAAAATAGAATTTATATATTTTGCAGTATTCTATAAAATGGCCCTGTTGTATGTGTATATAAAAATGTAGGTAAATATTTTATAAATGCATATAAAAACTGAAACAGGCTTAATGAAAATTATGAATGTCCTGGTTCTGACAGTAAGTCAGCTGACAGTAAGTTGGAAGAAATGTTGCTATAGAGAATTTAACTGTTCACCTTTAGGTTTTCTGTAGGTTGTCTAAAAGTTACTTCTGTAAATGCTATGATTTCATGAATAGTACTGATGTGTTGTACACTATTTCTACCCAAAACTACCCAAGAACTGGCCGGTAATCATCTCTGTACTATGGAGAGATAACTCGACAATTATGGTGCAAGTAACAGTTGTCTGGAATTCCGGAATGAGTCAACATATGAAAGTACATTTGCCTGTGAGATGTTCCTTCTATTTCTGACTGACTTCTAAATTCTCAGAGGAAGATTTCTTTAAGAAATTTAGGGATTATCTGGGTAGAAGAAAATTTTACTATGAATTTTTCAGGAAATCCAGCTGTGATTAATCTCTCTTTATACTTGAACTTTGTGTTTCCACACAATAATCTTACATTTTTCTTGTGTTAAAGAACTTATTCTGTAGGAAAGAAGCTCTGGAGAAGGCAGCAAAAATACATCTAAAATGATCATTTAGTTATAATGGTTTTGTGTTGTGCTCATACTCCTGTTTCCAAGACTTGATTTGATTCTGTCACACTTTTATAGATGTTTAAACTGACAGAGAGTTTAAATACTTGATTCTGATGACTCGGAAGCAAAAAAAGTCTTATGACTGTTAAGTCCTAGATCTTGTGTTAGTCCAGAGTCTTGCTAGAGAGTCTAAAAGTAAGTCTGTTTACACCTGGTCATTCTTTCTTCATGAAAAGAAATGGCATGGTTTTGAAGGCATTCACTCATAGCAGATCTAAAACTGACTACAGTTAAATGTAACCCCTTTAATTTTAACAGTAATGTCATTCACATTGTATTATCATTATGATTGGAATGTTTTTCTGTCAAGAAAGACCAAAAAAAGAGATGCAACAACGTTGATTTATATGGTTTATGTATGGAGAATGTGTTGCTGATCCCAGCTGGACTGTAAAGGGCACCAGCAGTAGTAGTGAGGAGCTGTGGACCTGACCCAGCATAACACGTTGGCAAGACTGAAGTGCCTTCTGAAATTGCAGAATCGGATTTTAAGCCAAGGTTTAAAGCTAAATCTGGACAATATATATAAAATAAAAGGTGTGTAAGGAGAAGACAGAAAGATACAGGAGAGAAATCAGGCAAAGAATTTCTTTAACACCAGAAATGCCTTATAGATTTAAAAGGTGCAAAATAAAATATGGTTAAGTCCAAGGAAGTAGTTGATGACAGGTATTTACAGGGGAGAATTACTTGTGAATTTTTAACATATACACTGAAAATTCATCTCTCTTAAAAATGGCTGCGCTGTCTGGGGTGAAATATAACGGTTAAAGCTTAGCCTATGGTGACTGATGAAAACAAAAATGAGTCAACAACTTGAGAGCAACAGTAGTATAATATGACTTGGGCTGCAAGCTGATGAAAACTGTGGGCTTGGACTATGGATAAAAAAAATACTTTATAACAAATGAATCCATTCCCAATGGAAAGATGAAAAGAGAAGTAGTTTCTACAGCTCAGTCTGAGATGAATCCAGGATGCAGGATGCTATGGTGCAAATCTTGACTTTGAATTGGACCCAAGAAGGGTGATAAAAACAAAATTGCTCAAATCATTTGAGAAGAAAAATCCCTTCTGTGCTCACGCTCCCTATTTAAATGTTCCTTAAAACAGCATTTCCCTCTTTTACCTGTGCTGCTGCGTTTTTAATACATCTATTTAAATGCAAATTTTGACTTTTGGTCTGTAATCACAAAAATGTTTGACACTAAGATTTTTATCAGAAGTGTAATTTTATATAGAAGCAGTAATGGAGTGGTAGGCCACAAACACCAGAATGATGCATCGCTCACCCAGTTTTGCAAAGTGAGGTAGAGTCCTCTGTAATATCATCTTACTAGCGTGATTGTTTCCTGAATTCTCCAACTTATTTGAATATATGTGATGCTAATGTACTTTTAAAGTATACTTTTACTGTTTGCTTGTGCATCAAATCATCCCCAAAGATGGTTATTCCTTTCTGTTCTCTGAACTAACAGGATGGCAATCCTGTTGAAGTGTCTAACTCTATCTTTGGGAAGGGAAGGCTTTCTTCCAGCCTACCATTTTTCTCTTCTTCACAAGCAGGTGTAATAGGAGAGATTAGACTGGGTAACAGGACGTTTTGCCAGCGCAGTGTTGAATCAACTGCAGATTGCTCTTTAGTTGCTGCTGAGTATGTCATTTGTATTTCATTTCCCCCCCTCACTTGCAGGCACTGCTGGCTCTCATTAGTGCCACTGTCTGGGGTTGCCGTGGCCAGCAGCCATGGTGTGTCTGCCAGCGCCACAGCTGTTGCACAGAGCTACAGCTGCTCGTGGTGACTGAGCTCCAGCTGCAGCAGACGAGGTCACATTTGCCAGAATTGTTTTCCTGTCTGTCTTGATATGATTGATATGGCACTGTATAGTGAGGAACAGATTAGTCACAACAACATCAGACCACTAGTACCTTTGGCTCATGGTTTGGCACTGCAACCACGTCTCCTGCTACGGTCATACTAGTCACACGTTCTGCTTTATGGGGTGTTATGAAGCATTCTTTTTCCATGTGAGTGGTAGGAAGAAGTTTTCCGGTTTGTATTGACTGGTCGGTCATAGGGGGCATAGCAGAACATAGTGGTGGCCATGGAAGGAGTGTTAATTCCAATCTTGACTTTTGGGGGATCAAGAGTTTAGAATGTCTAAACACACATCTGTTTTAAAGAAACACTATATACATACAGTAAGCAAAGTCTGTGCCTCATTGTAATAGCAGGCTTATATTTACTTACTTATCGTACCAAATGAATGTAGGTGGGCTGCTTTCATTTTGTCTTTTGTTTAAAATAATTCTCATATTATCATGGCGAGGTTAAATATTAAATGTCAGATATTTTATTGTACTAGCAGTTAAAGAACAGAACACGCCTTAGGTTCTGCACATTCTGCATTTTATGTTCCCTAGATGCCCTTGTCATTAATTACATACTTTAGATTCCAAATGATAGGCGATCTGAAGGGCACTATGCTACATTTTCATTTTCATCATCTCTATCTATTTCCTGAATTTGGATGGGTTACAAAGTGTTATAGAAGACTTAAGCAGTATTGAAGCCATTTAAAAAATAGCAGTAACACATCAAGTGTATCAAATAGTCAGATTCCTAGCTGTTTGTCAAAGAACAAGTAATTTGTAAAGGAGGAAAATCTTAGCATTTGAACCAAAAGCTATTTCAGTGCATTGAGACTCTGGAGAAATTATTTCTTCCACACACTATTCAGTAAGTTCATTGCTGTTTTACCTGCTCACTGAAATGATCATGGGGACTGTTTCATTGCAGTTCATCTCTCTTGATCGGTTTTGCTTTGCTCTGGTAAGATTTGTTTATTCACTGATGTTAAGGTTGAAGTGTGCTGGATCATTAATCTAACTACTCAGGGTTAACCAACTTTTTATGCTGAAATGGCTTTTTATGGAACATGTTTTAAGGTTTTGAAAATTCTGGACATTGCCTTACTTCAAAAAATAAGATTTGAGTCCAGTCATCATCATACCTTCAGGGGGAATAGGATTTTACTGTCTTTTCCCCTCTGGCTCTGTGTATAACTACACAGAAAGAAACTCATCTTTTTACAAAACACTGCACAATCCATTTCTGCTTTGTTCATGTGCAAGGCCAACAAATGTCCTGAGTATATATATGGGGTGCTTTATTTCTAAAGTGCTTATGTAATTTGCCTGACACATTTAAATGTTTTTATATTGAAAATAAATGTTTGTACGTTCAGAAATATTGTACTAGCGTCACCCCAAATTCTAGTTAACATTTTTTTTGTCTTAATGACTAAGCAGAGTTTCCTAGTATAGCCATGCATGTTTTTCTGATAACTTTAATGCTGGAAACGAATTTTAAACTTGATCAACATATATGTTCAATGTCACACCTCCTCAGACCAAATTTCCTATAGAAAGTTATCAGGGTCAGCCAGCCCTGAGGATGTTCCTTTTCATTTGTGCTAGCCCCATTTTATGTTTTCATCAATGCCTTAGTTTCCAGATAATGTCTTCATCCTTCCGGATATTATGAGTTTACACATTCTTAAAGTCACCAAAGCATGTGAATACTGGTCTACCAGTTCAAATCAAAGTCCTGGAACTACAAGTACATGTAGCACCTGGAGCATACCCTGCACCTCCTATTGTCCAGGAGGATTCTCAGATCATGCATTGTTCACATGAGCCACTACGGGACACCAGGTTTAATACAGTTAGCCTTCTTGACCCTCCTGGTCATGTTTCAGTTAGCCTTCTTGACCCTCCTTGTCATGTTTTTCCTTCTAAATTACCTAAATTGTCAGCTGAACTTCTTGTAAATTCTCATTAGTCATTTTGGTCATGGTGTGTCTGTAGAGGGGATGGAAGAGGGGGGAACCGGTTCACAGTAGCTAAAGCCAAACCAGGGTCACAGCCCAGGTGAAATCTAGGAAAAGAGAAATCCTAAGGGGAAGACAGGACTATTTTTATTAGCAGTTTATCCCCTTATGGTGACCTAGATACCTGTGCTGAACTTGGGGAAAGGGGAAGCATGTTATTACCGAGCAGTGAGGGAAGCTATTTGTGCTGATATTTGGCTGCAGAAGCACCAGAGGCAAAAATGAAATGGTGTTTAATTTGCAGTGTGAAAAGGGAGCTTGCACATAACAGCTTCAAGCTGTAATACAGTGTTTCAGGCCTGTTTTAAGATATTTAGTATATATTTCATCTCACACTTTTTTTTTAAACTTGTCAATGGTTTATATCAGAGAGGGAAACTATAGGCCAACGGATTGCGAATGGTAAAACGTCTGTCACCTGCTGTATGAAAGGAAGGAGGTAACACATTAAATCTTAAGGATTATATACAGATTTGAGGTGCTTGATCCTATGCCAAGATTTTGTCCAAGTTTAATTGCTGAAAGGCATGCACATGTAAACCAAACCACTCGCTATTTGATCCAACTCACAGATCAGATTACTTACAGTAGTTAGCATGCTCGCCAGAACGATGGGTCAGAGCCAGTGCATGCTCAGTGCCTACGTAGTGTTCAAAGTTGGGCCTAACTGTTGTCAGGGTTGAAAACAGTTTGTGAACTCCAGTGTTGCATAGATGTCACACCCTATGTGAATGAAGAACGATCGGTTGGCATTTCTCTAGATAAAGGCAGTATGTGCACGTTAAGATGTTAGTCACATCAGTTCCTTCATGGAAAAGGCTTCTGCAGCATTGGTATCCATAACTGAAAACAAGGAGGCAGGAGGATAAAGTAACAGAAATAGGTGTATTGCTTCCTCCTTTACAGCCTTGACAAAGCATTATGGGGTTTAAGCTCTGCTGGCAAAGCTGAGTTATTTTTATTATTACACTTTTTTCCTATCAACAGGACTTAGTAGAAGTCTAATTGGTAGAAGTAAAGTTTTGTTTACTAGGGAAAGAGCTATCCTAAATACCAGAAGGACTGAATGAAAGAACAGTTTTTAAAGAGAAAAATCTAAGAAATAAAAGATCTACTTTCGCTTTATGTTAGTACTATTATAGCTATAAATCTGAATTCGGTGCCATAGCTCATCTCTCCAAGGTGCTGATTTTATAAAACTGATGCTAGGGAAAAAAACCAAACCAAACAAAAAAAACCCCAACAAAAACCACCCAAAGATGAATCTAAATATAAATCTTAAATTAACACACAAACGTTTGCTATTTATACTGTCCATCTGTCCATGGTGCCTTGCAGATAATTAACACAGACTTGCTAAAAATGTCCTGTTGCTCGGGAGAAATACAGCATTTAGTACAGCTAGAAATTTCTGTAATACCCTAGTGATGACAGCTCGCTGTGCATGACTGCATTTGTATAGTTGGCTAAGGATAAGAGCAGATGAATATTTTCTACTAATTGAATAGTCCGGAGACTTCAACTGAAAGCAAGAACACAACATTTTGGTCCAAAATGTTGTGTTCTTGGGCAGAGTGCCGCTTGAGGGCTGCGAGGAGTGGGCAGGGCTGTCAGGTACACAGACGCTGACTTTTTGCGGGGGTGGGGGAAATGTTTGCATTTTGCTGTTGAGGTTTGGAAGAAATTCAGCTTTACTTGCTTGATGCTGTTGAGGTTTGGAGGAATTCCTGTTACTTGCTTGGTGATCAACAAGCTGTTGTGTGGAGTTCCTATTAGTGCACCTCAAATCGCTCCTGGGCCTTTCTGAGGTTGTTTTGGGCTTTTCAGAGCTTGGTTTCGGTGTGGAGTTGGTACTGTCTCTTAGTGGAAAAAGTACGGAAACCAGAGATTCTACAGATGATAATGAGTATCATAGCTAATCAGAGCTACAGTAGTAGTTCATACCTCTGGTTACCTATGTTTGTAGAAGGGTTATTTTCATTAGAGAAGCAAACCCTAAAACTAATAATTCAGTAGATTATTATGTACAGATGTGGCTGATTCTTCTTTCTCAGTATCACAGAGAAAGTCACAGTCATGAAAAAAGTCATCGTTTATTTGAGCAGGTCCATGAACACCGAAATGTGTAAAACTATTGAAAGGTTAATTGTCATGGCATAGCTTTGCAGAATGCTCTTTTCTGTCTGTTTTCTGCTCATGATGAACTTGTGTGGTAGAATCCTCCAATGACTCTTTAAGTTGTTTGCAGGTTTTCCAAGCGCTTTATCTAGTTTGGGTCTGTGTGGCTACTTTTAGGAAGGTAACGGAATCTACCTCCTGAGACATTCCAATACAAAGTGTTAAAGAAATGCTTTGTTATTACATTAAATCTCAGAAAAATAATTGGCTATTTTTCAAGAAAGTTTTTCTTATTGACGGACTTCTCAGGGTTACGAGGGTTTAGCCTAAACAAAATTGAAATAAAAACAATTGCAGCACAAATTCTGTTTAGCTTAGCCTATTGCTTTTAGTGGTCTTAATAACTAAGAGTGCGATATTTACTTGGACTTTGGTCAGATTTTGTAAGATTTTTATGATTTTTGGTTTAAAAACTTCAGTTTGTTTGTATCTGCCAGTGTGTGAAGGACATGAATTTGTGAAATCACTGTAAAATGAACAGTTAACCTTCTCTAAACTGTCCAATGTACCAAGATATTCTGAAGGGCTCCTAATAACGCATCTGCATTTGTAGTAATTTTGGGGAAAAGTGATACCCTTCATCTCGGCATTCAGTTATTTGGTTTGGATTCTGCTTTTAACAAAACTGCTCAGGAGCATACTAGTTTTAAGGGACTTGGTGTTTGGTGTGTAACTTCCTCATATGAAGTTATCTGAATATTCAGATTTTTTTCTATAGTTGCATGCCAGTCCTTTCACTTCCTCAGGATTGTTTTGCACAGAAAGGTTTAGGGAACTCTGTTAAACCATGTGTTTACCCTGGTTAAGTCTAAACTGTGATAAATGAATGAGTTGAATACCATAAATTGTAAAGCCTTGAATTGGCAGGGCATCTTTAATCTTTTGAGAGGTAAGTTTGCAAGTTAATTGTTGGATTTCATAGATTTTCTAAGTACATCAATATAATGAATTTTTGACATGCAGAGAGAACAGTAAACAAATTTGGGTTTGAATTTTAACAAGTGCCATGCCTGTTAATTTGACTGCTTTGGAATTATAAGATCTAGAGCTAACTGCAAGGTAATCCACGCTCATGGGTATGCTATTATCTGCATAAATACCCATTCTGTGACAGCAGTGACTGAGTGATTAGCTCAATTTTAAACTGGATAAATAATGTATAAAAGTGCTGTGTTTCATTAAAATTGCAAGTAAAAGCAGAGGGGAAGAAGATGTCTTCATCTGGTGTCATGGAATATGTTCTCTTGATTTTTGATTGTTTGTTTTATAATCAGAAGATGATCATAGGAATCCACAGTGGTATTCCAGAAGTTATGTGTTGTAACTGTTTTGATTTGCATAGACAGACACTTTCACTGTGACATTTGTTACCAGTTGTGCCCAGACCTCAGTGTTAACCCTTCACTGATAGGCTGTTCCAGAGATGTGGTTTACAGTCCCTGGTACGTGCATTTCAGAGACATGCGTTCCTAGAGCCGTCACACTACACATCCTACTTTTATAGCAGGTTAACCACGTGCCCAGCTTTCATTCATATAATATTGTCACCTAAACAATGGCCCAAATAGTTTATACAAAAAAAGTGCCAAGAATATTTAGTAATTTTAAATTTTCAGTTAGAAATTTTTGATGCTTGTCTAGCCCTAGTATAGATTTCAGACTAGTGACTGAAGCCAGAATGGAAGAGATGTTGTCTTTTAAAGTCATTCTGTCATAGCTGGTGTCTTTCAAATGAGTATAAAGTGCATTTCATACAATTACAGAAAATACTATTTTCACCTTTTTTCACTGTTCCTAGCACTCTGAGAGAACAAATAGCTCTCTGCACAACAACACAGCACTGGTTCTGCATGAGAAATAGTGCTGAACTTTGAAGGAAGAGTATTTTGAACCGGTCCAGTTGATAAGCACTCTAGAATCAATATTTCTTGTTATTCTACTATACAGATATGACACTGATAGCGGCAGCAGTACAAGAGGCTTGAAACAAGTCAATGTCACAGGCAGTTAGCATTCAGTCTGCATATCCAAGGGGTAGTTACTGGATCTCTTGCTGTGGTTCGGTCAGGGCATCGTGTGATTGAATAGTAACACCAGCCATGATTATAACATCTCTAGATAAGTCTTTCTGACCTTCTTCACTCTTTACTGGAACCGCACTGTGAAATTTCGATAGAAGGACCAGTGGTGGGTTTTTCTCATTGCCTTAAACCGTAGCACTATGTTTAAAGGATTGATTTTAATTCCTGTAAATCAAAATTTGTTGCTGATCTCAAAATAATAGACTGACAGCAAATATTATGCTCAGGGAATTAACTCTGATTTGAATCAGATAGTTCTCAAAATAAAGACGCTGGAAATTCTCTGTAAGGAAGGAGGGTACTCTTTGGCATTGAGATTTATAAGTTAGACAATGGAGGAATGGAAAGACAGAAAAATGAATTAGCAGGAAGTCAAAGAAATTAGAGGAACATAACTGGTGCTTATGCCCATTATTGTTGCACTTTTTTGACATTAAAAGTGGTTTGCAACTCTTCTCTTATTAGAGCTAATGCCAGACAATCAGTCACCCTAGCACAGCAGTTCTACACCTAACCGTTAGTAATGCTACTAATAATTGATGTGCAGCAGCAGAATTTATAAATGAAATTAGCTCCCCAAAGTTTAAGTATGACTGTGATTGAAGTAGTAATGATAGAGTTCATGCAAGTACGTTTGCCATTTATCTAAATGTATCATTACTGACAGCGCTTTTTCGTTAACATTTTGTTATCCTTATTCATGTCATTGTTATATGTCCTCCTAGATACCCACAAATTAAAACAGCTTGTACTCACCTCTGATCCCTCCTTCCCACCCCTATACCTCCTTCTTTGGAATTAATTTGTGCAACATTTGATTTTTAAGATCTCTGGGAGCATCTCCAACATATTCAGAGGAAAGTGCTATTCACACAATTGGGCAATAGCTTCGGCTTTCTCCTAAGTGAATGATTTTCCATGCTTTGTCAGAAAGGCATGATATCAGTATTTTAATTCAAATTTCAAAAAGGTGGTTTTACCTACAAATGGAAGTGAATAGAACTAGAATTTCTAGGAATTCAGCAGCATGTAATACTTTGAATTCAAAAATCAAGAAAGCCCTATCTCATCATGGATTTGATAATACCCTTAGCTGACTTGGGAGACTCTTTTTAACAAAACTGTTGTATAAAAAATACTGAAGGAGAAATAATTTTGGCGAAGGTTCCATGATAATCTGAAAATAAACTGGTCAAACATAACCTTAGATAAATAGATTCAGTTTTTAAAAAAACCCTGCATCTGTTTTCTGAGTCTTCAGAAATACATCTTGATTCTCTCATTTTGTGATGATTTTCTCCAGTTATTTCTGCATGTAGAGATATTAAAGGGCTGTAGGACAGGAGGTTTTCAGTATTAGTGAGTCTCAAAGCATTTGTTACAGAAAGATAGTCAGCTCCTTTCTGTGTATCAAAAAAACCCAGGAATACTTTGCAGTGAAACAGGGTTAGAACTGTTAAATTATCTTGATATACTTTAAGGACAGGTAAGTGCATAAGGTTTATTGTTCTGTTTTTTAAGATAGACTAATTGATCTGAAGAACTATATTGAGATCTCAGTATGAAAACCTTATATGTTTCTGATCGCCAGAGTAATTTTTTCCAAAATTTCACTGAAGATGTGGGGAAAATGCTTATTTCAGTCTGCAGCAAAATTTCTGGAGGGTTTCCAGTTTATTCTTTTCTTAATAGCCCTCATCTTCAAGAACATTCAGGAAATTCAGTATCTTTAGTAGAAAACAGATTTCAAACAGGATTTCTGTTGCTCAAAACATTGTAGAATATCATCTATCCACATACATGGTTTGGCCCTTATGGCAACAATTGAATATTTGGGTCCAAAGGAGTTAAAAAAGCTCTAGCTTTGACTCAGTTTTTAAATCTTTGCATGTTTTGGTATTTTAACAGTGTGAATGGAGGATTTTGATGTGGGATTTCTTATAAGAAGACAGTAGCATGTGATTTTCTATGCACCTTTATTTTGAGGTGTTCTCTTTAATAACATATTATTTGTGATGGAAGGTTTTGGCTCCTTTGTTGAATGCAGTTTATTCTTCTGGTATCTTACGTTTCATTAGCAACGTACTGATTGGTACACCAGACAGGTTCAGTAAAGTTAAGGACACAACCTCCCCTAGGTTTTGCCAGCCATCTAATTTATATGAATTTCCTATAAATCGGAATAGTGATGCTTTGATTGATTGAAATCCACATGGAATTTTAATGGCAAATGTCCATATTTCTGAATTTTCAAGCAGTGAGTGTAGAACTTTGACACGACAGTGTTTTAATTATGTGAGAATCCATGGCGCGGTGGTAGTGAGCAGGGATGGTGAGTGTGGGACCAGCTCAGCCCGTTTTCACTGTCGGTGGCCAAATGCTAAGGGGAGCTGTAGCATGCCCTTCTCTCAGTGCTTTGGCTTATGGAGGTGTAAGCACACAGTCTCTGTTGGAATTTCTTGAAAAGAATAAATCAGTAATGAGATTTAGCTATGTAATGACTGGAGGTTTTAGCCATTAGTCATTTCCATGTCTGTCTGTCTCTAGAGGTACACCCTACTTAAATTAAGGGAAGTAGGGTATTTGGAGAGTGAGTGTTCTAAGACCAGAGTTCCAGTGTAAGGTGGAGGTTTTTAAAGAGCCATATGTGTTTCCTCCTAACAATGGTGAGATCTTTGCAGTGATGTAGCTACTACCTTACAGCTTCAAATATCTTTCTGTGAACTTTACAGAATGCCAAAGTCTTGCCCCCCACTTCTGTTTTTTGGCAGGATCTTTGGCCTCTCTTGAGAAGGATCTAGAAGTCAGGGTGTTAAGCTGAAGCATGACATTGAAGGCATTGTGCAGGAACAGGCAGTTAGGGAAGTCCATCTCTGCTACAGCTGGCCTCCAGGAAAGATGCTGGAAAGAAGGGACACTTTTGCTGAAATCTTGGAAAGCCTGTGATGTGGATTTCTGTTCTGTTTGTTTTTAAGGACTCTGGGAACAGTCTTTATTAACACAGTGCATAAACTAGTTGAACAAAAAAGCAACAGCAGCAGTTTCTCTGCTTGTAACAGTAAGGGCAGCCCTTTTTCATAAAAGTTAATCTTCCTAAGCAAACAAATTTTAATCTGGGGGTTCCATCTTCTTCTGCTTTTTAATAGTATTGCTCTTTTAATATCACTTCTTTTCTAACAAGATCATACTCTGCTCCCTCAGGCCATGTTAAAAAGGTCAGTCACTGAGTGGTATTTTAATTTAAATAAAGAGTGAAAGACAGACTGTTTTTGCTAGAATACTAAAAGATCACCTATTTAAATCTTCCTTTTAATGTCTGTTTAACTATCTTTCTTTGAGGCTTTTTCTATGACCTTCAACATAATTTAAACATAATTTTTAATTCATTATTCATGCCATTAAATTCTGAAACCTGTTGCTTTTTGCAGTTTATTCCACTATCATATGCATGTGTGGCTTTTTTTTCTTGTTTTGTTCTGCAGTGATTTCTGATATACTGACATTTTAAGCACTCTTCTGTACTGTTTCTTATTTTGAGAGAGGAAAAAACCCAATGTGTGCACATTTGAATCACATCAATATTATTTAAGACAAAAAGTAAAGTGGCAGGGGAAAGGCAGGTCAAACTTGGGACCTCTTACCTTGATAAAGTCCCTGTAAATGACACTGGTCGTGTGCTGCTGCGTGTGGGCTGATAATGGGCTGCTTTGAATGTTCTAAATTTCCGACGTGCTTCACCTTCACACAGCAATAACTGTGGCAGCTCCACCAACAGCCTGACACCAGCTCTACATCATTGTTTTGGCTTTTCAATTTTTTTCTTACTTTGTAATTGAGTTTCATGACTTCATGCAAAAGATGGAATGAACTCCAGATAGTTTGTTATTTTAGATTAGCCATAGTGATAACTATGGTTCATAGAGACTTGATATGCTGCAGGAAAGCACCAAAACCTAATAACACTGAATAAAGAAAATAAATTAAGCCCTTAAAATGATGTATTTTCATGGCCAGGGACCGTTTTTTCAACCTTTACTAAAGCTAATGAGCTGACGTCTCATTTGTACCCAAGTAAGAACTGCACCCTTTTGAAGCAGTGTGATCATACACAGATTCTCATTGCTGCAGAACACATGCACAATTATTTCTTTATTGCCTGCTAACATTTATTTGCTGCTGTCAGTCCTTATATATCTTTCCCCACTTGATTCGGTGGTCTTAAACATCACACATTCACAAGCAATGCTGTTTGGCAACAGAGAAAAAACCAAACCAAAAACCTTCTTTCCAGAAATTTTGCATGCCAGTCATTAGCTGTACAAATTAATTGGTGAGGCTTTTGAGTACAATGTTATATTAAGGAAGAAAAGGTACAGAAGAAAACTAGGTTAGGTTATGAGAGTGAAGTGTGACATAGCTATAATATACTACAGTGTTCCTCTGGATTTTTTTAAAGCAGGGGAGAGAAGAAAAATTGCTCACAAAAGCACAAAGCTTCACAGAGATTTGGGACTAGTTCCATAGCTGCCAGGAGCAGAGAAGCCATGTGACTCTCATGCGTGTGCCAACCCTGTCACAGTGGCCTGCCAATCAGCTGGATTCCCTCGCAGCTCGCTGAGCTGTGGGCAGACACGTGCCTGTGGCTTTGCGCCTGGCTCCGTAGGGCCACTGTGGCAACTGCTGAGTAGGCAGGTGTGCGGCATCCTCGCCTTCCTTCTGCTCCCCATTCTGGATCGCACCCAAGAAAATGCAATACAGGACAATGACAGCTTCAAGCGATGAACTCAACATACCACAGGGTCCCTGTCGTGTTTGTGGCATTTGATAATAGGAATTCAACTCTAAACATCAGTAATGATATTTTCGGGTCCCCGAGCTCACTTCAGGTAACTTTGCATATAGCACTAACCAGCCCAATAAACAATATCAGCATTTCCATTAGCTTCTCATAATCCTAGGAAACTAGTACTCCCCAGTGTTGTTCAGCTGATGGC
Source organism: Rhynochetos jubatus (assembly GCA_027574665.1). Lineage (NCBI taxonomy): Eukaryota > Metazoa > Chordata > Aves > Eurypygiformes > Rhynochetidae > Rhynochetos > Rhynochetos jubatus. The sequence goes on along the minus strand of CM050664.1, from coordinate 14,166,014 downwards.
CCCTTTGTTTAAGGAATACCAGCATCACCCCTGCCAAACATCAGGTTGCCAGTACAAATGAATGGACTCCATAGCGATGTATTCAGTTAATGGAATCCATATATCCAGTCACCTCGTAAGACCTAACTATGAAATTACTTCCCCTTACATTGCTCTTTCAGAAGAGTTATTGCACCAGAGCTAAACTGGGATTACGTGCTTTTATCCACAAGATGTATGTCTCTCTTTTCTACCTTCTCCCCCCCGCACCCCTTCCTTTCCCACCTCCCCTTTCATCAGTCTGTAGGAAGGTGACGATTTGTGACAAGGTTAGATTTACATGCTGCTTGTCAAAACACTGCATTAGGCCATCATTTAAACAGCAGCAGTGAAGTAACCGTTTTCTAGCGTATCGTTCTCTGTTCCGTTTTGCAAAATACTGTCTTACTATTAAAATAGCGTGAGTATGTCTTGGGCTATGTGGCTGTTGGTGTGGCCCAGCTAGGTTATCCTATTGCTTTTACGCTGGGTTTTGTTGCTTTGAAACTTAGTGGTGTGATGTTGAAGCACATACAGTTCAACTCTGCTCGAGTTCTTCATTGCAAATATTTAAACTGTGAATCACAGACTGGTTTGGGTTGGAAAGGACCTTAAAGATCATCTAGTTCCAACCCCCTGCCATGGGCAAGGACATTTAAAGTTCCCTGAATTTTGTGTCAAGCTTTATATGAAATATATGCAAAGAACCACTTTGTTGGGTTCCTAGTTGGGGGGAAAAAGAAAAGCCCTAGTGCTCTGTATATTTTGAGTTTATTTTAGTGTCATCAGTGTAAAAATAATTCTGTTAATGTTGCTAAATGATATTGTACTTATGCTTTTCTCATTTTACACAAAAGTAGTATTTGTGGGAAGCTTAAGATAAAAAATATCTCTATATTCTGCAGAGAAAAGAGACTCCTGTTTCCATTCCAAAAAACCAAGATGGGTAATCTGGAGCTTGCAAAGGGGCTCATTAAAATTAATTCTTCACCAAATTTTTGTGCATTGATAAGCTGAGTTTTCTTATTAAATTGGGATTATGTTAAGATAGCTTCTTTGTTTTTCTAAGATTCAAAAGTTTTTGTTTGATAAATTATAGCTCTTGGGATTCTCAGCACAGAATTTCAGTCTCGAGTCGTTTTACATCCTATTGATAGTACACTGATTTGCTTTATTGTGTTTGACAAGCAAGGCTCGCTCTCCCTTGCAGAGCAGCCGTGTGGCAGAGAGCCACAAACCTTATGTAAAACAGTTATCTGTCAACTGCTCAGATTCTGCGTCAGAAATAGGCTTCCACTCTACTACTGATCCTCGCTACACATAGTTGTTAAATAATTATTTTTTTTTCTTTACTTCAGAGCTGAGTATTTTAAAATGCTTCTTTACAACAACAGCTCTGCGGTGTGCTCAGCTTCAGCACTGAACGCCACCAACATCCAGTTCTGTAGAGTGACCTCAAGCTTCATGTTATAGAGAGGCCTGGGTTTGTAAGTCTCGGGTATCGTATTTTGAAGGGACCTGAACGTGTAGCCTTTTGGGTCAGCACTGCTAGCCCCACATGCACGAAAGTCACCTGGCAGGCCACAAAAAGGTGTAGTGTAAGAGAGTGACTCTTACGTCTTTTTATCCATATTCTGGGTTTTGAGCCCACACTGATGAGAAGAAAATACCACCTTTCCGTGGTATTAGAAATGTACCTTTTTACAAGCTTATTTAATAGAGCATCTTTCCTGTGCCTTTTGGGCTCCTGCGCCAGCCGTAGTGCAGTTCTGGCAGTGCAGAAGAGCCAGCCTCACCGTGCTCTCGTGCAGATGCAGCCTGGTTAATTCTTGGCCCCACGTTAGCATCTCTGAGCGTGCTGCGCTGCACTTGTCCTGGGACTTGGGGGCATGCAGGACAGCATCCTGTGGCACTGTGGAGCCACATCCTGGTACAACCACCCACGCAAATACACTGCCAGAGCCTTGTTTCTAGCCAATCAGGTAGTGTCTTCTCATGATAATCTGCACAAATGGAGTTTCTTCTCATCCTTGTGTGAAGTCTTGTTTTGCTATTATATGGTTGAACTAGTCCTTATTATGATCCAGAAGTACAGAATTTTGCTGAATAATAGAATTCCTGCTTTAGGCAGTTTTACTTTAATTTTTGTTGTGGTAAGGCTGTCTAAAAATTACAGTCTTTTTAGGGATTTCTGGTAAATTTAATATCAGTAATTTAAACAAAAGCAAAATATCTTCTAAAGATGTATAAATCCACTTTTGTTTTTTCCAACCAAATAATGTACGATTCCTTAACAGCTAATTAGTTATGCTACCTGTTTGCTAGGGCTGAACTTCAGTTTATAGTGAGCTGTCTGTCTTAATGTTCATGGCCATTTTGATCTCAGTGAGAGTTTGAGTAGGAAAAAAATAAAGATAAAATCAAAGTGAGTGGCCATTGAAAATATAGAACTTTAATTGTTACATTACATTACCAGAGATGGGAGCATTGAACTTTGGATTTTTTTTTTTCAAGCATAATCAAAAATTGTCCTCTCCTTTCAAAAAAGAAAAACCAAAAACTTGCTAGCTGACACGGCATGTGACTCTTTTTTTTTTGATGGCATTTAATAATTTATCTGATTTTTTAAAAATAGTAATTAAATTGTTTACAGCTAGTTAGAAAAAAAATGCTTATATTCTATGTGTGAGACAGAAGTGAAGACAACAATGCATATTTTATGGTTTTCATGTTGGGTTGTTTGTTGGTGGGTTTTTTTGAGGAAGAAGCTTAACCTGCAACATCTCAGGTGTTTTTGTTTGTCATGCCCTGAATATATCTATATATAAAAATACATTTACAAGTGTCCAATATACTATACATATAAGCCTCAGGCCCATCAGCTTCAGCTTTCTTCCCATAAGAACACATTTTGGTAGCATGAGCCCATCTGTAACTGAGATGGAAAGTCAGTAGCATTCTTTTTGCCCCAAAGTGCTTTATTAAAAATATATATTTCGTGTAAACCTTTGCACCTACAGTGGGTTTTCATTCCTAGATGAATTAAAACAATCCACACATGGATATAGAAGCTATTATTTTCCCAGCAGGATGTTAAACTCAGCTCATCAACTCTTGCAGAGCCAAAACGCTTAAGAAAACCATACAGGTGAAGGAGCTGCAGCTCCAATAACCACGGGTCAGCAGTTGATCCCCAACCGGTAAGTTTTTCCCCTTTCAAAGAAGCTTTGCTTCTGAGACGTGGACACTTTGTGCTGCAAATAACTGTTTTTACCTAGTGACCAGAAATCAGTAGAAGGCTCAACTTTTTTGCTGAAGCGGGCACAGATTCCGCCTGCATCGCAAACCTATTCTTAAAGTAGGGTCTGGCTGCTGCTGCTATTTTCTAGTCTTGTTTTGCAGTGTGTAAGTAAGTAAGCCATTTTAGATACCACCCCTACACCCTCCCTCTGTGACTAAGGAGGTGCCATTAGTGTGTTTTAACAGGTAGAAAAAGGAAGTCAAGTCAATCAACATTAAAATATATTTCTCAGTGCAGAGGAGTATTTGGTAAATTGGTTAATCTACTTGTATAATGAATTATTCATAATGGTAAATTATACTGATTATCATGGTTTAACCACAGCCAGCAGGTAAGCACCACACAGCCGCATGCTCACTCTCCTCCCCCACCCCCGGGAGAGAGAATCACAAGAGTAAGAATGAGAGACCTCATGGGTTGAGATCACAGCAGTTTAATAGGTAAAGCAAAAGCTGTGCGCGCAAGCAAAGCAAACCAAGGAATTCATTCCCCACTTCCCATGGGCTGGCAGGCGTCCCCAGGAAAACAGGGCTCCATCACTCCTAACAGCTACTTGGGAAGACAAATGCCATCGCTCCAAATATTCCCCCCTTCTTCCCCCAGATTTACGTGCTGACCATGACGGCATATGGTATGCAAAATCCCTTTGGTCATTTGGGGTTGACTGTCCCAACTGTGCCCCCTCCCAGTTTCTTGTGTACCCCCAGCCCACTTGCTTCTGGCATGGGGTAAGACGCAGCAAAGGACTTGACACAGTGTAAGCACTGCTCAGCAGTAACAAAAACATCCCTGTGTAATCAACACTGTTTTCAGCACGAATCAAAAATACAGCCCCAGAGCAGCTACTGTGAAGAAAATTGACTCTATCCCAGCCAAACCAGCACACTAATAAAACTTCATCGTTCATATTTCTTGCTTCTACTTGACTGTCTTTTTTCCAACTGTATAAGCATATACTAATGCCTAAAATGAAAACTGTAAAGTGATGGTGATTTCAAACTGATCAGATTACATATCCTAAAATCTAGTTTTCATTTTATGTGAGTTTATGAATAAATTAGCAGTGATCACTTTTACCAGAATAGCTTTACTCTGAAACATAATGCCATCTGCGTAAAAAACTTTTTCATTTAAGGGTTTGATTCCACACAGTACTTGAGCATGACTGATATTATGTGAATATTGTCATCAAAACTGCTTAAAATCAGACAAATTACATTACAATACCTACTGCTGAAAAATAAAACTCAAAGAAATGGTACTGAGTGTTTATATTGCATTTGGCACTTAAGTAATCTGTATTACATATCTTAATGCCATGTTAATTTGAGATGTGGAAGTCCACATTACCTATTAAACTCATGAAGCAACTTTGTCATGCTGTGTATTCATCCCTTTTTGCTGAACTTGGATATTCTCCACCTTGCTATTCGTTCCTCCTTGTTTGCAGTTACGGTTGTCAAGTGATTTGCCATCCTCACAGCTGACAATGGTGCTTACAATTCCCATGGATAGTAAATTGTTTCCTAACACTTGCTCTTTTTATTCTGTGGTAGGTGTCAGCTTTCTAATTTCATTTGTTTTCATTGCGATGCTAAGAAAAATGAGAAAGGTCTGTCAGGCCCCTTTTCTCCAGTTTACAAACCAATAACTGATGATGTTTAGAACAAGATTTCTCTTACATGTGGCTTATTTCAGACTTAAAGAATTTAACAACTCTTCCATTCCGCGTCTGAAGCTAGCCACTTCTGAATTAGGCATAGCACAGCTTTGACTAGATATGCCAAGTTCTATGTTTTCCTGATAACACAAGATGCCCTATGTTATTAGCCTTTTTACAGCAGTAATTAACTTGAACGGTTTATGAGAAAACCACGTTTAGCAAAGGTCTGAGATGGAGTTAATTTGTGTACCTGTGGCACTGAGATGTGCTATTCAGATTTGTGGATGCTGTGGACGCCTTTATCAATGTGTTGATGAAGGCCTGTGGAAATGTAATAGTTGTAAACAAGTATTTTAAAGGAGAGGTTCCAGAGAACTTTATATGGATTATACTTTTGTTGTTCTGAGCAACTGAAAAATAAAGAAAACCAGAACAATTATTATATTTTTAAATTAAAGATGAATTTTACAGGATGCTCGTTGGAATGTGAAGTAATAAATGCTAAAAGGTTTAATGGGAAGTAAAAATGTCATGACATCACCAGAATATAGTGCAGAACAGGAAGAAAAACAGCTCTTGCCAAGCATACTGATAAGTCCTGCGTCTAATGAAGAATGCATTTTCTCTTTCTGTCATATTTCATTATGTGTATACACCCACAAAGGTACAGAATGCGAAAGAAGTTTGTTTTTTTCATGAAGAATGCCTGAGAACTGCATACCAGGCTGTAAACTGTTGAAATTAGTTCATCGAAAGCTCATGGTCTGTTGACCTTTCTTCCTTACGTCCATTTCTGAACTCTGTTTTGCATGACAGGTTGTTTAGCATATTTCTTGGATGGAAGAGTCGCATCGAGTGCCACAAAGACCTCGTTTAGCACTTGCGGACATAAGCAGCATGTGTTTGAAAATGTTGCTGTGCTCTCTAGTGGATCATTTAGTTATGTGTCTAAGAAATTAGCATCAACAACAGTTACAAATTTACATTTCACTTAACTGAAAGACCTCCAGTAAAAAAAGTGAGACCTTCACCAGTGGAAGGGTTCTGCTGAAGTATAGGACTGTATCTATGTGATACAGCTCACAGATTTTAGTACACATAACTGATTTTTGCCATATTTAGGAAGAGTCCACATTCTGCAGCACCCTTTTTAAAAGACTCCAATTTTTAAAGACTAACAGGCAGCAGGATTTTCTCCTCAGCCTATGTCAGATTGTGCGAGATGCCTGCTATTAGATGCCTCCTCCCTGCCTGCTTCTAAGACAGCATCTTTTTCTCTAAGCTGTTAAAAAGCAGTTTTTAAAATACACTTACCTCATCTTGGCTAAATAACCCAAAAATTTGCTTATATTAGTTTTCAGCAAAAACCTATGATGAATTTAGTAAGATGGTTTGGAATTACTGTATTTGCTTCTATCATCCAAAGAAAGTGCTGCTAGGTGCAATATAAGGCTCTCGGGAGGCGAGCAAAATATAAAATTATATGCCTTGCATCTTTAAATATACATGATTTCATCAGTTTCTTTTCCAAAATCAGGGTTTTTTTTTGTGATAGTATTTCTACTTCTGCCAATCACTGAATGGGATTCTCTTACTGGAATCCGTAATCTCGCCTCTGTTCTCTGCTTTCTGCTATCCTGCAGTGTGAACACTTCTGATGAGCCGCAGAGATTGGCACAATGACTTCACTGGCATTTCTGTCCTTATTCTCGGTGCAAACTCAGCCAGGATGGTGATTTTTTGCCTCTTGAATCACAGTGTTTCCCAGGTAGTCAGACCATTGCAATTTTACTTTTTCTACTACTGTTCTTTTTAGGATTAGGAGGTGAATCTGTATTGGGTCCTTGTGTCTCCATTCTTATTTCATTTAGTCCATTGAGATCTTTGTAGTCTGATCTGTATTCTTCTATCTTTAAGCAAGCATTTTTTAATCTTTCCTTGCCAGCTCAACAACTATCACAGGTGATATCATGCAGACTTCCCAGGTAGTTCAGTGGCCATGTACACTCTGATTTACACTGCATTGCTTGTTGTTCTCTTCTTTTCTTGGCCTGACCGTCATTCTGGATTGAAGAAATGTCATTCTTGCTTATTTGAGTCAATTCCAGCAGCATTAAATTTATTGAGCTGCTTATTATTTGAAGATTTATATACTAGAATTGGCACAAGTGAAAACGTCTTTCTTTCCTGGGAAAACTTCATTTCCAGTGTTCTGGAAGTGCTACCCAGTAGATAAGCTGCTTTGTTGTGGTTCCAGAAGAACTGTGCATAGCGAAGCCTAGAATGGTGAATCATTTGTCTAATGACCAGATAATTGGAGCAGCATATTTCAACAAAGAAATATCCTGTCCCATTGTGAGAGACAAACCATTGAATTCATTCTTTACTGTAGCTGGTATCCCACCTTCTGTTGTCAAGTTCTCAACTGAAAAGCTGTGAAAAGTTTTCCTCTTTTTTCAATGAATGTTTTCACAGAATTCCTAAATTCTGCATTCAGTTGATGCTACAGAAATTTAGCCATCTACATTTCTGTCTGTACTCACAGGTGGATGGGTTCAGTTGTTACTGGTTTGTGCCCATGCAAGTGACTTTCATATCTCCTTGGATAGGGTAAAAATATTTCATTTTGTGTAATTGTATTGGCCTTGGTTAGTAAATGATATATGATTCATCAAGAGAATTAAATCTTGCTGTATTCTCACAGATCTCAGATTCTAGATTTAGAGTAGATTTAGAAGGCTCTATCTTTTCAAGTCTTTAATGGAAAGAGGTTTCCCTTCATACACATGCCAGCCACTTACTCGTAGAGTCATAGAATCCCAGAATGGTTTGGGTTGGAAGGGACCTTAAAGATCATCTAATTCCAACCCCCTGCCATGGGCAGGGACACCCTCCACTAGGCCAGGTTGCTCCAAGCCTCATCCAGCCTGGCCTTGGACACTTCCAGGGATGGGGCACCCACAGCTTCTCTGGGCAACCTGTCCCAGTGCCTCACCACCCTCTCTGGGAAGAACTTCTTCCTGATATCCAATCTAAATCTCCCTGCTTTCAATTTAACCCTGTTACCCCTTGTCCTGTCACTACAAGCCCTTGTAAAAAGCCTCCCCACAGCTTTCTTGTAGCGCCTTGAAGTACTGGAAGGTACTATAAGGTCTCCCTGGAGCCTCCTCTCCTCCAGGCTGAACACCCCCAACTCTCTCAGCCTGTCCCCATAGCAGGGGGGCTCCAGCCCTCTGGGCTTCTTCATGGCCTCCTCTGGACTCGCTCCAACAGGTCTTTCTGATGTTGGTGTCCCAGAGCTGGAGGCATAACTGCAGGTGAGGTCTCATTAAAGCATAGTAGAAGGGGAGAATAACCTCCCTCGCCCTGCTGGCCACACTGCTCTGGATACAGCCCAGGATACGGTTGGCTTTCTGGGCTGCCAGCGCACACAGCCAGCTCATGTCCAGCTTTTCTTCCACCAGTACCCCCAAGTCCTTTTCCTCAGGGCTGCTCTCGATCCATTCTCCACCCAGCCTGTCCTTGTGCTGGGATTGCCCTGACCCACGTGCAGGATCTTGCACTTCGCCTTGTTGAACTCCATGCGGTTGGCACAGGCCCACCTCTCCAGCCTGTCCAGGTCCCTCTGGATGGCATCCCTTCCCTCCAGCTTGTTGACCACACAGCTTGCTGTCATCGGCAAACTTGCTGAGGGTGCACTCGATCCCATTGTCCATGTCACTGACAAAGATGTTAAACAGCACTGGTCCCACCACCTGCTCTTCAGGCATACCTCTCATCACTGGTCTCCACTTGGACATCGAGCTGTTCACCATGACTCTGTGAGTGTGACCATCCAGTTAATGCCTTATCCACCTGTCAAATCCATGCCTCCCCAGTTTAGCCACAAAGATGTCCTGTGGGACAGTGTCAAATGCTTTGCACAAGTCCAGGAAGATGACATCAGTTGCTTTTCCCTTATCCACCAATGCTGCAACCACATCTTATAAACTTGCCTTCCAGGTGATTCAATTATGACTGTTCATATATCTTTTCTTCTGTCTTTCTGTTCTGCAGATATGCAAATAAATAGAATAGGAAATAGGACAGAGGATCTAGTTTTGCCTTTGGTGTTGTCTTTCTTTTCCTTGATTTTGGCCTTTAGATAAGATTTAATATACTTTCAGGTTTCATGCCAGATTTTGAGGTAATGATGTTGGAATTTTACCCTTGTTTAATGCTTTTGTAATACAGTATTAATTCTATAATTTCAATAAATCCCTCATAGCTTTACAGGTTAGAAAACAATGCTGATACAGTTTATTTCCTTGGGGTGATGTGTAGTTATAAAAATGTCAACAGAGACAGATAGGGTAGATACTGTTCTCTTGAAATGTTGGTAAGTCTTCTAATGACGTGGATGGAGCAATCACCTATAAAGCCTTGCAAGGGCTCTGTTGAGAGATCTGCATAGTAGGTGAGCAAAAAGTAGATAAGGAGGTTGTATGAGGAAGACATTTGGGTCATGAAGAGCAGCTAAAGTCACTAACTGTGTGTTAGAACAGCAGTAATAAAACTGCCAGAGCAGAGTTGATGTGATGGTGAACTCTCTTCTCTAGATGTGTAAGTTAATAAAAATAGATGAATCTTTAAGTGGTGTAGCGTTCGAAAAATCATTCTACTCTGACTTGAAGTTTAATTAGTGAAATCATCCAAACCCCACAGTTCCTAGCATAATACAAAAAAGACTTAATGATGTGTAAGGATTGACAAGAATACAGGAGATTCTTGTGTCTTATCTTTTGTAAATTAGGTCTTACTCTTCCCATTTTATTAAAAGTTGATACCACCTTATTGTCAAAGCATTGGTAGTCAGAGCCTTCCAACCTGTTTTAAACGACTGATCTAAACAACTGTAGAAAATATTACTGGCCATTGTTTTTGGCACAGTAATTCACCAAAATCTCTGTCGCTTTTGTATTTTCCAAATGATCTTGATCAAGATGTGCTGTACTTGTCTGTTGAGGATATTAAATATGTGTGTGTATAAATATATATGTAATATTTATTCAGTGCAGCAGATGTTCAGGGGAGAGAAGTAATCTGAACTATGTAGTACAGTACAGAGAATGATAACCGTTTTTCTTTCCATCTCTCTCTCCCCAGTTTGTTCTTGCTGCAACATTAACTTAAGCCTAGCAATAGACTTCTGGGAAACTTGCTGTCTTTACTGCTCGTTTCTCTCAACACCTGTCCTCACCCCACTTCCTTAGAGCTGTACCTTTTACCGTTTGTGCTTGCTCTGTTAGGCTGTCTAGAGCACTGAAGGCTTGTCTGGAGTCTCACTGATTGTTCATTAACAAGGTCACACCTCAAAATATTAGGAATTTCCCCCACTTGCCACCATTTTCACTACTTTAAACAAGTTACCTCCCTATTAATCTTATTAAGTCTTAATATACTGTCTTTATCATCTTTTCTATCTCCTCAACTGGTTGATATTGGCTCAGGTAAATGAAAGTCTTAGTTCTTATATGGAAAGGCAGAGAAAAGGTTTGCAGGGAATCGTTTTTAAAATTCGGTAGAAACATCTGGTTTCTGCTCCTACAGGTTCTAGATCAATTAGACTTCACATATAATACAAGGACAGTAGTGTCACATCATAATGTTTGAATTTGTGGCAAGAAATTTGTTACTTTTGTACTCACAGTCTGACATGAATTGTGATCAGCGACAGAATCCAGGATCTTCAACACTGCGCTAAACAAGCAGAGTATCCACTTGTTTTCAGGGATACAACCCTCTGTGTATGGTGGAGATAGGGTCTGTTGGGGCAGAGCATCTTGCAGCTGGACACCAGCATCCCAGGGCAGCAGCAGGAAACGATATGGAATTGATAGAATAATGGTACAGAAAAAAAAGGTTTTGAAACCTTTCTGTGATTTTATATATAAAAATAGAAGTATATAAATATCACACATATTAAAATATATTTTATTCTATATAAGGATAATCTCTTAAATCTTTTTTCTAACTTTCCACTAGAGTGAGATATGACATACTTAACCTTTGAGTAATATTTTATTACAACATGATATAAAGTTGACTTGCAGTTTTATTATTACTGTAATTTTAATTCAAAATTTTATATCCACAAATTAATTTTATTCAGTTGAAGTCAATGTGGAATATATTGCCCTGACTCAGCTCCTGAATTTTCACGGTTTTACTTCTTTGTTGTTCAAAGTGTAAATGCCATTTTGTTTTCTAGATAAAATTAGCACTTAATCTAAAATCCTGTAAAAACACTATCTTCTGAATGGTGGGATTGGGGGTTTGCTTGAAGAGAAGTGAGGGGAGCAAGGGCCATGAATGTATCTGAATCTCAGAACATACTAGAATTTGGTGGCATTTGGTAGGAACAATAATTGTAAAATCAGGAGGGGAAAAGCAGTGATGCTCTAATGAAATAACAGTGCTTGCTTTTCATGTGGTTTTAAAAAGAAGTCTGAACTTTCTGGAAAAGCACTTTCTGTAGAAGTTTGTGTCTGGTGCAGGGACATGAGCATAATATTATGATAAAAGTGTAATTCAGTGTTTCCTCATTTTGAAGAATGTCTTTACTGTCACCTTTAGATTGGGCAGAAACAGCCAGACTCTGGCTCTTGGAAATGAGAGCTCTTTCCTCTGCTGGGTAGTTCAGAGTATACACCCTCCTTGTTCTCTGTGTTCCCACAATCTTTACTGTTCTCTAGTGACCAGTGCTGATTATGCTAGGCAGAGGGGAGGTAGAGCAGGCCAGCAGCCATTTGACACAGGCCACCTCTTTATTAGTTGTGTAAATAATGTATAGAAGCTACGTATGCCTTCTGACTTGTGGGCTGGTATCTTTATTCTATTGCCAGATTAAAGAGTTCTTACTGTGCAAGTTCTTTCATTTTCTGCCACTGAGAGTGGGGGGAAGGATTCATAGCCTTGATGTCCAAAATTATACCCAAGAAAGAGTGAAAATTTCTCTCATGTGGCTAGACCTATGCCTGCACTGAGCATTAGTCCTAAGAGGATCCTGGCGTCTGACTCCACTGAGCACCATGCTCCATCTACCTGCCAACATGTATCTGCTCAGTCTCACTCCTTATGTGCTAGAATCATGGAATCTTTAGGTTGGAAAAGACCTTTAAGGTCATCAAATCCAACTGTTAACCCAACACTGCCAAGTTCACCACTAAACTAGGTCCCTAAGTGCCTCATCCACACATCTCTTAAATCCCTCCAGCAATGGTGACTCCCCCACCTCCCTGGGCAGCCCCTTCCAATGCCTGACAACCCCTTCAGTGAGGAAATTTTTCCTAATATCCAATCTAAACCTCCCCTGGTGCAACTTGAGGCCGTTTGTATCCAGGAGATTGTCATCCTCAAAATATTTGGTCTGTGTTCCCATATTGTCTGCATTTTAAGAAGTTCATATGGATTCAGATTTTTTTTTTTTAGTTTTTACTTACCAAGATCTACTGTTGCTTTGTGTTCAGTTGTGCTTTGGAATTATTAAAGCGTTAGAATGAGAATTCTGATTACTAGACAAAACAACAAAAAAAGTTTTGTTCCACTTACAGAGAAAAAAATACACCAAACTTGAGTTGGTTTTTTTTTTTTTAATAAAAACCCAAATAAAGTGGGTCAGAAAGAAAACTTCAAAAATTTTGAGTATGCACACTTCAAGTGACTTCAGCACAATTTACTTTATTAAGTAGGAAAGCACAAATTCCTAAAATTTTGATCTTCTAATTTATCTTTTAAAAGGATATACAAAACAAATCGGACCCCATTTATGCATTTTTCACCCTGGCATACTTCTACTGCTCAGTAATGAACAAGACATAAAGGTGATCTGAGGGTGAAAGTTAAACCAGAAGGAAAAACACAGAATGCATCCCGGCCTCATACTTATTCAGGCTGTATTTACCTCTAGAAAATTCTTGCATGTGCCAGTGGGATATCAGAGAGAGATAATGATCTGTTGAGTAGGAGCAATGAAGTAAGACCTCAGTCAATAAATTTGTTCAGAATGCAAGCAAGTGAAATAAATTATTGTCTGGTACTACTGTTCAGTTACATACACATTGTTCAAATAATTTCAAAGCTTATCTTATACACAAATGTTTGGGTTTGAGTATAACATGCGATAAATGAAGTGTCATTTCTGTGTATTTACAGGAGTTTATGACAGGAAAAAAAATTGAATTTTACTTTAAAATATTATTCTGAATCTCATGAAATCTACTTAAAATCGTATGTATCCTATTAATGCTGAGCTCAGCATAACAGTCGTTCTTGTACAAGAATTATAATTTAAACCCAAAGCTAACCAAAAAGTATTTTTATAATATAAAAAACTGATGAGATGTTTTAATATTTCAAAAGAGAAAAAAATCACTATTTTTTTCATAGTGAACTTTCCATTATGTAATGCATTGCCTGCTGTAATGGCAAATGTTGATGTAGTCACTGTAGTCAGATAGGTACTGTATAGTTCAGCTAAAAATACCGGGGAAATATTGACTTCCCAGAAGCTTGTACTCCTCAAAGAAGACTTAAATGACCGAATTTTTTTTTTAATTTATTGCCATATTGTATGATATTGGCAGTTGCAAGAAATGTCTCCTTTAACAGTGTACTTTAATAACGTACTTTAAAATTCTGTAGTTATCAGAACCAGAAATATTTTGCCACCTCAGTGGTTTATCCATTTTCTAAAATTTTTTTTGTGGTATTTAACATGTAAAGACTGCGCTGTCTGTAGGCTGTGCCGTGGATGCTGTTTATACACAGGTCATAAAAAAACTCGTCTGGAAATCTCCAGGTTTATTAGGTGACTTGGAGTGCCATTGTATCTCAGAAAATATTTGCAATGTGCAAAATTGTATATGTCGTTATATAGGCTTTTGGGTAATCATATGTATATTTTAGTTATTCACTACATTTAATTATGCTTTGTTATGAACTGTTTACAGCAGGTCTCACTGGGGAGGGAGAGGAGAGAGGGAGGGCAAATGGAGCTGAATGTGGCGTAAAACCAAGGGAAATCTTGTATTAAAGATTCACCAACGAATCTTTGCAGACTTTATGCAAATCCAGTGGGTATTTTGTGAAAGCCTTAATGAGTGTCACATCCTGATTACTGCAGATTTCCCCTTCCATTTCCAACCGTACCAAATCCAATTGAAACTGCTAAAATTAACACCAGAAGCCCACAACAGTTTGTCAGAAAAATGTGTGAAATCTGTTTTTAAAATATTGTGCCATAATTATTCTTAGAAATGTTACATATAGATGTTGATATAAAATTCCCTGTGTACATTCCCTTATGGATGACAAACTTAACAGTGGCCCTGTAAATCCTTCTCAAGGACCATCTATTTCTGAGGTATTTTTTGCATCTCACTACAGAGGAAACCTTACAGCTTAACTTCCCTGGCACTGAGGCTCCTGTTAGGAATCTACTTGTTTGCCACAGTCACGAGGAGCAGCCCTTTTTGCTACAGCACATGCTGGTCCTTTTGCTTTGTATCAGTGTGGCCTGTGATGTATGAAATGGCTCCAGGCACATTGATTTAGTTAATCTCAAGAATTAGAAAGAATGCAAAGTAAAAAATTAAACTACTTCTGAAAAATAAACCCCCAAATTAATTGTTTCCCTTTACTTAACAGTTATTTTTAAGGGCTTGAACACTTAAGCCAGCTCACTTGCCTGCTCCCTGTTATCTTTGCTTATTGTGGTGGGGACAATTTCTCCTCCGAACCTGTCTCCCAACATTTGCTGGGTTCGAATTTTTGAGATGGTTTCATGTTCCCTTTGCTCTCCTTTTAGTCAGTCTGGCAAGCCCATTCTCTCTTTAGGACTGGGCCAAGAAAGCCCTTGCCACTTGTAAAGATAACTTCAAGGTATAAACATTTGAGGGGAGGGAGATTTTCAGAACACCACTTTGGGATGCCACTGATACGACGGCATCTGGATATGATAGCAGGCAGTTGGTTGTGTATCTTTTATTTAGCCTGTCTTTATCTGCCAACCAACTGTATGCTGTTATAATTCTGGATGCCTGCATATATGACAAGTCATGACCATAATGAGCCTGTTTATTTCAAGATACTAGTGGCATCGTTCATTTGCACATTAAAGGAAACTGCTGGAAGAAGACAAATTTGAGGCTACAAAAGCTTTGTGACTATTGTAATGCTAATCTGTATTCAATCCCATATATAAAGTGTCACATCTCGAATACTTTTAAAAATTAATTAGTCAACTGTGTTGCGCCACAGATGAGCAGAAGCAAGTGGTTGCTTGCATCCACAAGCTGTGACATTCTCTGTGCCAACATGACTTTAAAGGAGAGAGGGCCCACAGTAACTGAGCTGGAGGTGGTCCCATCCTCTTCCTCCTACCTGAGAGTGTACATGGTTGTGGCATTTGTGTGATTGTGTTATATTAAATTATGAAAGTATGTTTTAAAGTATGTCAAGTACCAATCCCTACTGTGCTGGAAATCCTATATTTATAAAGATATTTAAATCTTTGCATGCAATTTAGTAGGAGGTATGTATCATGCATCTAATGTTAGTGACAAAAGTACCACTGGCATGTTTTGCAATCTGGAAAGCAACAGTAAATGTAAATAGGTTGTGTAAAAATAAATACAGCTGCTTATTTGTCACTAACTAAGAATGAAAGATACAGATTTACCCAATTTCTCAACAGAATTGTACCTCCATATGCCCACAGATTGGCACAGAAGTGTTTCTTTGCCCGCTTTCTGGGCCAAAAGATTTCTAGAAATCTCTAAGTAACTTGCCCGTTATTCTTTTTTCTTCCCTCAGATCACTGCCTGTGCATACAGGCAACATGTCAGACTCACACCTGTCTCATACAGCGTTGTACTCACTGTGGTTTACTTCGGAAGTAGAGGGAAAGGTCCAAATTCAGACTCCTCTGAGAGCATGTGCCTCAGAGGGTGGCAGGCAGAGGCCTCGGTGGGCTCTCAGTGAATTCAGTGGTGCTCTTGGGACTGGAAAATGTTTTCTATTAACTGTATTTGATGTTATGAGTAACATTCAGAGGTCCTGTTTTCTGGCATAGGCCATAGTTTACCATTTTGGAGGTATAGCTTGCACAAAATGATCTACAGTGGCAAGCAATTGCACTTCCAGGGTTTTTAGACATTTTCCTTTGTGTTTTACATTTCCTCTTGCACTGGTATGGCGAGCACTGTCATACCTGTATTTCCTCGCCGTGTGGCTCTTTAGACAAATTAACCTCTTGCAGTTTTACTGAGGAAATGATTTGCAGTAATACTTTGTGAAGTGAAAAAAGATTGCCGAATTGGACGACATTTTGAGTTCACAATGCAGAAAAAAGGTTGTGTTTTCTAAATCTTACTAAACAAAGATCATTTAAATGGGAATAACATGTAAAAGCAGATCCAGATTCCCTGTGAAGGGCATATATAATGAAGTGTTAAAAGTCCACATTGCAGCCTTAACTAGTAATCCTTGTTCATGCTGAAATATTATTTGCCTTAGTAGTGTCATTTTTTGTGGACAGCTTAGCATTTCAACGAGGCTGTGAATACATATAAGCACATAAGGAATTATTTTGCTTCAAGACTTTGCAGAGACCTGTTTCTTCCTTGTGTCGGTGGATGCATTGTGATTGTATGTGTCAGGTTAAACATGGTAATAAACTGAAAAAATAGTTGATAGCATTGAAGTGAATGCTTGTGGTAACTGGGGGGGGCGGGTTGTGTTTTCATTATACTTGAGAAAAATGAGATACGTATTTTTTCCTTCATCTGATGCATCTTCAGAAATTTTGCTTTATTTTAGGTGTTTGAATAAGTAATTATTTTTTGAACATGACCTACGCAGCAGTGGCTGTGCAAAAAGTCACTATCCGGTGGAATATGCATTTGGGGTTCTTGTTAGGGGGGTGAATACAGGGATGATTTGTTATTATGACAGCTTTCCTAGCACTTATGCAAGGAACTTTTTTTGTGGCAAGCTTTGAAGTAACATTTATTAGATCTGTACTAGTTTAGTTGCATCAAAATTGCATAGAAATACTGCTCCTTTTAATGTTTTACTAATGGTGTTTGATTTCTTACACTTGTTTCCAAACAAAAAGGATGATTTTTGTTGTATAAAGATAGCATATAACATCTTGCATTTAATACTTTGTGAAGTTTTGCATTTAGCATTACAGTAAAAGTGCAATAGTGCATGTCTCTGGACAGTTACAACATACAACTTACCTCGTTTGTGAACTACTGTAATTGTATGTATAGCTGAAACAATACTAGGACATTCAGGAGAGATTAGCAACATCAGTTTCAATATAGCTCATTGAAAAAGACAAGGCAACATAACTAAGAATGCAAAATGAAGCATTTCAGATGGATACATCACACCTACAGATTGTTCATAGATACTATTTGTGAGCAAGGGGCTGAAGAAAAATTACTGACATTTTGAATATATAGGAAAGCACTTTGTGAAAACACCTAGTACTTCATATTCCTCACTTCTTGAACATCCCTTAGGTATGTCTAATGCTAAGCCCACTTATTTGTGTACTCTTGTAACTAGTTTCATTGCGAAGTTAGCAACGTTGTGGCTGCTTGCAGGATTCGGCCCCTAGAGAACATTTTGAATTCCGCTTGGTGGAGGAAAAACTTGTGTTTTCTGCTTATATTTCTTTTGATACTTCAGGTTTTAAAAGCCTTATAATTCAGATTCTCTCCAAAAGATTATATGTAGCATCGGTGTCACATTATGAATTTTCAGGTTGAGGTTTTCTTGGGCTTCGATTTCCTTGTTAGGATTGTGACTTGATTGATGTGTTCATCCTCAGACTCGCACACTGTAACCACAAACCATTTTGGAATAAAACTGCAGCATGTTTATCATGAATCACATGATACTTTTCTATCTGAATATGCTTCATTAGGCTTACCTTCCGTAATACCACTGGATCATTAGATGGCATGTAGAACAAAATCATTTCAGCAATAATCCCTCAGACATGGAGAGCCCCCATGTGTTTGACATACACATGCATTAAAGATTAAACCACATTTCATTATCCTCTATAAAAAGTATTTCAAAACTGTACAGGTGCAGGCTTACCGTCTCCTCAAGGTGCTACTTTTGAATTTTGCCAATCTTGAATTTCCTTCAAAGATTTTGCTGCTTTTTAATAGTTCCCATAGCACAGAAACTTGGTTTAAGAAATTAGATTAAACCACTTAGACACTGAAGGTTTTCAGCTGGAAGCTTTCTAGTATGACACACAAACCTTTAGATCAGTTTTTAAAAAAATCAAGCAAGCCTCACCATTCACTGCAAGGCACCTAGTTTACAATTAGTTACTTTGGTCTGTTTCTCTGCAAAATAATTTTCCTTGTAGAGTGGAAAATTGAGAAGAAAAATGCTCCCTTTTCTAAGGAGAAAAGGATGTGAGGGCTTAGATAATAAACAACTAAATTTATTTAGAACATCAGATGTAACAAGAGACACAATGTGATGACACTCCTCTGTACCATTCACTACATTGTTTGAAAATATTTCTTTGACGATCTCAAGTAAACAGGGTGGAAATCTGGAATTACAAAAACTTCAGCAGCCACTGCCATCACAGTATTAGTTCAGCTAATTAATGTTTGTCCCGGCAAGTACAGTGGAAAGCACAAAAGTTAGAGGGATGCCTTCCCTGTGATAGTACCTCTGTGTGTAAGAAGGTCACGACAAGGATCTCTAGTAGCTGAACCATAGCAAGAACCTGCTCTTCCCTGTTGCAGTTTCTCACTCAAGCTTTTGCTTATCCCACCAGGGAATTTAACGCTTGCTCTTGGTGTTGCTCCATAAACATTGCTGCTCCACTGAGTATTGTTCCACACCAAGCTGCTGAGATGCCTGTGCTGACAAACAAGGGGATGGCATCCCAGACAAGGTTCTGCAAGCCCCTGGTCAAGGACAAGCAGTGGCATCATTTCATTTGACCATTAGAGCGTTTAAAGAATTTGTTTTCTTGTTCATATGTGAGGTGGAAAAAACAGTCAGAAGACCAACATTATACCCCATTTGGAAAGAGTGGTGAAAATGAATGTGTAAGTGCATATTTTTTTTAATCAAGTCAATTCTATAGATGGAAATATGGGGCTGCACCATTCTCTTTTTTCTTTTTTTTTTTTTTTTTTTTTAAGCCGGATATGGAAATTTGGACTATTATTTTAATTGATCATCTGATCATTGCCCCAGCTTTGTGGGTGATGCAGCTGGTTATGCAGTAGTATGTTCTTTGAATGTGTATCACCCCCCCCCCCCATATTTATTGCTAATGAGATAATTAATTAATTTAAACTCCTTTTCATTACTTGAATAAAGAATTGCAGTCTCTGAAGAACAGCACTGAGTGCCACATGTAGCACTTGCCAGAATCGCTGGTCCTTGATTGAATGACCACATGTGCTGCAAAGGTCAGAAACAACAGGACAGAGGTAATGTTTCTTGACTGCTCTGAGTGCTCTGGCCATGGACAGGATATTTTTGTAAAACAGCAGTGGCAATTGCTGCTGGTGCCGTTTCTGATGTAATTCTGAGCTTAATATGAAGAATTAGTGTAGATCAAAATCAGGTTTAAATAGCAGAACTATACGCCAACCCATAGTTTCTTGTTGTATTGCAAATGATAGGAGATGGTGTTTCAGTGCATCCATGTTTAGACACACAAGGTTGTTTAATTGGAATTCCTAGTTTTTCAGTGTTTTAATGCTCTGAAACACATTAGCTCTGGCTTAGCAGTTAGTGCTTGTTCATTTTCAGAGCACTGCAGGGTCATTAATCCTCAGAGCCCTCCTGAGAAGTAAAAGATAGGAGATGGGCACTGTAAGTAGTAGTATTCTAATTTTACAAGTGGGAAAACTGGGGAGATGAATAATTTGGTCAAGCCACACAATAAACCAATGCGAGCTCTGAGATTTGTTTTGGCTGTTAGCCCAGTGGTCAGACCAGCCTTTGCAACATTCTACTTTTTAAATTATACACTTATGCCTTATTATTGTGATGCCTTAATTGTCCCGTAGTCTGTCTAGGTAGTTTTCTTTTCCCCCAGGTAGTAAGGTGAGCATGACTACAATAAAAACTTCAAAACAAGGAAAACCTTACGAAATCAGAATCTGAATGTAGTCTTATTTTGGATATTTTCAGTTTTCATGCAACATAATTAAACCTTCTTTCCTGGCTAGAAATGGGTGCAGATTCTTTGCCTTGTAAATGCAAAAAGGGAATGATGAATAGAAGTCCTTTTCTAAGAGATCAGTTTGTTAGTCTCCTTTCTGACTCCAGAATAATGATACAACTTGAAAGGCGTTTTGCTGAACTTTTCATTACTTTTGAGAAATAGTATCTGGGTATGAAAATACGAAAAGTCCTCTGAGCAGTATCCTTAGAATTTTTTGCTTTGCTGTAAGTGGTTATTTGTTTACATTTATAACTCCAGTCGCATACTTTGAAACAATATTTTGGGTAGGGTATAAGCAGTGCTTTTGCGTAGTGAGATGCCAGTTTTTAATGCCTATCTGAAACGAGCTCTCTGCTCCACAAATGGGTTAATTGCTACCGTCTCTTGAGGAAGACGTTTATGTTTTGCTTCAGTTCCAGCCAGCTTTTGTCTTTAAAATAACTTAGTCTGCAATATCATTATTTTTAAACAAATTCAGAATTGGACAAAAAAATTAATCATCATTAAACCAAAATGTTAACCTTTGTGGTTAAATGTTTTATAGAACAAAATGTTGTTTTGTTTACATGGGATTGATCAAAATAGTGAAGCCCTACAAACTTCGGCACCGACTCTAGTATTTGAGTATCTCATGTGTAACACGTAGATGAAGACATTCCACAAAGGGCTTGTTGAGTGTCATCTGTTCTCCCCCTGCCCACCTGCCTTTCCCGCAAGGCTGTGCTTTTTAGCCAAGCTAGTGTGGGACTGCTCTTACCTACAGATAAAGCAAAATGACTTCAGTGAAAGCATATCCTGCAAAGCCTATCAGGGATAGAGCAAGGGCAAAAACCCCCAGATACAGCAGGGCTTTAACGTCGTGGAGCAGTACAGAGAGCGCAGCATATTGAAAGTCATAAATACTGTCCCGCAGACGCTGTGGATAATGTAGGTAGAGCGTAAGGAATTGGAAGGGCTCACGCGCTGCCTGCGGACGTCTCATCGCTCCCCAGCTAGCCCGGCTGCCAGGCGCCGCTCGGAGGACCGTGCAAGGTGCCCTGCTCCGCCATGTGTCCCCGCTCAGCGGGTGGCGGAGCGGGCAGGGACACGTGCAGCGCGGGGCGAGCGGGGCGGGCGCGGTGCTGCCCCGCGTGGGGCGTACCCGGTCCCGCGTGTCCGGTGTGCTCGCGGGGAGGATGGCGTGGAGCGGAGCGTAGCCTGCCCCGGCGGAGCTGACCTTGAAACCCGGGCGGTTTGCCGGCACCGCCAGCCCGCGTGCGGCGGCCCTGCCGGTGGGTAGTTGGCGGTGCCCAGGGGCTGGGGGCTGCAGGAGAGCGGGACGGCGGCCAGCCCGGCGGGGGCAGCGGGGAGCCGGTGCCCGGCGGTGCCCGCCGCTCCTCCCGGCGCGGAAGCAGGGCGCGTTTCCCAGCCGACAATGCAATCTTGGCAGCTAATCGCAGGCGTGGGAGATGCCCTTCAGGTGAGGAGGAAGCAGGCTGGAAGGAATTTTAGCGGAGGGGAGGGCGACACACACACAGGGTAGCCGGCCTTTGCTAGCGACGGAGGGCGACCCTGAGCTGCCGGCTGGGATGCGAAGGTGGGAGGGGGGACGATGAGGGACGGGGTGGGGGCGAGTTGACATGTTTGGCTGCTGTGAATAGCCGCCGTCAGTGACTTCCCAACACGAATGCGGCGAGGTTAGTGTGTGCGGGGGGCTGCGGTGGGAGCGGGGATGCGAGCGCCGGCGGGACAGAGCCGGGAGCGAGGTAGAGGCGTGCGGGTGCCCTCCCGTCTCACCCGGGCGTGTCGTGTCCCAGCCGACGGGACCGAGCGCGCTGCGTTTATCCGTGCATGGCTTTATGGCCGTGTTCGTGTGTGTGTGCATGGCGTGGGTTTGTGCGAGCGGATACGCGAACGTGTGTGATGCTGACAGAAAATAAGATGTGGGGGATTATTTGTCCTTCCTCTGTGAGTGGCTGAAGTTTATGTGAAGTTCATCTTCAAAGAGCTGGTTAACTTTCTTTTGATGGGATATGTATTAGCATTTATATGAAATACGGCAGGAGTCTCATTAGAAATGGTTTTGTCAGATGAAATACTGCCTTTTAGTAGAGAGTTTACAGGATTCCTGACCAAACCGGCTGCTTATTTAACTTTAGGGTACTTGGATGTTATCACCATACCATCACAATGTTAGGAAACACGGTTTGTATGAGGATTTTAGAGTTCCATTACTGTACTTAGACATGGCATTAAACAACACAGGGTTTTTTTTTTTAATAAATGCAAGTAAAACACAGGTAAATTTGGCTAACAATCCATTTATATGTTTATACACTGTGAAAAGCAGAAATAGGGTATGAAAGAGTGGGGTTTAAAAATGCCTATCAGTTGCCAGCCAGCTATAATTGTAGAGTAATTTACATTTTTTGAATGACTTCAATTTTATTTAAAAAAAAACCAAAACCAAACCTGCGCACTTCAAAGTGTGGGAAAAATGTCGAGGTGACTAGGGAGAGTGGGTTTTGCTAGTTTTAAAAAAGGAATCTTTTCCATCCTCTGATAGGAATATCGTATTTTCTAAAAGGTTTGCTGTCGTGTAGGAGTCTGTGGCACAGTCGAGTAGTGGAATGCTGGGCTCTGTGCCTTTCAGACAGTAAGGGCTTGGTTAGCAGCTTAGGCACCATAAAATCACATTGCTGTCAGGACTGTACGCTAAATCCCACCTCAGGTATTTTATTTAGATGGATAAATTAGTGAGATCCAAAGCAGTTTTTGTATTTGTCAGTTCTGTAGTGATAAGGAGTTTGGTCTTGATACACAGGTAATTAGGATTTATTTAAATATTAAATAGAAAGTTGACAATTGTTTTTGCTTATGAAATACTTAAAACATTTGGCATATATACAGTACATTGGCTTCATATGTATTTCTAAAATGAAGCAATAGACATGTATAAAGTTTGAATGTTGGTATTCTGTTTGTAAATTGTAGCTTTTTTTCTTATACATTGAATATTCACGTTGTCTATACGTTTATTGTGAACATGCAAAGGAGGTTGACTTCTGACAAGTGAGCAAAACTGCTATGAAGTAAGCAGCGTTCCCTTGTCTACAGCAAGAGCAGTAGTGGTGTGTGTTATTACCCTTTCATATGAGAATCATTTCATGGAAACAAAGTGGGCTTCTGGTTATGATCCATTTTAGGTGCTTCCCTGTGAGTGCATGTGTACTACCTCGGTCCATCATCAGTTTTACTGCCTTTAAACCTATGTGTCTATTAAGGATTTGGTTATCTGTTTCAGAGTTTTTCTTCCTAAAGCAGCACTAAATTTCTTGGTATTGTAGATGCTGTAAACATACGACTTCTGACATTCCCACTGCCTTTCCATTAATATATGGGCAAGAAGTTGCATTTAGTCAGTGCCATCTCAACATCCAATAACTGATACCTTGGGCAAGTGTAAGTAGAGCTAATTATACCCCTTTTCAAGCACAGTTTTAGAAAGACTGAGCTTTATGTTTTAACTACTCCCGCATGAATAAATAGTTGAAATCAGAATAACATAACAATAGATGGATGAAACAATTATCTAGCAAGGTGTTACATGCCGTCTTTCTAACTTGAAATCAGTTACTTCAGGAGTACCTTTATCGTGGAATTGTTCAAGCTTTTTGGATAAAATTTTCACACAGGGTCTCAGTTTTGCTTGTAAAGCACAAAACCTTTCCAGAAACAAGTAATAAATTAATTTATTCAATGATAAGCCTTGTGGTATTCTAAATGCTCTGAAAGGTTTAGAAAAATGTCTTGAGGTATAATATTGGAAGTTTGGACTCTTTCTATTGTCATGAAAAATACTCCTATTACATGTTAATAAATGTTATTAAGAGAAATGTTAGAAATGACAATTGAAGAGGAGATGGAAGAGTGTGATTAACTCTGATTTGAAGTTATTGTGACATTAATTGTGAAAAAATAACATGAAAAGTAAAACGGGGGAAAAAGATGTGTGGAGAATGTTAATCATAGAAAAATATCTTGTCTAAATTTTACTCTGTGTTAAGTAAGTAAACATGATAAGGAGGAGTTATTTTTTAGATAGCTCAAGCCTACTAAAGTCAAGCTTTTAGTTAACTTCAGTGATATGGACTTTGGAGTTTTTCTTTTTGGAATGATTATGTCACCGGATAGTATATTTATAGAATTTAGAGATGGGAACAAAGACTACAGAAGGCCTTGATTTCTTGAGATGATTTTTCAATGTTTTGGGGCTTTTTATATGTATTTTAAGACTGGGATATAATTTACAACAGCTCCTAGGAACTAAGCATAACTTTTGAAATATACTAACCTTATGTGAGAATAAGGTTGACTTTTTCAAAACTATTATTTGACCATAAACAGTCATATTTTCAATCCATGTAAAAATCAGTTTAGAAAAGTTACCTGCCTTTAATTTTGTTTGGGAATACGTTACAAAAGAGTAGTTCTCATAAATTGAGTTGTCAGGAAATAACAAATTCAGTAAAATACACTGATATACAGATGATCGATTTTCACAGGTACATCGTTTTGGACATTTTTAATTTTATAGCCTGAGATGGGTCGTCAGCTGTGGAGTTCTGCACCTGTAGGAATAAGTCTTTTCCTTTTTTTTCCTTTTCTTATTTCTAAGGTTTCAAATGGAGATGTTGAGGAATTCCTGAAAGTTGCTGTCTTCAGTGACATTGTACACTCACTACTTTTATTTTACTTGAACTTCAGTTTGGACAGTGTGAGAATGTGTTTGCTTTGGGAGATTGGAATAGAGCATAAGCATTGCTGCTTTATATTTGTCTTCATCACGCCTGTTCTGCATTTGATTTCACTTAACCATGTTTAATTGCATAGGCCGTGATTCCCCGTCATTGTTATTGAAAATAAAGCACTGTATGGATTCTTCCACCAGGTTTCAATCAGAGACTATTTTTGTTCTGTAGTTAATTACAGATTTCATGCACAGCAATAAGACTTCTGAAAAGTGATGTTTTTCTGATGGTCAGGAATATTTTTAAAAAAACACCGTATTATCACGTTGCCTTTCACAGAGACATGCACAAACTTTTTTTGAAGTACTAAGATGAGAAACTGCTTGAGTCAGTAGTAAAATCCAGATTCAGCAAAACTAGGTTGTGAATTCAAGCAATTAAACATGGGGAAAAGCCCAGTTTTACTGCCTTGACTTCACATGCTTCCAGTATTACTTTTTTTGATACATAAAAATTTCAGAATGTTCTTTTCTGTCGGGAGAAATCAAACACTAATATTTTCTTCAGTTTACCATACCTAGAGTTCAGCAGCCACTCATTTAGGTACTCTTGTTTTGGTAGAGAAAATAAAAACAGACTGGTTGAATATTTAGGAATTTATAACAATCCCTTTTAATCAATGTATAATAAGTATGAAAAATAGGATTCTTGTAAACACTATTAGAAATCCAACCAAAATTTTCATGTGGAAGGCCAGAGGATCCATTTTTTGTGCCTTTATTTTTACGTCTTTGATTTTCAGTAGTTTTTATCACGTTTCCTGTCTAGTGATTATTGCAAATCTAACTGGGTAGAAAAGGGTAGGGAAGTAGCCGGATAAGGCTTAGTAGTAATGAGTAACGAACCAACCTGAACTTGAATAGAGCTTTAGCAAGGATTCTCAGTTGACTGCTTACACCTTGGAGCATGGTGTAAATTGCTAAGAATGACCTCCCACCCTTTGCAAATGAAAATTGTTCCATCTACTTGTGCTGTGGCACTTTCTGGACAAGCGCTTATGGTTTTGTAACTGAAATGTTTTCATTGATGAAGTTGAACTTTCTGATTACATGAATAATAGTAATCCAGACATTAGGTTTCATCCTTTTTTTAAGGTAAGTAGATTGTAGCTTATATGAGGGCTTGTTTCTGACTGCTAAATCTGATGGCTCTCACTGTAAAAATGTGTTACAGCGAAGTGAAGTGAGAGGCATGTGTGGCACATCACTGCTGCTTATTGCGAGAGTTGTGTGTCTGCTGCTGAGATTTGCACTATTACGTGATGCTCTAACGAAAATAGGATCATTTCGGTGAGTAACGTCATTTCAGATGAGACTCAGTATCTCTGAAGAACTACTGCCACGCTGCAGCGAGCCATTCAAGCACGTGACATTTGGATCAAGCCCTAATGTATATCATGGCACTCTCCTTTTTACTGTTTTACATGACTTGTATGTTTTTGTGTTAGCATCAAGTGTTCACCTTTTTAAAATTACTGGTACCTTTCTGACACAATGTCTCCTGTGGAATTGCAATCCTGGGAACTGCAGTTCAGCTCTGGTCTCTGATTTTTCGTGACCCAGCCTTTTAATGTATGATATCAACAAGTGGTGCGTGTAAAAGGAAGAGATTCACTTTTCAGAAGAACACATCTGCTCTCAGCTGTGTATGCAGGGAAATCTGGTGTTTGGTTGTGATACAGAGGAACCTCAAACCATTAATTTATTTTTTTAAAATATTTTTGCGAGACTGGATTGAAAATGAGCATCATCTAATGTTTTCATTTGAAGACTTCTACTATTTTTAAAACATATATTTATTAATAAGGTCTGTATGATGAGCAGGGGTGTGATGTCCTGTTTTTCCATCTTGCCAGTTGAGCCAGCACTGCATGAGGCTGTAATCCTGCACTAATCTTGACAGTTACCAGGAAAAGCAGGATACCACTGCCTGTGCCACAGAGCAAAACCATCTGAGATCTCATTTCAAATGGCATTTCATTGCAGCTGAGAGGCTTTCCCAGTGTCAGCCCTCAGAAATCCAACCATGGCAGGCTGAACTTTCTACCAACAGGGAAGGCATGTGAATCAACTTAATTCCATTTTGACTTTCACATTTGAAAGCATGAGCCTGTTTCCTCATGCTATTTCTTTCTTTGAACTACAGTGGGAATGAATATTTACTAAAGGAAGATGTTAAGAATGGCATTGGGGATTTTAATGTGTTTTCTTTAGTTCCAATTGTATTTTCATGATCTCTCCAACAAGTATCTATAATTATCAGAACAGGTAAATCAAATTCAGCACAGTCATGTCACAGTTTAGCAGAACTTCTGTTTGCCCAGATTTTAGACTCGTAAGAACAATGTTTTACCAACTCTGTGTGGTAGCTGTGATTCACTGATTGCACCCCTTTAGAGCTATAAAATTGGGGTCAGAGAAGAGCTCAGTCTGGAAGTAGGCTGGTCTGTGAATTGTCAGTGAAATAAGACTCTTTACAGAGGGTACACTGGGATGCTGATCATCCTTTGGCTAGGCAGTAGGTACAGTGGACTGAGCTCCTACACAATCCTTGCATGTCCTGTAGGAGGAGGAACTCCACGTGTCAGTCATGCCATAAATAAAAAGAAGCCATCTTCATAAATGATTAAGTGCAAATAGTAAACATAAACCATTTTATACAGCTGTTATTTCACACACTCTGCCTGTAGCAGCCATTAACTACTGAACAATGAAAAATAGAGTAAAGCTCAAGCCTGTTTGTATGTTAGTATTTCTTCTAATTGATGATTCAGAGTGGGGCAAGGCCTCCGGGAAAGGGGAGGCTTTCATTCTTTTTCACCTATGCATAGCTGAGCAAGCACTGAACGAAATTCCATCCTGATGTTAGAATGAAGTATCGGGTGATTACAGAAAAATAGTGATGGGAAGTACCACCCTTTCCATGTCATTGAGTCCTGCCCTACTCCCTGGAAGGATCATCTTTACAAGTGTTATTTGTGATAGACATCCAGTTAATCTTTAAAAGCTGTCAATAATGGAAATTCCATTGACTGCCTAGACTAGCTGTTCCAGAACGTAACTATCTTCACTATCTTGAAACGTTTTTCTTTGCTAGACAAATGAAAATGTCCCATGCTGCAGATGACCTTAGTGTTTCACGTTCTCAGTGGACCTGAAAAAGAAAAGGTTCCCTTTCTCCCTGTGGCAGTCTTTTATGACAGAGATTCTGATTCAGACTTCAGGTTTATGTCCCACACATCTTAATTTATGTGCTTTGTGAACCCTTTCTGGTTATTATTTGGTTTGAGAGCCTTTACTTTTAATCTAAGGCATACTATTTGAACATTTTGCATTTAAATAAAAACATTGATTTCAAATAATTTAATGCATGATTGTGAGACATATTGGCCATGATTTATAATATAATCAGGATTATGTAGTGATTATTGCAAGATGTTAGACATTTGAGACTCACAGCTGACGAGATCTCTACACTGCCTATTGGTCTTCTTTTGAGACAGGTGATGAGGTTTGTTGTTTTGCTGAAGTCTACTAGAAAGTTTTATTCAGAACCTATTAGGCTCCTAAATTTATGGAAATGTGTATGTGTAGATGTGTGTGTGAGCATCTGTCTCAAAAAAAGATAAAAGTTAAATGCTTTTGCTGATTCATTCAAGAGTTGATTAACTCTGCCTGTTCTTGGTTCACATCTTTTTTCAGAATAATTATTAGTAGGTACATTTATCCTGTCAATGTAAGCTTTCAGGGCAAGTGTGGGGAGACAAGAAATGGAAAATAAGGATTTGGAAGACAAGTGTTTTGGAAGAGGGCTGTGAGGTGATGCTCTACTTGACTAGTTTAGCACCTCCTCACTTAGAGGAGATATATCCAAGAAGCTCTGAAGGACTGTTCTTGGATAACCTCCTGTCAGCCTGTATTATCCCATCTCCTATGTTATTAGTTGGGTGGATCTGGTGAGCTGTGGGTTATTTTAGCAACTCTGAGCTGAAGGTAAAGCATGGCAGTGATAAAATGGAAGATGCTTCTGCAGTTTTGGAAAATGCATGTACCTACAGAAAATGCTGCAAATCTATTCCAGAAATTTGTAGTAAACTCTGGTTAATTAACAGCTAAATGGCTGATATTATGAAATAATTGTGTGCGAGTCATTGACTAGTGTGTAGCTTAACTTTGGCTACGCAGTAGCACAAGAAAAGTAGGGGGTGCAAACTTCCACTAATGATACAGTGTGAATATGTGACCCAGGTAGACTGTCTTGTGCATGGGTAGAAGGGAGGTGGATTGGGCTGCTCTCATTTTCTTCGAGTTCTAGCACTACAGGAGACCCAAGGGCATTGTGCCTATTAAGATAAGAGAAGACAAAGATGGATGAGGAAGCTGAGATTCTTATGGGGAATTATCTTTAAAATGGAATGCAGGATATATGCGTTTATTCCCCCAAATCTTTTTGTCTCTGAAGCATAAATATTGTGAAATTCTAACTGGATCCAAGCAGTTTTTTTCAGGCAGGTGCTTCATTGGGAGTGGGGAAAGGGTAAGGTAGCTAAAAATCCTTCTCATTTGTTTGTACAAATTAACAAATTTTATCAGTATTTTAAGGAGACTGGAAACATGGAAGAAAATAAGAGAGAACATTACTACTGACATGTTTAATTTTGGCATTTTAAATGGAATCGTCCTCTTTTCCCCACTGAGAATTTTCCTTTTTATTTCCCTGCATGATGTAGAACTGCGAAAATGCATGAGTTTAACTTGAGTTAGTAACAAATGTTTCATTTGATCTTTTAACGTTGCAGAGTGTAGGCTGCATTTTTGCTTAAAGGCACATATTCTAACATGCAGTTGGGTAACAGCATTGATGTCGTCTTCTCCGTGTCTGTAGTGAATAGGATGTGATGCTGTGGTCTTAAATTACACAAAGGAAGATTTAGATTACGCATTAGACAAGCTTCCTGATAGTAAGAATACTTAATATTTCATTAGATTCGTTAGGAAGATTATGGGATTTCTGTCACTGGAAGCTTTTAGGAAAGGTTTGGAAAGCAAATGTCAGAAAAATGCAGCTGTATGCCTTTCTATGTAAAGATGAACTATAGAACTAATTTGTAACTGACAAAACTTGTTCTCATTTCTGTGTGTTCCTTTCACCAAAACAGAAAGTCTTCCTCAAAAAACCGAACTTACTTCACCTTCAGCAGGTGGATCTCTCATGTCTTTCCCAAGAACTCTTTTATTAGCAAATGTCTGAACCTGACCTCTTGCTATTTTTACACATCTGTGAGATAAGGCAATAAATCAGTATTATAAATATTTTCCCAAGAAACAGAGTTTGGAAAATACTGGACTTGTTCAAATTTTCTGATAAAATCTTGGACCTTGCTTTCAGCCAATGTTTTTTGTTTGTTTTGAGGCACAGTTCAGTGGTGTGCACCTCTTCAATCCCAGATCCCAACTCCCCTCTCGAGTGTTTCATCTTACGACGATGTGATTGCTAGTGAAACTTGTATGTAGTTTACTACTTCTGAGAAAAAATCTTGGCCTATATTTATGGAAGCCCTGAATAATCCTATCAGTAAGGGTCAAGGCAGGTGCTTAGAATTGGGTGCATTTCAAGAAGAGGTTCTGTATAAAATCTTATTACATCTGTATTACATGTGAGAGCTTCCCTTACTCCTTTAGTATTGCTTTTAGATTGAAGTACAAACTCATCATCTAAACTAAGGTATTTTGTACCTATTTTTGCTTTATTTATAGAAAGTATTTTTTTTCTTGTGTCAACTTCACAGACTTTCCCATCTTCTGTTAATGACAGAACATGAAGATTTATTTAAAAAAAAAGCTGATTACACAGAACACACTACAGCCGTTGTAACTTACGTTTACTATTTAAGAGGTGTAAGAGCACCTTGGGGCCAGAGAGGCTCTGTTGTGAGACTTTTCTGTGTGGTATTCTGAGCATTCTGTGTAGAAACCAGTTGCCTCTGCCAAAAAAAGCTTCAGAAGAGTAAAAAGTAGAAATCAGAAGGATATTTTTGCACGGTTAGTTCTTTTCTCAGGAATTTTCATTTACAAACTGAAATTGAAGTTGCTTGATTCAGCCTAGGTGTTGTGAGAAGGATAAGCATGTTGGATGCCCTCTTTTCTCTTTTTTTTTTTTAGCTACTAGAGCCAACTACTAGTTTGGCAGAGGATTGTCTTAGAGGGAACTGGAATCAAATCTGTGAAGACAATAACACTCTACCAATTGCTGGGGAAAATACATCTTTCTTAAAGAAAGAGAAGGAAGAATAAGGAGCAAAGTCCCAGTGTGTTCTGGAAGCCTTTTGGGTATAACACCCTCTTGTGTCTAACCCAGATTTTTCTAATTAGCCTTCACCTTTCTCTGGACAGACGAATAGCAAAAGCTTAGAAATGACATCATTTTGAATGAAGCAATGCTACTATTAATTTCAGTTCAAAGAAAACTGGAGCTTTATAGCAGACTGTAGCAAACAGGAAACTGGTGTGGAAACACTAAATAGCATTCTGTAATATCTTTATTAAAGAAGTAGCTGCCAAGATAGTTATTACTTGCAGGCATTTCAAACTTCAGCAGGTTTATAAAGAATTTAATATTTTCATATGCTTCACTGTAAAGCCATCTGTCGCAGTGACAGAACAAAGTGTTGAGAACAAGAACAAACGTATGTTTATGGAAGTACTCCATGAAATGTTAACAAGAAAGACACAAGATACACAGCAGTATCTTGTAACAAATGGGCAAGGGATTTGAAAAAACACAGCAATCATCTTCAATATTTACACTTTAGATTTCTTTTCTAATTTCTTTTTGTGTAGCAGTGTTAAAAAATAAAAGCCTGCCAATACAGATGGTGAGGGAGAGAGGAATACTGAGTAAAATACTGTTTACATCCACCTTTTGTAGTTTTTCATGCTTCTGCTCTCTTTTCTTACATTATTAACCTTATGTCTGGATACATGAGTATATATGTTATACCTTACGTGGTGTTTCATACATCTAGGCTTTTTAGTGCAAACTAAAGAGCCTCAAAAGCTGAACTTTGGTAGTACCTTCTTCCCATCCCCCATTTGGGACAGATTTTTATTCGTGACTACACAAAAGAATGAATCACATTACGGTGTTTGAAGTTAGAAGTTGATGTAGTGTGACTTTTAACCTGTCATACCCCAAATATGGGACACAGTGTGGGCTAGTAAGAGATACAAAGAGATTATAGGGGAAAAAGTGGTACTGAGACATCAAAAAGAAAGCAAGTGTTCAAGAAAAGTTACTTTGAATCTTTTGTCAGTGGTATTGCAGCAAGAAAATCTGGTTCTAAAGAATCTATACAGTTGGATTTTTAGTTCTAAGGTATAAAGGATACACTTTACAGGGATTCTGTTATATTCAGCTCTCCATTCTCTCTATAGGTTTGGTGACTGGGAGAAAGGATTGAATTAGATCATGTCTTAACAACACTATGAATTTTCTAGGAAGTGTATTTTATGTTTTAAAATGATAGGTCCAAAAAATATGTGTGCTGAAGGATTAGGGAGCAGGTTACGGCATGATTTCCTCCCCCATCCAGGTTTGAAATCCTTTGCTCTAAGCAGGATGCAGCTTGGTGGGCCACTTACTCCGTTGGAATTGGCAGCATTCCACAGTGATGTGGGAAAGGGCAGACCTGATTGTTTCTTGATGAGAGTTGTAGCTTTTACTCTAAAAATCTATTTTCTTAATGAGATTTATAAACAAAGTGTGAATTAACTTTCATCAGTTTTCAACAACTTAAACCAGTGGAATGCGGAGGTGGGAGTACACAAACATACTGACAACATCGCCCTGGGATACCAAACCACAGAGGGGTTCCGTTAACAGCGTTGTCACTCGGCATTAACTGGCGATGTTCACATCATCTCATTTTCAGTCAGACAGTCTGGAAGTGTTGAATGTATTGCATCGTGGCATCTTTCAGCTGCAGTAAGTTGTCCTGCGAAGTCCTTAGAGGAGCAGGCAGGGTGTGAAGGTAGCAACGTCTGAACTGTTACTTGGGTTCCGATAAATATGCAAGTTTACCAATTTTTACGTAACAGCAGTGACATCGTGTGGCTAGTGTGAAAATCCCAGCTCTCTGCACTGCTGAGAGGTAAATGGCTTAAACCCCTGCAATTTTATCAAAACAGTCAAATCACAATATGTAAATGTGTCCAAGACCTTCAGTGTTACCTTCTAAATGAAGTCAAAGAACCAGGTAGAGAGTAATACACCTCCTTGGCCAGACTTGAGCTTATTTAATATCTTTTTTAGCTCTGGCAGAGGAGGACACTGGGTACCAGATAGCTCAGATGAAGGTGTATGGAACTGTCCCAGAAGCATATCTGCTACTACTCCTCATACAGACTTATCTTGATGTTTAATGTTGAAGGGGTGAGTTTGATCCTCAAGGCAACAGGTTTGAGACATCAGGGTAAAAAGATTTAGTTCCACTTCGACCACTCTTTACATTTCCTTGAGTATTCAGCTTTGGCAACACAGTCTTTTACACTGAGCCTTACCATTATGTGTACCTGTTGTGTTTAGAAAAACACGTTGGATTGGTGGGAGGGGAGATGTCCTCCTGCTTTTCTATCACTGTTCATGGCACATCCCTGTGTCCTTTCTCCTGAGAACGGAACTTGCTGGTTCTCTGTGTCATCTATTGGTATTTGGTTTGACTCTTTTTTTATTTCCTTTAAAAAATAAGCAGTCTTACTGTTATTTCTCTGGTTTTCATATGAGAATTTTTGGGTCTTTTAATCAGTTCAATCTTCTGTCATTACCATCAATGTTCTCTTGGACCCTCTTACTTCTACAGTTTTGTGTTCGTACAGGCTGACTAGTCTTCATGCACCTGAAAGAGGCGTCTGTATTGCAAATTACAGGAAAAGTTCCTAGTGGGATATCACTTGCTAGTAATTGCTGTACTCTGCCAAGGGGTCCTGACTTGTAAATAATGTTTATAAGGTGTTGGTGAGGCTGCTGAGACTTTCTCTTACTGCTAACTGCAGAGAGTTGTTAGCAGTGAGTATGTTAACAAGAAATGGCAGTATTTTTTTGTGCTGACAGTTTCTTCATTGAAATACAGTCTCTTTCTCATTGTATTGCTTCCAAAATAAGAAGATTAATAATGATTTTATAGCTATTTTAATTGTCCAAATATTTATATGCTGCCTACATGCTATTTTTTCTGTTAATGAGTTGGCTTTTCTTGTTCAATAGACTGTCCCCTCAACTTATTTGACTCTTACTTTGATGAAGAATGGTAAAGCCCAGTGTCAAATGATTGTGAATATTATTGTCTAATGAATTCTACCATGCCATTAATTGAGTTTGGTATTAGCAAAAGAAGTTTAAGGATTTGTTTCATTTACTGATGCTGGTTTCTGTTGAAGTTACAAAACTATAAGGAGAACGTTGAATATAATGTTTCATCTAATAGAACTTGTTTTCAGAATGTATATCAATAAAAAATGAGAAACATGCACATTACTAACAGATTGTATCAATAATTGGAGTGGGGTTTGCTTCTCTCTGTTGTGCAGGTTCATAGTGTCCTTAGAGAAAGGGTTGACCCCAATGCTGATCAGCATCCTGCGGCACCGCTGCTGTTAACAGGTTGTGAGCAGGACCAGCAGGCAAATTGGTGACTAATGTGGGGTTTCTCCTGTCCACACGTTTGTGCAATCTCTCTTCTCAGTGTTACAAAGACCTGCCACTTGCCTTCCGGACAGTAATGTTTGTTGTTATACTTACTGCTGTTTGTTCTTTCTGTGTAACATTGAGCATCTTTATTTGATTTTCTGTTAATAGTAATTCCCAACTGTCAAAAACCTATTAAAATGTTAGGGGGAGAGATTAAATTTTCCTCCTAGAAAAGACTGGTTTTATGGTAGCTTGTGGTATACTACGGTTACTATGTTTCCTGTTGGTAATTAAAGTTGCCTGTAGGCCCCCAACTATTCCACAGGAGGTACTACTGTGAAGCGCTTTTCCCCCATTAATAATGATTATAGCTGTTGTGGTGGTGGCACTTGGCGCTGTTGATGTGTACTAATTTGTTTGAGCGTGCGTCTCAGGGAGAGGATCAACTAGTTTAAGTGTACTTACCAGGCTTAAGTGTGAGATAAAGTAGCTGTGGATTGGGTATGGACAGAAAGAAAAATCGAGGGACCTTAAGCTACTCTGCTAGGAAGAAGGAAGAGGGAAGGAATAAACAAGTAACTGTAGGTGCTTTGGTGGTGGCAGAGATTGGGGAGGGATATGTGTATTCAGAACTCCATCCTAACACATTTGCATTATGCCTAGATATCACAACACAAATACCTGTATTCCTTTAAAAACGTGACTGACTACTTCCCTTTTGTCCTAATTTCACATTTTAAGTAAGGTTATGAATCACGTTGTTATGTGAGGTGGGTTGGGGATAACCACCCTTAAAATTATGAGGAACAAATGGGCCTCTAACATAGATTGTGGTTCATTGTCCTTCTGCCCCCTCTTTCGCTGGAGTCTTGCTGACGGCACCGAATTTCAGACGGAAGAAGAGAAATAATTTGAAAAGTTCCCCCCCCTACCCCAAGGAAAAAATGCCAAGTGCAGAGCTACCGATTAAAAACACATCTCTAAGGAGCCTAATGGGAGCTAATCCTTAGGAGATATTTAACTGGCTTCTAATCCCTTTCACTGGAAAGTGCATCGAGTAGTAAAAGTTTCTTCTATCTGCTGTAGGTTACCCAGTTCTTCAGAGTTATCCTCTCACTTACTCTTAGACTGTTCTTTCTTCTGTCTTGGAAGCTGACAGAGTTATGCTTTATTAAGAACAGCATTAATAGTGCTTAAAAAGTACTTATTGTCAAGAATAAAACAAAAATCCCAAGATTATTTACTGTGAAGTTACTAGTTAAATAGTTTCTTCACTTGCAAATTTATGGCGTAGCATGAGATCTTTTGCCTGGTAGTGATAATAGAGGTATTATTTTCTCCCCTTAAGCAAAATGATGTGTTCCTAAAGTAATTCGCTGCGGTGCAAATTATAACTGCTCTCTTCGTCATGACAGGACTGTATTTATCTTGTGTCACTGGTCACCTCTCTAACAGCTTATTGGTCCTCGGTGCTGTCGAGTGGAAGTAAAAGAAGAAAAAAGAGGAGCCTTTCTTTTCTTTAGCTGATGCCAAGGCTTTTGACGTTTACATATTGTATTCTCTATTGAATGTAGGAAAAGATTGGGTGATTACTGGAATTATTTTTATATCATAGAATAATTTGCTATTGAGTGAAACAGGAAAGATACTCAGAACATTAAAAGGCATTTTTTGTAGGCTGGTTTATCTATTATGCAGTTTCTGTGAGGTGTTTTTAAGTGTCGCTTCAATTTTACTTTATGCGTCTGCATAATTAGGTAAAGAAGAAAATAGAAAGGGAAAGTTGTTTTGAGATAGTTAAGCAGTTACATGTTCATTGAATTGCAGTCTGAGACCTTGAGTGGGTGAGGGGAAGGGTATTAGGTTATAATAGATACAGGTAAAGAGCTATTTTGGTGCAATTGTTTGTATTTTTCATCAGCATCTCCCATGTGGGTCATGATTCCAGCACACAGCTTGTAATCTCCTGCAGTGGCAATGATTCAGCTTAAAAATCAATAGGGCATGAGGTGTTTCAAGTTCTCATTATTGTAATGTGTCAACATCACTTCAGTGACCCCAGAGCCCCGTGTTGGCTGATTTGTTCTCTGATTTATTGTGCAATCTTGTAGGGCAAACTATAATTTCACTTGCAACCAGAAACTCTACTTTTATGGTTTGTGTCCCAGTCTCCAGTCATTAGGATGTTCAGAGATAATCAATACCTGTGTTGGCTACGGAAGGTTGAATGAAGTTTTCAAGCAGCTAAATTACAAAGAATACAAACAAAATACCATTGCTATGGCTGAACACGCCAG
The DNA here is from genome assembly GCA_027574665.1 of Rhynochetos jubatus. Taxonomy (NCBI): domain Eukaryota; kingdom Metazoa; phylum Chordata; class Aves; order Eurypygiformes; family Rhynochetidae; genus Rhynochetos; species Rhynochetos jubatus. Next base: position 14,128,990 of record CM050664.1, on the reverse strand, counting down.
GAAATGTTTTTATTTAAATTCTCATTCCCCATCAACTCGACAAATATTTATATTGCTTAGCACTGTCACAATTTGTATTCCCCTATATGTCTAGAAGTTTCAGACCTTAAACTTTACAGTTGTAATTGCTTGCTGTATCACATTACTCTTAGGTTATCTGTGTTATGATTTTGTTATCTTCTCTGTATCTGTCCAAATCTAATAACAGCATGACCAGAAAACAAATTATTTTAATTGCTCAAACTTAATAAACTTACTGTGGCTTTAATGCATAACAGCTAAAGCAGGGTTGTTAATTTTGCAGTCCTCCTCTCCACCCCTTCTAATTTTGTTGTTTCTTTACATGATCAAAGTGCTGCAAGTGATGTCAGTGTAATCTGTATCAGCTTATCCTGGGCAATATCATACCTATTGATGTGTTTAGAACGTCTCAAATAAACCCAGACAGCTGAGCACAGCCAAAAGCTCTTGAGACTTTCACTGCATTGACATGTACAACTCACATGCTCAGCTGCTAATCAGAGCTTAATGCAACAATCTTGATGCCAAATATATAAAATTTCACAAATGACACCCATTTAATTTTTTTTTTAATTAAACAGAGTTTTATCTCCAAGAGATATTGATATGTTTCGGAGGGCTATTGCTGCATTCTTACCTGTTTAATAAAAAACAAACCAAGCCAAAACGACCCAGTACATAAACAGTGATTATTACAGAGCAAGAATGTAATGTGGAAAATACGCTTCTTCAACATTTTCTTTCCAGTCCGTATTTGTAGCTCCTTGACCGTCGTAAAGCTCTATGACAAAGTACATTTGGCAATAGTTTCTTGCATTTAACTTAAAGGATTCATAGAATCACAGAATGGTTTGGGTTGGAAGAGACCTTAAAGATCATCTAGTGCCAACCCCTGCCATGGGCAGGGACACCCTCCACTAGACCAGGTTGCTCCAAGCCTCACCCAGCCTGGCCTTGGACACTGCCAGGGATGGGGCACCCACAGCTTCTCTGGGCAACCTGTCCCAGTGCCTCCCCACCCTTTCTGGGAAAAACTTCTTCCTGACATCTAATCTAAATCTCCCTGCTTTCAATTTAAATCCGTTACCCCTTGTGCTGTTGCTACAGGCCCTTGTAAAAAGTCCCCCCCAGCTTCCTTGTAGCCCCTTCAGGTACTGGAAGGTGCTATAAGGTTTCCTCGAAGCCTTCTCTTCTCCACGCTGAACAAGCTCAATTCTCTCAGCCTTTCTTATAGCAGAGGTGCTCCAGCCCTCTGAGCATCTTCCTGGCCTCCTCTGGATTCACTCCAACCTGTCTGTATCTTTCTTACGCTGAGGGCTCCACAGCTGGACACAGAACTCCAGGTGGGGTCTCACTGTGAAAGCCTATAAAGTAAATAAATGCACTGCTGAATGAAAGAAGGGTTCTGCGGTAAATTTAGAATTATTGTATATTTTGAAATGCAGCTCAAGATCTCCGCTTTTATGACTCCCTCAAGGATGTGCATTCTATCTTAGCTGCTTGACCTGGTCATTGCTGTTGGCTCCACCTACAGAAAGAATAAAAGGGTACCTGGTCCACCCCAGATGGTTAATTCTTGTGTTTTGGAGGGTGTTGTTTAATGAATCTCAACAACATTTTATCTCCATAAAATTGTAATCCTTGACGGCCTGCAGCAGAACCACATGCATTTTTGCATCTGGATGTCGCTTTTTGGATTCGGTCTGAATGCTAAAGCATGTTAGCAGATTGTCAATTATGTGAAAAATATCCAGCGTCTGGAAATACACAAAGTAGGAGGAAGCAGACCATCTGTATGTTTTACGTTTCTTGAAAAACTGATGGCTGGGTGGTATTTTGCCGGTATACATAATAAATTTAATATTTTCCTCCTTCTGAAATACTTATTTCAGTAGAACTTTCAGCCTAACAATTGAGAGCTCACAGCTTACCTAATGAGAAAACATCAGGCAGCATACAAATGGAAGTGAGCCTTAAATAAACGTGAAATCAGGCAGGTTTTAAAAGATATATGAAAAAGCATAAGATCCATATTGACTACCAAATCTAATACAAATAAGAGAATATTCAGAAACTTAATGGAAAAAACCTAATGTCTCAGATTCACAGTCAGAAATTTCTAAGTAATTCTCATAGTTGTGTAATAGCAATTTTGTAGTTAGAGTAACAAATGTTTATTATTTTATTGAATAGATTAGAAAGTTATTAATTCTCAAGAATTTCTTTTTCCTCTCTTTTCTCACCCAAGCTATCAGTTTTAATTATAGTCTCTGAAACTCTTTTTTTTTTTTTTAAGCTGCGTCTATGTAATCTGGGAGCACACTACAAAAATCATTGACACTTTAAAAAATCTCACTTGCTAAATTACTCATTTTTAGATATTACTATTATCTAGTCAGTCATTATTATGCAGTCTCTCTAAGGAAAAGTTGACGTTATTAGTGTACCTAGTGCATGTACAAATTCATGTGTGTGCGTCTCAAATACTGAGAAATAGGCATGCTTGACTACAGTAGGAAATTGTGCACAGATTTCAGATGCCTCCTGAAAATCAACATTAGTAGTCCTAGTTCACTGTGGAAAGAGGTTTTTTTAATATTAAATTGTCTCATAAGCATTTACTAAGCTGATCTATTTAAAGACTTTTCCATGAAATTAAAATAATTGTCATGGGGTTGTGACAGCTTTAAAAAGTTAACATCTATGGCCTTATATATCACAAAAAGATACGGGTCTCTTCTGCATGAGAATTTGACCTATATAACAGAATCATCTGGCATAATTCAGAGAAGGGAGATGAGGGAGAAGGTGAGCTGTAGCAAACCTTTCAAGTGTTGCACAGGCCATGAAAATCTGTGGAGCTGCTGGAAGGTAGATAACCTGTGCAAATTAATTTGTCTACTGTACATCCTGTGATGTAGGATTCATTTTATATTGTGAGTGTCCCACATTCTTGAGGCCAGGATTGTGTTTAAGTGTCTTGTCTAAGCTGCTCCTATATCCCTTGAAATGATTATTAAAAAAAAAAAAAGTCATAAATACATGGAAAACTTGCAAGAAAGTTCTGTTCATTGTTGTTATTTTTTGAAAAACATCCTCATCCTCAGCATGGTTTTTAACTTTTAAAGAACAGTCCTTCGTAGTTTGCCCTTGTGGTTTTTTTCCCTTTTGCTGAATACACATTGCACCATCACCCAGATTCTAGAGCATAGAAAGCATCAGAGTTGGTTATTTTAGCTCCATCTGAATGCTTGTGGAAAGTAGAGGCAAGTGTTGCATTGCTGCAGAGATCCCCCTCTGCTTTTTCCCACCTGTCAGTCAAATACCAAGGAGTGTACACCAAGTGTAACTAGCCTTGCATAAATTCTCGACAGGGTAACCCTGTTGACTGGCTGAAGTCATGTGAGGATAAGCTTTTGGCTTTGGCGGTCACTGACAGCTCTCCAAGACTGGTGGAGGAACAGTGCTTTTCAACCCATTACGGAGTTCACAGAACTAATAAGGCCTAATTGAAAGATGTAAAGCTTAACCCTTAATCAGGCACTACTTGCCTGTAACATGCTAGCTAGGAGGTGAAACCCACAGGTAGCGGAAATGGCAATTACCGCAGAAAGAAAATTGTCTGACGCTGTTTTGTTACCCCTGTTGCCTCTGATGTTTGGCATCTGAGAGCACAGACAGCTGATGGATTGCCAAGGGTGGTGGTAATGTAAATGCAAGTGAGAGGATTGAACACAGACCTAAGCAGCCTCTGCTCCTTTTTTTTGTTTGCTTGGGCTGGTTTATCTGTTTCTGGGTTATAACAACTGTGTAGCAGAAAAGATGTGATTGTTCATCAGTGTTTGCTCAGTCATTTCAGTTATATGTACACTGCCTTTATTCTTTGTATCCTCTTATCTGGTTTTGATTAAAGAAGCATGATTATTTTATGTTCCATCACAAAGCAGACTTCATCTTAATTTCATTAGTGTATTCAAATCAAGGTACAGCATGGTTAAGCAAAAATCTGTTCAAATTTCATTTATTTAATGTATTTTCTTTTATTTGGAAATTCCACTGAGATTGAAATTTCTCTGGGGTGAGATTTGGAGTTGTATGTGATTCCACTGAGTTACGGGAGGCGGCAAGTCAGACCACTTTATGCGGGAATTTGTCATAATCTGCTGTAATTAGGTGAGGGAAGCAGAGGCTCACATATTGGAGCCATGAATATTGGTATCATTGGTGGTGAGTTGTCCGTGCAGAGTGTTAAGGAGCTCTATAGGAAAAGCTTTCTTTTTTCTGTTTGTTTGGTTTTTTTTTTTAAACTTTGCTGTAATTCCAGCTGGATATATTGTTTTCACTGTGCACTATTAAATACCTGCTGGTCCTGCCACTATAGGTAGCTGCAGCAATACCTGTATCCTCTGTAGTCACCTTTTGAGGGGTTGTGGAGCTCAGTTTTCAAAGCACTTTGAAAAGCGTTCTCTTAAAAGGATATTACGTGTGGGTAAAATACTGCTGTTCCTGCTGAAGCTTGGACAAACCATAAACCTCTGTGGCTGTAGAAAATCACTGAGTGCTGCATAAGCTGTTCAAGTGCTGCTTTACCAAATCAAAGATACTGTGCTCAAGCACTATAAAAAAAGCAAACTCCCACGGTGGGAGACAGCTTGCTACAATGGCATTCAATTCAAGGTTATACATAATGTCAGTCACAGTAGGGAAAAAAGCCAAATTAAGCATTTTTAGCAGTGAAAATATATTGAGAAATAACATTAAGGGTGTGAAGATACTGGAAAGGAAAACAGTAAAATCCATGTAGCAGAACAGTTGTGTAAGCAGTGTTACAGAAATGGGCATCAATATACCAAGTCACATTTTGTGTATCACTAACTGAAAACACTTTCCTTACGTGATCTTGCTTTTGCACGGCTTTGCGGCATCTCACCTTTGCTCTTACAGCTCCCGTCTGGACAGAATTTTTTTTTGTACATTGTGAAGTGAATGGGAAAGTCGTTAGCAGTCACAGCACTGATTTGATGATGGGAGGTGTTTGCTTTTTTTCTTGGGCCAACCAACATTTGGAATTTTTGACATCGTTTACGTGTATTAGATTTCTTAAATAAGACTCACCAACCTTTATACCAAAATACTCTATGTACGTACCAATTACATTTCTCCTGTATTGATTTTTAATAGTACAGTTGATACAATTTTAAATTGTAAATGGTATTTCCTATGTCTCTAACTGCAGAAATGGTTGTGTCTGGAAAAAAAAAAAAAGGATTGAGAGAATTTTGTCATTGGATACTGAAGCCTGAAGAAAGAAAATATTGAAGGTTTTAAATGTTAATATCATAACTCTTATGATATTTAGTAGTAAATACCATTGAGCTACTTCCAGCACAAAGTAATGTTGGTCAAGGGATATGCACAGTAAAATTGCTACTTTTTATTGTATTAAGATCTGCATAAATTAGTAAGGCATATATATGCCATTTTGAGCTTCTGCAATTAAGCAGATTAGGAAGGTGTCTGATGATAATGTGCCTTTCAGTCAGAACAGACTTCTTGTGTAGTTTCAAGTCTGATTTCATGATGATGTTCATTTCAAACTGGTCTTCCCAAGAAACTAAGCTCATGACTCAAGACCATGTTGTGAGTTGACTGTTGTCGGTATCTTTACTCCCTGACTTCTGTCCAGGTTACATGACCTGGTGCTTTTCTAAGCTACTGTCTTTCTGTTGGTTCATTCTGGAGAGTTTTAAGTTAAACCATGCTGTCTTGTAGTGAAACAGATGGCGATGCACTGGCAATAATAACACAGGCCCACATAGGTACTAGTAGGGGGTATTCAGAAAGGTACTTAGAAAGGTTTCTCCTGTTGAGAAGATTGATCCTTGGGTACTGCTTGTTTGGGTGTTCTTTCTGCCCATTGTTGAGCTCTTAAACTTTTCTATTTTATAAGCATGTTAAAGTAAATTAATGAGGTGAAATTTAGGTGGTTTTTGTTATGATTCTGTTTCTCTGGGTTGTGTTATTAGAAATAACGAAATAGTGGTTTGTGTACAGTAATTGTGTTCAATAAAAATGGGATCTGGAAGCATTACAAAGTTTAGCAGAGGGGCATATGTTTCAGGATGGGAATTGAAATTTTCCTTTTTGACGGGTTTCCTTGAAACTAGATTCACACTGGCATCCAGATTTTCCTAGAAAAGCGAATGCCAGAATGCTGCAGTCAGGGCTCGTGCTCATTTTGAGCACTTCAGTAAATTGGCAGAGAAGGAAAGGCAGGTAGCCTGGAGCTGCATGTCTCTTGCCAGGCAGTGAACTACATGGTAGTGTTGCAGGGCCAGACTGAGCGTGAACAGGGTTTCTCATCTTGACAATCCCACGTATTCCATATAAGTACTAATCTAACCTTGAGGTTTCCCTTTTAATGTTACAGTTGTAATTTGCTCTGCCTTGATCTATCTTCTTTGCCGGCCGGGTATCTACAGCAAATGCAGAGCTGTCTCCGAGATGAGAAAGAAAGATATTAATTTCTTGTTGATAATCCTAAATCCTGGTTGCCCATTGTTAGTTACTCTTAAACTTCTTCTAGTCACGTTCTATGCCTTCCTGTTGACTGAGCTCTGAATTAACTTTTCTTGCTCCTGCATGTCTTAATTCTCTCTCATGCACTTAACATCAGAGGAAACACCTCCTCCTTTCTCTTCCACCTGATGTTCCCATCACCTCCTGGAGCTAATAGAATTAAACTCTAATATTAACTTTCAATTTGCAATTTTGGAGCCTTGAAACATCACCTGCTCTGCATGAAGGAATAGTTTTTGTAGTGAGGTTTGAATGTGGTATATTTTCAACAGAATTCCCAGGGTTTGAATTCTATTACACTTGAAGAAAGATTTAACATCTCCAGGAGTGCTTTCATTTGGGGGCTTTCACTCTGGGATGTCCGTATGCTCCTTTTTCCATAGTGCTTCCAGTGTCAATTATACATCTCAAGATACAAGAAACTGAACAACAACATCTTCAAAGAAAGCCTGGCTTGCAAACAGGGACAAATACAGTAAATTACATGGTTACAAAGTGAAGGCATTGAAAGCACTGTTGAACAAACACTTCGGTTACTTGTTTGAATCACTTGCAGGAAGTATCCCAGTAGGACTGAAGGGCTAGTTGGGAACAATGATCTGGTATGAGAGGATTCAGGGGTGCAGTCTGGGAAAAGCAATGCAACTACAGAGGAATGGCTCTATAGTTCATGTCTTTTCCTTTCTAGCACCAGGTATGTAGTTGACTTCTCTCTCAAAATTTCCAGGCAATTGTGTTTCCAAAGAAACTGAACATAAAGTGCAGATGCTTAAATATTTGACATGGCACTTCCCATTCTGCCTCAGCAGGTACTTACTGTTCTTTTGGCACTGTTCCTATGAACATGTGATGCCTTCAAAATACTCTGGTAAGCAGGAATCTGGAATATACAATATTACTGTTGTTGAAGTATCATTTCTGATTCACTTGTTCGATGTGCAGAGGCATATGGCTCACTACAGGAATGGACTGAATAGATACACATGACACTGTCATTTTGGCCAGAACTCCCATTACAGGAAAGAGGAAGGTAAAAGCTAATATATTTTCATGTTAGTATTTGCATTGATAGAATTCAGATACAAGAATCACAGTTGAAAAAGCGGTTTATTTCAGGGGATGCATGTGTTAACAGTTCTGATATTAAATGTGTGAAACACATGCATCTAATCAACCAGGTCCCATGTGAACAGTTGTATCTTTCCAAGAGCTGTAAAACTTCCCATCTCAGTTTCTGCATGACAGAGAAATTGAGCAGATTAAGCCCAGGAATAAATAGTTAGCAACATTTGCGACAAGCCTACAGTATTTGGTCAGCCACTAGAAATGGAATTAAGATGTCTTAGATTATTTTGTCACTTTAAGACTTGATTATAAGTACTCAGTATCTTTCAAAAATTGTATCTTTAATTTCTGATAGAAGCTAGGGGATGGATATATGGGTTACTTGGTAAGACTGCATTATCCAAGAGAGAAGGTTTCTATCATCAGGCTGAAAATACTGAGTCCTTTCCCAATGTGGATGACTTTGCCCATGTACTCACCACTATTATGACTGATTATATTGATATATAATCTCCTATAAATTGCCTCATGTTAGATCACGAGGCCTTTTTATTTTTCAGGTAATTTCTAATCTAGGTGCTCCAACCTTTCAGGACTGAACCAACACTGACACTGTAAGATACTGCTTCTACATATTCTAAGTCCTTCCCAAATAAGTCTAGATGAGTCCTTTGCGATATATAACAACTTTCATTTACCTCAGAGACAACTGAAAAGAAAGCTAGAAAAATTCTTTTGAGTAAAGAAGAGTGAAGTATCTTTGGTGTTGGGGTATATATAGGGTTTTTTTAGTAAATAAATAGTAGGAGTTTCACATTTCATGAAGGTAAATTACATAACAAAGGTGAATTATGTAGCATAATTTTGGTTTAGTAGGTCTTTAGGAGGAAACATGATTTCATCTACATTCATATTATCTCCCTGACTCCTGGAAAAAAAAAAAAAAAGACCTATTTTCTCAGTCTTTAGAAATGTGAAGACATTGTTATTGTGCTCCTCTGTTCTACCCTGTTGCTTTCATCTTCCTATTTAATAAGATCCAGGACATCCTTCATAAATTCTGTGTCATCAGTGTAATGTTGCTTTGATGATATATCGCATGTTAAGTTGGCATTGGCATGAAAGGACAATGTGGGGCTCGGGAGAGGTTTCTTATTTTTATTTTTGCTTTAAGTGTTCTAAATTTAATTATATTTAGCAACTGAGAAAGTTGATAATCTAAAAACTTGCCATTCATTCAGGATCTCCAGGATGCTTGATAAATTTTTATGTTCATAAATTGACAAGATTACAAGCGTTCCTCAGGGGTCCGTGTTGGGACCTGTACTGTTTAACATCTTTGTCAGTGACATGGACAGTGGGATCGAGTGCACCCTCAGCAAGTTTGCCGATGACACCAAGCTGTGTGGTCGACACGCTGGAGGGAAGGGATGCCATCCAGAGGGACCTGGACAGGCTGGAGAGGTGGAACCATGCCAACCTCATGGAGTTCAACAAGGCCAAGTGCAAGGTCCTGCACCTGGGTCAGGGAAATCTCAGCACAAGGACAGGCTGGGGGAGAATGGATCGAGAGCAGCCCTGAGGAGAAGGACTTGGGGGTACTGGTGGGTGAAAAGCTGGACATGAGCTGGCAGTGTGCGCTGGCAGCCCAGAAAGCTAACCGTATCCTGGGCTGTATCCAGAGAAGTACAACTAGCAGGTCAAGGGAGCGGATTCTCTCCCTCTACTCCACTCTTGTGAGACCCCACCTGCAGTTCTGTGTCCAGCTCTGGGGCCCTCAATATAAGAAGGATATTGACTACTTGGAGCGAGTCCAGAGGAGGCCATGAAGATGCTCCGAAGGCTGGAGCCCCTCTGCCATGGGGACAGGCTGAGAGAGTTGGGGTGTTCAGCCTGGAGAAAGGAAGGCTCCAGAGAGACCTTATAGCACCTTCCAGTACCTGAAGGGGGCCTACAAGGAAGATGGGGAGGACTTTTTACAGGGGACTTTAGTGACAGGACAAGGGGTAATGGGTTTAAATTGAAAGCAGGGAGATTTAGATTAGAAGATCAGGAAGAATTTTTTCCCGGAGAGGGTGGGGAGGCACTGGGACAGGTTGCCCAGAGAAGCTGTGGATGCCCCATCCCTGGAAGTGTCCAAGGCCAGGCTGGATGAGGCTTGGAGCAACCTGGTCTAGTGGAGGGTGTCCCTGCCCGTGGCAGGGGGGTTGGAACTGTATGATCTTTAAGGTCCCTTCCAACCCAAACCATTCTGTGATTCTGTGAAATAAGATGACTTCCCACCCAGGCTGTAAATGCACAGCTGTCTTCTCCATCTCCTTTAGGCAAGTTGTTCTATTACATGCACTTCAGGTTTATCGGGGTTCCTTATAGACATGGTGCCTCCACTAGTGATTTGCCACATCTGCACAGTGAGACGGTAACAATTCAGTTAGCTAGGCTGTTCCCCCGCCCCCCCACCCCATTCTCCCTCTGCCACTTTTCCAGAGGGTGAAAAGTCCCTCTCTGATAGTGTTTACTGTCATCCCTGAATAGCACTGAATCAAACATCATATTCCAGTGAGCAATTACTCATGCTTTGTCTTTTGGATGATTCAGATGTATGCAAGACATAGTGGGAGAGAATCTTCCCCTGTAAATCTCAAGAGAAACAGTGTTTGATCGGAAGACCAATAGTGACCCATAGGAGCCAAACATCAGGTCTTTTGTTGTAGTCCTCCTTGATCCATGTTGGTTTGGAACCACAGCTGTCCTGGGTACTAAATGCACAGTTCTGCATCTCATGATTTTGGAATCTATAGAGAGCTCTTGATTGTTTGAACATGAGGTGTTCTGCCCTTTGGCATTCTGCAGCTGGTGACTTCTTCCCCCTTCCACCTGGGGTTAGATTTCAACGTCCTCTGCAATGGAAGAACCAATTTTTTTGACAGCACCCCTCTCTCTCCTCAGATGTTCTCCTCTGGGGGATGAGTGAACCTCTTGCACTCCAAAGATCCAGTTGTGGAACCAACTCTACCTGGTAAGCAGTTACTGTGACCCTTTTAATGTGATGCTGAATGAAAGGGTAAACAGTAAGACTTTAACCACATAAACCCACTTACAGGTGACAGTGGGTATAATGACTTGGAAGCTCATTTGAAACCGATGAAATTATTTTAAGTAGCTTTCACTTCATTTTCCTGTGGGTATTCATATATACACGGTTACTGTGGTGGCCGTCGACCCTGGGAGAAGTACAGTTTTGCTGTTACAGCTTTCCCTTCTGTGGTATAACGAGGATCTCAACAGCAATAATGACCCTGGTCACAAAATGTAACGTGGACACCTCTAACCTATTTTTGTTGTACCACTAACTTCCATGGATCTTTTTAATTAATTTTAAAAAAATCCTCTCTAAATACATACATTATCCTATATTTTATATAGGATCCTGTATTGTATAGTATGTTTATTACCCTCTAAAAGCTCTCACAATTTTATTGTTCATCTCTAATATAACTTGCTGTCTCTTTTTGCCAACCTTGATATTTCTATGCTTTTCATCCCTTTTCTTGGTAGTCTTTATACTCCTTCCACACAAGCAAAATCCATTGCTTTTTCTTCCTTTCTTACATGCTAGTTCTTTCTTCAAGTTGCTATCTTTTTGCAGCATAGTAAAGAATAATCAAACCACCAAACTTTGTACTTTTTTGAAGCAGGGATGTTTGAACATTTGAAAACCCATAAAAGAAAGGCAGATCAGTAGTTCTGGCATTCTTCAAAATTGCATTTTCATTTGAAAGGAATAGAGAAACTATGGGTGGGCAAACTGAAAGTTGCAGTGTCTATTTAAGAATAATGAGGCTGTGAATGGAGGCAAGAAGTGTATCGGTAATGATTAAATGTGGTGAAGGCAGACGTGTCCATTTAAAGGAAAAATTGTGCTTTAAGTATAGTCTTACATTTGATAGTCACACCACAGTTCACAGGCGTCCGGGGGATTCTCAGGAACCCCAGAGGTCTGAGCATCTGCTCTCTGGACATGAAGTTCCAGTAGGCACAAACCTGGGCTGCACTGAACCTGAATATGCCAGCTGAAGTTTGGAATTCAAGGTTTTGTCCTGCAATCCACTTACTGCTTCTTGTTAAGTGCTTCCATTATTTTTCCACTAGAAGCAAGTGATGTTAATAGAGTGCCTGGTGGCATCCCTGGAAGAGTTTTCAGTAGATGGTAAACTGAAATCCATGCACGGAGTACTGACTATACAGAGAATTAAAATGGGCTTCATGGGAAGCTCACAAAAGATTTTAAGTGAGTATATTCGTCAGTTATGCATTACAGATTTTGCTTAAGCCTTGTTCTTTCTCAGGGCTCTGTAGTATGTACAATGTGATTGTTTTTCCTGGAGTCTTAGGAAAGCTATCACGTATGCTTAATACTATAGCTGTTATGGGCTGCATTCTTCATTCTAATTGGTGAAGCGTGTGCAGGCTTAACAGCAGATAATTGTTTTCAACACAATGCATTCCTGACTCCGCAAGCCCCTTCTGCCCGGCCACAGTGCCTTTCTTCTTCAAGAATCATTAGCAGAAATAGTCTGGGGGATTTATAATAGCAATAGCACCTCCCAACCCAAACCTTTATGGCTGTTAATAGCTGTAACTTCTCCTTACAAAGTGTTTCTCTCCCCAGGCACCCTTTTGCCCCAGGGCAATTAGTTAACAAAGTAGTCGTTAACTACTGATAATGATCGATTTGTCAGGGATTATTGTGCAGTGATGCCATATACTGTTGTAATTAGATAAACCCACCTTAATTGTAGACAGTGTTGAAGGCCCTTTCTTGGAGGACCGAGCAGGCTGCCATAAGCCAAACTGAGCAGCAGTTTTGCAACAGCAGAGTAAAAGATGGATATAAATTAAAAAAAATTGTCATAATCATATTTTCAGAATATTCAAGGTTTCACAGGTTTATAATTTTCAGAGATAGTGGCCCATAGGGAAAATAAATCATTGCAGTCAGTTTTTCAAGCAAGCAGGGGTCCTTTCTGGTGTTTTCTGATACTCTTTCCTAGAATAACCCAAAAGAAGAAACTTCCACGCACAGAGAGATGTATAAATGCATAAACCTCAAAACTCTGGCCATATTTGGGTCTAAAAGACTTCACTGTACGTGCTCATGAAAAAGATCAGATTTTTTTTTTTTTTGCCAGTTTATGATGCATCACCAAAGAGACGCATAATATCTTCAGAGAGATGTGTATAGTTGTTGCTGCTTAGGAACTGAAATTGTTGTATCCATATCAATTTTTACTTTCACAGACAGAAAGCCACTTTACAGTAAATTAGCTACAATAATTTCCATTCTCAACAAAATGGATTACACTGGGCCACGTACTGCATTCATGTAACGATCTGGGCAGTTTGAATCAACAAAGAGGTTCAGGTCTGCTTGCACCTGCTTTTGAAACAAGCTTTGTACTCAGAGCAGTTTATTCTTTTTCTGCAGAACTGTGCACTTCAAAGCAAAAAAGGTCAAGTATCTCACTGTGACACACGTTAGGTGATTTAAGGGAAACAGCAATTGAGGGCAGGGGTGGGGGAAAATGCAGAGGCTGCTGGGAATCCAATAGAGACTTCAGTACCATTTTGTGTTTTATGGGGATGTTCTTCAAGTACAGGATGATGACTGTTAATAAAACAAACCAAACAAAAAAAGGAAAAAAAAAAAAACCAAAACCAAACACCCCCCCCTCCCCCCCCCAAACAAACCAAACCCCAAAACATGGGTAAACAAAAGTAGGAAAGAAGTATGACTTCCCAGAGAAGCTTTCACAAAATTGTTTATTACTTGGTCTTACCAGAAGGTTGTTAAGGAGTTAAAATCATCACATACCCAGTCATGACAATTATCTTCCCTGATGTTCTGGGATTTAGATCTGTGTGTACAGCCAGCTATCACACTGACATTTACTTCCCAGGCCTACAGAATTCATATCTATTAACATGTAAAATCAATTGTCTGCCTTATGTGATTTATTCCTTTGAATCTTGTGCATCTTCTATGGAGAGATTGCAGTACCTCTCTGGCTTGTTATTCTCCCTCTGCAATTTATCATGGGCAGTTTGAAGAATTTTTCTAATAAAACCCCCAAAACCTTTGTAACGACAGTAAAATCATACAGGTGTCAAGTTAATGAGGTAATACATGTAAGGAAGATTTATTTTTCCTACTCTTCCTTTATGTTGTATTTAGTGTGTTTTAAAGTTGACCCTTAGTGACGAACTATTGCCTTAGCTAATTTTAATATTAAATCTATTCTTCCAATTAATAAAAAAGCCTTTGATTTATAAATTTGACTTGTTTCTATCAAAACAGTAGTTGTTACAATGCTACTTGTTAGACGAATGCTTTCAAACCAATAAGCTGACCAATATGGTTGTTTTCTAGACTACATTGAAAGGAACCAGTTTTTTTTACTGTGCCCTGATCATGGCATATGTATTAAGCTGTAAGTATCTGTGAGTAGTAGGCATGGTTGATTTTGTAATGGTGAAAGCCTTTTTAATAATGCTATTTCTTTTTAATGCAATTGGATCTCTATTTCCTAGAAAGTTAGCTCTAGCAATGTATGCAGAATTTAGAGATGGGACCAAACGTTTTAAAGAGTATGAAGAGTATGGGCTCTGAGTCTGGAAGGCTTGGAAATTGTTTGGTACAGTTGTAAAAACAAAACCAAACAAACAAGCCCTCCCCCCAAAACTCGAAACAAACAAGAGAAACAAACAACAACTTGCAGACACAGAAAAAACTTTATAGGGCAGTACAGACTGAAGCCCTAGTTTCCTTCTTTTCAAAGGCAAGTAAATCAGGAATGATAGGAGACATCATGAAGTAGGGTAGAACTCAGCCCAGACACTGGAGGAGCTAGATAGCCGTATTTCAATAATGATTTTCTTGTGTTTTGCGACATCTTTGGTGTATCTTTAATTTTAAGGCAGTGTCTGTCCTCTTCCTGCATTGTGGCTTTTGAAGTTTCATACTAGCAGAAAAATTAAGTATGGAACGTGTCGCTCCAATGTTCTTCATTCATTCCACCAAACTGAGTGTTGTATTTTAGTATTTACTTAGCAATAATACAAGTTTTTGAGCTTTCTAACTTGGAGTAAATTTTATAGTATTTGTAGGTATTTAAGTCTGAAATAATTTATTGAAACATCTGAGTGCACACGTTAAAACAAAAAGGAAAAACCCACAATAGATGGAAATCAAATGTATTTTCTACAAACCCTCATAGTTAGTAATTAAGTGACATATTTCTGAGAATTGAAACATCTTGTTATGGAAATTATCACTTAAATCGCTGGTTTTCCTGAATTCAGAACACTTATGTAACACAGGAGTAGCAATAAATGCTACCTTTCTTTAATAATTTAGGGTAATTATTTCCTTTGTCTGTAGCACTGCACTATTTTATACCATCATTTCTTCAGGCAGTTATCACAGTTTCTGTATGAATACAAAAATGAAAAAATGATCTTTGTCCTTCAAAGTAAAACCGTATTAAATAAGGTCTATTTGTTGTTCAGGTGGCAGTATCTTTTCAGAATGAGCAGATGTTGTTTGAACAGAGTGGTTCTACGATGGTGATGGTAAGAGGTAAAAAGTGCTGAATAAAAATCACAAAGTTCTCAATCAATTTAAATGAGAGAAAAGGAAAACAAATCACACTAGAGTTCTATTTGTTAAAAGAAATTCAACAAAATGTTATAGGAACTTGTGCTGTGAAAGGGAAATATGCCCGTCTTTCACTGCCAGTTAGATTTCCGACTGAGTCATCAGTTAGCAGGTTCTCTTTCAGATTAATACGTGGAGAGAACAGGTTAACATGTATTGAAATTCTTACACTGTGTTGTAGAATTTATTAAGTGGTTACTGCAACTGTGAATTTTATTGAAAAAGAAAAATATCAGAGGATTCTTTTTTATACAGAATTATAGCATTCAGTTAGTTTTTGTTTCTCATATATTGCTTGGTTCCAAGTGCACTATAAAAATTTCTGTCTTCTGAAGTGATTCTGCAGTAACTCAGCATGTGGCACTCTCATCACTTCCCATGGAAATGTGTTCTGGGAATGGAAACCATGGCCTTAGAAAAACACAAACAGGAAAATGACTGCCCCCTGGTTAAGTGGGGAGGGTTGAGCTTTAATGTGCTTACATGAAGTTCTTCTTGGGCTCCATTCCGTTTCAGTACTAATCTGTCAGAAAATTGGCAGCTTTAGACCGTTTTCAGCAGTATTTGCCATCAAGTAAAGTATGAGGTTGAGGGGATATTTTATTATAAGTAGGAAATTAATTTAACATAACATTTTAGTTGAGTTGTGCCCTTGATAAACTCATGCGAGAACTCTTGCAGGCCGTTTTAGAGTTTCAGCAGCACGCTGCTGAAAGAGATACGGGGTTACTTGCGTTACCTTGTGAAACCTAAGATGGGAAAAGCTATCATGTTAACATTTTAACAAGATAAACCCCCAAGTGCTCCCCACTAGTTTATTGGGATTCTTGTATATGTTAATGCTCGTGTGGGGAATCAGGATGATGAGTCTCTGTCCAGTAGCTGAGTCCCCTTTGCAGGTGGCTCGGTGACAGCATCTTTGCCTGGCTGGGGTGAGGTTCCCTCTTTGATTGCTGAGTTCTTACAATGCTGGTGGCTGGGGGAGAGGGAGGGGTTGCACGTGGCGCAGCTCTGACACCTAACTACGCTGCAGTTACAAGGCACGCGTGAATTTCCTCCTCATCTCAAAACTAACTTGAATTCAATGGATCCTGCATTAAATGCTACTTTCAAAGCTGAAGGTCAGAAAGTGAGATGAGGGCAGATTGTACGGAGCCAAGGAGAGTGTTGCTGTAGAGAAAACCTTAAGGCAATGCTAACTTTTAGGTATAAACCATAAATTCTTTATAGATCCCTGTCTTTGTCAGAATGTTTTCCATCATAGAGTATTGTCTTTGTGTACTGCCAATGCCTGTGTTATTGATTTCTGTCAGTGTGAACTGGATTCCCAGCAAGCCCTTCTGTCCTTGTCTTTGGCACCCTTTGGTAAAGTCACTCTGGATTGCTTGTTTTGTTTTAAAAGCCATGTAGTATGATTTTACGTGTTGACGTCCTCATTGTAAAATAACTTTCCCTTCTTTTTTTGCTCTGATATTAACTTGAAAAATTGGTAGTTGTAAGGGAAAAAAAAAGTAAACACAAATTGAACTGATATGCCAGAGTATCTTAAAGCAGAGTTTGGCCTGGTGCTTTGTTCCATGCTGCTGGCTCATGAACTTATTTCAAGGCGCAGATAGGAAGAAGGAACATAGTGCGCACCTGCTGCAGAAGTGATTTCTCTGTATGCCTGACCAGTGTCAGTTTACGTTTAGAAGTGGCCAAGAAAACAGTGTAAAAAAAAAAAAAAAGTCATTTGATTACAGGTTTGTTTTGAATCATTACAGTTTCATTACATTTAACAAATGCAGAAGGCTTAGGTGCTGATGCTCTGGGTCAGGTTTGAGGGTATGTTTTAAGCAGCACTTTCCTCTTGCTTGTTAAATGATTGTGGAAACTTGCTCATGTTGGCAGGCAATTTTAGGTCAGTTTTAGTGTAATAAAGAGCAGATTTCAGGGGTCATGGCAGACCCTGGTTTCAGGTAGAGTTTTTTGTGGGTTTTTTTATTATTTATTTTACTGGGGTTTGTGTGTGTATTTTGGCATATATGCCATATACAGTGGTCTTGCCTGTTTCTGGATGCAGCACCCTGTAGTCTGTATTGCCATACATTCTGAGGCATGACTTCTATGACATCTGGCTGGGTGTAAATCTGGTATTATAACCTCTGGCCATAATTTCCAGCCTGACTATCAGTGTAGTTCTGAGCATTGATTTGTCATCACTTAACTCAGCTTTTGTAAAGACAAGAGGAACTTTGAAAGCTGTGCATGCATACCTCACTGTCTTTTGATATTTTGCTAGGCAGTGCCCATGGTCTTTACTCAGCAGTTAGATGTGCCATGTCATCTGTTCAGAGAACATTTGTGGCCATATAGCAGCTGAGCTCTTCTTCCTTAGAAGCTCTCCTGCCCCTTTTGCCCTCTGTGGTACAGAACAGCTGATGGTAATCACTATAAACATTAATTATGAACTGACTGGCAAGGGCATAATCAAAAAAGAGATGAACAATGATCCACCATCTAGATTTTTAAACCTACTGACAAAACTACCATTAATTAATAGGAGAGAAATATAATAGGGGACTTCAGTGTCAAGGGCTCTGTTAAATTCTATGCACATAGTCAGTGTTAAAATGCAATAGCTGGAAGACATGCAGACAAAAAAATTCAGTAATCATTATGAGATAAACAAAAGTCTGCACTGAATTAATGTTTCAATAAAATGCCAAAGTAACATATGTCTCAACCTGGCTAGAGTCCTAAAGTGGAAGTAAGAGACTTTAATTACGTGATTGATGAGTACTTCAGGAGAGAGCTCAGAATCCACAATGACTGCAAGGTCACAAGTGCTGTCTGGTAAAGGGGAAGGGGAACTGCAGTAGGAGTGAAATAAGAACCGACTACAGGTGACAGAGAGGCCATCTGTACTGGAGCAGCAGTCAACAGCACACAGAAGCTCTGTTCTAACTGGTGTTATCACCTTGTAAGAAAATTTAAGAGCTTCGTGCTTGGCTGTCTCACAAAAAATTATGCAAACTATCCAGCTGCTTCACGCAGCGTTCAGGGACTATAAAAGTTTGGGGTTTTTTGCTAGTAAACCACATAGGGAAACAACAGAAAAGAACTTGTTCTAAAAAAGTAAAAACCCTACATTGTTGATTAGTGGCTGTTGCTGACACTGAATTTTCCAAGGTAGTTTGTAATAATTAGAAATATATAATGTTAAGCATTGTACCTTAGGTATTCAGAGCTGCACATTTCTGTTTAGGTGTCCCTATCACTTACTCTGAGGTTCTGATCCTACACAGGAAACTCTACGAGAAAATTAATACAGCCAAATCCCGGCAATGTTCTCCTTAAGTGCATGTGACCTAGAATTTCATCTGTGATTGTCTGTAAGAATTGGGTTCAGTTATCATCATCGCCATCTTTCTTCTTTTAGCTGTGGCGCTGTAGCCTCTCACATAGGCAGAGAATTTTTTTCTGTAAACTCTTTAATTGATTGCAAGTTTATTTTAAATTTTGCTTTCTGTTTCCAGTATGGTATTGATAGCAAAGGCTTTCTTTTTGTGCTTCTTAATTTTTCATATCTCAGACTTTCTGTGGCTATAAACTACGTAAGCCCTTTCTAGATACTGCTATCCCATTCAGCTTTCTTCTATGGTAGCCTCTATGGCACTACTTGACATGGAAAGAAGAAAATACTATACTTTTCCAAATATTTTTCTTCTGTATCTTCTGGCAGGTCATTGAACATTTGCTGTTAGGAAAAAATTAAATGTCTGAGGTGAATTTACAGAATCTAGGTTAAATAATGATTACTTGTCCCAGTTTAAATTGTGTCCCAGATTTGAACATTATGTTATATAGTCAAATCATATAAATTAATGGAAAATCTGTTTCACAGCTGATTTTTAGTTTCCCCTGAGATGATACCCTATTAAATTATTTTGATCTTCTATAGTTTCATGTATTTCCAATTTGTTTTTAGAGTTTTCTATTTCCAGTGTCTATGGGCAAAAAACCAGGTAGAAATGTTAATTTGCTTAGGGAAGATATAGTTTTTCTGAATAATTTTGAGTAATTTGAAATATTTAAATGTTCATGGCAGTATAATATAGCTTATTAAGTAGCACTGGGAAACTGGAAAGGTTGCTTTCTGGGTCACCTTTTCGAAAACGCCTACATGCAAAAGTAACTTGTGTTTTCCATAATTTTCTTCACCGTTATTCTCAAACAAAGGCGGAGATAAAAATGGGCCAAGGAGCCAAGCTGCCTTCTCACCATTCAGTATAATTCATGTAGCTCAGGTAGGGGAAGCATTGTCAGTGCCTATTTTACAATAGCGATTTGGAGGACTCTCATAAGCTTACATAAATAATGTATTGGCAAATAAAAGCACCCCTGCTCTGGAAAACATGACATCAGTTTTAGACTTTTTCTGTATGTCAAGTATAATGTGGTTTTTTAGGATAAACCTTAGCTAAGATTTTTATTTTAATGAGGCAGGTTGATAGAAATTTCCCCGAAAGATATTTAAGGTTAAGGTCATAAAGGTACCCAGTATTACTGTGTTGTTGAACCAGTTTGTAATGTACTACATCACATTTAGATACACCAAAAGCAATAATATTTTAAGTAACTGGGAATGCGAACAAAAGGAAGAAATTAGGTGGTGAAAAGAAGCAGAAGAGTCCTGTGAGACTTCTTGTTTGTGTTCTGAACAAGCAGCAAGGGAAAGAGATCTGAAAGTTTCTCTGAACCTCAAAAGCGGCTGAGACCAGAGGTGGCTCTCGAAGAGTCGAGCCTTTGGGTGCCGTGTGGTTCCCCAAACAAGCAGAATGACAGTACTCTCTCGGCACCCAGTCTTGGATTAGTCACTGTACACTCTGTGGCCAGTATGCAGGTGGCATACGTCTTCCTATTTTCCCCAGAGCTCTAGGTGTTCAGTAAGCACAGGCTCGCAAGCATTTTAGCAGAGATACATTGCAATGTGTTTGATGTACGAGTGACAGTAATAGGAGAGTTGTATCATACAGTGGTCTGATGTCATAATGAAGTTATGTAATTACATTTGTGCATTTTGAGCAACAGTCAAATAGTCCTTTAAATAAGCTTTCTGTGTAGAAGAGCTGCACCAGTCATTGCAGTGTTTTGGAAGGACCTAATATGTTTGGAGTACTGTAACTATAACAGAAAAATAGTTTGAGTGCTGTGAAGAAAACAAATGCCTTTTCCAAAACCTTTATAATTATAGATTTTCTGCAGTAAATAAAACGTATATGGTCTTGTAGCTGATTATCTTGTTATTTGGAAAAATACTTAATTTAAAGATGAAATTTAATCTCAAATGTGACTGACGTGCAAACCTGATATACAGCTGAACTGTGAAACCCTCAGTATGTTTGCTGAGCAGGGGGATGCAACGTGTAAAATTGGTATTTCTGTTACCTTGGGTCCCCCTGAAAGTACTATCTCAGATTCATTTTGCGGCAGACAGCCTAGTGCGAGTTAATCGGCACTGAAAGCACTGAAAATCATGCCACTATATGGTCATTAAATAAAAGGCAAGATGGTAGAATCAAAGGAAGGCATTGAGGTGACAGTGACCTACTTAGCTAAATCAGAGGAATGGACGCAGAAAAACTGCTGTAAGATCCACCGTTGCAGGAGCTAACCTTGAAAGTGCTGAAAATAACAGACCTTGTAGGACTCTTAATCTTGAGTTTGTGACATTAGGAGAGTAGAAATTAAAAAGCTATGAATCACTATTAGAACAAGCTTATACATCCTTTAATCATGATATATTTAAAATGTGCAATGTCTTCAGCACTCTGCATGTGAAAAACAACCCTGTGCACTGTTAAGCTGATTTAATAAACAGCAACCACTTCAACAAGTTGGAGCACTCCTTTCAAAAAATGTGGAGTCTGCTTGAGTAGAAAGATAATATGGAGTCAAAATACGTTGTGCTGTTGTGTTGGGGTTTTTTCCATTGGTTCTTGGGGAGGACCTTTTCAGATGCATTCACTGAAAACGGATGCATTCGTTACAGCATAATTACCCTGTTGTTGATTCTCACTATCTAAGGAATATTCTAAATTGTCAGTTAAGACATGATTTTTTATGTATCTACTTATTCAGAATAATATTGTGTCTAAACTAAGCTACGGGTTGTAAGCTGGTGCAGTTTCACTGATATGAAGGGAACGTGGTCAATTAACACAAAGTGCAGCTTTGGTCTGGTGTCTGTGACCTGCTTCCAAAACGGTTACAAGTGTGGATTTTTTTGTCTTTAGTTTTCACATACCTTAGTTGCTGGTTTTATGTTGGTTGAAGGTATGATGGAGGAAAGAGGAAATCAGAGGAAAGGAGAAACCACTGTTTTTGGCTTAATAAGTAACTCACTGCACGTACTTCCTTTTGTCTCTTTTCTTTGTGGTAAATAACAACAAAATTCTAAATGCCAAAAAAAAAAAAAAAAATTGGAATTAGTGGCAGAGTTGAGCTCTCGATGATGAAACTGCCTTATGGTTTGTACCTTAAAGATGCACTTTCTCAGGGAGTTTCTTGGACCAATAGAGGAAGAAGTGCATCACAGTTGCCTCATTGTCTTCCTCCCAGCTAAATAGCTCCCTCAGAAGGAATGAGCTGTCACACTGAAGAGGCATTTAAATTTTTGAAGCACTGATAGGCACAGACGTGAGAAATTAAGAGTACCCGGTACACATGGATGATCCCGTCTAGTGCTGCAGCTAACGGTACTGTACTGCGTAGCAATAATTAATAGTGAACTTGCAGGGATTGCATCATGCCAGTTGTAGTGAGGGTGACTGAAACATTGGTGTGAGCTCTTATAGCTCACAACTGACTGCTGTTATTTGTCTATTTGCGTTGTCTCGATTCTCCATATATAATACAGTGTGGGTTGGGTGAGAGTTGACTGTAGCCGAAAGTCATCTTAATTTTTTAAGTTCACAAATGGGTGAATATCTCTCCTTTTATTGTATTTACAAAGAAGCGATACTGTTATTTATAAGGAATACTTCTGGAGTTTTAGATGGCACAGGAAAGTTTTCATAAATGACTAATAATACCTGTTGGTCTAAAGGGTAGTCATTATGAGTAGGAATTGAGTTATTCTTTGCAGTAAAATTATCCAAGGGAAAATTGCAATATTGAAGCTGTTGCTTGGAGTTATTTGCCTTTCCACTGATTCAGTTTCATTACAATCATCCAGTGATGCCAAACTTAAAATTTCTTTAGTCATTTGTTTTCACTAATAGCAATCTTGGCTGATGATGTTTATGTTATATTGTTCTGGGGACATGATCCTCAACTCTTTTGCAAGTTTCTTTATCACGTTTTTCCACAAACTCTTTTTTCTTTCTTCTAAGCCACCTGGTATTTATTCTAGCAAAATACTACATCCTACTACAGCAGCCTCATTTCAGTCTTGCTTTTAGCACTCTGCACTCAGTGTGTAAAGCCTGTGGAACACTGGACCGCACTGGTATTTAGTACACTTCAGTTGCCAACTGTTACATCAATTGTAATCTTTGCTGCTTTATATTCCTCCCTGAATCTGTCCTCCCTCTATGTCTCATCTGCATGTTCCTTTTTATTGTATATTTCAATTTAAAACTCTTTGCAACAGAATCATCATTTTATCAGAAAACTTTACAATGCTGTTTGCAACACATTAATTGTACAGATTTTTTAGAATCAATTAGGTTCTTAATTTTCATTTTACCTTTTAGGCAGCTGTTAACAATCACAAATCAATCTGGGAAAGTCAGGAATAAACTCAGGATATATCTGATTCTGAATGGGTACCTGCAAAATATGTCTGTGTTTCATCACCACTAGCCAATGGCCATCTTTCTGGATGCTAAAAAAAAGAGAACATGCAAATATATTAGTTGATATGCCACCTCTTTGTGGAAGTGAATGTTCAGGCCAATTTTGGAGATTGTACCGCCAACATGTTTTCCTTTGAAGCATTCTTCCAGGGATGTATCCAGTATAATAAACATTTCAGCAGTTATTTCAGATGTTCTCAGGCCCAAAGTGCTACCTCATGCATTTGGACTGTAAAGGAGCCTGTAATAATTATGCCAGCATGGCACTCTATACATTAGGCTATATGTGTTTACCATTTTGATATTCACAAATGCAAGCTGACAAGTAGGACTATTTTTCTTAAGAGGAATCTAGGTGTGATCTTACTTAGGCTGTAGCAAGTCAATATGCTTAAGCAGCTCTCATTGCTCCTGACCTTGTGGTGTATTTGGAAATAATACTCTGAGCACAGGACTAGCAGATGAATTGTGCCGTGAAATGCAAGAAGGGATAATGTGAAAAGAAGCTTAGCATGGACACTTGATTGAAAGCTTGGTTTCAACACATGGGACCCCAACTGGCTGGTGAGCTCAGGAACAGCTTGGAGAGGCTGGGGACTCTTCTTAGATATCAACAGAACAAAATGTCCTCTGAACAAAACGTGGAACAAACTGCTTCAGTTGGAAGTTGGCTCTACTTTGAGCAGGAAGGGGGACTAGAAACCTCAAGATGTTCCCTCCCACCTCAGTTACTCTTGAGTGATTCCAACGTTAGTTCCCTGGAGCAGTTGCATAGTTGAAGGTGCTGTAGCATTCCAGTACGGCTACTTGTGCAGACCTGATCACATCTGACAAAGAAAGCTGTCCTTCCACTTAATCCAATCCTGAAGAGCTGTTCTTTTTTAAGGTAACTTGTTTACCAAGTTTTCTCTTCCTTCTCAGCTGTTCCAATGCATTTAAGGAAAATCAAATCTCTTCAGTCAATTTTAATTCCATAATGTATTTAGAATAAGTACTATAAAATTCAATTGCTTCGATAACAATGTTTGTTTTGTTAGATCTTCAAGTAATTTGGCCTTTTGTTCTTCTAATTTTTTTTTTTTTTTTTTTTTTGGTAGAAGGTGGCTTTAGGAAACATTTGTTTCATTGTATTATTTAGAGAATGATAGCATTTTGTTGTATTGCATATTTTGTGCACTGTTTAAATAATGAATTATAAATCAACATAGTTACATGGGACATGATTGCAGAAATTTCTGTATCAAGTTGGAAACTTTGTCACCTGTTCTACAAGGACAGCCTTTACCGATTGTGGATGTTTTTCTGTTTCACCAAACCTTTCCAGAAGTATTCCAATTATCTTACTTCCCAGAGCATTAAGCTATATGAGCAAATAGTCCTTGTACTGTAGAATGGTTGAAGAGTAGAAGAGTGTTTTAACAGTGTCATGGTTTAACCCTGGCCAGCAACTAAGCCCCACACAGCCACTTGCTCACTCCCCTCCCCAGCCATATGGGGGAAATTACCAGAAGAGTAACAGTGAGACAACTATTGGGCTGAGATAAAGACAGTTTAGTAGGTAAAGGAAAAGCTGCGCACACCAGCAAAGCCAAACAAGGAATTCATTCCCCACTCCCCATGGGCAGACAGCTGTTCAGCCATCCCCAGGAAAGCAGGGCTCCATCACATCTAACGGTTACTTGGGAAGACAAACACCATTATTCCAAAAGTCCCCCCTTCCTCCTTCTTCCCTCAGCTTTACACCCTGAGCATGGCACCATACGGCATGGAATATCCCTTTGATCTGTTGGGGTCAGCTGTCCCGGCTGTGTCCCTTCCCAGCTTCTTGTGCACCCCCAGCCCACTCGCTGGTGGAGGGGGGTGAGAGACAGCAAAGGCCTTGACTCTGTGTAAGCGCTGCTCAGCAGGAACGAAAACATCCCTGTGTAATCAACACTGCTTTCAGCACAAATCCAAAGTTTAGCCCCAGACTAGCTACTGTGAAGAAAATTAACTCTATCTCAGCCAAAATCAACACAGTGAGTTAATTGCGTTTCTAAGCCACTGCTTTTTAAATGTTTAAGGGAATAAAATACATGAGAAATTCTGGGCAGAAAAATTTGTGTTTCAAAATACATAGAAAACGGTATAAAAAGCGCACTGTGTTTAGAACACAATAGTTTTTATGGAACTGAGCCAGTATTAATACTAAATAGCACGTCTCATATTTGGTAACTTTGTAAAGCATTTTTTTTTTCTTCAGCAGTATCAGAACATGTTTATTATTTAGATTTGGCCAAAATTATCTGTCATATGATAAGCAGATGATTATGCAATATCTGTTAACGTCCTACCCTAAGACAGTTATAGCAGATGGTCGAATGGATTTCACATGGCATTTGTTTAAATGCAACTGCATCTATTTTTTCCTGTAATTATTAACGCCATTTTACTTATAAGGATTTGATCTGCTTTCAATTAACCAATTCTAAACTATTTTTGCCAAATTTTGTGTGGAGAGGACAGTATTTCAACCTTTTTTTTTTTTTCTTTTTTTTTTCTTTTTTTTTCCCAGGGCAAATATTTTGCCTTAACAGTCAGAGTTGTGTTATCGGCACACTGAAAATTTTCTGTAAGAATAACAAATACTTTATCCAGTGCTGACTATACAGATCTAGAAATAAAACAGGGCTTGTGAGCATATATATATGCATATATACACAGGTATTTGTGTGTAGCTAAAAATTTTAGTAATTCCTTTGCTGGACCTATAAATCCTCTTGAATTCCAGTTCATGGACATCAATTTTCTCAAGTGTGTTACTCTTACACAATTTTACGTAAGACTATGTTTTAAGTAATGTAACACAGTTGCAGAACCCAAACAGCAAAAGGTGTTAATCTTCAGTGAAGATCTTCCTTGATTGCTTCAGCACCTCAGCTTCTGTTTATTTTTCTCCTAAACTAATCATCTCTCACTCTTGAGTGAAACTTTTCCACTCCTATTGTCTAAACCAGCTGCTCTTTTCTCCTCCTCTGCTCTTGTGCCCAAGTAATGATCCACCTTATCAGCCTTCCCAGCTGGCTTGTTCTATTTTTGCCCAATTGCCTTATGCAAGACCAATCCTATTTTTCTTGTGTTTTGGAAATGGGGTTCTATACATACAGTGGAGTATTACGTTATTCTTCCTAGTCCCTTGGTCTTTAAATTTTTGCTCAATATAATTTCTCTGGTATGCTTCATTAGAATGTTTTTGTGTTCAAGCTGCTTTTTCTGCTGTGCCCTTCTGTAGACATGTTGGTAAAACGTTAGATGATGTACACTGTATTCAAACCTAAGTGGTAACATTAGTGAACGTGACGTGTAGATAAAACTCTACCATGGATAGTAAAGTCAGTCATGGGGCGCTTAACGTGCATAGCACTTCAGGTTTTAAGGTTGATTTCTGTGAAACATACTGCGATTTGCCTTGGCTATCACAGTTTGCACCTTCTTATTTTTCAGTGGGCATAAAAAGTAATAATATGGTACTGTTACTAGCTTCAGAGTAAAGCACCGTTAGCACTCACTTTTTCTTTTAAATATGAATACTGTATTGATTTTGCAGCGGGAAGATACGCGGGTCAGAAATGCAGTAAACAATGAGCGATCAACAACAAAGCGTTGGCTCAAGATACAAGAGAGAATTACAGAGTTCCAGTCAGAAAAAATAGAAGGAAGGAAATCAAAGGAGACAGTAGTAACAGCAAGCAAGAACAAACATAAGTAAAATAATATTGAAAGGACATTCAGATACTGAGAGGATTTTTACTGTGTTCGCTGTTGCTATGGGGCATCATCCTTTGTATTTCAATACCAGGTTCTTTGAGAACAAGAACTGGAATGCTTGGCTGGCATGTTAGGTTGCTTCCAACAAAAGTAATACATCACTCTGTTTGCTTGCACCTCTTTTTAAGACCCATAAGAAGACAGCATTTATAGTTTAACAGCCACACTCTGTACACAATGAACTAACACCCTTTGTTAAATAACCCTTTATTAAATATTAATCGCTAATAGTCTAGTTATACATCTCCTGTAGCAGCCAAGGGAGAAAAGTGTTTCAGTTGTCAGAGAGACATGAAGTGCAAACCAGCCTGCTTGTGTAGCACTAGGTCATCCAGTATGAAATTAACCATCACTTGCAATGAATTGTGCCTCAGAATCTACTGTCTAGAAGTACTAAAATCATATTAAAACATAATCAAAGTGACAGAAAAATACCATTTTCAGCTATGTTCTCCTTGTGAAAAGGACTTTTGAAAGATTTTTTTTTGTCTAGAATTTAATCCTGGATAATAGTAACAAAAACACTTTGGAAAAAAAAGGTATGAGAACATCTCTGATTCATGGGTAAGCACAATTTTTTGATGCCTTATCTATCTGAACATAGATATTTGTATGATTGTATTTGTTACTTTAAGAAGCAAAAGTCATACTGTCATGAGCTTTTAGTTATAGAGTGTATCGTCTCTTTCTTGTTTTGTGGGAGAGTAAGACTGTTCAAGTTGTCCAAGGGTCCAGGCTCCTGAGGCACATGTAAAGATTGAGAGTTTTCATGGGTTTCCTAAATGCTGAGGCAATTCTGTGCCTGGTTTTACAAGCCCTTCTGGTAATAGGTAATAGGTTGCATTGTGGTTACACCTAAATGAAACAAGTCCTCCGCACCCCCGTAAGAAGCATGCAGTAGCCCACATACTGTGGCTATTTATAAGAGGTGTTTACGAACTAGAACAGCACGTGCTTACCCTGGTACCACAGAAGGTATGAAAGTAAGTGTATTCACTCCCACGTAAATACTTTGTGTTTTGTGCCAATGGTAAGTTGGGCTGGTGGTAATTCTTGCGTGCAAACCTACCCCTTCATTCGTAGCAAACGTGCAGAGCCACCCGCTGGCTCTCAGCGGAGTATTTTACAATGCACGTCTTTCAAAGTCATCCCTGAGTATAAAGTACAAGAAAATATATCAGAAATATATTTGCTATTTTCTCCTATGTCTTCATTTGGCAAGTTACTCTGCAGTCAGCTTGCTTTGTAGTATTACATCTTGTCTTGGAGACACACATTTTGTGGCAGTAAACCACTTTTCATCAAATGTATTTATTTCAGGCTAAGAGATAAGGGTTTTTTTTCCACTCGGCTGTGACTTGGTTCCTGTGCACTTGCCATCTGGCTTTTTAGCTTTGAATTTTGTTTTCAAAATATGTTGCAATACAGAATTTTTGCAGTGTTTTGCATATTTAAAGCCCTTTATTTTAGGGGGTTTCGGCTTCCTGATATTCTCTGTAATATTGGTGTTGTTTTTCATGACCATAACATTTCACACTTAGAAAAAATAGAGAGATTAGATAGTATGGGATATCAGTGAATACTGATAGTGCTATCATTTAATGTAACAGGATTTATACAGTAGTAATTTACATCTTCCAGAGAATGAGTTGGGATGCTGTGTGGGCAGTAGGAATGTGAGGGGAGTGTGTAGACTCTTGGCAAGTGGTGGATGCCAATTGTCAATTTGTGAATGTTGCTCCCCAGCGGCTCACAGTTGCTCTTATTTTTTAATAAAACTTCACATTCAATTTGTGTTTGTGTAAATAACGTGTTTAAAGAGACTGTACTGCTACAGATGCTGGTCATAATTAAAAATGCTCATGTGAAGTGGTAATAATGATGGAATCTTCCATCCACAAGTTGTGCTTCCTTTTATTTTTTTTTTTTCAGGTTTTAGATCAGATTTGTGGTTACAGCTTTGAAGCGTTGTATCTCCAGTGTTAGGAGTTGGTATGGTGGCAAACTGATGGGATGCCGTGGCTGGGATGGGGGTGAAGGAAAGGTAACCTATGCTCTTCAGGATGATACAAACAAGCGTTAAGGATGCTTTTTTCCATGGAATATCCTAGCTGGTGGTCATGGCTAACTGTAATAAAGGACTTACAAGTCCTTCTGATCAGACATTGAACAGGGATGGTCTAGCACTGCTAAGAGGACAGGGTCGCCACTGCACTTTTGAACCGTGTTGTTCCCAGCCTGTAAAACTGACTTTCAGTCTCACAGGGGCTGTCCTGAAGCGCGCAGAGGCAGAAGTTCAAAAGTGGGTAAGGCATTAGAAGAGCCAGAGGAAAAGGCTAACTGTAATGTTTGAATAGATTGCCAGGCATCTCTTTTCCTGTGCAGCAGAGACATTCCTTAATGTTTGCTAACCATTACTTGGATCATGTATTCCAAAAGAAAATAATGAGCTGTTTTGCAATGATGGGCTCAAATACGTGTATTTCCTAACCATTGCTCTTCCACCTTTCCTGTACACAGCTTTTCTCTCTTCTATAGCTCCTCTAATCTTTTTATTTGGAAGAACAGTAATAAACATAGGTGTTAGCCCTTTCTGTTAGTGCATAACCTCAAAGTGTAGTGTGTAACTTGAAGCTCTGCATTGATTTTAAAGAATTGATCCCGTTTGTTGTGGACATATTCCTTTTCAGTATGTTGTGGGTAATCAAAAGTGGCACAAGCCAGTTCTACCTCCAAGCACTCCTCTGTCAATTTGTTTCCTCTTGTGCTTTTTCTCATATTGGTTACTGCTTGATTAATTTTTGGTTTTCTTTTTTTGGTGTTTTTTTTTTAATTTAAGCCTAAAATATTCCCGGTAATGTTGCAGACACCTTAAGTCTTGGGAAAACCTGAGCTGTATTTTAATTTATTCAAGAACTCACACAAGTTTCATAATCCTCAATATTTTTATAATTCTGTATGTTTGCAGCTTTCCAGTATCTGGGCATTCGGAAACACTTAAGGAGCTCTGCTGAAAGTAAATTTTTAGCACGGAGCCAACAGTTCTCTAGTGGGTGGATCTGCATAGTATTGCTCTCCTGTCCCTCCAGATGAGAGAGAAAAATGCTCTGTTGCATTCTGCTTCTCTACCTTGTCCTTCTTCTGTGCTTAAGGATAGGGCACAGTTCAGAGGCTTGCCTAATTGATACATTCTCTGTGGTCTGCCTGTGATGATGCTGTTCCCGCTCGTTGTAATGGTTGCTGATTTGACGACTTCTCCTGCTGGGTGCTCTGACTGAGCTTCAAGGCTTATTACTGACTGAAGTAATCCTTCCTCAGTCCAGGGAAGGCTTTTTATTCTCTCTCTGTGCCTTCCCCCTCAGCTTCTTCCCCCCCTCCCCTTTTTCTTCTGGCTTTTTTTTTTTTCCCTTCTCTTTTTTGCTGTCTAGCTTTAACTGTGGTAGAACATGGTGCTGCAATACCTTTTATACTCACATCAGTGTTTCAACTCCCATCAAAGATCCTGTGTGCCAAAATCAGATTCTGTACTCACACAAAAAATCACCCAAATTCTCTTTTACACTGTTATGAAGAGCTCAGACTTGTGTTTTCCTTCTGGGAGAAGGGAGAGAAGTGGGAAAGGAAGGGGTGGGGGTGGGGAAGAGTGTTGCTTTTAGAAGTAGGAGAGAGTCTCTCCTGCTTTCAGCTGTGATAACATTAATTTTCTTCCTGGTAGCTGGTACAGTGCTGTGTTTTGGATTTAGGATGCGAATAGTGTTGATAACACAGTGAAGTTTTAGTTGTTGCTATGCAGGGCTTACACTAAGTCAGGGACTTCTCAGCTTCTCACACTTTACACACTGAGAATGCTGGGGGTGCACAAGAAGCTGGGAAGAGGGCACAGCCAGGACAGCTGACCCAGACTGGCCAGAGGGACGTTCCATGGCATGTGGTGCTGAGACCACTATATGAACTAGGGAAAAGCTGGCTGGGGGCTGCTGCTTGGGGACTGGCTGGGCGTTGGTTGACGGGTGGTGAGCATGGGCATTCTGCATCACTTGTATATTCTTTTCTCACCCTTATAATTATTATTATTTTATTTTATTTCAATTATTAAACTGTTCTTATCTCTACCCGCAAGTGTTTTTCACCTTTATTCTTCTGAGTCTTGCCCCCATGCCACTGGATGAAGGGGGATGGCAGCAAGTGAGCAAACGCCTGTATGGTGCTTAGTTGCCAGCCAGATTAAACCGTGACACTGTCTCTTATTTTTCTCCAGTTTAAACCTGATCTTTTTGTCTGTGCTGCCACTGCCACCTAGCTTCTGGGCCTTTTTTAGCTAGCTGCACTTGTTTTCTCTCAACTCTTTTCTGTCTAACCGCACAGTGTTTCCTAGTCTGTCAGGAAATAGAGTTAAATGGTTTACTTCTTAAAGAAACATGGACTACACTGTATTCTCCCCCTTTCCCCCGCCCCTTGCCTTTTTATTCTATTGCACCATTCATACCATTGCTTCATCCGTAAGTGTTGTTTTATGTCAGACAAGGGACAGTCATTTTTCTGAAAAACGAAGGCCCCCCTTAGTCATCAAAAAGTCCTGGTCTCGTTACTCTTTGGAAGGAAAGACTAACAAAAGCTTGGATGAGAAAGAGCTGTTCAATGACAGAAGCAAAAGATAACTTCCAGTGTATTTGTCTTGGAGTAAAAGTAATGTATGCCCTCTATTGAACATGTAACCTATTGATTACAGTGTAACTGATGTACTCTCGAATCTCTACCATGGCTTTTTCGTTTAATGGATATAAATGTCTACAGCTTTTTTCATGTTGGTTTTGAGAAATATTAAGGGGTACAGCCAGTGTAACAAAGAACTGTGTAATAGTTTTGATATCTTCTGCCTTTAAGAGCCACTTCGTCAACTTTACAGTTGTCTAAGGATACTGAGTAATTTACATTTACATTATGTAATTTCAAGATTAAATTATTCATGTTTCATCTTAAAAAAACTTCAGCAGTGGCTTTCTTCTACTGTCTGAAGAGGAATGACATAAAAAATGTGCTAGTGAATGCATTTATCAGCTAGAGAAAGGCTTCTCTCTTATTTGAGTAGCTTTTCTAAGTGTTTCAGTTTCCTTTTCCCACTTTGTTTTATATAAATTCATGAACATCAGGAATATCAATTCTGACATATCGCTAGGGAGAGTTCTTAAGAGATTAACACTGTTACCCTTGCACATTAGTGAAAGGGCTGGGGATGCTGAGTCTTTAACAAGGCAGCTGTTCCCAAAATGTTCAGTCATTCTTATTAAATAAGCTAACAAAAAGAAATTGCTCAAAACAGAGCAGATCTCTCATCTAGTCTTTGCATTTTTCAGTTTGTCTTTTTTTCTCTTCTTTATCTACTTCCCTGTTAGTTTTCCCATTGTTACAGAATTACACATATTTTCTACATATACATGTATGTATACGTGTAAATAGTTCATATATATATTACAGTCATAAGAGAAGGAATCGTATATGTAAATACAAACAAAAGAAGGTTGTTGCAGTACATTTCAGGTCCTTGTATTACCAAAGAGAAGTGGAAAAGGTGAAACGTCCTTTGGAGGTGATCTTCTGCTGTTACAAATAAAACTGGTTTAATTACTAAGGCTTTTATATTAGTGTTGAATAGACAACCTTTCATCTAAAATACTGCTTTTGCACTCAGAACAGAACTGTGTCACAGTTTGCATTGCCTCTCCTAGTAGATTTAGTTAAGAACATTCAGCTAATATTTTTTGAATAAACCCCTCTGTTTTCATTCCAAATAGTGCTTTATTCTGTTCCAACCTTTTTTTGTCCCCTAAAGTTTTGGCAGCCTCCCTGTGTCCTCTCTTGCCTATTTCCTGCCTACTTGTGTTCCCCATGAAAACATCTTTGCCAGATCTTAGCGTACTAGTGTGTCTGTTGAGGGTCACGGGCAGTTTTGTTTTCCAGCTTCTGGACAATAATCAAACCCATCAGGTAATTCTGGTTTATTCCATCCATCTGTCTTCCTTGTTTTCCTGATTCTTGTTTGGTGTTTCTGTATTTCCTTATTATCTCTGCCTAGGTGGTAAAGTTCTGCTTTTTAATCTTGTTTAATTATCTGGATATTCTAAAACCATTTTAATGTCATTCTCACCAGCACATAAAAATAAGTCCAATTTTGATGTAGTTCAATTAGATTATTTTTGGCTGCTTTCTGAGCTCCAATGAAATGGAGGTTTAATTGGGTTGATACAGTGCCAAAATTAATGTTCTCTTTCTGCAACTTGTTTTTATTTACAAAATAAGAATTTGGAACTTCCAGCAATGATGTTCTAATGTTGAAAGCTAATCAGCTCAGTTATGTGCTTGACCGTATGTGGAAAGAAGAGTTGCATTATTAGATGTTTTGTCTACAACTGTAAAGCCAGAGGTCAAATATTCAGAAGAAATGCTTTACGAAACCCAGTTACTTTATTAACTCACAGGTAGTATACAGGATTTGGGATGGGTTAAATGATTTGGAAATTCTAGTTAGTGAGATTTGTAAGGCCACACACATGTACATGAGACAGCGGGCATGACAGAAAATGCAAACTGGGGGTTGGTAAACAGAAGGGTAAGGGCGTGTGAAGGCTAGTGCCCTTGAGCATGATGCCTTGGTTTAGGATGAATGTACCCTGTATTCAGTAACACAGTCTACAGCAGGTACTATAACTATCTATTAAAATTAATATACCGTTCATGTTAATGACATTGTCTATTGTCATTGCAGGGTGCCTAGAGCTTTCTCAGATAGTACACTGAGGTTTTGGTGAGTGACATGACTTTCTTTCAGTATATTGCTCCAATCCTCTTTCTTGCTGAATGAAATCCAGAAGTCTTGTGCATCAGTCTGGTGAAGAAACATGCCTGAGCAGCAACATTTGTCTCCTTGACATTTAGAAAAGATAGTTGCGATAGTGGCTCTAGGTTCAGTTCTCACTTTTATCCTGCACTTAAACTTCTGATTAAGGTCATGCAGGACTCCTTGCCATCTTTGCGCCACCAGCATCTGTCTGATGCTGAAGAATTTGCTAAGTTGTCTTTTAAGAATAATGTTCGGAGTAAAATAGACCTAAATGGATATATTGGGTAACATAAATTCACCTGCAGTCCTCTGAAAAAGAACTGTAAATCTTCCCATGACCCTGTTCACTAAGGAGGTTTGTTTATGGCATTATATTAAAACAGGAACAGCAGAGAAAGCTATATGGATATTCAATAGTAATTTAAGAGGGAGAACTGCACGGCTTGTGGGATTACAGAATATGGAATTTTGTACTTCCAGGTCATTACTTTGAATTCAAATACACTCCTGGTAGTAATAAAAATTTGTTACCAGATGACAGCTCTTCAGATGCATGTATGAAATGAGTTGAGGTTTTCTATCCATCTGGTAACAGGCAGATGCCTACTACACAAAAACCCTGTCACAGCTGACACTATTAGATGCTTTTATTGACAGTCCCAGTAGGGTGGTCAGCAGAGAAATTCATAATAGCAGAGTCACCTTTTTGACCTTAGATTAGCTACTTCTAAGGTGTTCAGTAGTAGGCTTTGTGCAGAGAAAAGTTTAGCAGATAATGTATTTTCTACCTTTATTTAGTATTGTTGAACATTGCTTCAGTGAACGGTAAGTACAAATTAAGGGCAAATTCCAAATTATTGCTCAGTACCATAAACACCTTATTAGGGACTATGTGTTATTCCTTATTCTGTATGGCACCAAACAGCCTTTCAGCAAGGGAAGCATCGGTAAGAAAGTGTAGTTAATAGTATTTTGGCAGAGGCTAGTATTAATTTTTCTCACTTTTTCTGTGGAGCTTACCATTGTTGACACCACTGAATAAGAAAGCTAATTTATTCTGGATGTGTAGGTGTTGCAGAACATAACTGCTTTTGAAGAGAAGATGCGGTGCATTTAACATGTCTGATACGAAGACAGTTGTCCTTTGGTGTTTGTAGAAGTAAATTCTATGACAAGGCCCCGTGACTGCTGTCTGACTCATTACGTGGGAAGTTCTACAGCAACTCCCACAAAGTAGCATTTCACTCGTGAAACTATATCATGTCTCTTGTGCTTTCTCAGAGGTTTGTTTTGCTCGCAGCACGAGGGAGTTTTATGTGAAGCTCTTGCTGTCACACTAAAATCAGTTGCCTCATGATTCCTGAGATACAGAGGCTACCATGAAAATCTTAATGAATCTGTCTCCAAATAACTAGTATTACTGAGATGACACACCTATGATGGAAAAGAAAGATGTGGATTTACAAAAGAGCGTATACACAACTGCACGTACATATGCACACCTAATGCCATAAGCAAGGGGTATGGAACAGGAGGAGTTCATAGCAGTGAGAGGAGAGCTCTGGATGCATACAAAACAGCAGCTGCTGGGCGAACTCTTGACTCCTAAAGGTGGACACCAGCCATTTTCCTGTGGCTCACCATCAAGCACGGAGAGGGCAATTGTGATTTTCAAGCCAAACACTTTGATCTTGGTGTTTAGAAATAATTCAGATTACTGTTTATAGAACAGTGTAACTGGTTGTACTAGCTATAACTGCTTCCTTTGGCTGGAGGCATCATCAGTATAAGATATTTGAAGGTGCGGAGAAAAGAAGGCCTTATAAAAAACTTGCAGTTATCCAGGAATTTAAGAGAAATAAGATATTTTTTATTTTTACTATCATGAACTTGATGTTAATCTTAAATTGAAGAGTATAATACTTGCTTTCTGTCTCAGATCTTAAATATACTTCAGAGAAGTCAGACTGTACTTCAGCCACTCTTGTAGTATAACCTATGTTATATGCAGCATTTTCAACAAATGTAAAAATTTGCAAATAGTTATGAAAATCAATTTTCACAGGATATTAATTGCCCTGAAGACAACAAGGTTAGCCACAAATTCCAGCACTATGTGTTTTGGTAATTTTTATTTGGAGTTTTTGGTATTGTTATGAGAAGTTTTTAATAGAAATGCTGGTAGATTTTTGGCATTGGAACTAATGGGAGCTAGTAAAATAAAACTTGGCATGGAGTTGTACACTTAATGCTGATAAAGATGGCAGACATGCACTGCTTCCACTTGGGGACCGTTGACACAGATGGCAGAACTGATTTTACCATGTGCTATATATCTTACTAACTGCCATGCCAGTTATTACGAACTCCGAAGCCTGCTTCTTTGTTCCACTATTGCAGACAGTTTGTCTTGTGTGTGTTTACTGTAAAGTATCAGATTTTTTTTTTAATGGGAATTGTGGCTTTCAGTCCCTCCGTCTCTCCTTTGCTCTCCTTTCTTCCCCCCCCCCCCCCCCCCTTCTCTGTGTCATCCCCCCACTCCACATTGATGCTCTTCTAGGTGGTTTTAAAGTGTGTTGAAGAGCAAGAGTATGTGAACCGAGAAATTATTCAAACTTACTTGAAAGAAATTTGTTCTGTTATTTGTGGAGTAGGCTTCTCCCCAGTAAGACTAAAACTTTAAATCTGGACTTGTGCATGTGTCTTACTCTTTTGGAAAAGATCACATCCTGCCTGTTTCAGGGGTGGCTTAGCATCTGAGCAGAGAACAGTTGAAGTGACGTTCTAGAAACAAGTAAAGTGTACGTGCAGATTCCATAACAAGATGTGTATCAGTGTAGCAGGGATGATTATAACTTGGAGTCCACTGTATCAGGTTTGTGATGGTTTAGATGCACCAGAGATTGTATTCTGGTTCCTCTGGGTGAGCTCCTGCAAAACCAGTAAAAATCAGTGTGTGCAAAAGAGGATGTAACTAACTGAAATCCCAAGTGGATAAACTCTAGAGTGACTCTACCCCCCGTGCTACCTGGTGTGAACCACATATAGAAAGCCTTGAAATTAAGAATGAAGCATTTGCATAAAAGTCTGATAAAAATGAGGATATAGACCCAAGAAATGGCATGAAGTGAAAACATAGTGATGGAAAAAAGACGGTTGTTTGCTATTTTTCCTAGGCCTGTCAGATTTATAAGCAGCCAGTGAGTAGAACGAGGTAAACTTTGGAGAACATGTAGATTGATTTATGTTTTCTCTGTCCTTAGCTTGTCCTTAATAGCTAGTGCCCTATTCTAGGGAGGTCGATTGAGTTATTACCAGTCAACAGCGTTGTCTCTTACACAGCTGAGAATCGCACATGGTGAACTAGTCAGGTTTGCTGCAATAGTAAAAGTGAATTGCAATCCAAATCCTCTGTCTGGTGTGAAAGAGCTTAAGAAAGGTTATGGTTAGAGGTTTAAAATTGGAGTGGGCTGCCTCTTGGGGCTACTAAGGAGTCAGAAAAGTCCTGGAACTGTGACAATTAAATTCATGTTTTTGTAAAATATTTCATGTCCTAAAACCTTTGCAAGCCACCTATATGATGAAAAACCCACTGGGAGTAAGGAAAGCTGTTATAGCCCCTAGCATCAGTTCAGAGCAGGGGACACGTATAGTAGCTTTCACCTTCTACCTTACACATTTCATCTGTGTAAATGTCTGGTGTTTTGGTTTTCTGGTTTAGTAACAAGTTCGCTATTTATGTTTTTAACAATTACAAGCATATCTATGATGCAGCTGGAACTGCAATGTGAAAAAGTACCCTCTCCAAGGAAATTATTGTAAAATGTTATTCCTTCCCTGCAAGCATAACATAAACACACTAATTGCTATAAGTGGTTTTGTCATTTGTGTTAATAGCTGTTCTTTAAGTATTCAAACATTTTAGGAAAAAAACCTACAAAACCCCCCCAAAATTCACCAAAATAGTCTCATCTCACAGCTTTTTTACCAACACTTCATATTTCACTTTTCATGCCAGCTTTCACAACATCACACTGTGGTACAATTATGAGTTATAAAAAAAAGCATAATGATATTTTGACCCACTTTTTCTTCATTCTTTTCTATTACATGATTTGACAAGTATAAATATCAATATCTGTGAATTACAGAATTTGTACAAGCTAACCCATAACCTATTCTTTTTTACCTGCTTTTGATATTTTGGTGAATGTGTCATTGTTTTACAGACCTCAGCTGTCAAGCACTTGCGTTAGGTGTCCTTTTGCTTCCTGGGTCTATTTGTAGGCATAATATGTGCAGGTGACTACCACCTTGTGATGTCTGTCCACACAGCGGTACAATAGAACAACAGAAGCCTTTGTAGACTTCTAAACAACACAGCAGTATGATCATGAGTAATTAAAGGTAAAAGGACAAATCATTGTTGGTTACTAGAGCAGTGTCATTTTGACCCCTGATGTTTGTGAGAGAAAATGAAAACCTCAACCTGACCATCTTTCTGACATCCGTTGTTGTTGCCTACATATATCATCAGTGGCTTTTTGCCACTGGGCATAGGGTTCAGTCTGCAGGACAGTGAATTGTGGGAGAATCTGTAGCATAAGGCAAAGGAGAGGATTGTCATAAAAATATCTTTGCAATAGTTTGTGATAGGAAGCAGAGAAAAGGTCTTAGAGGGAGCAATAAAGATCTTAAAGTGGGCAAAAAGGTTTTTTTCCTTTGGTTTCATAGACCTATCACAGTGTTGTGCAATGTGTTGGTTTGTTCCCATGCAAATAAAATTTGTTTGGTTGTTTTCTTTAAAGAATCTTTGAGGTTGAAGTAGTTGTGAATGTGAGGTAGAGTTACTCCTTTATTCATATAGTAAATGGCTAGAAGGCATGCAGCAGCTAGCTGATTTTTTCCTTTTGACTTGGTTTATTCTGCTTCAGAAAGGCTTTTATTGCAACAGCCCTAACAGTACTACACATTTGGTGGTTTAATCCCAGGACAATTGTATATATTGTTCCAGGTAATCAGGTTTAAAACCTGTTTCACAGGATTTAAAGCAATATGATGAGTTTTTAAGGTAATAAATTACAGACAACCAAGATATTCATAAACTGGGGGTGGGAGGGAGAAGGTTTGTTTAGAAATCATAGTGGGTTTTGCAAAAACACGCTTTTTGCTAATGAAGTTGACTCCATGCATCTCTGATATCGAGACTAGTCTAGCTGTAGTGAAACTAGATCTTGAGGATACTCCTGAAGAGTTTAGAAGTAAAAACTCAGTATCTGCTTTGGTACTGCAAGTATTTTCTCCTTCAGACATTGCAGAGCAAACATTAATTTCTTATAAAACATTGTTCCAAAGCTTTAGAAAGACTAAATCGCTCCCTCAAATACAGAGGGCAGAAGCTGAATTACAGACCTTAACAGGTGCTTCAGAAGATTCCCGTGTCTCAAATATATTTTGCAATATGATTTGTATGTCTGTCTACCATCACTCTCTATAGAGAGGAATCCCCTTCAACTGCTGGCAGGAACCTGGTCTCTTTCCAGTGCAAGTGAACTAGACTAGAATTGCATTTCTAACTGAGAATATTACTATGGCAAAAGTCTAACCTAAATATGTTACAAAATCCTCAGTCCACCTGTGCTTATTTAGGGATAATTTGATGAAACAAGGCAAACCCTTACATTACTTGTTCTCATCTTTTTTGATAATTTATTGATCCTTAAAGCTTTCAAAAATGTGTATTTATTTCTGTTTTAAAACCAAAATAGTTACATCAGGTAAGTTCAGGGTGAGACTACCAGGTTTTAAAACATACAGTGGCTTCATTTTAACACCTCAACACATGTGGCCTTTATACGCACGACCGGACACTAGAAAATCAAACCCAACCCATAGAAGAGAAATAGAATTGTAACTCCAGTTCAGCCTCCTTCCCATCATCACTGTTGTGAACAACCTGCAATTCCTTTTGTCTGGAGAGCTCTGGCAGGTCACTGACAGGACTGCAACCGTGTGTGCAGGAAAGGGGGCTCATTTGTCCTTTAATGTATGGAATGCAACAGCAATATGATTGTTTCTTTGAGGAAGGTGTGATGACAGGATCAGCATCAGTCAGCAGCACTTCCAGCCTTGACTCCCTTGACAGAACGAGACACTTAACACGATCTGGTAACAGATTTCAGGAGAGAATCCACAGGTGTTTACAGCACTGGTGATGCTTGGCTTTTCCTGGGTTTCTTCAGCTTCTTGCAAGTACTGGGGATGAGGTCTCCACATCCAAAAGCTCCATCTCTGTTCAGCTCTAGGCTGCTTGTTGAGATGTATCACATAGTTTTAAAGCTGTATCAGCAAGTGTGTTGAAGGCATAGTTCTAAGACGTTTTAAAAGTAATCCCATCCTGATGAGTTTCTTTTTCCCAGAAATAGCATCTGATATTTTTTACTCCGTTTTCTGTAGTGCTTTGTGAGGGTTTTAGAATTTTTTGTCTCTCAACAAGTACTTATTTTACTTGGCCCCCAGCTCAATACATTCTTATTTCTGAAAGAAGTAGACAGCATTCTCTCAAAACCCTTCATTGTCTTAATTTGATAGATACTGGTTTTGGTAGATAAGTTAATTTCTATTATTGGATAGTTGATAGGTATGATAGATGTTAAGACATCAGTAGTGACTACACAGTGTAATTTAGCATGAAAGACAGTTAATATTGCTTACAAATATGTCATCAATTCTTGGAAAATCAGTACAAGTGGACTAATAGGACAAATCTGAATATTTTAACAAGACCACCTTCTGCAATCCAGTACAATTACAAGGTTTAAATTCACCATTTTGACAACGGGTCATATGGTAAAAGAATGTGGATGATTACACATTGTACAAAAGAAAGACAAACTAATGAAACAGCAATCTCCATCAGAGGAAATGCATTTTTTGTTCATGGAGAGATATGATTTGTTTGATTAATAATAATTCAGGAACACAACTGAGGTGCTGCATATACAGAAGACCTCACAATGAAGTAATAAGAAAAATGTGTTTTAGAGAAGAGTTATTTTGGATACAGGTAAGTTTGTGACAGTAATTGCCTGCTTATGAATACTGAATAAATACTTGAAAAACTTCTGAGCCATGATTGACTATGATTTACATGCTTCATGGGTCCTAGTAAGTTTCTGATTACTAGAATTTTTATTGCTTGTCAAAATGTAAATGCTATGTTTTTAAAGGTGGAACTTGAAACCCTAAATCAATTTTGTCTTGTGTTTGGATTGCTTTTTGAAGATACACTTTATGTAGCAAAAGAAAGGTTTTAAAGAAAGATATAAGCTAGCAGATTGTATTTAAATCAAAGTTTCACATAAATCAATCACAGATTAGAGCCCCTTTTTAATTTAAATAAGGACAAAAATACATAACTAGTCACATTACAGAGGCTTGCAATTAAAGTGCACTCTTAAATATACAGGTAACCAGAAGTCTTACATGGATATTTTAATTTAGTATACCCATTGTCCTAGTATGATTACAATATATTTGTTCATCTGTCTTTCAGGACTTCTCTCTTTTCCGTAACAATCTGCAAGAATATTATACGGCTTGAAGAGTTTAATTTAGGTAGGGATTTTTTTGCTTTCAGGATGAGAGAAGACCGAGAACCTCACTGGGATTTTGAGAGTAACTGATATCATGCCTTGAACAAAATATTATAAACAATATTCCTTTGGTCAGCAGATACAACACTGAATACTTAACAAAGATGTAATAGTACCTTGACCTTTCGGATTTGTTGAATAACTCCTACGGATCCCTGGGGTTCAGCATGTTTTGCAAAAGTGACAGAGAGCAGTGCTGGTTACCACTGCTGGCAGAAAGATTTTTATTTCCCTTTTGGTAGTTGGGATATCAGTTCTCTACCTGCATTTCCTATAGCAGCACATGCTGTTATCTGTCCAAAGGATTTTTTGTAAACGTACTGGGGGTCTAGAGTCATTCCTAAGATTTAACAGTGCTGCTTGATGAATGGCTATTCCTTCCGGGAACTTGCTTTGTTGAAATTGGATTACTTGTGTTCTCATTCTTAACCCAAGACACATCAATGCAAATCAACGTCAGTCTTCACAATATTTAGAAGTATTTATACTAGGTGTGGGGGAAGAAATAAAGAGAACCGTGCCTAAGTTTCTCATTCTGAAGCTGGAATGTTATGGAATTGCTGATCCAGTTTAACTGCAGTTAGTATCAAAGACCTCTTCCCTGAACTTTTCCTCAGTACTTGGAATAGGTTTGAGATTAGGGACCCAAAGATGTTTCTAATATGAAGTGACATGCCATTTCTTTCTTATATGATTGAATAAAACAAATTAAAAAAGAAAAAAAAAGATAATAATAAGCTTCATAAGACTGAAAACTTGAAAGAACACAGTATAGTTTGTTGACTTCAGTCACTTAAAGGAGTGTTCACTATCCTTAGCAAAAAGCATAATCAGATTTTGAAAATCACTTGAGAAATACAGTGATAGTATGTTAATGTTTTCCTAAATTCAGTTTTGAACTTACAATTAGGATTTAATATGAGAAGAATGTATTTGCATGCCTGCTTTCACACACACTGAGTGAAAACATCTCCATAAACTAAAGTTCCAGTAAATCCCACGTTAACTTGACAAAACCGAAGAACAAGAGACATTTAAAAACCAACTCTCTAAAAAAAAGCTTTTTAAACTATTATTTTCTTTAAAATAGATCTTGATACTTGAAGAAATGATAGCAGAAAAATTATTTACAGTATTGTTCTCATAAGCCTAGACTTTTATGAGCATGATACCATCCTGTGACAAATAGCGAGGACAAATCTTGCTGCTGCAATTCCTTATTAAAACTCCCGATTCTGTATGGTTTATGATGTGCAAGCATTAGATTTATCGTAGGATATATTCACAAGTTTTCCACACCAGTTTCTTCACATCTCTCCTGAGGTGTCTTTTCTCTGTGTTATGTGCTTGGGTGTCAGGTTTGTGAAAAGATTTGTAGTACTGAAAAACAATTTGTAATGAGGTGGTGTTTTCTGAAAGTTGAGAACGAACTTCATCTTGGCGGCCTGGC
Organism: Rhynochetos jubatus; assembly: GCA_027574665.1. Classification (NCBI taxonomy): domain Eukaryota; kingdom Metazoa; phylum Chordata; class Aves; order Eurypygiformes; family Rhynochetidae; genus Rhynochetos; species Rhynochetos jubatus. Next base: position 14,086,017 of record CM050664.1, on the reverse strand, counting down.
AGATAGTAGATAAACTGTACTGGAGAGTCCATGCAATAAAACAACCAAAACACTTCAGTGATGTTCCTCTTCGACAAATTATATTAAAATAAGTTACTTATTCTTTAAAATGTTACTAGTTTCAAAAAGAAATTGAACTTCAGTGTATGTGTTCTGGGAACTCTGGCTAGTTACGTTGAAATACTCTGAAAGATCATCCACAAGTATTTTATTCAGGGTTTTTGTTGGTTTTGTGAGGGTTTTTTTTCTTGGACGCTTATGGCTGTGTATTAAAGGCAATGTAAGCTTCTGCTGTTTCCTAACACATTTTATGAATACAATTTGAGGCAAATTCTTAGATTTTGTGAAGTGCACCGGGTATCCGTGCTCAGGCACGGGCAGTGGGGGTAGGGATCTGTGTGAGGAAAGGGCGGGGCCTCTGTCAGCGCCTCAGCGCAGGCCCAGCTGAGCCCCTCAGCCCTCCACGTTTCCCTCTGGGAAAACTTGGTTAAAAAGAAGCATCTTCTGATACGGAAGGGCAAAGTCCTGCCCAGGCGGTGAGGAGAACAGTGTGAGCACCGGCCCTGTGAACAGCCAGGTGAGGGCAGGAGGTGCTGCAGGCACCAGGGCAGAGGTTCCCCGCTAGCCCCTCGGGAGACCATGGCGGAGCAGATATGCACGTGGGAGCCCATGCGGGACTTGACACTGGAGCAGTGTCCTCAGGGAACTGTGGCTTGTGGAGAGCCCATAGTGGAGCAGTTCCTGAAGGACTGCCACCCCTGGGAAGGGCCTGCTCTGGAGCAGTGCAGCTCTACTGCCAACATGTGGCTGTATCAACTTCCCTAAATCTGCATGGGCTGGAGTTCTTTTCCATAGTTTTGGCGTTATTCACACCAAAAGGTGTGTACTGTTTCCGGAAATAGAAAAGGAAAGTCTATCAGTAATTCATGAGGTGTAAGTTTTAATTACTGCAGTGAGCACTTAACTGACCTTTTCAGCTGTCCTTGTCTTTCTGCTTGTCTGTTGAGTTGTAAGTTAGACTGCCTGACTTGAAAATAAAGTGGTTCTCTGACTTCTAAAAGACCAGAGATACCAAAGCAGGTTATAGCAGTTGCTACTGTGGCCTGTTCCTGAGGGCAATACTGAATATGTTCTCTCAAACTGAGCAACACTCAGAATGTGAAGGTTACCTCAAGAGAGCTGATTTTTAGTTTCATATGAAAGGCTTTTTGAGTTTATCCTTTCAGTTCCCAAAGAATTCTTCACGTTGATTTAATTGAGTGTAGGATCTTGGTGGCATGAATGTATTTGGAATATGAAATGCCTCTCCCTATTCCCCCACCCCATTTGCTCACCCGTATGGGTAGCTGTGGAAGAAGAGAAGAAGGTCCCATGTAGTGAAATTTCCCCAGATTTCTGTCCCAAGTGCCAGAGATTCTGCGTTTGTCCCTTTCTCTGGACTTATTTTTTCATATTTTGTGGTCATTTCCTTGTAAACTGGCTGTATTTGTATATTTATGCATGTGCACCCAGAAGCTGTGCATGTACAGACACTTATGAACACACACACACAAACCAAACCCAAAAGAGGCAATGTATACTGAGTTACACAATTTAAAAGAATCAGACAGCAAAACGATCTTTTTGTCCTGGCTGTTCAAAACACCTGCCACTTTGCTATTTTTTTAATTATACCAAGGTATTCATAAGTTAAGCGAGGAAATCAGTATAGAAAAGAAAAAAAAACCCTAAATAATCACTCTTTTATAAATCTGAATTTTTATTTTTTCCAAAAGTTATATTTCTGCTTGCCACCTTGTCTTCTCTTTACAAAGTGCTGTTTTCAGTTTAATGTTGGCTTTTTTACTTTAATCAGACTATTGTTATTTAAGGAGTGAAACTTCCATTCTTACTTCCAGGTGTATATTGTCTAAACTCATCTATACAGTTGTATCTGAAGGTGATCTTTTGGGCTATAACGTGAAGGCATATGTACTGCAGTGTTCAATCACTATGTATTCATCCCTGTAATTGTTTTAATTCTTGGTTGTAAGTCAGTTTGTTTGATTAAGGAAGGTGGATGTGTCAAAAAATACTGTCATTAGTGCCAGTAATTTCATTTTGTAGCTTCACATATTCAGCAGATCTATATAAATTCAGTAGACTGAAAAATTGAAGGTCAGAGGAACAATTAGACATCCAATATTACTTTCTCACTTTTAGAATAATTAAATGTTGCCCAAATAGCCATATTTCAAGTTCAATAATTTATACTTTGACAAATATTATCTTTCTATAAGACTTCTGTTAAGGGGTTAAAGCTATCATCACATAGAAGTTCCAGTAGAAAACTACCTCACTACTTCTTTAAAAATCATGTTTTGCATGTGTGTGTACGTACATACTTATTCCATATGCGCACTGATGAGTAGCAATATTCTTTCAAGAAGACTCCTGGTTATGTCTTCTTGAGGAAGACACAAAATTCCTACAGTCTATGCTTCTATCTATATACATGTTTTAGGAACAAGCATACTGGTGTCTCCAAGCTGTAATTGGAAAAAAAAGAATGTGAGGTGCATGATTTTTTGGCTGCAAGTTCAGTGGTTGACATTATTTGAAACTATGGTGGTGTAACTTGCAATGTTTCTGTTGTCATCCCTTCTCCATTTGTTTTGATCTGTTTGGGGATCAGCTGCAGGCTTGCTCCCAGCTCATGTTGAGATTCTCCCGTCTTCCTTCATAGAAACAATAGACTAGATACAGGAGTTACTTATTTACTAAAAGTGAATCTGCAAAACTCACTTATTTCTGCTACTTTAGTAAATTCCTCACTTGCATTTTCAGCTCTAGTTTATAAAAAATATGTCATATGCAAAATGTTCCTTTATTGGATGTCTGAGAAAATAGCTGCCAGTGATTAGATTGGCTGTTCATCCTCTCTCCATTGGTCCAGGATAACCAACATTTGCTTCCTGAACGTTAGCCAAAAATTATATTCTCTCCAGCTGGATAGGGATATTTCATCATCTTTAAAAACTGAGGTGACCATTATGTTGTTATTGTTAGGCAATTATTTCCTGTTCTCATACAAATTTACCCTCTGACCAGTTCTGGCCATGATCTATCTGGCAAAGAAGCCAGGGAAGACTAACCAAAGCTTGCGAGAGCCTCTGTTGCTGTAATGCAATTTATTGCCTTCTATCCCTGCTGCCTTTGTCACTGCTCAGTTGTTTCTGAAATGCATCTGTCATCTTTCTTAAAGCTTCCAATACGTAATTTATTACTTTTCCTGCAAAATGAAAAATACTTACATGCCAGAACTGGGCCCAGTGGCTGTCACAGAGTGGAAGAGGGGCATCACTTGGATTTCTATTCTCCTTGTACAATGCTTGAGCTTGCCAGGGAGTTGGCTGTAGGCCTAATGCTGTATCTCTTTTTGCATTTCCTCATGACTAAGAAATTATTCTGGGCATAAAACCCCTTACTGTTGTTTACTCCCCTTCTCTATATTTCCTGGAGTCCCACAGAGGTATACATTCATTTACCTCATTCAAATTCCTGCTTTCTTGTATGGATCTTTAAATTCCAGCTGCAGCCCCATCCCCTAAAACCAGATTATGTTGTGAAAGAGGGTTCCATCTGTCGAAATGCAGCAGTTGTGGCTGCTGTTAGCATATAGGAAGGCTGTAGTTTGTATAAGCCCTTCAGCTCAGGAGATAACCTTTTCATAACAGTGGAACTTTAAACAACCTAATTTTTGGCCATAACCAAGTGGTTTCTTCTTATGGAGGTTGATGCTTGCTGGCTGCCAGGCGCCCACCGAGCTACTTTCTCATTGCCCTTCCTCAGCAGGGCAGGGGGAGAAAATCACATGAAAAACTCGTGGGTTGAGAAAAAGGCAGTTAAATGCAAAAAACCCCCCAAAGTCCATGTGTGGAATCAAAGCAAACAGAACCCCAGCCAACAAACCAAACATGTAGACATGACTTGACAAGTAAATAAATATTTTATCTCAGTAGTAGATTATTCATAAACTGATTTGGAGACACGAAGTAGGTATGGGAAACAGAGGCTATTTGTTTCTGTCTTTCTTTGAAGCATCTGGTATGACCACGGGGAGGGATGAGACACTGACCTGGATGTGTCAGAAATCTAAGCCAACACTTTAAAGCATATGCTTTGTTCATACAACTGCCTAGTTGAACGTGAAACTAATTTCTGTTTAGTATTTCATTTCAGTGCTCTGTGTTAGGTTTCCTATTTCTCATACAAGTTTCCAAATTTTATTTTCATCTTGAACAAAATTAGAAAGTGTATTTTTTTTTTTCCTGGATTCACTATCTGGTGCTATAAATGGTGCAATTAATATATGAGGGTGTGGGGAAATCATCACCCTTTGAGAATTCAGTTTTGTCTGCCCTCTTACATGACATTTAAAATTTATTTTTAATCCTAAAAACTGTAGTATTCATCTCACAGCGTCATGAGGTTTGAAATGCCTACTTGTGCTGATAAGCTTGGAGGGGAAGAAAAGGAAGCAGCTGATTTTTTTCTTTGCCTTTTTAAAATTTCAGCTGTAGTCACAGTTTTTACATGTTCCCTACCCCACTGTTTCCCTCTTCTTCCATTTTCTAATACTGTTATGCAGATAAAGATTTATAACGTGTAAGCTTAATAGCACTAAACACTTGTTGTTTAATTGGTAGAGATTTGGGAGAAAGCCCAGACTAATTAACACCAATTCCTACTCTATTGCCAGTTTTTAATGGATCTTAAGATCAGATCCTTTCGGAACTGAAGTTATATTGAAGACATGTTGAAAATAGAAAATAAAGTTGTATATGACCACCTTGAGAAACCATCTGTTACCAGTATAGTGCTTGCTTTTTATAAGGAGCAAGAGATATATACAGTATAAACAGTGAGTTTCCCTTTTGAAACATTATTCATAACTACATAAACTCTCCTGGAATTCCCCCCAATTATATCTATGCACCTTTCATTTCACGCTTACCTTTCTCTTCATTAAGAATGGAATATTTACTGAATAATGACCAGTTTTACTGTAGGGATTCCCATGGGTGATATTTATTAAAGTTCATAACTAACTTGATGTATATAAAAACATAGAAACCAGAAAAATGTGGTAGAACTCTACACCGATACTTAATAAAATATCTAAAAGACATCAAAAAGGATATTTACAGTACCAACAGGATAAAATTGAAGTTCAAACATACTAAGCATGTGGTCTTCCCTAGCTATTCAAACTCCTTTCTTCATGGTATGAACAGAGAAGGATCCTTCTCAGTGGAGGTCTGTCTCTGTTAACAATGGAAGATGACTCGTGTAGATGGCACAGCTAACTTGTAGACAGTTAGAGCCAGGTGAGGTGAATCCACCCTTAAGAAAAATGACTCAGCATCATTTGGATAATTTTCTTCAAAGGCCTTTGAAAGAACAAGTTCATGGTTGAAGTTTAGTGTCATCAGAATTGTCCTGCTTTTGCGCTTCTTCATTTTTTGGCTTCTGTTTCATTGACCAAGCTGGTGCTAGTGGAATTCTCACCTTGAAAATGTGTGCTTGAACTTTTTGTTGGTTTAGGACCAGAATGCCCTGGACGTTAAAGGATTCTGCCCTGTTATTTAATACCCTGTTTCTCTATATTTTTCTCCCTTTTTCTTTACTCCTTAGCTCAGAATCTGCCTTAGCTAGCTGTGATTTTGTATTGCTCTTGTCACCAGCACATACTGCTGATCAGAAATCACAAGCTAAAGTTATCGTTGTCTGCTTTTCAATGTTAAAACACGAAAGCCTTATTAAAGCTCTCTGTATGCCCTTCAGAATAGTGCTGTCAGAATTGTCAGGGGAACGTAAGCTTAAGCGGCCTGTCATTGTACGCTAATGCAAATCCTTTGTTGTTAATCTTGGTATAAGGAAATATAAAACTGGAATAACTTGACATAATTCTACTAAAATGGTTGACACTGGATGTCTGGTAGCTCCCACTAGTGTTTGAAATTTTAGTCTATTGGCACATACTAGACAATGCTTCCTTTCAAATAAGTTATCTAAATGTCTAATGTATTTTTGTATAATGATTTCTTTGTTCTTAACTGTATTTGAAGCATCAATTTACGTATTTGGATAGGGTACCAAGAGAGATGGTGGAATTCCTGTCACTTCATTTTTTTAAAGAAAAAAAAAAATCAATAAAAGTCTTTCAAGATGGTTGATGTACGTTCGATCTTGCTTCAGAGGTGTTGCATAGTCTAGAAGGCTTCCAGGCAGAGCTAAGAGTTGGTTATTTTGTATTCAAATGAATGCTTTGTTCCTGTTTGCAGAAATATAAATTCTGGTTTCTTAGGGAAAAAACATAATTTGTCAGCCAAGAGGTTGCAAGGTATAAATACACTTAGTACATCTTAATCTTAAATTTTATAATGTGAAGCTGCATGTAAATGATTGAAGTAGAAATCATTTTGGTTGTTGTCCAGATTTTAATTTTTTACTGCCCAAGTATTTTTCGTATGTTTATTTACCTGAAGATGAGAGAATGCTCACCAATTAGCATATGGTTATATGAAACACAGCAGACATTCCAGTTGTTAAAAAAATAATTTAAAGTGTGTTATTGGTCATCAAGGTACATGATATGTGACTAGGCTGTTAATGGCTTTTAGAAATGTGCTTCACAGAATTTGAAACAAGCTTTCTTATCAGTATGTCTTGCAATTAATTTAATCTTGTTTCTGTTATTTCCACAGTATTTTTCAATTCAGTGAACCTCATTACATTTGCAAGTGCATTAAATTAGAGTCCGGATAGAAGAAGAGAGATGATTATCAGTTAATTTAATTATGTTTCTACATTTGCCCATTTAATGATATGCCTGCCATTGTTGTTGCAAGCCTTTACTGCAGTAGCACTGTGCAGGAGTTAGTTCCGATTCCATGTAAACCTTATGTTATCTGACAGCTCATGACAACTAGTGCAGACACATATTTGGGAATTTATGAGTCTAATCAGAAATCATTCAGTTTAAGTGAAATGGCTACAGTATGGAACAATTCCCTACATCATTATTATATTTGTCGAGTTCGCATAAGTGGCAATGTTTTTACACAGCGTTACATCATGAATTTATATAAGAATTATAACTTTACATTCTTATTTTAACTGAAGAAGCAAGTAAGCGTGCCATTGCGCAGTTCTCTTCTAGGCAGTTAAACAATGTAGCTGAGGAATGTTCTTTTTTTTTTTTTAAAGAGGAGGAAAAGAGCAAACTAAGTGAACCCCAAAATTCACCATTACTCAGTCCTTCATATAAAATCCTCTTTACTTTTATTAATAAAATTGTATGGTCACTTAGGGAGATGCTAAACCTGAATTTGAGTACTCATCTTCTAATATCATGCCTGTCATTGTTACTGCTTTTGGCAGTTAACTATTATTTTTATAGTTTTTTGCAACTACATTTTTTTATTTGGAGGGTTTTGCCATATGTTTGAAATTTCAAGATGTGTGACGTTTGCCATGGCATCTGGAAATCCTAAGGATATAGCTACTGAGACTCTCCAAAGGAAGTCTATATTATATATGCATGTATGTAGTGAAGCATATATCAATCACATAGCTCATTAAAGGTAGATCTCTTGGTGAATTATGAAGGACATTTGAGTCAGCTGTTTGGTTTTGGTTTGTTTTTCACTTCCAGACATGAATACTGTTCATTTGCTTAATCTTCATTTTTTTGCGTGCATCTGTATGTTTCAGTTCTTCTGTGTCAGCTCCGTGTTATGATTTGAGGTAAAGGCCAAAGCGTGAAGAAGCACTTACAGCCTAGGCTAGCCATGGGAAATACTGTGGTGCAAAGATCTGTCAAGGTACGAAGCCACCACAGATTGTTTGCACCTGAACTGGCCAGTCCACATAGCAGTACGTCTAGATGTTCTCAGAGATCAGCTGCTGTTTTAGTTAACATAGAAAAGTACCGTAATATGGAACTTCCTAGTGTTGGTATCCTAAGAATACGTAACATGGCAGGTAAACAACCTAGCCTCTATCTGCATGCACGTGCAAGAGATTAAATGAAGACCTTAAAATAATTGCTACATTTCTAATATGATGAAAATTGGCCTCTGTTTGGAAGTCAATATTTTAATATTTCTGATACACTAAAGACGGGGTTTATTAAGTTGTCATTGCAGAAAACAGTCATATTCACCCAGCTGTTAACTTTAGTGAAGGTGGGTGACCTGATAACTCAGGGGATTATTACTTAGGAGTATTATTGGAAAGCTTGTCATTTCTAGAATATTAGTTTGAATATTGTTCAGATTAGCAGGAGCTATATACTATTTCTCCTGTATTTTTAGTAACTATATTATGGCTTCTAACTTGCATGATTTTGATGAATCCCGTATCCTATGACACACACTCACTTCTGTTTATACTCATTATACGGTGTTTTTTCCCATTTTGCTTACTTTTACAGTAAAGTTATTTTTGACAAGGATGACTGATATGCAGGCCCTGTTATTTGTACAGCATAGTGCAGGCATATGCCGGTGATCCTCTGGAGTTTGTGAAAATTAAAAATATTGTATTTGTTTTGTAGCTTGTTTTTCTGTGAGGAGTTTTGACTCACGTTTTTGTAACATTTGACACTTTTTAACTATTATTATTATTTTTCTAAATATGTACAATCTTTACTGTTCATCTCCATTGGAAATAAGTGGTTTGAATATCTGCCATTACCCAGGATCTCTGACAGAGTGGAGTCCCTGGAAAAATTCCCATGTGCCAAAATATCATGTTATGTTCCTGTATACTGGCAGTTCATAATTAAGAAACTGCAGGGCAGGAGCAAATCAAACCGTTGGTCCAAACACAGAAATAAAGGAAGAATTCATTAACTAGTTCTGACGGTAACAAATATTGTCTGATTACAAGAGTTCGCATCCAATGCTAAGGGCAGAAAAACAGAGATGATATGACTATAGATAGCAACCTGGGGAATTAAATAGACTTAATTAATAGATCAGTGAAAATTTTGGGTAGCTATTTGATATATTGGAGAATAAATTCTCTCCTTAAGTCAGGATAAATCTACTTGGTTAATCATCACCCTACTTTATGATAGTTATGCATTTCCTACTTAACTTCCCTAGAAAATGTTTTGTTTGGGGTTTTTTTGCTTTGCTTTAAACCAGTGGTAACTTGGTCATTGCCTATGACTTACTCAATGATGCTTGCTGTTCATTGAATGATTTCTACTCTCCTTGTTCTTGTCAGCTCACTTGCGCCATTCCTCCCTCCCCCAACTGATATTTTTGGAGGCATTGAAATTGAAAGATTAAGTACCTTAATATTATGTGTTTGAAAAAGACTGTGTTTTCCCTTCTGTCAGGAAGAATGCTTTCGAATCCCTCCCTGCTCTAAGCTGCTGTGCTTGACATCTCATTGTTTGACTCAGCTGTTTCAGTTTCACCTTTACCCAGCTAATTAAGTAACTCATTGAATGCATTATTCAGTATTTGATTCCCCTATCTGAGTCGGTGAGAGATGGAATTTATAAAAAGAAATCCCCTTGATGGGATTAGTGAAAGGATTGTTGCTCTGACATGGTAGACTAAAATGAGAATGAGCTAATGAAGTTGGCTATATATGAATCACATTCTGTCATTTCAGGGACTGTTTGGCTGCTGGTGAAAGTAAGGGGATTAGGGCTGCTTTAAAGTGATCATTCCTTAACTAGCCAGATTGTGACCTGTTAATTGTTTTAGGACATCTGTAGTGTGAAAGAGGTTCTTCAGCTTTATTTACATTTTTGTTTCCCTCTTCAGCTGTTGTCCTGCAGGGTATTGTATCATCATGTGTCAAGTCTAGATACGGGCTTTAGCTATTTATGGAGCTTGGCTTTGTTCATCATTTTGGCTCTGTTAGCAGCATGTATCACTTTCAAGTGCTTTTGGCAATTTTTGTATAATTTATTTCTTTTTCTTGGATTATAAATGTAAACAGGAGTGCTTTCCAAATGAGCAAAATCCAGAGTTTAGCTAAAGGTATTCCAATTGCACTCCTGTTCATCTCACTTTGACTGCATTTGCATTTGTGATTAGCCTTTTGTATTAAAAGGGAAGTGTTACTACAAGTAAATTAGTTTCTTTTTCGCTTTAGAAAATTTTTCTTCCATATTTACCATTAATCCTCCTGAACTGAACGTGACAATATTCTCATCCACTTAAAATCTGCATGTTTTTATCATATTGGTTACAGTGAACCTTTTAAAACATTTTTTTTCTAAATGCAAATTAACACAAAAAAATATAACATCATCTGAGAAATCTAGCCTAAGAGTGTGATTTTGATTTCTTTATAGAGAAGACTGAATTTCTCCAGTGTATGAATCAGGCACAGTAAGGATCTGGGTCTCTCTTCTAGTATTCCAGAAAAGCTTTCTAGTCAGTTTGAAATTCATTGTTCTGATGCAGGTGTCTCCCTCTCATCCTTCCAGGCTTGGGTTGTCCTTTCAGCTTTGCTCAGAAGTCCCTTTCTGGCTCTGAGAAGGCAGTCTCAACAGTAGTCCAGTCAAAACTGGTAGCGTCCAGTGAAACTGGTACCTTCCACCAAAAAGACCTTGGAAAAGGCCTTATCAAGTCTTACACAGAACATCTGAATGAAATAGTTTGTATAAATCACAGTGCAAAAACAATCACTAGAAAATTCTTCTCTCCAGTTTTAAGTGATCAGTATTTTTTCTACAGAAAAATAAAACTGATACCTTTTTGTAACAGTTCAGAAGTGTGAACCACATTCTGAATACTGTCATGGCAAAACAAATAGCGAACTCTAGCAGCTTCTCTTTTTGTCTAATGATGTTGCTTGTGCATTTCATTTTAAAGAACAGGGTAGCTCCTAAAGCCACATTCTAGAGCTTTTACATGATGCATACACTCTAAAATTAGGGTAAAAATAGTGAAGTCCAATCACTTCCTTGGTTAAGTATATTTTTGATACTTTTATTTTGGTATCAGAGTACATTTTGGCTGTTTACCTTAATCCATTTTTTCTCTGTGCTGACACGCTCTTTTGGATCTTGGTATGTCAAGGGAACAGGCTAACTTTTGGTAGGAAGTGATAGCTTTGGAATTGACTTTGACCTCTGCCTTGCTTTTGCAGGTAGAATTTTGTTTCTCCAGGAGGTTATAGGTCTCTGCAAGGAAAAATAAATAATTGGAATGAGATGTCTTTAGATTAGTATTCTGATAGGTACCTTTTTATACTCATCCTCTTGCTAATGAGAAGATATGTAAATATTTTATTAAGCTACTGAAAGATTGAGAACATTGTCCTTAATGAGACATGAAATAGAGAAAATTACACTATCAGTCTTCCCATAATTTGAAACAGAGAAATATGTTAACTGTCTTATCATATAATTATAAATGTTATGAACCTTTGTTTGTATCCAAAAACTAAATTTGCATTTGGTTATTTTCTTGTTTTAAACTTGTTTTAAACCTATGCTTTTTGCTTATCTCTGCTTTTCTAGAGAAATGCTCAATCTTACTGGCTAGCAATATTTTTAATGCTTTATTCCAATGAGAAAAATAAGCTAATGCATATATATATATATATATATAAAGGTTTTTAGGATCATTTAACATACAAGAATTTAGCTAGGTTTGTAGGTAATTTAAGTGGTAGTGTATCAGGTTCTTCCTTTTGCATATCATTGTCTTAGAGCTTATGACCTTTTTATATTTGCACATTTGTATCATAATGAAATGCTGAATTGCACTCTACTTTTATTCAATACTTTTAGTAACAATTTAAATTAAAAAATAATGAAATGTCATTTTTTCTTTCACTTCACTATTTAAATAAGAAAACATTGATTATGCTTTATAAGGAAATAAATGAGCTTATTACATTGTTTTGAGCTGTGAAATTTGAGCAATGACTTGAAAATTTTGTCATTATATGTACTTCATCATATGTAGAAAATATATTCAGTTTTAATTCATTTTCAATGGTGCAATGGCTTATTTTAGAACTTTAAATGTTTTTCACCTGAAGGTAAATATGAAGTGATTTATTTGTATAAAATGCTCTCAGATTTCTCAATTTTATTTTTAAAAATGTGTGTCCCCCAGATGGTAGGAGCAGTGCTAGTCTCTTTCACATGATGTGCTCTAACACAGTCTCTTTGCTACTGACAACTTCTTTTCATATCTTTCAAGAATATTTTATATCCAAGTATCTTTCATGACTTTTTTTTGCCACTCAGATGTTTCTATTGCTATAAAATATTTCTGAGATAAATCTGCTAATCTAAATCTTCAAGTCTTTCTCCTTTTCTTCAGTCTACAAGTAGCAAGATGCACTCATGCCAGTATCATGTTACATCGTTTCTGGCTGTACAGAGAGATAGATCAGTGGGGTACACCACAACTTTTCACTGCATGTCTGAGGACATGATGAGGCCAAGTAATTATGAACAGAAAAGTAGGTAAATGTCCTTTTTTTGCTAGTGCTTCCTCTGTATTTTCACTGCTGCTCTTACAGATTTAATGTTATTAATATTTTTAATGTGTGTGACGCTTCAATTATGACTTCAATTTTATGTTCTTATCTTGGAATTCTGTGCTCACACTTTTAATATTAATGACTTTAAGCACAAGTGTTAATGAAGCAGTTACGTCTTTTAGGTTTAAGTATCATTAATTTCAGGATACTACCTGTAGTATCAGAAGCAGCTGTTGGTTTTGCTGCAAAACATTAATGCATAAAGGAAAAGACCTAGTGAATGTTTGCATCGGTAACTTTAAAACACAGAGATGGTTTGCAGTAAGCATACCTTTGCGGTGCCTTGCTGCGGTCATATAACCCAAATTCAAACACTGTGATGTTCTAAATGTACTGAATTTTTAGCTTTCACTGTGCCTTTTTAATACAGCATATAGAACTTGGCTGAAAATGTGCATACAAAAATTTACTGAAATGTTTCATCTTTAAATGAGAAATCTTAAAGGTACTGTTATAATAATATTTCAAATTACAACTAATTTAGTTTTCCACTGTTCATCTGTTTTCAATATGTAAAGGGAATTTTAGTCACAAAGCTACTGTAATTTATTTTCTCACTGACTTTTTTGTCCTCTAGAAGATTTACAGTGTATGTCTGGCTCGAAGTAAGCCCAGTTGTAGCAAGGCGCCATATGCTGAATTATATTAGATGCTAGATTATATGCGCCTTTTACTGGCTGGGGTAGGCTGTCTTGCCTGTTTTTCAGGGCAACATGTGCAATGTAAGCCTTTGGCACATGGGCTTGGAATGCCTCTTGTTCTGTGTTTATGATGGTTAGTGCAAGCATGACGTCACATAAAGCTGCAATTAATTTATTCCTTAATAACTCTTGTGTTGTGGTACTTGTTTTGAAAAATATGGAAACATTTCAGCTGGTTTTTTAGGTTATTACTCTCAAGCCAGGAAGCCTGTTCTCCCATCTCTCCTGTTCTATCTTCAGCATTTAGGGATCCCAGTTTATACAATGTCTCTACAGGCCATTCTGTTACCTAGTTTTCTTACTGACAATTTTCCTATACAAATACAAACCATGCTGTCTTTCTTTTCCCTCTTTTTACTCCATTGCATTAAAACATAACTTTGCAGCTTCACTGTTGTTACTGTAATGTTCAGTGTGTATGCGTTCGTTTGCCTACACCATGTCCAGACCAAGGTGTGTGTGTAGAACTCTTCTTATAGATGAACATGCCCTATTCGCCTGCATCTCAGCTTTTGATGCCTGTGATGTTATTACCTGTAGCTTGTAATGTCCTTATTTACCAGGTACTGATTTCTCACCAGGCTTGAATCTATCTTGTATTGCTGGATGCAGAGTTGGAAATATTTTTCCTAGTTTGAAATAAGCAAATAATTTCTCTGTCTGAGAGTACAATTGTAACAATGCAACAGCAGTTAACTAAGACATCATCACAGTCTCATGATTGCTAACATTTCAGTGCCGGATATAAACATGGCATATTCTAAAGTAGATACAAAAAATAAATCCTTTTTGCTGTTGTAAGCTGTCATTTTCCCAATTTCTTCTTCCTTGAAGCATTTATATTTATATCATATTCACAATACAATTCTTATTCAGTGTATTTTCTGTGGTCATTAATAAGCCCCAAACTGAATTTCAGATAAAATAAACCAACATGTTTAGTACCAAAATTGAACTCAAACAATAAGTAATGAATATACAAAGTAAACCTTTGTTCGTCATTGTAGTGTGCAATGTGTACAAAGAGGAATTGCAAACTCTTTTTAGGTATCCAAATCAGAAAAGAGAATAAAGGAAAGATAAAGATCCTTAAGTTGCCTTTCTTTGCTAAAGATTTTAAACATCCACAGTGAGATGCATTAGAAAAGGTACTGTATGACCGCTCTAGTAAAGAAAGATGATTTAACGCTTGTAGTCATTGTGATTTTTATTTCTGGATGAAGAGTTGTTACTTCATCTTTTAGAAAAAAAGTCTCATAGCCATTTTTTGGTCATAAAACAATGTGATAAACCAAGTTTGTTAGAGCAAGAAATGCTGCTTTGTTGAGAAAACATAATTGCGAGCATGGATAAAATGGTGCTGGATAGCTGGAACATTTGCTGGGGGCTGGGTATGGAAAAAAGCCTGCAGCAGCTTCAGAGTTTAGCAAGATTGCTTAGTGTTTCTCTGAGCTTTTTCACTGGTGCCTTCCCCCCCCACCCCCCCCCCACCCCCCCCTTATTATTTGAATGTATCAAAAAGTGCAAATGCAGTTTTGGGGGCTTTTTTTTTTTGCTGTCAGAAATTTGGTATATGATTCAAATTTTGAGGGTCGTCTCTGCAAATTCAATTGTATAGAATGTACTTTTTGAACTTGGAGCAATAAGAAGTTAGACTACGAAAGGTTTCTAGATGTTGGGTTACAGAAACCTCAATTTTCTGTCCTCCTTGTTCTGTCCTGATGGCTGTCTCAGTCTGTGCTTCTGGCTCACAGTCATATCCTCTGTGTGGTCCATATTCAGGATATTACAGTTTCTGCATCTGTTGAAATACAGGTCGCTGTTCTCACTCTTACAGCCATTACTGCCTCCTCCTACCCTGTGCTGTTATTTGAATAGTGGTTTGAGATACTATGTGTATAAGAGTAAGTTTAAGGTTACAGAATTGTGCATTAATTAGCCATGATAATTTTCTAATCAAATGTAGACTCTGAAAAATGTTCCATGATCTTTACAAGTCTCACGTATGAAGAGATCAATCTGCTGATCAAAAGCTCCCGCTGTACTTCCTTTATTTAAGGAGTTCCCTTTGCACTTTGAAATTATTTAAAAGTAGCAGACAGTTGCTGATAAAGTAGTTGCCATGAGTGACAACTGAGAATACTGTTATTTTTGCTTTTGAGGATGGCAGATGGGAATTATATAAAGTGTAGTTAACTGAAGCCTTCAAAAGACATGCACATTTGGGTAGCTAATTTTGCAAGTGCTTTTTTGTTGTTGTTTTGTTATTGCAGCATCGCAGGAGGTCTGAGGACAAAAGGAGATCATGTATGCTTCATCTGCTCTTTGGTCGTGCTGCTCTAGAGCCTTTGATAATTTTGATATGGGCTGACTCGGTCTTTTGAACCTTTATTCATTAATTCCGTTTTAAAGCTTAGCATTCTGAATTGGCCAATACAGACAGTATTTTGTGGAGTAGCTCTGATAAAGAATTTGAGAGTTCACCTGTTATTTGGTAGAAAACCTTGTACTGGATCTGATTTTCTGAGGCTTATCTCGATCCCCTAAGCATCAACTTGATGTTGGCTTTACTGTGTCATTATACCATGTGAAGAAATGGATTTTTCTGGCCTGATACAGGGAACAAAATGTTAGTAGTTGGAAAATACCTGCTATAATTTACTGAATGGAATAATTTATCATCACATATTTTTATGGCTGCATCATTAATAATCGTTAGGTTCAGTAAGAACAATTACAGCGTAAATCTTGATGACGAGTTTCAGTATTTACATTGTAAAATTAGCCACAGTTTTAGATGTTATTTTGAGCATATTAAAAAAAAAGATTAAATTTGATCAGTTTAAGCAGTCAAAAACAAGCATCATAAAGAAATACTTTATGCCTGGGGGTAATTTAAAGTTACAGAAACATGGAAACAAAACTCGTAGCAGACCCTAGATTGTCTTACTTAAAAATTTTTGATTGTCGATCAGTTTTATGAAGTATGTTTTAAAACATATACCATATGACTACAATTCCACAGCACTCTGAGAATTCAAAAGGGAAATAACTGTCTTTATCTGGATTCATTCAGTTAACATTGGTCATCCTAACAACTTTCTGTTGTGCTCTAATAATTATGTTATTTTTACTTTGGGATTTATAACGTCTTTCATGACATAATGGAACATATAAGATGGAGTTTGTGACTCATGTTTTTCAGGATAGGCTTTATGTACAAAATCTATCATATGATTAAACAAAAAAATGAAAGACTATATAAAAGCAGCAACCAAAAAAAAGTCACTTTTCCTAATTTTATGCTAATGCACCCATAATTCTTCTAAAAATAAGAATTTCCAACAAATTTAGTTCTGACTGAAAGCTTATTTAGGATCCTCCAGTCTTCAGCGAGTGTTGAAAAGCAGTTACTTATGTCTGTGTTTATGTATTCATGTTTTAAAGAACATCAGCTCTATTTTAGTGGAGGACACCACTATAATTCCTTTGGTTTTGTCAGCTATGACAAGACATAATACTATTTTTCTTTCCGTTTTAGAAGAGTATATGTAGTCATTTTCTTTCAGAGGATACAGTATAGTTCTTGTAGTCCTGTTTTTACGGTAGAAGCATAGCTATAGCAAAATCCTGGGGGGCTTAGCGCTGATGTTACTGGCTGTTGTTGAAATACGACACTGTTTTACAAAACCGGGTTTAAAGTATATTGAAAAATACTGTTCTTTACATTTGATGAGGGAATTTAAGCATTTGGTCTTACTCTAACAAAGAATCTGGGCCTTAACTGCCAAGTGTATGAAATGCACTCATGTTAATTCCTTGTGTTTTGGACAAGCACGTTAAAGTACATCAGTACATTGTGGTGATCACTTTGATAGAGTTAAAACAACTCAGCAATACCATGGGATCTTTCATTTCTTGTTTGAGTATAGTGATGGGACAATTTGACTTGGATCTTTGATCATTTACATTATAGCTAAGATTTTAGCCCTGAATTTTGTCCTAAAACCAGAGAAATGCAAATTTTATGAGCTTGCAATTTGATGCCCTTGTATAAATAAAATCAGAAACTGGTTAATTGGCAGGAAATCAACTAAAGAAACACTTTCTCTGATTCAGGTTGTAAATATTTTTTTTCACTTAACACAATTTGTTAGAAAAATTTCATCTTATTTACATTAAAATAGTGATAGTTTTCACTCATTGCAATTAAATAATATAATTAGAACTACTTCTAGCGAGATCCTTGCATTTGTAAAGAGAAACAAAACACCTTATGGGCACATCGTTTGCCAAGTTGACGTACTATATATAATACTATTAGTTGAGGCACAAACTTTTTAATAGATTCCCCCACTCCTCACCCCCTGCCGCCTTGGTAAAGAGTATTGGATGTTACAGCTCAGTGAGTATGTGGTCTTTAGTATTCATGTGCTCGATTGTAGTTGTTGTTAATGGTTATATGAACAGCAAAATAGGAAACATATATTACCTGTCAGCCTGTGTTCTGTATACCCACCTTGCGTTGACTTATTGTAGGATTGATTAACAGAAGCTGCTAAAACTAAGATTCCATAGAGAAGTTGTGGGTTTTTTTTCTCTTAGGTTCAGAATTTGTGTTCGGTCTTTAAAGAAAAGTTTCAGTACATGAGGATCATAAATTCTAAATTGGTCTTGCCAAAAAGTAATTTAAAAAATTTATTTGGTCAAATAAAAGTGTATTAACCTGGTTTATACAGAAAGAGGGAGAAATATATTTTGCTGCTATAATGTGATTCTAACAACTTTTTAGTTTAAGGGATACGTGTGTGGTTATACTTACCATGGCTTGAAAATAATTCATCAAGGAAATGTCCTGAATTCAGGAACACTGCCATTTATGCTTCATCAAAAATTGGTTTTGATGTGATCAATTTTTTAGCTCTTGAAACTGTTCTACTGACTCTCTTTACTTTGCTTTAAATTGTGCACCTTAGATAATATTCAGTATTTGTGCTTGGGCAAGTTGATTAAACTGGAAGTAAAACTTTATAAAAACCACTGAGTGTGTATTTAGCCTATAATGTAGAAAGAACATACAGAAAATGTAAAGTGGAGTTAGGGGGTGGGTGGTCAAAGCTCTGGTATACTTTTTGTCCCACAGATTCCATTGGCCATGCTAAATTGGCATTTCAGAATCTGCAATCCTTTCTTTTCAGCAAAACTTTTTAACAATAATGTCATCAGTTTTGTTAAGATAATCATTTAAATGGAAGTTTGAAGTAAGTATGGCACTTTCTTTTTTTCCTGGGTCGACACAACACTGTCCTGGTTTAACCTGTCGATACCCAAGCATCACACAGCTGCACGCTCACCCTCCTCCCCCAGCTCGATAGGATGGGGAAGAGAACTGGAAGAGCAAAAGTAAGATAGCTCATGGGTTGAGATAAGAACAGTTTAATGATTGAATAACATAAAATACTATAATAATGATCATAATAATAAATGGTAATTAAAAAGAGAGAGAGAGAGAAACAAAACCCAGGAAGAGTGAGTGATGCAACCGCTCACCACCAGCTGACCAGTGCCAAGCCAACCCTGAGCAGTGATTGCTGCTTCCGGCCAACTCCCCTTAGTTTACATACTGAATGCCCAACGTGGGAGCATGACATCATATGGAATGGAATGTCCCTTTGGCCAGTTTGGATCAGCTGTCCCAGCTATGCCCACTCTCAGTCTCTTGTGCACCTCCTCACTGGTAGAGCATGGGAAGCTGAAAAGTCCTTGACTGAGTATGAGCACTGCTTAGCAACAACCAAAACATCAGTGTGCTATCACTTTTTTTTCATGCAAAATCCAAAACACAGCACTGTACCAGCCACTAGGAGGAAAATTGACTCTGTCCCAGCAGAAACCAGGACAATCACTTATTTTATTAATAAAACTGGAACATTCAAATTTTATGAAGTGTCAAACAGTTGAAGGTTGCTACCAAAAAAGATTGGAGGGTTCTCCTTAGGACTGAGATACACATATTGATATGAATTACCACATTTCAGAAAGACACGTCTCTAAAGCATTTTAAACACTGGTTAATTATTCAGTTTTTCACTGGTGAAAAAAAGAACTTTTGACATCCAATTAGATTTTTATTAGCAAGTTAAAACCAAATAAGAGAATGTGGGTTTCCATGTAATAGGTAACTAAACTGTGGAATTGCAATGGTATACTTCAGAGGCCAAAAGTATGAGGAGTTTCAAAACCAGAAAGGATGCCTTCAGAAGACAAAAGTCTCTTAGTTATTAAATGGCCAGAAAACAGCTTGTAGCTAAGAGTGTACCTCCACTGCTGAGGTTTAGGAACTACTTGCCATACATCAGGCTTGATGAGTTCTGGGTGCTGATGTGTATACACGTGTTGTGTATACAAAGCACAGTTTGCATGCAAGACATTATACACCTTCCCTACAGTGGATAATGCTTTTGCTACAGATTACTTTCTGACTTTCTTGCTTTTTTATTACTCCATTCCTAGGGCTCTGATTCAGTCCTCCAGAAGTCAAAGAACAGTCTTAGCGATCAGTGCCCCAGAGACACTGTAGGTGCTTCAATGTGAGACAAAGTTTTAAGGTGATGAACTTTGTACCCAGTATGGTAGAGAGAATGCAGCCTAAAACTGAAGGCTTGGTTGATGTGTTTAAGTAGAAAATCTTTGTGTTTAGACATGAGGGAAAATGGGAGCTATAGAGGTTCATTTGAGGTTTAATTCTTGTAAAGCTCCTAGCATTCATAGTATGATGTTTTATGCTTCATTCTTACTGGATTTTCCCTGTTGAATAGATGACTTAACCTGTCTAGGGAGTGAGAAATTGCAGATTATAAGACTAATAAAAATAATAACCTTAGAAAAATTACATTTAGGTGACTGAGTTGTTCCTTTAATTTCTCTACTAGTTTAAAAAATAGGAAGAAACTGATTTTCTTACTTTGTGATGGATCCAAATTCTTTTATAAATTAACTTGTTACACTGATCTTTTGCCTTGAGGTTATTTTGGCACCTCTCTCTTCTAAATGCTGTATCTCATTTTGTGTGTTCATCTTTCATACACATCTTGGGGGGGGGGGGGGGGGGGGGGGGGTAGGGCAGTTGCTAGTCTGTATGTACAGTTAGATAAGTTTTAAAACAAATACAGTATCTATTATATTTCAGTTGCATACTGAAATATCTTCAGATACTATACAGTGTTACATGAAGAGAATTTCTGCACTCACTCCAATTTAAAAAAATGTATTCTTAGAGATTTAAAAGTTTTTATTACGACTAAGTCATCAATATTCCTTTTTTAAAAAGAAGGTTAATTCCTCAGTGCACATTAATCCATATACAAGGCCACAAAATCTGAGGTCACAATTTGAAGAGAAGAGTTTTTGGGGTTGAAGGAGCCTTGTGGATTTTTTTGACTTTTCTTCTTTTCTTTTGCTACTGTGTGGTGTGTCTCTTGACACCTACCAAGACAGAGTCATCCTTCTGCAAAAGGATGCCTGGAACATTTGTTCTCAGTGAACCTGTTCTTGGCACTTAGTGCTGATATAGGCTGAAGCATCTGGTTGGGGAAAAAAATAGCCGTGAAAAATAGGAGGAACAATATATCACCTATGTATTTACTTCAAAGGTACATGTATATTAGTACTGAGACACTTATATGAAAAATAAACATTTTGAATTCCAGCTTTCAGGAGAAGACCATGTGCTGAGGATACTGAGTGCTGGTTGGTTCTGAGCACTAACACTGTTATCTCGGTTTTCCTTAACAGGCTTCACTTATGGGCTCTCTTAGCTTCTTTGTATGTGCAATGTGAATGTTACACTGCAGTCTTTCAGGGCTCTCGTTTGACCAGTATCTTTCTAACCTTGAGGTTCCTAGAAAGGTTTGGAAAAGATACGGGTTCTGATGTCTTCATCACAGTATAGCTTGGCAGATATTTCAGAGGAAACTGCTCTTGTATACCCTACACTGGGCACAGGAGAAGGAAAATAGATCAGGTCTCAGTCATTTTCTTCTTGCCAACAATAACAAAATTGACTGTTGTTGGATAAGCAAATAACTCAAAACTCTGGCCATTCTACATCATACAAGCTTCGTGTCTGAGGCTCTGGTTAAATTCTTTATTTCTCTTGGATGTTAAAGCAATAGCTGTAGTGATCAAAGTGTCGTTTTAATTTGCCTATGGTAAGAAAAGTCTTTTGGATACAGTCTTTGCTGATGCCTTTGTTACTATATTATTAGCGTAGTGACACAGAGATATACCAGAAAGTTGAAATAAAGCTTCAGTATATGAAGCACTGAATAATTTATGACCTGACTACTTGTCACACTTGTGAACAGGTAGAAGCTGAAAAATAATAAATTTCTGATTGTTGTGGGTTAACCCCAGTAGGCAGCTACCCACCACCCAGCCTCTTGCTCACTCCCCCCTGGTGGGATGGGGAGAGAATGGGAAGGGTAGAAGTGAGAATACTTGTGGGTTGAGCTACAGATAGTTTAACAGGCAAAGCAAAAGCTGCATATGCAAGCAAAGCAAAATAAGGAATTCCTTCACTACTACACATCTGTAGGCATACGTTTCACCATTTCCTGGAAAGCAGGGCTTCATCACACATTTACGCGGGAAGACAAATGCCATAGCATCTTCCCATCCTCCTCCTCCTCCCAACTTTCTATTGCTGAGCATGACATCAGATGGTCTGGAATATCCCTTTGTTCAGTCGGGGTCAGCTGTCCCATCTGTGTACCCTTCCAACTTCTTGTACATCCCCAGCCCACTTGCTGCTGGGACAGCCTGAGAGACAGAAAAGGCCCTGAGGCTCTGGAAGCACTGTCCAAAAAGAAATTATAAATTGGTGCATTATCAACAGTGTTTTGGTCACAAATCCAAAACGCAGCGTCATACCAGCTACTATGAAGAAAATCAGTACACTGATTGTAAAAGCGGAGATGCTTCTTGCCTGTATTTAATATAGATTTATTTCTTTAACACTCAGATACAAGGCAATTGTTTAATCAGTGAAGCCTTGATTCCAGTATGAAGTTCTACTTTGCCTTTTTTTTTCTCAAAACAGCATAGTGAATACATAACCAGTTTATTATGAATGTAACCTTTTTTACTGCTTGGAAATAGACACTTTATGAATATATATTAAAAGCATAAAGCTCATCCTTTTGTGACTGAAGCAAAAGTTTAGTGTAATATCAAAGGAAATCAATGTCTTTCTTGGAGTGAGTGGCCCTAAACAGGATGTGCTGGAGCTTGTCCAGAAAATGAAGCTGGTGAAGGGTCTGGGGAACAGGTATTATGAGGACCAGCTGTGGGAAGTGGGATTGTTCAGCCTGGAGAAAAGGAGGCTCAAGGGAGGCCTTATTGCTCTCTACAACCACCAGAAAGGAGTTTGTAGAGAGGTGGGTGTTCTCTCTTCTCTCAAGTTGCAAACAATGCAAACAATAGGAGAGGAAATGGCCTGAAGTTGCGTCAGGGGAGGTTTAGATTCAGTATTAGGAAAAAGTTTTTCATGAAAGGTATTCTCAAACATTGGAACAGGCTGCCCAGGGAAGTGGTGGAGTTGCCATCCCTGTAGGTATTTAAGACATATGTAGATGTAGTGCTTAGGGACATGGTTTAGGGTAGACTTGGCAGTTGACGGTTGGATTTGATGACCTTAATGGTTTTCCAACCAAAACAATTCTATTATTCTTGGATTCAAGGTGCAGCCTCACCACTGCGCAGTACAGTGGGACGATCACTGCCTAGTCCTGCTGGCCACATGGTTCCTGATACAAGCCAGGATGCCGTTGACCACCTGGGCACACTGCCATACAATAAATACTTTCTGAAGGTGTTGAGATACTTGAGGTACAAAGAAATTTTATATACCTGTTTCCTTTAGGAAACTAGGCTAAAAAAAGATAATTTTCTCCAGGAATCCCATTGTCCCCTTATGCTGCTGTTAATTTGAAAACACAGTGAAATTAGATTGTTTGCTATAGAAGTTGCCTCTGGGCTTTGGGTATATACAGCCAGTTGTCACTGTACCCACCTTACCTAGTGTATAGTCTGTGCTGAAACCACACTGGCAGCTTTATCAGCAACTCTCATTTTGGACTTGTCAGGAATATACGCTGATCACCTAGATTTCAGTGGTTTAAAATATGCTCATACTTATGCGGCTGTTGATCTGCTTGACATCTAAGGAGATATAATTAGTTAAATAACATTTACAGTTTAAAAATTCAGTTTTAGCAGCTTAAAACTGTTAAAATTTACAGTTTAGAAAATTAATGTGATGGTGGTTAACCTGAATTTGGTCCCGAAGTGCCACATTTTTCCAAATAATTTAAAGATTAGGTATAATTAGATTTTCAAAGGATTCTTGAGAAAACGGCACATAAACTAGAAAATGGAAATTGCATATATATACCTTGAACCTGAAACTGGAGAGGTATTCAGATGCAACTGTCTTACTCTTGGAATTGAGTGTGGCAACTTTCAGTGTTGGAAATACAGTGTCATATAGAAAAGGAGTTTCATATTTGACTTGTAGATCAAAATGGTGGTGTATATAGGAACATTAATAATTTTATGTTGTTCAAACCGGTTATTTAATGTAAATTTGTATTGCCGTCTTTGAAGATTAATTATTTACTAGCCCCGAAATTAAGTCTTTACCTGCTATTTTTCTAGACTTCAACAGCAAATTCCTGTAGACACAGCTAGATACTTCTATGTGATAGATACGTGTTCTTTAAATGATATGAGTAATGTCTGAAAATGCCACATATTTTTGGGATTGTTTGTGCAGTTGTGCTGATCAAAGGACATAGACGGAATACTTACACTCAAATAATTTTGCATCACTGGACTAATGAAAACATATGTTTGGAGAAATTAGATGAGCTGGGAGGCACACAAAGGCTTGCTTTCTGTGCTGCGCAGAGACATGTCTTTGCATTTCTAAGAATGCAGCGTGTATTTAAGAAAAGGACAAGTCACTCATAAAGGTGGGAGAATGAAGAGGAAAAGAAGAGGGAAGGTTACACACTCCTCTCTGTAAAGCTTTATCAGCAAGCAATACCTGTTCTCTTAAATGAGTATTAATGGAGAAAGTCAAGCTGGTTTTTTGAAAAAAAGTTTTCAGCTACTGGTAGTCTTGGAAATTGTAAATGAACAGAAGCAAATCACTAAAATCAGAAGGAAGAAGAGATTGGGTATCCACTTACACAGCCGGATGGTGGGTGGGTGTGTGGGAGGGCACACACAAGAGTCCCTTAAAATCTACTTTAAAAATATAGCAGTATTTTTACAAGCAGTAATTTTTTATTATAAAACTTGTCAGTTCAGTTTCCAAGAGTCTTGTAAACCTTCCTCTTAAAGTCTGTCTACTTTTAGCTAGCAACAAGGTGAGTAACCTCCCCAGAGTCTTGGGAAACTTGATTTAAAATCCCTGATCAGATGGATTTCCTTTTGGACTCCAGACAAAAAGCCCTGAGGCTGCCTTGGGGCCACAGGAAAAGATGCAGATGACCCAGTCTTCTCCGGGTTTCTGTTTGTAGACACAATCCTCTGTTGGTCCAAAAATGCTAGTAAATAGAGATGAAGCTATTGCCTTCATAAATAAAGCTCTCTTCTTACGTCATTGACATGGCAACTGATGAAGCCATTAAAATCCTGGGATTGGTTTCTTAACTTAATTTGGTAAGGCTTCTGCATGAGTCCTTTAGTTGCTGGGGACAAACTTAGTGAAGACTTGAATGTCACATTCTAAGGTTTTATTTTTAATTTATTTTCTTTTTCAGTAAGTATTACTGTGTGGTTAATTTGTTCTCTGGGATGGATAAAATGGAACTAATATGAAATTCAAATGAATTCTTCTGCTGGCAGCCTGTTTGTTAGCAGCAATAATGAAATATAATGGCTAATGGATACGGAAAAAGATTAAGTATTTTCCTCAATAATGCAGGGCTTTGATATATTTAAGCACTTAATAAAACTATCCAGAAAGATCAATAACCTAGAATTTGACTGTGTGCTTTGTAATTTTAAATATATATATACTCCTGTTCTGTTAACAGCAGGTTACCTTTGTATATGCTTTAGTCATTAAAAGGAATTAGTTTTAAACCTGGAGAAAACCCACCCAAGTCTTTATTTCTCAATCTACAGCCTTTTTATGAAGTTGGAAACCATTGTTGTGAAGAAAAGATACAATTTATGTTAGCATTTGTTGAGATGCCAAGGATACGTGTAAAATACTTGACCAACCTGGTCAGAGCAGTGGATTGATTGTTCATAGGGAAGTTGAACAAGATTTTACGAGGTAATTTGCTTCCACCTAGTGACCAGTCGTGATATCACAGCCAAAACCAGTTTGAGTACTTCAGTGCCTTGCCATCCTTCCTCCCGGTACAGGCCATGGGGATAGTGTGTGTACCTATGGATTGTGTTTGCCTTTTATATTCCATTACTTTCACATAACAGAAAAGACATTAGAAATTAAAATAACCTTTCTGAAGTTTCTTAGCCTGTACAGTTTGCTTATTTCTTGGTTTTCTGTTTGTTTGTTTCTTTTCTGTTATTCTGTGTTACAATGACAGGGAAGTAGAGGAAAGGGTTTTGATAGAAAGGAGATAACAAAATGAAAAATATACGATAAAGTACACAGCCATGTTGCCCAGGTGTTAGTTATCTTAGCATGGCTACCTGAGGATATTGATCTCACTACTTCTATTTGCAATTTAAGAAATTAAATGAAATGTAGAATTATAGAAGCTATGTAAAATGAAGTGTATGGTGGTTTCTACTGCACCCTAAAGCCAAAATGTCATACAGTAGCATGCTACCACCAATGATTACTTTCACTTTCTAGAGCTTTTCTTTTACTTCTGTTCTGTAACATTTGGATAATGCTCATGTCTGATGAAGGTGGTCACTGTGTTTCCCAAGGGCATAGTCTATTACACTTCAAAATCCCTGAAACATACAAATGATCAAACAGAGCAAAAGTGGGATGAGGAAAGGGCCTTCTCAGGAATAAAATGGGTGTCACCTCTGTTGTATTCTACACTGTGCGCTTACAGTAGATCTTGCTGTCGAGGTACCTAAATCATTAGTTGTCTCCGAACTAGCACTGAAAGAATTGTACCTTTTGGTCTCACTTTTCTATCTGGTAAGCCGTAGGACTCAGTACAACCATAAATTTAATACCAGTTGGTCACCAAGGTGACTACATTTCAGTAAGAACATTTAAAGGCTGTCTTTCAGAACCGTATCCCTGCAGACACAGAGATGAACATCTTTTCACTATCTCAATTTATGCAATTCTGGTGTTAAATACATGTGGCAGTGTCTCTTACAGCTCTTTGTTCAGCTCGTGGAAGTTGTGTTTGTCCTGTGTTCCTCCTGATGTTCTGCATAAACCTTGCTTTGTTTCCTTGTTTCTGCTGCCCAGCATAACAGACAAAAAAGTCTATTTTCTTTTGTGCTGACACTTAAAACCAAAAAGCTCTTCGTATGTTTATACTACTATAACTGACTTGGCTGTTATGAAGTGACACCAAGAGGAAAAAAAGGAATTGTGTTGGTTTTAGAGTGAGGTGGATGAGTGGGTTTTCTAACTTAGTGGCATAGTATGTCAATAATGCGTTCTTTCCATCTTTCCCATGAAATATCCTGTGATGTATTCTATCATTAGATAATTTGTCTGAAATAATAATTCTTCAGGAGGAACAGATTTTACTGGGTTTTAACTTCTTTCTTGTGATGTAACAACACAAAAGAAAGTGCCTGATGTATTGTTCAAATCTATAGGATTTTACAGTTGCTTTACAATTGGTATTTGTGAATCTCAAATAATTCATACAGTTGGGAAATTTGTAATACACAGACAAAAATGACAGTGCTTTGTCATTCTGCACATACAAAAAATAGCACAGATGTTTCCCAGAGAAGAACATTCTGATTTCTTCCCTTCTTGCTCTGCGCTTGACAAATCTTTCATCTTGATAATGTTTCTAAAGTTTAGTTTCTTCTTTAAAAGTGGTATACCTAGGATGTATATGATGTATACTCAACTATTTATATTGAAGCATATATGTGATTAAGCCAGTAATTTCACTGGTTTAAGGAATTATAACACTAATTGTGTCAGAAAAATTGGTGTGTTTTGCTTGGGCAATGAAAGGTTATGATATGCATGCAGGTCCCTGATATGAAGTACTCTTGTCACTCAAGGATAAATTCTGTCTGAATTATGTTACAGTTGGTAACAAAGTAGTTGAATGCTTTTCTTCCAAAAATACTTCATCATAGACTTTATAGAGACATCAGGTGCACAGCAAGCAACTTCTGTAACTGTTTCTGCAGAAGTGATGGATGAACTATTACTGTTGTTTTTAAATACGAACTGTTGCAAATTTCAGTTTATTATTCAGATAATAAATTTGCAAATTATGTATTTTAGAAGAGACTCACTGATTGTCTCATATTATTTCCTTTTCACCTACTGCATACATTTTTACTGTTCAAACCTCTAACTCCTTCCAACTGGTTTAAACCCTTTGGATTGAGGATTCTTAAATTCTACTTTAGTCCTTCTCTAAGTAACCTTAATTAAGCTTTGTTAGAGTATACGCATTTGTGAGCACTTCACCCATAGGTAAAGAAAAATCCTGTTCAGGAAGTCAGGCAATGTATGGTGTTACATATGCCCAGAGAAGCTGTGGGTGCCCCATCCCTGGCAGTATTCAAGGCCAGGCTGGATGAGGCTTGGAGCAACCTGGTCTAGTGGAGGGTGTCCCTGCCCATGGCAGGGGGTGGGACTGGATGGTCTTTAAGGTCCCTTCCAACCCAAACCATTCTATGATTCTGTGATATTAAGTGGTTGTTACAGTCCAGGTTGTTATCTGATAATGTACCTGAAGTAAGTTTGTAAAAAATTATTTAGGCAATATTTTACAGTTATTATTTTGTATATCAGAAACAATAAAATAACAGTGGACCCTGAATTTTGCTTTGTTGTCCTTGTGCAAAAGTTTGAATTCAGGACTCTTCTCTGGAAGATACATAGATATTTCTTTAGCCGAATCTGACTTTAGATAATTTTAAAGATAAGCCAAAACAACTCTATCTTGCTGTCTTCAATATCCAGTAATATTGAAACTATACATATGTAGTTTTCATTGCTAGTGATGCAGTGCTTCATTTGTAAGATTCACTTTCCGTATCTTCAGATAGAAAATGAAACACTAAGAGTTGAAAGGATTGTATAATGTTCAGGGATGGAACACAGGATGGAAATTATGTCACTTGATTTGCAGGTTGTAGCTTTTCCTCGTGCCTGGTATCAGTTAATTTCCATGCGCATTGTCGCTTTAATTCCTGATTGCAGCACTGAGAGTCTCAGCTGGATTGGCCTCAACTGTTTTCAGCTGGGCTGCATGTTTAATTTGTACCTACTGCCTTACTAGTTATATACAACCATTTACAGCAAACTAAAATCTATGGGCAGTGGAAGGGACCAGAGTAGTGTTAGGTCTTGACCTAGGTATATTCATCACACTGAGAGTTTGTAATAGCTGTGACTAGAATCTGGTAGGAGCTACTTTATTCTGCAGTTAATTTAGGTCAGTATGTGAGATAGAACCACCCTTGTCCTTGGTAATATGAAACGATATGATTCATTTTTGATTAACCAATAAATATGTTAAAGAACATTCCATTATTTCCAAAAGGTGACTTAGGGCAGAGCTAGCAGGTAAAGAGCACTGACGTTAATGGAGTTTGAAGTCATTCCTCTGAGGCAGAAAGCTTTTTAAAAGCTGAACTTTTTTACTCACTCACTCACTCACTCACTCACTCACTCACTCACTCACTCACAAACCTGAATGTAAACATACAAACAAGCTCACGAAGTCAGCCTGTAGGCAGAGATAGTATTTCCTTATTTACCAGGTGGGAGGAGTGACATGGTGAGAGACTGTCTGACTGCCAGTAAGTCACACTTGAAAGAAAATTTTTGAGTGTTACATTCCACAAAGTACAGTCTGGTTCCCCATGAAATGTATTTTCAATATAAAGAGTACCTCATCTGAGGTACTGGTGAAACTAGAATAACAAAGATTGTTGCTGTTAGAAATAGGCTGCCTAAGAAGTGGCAGAGAGCTTGATATGCTGAATGAAAACATCTTTACTCTATCTTGCTGTGAATGAATGTTTTTTTTCAGGAAACCTCAGTTCATCTTACTTGATGGAATCATTTTGGTTTTTTTAGTCTTTTATGGGAATATGGCTTTAGGAAAGAAGGCTTTGTCATTGAAATAATGCCAGTCCTTCATTTAAGATGAATTGGCATAGTGTTGAAGAAACGTACCTGCTTTATTTAATATTTGCTTTCATTTTTAATATGAGCTGCTATTATTTATCAGCCTTAAATCTGTAATTTGGGAGTTATGTAGCAAGTAACTCTAGCCAGTAATTTTAACTCAATTTTCAATAGGAACTTGTACAAAGGGGCAATATGAATTAATAAATGTCTTTCAGGCTATAATTTTTGTGATAATGATTATCACTGCATGTCTTCAGGTCTACTGGCAAAAATCAGAAGGTTCAATGAGAATCAAAATACCTTAGGAATAAAAGAAACATGTGTAGGGTATCATTAGGTTTAGGATTATTTGACACCTGAAGCAAATCTAAGCCCAAAATTTTTATTAAATAGATGCTTGAATATTCTGCCATGTTGTAATGAGATTCTGACACAAACATCTTCAGCATATGGAGTCGTAGTTAGCACTGTTGACAACAGGCATAACTTTGAGCATTTTTTTCTTCTTAAACTTACCTTTGTATTTTTTTAGTGATGGTAGCTTATTTAAAAAAAAAAAGAAAAAAAAAGAGTGAGCAAGCAATTATACTTTCCACAAGAGGCAGGTAGAAAAAGCAAACATATACTATAAAGCATGGATCATACTTTTATTGGTTGGTTACAGTATATTCAAATAGGTTTGGTATTTTATGATGTTTCAATTCTCTCTTTAAATTTATGCTTGTAATAAAATTTAATAAACCTTACTTAAAGGCATAATACTAACCACTGTACATTTAAACATAATGCATATACAAAAATAACAGTTCAGTGAAGTGTAATAGGTTGATAAACTCACTTTTCAGACTCTGATGCCCTTTCTTCATCCTGAGTTATTCCCACAACCTTGGTCGATATGGTTTGTGACAGTCTTCTCTGTATTTTCAGGATACTAAAGCAGAGTGCAGTTCCTGCATAGAAACTGAGGACAAAAAAGTAAGTGGCTTGTTTGAATTTTTAATGTAATTTGTCAGGCAAGACTAGTAAGTGGGGTTTTTTGTTTGGTTGAATTTTTTTTTAATTAAATCATGTGAAACCATTTTATGGTGGTTTATGTCTGTATGTTTTATACAGTTTTCTGTCAATAACTTTTCCAATATCGTGTTTTAACTTCACTAGGGACAAAACAGTCTTACTTCATTGAATACGCTTCTGTTAGAAATGTGAATAATAGCTTGTTCAGAAGGGAATTCTAATCTTCATTTCATTAAACTATGAACAGCTGAAACAGCAATTGCACATCTTCTTAATTTCCATTATTAACAAAATTACTGTGTCATGTCTTTGATGATAATGTTGACATACCGTGTTAAATAGGAAGATAAGAACTGCTTTTTCTTGCTTTATAAGCAGTATCTTTGATACAGATTTTTTCTTCAAAATGGTTGATCTTGAAAAAAGGTTTATCTCATGTTATTTTCTCTGAACGAGTATAAAATGTTTTCAGTCGTGTTCTTCCCAATGTTAGTCTTTTTTGTTTTAACAGTATGTTACAGCATGTATGTTTCAATAAACTTGAATAGAGTTATATTTTGAGAAAGAATTCTTAAATTGAAGTACTATCAGTTTCCACTGTAAAATGAGCAATGCAGAAAGCTGTCTTCTGGCACCAACAGTATCATAGTCAGTTTTGAAACAGTAGGTCTTTGTGCTTAATTTAACAGTAGTCTAACTGCGCTATAATGCGTGATACCAATATTCTATTACTCAACTTTCCAAAAGTTTTGTGGTTGTTTTTAACTTCTTTAGGCTACTGCATCTTCCTGTGGGTGTTCAGCAGCTACTGCTTTTTTAAGAGAAATGCTTGTTGAGTTCTTTTTGCTATAAAAATGAGATTTTATTAAATAGTTTTATAGAATTTGAGCTATCATGAACAATTGAAGTGCTTTTGGCATACTGCTATGTCATACAATTCCTGTATAAAAGGCTGTTGAACTTAGTGCAGGCAAGCACGGTTCATTTGCTTTGTTGAGATGTGCGATAAAGGTTCTTCAGAATTCGGAGCTATACAGAAGCATATTAAGGCTTCAGTTGAGATATTAAACTGTGAATGTAACTAGAAGAGAAAGTATGATATATCTGGGATACCAAGCAGCTGTTGCTACTCTCCCGATTGTTGAAGTCCTCTACATTAAGACAGGTTGAATTTCTTGCATTTAAATTGTCAACATAATGTTTTACTGTGAACCAGTATGACAGACCTAGCTTATTGTAGGGCAATTGCAAGGGTAGTATGAAAATATAGCCGATTTTGGTTTTTTAATTTAGAAACTATATCAGCTTTATCACCGGGATCAAAAATACTGTAATTATATGTTTAACAATGCTTTCTGCTAGTAAAGGACTACAAAATTTAGGTCAAAAGGAACAGTAACTTTTCTGTACTGTTTTGAGAGTTGAACCATAACTATTTATGTTCCTGTGCATTAAATTTAAGAAATGATCCTCATTATTTACAGTCCTAATATTTTTTTGGTTCTCTGGGAGGTTTAGGTTAGTGTTGTTTTTCAAAGCATTTTAACAAGCTGAAGCATTCTTGCTTTGCTGCTTTTTTCCTGTTCCTGACTCTATGCTTTCCATAAACCCTATTCTCCTATGTTAATATTTTTTACTGAAAGTTTAAAATTTGGAGCTAGAATCCAGTTCTGGATTACTAAGTCTGTGTAGTGTATCTCTATAGAGTGACAAGTAGTAACATCTCTAGCATCAGCTGGTACACATTGCTGTGAAATGCAGCCATTTAGTCTTCAGCCTTCACTGTTCAGAAACTATCTAGGTGTTTAAGTACGTCTTGTTTTATAGTATGCTAAAAACCAGTTTGGGACCTTATTTCCAAACACCTAGATCTGACCCTTGGTGTGGGTAGCAGCTACTAAAACTGAACAACCAAAAGGTTCTTTTTATTGCTTGAATAAGGAGAAAAGTTGTCAAGAGCCTGATAAGCTTCAGGCTGCAGTCTTATTAATGTGTGTGTGGTCTTTCTTTTTCCTTTTATTGCATCTTTCCTTTTATCTAGGATATATACCAGGCTGTTGTCAGTGACCTGTTCTGGGTTTGGTGTGTGGTGATTTTTTGCTTGGTTGGTTTGTTTGGTGGTTGTTGGGTTTGGTTTTTTTTTTTGTTGTTGTTGTTGTTGTTGTTGTTTTAAGATAGGATGATTTCTACTTCAGTATAAATTACAGGGGTTGTACGTTTGATACTTTTTCTTGGCCTCAGTCATTGCTCCTTGGTTTCCTAAGGAGCTGTCTTTCTTCAGTAACTCAAGCTGTCAAGCCTAAGCCAGCTGTCTGACCCCAAAAAGGGGTACCTCATCCAATGCAGAATATGTGATGTGACTTTTTCTGAGACAACCCAGCACTAGGACTGAGCAAGTGCCGTGAAATGAAAGAGGAGGAGATTCCAGTCTTATCCTAGGCTTTATTCCTTTGCTGGATTGTTGTGTTTACTGCTCTCCCCCTTCTTGCTCTTAGAAATAGTGGGGTGAAAGTGAGATAACAGTCACAGGGTCTCCAAACTTACTGTGAAACCTGGAGAGATGTCTCTCTTTGTCTTCCTGTATCATTAAGGTTAAAGAGCAGGAGATCTGGAGGTTATCACCATTGCAGTGCTGCGTGCTATGAATTTCTCATCCCTTTGACTGTAACTGCTGATGCATACAGACAGATGCCTTCAGGTCTACAGACTCTTGTGTGATCTTGCCTCATTAATCACTGAAGTAATAACAGACATGAGGTTTGCTAGGTTTCAGGTTACAGAGTGTTTTTTGACTTGCTAAAAGTATGGGGTTTATCCAACTACAGTGACAACCTATTCAGTGCTCTAGCTTTCAAATGCAGAAACTGCCATTAACGTAAAGAATTGTCTAGCAAACCCCTAAATTTATCTTCTTCATTTGGTAATTTGTTGAAGCATTTTAAAAGAACAGAAATGTAATAATCACCTCTGTGTTGTTAGATGATATGTTTTGTGTTTTCTCTGTGTTTGGTCCTAGAGATGAAGCTTCTGCCAAGTTTAGGTGGCAGATGTACAGTCCAGTGATACAGATTACTGATGACCTATTCAGTGATCATCAAATAAGATACATCAGACTTGGTTGATAATAATGCATTGTTTCATATTTATTGAAAGCATGAATTAGTAACTTAATGTAATTCATAAAAGCTGAAACGTTGTAAATAAATATTTTTTCCCTCTACTTTGAAATCAAGACAAACTACTGCAATTAGGACATGCATCATTAGTATCTAATAATTTGCCCTTCCATAATGAAATATACTACTAATGAACTACAGCATTAGTAATTGATGGAAAATTTTCCCCATTTAGAACAAAATATAAAACTGCAAGGTGCCTTTTCTTGCAGTCTTTTTTCATGAAGTTTCCTAATCTAAATTCTGACGTAGAAATTTATAAAACCATGACTAAAGCATGGCCTGAAAGAAAACTCAAATTTAATAACTGTAATTATTATTTTGAAATCTATTCATCTATAAATGCAAAATAGCATTTAATTATCCTAACCACAGTATTACTATGGTCTGTCTGTCCTACCATAGTTACTTCAACTGATGTTTTTATGTAAGATTCTACTTATATTTTCTGCAAGGATAAAACCATTCAGTTTGAGAATAGCAGGTGACAGGTAATCAACAGTTTGCTGTAACTGGCCTGTGTTTTGTACAATACTAAATTGCATTTACTGTTGCCAGCAAGGGACCCCTAAGTGTATGTACAACTCCCTGCCTAATCCATATTCTTTTCTGTGTTTGTCACACCCAACCCTTTTTAGTTTTGATTTCATGCCTTCGTTCTGAACGTCGTAATATTTGGTGTTTAATGAATCATGTGGTCATGGACATTTCTTAGCTTTGCTTTTCAAACAAGCATATGTAGAAACATGGCCCTTAAAGTTACCTTCCCCTTGCTTCCCCACCTCCTTTTTTTTATATTTCTATCTGAAATGGAAAGCTGAGAGACTGAAAACTGAATGGAAAGTTAACTTACAATGACCTTCTGTGCTGGATAACTTTTTTTCAGCTGTTTTTTACTATGCTAGGTAAAAAAGAGCTGAAACATTTTTACTGTGGTTTATTCTTCAGCTATGGGTTCTTCCTATTTGTTTTATTTCAGCTTACTCTTTTCAGTAATAGACTCACTTTTGCTGTAATGTGCAATGACATTCTCTTCAGTATTCCTTGCAGGCAACATAATGCTGACCATTAACTAGCAGCTAAGTGTTATTAGCTTGGTGGCTGAAGGTCACTCAGGATATCTTGCTTCATTTTCCGTTCTTGAGAAGGAAAGTAGCTCATGAAGAGAACATTTTTGAGATGCATCTTGACTTTAAAATTTACCACTTTTGTGCTCAGAGTACAGAGGCTTTATGAGAGCAATAGACTTTATGGATATGCATTAGGCCAATAACAGGATAGGTCAGTAAGTTAGAAAATTTCCCTGTAGTGACATAATGTTTTATAACTCCCTGTTACCTTCTGTGGGATATAGCATATGCAGTAATGCCTTTTCTTTTCTATGCCTGCTGTGGAAAATATTTTATAATATTTCTTTTTTTAGTACCTTCTGTCAGAGGATCTCAGAGTACTTTACAAACAGATTAAAAACACCTATGAGGAAAGTACTCACATTTATATTGCTAAAGTTACATATGGGGAAATAGAAGGGTGAAGGGGAGATGTAGGCAAGGTTACAAAGTGAGTCTGAGACAAAATGAGGAGAAAAAGAAACAACATTACAAATATATTTTTTTTGCCTATTCTGTGGCTGCTTGCACTCTTTTTTTTTAATTTATTTATAATGATCATGTGAAAATGTTTTCCATGAATTTTGAGAGATAAAACTCTTATTAGTAGGAAGAAAATGTATCCAATTTCTTTAACGTTTTCCCTCAGTTTACTGTGGGAGGGAATTAATAGGGGTATCAAACAGTGAGAAGCTGATAAAAAGCATCATGGAGGGACTGCCTCAACTACTGTCATCTAAAATGGGGATTTATATAGTTTCCTTTCATTGGAATCACTTTTTCTGCTGTTTAGGAGTTTCCAGTGAATACAACTAGGTGTCATTTTTATTCCCTTGTGAAGGCATCATGCCATCTGCATAATTTTGTAGTTTTGTGATGCAGTTTTCCTCACAAGAAAAGAAACACTTTTTTGATGGGGGTTGATTACTGACTCCAATGGATTAGTGAGGAAGTGTCTAAATTGTGTTTGGATATAGATTCAGCACAATCTAAGGAAGTTTTGGACTTTAATGAGCCTTCAGGTTTCTACTGAGGTGAAGAAATTATTACTCTATCTTCTGCCTTTTTAACTATTGTACAAATAGTAAGGAGTATTATTGAACCATCTGTGACAGGACCACACAGAATATAGAAGATTGACCATGGGATTCAGAAACAGGGGGGAGTAACTGAGAAGTGAGAATAATGAGCTGTTCCAAGAATAGTATTCACCTGTCAGAATACGCCAGAGGTTTCCACTGACACCTCAGCTCATGTAAGTCAGATTTACATGATGCTTCTTGAGTCTGCCTCAGTACAGAGCTGGAAGTTTTCAAAACTTCCTCAGAAGGGTTTTATCCAAGGGGTGTGTGGAGGGGTTTTGTTGTTTGTTTATTATTAGAAAAGTTGTCTGAAATCCATAGCTGTCTCCCCCACAGTGATTTTAATTCAAGATCTGGTGCACTCCAGATATCCTAAAACTCAGAAAGTTGAATGAAACCCATAGTCTGTTTAAGTATCATTCACTGTTATTCATATTACTTAGAGTGATTTTTTAAAATCAAAGTATATTTCCGTTTCTTTTTTCTTAGTTTGTGTCCCTTTCAAGTAAAAACACTACTTATGGAAAAATATGTAGCTGAGGCTTGCCCTGAAACTTAACACACAGCATTAGTCAGCCTGATAAATATTGGCAATTCTAATGTGAGGAAATACTCGGAAATCCAGTCCGTTTCCTGACACATAGATTGACACAGTGCAAAGTCTTGTTGGAAAGTTTCATGGTATTTGAATGATCATAATGTCAGTCCTATTACTGCTCTCTTGTTCTTTCTGTCACTGAGATGCAATTACGGAATTTCACAACTGAAGTGGTGACAATTGCTCCTCTCTGTGTGTGTGTGTCTATCTTTTCCCTTAATCCAACTCTATCTAGCAATCTGTAATTTGATAAAGTGGAATTGAAATGACAGGCGTGACAGAAGTGCCAAAACAATAATCTGACCTCCCACTGAAGTGTCAATGTGTTCGGCTGCATGACTTTCACACTTGCTGAATACACATAAGGGACACAGATAGTATATTTATTATGCTCGAATACCTGTTAAGGTAGATTGCTAAAAAAAGGTATTATTACACGGTGTCTTTTGCCAATGTGTTCCATCATTAACCGTTACATTTTCTGTGCCTGTACTACTATGCATAAGCATGATTGCTGGTGCACGTGAATTATCTTTATTTTATCAGGAGAAGTTTTTTTCAAATCTTCATCTTGAAGATAGTCGGGTAAATCTTGAAATTCTAATTCTGTGGCTGTATAGCAAAGTAGTTTTGAAGAGACTATTTATTTTTTACTTTTAAGAAAAACTTTCATATTAAACCTCTTGGGGGAAGGTGTCAAAGAATGAAGAAAAAAAACCCATATAAAAAGTACACCATTTCTTTTTCCATAGTCCTTTAATACTGATGAAATACCTAGTTCCCATTCATGCAGAAGATAAATTTAATCTGTTACATGTTGACCTGTGTTGCAAACAAATTTTATTGAAGGAATCGGTCAACAAATTGGCAAATTCTAGTTGCAGCATATACAAAGTACAGAACATAAAAATGTATTTTCTGCAGTAGCTATATACTGATAATTTCAGTTTCATTTGAGAAAACCCTTCTGGAATGAGTAACTTGCCGGTGAGTAGTTTGAATAGTTAGTACCTTTGAAATTTTGACTTTTCCTTGAGGTAGACTGGAGTTTAAGAAATCCTCAAAATATTTTGTTTTGAAAACTGATTCCAGGGTAAATCCAATTTAGAAGTTTCAAGTCTCTAAAAAGGATCCATGAGCACTATGAGCTATATTATTCTTTGAGCTGGTTTTAGTGGTACTTAATTGCAGTGTAGTACTTAATTGCTATTGCTGGCTGGGATTAAACCATGACAGGTTCTTTGTTGTTATTACATGTTACAAAAAATAAAAAAAAAGAAACTTTTTTCAGAAGTGGTGCTAAATTTTATCCGTCCTTGTGACTAATTGTCATGCCTTTCAGCTGATACTCTTTCTAACCTTTTTATTTAACACTTTGGCATTAAAAC
Source organism: Rhynochetos jubatus (assembly GCA_027574665.1). Classification (NCBI taxonomy): domain Eukaryota; kingdom Metazoa; phylum Chordata; class Aves; order Eurypygiformes; family Rhynochetidae; genus Rhynochetos; species Rhynochetos jubatus. Next base: position 14,048,019 of record CM050664.1, on the reverse strand, counting down.
ATGCTTTTACCTACTATTATATTTGGCACTGGTGTTTATATTACGTGAATTTAAAAACCTGGAAACAATCACAATACTTTGTGAACTTCCTTTGCATTGAAATATATTGCACCAGTTATATAACTACTTCCTGCTAATAGCACCTAAAAGGCTCACTGAGCTAGAAATAGCATTCTGAAATATCTAATTATTTTATATAAATTAATGCAACTTTTTTTATTTTCCCTGGAATGAATGTATGCACAAGTTACTCTGGAATATTTTCATATGTACTGTACCTGCATTGAATACACTGAATGCTGTTTCACCTGGGGACATAGAAGGGGACAGAATAAGGAAACATTTTTGGTTTAATATTCAGCTAAATGTAAAATTAAAACATCCAGATTCAGGGAGAAAAAAATAAAGTGAAGGGGAAGAACTTAAGTTTGATTTGATGCTAATTGTCTGTCAAAATTAACTGAAAGGTAATTCATGAGAGTCTAAATCCTCCTTGAACTTTTGAGTACATCTGGCCATTAAGTTTTCAACAGGTATAAAAACAGAGGGGAAAAAAAGGAAAAAAAAGAAATACCCACAGATGTATTAACATTAGCATGCTGTGAATGGGAGCATCTTGGATCTTCCGCGTTTGCGAACAAATAAAACTTGGCAGCAGTGGGGCAGTGCAACTTTTTCTACTACATGTAGTGAAACATTTTGTTTGAAAAGGTGTTTGCTTTCCGGTAGTGTAAGCTTTTCATAACCCATGCGCTGTTGTATCAGAAAGCTATAGTTGTCCTTATCAGTTCTTAGCTACGTAATTTGCAGTTATTGATCTGGCCTACCAGATTCTTTGCAAAATGCCAGATACCAAGGCTAAATGACATGGATTTAAATATATTAACAGTATCTCAGTGTGTAATTTTATATTGTCTATGTATGCCAAAGTGTTAATGGTCATTGCTGCTTTAGGGATAAGCAATTTCAAAGTTAATGTTTCCTTCCCCTTCTTTTTTCTTGCTTTGTAATAAGGATGTGGGAGGCTTCATAAAGAAGGACAGGCGAATCGCTGTATTTACAGATACTTCTGCGTGTCCTGTCAGTTATGCTTGCTACCGCCAGCAGCTGAAGGGGCTGAGTAACTGGGAGAAGCACTGGCTTTCCCTTAAGTGCCTGGTTTACTTTGCCTCCCACAGTTTCCAGGAGTGCCCATAACACAATCGCCAGGGATTCGGCAGCACTTTAAATTGTGGCCCTTGCGTTTCCTGCTGTAAGCCTGGGGAAGCCTCTTAGGTTTTGAGGGTTTGTTGGGGTTTTTTTTTTTTCGGACCTGCTGTAAAGAGCACTGGGGAGGGATGGAAGTCTTACATTTACCTGAACAAAATGATCTTGTCTTAGGCAAGTGTCTCAAGTCAGGGACTTCTCTCTCGTTTAACTTACTGCCAACCAACACAAACCTTCAGTCACTGAGGAAAAGAAGAATATACAGAACTAGACAAATGCTTAATAAACCTCTCCACAGTCTCATGGGTCTGTACTTGCCAATTCCCAACTGGGAATTGGGTCCATTCCAATACCTCTGGCAAGGTGAGGGACAGCATGGGCGGATGGGGTGGTCCTGTATGAGGGTGCCGTGTGCCTCAATGCCAGGATGGCATTTTGGGGCAGGGCAGTCACAGCTGAGCCCACCGCGGGGTTGTACAGCTGTGGTTTGCAGGGGATGCAGAGCTGGCCAGAACCAGTTCAGACCAGTTGGCGACAGATGCGGACTCCTGCCTGGGAAGGTCATGGCTCGCCCCGTCACAGAGCAGGCATCCCTGCCCAGTGCACTCCCTCGCAGTGGAAGGGAATGTGGTGTGGGGAAGTCCAGGAATAGCAAACAAAAATAATTTGATAAACAGCACTTAAATTGTAAAGGGCACTCACTGCAGTCTTTGGAATTGCAGAAAGCCTGCCAGGTGTAGTCTGGAGACTGCAGGGAGGTCAGTTGTTTTCATAGATGAAGTTGAGTTAAAGATCCAAACATGGAGCTGCAGAAGCAGCTGTGGTCCCCACTGATGGAGGGTGTCAAAGCCACTATGATTTTAATGGGTTTTCTTTTTATATATATTTTTTTTCTTTTTTAATGCCTTTTAATGCTTTTACCACTTGGTAAGAATTCAAAGCATGTTAACCAAAGCCATAGCTGGCCATTAAAGAAACGTTTACTAAAAATAAAAATGCATATATTCCATACAAATGAACTAGAAATTATGTGCTAAACAAGGGTTTAAAAAATCTGTATCTCAGCAGCAGCTAACAGAGGCTGAAGGCAACTTAGGCTATTTCTTTCTAGCTTGTAGATGTGCTTGTATGACTGTGCATTTGGAGATGTACACCATCTCATGCTGTCAACTTGTCACAGAAGCAGTGAAAGGTTTTGCCTTGCAATGTGATAAAGTTGCTATAACGTGAATTTAGATTCAGCATCTTGCTAGGAGCCAGGGCTATTTTTGTAGACAAATGCTTCCCAGCATAGAAGATGAACAGAGCTTTGCCTGCAACCAGTAGCTGGTTTTGACTTCTTTTTAACTCTCGTGTTGAATTTTCCTCATGGAATAAAGTTTCAGATTTCAGGAATGGGGAAACTAAAATTATGGACCCAAAAATAACTTCTCACTTCATCTGTTTGAGCTGAGCCACAGTTCCTAGTCACTAGCCATTTTAGTAATCTGTAGCTTCACTTTTTTTTTACATATGAAAATATAATGTCTTTGTCTCATAGGATGTTAGTATTCTTTGATATAATTGAGTAACATTTTAACTGAATAAACTTTTAAAAAAATTTAAAGCTAAATTCTGTTTTGGGAGGAGGCAAAGGGGAGGAAAGAAGGTGTGTAGAAAATCCCTCTTACCTCTGATTTTACATACTTAAATAATTAGCCTGAGTTTTTTAACGTGCTGGGCATTCAACTCAAATCTTTGTTACAAGCTGTCATTATTGCCTTCACTTATTCTTGATCAAAACATGCTTTCTGTGTTCGGAAAAAAGTATAATGAGTTCATTAAGCTAGGTGAAATCTAGCCATGATGACAATAAACGGAGTAGGTCAATGTTGCTGGGATATGGAGCAGAAATACACAGCAGAATAACTCCTAAGAGAACTTTATATAATGAGGCCACTGTGGGAAGCCACTTAGTGTTCCGCACTCACAGAGAATTAGAGAACTTATCCAGCCGATAAGAGTATTTATTCTTGCATAAAGCTCCCAGATGGTAACATTTAGAAAATATATACTTTTCTTACTTTGTTATGCATCAGGCTTGTTGATATGCTTTTTATTAGACAAGTAATATTCCAGATGTTGTTTCATGAAACTGGAGTACAGAGATATTTTCCATTAATTTTCTATTCCCAAGTTCTTGGCAATGCATTCTGATTTTCTTTCTTTAAAATTGCAGGACGGCATTTCATATATTAAGCGATACACAGATTGCACATAACAGCATTAATGGAACACTTGCTAACTTGTCTTTTTCTGTTCTCCAGAAGGTAAAATAAACAAACATACAAGTGTATTTAATGAATATTTACAACTTCTTTGGTTAACATTTTAGAAAATTACAAACCTTCCTAAAAGAGAAAAAACAAGGATTTCTGAGTCATAAAATAACTAAAATATTTTTTCCTTGGCTCTGTATGTCTAGGTAAAAAATATGGGATGTATTGCCTGAACAACATTGGACTCAGAAAAGTTTATTTTCCATACAGAAACCCTAATTCTTGGAAGTACACACGCTTTAGAAGGATGTGTATGTATAAAAATATTAACACCTTTATTTTAAACCTTTCATTTTCTGGCTGAAAACATGGCCATCTGTGCGCTTAGCCATATTAATCTTCTGTTCCTACATTTTAATTTTTCTTTCAGTAAGAAAAAATGTCACTATTGACTTCACAGTTGTTTGAAATAGGTGTTCCAGTTTCATGAAGTATCCTTAAAGAGCCCTGTTGATGATGAGGTATTTCTCCAGGGAAAATTTTGGGAATGTTGATTTTTCTATAATTTTTTTTTAAGTCCTTGTAGTAGAGCTCATGTTTAAGTAAACACACAAACATGTTGCTGCATAGGAGGTTGCAGTTCCTCTCTTAATTCAATTGGTATACCTGACAGACTGATTTCTGGCTGCTTCTCTATGATGCTAAGGTTGCATAGTCCAGTATACTCCTCATGGAAACTAATGCATAGGGAGCTTTAAAATGGCTTTTGAAATTTTGTGTGAAGAACGTGATGTAAGCATGTGCTTTACTAAATCATAAAATCAAGAGAGATAAATAACATTCCTTCTGTATCAAAACCAGTATCTCTATGGAAAGTTTAAATTTTACTATTGAAAACTGAAATCCTTTCAGGAATTGAACTGCCTATTATATTTTTGCATTAGTTTTCCTTACAACCAGTATCAAAAAGTTCCAAAATATTTCTATAGAAACTGTTAGGTATTAAACATTCACTCTAATTAGTAAGTACCTTTTTCTGGCTCTCCATGCCACCAGCACGATTATGGATGAGAAAAGGGGTGACACTGGGTCTGTACACATATGGGCTAATGGATAGTATGCCCACACCAATAACTGAATCTTTCAAATAGTCTGAATTTTACACCGTGAACGTACCACTCCAGAGGATGGAACTTTCTGATCCTTCCTTTCTGTTAACCTGCACTGTTAGTACCCAAATGTTGTACAGGATTTGGCTTGCTGTGGCTTTCTTTTCAGGAGTTGAGACTGTCTGAAAACAGTGATCCAAAACACAGTATTGCTTATGCTAAAAAGCAGGAACACAGCAAAGGAGAAGGTAAAGAATGTAAACCCAAAGGAACTAATACATTGTGGTGGGTTGACCCAGGCCAGCAGCTAAGTACCCCATAGCTGCTTGCTTACTCCCACTTGTCTAGTGGGGTTGGAGAGACTGGGAAAAGCAAAAGCAGGAGAACTCATGGGTTGAGATAAAGATCGTTTAATAAATTAAGAGAAAAAAACCCCAAATCCTCAACTGAAACTACAAGTGATGCAGAGGAAGTCACTCACTAGCTCTCAGGCAGACTGATGCCCAGCAAGTCTCTGAGAAATAGCCACCTTGGAAGACACAAGCCCCCTGTCAACATCCCCCCTGCCTTCTTCCACTGCCCTGGTTTTATTGCTGCGCATGATGTTGTGGGGTATGGACTATTCCCCTGGCCAAATCAGATCAGCTGTGCCAGCTGTGTCCTCACCCCACCATTTACCTGTCACTCGCCTGCTCACTGGGGGCTGTCAGCATGAGCAAAAGAGAAGGCCTTGCTGCTGTGCAAGCACTGTTCAGCGTAACCGCAATATTGGTGTGTTATCAACGCTCGTTTAGGGAAAACCTGTTAAGAAGGCAGAGGTTGGTGACACTGTTTACAAAAATGGATTGCAATGGCAGAACAGGATTCCTATGGCCAGTGAGAAAGCTGTGCTTTCACCAGCTTCTAAGCCAGCAGTCTTTGGTTCATGCACACAGTATTCATTTATTTATAGTAGCAAGGAATCCATAAGTCTTTGAACTATCTCCCTTCACTGCCAATATTTCAACACTTCCCGGGGGAGCAGAGGACGAGTTTACAGGCTATTAATGAATAGGGGAAAGCCTCATGTCATTTGTATTTGGGTTTAGACTTCTGCTATCATGTAGGCTTAAACTGATCAGATGGCTTTCCAGGAGTATACGCATGGCAAGATTATCAGTGGCAGATTGTTTTCAGCATATTTAAAGGAGACAGACTGAATCAAACCATTGTTTTGTTTGCCAAATTAATATCTGGGATGTAATCCAACCTGATTAACAGGATGGCTATGATTGGATCATGAAAGGGTAAGCAGACATTTGGAAGGCCTTTTTTACACCTGCTGGCTCTATTACTTTCCCAGTAGCTTGGAAACATGCAAGAATATGCTTCTATCCAGTAATCCAATTCATTTCTCATCGATGCCAGTTTGTCTTTTTATGTTGTACTGGATCTCTTGACAGGTAAATCTTTTCTCTGTAGCAATAGATTGCTTTTTAGAGCTGCCTGGACTTCTGGTGCTGGGCAGTTGGATCAAAGCTTCCTAATTCAGCTGTTTCAGAACTAACTTCTTCAACAGTGATGCAGAATGTCTTTCCCTCTAATGAAGCCTATTATTATAAGAGCACTTATGCTTAAATAGATATCCATATTTGGAATTTTGAATATGTATTTATGTGTGAAACGTTGTTGAGGCATAGAGTCCTGCGCTGGCGTGCAGTGCTTATTCTCTACTGAACCAGATGCAAGTATTAGTTGTTGCTACAAGGTTTGAAGATTACTGAGTTCCAAAACCTTTAGTAAGTGTTCCTAAAGCCAAGTCAATGAAGAAAAGTGTCATAATTTTTAGAAGTTCTGCTCGCTTTTTAAGAACGTTAAGCACAAAGTCTGTCCATATTTGTTTTGGTGGCCCTGTAAGCTGAACTCCATTTGGAAACTTGGCTTGCTTGCTGTCTGCATTTAAACCAAACGAGCATTCTGTAGTCTGATATATTACAGTCTGGTACATGAGACTGTAAAATCAGAACCTAGACCAAGTAATTCTGCATGCTAATGAACTTGTTATTATCTTTCAAAATATTCTTTCTAATTTTTCTTTTACATCACATGCCTGTTTTGAAATGAATTAAAGAAGCTCTGAAACTTCATACTCATTTTAAAAGAAGTTATTCTTGTAAATGTCACAAATTCTTCTTACTTTGCCTTTTACTTTCCTGTGTATTTAAACCTACCCAAGTTTAGTGTACATTTTCTTAAGGCCACACACATCATGTACTTTTTATTCTACAGATCTGACATTTAGGGCCAGAGTGATGATCCAAACAGTGGCTAGTCCTTAGCAAAAATGTCTCTTTGTTACTTTTATTTAAGCATGATCTTAAGCATCACTCAAGTTGGTTTTGGTAATGCTAAAAGTGAGTAAGCCACAGTTCCGGAAGCTGGAGAAGGATGCTGTAATAATACTTGTAAGAAACAAATTGCTCTGTCTTCTGTCCTAGTGAAGCATAGAGTTGATTTGTTATATTTATGTAGTTTAAACTTTACGAGATAGTTACTTTAAAAGATATTTTTCGGTTTAGGCTATTAATTACTGAAATATCACTTTGTGTGCTTTCCTTTTAAGATCACTAATCGTAAATTATTTGTCAGTCTTTTAAAAATTACATAGTTTAACTCAAAGTATAAACTATTAACTCAATAGTCTATTAAAAAAAAACCCAAACCAAACCCAGTCTCACAAGGCAAGGATGGTTATAGACTACATGGAAGTTTTAGCCGTAGTTGGTCAGCTGATTTGCAGGATCTGCTCGCATTCTGTTCTGTCTGCAGAATTATTTTATTTTTCATTTATGTGTTCAGTGCTTTCTGTACCAGTGCTACAAATGTCCTCAGTATCTTCTTCTATTAATACAAATGTTCATCCTATTAAGGCTTGTTCTGTTTTAGCGTTAAATGTTAACTGGTTGCGTTTTGACATACCATGATGACATAGCTCACATAACCAGAAGATGGCAGTATAGGATAAAAAAAAAAAAAAAATGCATTACGTTGGTAAAACCTTTTTCTTTTATAAATGGATTAGGTGGGGTTTTTTTTTCTTCGCCCTCTACAATACAACTTATTGTACTGTCGTTATAGTACATATGTATGTTTATTTTACTTGTCTTCTAACTGATACAACTCCAAAATAGTTTTTTTCTACTGACTGTATTGTTTTTTATTTTGGTGAACTACTTCAAGAAATCTATTTCTGTACACGTTTTGCATAACAAAATTCTGAACTTGTAAAAAATGGCTTCTCAAGCTACTCTTTCACTTTCTACTTATTTCCTGCACTGCTGTTTGTTGAATATAGTAATAATTTAAACATTCCAATGACTGGATTGCTGCACTACATTGAAATATTTTGAACTGTAGTTTCATGTTTATAGGTTGGAAAAAATGTATGTGTGTCACTCCAGCTGCTATGTCTGCATCACAGAGGAACCAAGGAATGAAGAGGTGAAATTCATTTAAAGCATTAGAAAATGCTGTTTACTTTTTAGGCTGGCACTTGGAACCTTCCCTAAACACTGTTTTTGTATTCAGCCTAAAATGAGAGCACTTTTAGTGCCTAAGTGACCTGAATGTGACAGAAATGACAGTGCCTTCTTTGCACTTTCATCTCCAGCCTCCTTTTCTACCCGAACTCTTGATGTCATTTAGTTGCTATCGGTATTAGATTACTTTATTCAAGAGAGAGGATTAGGGCAGCAATTAATGTATCTTGGTAAGGATTTCCGTATTATTAATTTCTGTTCAGCGTGAGCAGAGAAGATGTGGTAACCAATTCACAAAGTGAGCATGTGAATGATATCATACAGAACCTGCTTGAAAGATTAGGTGAATTGTTGTGGGATGATGCTTCTGGAAATAGACTAAATTTTATTTATTTTTGTAACAGTCATGATTGAAACTCTTCAGAAAAGCAATTCTATTCATTTGTTCAAAGCACGAGTGAATACCAATCCAAAAAGTGCATCACAAGCCTCACCGTTTCTGAAGCATTTTATTTTGCTGATATTTGCTTTACTCTGTAATATGATTGTTATGCTTAAGCATATTTATCTCAGCAGTTCTATTACCTATAATTTATTTATATTATTTATTGATGAGTGTGATTGCCAAACATCTTGGACTTTCATAACAAGGTTGCTGTTACAATATTTTTCACAATAACATTTGCAAATATGTCCTTAAGGGGTAGAATGATACTATGGTTGACATTTATTTAAGGGAGGGTGAAATTAGCAGTGGATTCTTTTACTATAGGACTCCAATGTGTAACTCCTGGGGATAAACCAGAGACCTACAACTATTAACTTGCCTTTTCCGGCCAGTTGATTGAAGTCTGACTTCTGTGGCTTTCAGGGCACGTGGCAGGACCTGGCTACTTAGTCAGGCATTTATTTGCACTCATATTGTGTAGCTGAATGTGGTGTTTGTTCGTTGTTTGTTGTCTTTTGGTTGTTTTTCTTTTTTTTGTCCAGCAAGCTTAATAGCAGGTGGGGAGCTTTACTGCTGTTACTTTTTGTAGGGAAAACTTCCTTTTTGTAGGTATTATAATAAAGCAGTTGTATAAATAATAAATCAGAAATTGCATAACCGATATTATTCTACATATTCTTACTGCTATAGATGAACTGCTAATGTAACATGTATTGTCTCACAGTGTATTTGATCTCTTACATTAAATAGTACTAGCAAGTGTGAAATGGAACACAAGAAATGGTTCTAAATTGAAGTTCAGTTACTATTGCTTACCTAAAACTTTTAATCAGAATTTCTATGTATGGTGTTTAGATTGTATGCATACAGCTGTTTATGATCTATGGAAAGGGAAATTCTAGTTGATAAGACACATGAATGATATCCAGCCTGATTGTGTACACAACTGAAGAGAAAGTTCTTACAGAAATTGAGAGTTCTGAATTTACTTAGGTTGGCTAATGCCGTGTTAATAGTAGTCTATGTGTATGTTTAAAACTAACTAGACTAATGTTTGCCTGCCTAGATAGTTGATTAACACAAATGGATCTGTGGCTCTATCCTATGAAATCTGTGAGTTTGTGCAACACAGCATGGAATTTGCAACGTACGTAATTAAGATTGCCTTGATGGTTGCTGGTTTTTTCTTTTTTTGTGTGTGTTTTGTTTTGGGTGTTTTTTGTTTTTTTTTTTTTTTTTTTTTTAATACTGGCTTTTCTTTCTCTTGGTTCCCCACCCCCCCGCCTTAATAATATAACGTCTTTGTTAACAATCATGTTTATTCTCAGTTTCTACCTCTGGACTTTATCTCACCAGTCTGATTTTTGTCTTTGTGCTTAATGATAAGAATGCATTAAAAAGACTAAATTTAGTATGTGTCATCCCTTTTGCAAGAGCTGTTTGAATACATAAAATGTACATTTATGTTATTTTCTAATTATTCAATAAACTGGTTAAAGTTTAATGAAGTTGGAAACAACTGCAAGTGTCATTTTAATATGGATTTAGTGCATAAGAAATTTTTCTGTATGGATGTTGCGTTTCCAGTGTGTCTCAAAACTGAGTCCATACAGCTAGGAGTGGAGCTGTACACTGTGGAGTTATGATTTATAGTTTTTAACAAAATTATTCTTAATTGCATTTCTGTTAGTATAGCAAGTACTTGAGAATCCTGAAAGATCTTTCACAATGAGTAAAAAGCATCCAGTGGTATTAAATATTTACCTGTTATGAAAAGGAAATTAAAAAACTAAACAAGCTGACAGAGATTCAGTGTTATATCAGGGACTTTATCTTGTAGGGAACAAAAAAGAAACTGTAACTTACTGTGGCTTAGTTTCTAACAGTATTTCATGCTAAGTACTAGCCTGTGAAAAGAGGTGCCTAAAATATCTAACCGCTCTCTTTTTTATAATTAAATCTGTTTAATTCCTTTTGAAAAATGCTGAAATTAGTGTACAGTGCAAGGGCTAGATATTACCTGAAGGCAACAAGTGACCATGTTATTGAATTGGATGGAGAACCTGGATGTTGGAGGAAGAATTCCTGTTCTGTTCTAATTGTGGAAAGTTTTTGAGTCTGCTACTGGCTTCCAAACTTGGTTCCATAGGGAAGTCCTTCTGCTATTCTTCATGAAATCTCTGATTCTGGTTACCTATACCCAGGCTACACTGGAATGGTCAATTACAGATGTTACTGTCCTCCCACAGTGTTAATTGATACTTTCATTTATTTCAGAATGGTAATTCAGCTAATCTTAGCTGATTTTCTTTTGAGCAGGGGGTTCTTCTTGCTTTTAGGAGTGAGCCTGTGAAAACAAGTGTCAGTAACAGGACATTCTTAACAACTTGGCTAAGATGTTTGTCTGATTTTTTTAGTTCTGTGTGGCAACACAACATACATTCTTTTCTTGTACTACATGAGTAATTAATTTTAATAGCAAATTTCTCTTTATAATACATGAGCATGTGTGGGTACCTTAACTGAATTACAGACACAGATTCTTGAAGTCCCTTAAATACTGGAAACAGTTTCTTGAAATTAGGTTTCTGCTGACAGCTAATTGTATTTCAAAGAACAATACGTTTATCAGAAGTTGTGATTTGAGTAACGGATACTAAGTACTCAGCTCTACAGAGATGTTCCACTGCAATACCAAATGTGGACTGTTGCCATAAAGATCCAAAGACCACCAACATCCGTTACTTTTATCCTAATTGCCATCATAAAAATCTAAAAAACCCAGTAACTTTCATGATAGCTTCATTTGGTGAAGAAACTTATGCAATAAAACTGATTATTCAGCAATATACTTAATAGTTTCCTTTGAAAAGTGGTCTTTCAGAAATACTGCCTTCTACCTGATCTTGGTCTTTTCAGAGATAAGCTTATGAGGAAAGAAAGTCAGGAGAAACTCATGCTGGTAGCGTGTGAATAAGGAATATAAGTAATGCATTTCTACAAAGATTTTGAGAATTTTTTATTTTTAGAGAAGTCTATAAAGCCAAAATTTCAGGCTGATATTTACTTGTATTTTTCTTTGTGGATTTTCCTGCATGACTTATTTTGTTCCTTTTCCCTATTTACCTTTTCAAAGTATGGTTTATTATTCTAAATCCTCCTGACAGGTAGAACTGTTTATTAAGTCACAGAACAATTTGGATTTTTCTAGAAACAGCTAGTCATATTGTTACATAAAATTGCTTATTTTGAGCTGTCTTAATTTTTCAGGCACTTACACATCTATTTTAGAATAATCCATGTAATTATTTTTTTTTTTACTTGCAGCAGGTATGATGATATTGTTTATGTGAAATGTTTGAAATTCTCTAGCTTAACTACTTCTCTGTATTCTGACAAAACATTCTGTAATTGCTCACTAGTGTAGGCTTACTCTTTTCTGATTCTGATGATAATGTAAGGCTAGCCTTTCACCCTTATAATTTACTAAATATATTGTTGAGATTCTGTTTTACAGTAAATATCAAACCAGTAATGATGTTTTTCAAACGTGTTCATCTGAGAGATGGGAGAGGCAGGAAGTAAATTCTCTGTATCTTTACCAATGTCTTTTAAGAGAGAGGGATCTCTTTGAGTTGATGTAGATTAATTATACAGATTGTATCAATTTTCTTCATCAGAATCCTCTAATAGTAGATCAGTCTTAACAAGATGGTTAAATAATTAATACTTGATATTAATTACAGGGCAAATCACAGAATGGTTTGGGTTGGAAGGGACCTTTAAAGATCATCTAATTCCAACCCACCTGCCATGGGCCAGGACACCTTTCCCTAGACCAGATTGGGAATATATGGGAATATGCAGTTTTTTAGTCTGGAAAGGTATTTATCAACTCAGTGTTTGAGTAGTGTAGATTATTCATATGTGCTAACCCTGGCGATCAGGAGGGTAGTATTCATCTGTTGCAAACACAGAGGAAGAAATGTGAGGGACATTCCCAAGGAGATTTGAGCTCTTAAATCTTGCTTGTGTTTTGCTTTTACATGAAACATTATGACGGGCTTTAAGTTTTTGTATGGACTGCATTGTAGACAGGGCTCTCCTTTTGTCATGCTATTTGAGCTGTGATGATAGGTATCAGCTCTCTGATACCAGGTAAACTATTCTGAACTCTGCAATACTCTAATGTTATGAAAAACAGAAGAAAAGAGAAAACAAAAGTGCAGAACTGCTGAACTTCAGTGTTCTTTGTAAAATTACCTATTTTGATGTGGGGAATGTGATGTGATTATAGGAGCTGCTTGAGGAAAAGAAATGTGTTTATGATCAGTGTGCAGGTTTTGGTGGATTTTTTTTTCTTTTCTGTGCATTGAACTCAATAAAGACTGAATTATATATATATACATATTTGTTTTAAAAGCCTTTAAAAATAAAATTTAATTAGCATTTTTCTCTAAATAAAGTTTTCTGATCTGTGATTTTACACCCTCTCTGCTAAATTGATGAGACATGAAGTTACAGATAACGCATGCAAGAATACTTAAGTAGATGGAAGAAAGCAAACAATATCTTCATCCTCTGCTTTTTCCCCTTATAAACCACCAAGTTGATATGGTATAACTGTAATTTTTCTGTCTAATTCGATTTAGAAAGCATCAGGTTGGGAAGTGAGGGGGGAAGCTTCCTAAGTTTTAAAAATCTTTTGCTTAATGGGAAAATACTGATTAATTTCTGGGAACACGTGAAAAATATTTACACAAGCTTGTTCTGATATGTATTATATACAGTTTTCATGTCACACTGTCAACTGATGTTAATGTACATGTATAGTAATGCATATATTTACATCAGCAAAGATTTTAGCCCTCTAGATGCTGGAAATCAACAGCAAGACTGAGGTAAGAGGGAATAAGAGTGTTTTCATTTTCTTTGTGTCTGTTAATAAAACCTAAAATATGGGGAATGTTGTTTTCTAATGATTCCCTAAATAATCAGCAAAGTCTAAAAATGCATTTGGTTCTTTGCTGATTATACTACTGTACTAAATAAAAAATGACTGCATAAAAAAACTTTCATAAAGCCAGCTCAGTCTTTTTAAATGATGGTCTGGCAAACGAGAGATCTTTTATTCTTTTTCCCCCTTGTTTTTCCTTGGGGTAATGAAAAATGAAAAATGTTGTGTAAATGTCAAAAACATCGTAAAGAATAAATCCTAGGGGCTGGTTAATGAAACCTTTCTGCCTGGTGGCAAGCAGCAGGCCCTCATCGCTACAACAATTGGCACCAGGATGCTTTGAGCAGTAATATCTCAAGAACTGTGTACCACATTCCATCACTGATTCCTAATTTACTTAAAGTCTCCTAGGCACCTGGCTTAAACTGAAACAAAAGCAATGAAACTGCTGTAGCATCCTCCCTACCATTACCACTGTATTTTTATCTGTCTGTATCATGGACATTTACCATCTACTGTCCATATAGTTATAAACCCCAAGAGATTGTAGAGATATGAATATGATCTGTTTTCTACCCCAGTTTAATTATTATTTAGGTTATATAAACAACATGTGTTATGTTACGTATTAGTGAGATTTTTGTTTGCTTTTATGATTTCAGACATACAATCTGTGCTAGCACAGTTGCAATGGTATGCAGCTTAAGTTACTGGTATAAGAATAACGAGAAACTGCACTGAAAAGTGAACAATAAAGCGTGGAAGATCCCAAACCAGGACAATTAATTGCTTATGAAAATTACTGTTTGCTGTTGTAAAATTGAAAGTAGTTATGTTGGTACCTTTATTCCTAATGAAATGAAAATTTCTCCTGAAAATCTTCAGTTCAGAGATACATGCATTCATTTGTTTTACAAGGCAGATAGTGCATTGGGGCCTTCTAAACAATGAACAAATGAAGGAATGGTCACTCCTTACACTATTGCTTTCTAGTAAATACTTTTGTCATGTAGTCTTGCTGCAGTATTTTCATAAAACAGTGCTGGTCAAGACAGGGTAGAGACCCTATGCTGTCTTCAGTTTCATAGTCTGATCATCTACCGATGATCTGATATCTCCTGATATCTCCTCTGAGTGTTGCCAGTCTGAGCCTTTCTGAAAGGACCTAGATGCTGAGTGCTTGCCTTGACCCGCTTGTGCAGTAGAGTTACAGTGTCTGCCTTGCTCTGAGAAGGGGGCCTCGAGGAAATCGATGAGGACAAAGTAAGATGTGTCTCAGCGTATGTTGGCGTATGTTCTCAGCGGGTCGGAGTTCATAAGAGAAATTTCATCACTTCTGCTTGCATATATATATATATGGGGGGATGTGTGCACATATATTTTGAGAATGAAATTACATGATTTATTTAGGAAAGTAAAGGGATATTTGTGGACTTTCAGTTATTTATTAAATTTGTGCCCAGTAAGTGGAGAAGTGGAAATTTTACTCTGGGTGTGACCAAACACCAGAAAAGGTTGTCTGCAGAAGTTCTGGAGTCCCCATCCTTGGAGATGCTAAAAACCTGACTCGACAGGTCAGGTCTGCTGTAGCAGACCCTACTTTGAGCAGGAGGGTTGGAATGGAGACCTGAAGAGGCCCCTTTCAACCTCAGCTGTGTGTGAATCTGTGAACTTTGTGGTCATACAGTTTCAAGTAGCACAGTAGGCAAGCTTGGATGCAAAGGGATGAAAGATCGCTCAACTTTTGACACCTGGATTTACTCTGTGGTGAACACAGGCTTAACATAATTATAATTACGGATCTACTACTGACTACTGTTAGTTTTTAAATCTTCTTAGACTTTTTTTTTTTAAACACTGATTATCTCTGAGTATCTGTATGGATTAGGAGGTGATGTATAAGTCAGTGGAGACAGTACTGTAGGTACAGAGAATTTTTGCTTAATTGACTTAATGAATAGCCCATTCACTAGAACTAGAAGCAGGTGAAGTATCAATACAAGGAAGTGAGAAGGACACACAGATGTGTCTGTTACACTAGTGCAGTCTAATAAAATCACTGTAAAGGTTAAATATAATTTTAGGTACTTTACATTTTAATAAATAATATATACATATTTACCTTATGTACTGTAACTGAGTTCTCTTGCAAATAATATCAATCACTTGACTCTGATTGTAGTTGTCCTTGTTTGGGGCCTCACTTTAATTACAAAAATCGGTGTTTTAAACAGGAAACACTTTTTCTTTCAGGGGTGGCACATTATAAAGGAATAAATACTTGGTGATGTCCTGACTGTTACCTGTTTTCTGTCAACCTGTTGTCAGTCAGCTTTCCTCTTTTGTTTAGTTGTCAGTAACCAAGTTAGAAACAATGGTGTGGCGAATCAGTTGCTCATTGTTTTGCTAGGTTTTCCCTCTAAAGGTGCCTATAGTGTTGCTAACTTCGTGAAATTTCTCTGTGGATAGCTTACTACGTGTATGTGCCATTTATTATGTTTTGGCATGTTAATATTAATTATGCATGCATTTTAAGACTGTAGGGTTATGTAAAACAATAAGAAATATTTCAACTGCTTGATAGACGATTAGGAACTTAGCAATGGCCTTTATATTGGCATCTTTTAAGGGGATGGAAGGGGTAGTGTTTGTTTTTGTTGAAGTGGCAAAAAGCCAGACTGGCTGTAGAACAAAATATGATAAATGGAAATTCAAAGAATACATTTTTAAATAAGTCAATTTGGTAATTACAAGTTGGTGTACCAGTAGATTTTCACAGCAGGGAGGACAGCAGGGAAGGCAGAGTGTGCTAATTTTATTTTAATTAAGTTTTTCTGTTAATCAGGATCAGAGTATTCTGCCACGAAGTGGGAAAGGAGGAACAGTATGAAGTTATAGACTTGCTCCACACTTGACTCTGTCAAGTGTCATCCATTTTACTGTGGTTATAGCGTGAAGTGTTTTCAAGTATTACTGAAGGAGCTATTCAAATTGAGAGTGAGCATGCAAGTAATAGAGCTCACTTGATCTCTCTTTAGTCCTATGGCTTTTATGAGTTTCAACAAGCTCACAGGGCAACCACTCTTTCCTCTCATAATGAGGAAAAAATGAATAGATGGAACAAGAGTCCTGTTTAGAGGTTAAATGTAGAAAAAAGCCTGCTTTTAGTTTTGATCATTAGAACTCTGTGCTTAAACTAAAGACATCATATGGTTTGCATCAGGGCATAATTAGTGCTTTGTGGGAAAACAGTCACCATGATTTGACATGATAATCTTCAAATCTTCTGTAGCTGCTTGGTCTTCTTAAGTCATGGCTGTGATTAGTAATTAAGCAGAGCTCTTTGCTTTGTAAGAATAAAGGGTTTCTTCTGTATATAGGCTATTAAAAAACCCCCAGATCTGGTTTTGGGAAGAGAACAGCTTGTTGAGGTAACTGTGACTTAGCTGTCAAACATGAATATGCATAAAAGTAAGCAGAAACATTCAAACAGAATAGTGCCCTGGTAATGTGCCTTTTCAAAGCTTGACACCACTGTGCTACTCATATAAATGTATTCATTCCACAGAAGTACAAAATAAATTACTGACCCTGATTTTGGTTTGAGTTTGCAGTATGCCTGTGTTATTCTGATCCATGTCCTGACAGGCTCGCTTAGCCTGATCAAGATTAATAGTAAAGTCTGTGTTTGTTTTTTATAGAACTCCTAAAGAAATGTTATGTTCCAGGAACTAGTTGTGGGCTTACTGTTCCCTTCTAAAATTTTCTTCACTGCCTTACCAAATAATTCAAATGATAAGAATAGTCAACCTATTATCTGATAATTACCTGCTGCAGTCTGACTACTCATTTGCATGTTCTGATTCTAGCTTTGCATTATATAATCTTAGTCTTTTGATAATATCCCAGTCATGAAGGGACTTTGCTTTATTCTGTTAACTTACGTTATCAAACAGCTATTGCAAGACAAATTCTGGATCCAAATGGTAATCATTGGTCAAAATATGCAAGGGAACAACTAGGTTCTGTGTCCTAATCTGAGTCTGTAATTCTAGCACTCAAAGGAATTTTGAATTGGAGTTGACTTGTAATCAGTGAATTCAGAATAAAAGAGAAATGTCAGAACTCTATTTTGGCATATTCTGTAGCAATTGCTTGAAAAACTTGAATAAGTTAAGGGTAGGGGTTCTTTATGAAGTTACTGTAAAACAGTAGTCATTCAAAACATGAAATAAAAGACTTACTTGGCATATAGCTGTGTTAACTAACTAATCAGTTTGCAATGTGAGCCTGCTCCAAGGGCTTCTAGACTGGGTACTTAGACTTTATTCAGATAATTCTATTTATCTTTTTCTCCCACATTATATCCCAGGAAGTCAGGAGGACCACTTAATCCTTTGTTTTTGTGACCAACGTAAGGTAGTTGTGTTTTAAATTCACCTGTTCATGAGTTCATTTCTTGTTAGGGTAGTTTATTCGTAGGTTAGTTGTGTGTAAGGGTATCAGATAATTCTGCACAGATAATTCATTTCCATGATTTAGGATGTTCTTAATTGCTTTACTGAAGGGAGATTGAGCACCTTTTAACCAAACAGCTGAACGATTTGCTATGACAATTCTGCCACTGTGCATTCACTTAATTTCCAATTAATCAAACATTCAATAAATCATTAGTATAATTACACCTGCTCAAATATTCCTACCCCAGCACATTAGCTATGCTCAGGCAGACTCTTTTACCAGCTGTGTGAATGGATTCATTTGTCTGACCCAGTTGGTTGCACGTCCTTGCTTCTTATGAGCTTTGAGAAATGATAGGGCAGAAATTTTAATTATTTATAATACCGCAAATTCCTTTGATTCTCTGTTCAAGCTTCTCACTTGGATGCTCCTATAGCAACTTAAAACAAACATCAGTGGAGTAGTGACTGGTTAATTTCTGAAGATTTTTAAATCATTTTTATTCCCCTACTGTGCCACTTTTCTAATTACACTATCTCCCCTGGTGCACAATAACTCCCTCACCACCATACGTCTCAAGCAGAGATTATGAAAATAGTATAGCCTGTATCACATAAATGTAACCAAAAGTACCCTGAAGGTGCTTTATTGAAAGCCAGTACATTGATTCCACAAACTAACATTTTAGGATGTTGTTTTTAAAAGATTGCACAAGTAGAAATCCACTGACAGGGCTTCAAAATACCAGTGTAATTACTTTTAGCATATGAGTAAAACAACTTTGAGGCAACTCTCCAAGTGTCAATGAACTTAACTTAGAATCTCCCTGTGGTCAATAGGTATCTATCTGCTCCTTCCATATAGATGTGAAATTTGAATCAGATGAATTGCCTCAGGATCTACACCAGGCTCATGGTACAAGTGGGATTATTTAGTATTTGTATCCACTGATCCCTAGTCTCTTGTTGGAAGCTTTAAATCATACTTAATGTGTGTCTTTGTTGTTAGGCTCAGAGTAAACAAACCTGGACATGCAATCTCAATCTCTCTACTGTTTTAAATATGAAGCTCTTTCTGGCAGCAGAGACACATTTTAAATCTTGCAGAGGAGGTTCTGTTACTTCAGAAATAGATTTACTGGTTACAACTTGCCTGTATTTTATCTTTGGATTAGGAATTGGAGGAGATTCATAATACTTTAATCCCTTAATACAAATAGGTAAGATTTTTTAAGTTAACTGAAGGTGTCATGATCTATCCAGATAGTAAAATAGGTTAGCTTTCCCCTGGCAACACATTCCATATTCTGTTTATACTTTATTGTCTTTTTACTGAAAATGCTTTGTGTAGCACTAAGGGAAAGTTCTTTAACCTAAAGGGAAAAGGCATCAAAGAATCTATTTGAAAAAAAAAAAAAAGGAGATTAGAGAAAGATACACTAATTGGACATTATTTTAATTGCTTAAACATTTGTCAAGTTTCTTTCTTATCTGTTAAAAGAATTATTGGTTGAGTGCCTCAGCACTCGCTAACCTTTTCAATCTGTTAGAACACCAAGAAAGAATATTCCCTGGACTAATACTTCTTGGCTCCCTATGGCATGGGGTCTTAGTACTGTTGCTGACAAAAATCTCTTAGTGTGTAGAAAACAGGACTATTTGTTTATCAATTAAGCTATACTTGTTTCTGGAAAGTCTGCTTAATGTTTTTGAATAGGAGCTTTATAACTGTTTATTTACCTTTCTGATAGTGGCTTAGCATATGATGTGTACATCCTTCTGACACCTGCATAACTGTGGTTGAATATAATCTGTAAATCTAGCTATAAGATGTAGTTTGAGCATTCTGTGGAATGCATGGGATCCTGACTGTAAGTTTTAATGTCTTAGTTTTGTTTTGGTTTTGAGGTTTGTTTGTTTTTTGGTTTTTTTTTTTTCCCCCTCGCATTTTTGGAGTAGTATAATACAGTAACATCAGCAGATACACTTCCCTACCTTTACCATCTTAAGATTCTCTTGCTTCAGTCCTGAAAACTTTGAATCAAAATTATATTCTCAAACTTTTATTTCAGTCATAGATCTTGCACAGTCCATCATTACATTTACTTTTACAATTTTCACACTATAAAGCTTACAGGATTCTTTGTCTAGCCATTTTATTTTAGTTCTCCTTGTCCCAATCCTTTTCACACCTCCAAAATGTATTTCTAAGCCTGAACTAGTTTAGCTTTACTGATGTTCAATGTAAATAATTCATTACCTTGAAGCATAACAGCCTAGGAAATTAATCATCAAAAACCATAGTGCAGCTTTTAGTTGCCTAGGGAGAGGTTCATAGTGTGAACAGAATCCTCTTCACCAGTTGAAACATGGAGATAAAACTCTACTTTACTTATCACAAGGTCCTCTTCAGGCGTTTCCTTTAAAATTTACCTTTGTTTCTTTTCTGGCTTATCAAGTACAAGGTAAGATGTGTTATTGATTTAGTCAAAAATAGTATTATATCCTTTGCTTTTTTTTAAAATTACCAATACTGTGTAACAGCGCTTCTCTTTCAAAATGTGTCTCATCTCTCTGGATCTGGAGGGGGACAAGTTTAATTCCTGCTTCACATTTTCAGAAATACTATCAGTTGCTGATGGGTGTGTTACATGCTGAAAGTATTATCTTTGCAGCTGGTTTAAAATACAAAACCAACCTCCAGTACACACAAACTTTGATTTGTCAGCCAAAAGAATTTTGGCACCCTTTCTTGGGTACCACAGGTGTGGAAAATCGTCTTAGTGGACAGCTACTTTGCCCACTCATTGACCTCTCCTCTGGCACCTTATAATTGTCAGATGGGGCAAATTTGTAACTGGTAGATACTGGAAATCTAGTGGTCGTTGTAAGGCCTGTGTCTCTCCACTCATCAAAGGCAATGCTATCCAAGGACGTACCATCAACAAAAGAAAGTGAAAGATGAGGTGTCTGGTCCGAAGCCTCAGTGTCAGCCTCTAACAGATTCTGTAATTGATACCTGGATTATCTTGAGCCTTGATCAGAAAGGTATCTATTTCCAGTCACGGAAGACACAATGCAGCAGCTTGCTTTCATCATTTCCTATACAAATATGTTCAAACTGCAGGTTTTTCCTCCATCTCCATATAAAGTGAACTAACTTCATAGTACAAAATAAATAATATATAAGTGGAACACTTAAGAATATAGTCAACACTTGAAGCTAAAACAAGCAGAAGTGAATAGAATTGAAAATGCCACCAAAACATGTTTAGAAAAGGCAGAGATAAGGCTAAATTAAAAATAAAGTAATGTTAAAATATGGAAATGCGCATTTAGGAGAAAACTCTTCACTTTACAACACCATTTAGCAGTATCATCTTGATGAGGACAAATCTGTGTCTGTCATCCCAAACTGGATTTGAAATAGCAGATCATTTTTCCACTCTTCATTATGCAGAAAAATTGAATTAATGTTGTAAGGATTTTCTAACAGCACTTAGAAATATGCAGCTAGGAGTTACACAGCTAACCATGCCACTGCATAGAAAAATCCATTTAATGCTATCTGTAATGTAAGATTTATTTCAAATGAAGAGGAATTAGCTTCCAAAATTGACAGATTTCCTTTGTATGGACAATTTCACCAGGTGGAACAAAACCACAGTGTAAGCAGGCATCTAGGCAATGGAAGAAGCAAAGGAGATTTAACATGCCTCTCTGTGCCTGTGATTCCCAGCTGAATACCTTCCTCCCTCTCTAACCCCCCAAGATACCTGATGATACCTTAGACATATACACACTTTCCAAAAGCATTTAGAGAAGGGGAATATTATGCATTTTGTAAAAGGCAAAGGAAAAATATGAACATAGAAGCCTGCTGTTTGCATGGGTTGAGGAAGAATTACTAATTCTGGCATCTGTATTACAATTTTTGTCATCTCTTTACTTTGAAATCTACAACAATTATGACAATTAGATTTTTTTTTAAAATTTGATGTCAGATTCTGATATCAGATATTTATTTTAATATTGTGATAAGTCCCCTTTTTAAGATTGACTCCTGTTCGAACTTGTATTATTTTTAGTATTCTAACTACATATTCTTTCTACAGCTGAAAAAGATCTGCATTACACCTCCCAAAGTACATCCTTTTTGATGACAAAAAGGAGCAGAATAGGTACCTATGAAATCATAATTTGTATCATGTGGATGATAGTCTGAGAAATTAGTAGAATTTTTTTGAGGACTATCTACACTTCCCTATCACATATTAAGAATTGATTAAACTTAATAATACAGTGAGCATTATTATTAATATATCATATAAAAGCAGATAATTGTAAAGTGCCTTGCCTTTTGAAGCCCAAAGCAGTTTATATGCTGATAACATTAGAGACTTATAAATGTTTTTATGTATTTTTCTTACGTTAATAAAATGTTTATGGTTCTTGTACTATGTTTGGATTGTCTACAATTACGTGGTGTTTATGAGCAATCTACATTAAAGGCCATAGTCATCAGTACCGAGTGAATTGCTGTTGTGCGCTGTTTTTGTGTGTCCAGATGGGTGTTTTGGTTTACCATATTCATCAGCAAGGAATCTCAAAGCATTCTAACATCTGTGTGAGGCTTTAGCACACATGTTTGGTGATTTCCAAACTGCAATGAAGAGTCTAGTTTTTTCTCTTGGTAAGAGATGATGATCTTTTTGTACTTCATTTGTATAGGAAGGTTAGGTAAAGGTAGCTTCACAGCATAGAATAGACAGGTTGATTGAATAGCACATCTTGAGAACTGTTTACTCAATGAGCTGATGCTCTTGGTCCTTATTGCTTAAAATTATCTGTCATTTCAGAGGGGTTTAGAAAAAGCACAGATATATGTTACAGGGCAAGTGCTTCAAAACTTTATCTGCTAGCATAAATTTGATTTTCATCCCAAAGGGCAAAACTGTATCACTAGATACTGCTTCTACAACTGTAACAGTAGTCCTAACGGGCATTGTGAACATCATTTAATAGGATTTTGGACAAGAACATGAACTGTATCACTTTGTGATGCTTCAGGAAGGCATAAAGGATCTCAAACTGAAGAAGAAAGCAGTATTTCTTTGCATTGCCTATACATCAGTGACAATAAATACCAAGCAGACTGCAGAAAATAGGCAGATTTGATGTTCACAGACAGGATGTGTGCGCCAAATAATTTGGGAAGTTATTGAAGCATATTTCATCCTGGTAGAAATGCATCCATAACACCAACAAGGTCAGGTGCCAGTGTAGCACAGTGGAGCTGTGTGCCACCTATCTGCCACTTGTACAAACTAGTCCTGCTTGCTACTGTCTTAGGCTGGGCGCTTCATGTTTTAAAAATATTCTCTGCTGCATTTGGCTTTCCAGTCCCTGCATTCATTTTGGCATCGTTCTTCTGAACTGCTTCTCTTTCATCATTATTATAATTATTATAATTATTATTATTATAATTATTATTATTATTATTTCACTAAGCTTTTTCAATCCTTACTCTAATCCGTGATGTTTGTTTCTATGCCACTGGTGTCTACAAGTAATTTGTAAATATAGTCATATTGTTTACTTTTTAAGCATAAAATCTTCTTACTAGTATTTTCCAAAGCTCTTGTAACATATTTTTGTACTATTTATGTTTTGATGGTGGATTGTTTTGGGTTTTTGATTTTGTTGTGCAGGTTTTTAGTTGGTTGGTTGGTTTTTTTATAAATGATGTTTTTCATGGTCTGTTTTTAAAATGAAGTAATATGTAGTTTCTGTTGGCAGGATTGGTTGGCATTTTTTATTTTTCTAAGTAATTGCTGCTTTCTTAAAATCTTGAAAAATAAGGAATCATACACCAGCACAGGATTGGACACCCACCCACCCACTTTCCACAAAATAAATGAGGAAAAAAAAAACCCCAAACCAACCCAAATCAAAACAAAAAACTACCAAAAAAAAAAAAGTAAACCCCAAACCAACTCAATTTAAATAAATCAGTCAATCCTCATGCTCTTCAGGAGAGAAAGTTTTCCTTTTGGCAATTAAGATACTGAATCTCTCTTCTGATGAAGGTAAATGTGGTGCTTTCTAAGACTTAATGTACGTTTTTGTTTTCCGTTACAGCATCACATTGTGTTTTTCTGGTGTTTACAAACTATTTGTCCATTTTACTATAGAACAGGTACAGTTAAGGATGATCCTAAGGAAATAATTTGATCATGTTCTTATCCTCCTGTGTTGAACTGGACGGCTTTTAGCTTCCAGCAGTCACCCACAGTCATCACCAACTTCATGTGTGGATGGAGTCTCTGTATTAACTAATGAACGAACAGCATCTGTGCGATTTTGTGACCGAGTTTAGAGGACACACTTTGTTTTACTGTTCCGGGAGGACGCAGTACATTCCTTTTGATTGCTATTGGAAGCAAGTCCAACATTCTCTTTGCCATGAAAAGGTCTGCTTTTAAAAATAGAGGTTTTTTTATAAGAAACCAACATTTTTACTCCATTATTTCCTTTTCACTTTCATTGGTTTTAACTACCCTTTCCTGACAGTCTTTAATAAGTCCTGACAGTCATTTAATGAGGTCTCTTAAGTATTGTTGTTGTTATTAATGTTATTATTCTTCATGCTGGTTTAGGCCTGCATTACTCAGAAATTAGCTAGGAGCTTTGTAAAGCCCTGGCTACAGTGTTCTGTTACACCTAAGCAATTGGAATGTTCCATTCAGCGCCATCACAGTGAATGATTTGTGCCGTTATTGGGAAGTTGTTTAGCATACCCTGGGAACAGAAAACACTCCTACATCTGGCACAGAAAGTGTCCCACAGAAATACTTGCTCTTTATTTGGTGGATGAGCCTGTTAAAATGTTTCCCACAAGAACTTTTTTTTCTTTAAAGCCTTCTAATTTCTCTGTGTAAAATGTGTGCAGTTGCTGGTTCATGATCCATTGTGCACCACAAACAGTAGCAGTTTATTTCTTCTCAAGGACAAACTGCTGTTTCAGAGTTTGTGAAGTGCTGTTGCATTTCAGTGCTATTATTTATTGGTTTCCCTGCTACTGTCATTATGCACTATAATGATTATTTTGTGAACAATACCACAACTGTACCTTCTTAATGCCATTTCTTGAGTTAGAGGGTGCTGATGGGGAAAATGATTATTTCATCTGGGAATGTCTCTGAAACAAATTCTAGCCTATAAATTTACAATAGGAGTGGGCTGGAAGAATGTGAGAGAAACTTTGTAACTAAGTGATTTGAATTAATAAATGCAGGATAGGAGTAAGTGCCAACTATATCGAATAGAACAGCTTTGTGTAGAGCTAAAACTCTCAGACCAAAGTTATCAAATTTGTGTGCCTGGAGTTGTATACCTAAATCTAAGTTATTTGATTTGCAGAGTGTGAATCCACCATGATTGGTGACGGCAGTCGATGGAAATCGCTTATTCTTCACAGCTATTAAAAATAGATTGCTTGTAGATATTATAACATTTCCCAACAGATTTAGGCAGTGTGGCCCAGTGTGCGATGGGTCTTGAGTAATAGCGTTCATTGATGAAAAGTAAAACCAGAATTTAATGCAAAAATATGGTTCTCCTGTGGTGTTTTTTTGACTTTTCACAATGTGAGACTTCAGTGAAATTCATCCCCCTCTCTCTTTTTTATGGTAACATTAAGGAACATACCCACAAGTTATTTCTTCACGTGATGACTTTATTTGCCTTCAACTTATGACAGAAAAAATGTTATATAACATTATATACAGTATAATCTGAAATGTTTGTTTTATATGTAATGTGTAATTCATAAAATAATTCTTGCCAGTATTTCCTCAAAAGAAAAAATCTGGAGTGTCACAGATGGGTTTTAGCTAAGTATTTATAGGTATCCCCCACCACAGTTAGTTAAGCTCACGTTGTCTTGGGAGGTGCTCCAATTCAATTCAGTAGCTAGGCATACTCCTTTGAGCAATCCTATTTGCATGACTAGTTACTCTGACTCTGCGCTTGTATTTTCTTTTTTATGAAACATACACCTATGCAGGAGAAATGTTTTGATGAACATAGTAGTCTCTCTTGCTGTCCACAAATGTTTAGTGTGCTCTAAGTGTTAACAAGGTAAATGTCAAGGGACAGCAACAATTTTGAGAGCCATTACTTGATCACAGTGTTGCATACAAAGAGAAAGTTTGTTGGACTGTATGTTGCTGTCTCATGTTCAAATGACCACCAACATGGATGGCTAACAGCCAACATGGTCCTCCTCAGAGACATAGCAAATTTCAAGGTGGTCTACAGTATCATTAGAGCCTCAGGATCACTTGATACAAAAGCCAATTGTACTGTGTTCTGCTGTACTGTGGGCAGAAGGCATGAACCATCCTCCCTGTGCTTGTTGCTACCTGGAATACCATCTAGTGGTCTGTCTATGCCATCTTGTATTTTAACTATATTGAACTGGCAAGAAGAATGAATGTAGTTGGGTAACACATCTTCTGGATTCCATAGCTTTACCATTCCCTATGCATTTTCTTTACTCTTTAGAAATGTATCCTTAACCACCAGCACTCCTGAAGCTGCCTTTAAATCACTTTTCAGAGTTGTTACATAGCAATATTATGCATTTTTCATTAATATTATCAAGTTTTTTAGTTTTTAATAAATTTTTTTTTAAATTCCTTGTTCTACACTTAACTGATACTAGACCTGAAACATTTCCTACTACATTTTGTATGAGGAATCGGTAGTACTGTTTTACTACCTCTGACTGGAGGTACATGATGGTACTAGAATATAAATGGCATTCATCACAGCTTGGAAAATTCAATAATCAAAGTGGAGAAATGAGCTTAAGCACAAGCTCATCAAAGATGAGTTTCAGTCCATTTTTCTTTCTTATAACTTAGTGTTAAAAAGAAATAAAGATATTGCTTTCTGAAAGAGTGATACATAGCAAATAGCCTGTTATTTTCTAAACAATATGCTATTATTCAATATTAAAAAAGGTAGCTTTAAAATGCTTCTGTCTTCATAAGCTTCCTAACTATAGCTAATGTCTAATATTGATTCTGAATAATTTAAATGGCAGTAAAATTGGGTTTTCATGACAGTCAATCAGAGAGATTTTATATTTAATGTTCATTTAAAGAAACATAGTGCCTTCTTACCTTCTGAATTTCAAAGCCATTAAAGTAATTGCAGGTCATTAAGCTAAATTTCTTTGAATAATCAGGACAGTTAATCTAATTCATACGCCATTCAAACCAATGGACAGGAAAGATTGGAATGCCAGGCATGGATTTTCAAGAGATTCACCCGATGAATCTTCAGATGTGCTTACTAACATTTCCTCAGAAACAATAACCCTCATATCCCAAATTGTTGGAACTTGGAATTGCATTCCACTCCCATATTTTTCAAATGAATAAACTTCAAAAGCAAGGAAGTTTAAGAGGATTATTTTCTTTCCTTTGAAATAGCCAAATCACTGCACTGTCATACAGATCTTTATTGTTCACTACAATGTGTTTTACCCAAACTTACTTTCTGGGCATATTAACTATCACAAAATTATTCTCATATAATGACCCATTAGTAGCAGTTGTTATGGCTTAATGTGAAGGAAGTCTGAATGAAAATGCCTTGAAGTATCTAGGTCTTCTCAGGAGAATTGGATACAGGTAATCTCTTAACAGTATTGCTTGCTTATTTGGAAGTAGGACATGTAAAGTGATCCCTCAGAGAACCTGGCTAAGACAATGAGTTGATAAAGTAAAAGACTTAAAGTTCCTAAGTTCGCAGACAAGAGCAGTGTGTGTGCACGCGTCTCTATCAGTCTCTGTCCACCTCTTGAGTGCTTTCTCTTTCACACACAGGCTTACTCTGCCCCCAGCATGATGCAAGGACAGAGCAAAAATACAGTCTGTCTTTAAATTCTAGTTCATTATTGTGCCTCAGGCTAAGAAAGAGGAAACTAGGTTTCCAATCTTGGGTAACTGATACACCAGTGTGTTTTAAGAGGGACACCATTTCTAATCCCTGTACTTTGAGACATGCTAAATGACTGCAAGTCATATGTTGAACGATGGGAAAACAAATGCTACTGAAGGAAAAAAAGGGATACTTTGGGCCTTATTCATGCAAATTCAGGTACACTTCTGCCAATAGGCCTGCTCCGGAATGATGATAGCATGTACTTTAAATGAAGAAGAAATATCCATCAGTTTCAGTCTCAGCAAGAAAACAGTCTGTTTTGCAGTTTACTCACTTGTGATGAGTTCCTGCTGCATCACACACAGTCTTGGCTGCTGCAGTTTTGTAAGGGGACTAACAATCGTCTTGAACCTCATAGCTGCCAAGCAGTGCCTCTTACTGTTGCAGCATTCTCCCATTGTCTCTCTTTTGTCTCTCAATATACTGTATAAGTTGCTGTCTTTGTAAGCAGTAGGTGTCTTGATTCTGCCTACACCTTTGCAGCAGTGTTTCATAATTTGGGAGTTATACCAGAAATGGAAATTACATTAAACACTCAAATACACACTGCTTTAAATAAGTCCACATTTTCATAACAATAGACTACAATAAAATTTTATGCTATCTAAGGAAAGCCATAAAGCAGCTGTATTATTTTTATTCTTCACAGGCATTATAATGTACTTAAAAAAAAACTCCCACAGAGATTAAAAAAAAAATAAAATTCATGCCCAAGGCACCAGGTCAGGGAACATTGTAAGTTTATGTTGAACAGGCCTGTATCCACTCGGTCAAGTTCATGAAGATTATTCTCAGGCAGAGAGTTTTCAGTCAAGATGACACCGGTAGTTTAGAGTTATACATTAATTTCTTCAGAATAATAGCAAATCGAGTGTACCATTTTTACTAAAAAATTTAAAAATAAACCCATCAAATTTCCTTGTTATTGTTCTACAGAGACTAAATATCTCTTAGAAATGGAGATAATTTCCCTAGATGTCATGCGTGCTCTGAAAAGAACTGATTTGTGGCCGTGCTTTGACCTTTCAGTGTATTCAAGTTAGATGCCTATGTTCCAAAAAATGTAACTCTTGAAATTCAATACAACCTATTAAGATTTTGAGATCTGAGAACTGAACTTTCCTGTGGGTGTCACATTGTTTCTCAAGCTGACTCAAGATACTTAGATTTGATTTTGTTTACTGATTAAGTGAATTTGTTAGTCAGCTTCAGTGAAATCAGTGTGAATTCTCATCTTATGCCAGATTTACAGCACTGATTTTAATGGAATTGGCTATTTTTACATTATGTTAAATGATTTTTTTTTTTTAAGTTTAAAAATGAATACAAATTAATCATATGATATCCTGGTTTTAATTGCATTTGTTTTCTAATAAATATTCAGAACAGTTCTTGGTAGAGTGTTTTGAAGCTGCTGTTATCTCTTTACAATGTGAGAAAACCCACTTAGAAATAGAATGTTATTAATTTTTATTCTAATATTAAATATTTTTCAATTGTTTTAATTTTTGTCTTTTATACCTACTGATATAATCTCTGAAATCTCCTTAACTATCTTTATTTGACCCCTTAATTAAGGCAGAATATTTTCAACCTATTCTATGTCTTGTCATTCTTGAAGACAAAAAAAAAAATTAAAAAATCTTCCTTTACCAAGGTCCTCGTTCAAGAAAACTCAAGAGCATGTGATTGAGCCCATCCCTCTTCTGGACAGCACACAAGAAATATGAGCTAAATGTAAATAGGCTAGGCGAGGAAAATAGATAAGCGATTCCCTGGAGTTAAATAATGGATGTGTTTATTACCACGTGATGTAAGTGCTGCTGTTCAGCTAGTGCATCTTTGACGTTCTCTTGAAAATGGCAATGATAAGCTATGCTTAAGCATGTACATTTTAGTTATGCCTTTTGAATTCTTAGGAGTTTATTCCACTTTCCTTACCTTGTGCAAAGCTAATGAACTTTTTTTTCAACTGAGTTGGTTCAATGACCCATTACTTGTTTTAACTTCAAAATGATGTTAATTTTTCAAATTCCTCATGAATTTCCCCTGGTTTCAATGACCAATTGACTGCAAGTGTCATTTAACAAAAAATAATAATTGCATTTCATTATGCTCGAAGTGTAACCTTTTAAATCTGCATGTTTCTTGCAGGCTATGCTGGCTTGCTTCCACTGCAATACATTAGAATGGAAAACTATTAGAAATATTGATTTATCATTTGTAATACCAAAGTGATGTATTGAAATGAAATTTGGATGTGGTCCAGCCTTCAGATAACATTGGTATTATTGGGTGAAACTGGATGATCTCATTCTGATTAATATGCGAGTTCCATGTAAAAAACACAGAGAAAATATACCTGGGAGTTGGGCAGAAATAGGGGTTCAGTACTGAAGACTGCTGAGGTTTCTAACTGTTACAATATGCCACCTTAAATATTTAATATCCCATACACAGGAAAATTGTCACTTTGCTTTCTCCCCCATCCAATTCTTGCCTTTTTTTGTAAGTTTGGGTTTTTTTTTTTTCCTTTCTCTGATTCAACATTATCTTGATGTGAACCTATCTGCACGTAATGCGTATTAGCATGTAGTGCCTACAAATGCATCAGATATGTATACGGACAGTTCTTGTTGGTTATGATTTATGTCCTGCAGTCCACTTAGTTACAGCAAAGCTTTTTATAATTGGGTGAATTTGGAATCAAGGGAATTCAAAATATTTATCTTAACCTTAAAGTGTTGTCCTTATGCTAAATCTGTGATCCTCACCTTCTGCATTTCAGCTCATATACCTTCTAGCACCTCTTGTAATATGGAAGCTTCAGAAAACTAAGGTATTTCCAGTTAGCACGTGTGTGTCCTGTATATAGAGTGGTGTCTGTATTCATTGATTTTAGTCTTTATTCATCTGTTTCACTTTTTTTTTTTCCCTCTTCTACCAATCAATCCTAATAGCCATTGAACTAGCAGACTTGGCTATAGCCATATTGGCTTTTTAAAAAAACCACTCTGTCTTCTTTCCTATTAGACTTCTGAAACCTACCTTCCTCTTTTTGTGCGGGTGTGTAGAAGTTAGTGGAGGCAAACTGCCCATTGTCAGGTTTATACAGAGCTGAGAGTGAGCAAACGCTGCTGCCATCACGGAAGTTGCTGTCTATTTCACATTGATTGAGCTTCCTGGGCTTGAGGGACTTTTGAAGGGCTGGGTTTTTATGGTTGATATGTTTTTAGTCATTTGTCATAAAATCATTCCAACCAAGCTGTTTCCTGGTCTGAATACTTAATTACTGCAGTTGCAGGGCATGGCATAAGCTTTACTTTTTGCTGAATATTCATATCGAAAGAAGAAATAGGTGGTGCTTCTGTTTCCTTTTTGTGATTTTACCTATAAATGTCTATTTTATTTTTTAAATGACTACCAGAACTTTTTTTTTAAATCCTAATATATGATGTAATAGTTATGATTTTACAGTCCTAATACATATTTCTAAATTGGATTGATTTCCTTTTATTTTGAATGGTCATCTGCATTTGGCATGATTATCAGAGATCATCTGACATCAGTGAGGAAGCTTTTAACAGGATGTAACTATTCTTTTTCATCTTTTAAGATATATAAACAAGCTGAAATAAGTAATTTTAAATTGTTTATGGTCAAAAGAAAATAATTGAAAATACTCATAGAATTGCTAATGTAATAATTTATTTTTTTAAATGCTAAAGTCTTCAAGAAGCTGATCTTTTTTTAATCTGTTTTTAAAAAAACAAACACACAAAAGAAAACAATCCCACACATTCCTATTTTTGTACTCCTGACATTGTACCTTCCCACTTCTTTTCTTCTTGAGGAGAAGAAAAGTTGGATGGAAAAACATAAATTTGGTTTTGGCTTGGTATTAGAATTGGTATGTATTATATAATATTTCATCTTGCATTCTCATTTTCTTTATCTGTAAGTATTTTACTTTTCAGGTGAAAGTCTGTTTTGACTGTGGATATATATATTTCATCATAGAAATGGATAAAACCAGAAAATTAATCCTTTAATGTGAAGGTAATTTGTTAGTGTAACCTTAAAAATGTGCTACTGTTTTGATGTTTCCTTTATCTTTGAATCAGCAAGGCTTTGTGCTAGTTCTGTTTTTCATTGTGCTGTAATGCCACCCGTTTAGATTCACTCTAAAAGACCTCTTCGAAAAAAATGTGACGTCTTTATTGTAAACAGGAAATTACACTATTAACTATTGTAGTTTTCTTTTATTGTACTGAAAGACCTCCTTTTTTATCTCTTGCCCCTATTTTAAGTTCTCATGCTTAACGTGATCTGGGTTCCTTCAGGGCTGCCAAAAGGTGAAATTGCCTTTTTGAGAGTGTGTTGCTGGAAACTGCAGCCTGTGCATTTTTTCAGGGAGAAAGCTCCTGTGTGCTAAGACAGGAAAGGGACAATTTTCCACCAACTTCAAGCTGTTATCTAAGCCTACGAATCAAAGGTACTTCTCCAGTCAACCTCTGATCAGAGTTTTCCTACCGAGGCATTGTTTATTCTATGTGTCAGGGACAGTTTTCAATTTAGACTTTGTCTTTACAATGTAAAACGTTATAGCAGGACTGCAAGGGCAAATGCAAGAAATAGTGTGGTTATTTTGTTAATATCTATTCAATTTGCTTACGCTCAAGTGAACTGGCTTTAAATATTCTACATTGGTTTCTATTACAAAAGTAACCAACCATTTCTCATGTTTGTTAGAGAAGGGCTCCAATTAGTTTGATGATCACATGAAAATCAACTGACTGAGATAATGGGAAAAAAATCCACGTTACAACTTACAGTGCAGAGAAGTAAAATTATGTTTATGGAATTTGGGGGAAAACAAGGTCAAAAGGCTTTGCAAACTGTAGTGTAATAGTATGACTTACGAAGTAGTATGACACTGAAAAAAAATTAAAAATGCATTTTTGCATGCTATGCCTATGCTATGCAACATTCAACAAATTATTAATAAATAGAGTGTATAGTAGTGTTAGACAGCATACTGGCACTGATTAATTGACATGAAAACAGCCTGAACTAGTCTGACATAATTTCATATAATTTTATATGAGTCAATATAATAAAGAATGTATTAATACTAACACAGTTTTGGATAAATCTTTGGTTCAAACGCTCTTACTACATCATAAACTTTAAAACTTCTAAGAATACAAATAAGAAAATAAAATACTTAGGCTAAAAATTTAATTTTGAGCATTCTCAGATGAGTAGTTTACTTCTCATGTGCTAAAAGAATAATTTTATATGTCCATAATAAACCTAGCTAAACTTTTGACCTTTTGTCATTTAAGATCATTTCCCTTTCCAGACCTTCTGCTCAGAGTCTGTCCATATCCACTGATTACATTCAGAATGGATAGTAATGAGTTTCTCACCTGGATATGCTCGCACTGCATACATGACCTATGGTAGCATGCAGGGTTCCAAGACAGGTGTACCACTTCCAAGGTAGCTCAGATTGTCCAAATTTGATTACAACATTAGGACTATAATGAATGTATTATATAACTACTTTGTGAGTATTTTTTATGACTTACAAGTGGCTAATGAACGCTACTACTGTCCCTTTATAAAATAGCTTGTCTCTGACAGCCCACTCTCTCCTCTTCAGCTGACTGCTGTTACAAATGCCAGCTGAGTAACTGAATTCTGAAGGACAGAGCTAGGATGGCTTATTGTGCGGGGATTCTCCTGAACTTTTCATCTAGTCTTTCCCAAAATCTTGAAACATATTAATCCTCAGTGGTTTTCTTTGCCACGGGATGACACTGGTAGTTCTCTGTACATACTGTGTTTAATTGTTTAAATGTACAGAGCCTTGGGTTGTGGTTGCATCATGTATTGGCTGTTTCAGTAGCAGAGCTGGTTTACAAAGTTCTGTCCTTCTGTTTTCTTGGTTTTCCAATCCTTATCTGGGTTGACTCAACTCACTGAGTTTGTTACTTAAATTGTGTTAGTGATCTGTCTTAAAAAGAATTGGAGGATGATTTTACTGATGCATCTCACAAAGGAATAGTACAGTCAGCCAGGTAGGAGGAGAGTAGTTTTGAATGGGATTTGATGGGGTATCTTTTAGGAAGCCTCACTAAGAGGGTTTCACTGTCAAGGCAATGTGTGTCAAAGTGTCACCTAACAACAACTGACAAGGCTGATAACTAGATATTTTCCAAGAGTTAAGTACAGATGGTGGAGAAGCTGGAAAAGGTTGTCTGTGAATGTTCTGACAGCAAGAGTATGTGAAGCAGAATAACTATAGGCTGTTTAATTCTATTTCTGTAAAGAACAAAGTCCAAAATGATTGTTCTGTGCAACTGAAAACCAGAGTGAGGACATCCAAGGTCCAGTGATTGGGATTTTACTCTGTCTTGCAGATGAGAGATTATCTGGGTTCCAGCCCAAACTACACAATGTGAATTTAGGTTATTGAGGAAAATTTAGGCACCTAAAAATAGAATGTGCAAGTATTCTCCTTTCTTCTCATTTATTTTACTCTTCTGCCTGTTCCTGCTTCCATCTCTGAAGATGGCGATCCATGATAGAACTTGATCATGTGCGCTAAATCAATGTTATTCCAAGGCCAGGCACATCATGCCTGCTCAGAAGCTACTTACTCTGAACAAGAGACACATGAAAGCTTTTAGGAATATGGTGTTACTCTGTCCCCATTTAACTGAAACCTCTAAATGGTACAGTCTACCTGAACTCACAGTAGAGCTTGCTAAATCTGGCAAGTTAGAATGAAGTCAAAAACCAAAGAGGTTTTAAAGAAATGCATGGAGGCTTGTCAACAGGAAGCCATTTCTGTTGATCTGAAGAAATAAAATAAAAAATTGTTTCTGGCTTTTACTTAAAAAGGAGAAACATGCTTTCTTTGTTACATTCGGCTGAAAATTTAAGTAGCAGTTCTTTCACGATGGAAAGCCCATTCTGCTCTCATGAATATCATGTAACTTTCTGTTCTTTCCTTGTTCCTTTCCCTTTACTACTGGTACTGTCTTAACTAATTGCTCCAAGTTGTCATCAATGGAATCTATACCAGCGCTTAAGCATTGTCTGCTTATTTCGGTGTATAGGAAATATATGCCTTTCAATTATAATTACTTTTACTTCTAAATCAGCTTTGCCATATCTACCAAACATTGATGCTCTGAATAAAAAGCAAGGGTATTTTTGTTGTTCAGGGGAAAATATTTTGCATATAACTGAGAAGCTTCTATGAATATTTTCTGAGCAAATTGAGTAGTTCACCTTACTGCATAGGGAGTTCAGTGTGCAACTTCTGTTGGTGCTAATGGGATGTAATCTCCTAGCACTGAGCTGAAAATCCATCCCTTCCTGTCTAAAAGGTCAAGGTAAGTAAACTTGAAGCCAAGTAGCTTTTGGAAAAATATGTTAACTTCTGAGAAATACACAGTTTAGGTTTGGCAGTTTATGTTGCAGTGTGGAATGGGAAAGAAAACTTCGTCTCTGATTGCAGTAATGCTGAAAGCTTTTCAATGAGAAGTCTTGCCACAGGGCTATTCACAATATTGAGTGTAACTCTCATGCTTGTCTAATATTATGAATTAGCTCATTAATTATTTTGGCACAAGGTTTTTCACATAATTTTAAATTCTTCATGTATTTATTGCATGAGGAGCAAGATACAATAAATATTTGATGTTTGTGTTCATTGTCTTACAGTAATGAAATAAACAGTATCTCTGTTGTCAATGTCTATTATTGCCCCACACCTGTCAGCATCTCAGCATGCTGAAACTTATCCGGATCTGTAATTCATATTACAAAAAACCCCTAATGTTGTAAGCTTACCTAAATTAATCTAATGAGAGTTTCCATACTACGAAGTTCCAAATGAAGTGGTAAGGTTGTGAACCTAACTTTTTGTGTTTACCTTGAATGTTCTAGACTAGTTATAAAGACTTGTGATCATATAAGTTTTAATTTAGAACCTGAGAGGTGAATATATGCGGAGTTTGAATTCAAAACCAGACTTATAATGTGATTTTTTCATATCTATTGTGTAGTGCAGCTGAAAGATAAAAATATGTATGCTGCTGTTTACCAAAGAACGATCTCTTTGTTCCAGACAGTGATTGAAGCTGATTTCCTGGACTTTTCTTTCCTTTATATTAGAGATTTTTCTTTTATTTCTGTAATTTGGAACATGATTGTGCTGCTTATTTCTGGTTGGTCTACTCTGTCTTACTGTTTCCCTTTGTTGACTTCTGATTTTTATCTCCATTTAGGAAATCATTCTCCTTTCCTCCCTTTCCATATGAAAACGTTTTTCTTGTATAGTTCTTGATGGACCAAGAGTTAGTTAAAAAATACATGTATTTTATACTTATATTTACATAGAACTAACTGATTTGCATAATTGGGTAATTATGCAAAAATAAGGATATAATACATGTGCTGATTTGCATAATAAGGATAATTGTCATGTGGGGAACTGAATGTCTTGAACGGAATGGTAAGTCACTGTCCAGGTGGAGAACAGAATCTGCATTGCAAGTGTACTTGTAATAGTATCTTCAGCTGGATAGAATCTGACTATAGAACAATTTTACTGTCTTAACTGAGTTCAAAGGATTCCTCTGTGCCCATTCTTGCTTCTCCAGGAGGAGGTTTTATTGACTCTTTAACATTCTCTGTCTGCACAATACACTATGCGTTAAGTAGGCATTCTCAGACATTGCTGTATTTTGATCTTCAGAATTACATAGTCAGAGAATAATTCAAATTGGGAAGGATGAAAGGAGGCCTTTAGCTGAATCACTTGCTCAACCATTGAGTTCATGAGCTGTTTTCATGCATTTGCACGTGAAATGGCATGCTGTGTTGTAGTCTTCCTGCTAACGTACTTTTCTTTGCTTCCCATTAGTTTCAATAAAACTGTGAAGTCCAAGTAAGGCATGTTATCAGAAAACATTTCATGTGCAGCTCAATGCGTTTTGAAATAATCAAGATATTTAGAGAGAGACAAATTCTAAGAGGACTACAGGATTACAAATCACAATGTAATTTTAAAGTTGTAATGAGAATAAGTTTCACAGGAAGGTCTCTTTACAATTATTGTCATGAGAATGAAGTAACACAGTGTTAATCTTTCATGTATTCTGTGAAAGATGATAATAAACTGTACTGCTGTGACCTTATTAATGTTCAGTAATTTGACTTGCTGGCAATTTACATTTTTCTTTGGTTACAGCCTTAGTAACCTGTGAAGAAGAGGTGGAACTGACAGTGAATCTAAACATAACTGAATACTGAAAAGGTCAGAAATATCAAGAATGATAATTCTGATACCTCCTTCTCATGACAAAGGTTGTAGCAAAAAGGCACAACATGAATGTGTTCAAATAACAAAGGTTGTGACAAAAATGTTTCTGTATTTGTTGAGAAGTTTAAACAAAAGCACACTTTTTCCTTGTAGCTCATTGAATACTCCAGTATGTTTATTTTTCACCCCTTTATAAGCAAATATGTACAATGCTCCCCTTTCATTTTCATATTTTGCCCTAGAAATAGTAGTCTTTTGTATTGAAGGGCCGCTTGCTAGCTATTTAAAGATGAAGGGGACTGAATTTTACACTCTGCAGATATTTTGCTGGTTCCACAGGCCAGGCATTCTACTTACAATATATCTTGGCTATGTAATTGAATACGTTTTCCAAAATACTGTCATATGTAACCAGCATGGAAGTTTTAGGTTTTTTTTCTCTAAAACAAAAGTTCAGATTTTCCAGGAATTTACAGAACAAAGTTGTGGTATTGAACGTGAAGGCTAAAGGTCTGATTAACCTCTTAACAACATTCTTTGATTTCTGCTTACTTGACTGAACACCGAATTGGGCAAGTACAGCCAGTACTTTGTGATACTCAGCAATGTCATTGATCAATTCATTCCTGAACCACTGCAGAGTGAAACAAGTAGTCAAACCTCCTAAAAAAGATACGCTTTCTTCAGAGGGTGTGTTTGAGGTATTTGTTTTATGTTATTGGAGATAAAGGGTGCATAATATGTATCTCAATTGCCAGGTGCAAATACATACATACATAAAAACCACTGGTTTATTTTTCTTTTAAATCTTTTGCTTGTTAGAGTTTTGGGATAAGAAATTAAAATATTTTGTAGTTTCCCATGGTTTGTAAACATAAATCTTGTTGAATTCCTTTCTCATTCCGTCATACTTATAAATACAAGAATGCAGGAAGCTGCTCAAAGTTGTATATCATGTGTTGTTTGTAACAATTGTTCTTATACTACGTTTATTTTTTTAGCGTAGATATGTATTAAACAGATCAGTTCTCATCTTTCAGGTGTGGTTTAGGGATTCAAGGCAACAGAACCTTCTCTTCTCAAAGATGCGCTTGTAATTTCAAATGCTTAAGATACATTTGACAGTTGTAGTCTGAAAAGCAACAAGGAAACATCATTCACTATAGATTTACCCAGTGAGGGAAGGTGGCAGAATGCTCTTCCCTACCTGTTGGGTAGCATTTACCTATGTTTCATTTGATGGATAGATTGTCCAGTAGTACACACAAACAGCTTTAAGCCTGCCCATTCTTCCAGCAGTACTTTTGTCTTACGGTACCATGATTGGGTTCAAGCCTTTGATAACTGTGGCATTGCTACCTCTCTTCAGCTGCGTGCTCTGGGCAGTAGCTGAGTGTCACCTGGAGCTGGAAAGGTATTGTACTTAGGGTTGTATTTTTGCATTGTAGTGGCAGGTGAATTTAGATTGGAATGGATTGGAACAGTGTACAGATTCATGATCGCAGTGGAGATGCAGTGCAGAATGCTCTTGGATCCAAAAGTTTTGCTTATAATTTAAAATTATATTTGGACTATTCTGTGACACCTCTGCAGTTCTTGAATAAGGGTGTTTTTTCTGCAAAAGTGTGTGTTAATGAGGGACTTAATAGATCAGTCTCAACATGCAGTTTAATAGGAAGTCCTTCTCATGGAAAATTCAGTCCATGAAAGGAAGCCAAAACAAAATCCCATGGAAGCTGAGCAGCTTTACATTATTTTGCCAAGTAATGTGAGCAGTAGCTACATGGTTTCTTCTCCAGTGGATGGAAGCTTGGTATGTCAGGAACTACCTTAAACAATCTTTCGATGTCAAAGGTTTCAGTTTCACCAACATTTAATAAACTTGTCTGTATAGCCTGCACAGGATCAAAGTCTTCAGACCAAATCATGATGTATTAAACTTAAGCAAATATGTACACAGCAGTGAAATTACTACCTGTCCAGGTCTTGAGAGGGTAGTTAAATTTTTATTTTGTTTTCTATCAGTATGGTACATTTAGAGAGGTTTATTTTACTGAGACCATAGTGAAATTCTTACCTGTGTCATATTTCATACTTTTTATGACTTCAGAGTAGCTATGTAACATAGTAATAAATAATACCGGCACACTACAAGATTCACAAAACAAAGGCCAGTGGTTAAAAATGCTCAAATTATTTTTTTTTAAATGAATACCAACCTTTTTGTAGAAGGCAGAGAGTACAATCGTTCTTGGAAGTGATTAAAGGAAGGTCTTGGAAAATACAAATATTTTGAGTTTAGGACGTGATGTAAGAATGCCTTCTTATGGCAAGGATTCCAGTGCTTTTGCACTGGTGAACCATATGTTCCGTTAGACAGGTAGTTGCAGCTTTCTGCTCTAGAATGCACAACTGTATAATATTTGCCACAATTAATTTTTAACACAACTTTGTGGTCATACAAAGGCATTTTCAGACTTCATTTTGCACTTTTGCCTTCACAACTCCACATACATCTTATTTTATGCCTAAACATACCTCTAACCCACAAAAAACAACAGTTATGCCATTTTTGTTGTTATACATAACTTTATAAATGCAGAATCTAACAACTGATGCTATAGAAAATGTTATAGATGCTAAAGAAATTAACCCTACAACAATTTAAGATTTTTCACATGGCTGGTGCTTTAACACCCCTCATTTTGAGTCTTGACAGGATATGAGTTATCTTTCAGTGGCATAAAGTTCATCACTAGCTCTCTGTATCTGTCACATCTTGGAATGTAGAGCTTGAGAGTGATTTGCAATATATGAGGAAGATAAATATTGGAAAAGTAGAGGAAAGTTTATTTATTGACTTAAAATATTTTTACCTAAACAATCTGCAATACACTTTCACTGAGTTGTATGCTACTGTGGTTACTATGCTGTTGTCATTTGCTCTGTATTCCTCACAAATTCTTAATTTGGAATAGTATGGTGAGGTTTCAGTTATCTAAATATGCATTAGAACAATTTTCTAGGATGTCTTGCTTGGCAGCTACTATTTTCTGTAGTGTTCAAATGACAGATTACTACATAAATTATACCATTAGTTTGTTATTAGTTTGTAATTAAAAATTACTTAATCTGTACATTATGGATTTTACAGATGGAAAAAAAAATAGGCTCAGCAACAGCCTACTCTAGTCACACAGCAATAACTTTGCATAAAGCAGAAGAGCAAGTACATAGCTGTGATTGCTTGGTATTTGTAAACAGTCAAGCAGTTGACACAGCTCATAGTGCACAGGAACACATTCTGTTTCCAACATTTCATTATGTTATATTGAAAGATTGTGTATTTTTAACTTGTGCTCTTCAGAGAATACATTTGTAAATCAAAAAGGAATGTTAGGTCTATGTCAAATATTACACAATGCATATTCCTTAGGGAATTCTCACCTGACATCAAAACTAAAGATATTAACTGCTGCTGCATTTTGATGTTAGACTGGGTAAGTGGGAGCTCATGTAACACATTTATTCATAAATCCTCTTTATATCAGTGCAATATAGGTCCTAAAAAATGTCAAGAATGTGTTTAATGAAGGAGAGGAAGGAAACTGAAGAGAATGCGGTAGATATTTAAAGCCCACTGGCATTCATAAAACAGGTACAGGTAGCATATAAACTGCAGAACTAGATATGTGAGAAAATTGCTTATAAAGTCAAAATATGCATTATACTGCTAGATCTGAAATGTTTGAACAGCAGCTTCTAAAAATAAAGCTAAATTTTAAGAATGTTCTTTGGTTTAGTGTACGTTATAAACATATTTAATCCAAGAAGTACATTGTCTGTGTTTTTGCTTGAAGGATGTACTAGTGGGCGAGATGCTAAAGTATATCTTAATAAATCTTCCTTTGATGTGACAAAAGGTCTTAGTGGGACCTTAAGAGAGGCACTATCTTATAGTGAATCAGAATAAAGGAATTTTTCCTTTTAAGCTTTCAGTATCTGATCTGATTTTTAAAGAATGTGCTGTTTAAATTGGCTTTGTTCACCACAATATTGGATTATGCACATATTATTGAGTGATTTTCATAGATAAAAGTGTTAGATGTCCAAGTGAAAGTTGGGAAGTTGCTTAATAACCATTGAAAAGTCTGTCAGTGGCAGTTTTTGTGATGTTGAGTAATAGTCACATACAGGCAATTTTTTTTTCTTATTCTCACCCATGTTGACCAGCAGCAGCTGTTCCAAGTGACCACATTAGAAGTTCCTTCCTTTTAAAATGTCTTCACTTAATCAGTTAAAAACTACATTGGGACCACAATGGATATGATGCTTAGGTTGGCTTCGACTAGATGTGCTAGAACAGATCTGAGCAATGAACTTAGCCTGTAGAGCGTACCCACAGCTGCTTAAACAGAAATATGTTCATCTGATAGCAGAGCTTACTGATAAACCCCCCTAAGTACACACTAGAAAAGTTATAAGCTATCACATGGCTTCAGTGACAGAGGCTTCCATTTTCCTGAGGGTAAGACTTTCTATGTATCAGTGCTGTAAACTTTAAAGTTTTATTAACTTTATTAGCTTCATTGATGGAATGAAGTTCTCTTAGGCCATGTGGAAACTGTATTTAATGTCTTATTTTAATATTCAAGAGGGGGCCAGACCAGGTCTGGAGTAGACAACAGCTGACCCTAGTAGGGAAGAACTGCTGTGTTCAAACAGCCAGCTACCTGAATGATCTGTTACACCTATGTGGAGTTCTTATATTTTAGACATGTTTAAGAACCCTCCATTAAATTTCATTCATTATTTCAAAGTTGGAGAGTCACTTACCTCACTGTTGTTATTATTTCATGAAAGCTCCTTTGTAATGTTACAACCTTTATTTCTTTAATGGCTGCCTATCTGAATTTCATGTCTGCTGGAGAAATTTGGTTCCTAATGGAAGTTAGGCCTTCAGTCTGTATGTTTCATGGTATTGTGGCATTTCTCCACTCAAAAGGGTAAGACCCAAATGTTTCAGACAGCTTTAATTTCATTTTCAAAAAGTGATTTGAGACACATTTGGTTTGTACAATGGAACCTAGTGCAAAGCTCCTTGCAATTACATTGAACAAACTGTTTTCAGAATAGCTTTGTCAGTGGAACAGTATAGGTAACACTGCTACGTTACTCTCCAGCATCTAAGAAAGCATCTTTGAAAATATCTGTGCTAAATCCAGATGCTGGCTAGGTTGGATGTTTTTAACTTCAGCGTGTAATCTGGATGTACTGTTTACTAGGTAAGTATTATCAAGGGAAACAAAGATTATGTCACTGTGGTAACTAACATTAGATGTGTCATAATACCATATGAAGCAATGCCTAAATACCTTTTAGAATTATTTCTAAAAGAAATAGTGCATATATACAAGCATGTAATATACATAGGCACACATTAGATGTCTATAACGTGTATATACATGTGTATGGCACTCAGTAGGTACATATATTTGAATGTTGAAAAAAATATATCAGAAATTTCCTTTTGCATGCAAGCTTTAAGTTAGAACTATGTCTTTGTGTAGCTGACAGTATTCCTTTACTTGTAATGAGACAGAGTATGTGAATTAAAAATGTCTTTCAACTGGGAAAAAGCGTACAGCCTGGGAGAAGGGTAACAGCTACAGGCTGCTAAATGCCTACACAATTAGTGAAAGAAACAAATAAAAAAAGAAGGCTAGATTTTTTTTAAAGAAGCCTCTGTGGGCTGTTTTGTGATACACATTCCTGTATGGGGCCATAGACCTGAAGACCTGTTTTGTATTCCTCTCAGATAAAAAATAGTGTAGCATAATGGAAAATTCACATGTTATGCAGGAAAAAGAAATCCAGTTTCTCGGGCTGACAGTTTCTTAAAGCTATGAACCTTGATGTTTTAATCTCATGCATTTTGATAGTGCGTGATATTCATAACTGGTAGGTTTGATAAATTTTTAACAAGGAAGTTGAAGATGATGAGAAAACACAAGGGGAGCTTTGCATTTTGCACCTTGTACTCAGGTCTTCAGGTTTAATTTTCACTTTTTGCACCAAGAATGTTCCTTGGAGGAAGTCTGACTGGATCACATGTTGCCCTAAACTGGGTTTAATCCATTAAAAAAAAAAAAAATCTGCAGAGTTAGATTTCCAAACCCCCAATTTCAGTAAATGCAACAATATCAGGGCATGAGATTCAGAAGAGATTCAGATAAAACCAGTATAAACATACAGTTTTGCTCATAACCTATGAGATAAATCTTGTCATTTCTGCATAAGAAAAATAATAAATATATGAAGATGGAAATATAATTTAAATATATACATGTCCTGGTTGCATTATGGAAAAAAAAAACCCTGGTAAAATAGCTTAAAAGAGAAGGCCAATAAAAAATTAAACTAGACACCAGCCTGGAAACATGATCCAATTTATTTTAATTTTTATATTATAAATATTTTATTTACAATTTTAAAAATTATATTACTATGAGACTGGAGTTTCCAATTTATTTTTGAAGTGCAACCATTACCTGTCTCTGTATGATTGTAACAATTTTCTTTCTATTGCGTGATCCTATTTTAGTTTTTATATATCTAGGTAAACTGTCGTGCAGGTATCAAAATTAACAGTGTGCTACGTGTCATTGTATTTACTCAGATGTGCATGTGGATTGTAACACTTTCTTTTTTGTTAACTATAAATTGGAACTAGAGTTTGTGGAATGATGACATAAGTGAGTAGTTCAGGAGACAGAGATACTGATAACTCATGCTGGATTTACTGCATTAATGGGA
Source organism: Rhynochetos jubatus (assembly GCA_027574665.1). NCBI lineage: Eukaryota > Metazoa > Chordata > Aves > Eurypygiformes > Rhynochetidae > Rhynochetos > Rhynochetos jubatus. Next base: position 14,003,887 of record CM050664.1, on the reverse strand, counting down.
GGGAAGGAGGAGGAAGCAACAGAATAGCCACCTCTAATGTCTTGCATATAGTGTGCATATAGAATTTTGATGCTGTGTGTAATGCCACTGAATTCATTTCACCCACTGTAATAGTAAAATGTTTACATAGCTGTATACGAATGGGTCTGAATGACCTGCTGAATTATGCTGCTGCCACATTTTCTCTTTATCACTAATATTAGTGAAATGTTTCCCATACATTTTCATAGTTGAGGAGGGTGTGTATGTGTAGTTTAAATACTACCATGCTACTTTTAGCAGCTTGATTCCCTAAGAAAAACCTGTACTAGGAAAACTCATGGTGTTGGAACATGTTGAATGTCTTTACAAACGCCAGCAAAGGCAGCTGGTGCATGGAAATACTACAATTTAAAGAGCTGAGGCAGACACAATTTCCAAGTATTTCTGTGTGAACTATTCTTGAAGAAACTGTATGTTGAAGAAAGGATTTCACAAGCATTTTAAGCTGTGGTCTGTGTTATTTAGGAGTTCCTGCTGTTTACCATCTGTGTATGTGCACTTATTATTTAAAATACATTAATAAGATGTAATTACAAATTCATGACATCCTTTTAAAGAGAGATAATGTCTTTTTTTTTAAATTCCTCATGTAAAAATCCTAGTCATTAACATTCCATTCCTACACATCAAATTAAAAGAGCCTAAGTATTAAGAATCATGTCATAGAATCATGGAACGGTTTGGGTTGGAAGGGACCTTAAAAACCATCTACCACCCCCCTGCCATGGGCAGGGACACCCTCCACTAGCCCAGGTTGCTCCAAGCCTCATCCAGCCTGGCCTTGAATACTTCCAGAGATGAGGCATCCACAGCTTCTCTGGGCAACGTGTCCCACTGCCTCCCCACCCTCTCTGGGAATAATTTTTTCCTGATATCTAATCACGATCTCCCCGCTTTCAATTTAAACCTGTTACCCCTTGTCCCGTCACTACAGGCTCTTGTAAAAAGTCCACCACCGCCCCCCCGCCCCCTGCTTCCTTGTTGCCCCCTTCAGTTACTGGAAGGTGCTACAGGGTCTCCCTGGAGCCTTCCTTTCTCCAGGCTGAACCCCCCAACTCTCTCAGCCTGTCCCCATGGCAGAGGTGCTCCAGCCCTCTGAGCATCTTCGTGGCCTCCTCTGGACTCGCTTCAACCAGTTGATATCCTTTTTATGTTGGGGCCCCATAGCTGGAACTAGAACTGCAGGTGCGGTTGTACAAGAGCAGAGTAGAGGGGGACAATCCCCTCCCACGCCCTGCTGGCCACAGTGCTTTCGATATCGCCCAGGATATGGTTGGCTTTCTGGGCTGCCAGCACACGCTGACGGCTCATGTCCAGCTTGAAGAACGTTGACTGTTTTTTTGTTTTGTTTTGTTTTTGAAGAAAGTACAAGCTTTTTTGGGGTGCAGATTGTCACAGCTGCTGTTGTCTGCTGTCATTACATGTTTTGTTGCAATAGTTCTTTCAGGGACCATTGTTTGGCATATCAGACGTGCACAATTTGTAGTGAAAAATTTACATGTTAAAGAATTCAGAATATATTTAAAGGAAGGAACATGAGAAGAGTAAGTTTTGTGAAACAGTATGTATGCATGCTAACTCCTGTAAATTTGGAAGTCAGCAATATTTGCATTGGCAACTCACAAATAATACAGTTGTTTCATTGCCATTGACGCTAAGAGTATTCCTAAAAAGGACTAGTAGCATATTACAAGGAAAACTGCTACTTTTTGGCCTTCTGAAGGGCCTTTTTGAGGAGCAGTGTTGTAGTCCTTCACGCAACTTTTTGGACATGCAAAATACCAAGATATTAGCATGGCTGGATGAATATAGGTAAACCTACCATGAAGTATTGTAGCAAATTGGTCTGTAAATATTTATATTCCCTAAGGAACAGATATATGAAGACTTTCTTTCCCATTCAGAAGGCATAGTCAGTGATTTTTTTTTATGATGCGTGTTCTCAGATGAATAATGGTCCTAAAAATTAAGTATAAACCTATGAGCACTGACTTCTGGGAGTTCATTTTGCCAGGCAGGCTCTCACTTCATCTGTCAACAATCATATAGTGATCTTGTTTCTCGTGGAGCAGTGAGGAAATAGGTCTCTGTTAGCAAACTTGTGACCTGCACAAGAAAGTTTGCACCACCAGAAGCAACTTACACTTATCAGTAAAGTACTATTACAATTGGTTAGTGGTTTTCAGTAAACACCCAATGTATTACATTACACATGTGACTCAACTTTGTTCTCATTTATGTTTTTTCCAATATATGTGAGTATTCTGTGTCTGGATATTTCTCAGTGACCCAATTTGAGAGAAACATGACACAGTGTTTCAGTATTTTATTACTGCACTTCAGATAATTAAAATCTAGACTGGCAAAGATTAATCTTGCTTTCCAATAAAAATAGATGAATACTAACTTGCTAGTAATCTTGTCAGTTACTGCATTCTTTAAAAACTCCTTTTTCTGATATCAGGTCACTATTTTGAGTGCTTTTGAGTAAGTATGTTAAAGACTCAATTATGTTCAATATGGCAAGATAAATATTACAGTGACAACAAGCTCCTGTTGACTTCGTTGGAAATAAGTCTATAGTCTAGCTCTGATCACTTCGTGATCAATTCAGTTGCTGATGGGAAATATTAGATGTGGTAAGACAGTATACTGAATAGAACAGAAAATACTATTCAGCATCAAGGGAAAGCTATGTAAAGTAGTGTATGGAAAATAATTAAATACACAGAAATAGAATAATTCTCTTTTCTCGCAATAATGTTCATTTAAGATGTTACATTAAATGTAAAATTTAAATTAGTTTCTCTGGAGTATTATTAGAATTTGTGGATGGGAACGACTGTTTAAAAATACTAGAATTGGTATTGCTTCTGGGGATAGTTTTAAAAATAGGATACAAAGCATTTTTCTCTCTCCTGAGAAATAGCATGGTGAAAAAAATCACACAGTGAAATGAAAAGGAGAATACTAAGAATGGTATACGATTCAATAACACTCCTGAATTGCTGTGTTGGCTAGCTAATGAAGCATGGTGCAAATTTCAATGCTGACATAAGTCAGCATATTGCCACCTAGCATTTACTACAACAGGGTTACAAGTCCAGAAAAGGGGGACTGCTAACTAGTAAATATGTTTCAAAAAAGGAGAAGGATCAAGGACATTAGTTTCTGTTCTCTGTAAATACCAGGTTTCACAATTGCTGCTGCAAATGTTACATTGCTTATGCTGTCTGCAGGGGTTCTGATTTATCCTTCACCAAAATTAGATTTTAAAACCTAACATTTCTATTTCTGTGACAATACTTTTCTTAATGAACGTATACTATTGCAAAACTTACACAGCCAGAATTATTCCTGCCTTCTTGTTTGAAATACTTCTTGTTGAAATTCTTAACGCTGTAGGTCAGTTTGTTTCATGTCTCGTGATTACCGTGCTTTGCTCACAGATACTCAGGTTTCTTATCCATTAATATTGTTATCCTAATGACCACATATGGTTGCTAATTATTTTAAACAGGTAATGTATTAACATGTCATTACATTTAAAAAAAGATACCTATTTTTAATATGTCTTATAGCCAACTACTAAACTACTAATTTGCTAAATCTTGCCTTGGGTTGTTTGAGATTACTTTCTGCTGTCATAATTTCAGTCTTAAGTTGTTGTTGTTGGTGGTTTTTTACATCAAAACTGGTGGGTAAGTGTATAATAAAGATTTGGCAACTGTGACTGATATGTAGAACATCAGAAAACAGACATCTGACTTAATCCTATTTGAGAGTAAATGGAATGTTTTGCTGCCTATCAGTCCTGAAGAAAATACATAAATCCATATTCTGCTTTGATACCAATAATACCACAGAGACAATGTGTAATGAATGTTTCTCTTTTTTCTCTTCAGTAGTAAGAGGTTTAGGCTTTTGAATTCCTCAGATTATTCTCTATCATGGACATAAAAAAGGCATAGGCTTCATTAGGTTGTAATTAACTAATCTGACAACTATCCATCCAGTCCATTCTTTTGACTCATGAGCTGAGCTCAGTTGCTTCCTGCCTATAAAGACCCTATTGCCTGCCATTTAGAAGAGGTTTAACAAGGTGAATACACAAGACTGATGGCAAAGTCTTCCTGGCTGTAAAATGCAATGATAAACATAAGACTATATGAGAATAAAAGTCTGATTTTGCACCAGGAGCATTTTTACAATCCTTAGGTCTGATGAAGGAAATGAATGTTAGCGCCTGGAGCCACATGACTCACTAGACTGAGTGGGTATTCTATATCCATAAAGAAGTCACCTTCAGTGAAGTAATTAGGGAGCAGGAATCTTCAAAAACCCTCTCTCCCCTACTGCTCTCAGTGACGTCCTCCTAGTGTTCAGTTTACCAGGGCATGTATTCCAGCAATTACTGCAGGACTGACATCGCTTGGTTATTATTAAACTAAAGCAAAGTTCAGAATGCTTTTGTGATCTCAAATGAGAAAAAAGTAATCCTTCAAAGAAGTTTCATTCAGAGTTACAAATTAATGCATCTGATGTATTTAGGTAATTTTCTTGACAACCTTTTGCAAGACCATTAAAAGTTTCTGTAAAAATTTGCTTCTCTTTCTCTGAAGCATAAATTCCTAGTTTGTTTTTCATTAGATCATTTTAACTACAGTTACCAGTTTTTCTGGGTGACCTAGCATATTTGTATGGGTAAAATGATAAAAATAATCAATGGACAATGGTAAGACTAGAGTAAAAACTAAACTAGATTTACTAGCACAGTATGTTATTGACCTCATGATATTAGATTGTATTCCCTATTGCACTTTAGGGAGTATAAATTTAATCTGTACTCACAGTGGTTTAAAACACTCTTCTGATCCTTAACACACCGCATATCTAGGAAACTTTCTTCCCCATGATTAAAAGCTGAGTCTTTTTGGAAGAAGCATCTACAGCAACCCCTTTTCAGTTTCAGGATGGATTGTTAGTGTGTCTGGATGAATCCCGTTCTTACATGTTACCGCACTGGCTGTGTGAATTGACTCAGTAGAACCTCTGGAGGTGATCAAGCATGATCTTCCATTCAAAGTGTCACTGAGGCCAGCACTAAATCAGGTCAGTTATGGATTTGTCTAGGAAAAAACCTCAACAGCAACAAAAAAACCAACCAAAACCCCCAAACAAGCAAACCAAACCAAACAAAAAAATCCCACAAAAACCCCACAATAAAATCAAACCACCAAAACCCAAACCAAAAAACCTCCAAAAATAGAATTAATATAATCTCTGTGATGCACTACCCACCTGCTGAAAAGCTTTCTCTTAGTGTCCAGACACAACATACCAAACTGAAGTTTGTTACGTTCTCTTACGCTGCTGAGAAGTGTTTGGCTCTGTCATCTTTCAGCTACCCTTCAAGTAACTGTAGGCTAGTTAGGTTGCCTCTTAGCCTGTTCTTTGCTAGACTGTGCAAGCCTGTTACGTCTACCTCTCCTCAGTGATGATGTGCTTTAGTCTCCTTATCACCATGACACCCTTCTGCTGGACCTTCTTCAGTTTCACAACATCCCTTTTAAACTGGGGGAGAACCTAACTGGGTACAATTATGATCTGCCACTTTCTGAGAGAAAACTAGCTAAATAGTTGATCTAACAGACCAATTATTCACGAGAAAACCTGAAAATATGTACCCATATACATTACCTTTTTATACTAGCTCTACTGCTTCTGGTATTCCTGTCAAGTGTTAACACTAGATACATGAAAAGGATTTAGAGCTACAGGCTTTTTGCATTAATCAGTAACATTAAATTAGTTGGCTAAATATTGCTGTGTTGGCAGAAATTCAAAACAGTCTGATAAGGATGCAAAAACTGATCTCAGCTGGAATAAAGATACTGGTCTGAGTTCCCATGAGGGGATCTTTAATGAGGAAGCAACTGTAAGGAAACAAAGCACTTTTTGTGGAGAAAATTGGCAAATATACTGGGTCAGGTAAATTTTTAGACTCCTTATGAAAACCATGATATCTGGGTTTTGAAATGGCCTTGAAAATGTTTCCAGATATCCTGTATTAAGAATTATTCTTTCTTGATTTGCTTTTACTGGGACAGCACTTCAGAAAAGGGCCAGAACAAAGCAATTTCTCATACAGATACTCTAGGGAGATGTATTTTAAATCTCGGGGTTTAACTTGTTTGTCTGTGTTCGAAGCAAAGTATTGATTGCCTCTATAATTAAAGAAAGATTTTATTGGTTCTCACAACTACTTGTACCTGTAACATTCCAAGTAAACAAGGCAAATATTAGTTAAATGGCTTTCCATGCTAGAGTAGGAGCTACAATTATTGATGCTTCCCAGGGTCATCTGGAATTTGTATGGGATAAAGACTCTTCTCAATCACATCTCTTTATGGGGTGGCTTTATATGACTAATGATTTTGAAATGTATAGTTTAAACTAATTTTGTATATTACTTACATATATGCATATATCTAAATAAAGATTTTTAACAGTGAGTAAATTAATATCACCAAATTACTTGCCTTATTTTAATTTTCAAGTGTTTAAATTTTTCATTAAGTCCTTTCATGCATTCTTATTCCCATTAGATTTTAGATATACTTTCAGTCCTGATTTTACCTTCTACAAATATCTAAATCACAGAACTCTAATTATAGTGTATCTGTAAACTAGGTAATAAAAGAGTCTTCAGAACCCCTTTCTTTTTGGACATCCTTCAGTAGTTGTACTTCACAGAGTGATGTAATTGATCATTCATTTGAGAAGTCTTCATTCTAAACTGTGGTGGACTGACCCTGGTAAACAAGTAAGCACCACCCAGCCCCCCGCTCACTCTGCTCCACTGGGACTGGGAGAGAATTGAAAGAACAAAAGGGAGAAAAAAGTCATGGGTCGAGGTAAACACAGTATAATCAGTGAAGGAAAGAGAAGAAAAACACAAGTGATGCAAAGGCAGTTACTCATCTCACACCAGCAGACCAATGCTCAGCCAGTCCCTGAACAATGGCTACTTTGGAAAGGCCACCTTCCCCCCTTCCCACTGCTTTTATTGCTGAGTATGATGGTATACGGCATGCAGTATCCCTTGTGTCAGTTTGGGTCAGCTGCCCCGGCTGTGTCCCCTCCCAGCCTCTTGTCCACACCTTCCCTATGCATAATTATTCAGTCATACAGCAATGTTGGTAACCACGTTTTGCTCAGGTTGATAATAGTGGAACAGAATCACAAGAACTGGATCAATTAACAACTAACCCATCTCTGAATTTGTTTTAGGGTAAAATCGTATTTATAGCACTGAAAATCATGAGCAAAACTTGCCGGTAGTTCACTCAATATTTAATAAGCTTATTGGTTACAGCAGTGTTAATATTGCATTGCCACTTGTGGGTGCTACTTTTCATTTCACCTACTGAAATCTCTATTTGTGTGAAATATCACTGCATTGTGGAAAAAATGTAATTCAGCTCCTTCTGATGTGATACTTCTAAGCGTTATAGCAATACTACAATCTTTGTACAGTTAAGCTCTGATTGCCGGTGTTCTGTGTCATTATCTGTATAACCTGGCTAATACAGTCAGTCCTTTTGACTTCTGAATTATCAGATGTTTTATAAGGGATTTTTTTTTCTGTGAGGTATTTCAGTTTAAGGAAATTGTATTTTAGAGGCAAGTCATTTGCCTGAATTCACACTATTGGTTATTGCCCCTTTTGTGACAGTACAGAATTGCATTGTGTTTTATGATTTCTCATCTTGTTGAATGATGACATTTCTGTTTAACACACAAACCATGATAGAACTTCAATCAAAAATGCTGACTACAATATACACTGGAGGGAAATTCCTAAGAGAATACTAAAGCATACACATTTTTACATTTATAGACGCTGAACCAAATCTATTTTTTTAACGGAATGGATTTTTTTTCTTTATAAAATGATGGAGCTGGTCATGTATATTCTTGTCATTAACCAATAATTTCTAGTGGTTTAATGTTATGTTATGAAATGCTAGAAAGCACAGCTGACTTAAAGAATAACTTGACTCAGGTAAATGATTGCCTAGGGATGGTGATTTATTATCAAATCTGGGAAAGATCAGACCTAATCTTCCCACCCAACACTTGTTTTTATCAAGCATAATCAGTTTTGCAAGTAATGAAAACAAAAACCTTCCACTTAAGTCAATTATTTCAATCTCAATTAAAAATCATGTTCTTGTCAGAAAATATTTAATGTAAGAAGTTCTGCTGATCTGAGCATGTCGCTTTGTCGACTAAACACCTATCTTAACTTTTAGTGGTATTAATGACATAAGACTGTGAATATATGTAGGTAAGGTGTAAATCTCTGTAGGATCAGAGTCCCATGTTGGACTCCAGACTATGAGAAATGTTCATTTGTTGGTTTTTTGGTGGTCGCACCCCCCGCACCACCCCCCCCTTCTTTGTACTAAAGGCTGATAGTATTATGAAATTATGCTTTTTATTTAGAAATGTATTTTTACTTTGATAGCAAAGGCATGATATATTGTAGAGGTACCATATTTTAATTTGTTTACTCTGCAGTAAATGTTAATGTATTTACTGTGCTCAGGACGGCTTTTTTTAAACCAATCTTCTGATTAAAGTTTAGGTTTGTATTTAAGTGGGTGTCATTTCTGAGGTCATTTAATTAGGTGTTAGCCATTGGTGCAGGAATACAATAACTAATAATGATTCCCAGTGAAGTGTTGAAGACAAACTTGGGAATCAAAATAGCAGTGCTTGTTAAAAATGGTTGGAAATTATTGTCTATCCAAAAGGTTTGAAGATCAATTAAATATCAATTAAATAAAAAGGTTGAATGTTCACTAATTGAGCTTTATTTGTCATATTTCCATCTTTTAAAATGTACTTAGTAAAAATAAGTCAATAAATGAAAGAATAAGAACTCCACACATTTCTTTTGTAGCTGTTTTAAAACAGTGAAAATAAATTCCTTATGTATGACGCGTTTGAGATGTTGCTTTGAATAAGTAGAATTTGCCTGTTTTCTTGAAGCTTTAAAAGACTAAGCCCCCGAACCTGTGTGACAGCTATGGTATTCAGGGTTTCTGGTTATTTTTCTTTCCTTTTTTTTTAATTGTGTCTGAATATTAGTAGCTAAAAGTTTACTGTTATCTTGCTATCTTATTTTCCCAAAATCCTTAATTCTTGACTATGTTGTTAACTTATTTATTAAAAAATTGCTCTCTGAGATATAAACAGAGTGTTGAAGTTGGTTACCAGTTGCTTTTCCTTCTGTATATTATATATTGATAAACTTTTTAATTTCAATATGCTTAAAGGTAATGAATAAAAGTGATGCAGTTAGTTGCATTGAACTGAAAGTTATCAGCTGCATACAAACAGAATAGCTTTGTTGTCAGGCTCTTGCACTCTCTGGCAATTCGTAGAGATTGAACCAGTCACAACTCAATAACATATTCCTACATATGTTGAGTAGAAGGAGAGAGATAACCAAGAAGTGCCATACAAGATGAAAATTCAGGCAATTCAGTGGAGTGACAGGTAAATGAAAAGGAACGGAGTAAATCCTAGTTTGTGTGCATAGCAAGTGTTGGCTAAGCCTTTGATTAGGGTTTTAGTCACACTTTCCTTTTAATGTGACTATTTGTGTGCTTTCCTGTGAGTGTGAGAATATACATTACCAGATCTGGGCACATGAACCTGTCAACTTCAATTTATGGAATGGATTACATGGTCTATGACATTGGAAAGTAATGAACCAAAGCACTTTAGCTTTTAGCAGAATTCTTAAAGATGGCACAGCTGGCTGCCTCTGGATTCTTCCCTGCAGAGAATGTTTGGGTTGTTTTTGGTGGTGGTTGTGTTTTTTTTGGAATGGGACCACCTGGGAAATTACCTTTAGGGATAAAGGAGAGGAAAAGGGTTGGCAGCTATTTAACGACATTTTTCTTACAGCACAAGAGCTCTTGATTCCCGTGTGTTAGATATCTGGCAGGGTAGACAGGAGACCAACATGGCTGAGTAAGGGCCTCCTGGTTTAACTAAAGTGTAAGAAGGAAATGCACAGGCAGTGGAACCAGGGACATGTAGCCTGGGAACAAAATAGAGATGTTTCCAGTATGTGTAGGGGTGGGATCAGGAAAGCTAAGGAACAGTTAGGGTTTGGAATTAAGCAAGGAATTTGAAGAATATTAAGAAGGGCTTCTACAGGTGCGTTTTTCAGAAAAGAAAGGTTAAAGAAAATGTACCCTTGCTGATAAACAAGACAGGAAATGTAGTGACAACCAACACTGAGAAGGCTGAGGTGCTCAACAATTTCTTTGGTTCAGTTTTAAGTGGAAATCGCTCTTCTCACATCTCTCAAGACAGGGACTGAGAGAACCAAGTCCTTCCCATTATAGGAGGTCAGGTTTGAGACCACCTGAGGAATCTGAACCTACACAAGGACCTGAAGAAATGGTTCCTGGGGGATTTGCAGATGTAATTGCTAATCCACTGTCCATCCTATTTGAAAAGTCATGGCAGTCATGCAAAGTCCTCAGTAAATAGAGAAAAGGGAATATTACACACATTTTTAAAAAGGTAATAGATTCTATGATTTGGAGATGCTGGACTTGGAAAGTTGAGGAAATATTTTCCATATAAATTAAATAATGCATCACAAAAGGAAGTTTTGATAGATTTTTCCTTGACTTTGTCAATTCGGAAGGTGGGATGCTGACAAGTGGGATGGCAGCTATTTGGCAGTTAGCAGCTAAAATGTCTTGTATCTGGCTTTTGATGTGGCAGCTGTGGGCTAAGATGAAAGAGAACAGGACGCCAGGGAAAATATGATCGGCCACCTTGCAGGATCGTAGAGAGTATAGGTATGTGAAAAACTGCAGAAGTAAGAAGTAGTTGATTGGTATTTGAAAATTTGTGTTGTATAGGCTCTAAAAGCTTTTTAGTAAAGCTTTTAGTAAAGCTTTTTTAAATAGATAAGGGTGTATGTGTGGACTGTATTGTTGTAGTTGTTCATTTTAAAGTGTGTTTATATCAGGCTGTATACAGAGCCTTTTCTAGCTGAACTCTAACAATAGCTGAAAATGTAGTGAGTAAGGAATAACACTAAAGGTTACATTTTCTGTGTATTTTATTACTGTAAAACATAAAAAGCTGCTTTTTTCTCTTCCCTATAGCCAGTAGTCTGGACAGATATTTACAGACACATATATTAAAATACTAAACTCATCTACTAATAAATAATCATTTCAAAAATCAGTAATAGTCAATACAAATTGCATATGATCATGAGATTAATTTTATAAAGGTTTGTGTTTTTTCTTGTTGTAGTAACACAAAAAATCTATGAATATTAAACCAATTCTTTTCAATTCAATTTTCTCCTCACTATGTATTTTTGATTGCCTTTTTTTCCTGATGGTATTTATGATGGTAAACAGAGATATTAAAAAATGAGAGACAAAATTTGCTGATTCGCTGAGGAGGTTGTATGTGCATATGTAAAAAATGCTTAAGTTAGAACTTCGAAAAATATATTCCTTGATCAGTTCTTTCTGCAATGAAACCTTTGCTGGGTTATGTCAAATGTAAGTGAAATTGTGACCCTTGCACAGATTTGATTTGATTGTCTTCTTTCTGTTATTTGGGGCTTCCTGAAATAATCAAACTTTAAGTAATGTAACAATAGAAATGTTTTAGGAACTTCTGCTGTAGTGTGCTTAATTCTTGTGAGAACTTGTCTAGTGAGATTTCTTGGGTTTTGTTGCTAATTTTACAGTTTGCTCTTTGTATGCTTCTCTATATCCAAATTTAATTGTCACGTGAGCAGGGAATACATGTGACCTGCAGTTATGGAAGTTGCTTGCAACCAGAGTTTTAGAAAAACGTTTGAAAAACATTTATGGTGATTTCAATAACAGCAGAGAAAATAAATTTTGTGTGTTTGTCAGAAGACAAGTTTCACGAGTGCAATCTGTAGAAAACTAGTATTGCTGAAATCCTTTTAGGCTAGTTTCTTAGTATACGTGTTGGATAAATTTGTTAAACTTGTCCTAACTTCTGTGCTGTTTTGTTTACGTTATAACTTCATTCCTGTTAAATCTGTATTCGTGCAATTGGGATGAGATTTCTGAAGGCCATTAATTTGCTTGCAAAGTTTCTGTATTTTTAACTTAATGAATGGAGCTGCCCATTAATCATAAGATGAAGAGCCACCTTTCAGAGTGACAATAAGGCTATGTGTCTTAGTCAAGAATTTTACACCAGTTGAAGTGGCTAGAGTGAAATAATTTCAGAAGATAAAACACAGAGGGCTCTAACCTTATTAAAACGTGTCAGTAAATAATAGTTGTTTGTTTCTGGTTTAATTTCCAAAATTTCTGAGGTGTTTAGTTAAGCACTTATGGGGCTTAATTGTAAATTATATATATCCATTGTTACTTTGGTTAATAAAAATTTTAATATCTGTGCAAAACTGAACTATTTTCAATGCCGTAATGTAATTAAATTGTAGAAAACAGCATAATAAAGTAAGAAGAATACCCTAGGTATGTGTAATTTCAGTTTAAACTTCCATTGGAATGAGAAATATTGGCTGGGTGAGGGGACTGCTTTTGAACTGGGAAGGAAAACCATCTTACTATACTATTCACTTGGATTCATTAAATCAGAGTCTACAATTGTTCCAAGCTGTTCTGTGTGAATGAGTTAATAGAAATTATTCCCGTTTTCCTCTGATAAGTGCTCTTTTTAACAAAAACAAACAGATCTTTGAGATGTCTGTGGTTTTCCACGTGTCTTAGACCAGAGATGCCTATCTAAGAAAGAGAACTTGAAGTTTATCTCCTGAATGTTTTCCTGTGTTTTCACAATGCTAGAGCAGCTGTTAATTTCCCACGTTAATGTGTCATCTGCAATGTATCTCACCCTTTGGTTACGGGAAAAATAGGAATGGATATCCAAATAGTCTGAGTTTCATAAGAAACTCAACTCATGTGATTGCACAGCCTCACCCGCTGGTTGTACAGTGTATTCATGTACTGATATATTAATCTGGAATATATGCCTGTGTGAAAGCTTTTGTATGGCATTTATTTTCATTTTATAGACAGACTCTTGCTCTGTTAACATTGTTACTAAATAGTTGTGGGCATGGTATTCCTGTTAATTGATGTTACATGCCTGTATTTGCAGGCCATTGCCTTCTCTTTTTTGTGATAAATACAAATAATGCATCTCTTAATTTGAGAAGAAGCTTATTTAGCCACCTGCTTCCAGGGTGTTTGGAAATAATTTTGTGTAGACCATTATTTAAAAGAATCCACAATTTTCTAACTGTTGTGGAAGTAGGAAAAGAAAATAAACGACGGAACCATGGACTTAGTTAAACGTAGTTGCATTAATGCTGTACTTGAGACACTAGCTCAGATCTCTACAGAAGTGTTTTGTTTTTTTTTCCCTACAGGATGAAAATATAGCACTCAGGAAACATGGAAAATGCAGCTATCAAGTAAGATAGATAATAGTAGCATATGAAACAAACCCCTGCTTTAAAGTCCCAAGGCAGTGTCATAATCTTTCTGTATAGATCCTAATAGATTGAATTCCTCTATAGAAACCCATAAAAGAGAAAAGAGAATGATTTCAGAATTATTTTGTATCCTAACAGTGGCTCTGGATGAAAACTTTGTATTAGGAAATGGTTGTTTTCCAGAGTAGGAGTTTACTTGTCCTTCAGTGTCTCAGCAAGGACTGTTCTACTCCATTCTGTGACACTGGTGCTAAGGAGGAAGGAATGGCAGGATCTGATTCTAAACCTACACGTTCATCCATGAGCCTAGAGATTGCTGAACTTCCTCATCTCACTACATACTAAAAATGTCATCTCTGGGGGTGACAAAAACTTGTCATAGGTGTTGTATAATAGAGTATTGTTTTACTATCTATACACAAGTTTACGTATGAGAAGTACACAGCAAGTTCCAAGAGGTCGTAGAAATTTTTATGAGTTAAAAACCAGAGATCTGTAGTAGGAAGTCAAATGTTCTGAGTACTTTTCGCAACACTAGACATTGGGAAAAGCATTATCAAGAAATTGGTGATCTTTCTAAAATAGTATCACTTATTTCAGAAGTTTTCCTGTCTTCACAAACCAAAACCAAAATGTTTTGTAGCTGTAGCAAACGTGGTAAGGAATGCTAGGTGTCCGCTTTGGTGCTGTGCTTGTGGAATGAAGCTTACCTCAGTGTGGGAGCAGAGACCGTTCACCACGCAGGCAATTAACATTCGGCTCAGGGTTTCACCCTGGTGTAACAGAAGGTTGAATTTTGATCTGTGTCTGTAATGATGCGATAAAGTGATTCAGTTTCCTCCGAGGTCCATAGGTATTATGTCCTACATGCGGTACTGAAGTCTACCTGTAATGAATTGGAAAATGTTATCACATAATTAGAGCTACAGGGTCAGAGACCAGAAAAACAGAACAACGTTTGGCTGATGAGTACATAAATGAAATTTTGGTGAAATTTTAATAGTGATAAAAGTCATTAATAATCACGTACACAAAGCTGGTTAAATATATCTACTGTAAATACTTAATTTGGAAAATAAATGTACAAATTGGCTATGAGCAATATGCAACAAACATTTGAGATTTGGATTCCTGTTGTTATCTGGTGTGTTTTGTATGCTTCTCTAATTTGAGTCCGTATAGGGCATAGAACCCACTGTGCTTGCTTTCCAGGTCTTTCCATCTGTCGCAAGATGGGGAACTTAAAGGGAAAAGGGGTCAGTTATCATTCAGGAGAATGTAGAGGAAAAGCTTTTAGTATTGTTCAAAGCCCCATTCTTTCAGGATGGGTTGTGAGACTGATTTCTGCACCTGGATTCAATCCCATTGATTTCTTATGTAAATCTGTAAGTGGTTAATGCTATTGCTGATTATTAGGCAGGGAAGTGAGAACAAAATCCCAGTGTTCATTGCTTCAGTTAAACATGTATCTCTAAAAATGTACAACAAGGCTAAGTCTGTGAAGTTGCACTACCTGAATGAACTTAACATGAAAAATGGAATCTATTGATGTATTTTCATTTTTAAAAAATTTACAAGAAGATGGAGTTTTCATTACAAACTTCAGTTTGTGATTTACAGTGCCTTTGCTGAGGTGAGAAATCTATTCTGTTTAAGGGTAGCAAACCAGTGAATGTAGAACTTTCAAACATTAAGAACTTTGTAGCTTTGAAATGTTTAAGCAGTTTTGAGTGATTTCTCAGGTACCTCATTTGTATATAGAAAATTAGTCTGATTTTCAAGTATAAGTTTATAGGTCATCTATCAGTATGGTCAGCAGTAATGATATTTGTTTGCCATTTGGTTAAAGGTATTTCAAATTAAATCTTCTGACTCATCCATCTAATACTCTCCTGGATCTCTGACGCAATGATCATTAAATCAAGATATTTCCCTGTGTAATAACCAACAGCTGACTGCTGCTCTGAGCTGTAAGAGTTGTACCATCTTTTAACTAGTTTTTATTTTGTCCTTCTTTCTAATTCATTAAAATAGTGCAACATGAAGAAAATTCTCTAAACCTCAACTTCTGCATGAATGAATGTAAAATATTTTACATGCTCATGTTTCTACGCTGCCAGAAATTTCTCTTAGAATACATTGTGTCTGTATGTATAAATAAAATTGTGGGTTTGATAACACTGCAGCTATAGCAAAGTCTGTGACATACTCTTGACCTTAACAATGAGTGATCCAGTCAGAGTATGATACATTCCTTTGGGGTCCTGTTGTCAATCAGGGTTTCACAAGTAAATGTAACAAAGAAAAAACATGCTGTTTGTTTTCCCTTCATTTTTATGACACTAATTACTGTAAGTACGCTAAAACTTATGACCTAGTCCCTCCTCAGCTGGCACCCTGTGGTCAGCAACGTGTGGTCCTGTAAAGTGCGAGTCTTTGGCTGATGTCCTTCTAAGTAACTGCACAATAGCCCAGTGGTGAAAGTGCAGCAGACATTCAGAAAAAGGAAAGCGTGCTGCTTATGTTCACGGTTTTAACGGTTTATGAACCTATCCCCCAATTTCTGAGTTTGGTGTGACCATATCTTAATCTGATCCTTAAGGGAATACCCAGTGTATTTCCAGTAAAAATACATGTCTGCGAATTTAGATAATTGGGTTTTACACAAGTTGGCATGGCTGGTCAGCGTCTTTGGTGGAAATTAATTTTTCCCAGGGTATGTAGCAATAGGAGTGAAATGAGAACATAATATTTTTTTAAAATTAAAGGTCATCTATTTGCGTGAAATTATATTTTTCATGTGTATGTTCTACTAAATTCACCACTGTGTCTGTTGTGTATAGTGGAGCTACTACTAGTGTAAGTAGTAGCAGGAGGCAGGAGATGAAAAAGAAAAAAAAAAAGATGGCAGAGAGATAATTGAGAAAGCCCTGGTTTTGGACTGATATAATAGAAGCTGGTTTTGGACTTAAAAGAAGTTTTATTGGTTTTGCATGAGCTGGAAAACATGCTGCAGCTTGGGGAATTGATGTTTAAACTCTATTTTCAGCCTGAGAGATGAGAAATATAGAATGCCGTGGTGATGTATAAGCAGTTCAGTTGAATGCTGTGGTGTTATTCTGCACTGTATGTGCTATGTTTAGCATTCCTGTTACCTACTTTTCTACTTCTGAGGCTTTCTTTCTGATGCTGTTTTGCTCATGTAACTTCAGTGGCCAACAGCAGACTAACAGTTATATGAATGTTTTTACAATCAATGCACTTTTTTTTTTTTCCTAAAAATATTATGGAATATTAGAACCTAGGCTTTTGTATTGAGCAAGTTTTCTTTTTAACATCTGTTTTTAAGCACTCTCTGATGAATTTTTATCTCTGATTAGAGCAGTCCTTGAAACTTGCACACCTACATGGGTGTTTCAATATTGCATTCTATTGAAACAGCAGTGCGCGTGGATCTCCAATTTCTGTTGTTCTTGCCCTACCATGGGTTTGTGCACATCTCCTAATCCATATTCTGCAGTCTCCCTGAGGGGAGAAGAACACCCGTCTTCTGTAAATAAGAAGTAGTTGGCACTAGAAATTTTGTGTACTGCGACATGCAGAAGAACTAGTCTAAACTGTTAATGTTATGAACAGTTGTGACAATACAAATTATGACTTGATTTCTGATACAATTGTTTGGAGTCTCTCACAAAGCATCAGTCTAAGCCAAAAATAGTAAGCAAGGGGAAACAAATATAGTGGACATTATGTTTTCGAATGCTGAAAATATTAAACAATTTTTATTTTTGAATGAAATAGAGTGTCCGAAGAATATTCAAAACTCTGTAAGGTGTGGTAACCGCCCATACTTTCATGTCATTTACATCACCAAAATATTAATACTGGCATATTTCAGCCTGGTGTTATGGATGTTACTTAGATAGGATTGTTTTCAGTTTTCCCTTTTGTTATTTTATGCATATAACAATGAATGTTAGTTTATTTTATCTACTATTACTTAGGTGCTCTGTATATATTATTTGGAGAACAATTTTTGTGCTAATCCAATCGCTCATTATTGCAGCTATATTAAAAATTTCATTCCAGTAAGGGGGTTTTAACATGATAAATCTTACCTGTAGAAATGAGAATTCTAATTCCATTGCCTCCTCCTTGGATAAATATAGCAGCCTGATTAAAACGTCAAGAAATGTGAGATCACTCATGTGTCAACCTTCTCTTTTGTTTCATTATTGTTAGGTCCAGATATCTGCATAATGCGTTTTTGTTAATCACAATAAATAAACTTACCTCTTAAATGGTCAGAAAGTATGAGAAAGAAGAAATAAATAAGCAGCACAATGTGTGAGCACCATGCAGTCATTCCTTGCAAAATATCATCTAACTACCACAGGGAAATCACCACTTAACTACTGTGAGGAACTGAGTTGACTAATAAGTCAGCATGTCTGTAAGATGATCAAAGCTTCTTGAAAAAGTCAGCTGCAAAGTTGTCTTTTCATGTACATTTTGTATAATAGATTATTTAAAATTAAGCTGTAAATTATACTTCGACCAGGTTTCACAAAGATTTCCCTAGTACCAAAGGCACACAAGTAGATACTACAAAGACAGACTACACCACGCAGCTTGGAAGTTATTTTATTCAGGATCATTTTTATTTTAATAACAATGTCTATTGGAAATTTACTATGCTACAAGAATAGCTTTATGTGAAATCTTGTGAATTTGGAATATTAATGTAAGATAAATTACTTTTAAATTGAATTTCTAGAATGCAATTGATTGTGTTTGCCAGGGATGAATAAGGAATTATCCACACTGTTATCTAAAACTTAGATACGCTGCTCCTGTGCAAGTTGGAGAATAATTTAGAAATATTTCTGATAAAGTGCAGTGTATTTCACATTGCCTTAGATTATTTGAGAAACAGAAATGTTTTGGTACAGTATATCTTTAAACCATCTTTTATAGGTAAGGTGAAGGTTGAATTTTCAATTTATGAAAAGCAGAAGTATCAAAAACTTTCTACCTTCATCTCTGAGACTATTTTCTTCTTGAAATCTTTGCATATCTTTAAGACTTTTTTATTTGTTGCAGGTTGGTTTTTTCTACAGACGGCATAGATTTAAATTTGCTATATTCCTTAGACCATTGCTCCAGTGTGTGTTCTTCACCAGCATTTTCCTATGGTTATGAAAAACAAAAGGGTCATAATACATAAAAATTGATAGATGGCTTGATTTTATTCTAGCTTTCAGTTTGCTTATCTATAAAAGCTTTTTTCCATTTATTAACAGGGAAATCATTCTTGCCAATTCTGCAGTGGCAGACCTTAGTAACAGGTCAAATGCATCCAGGAGGGTCAAGAACAGTGGAAGCTCTCTTTATTAGCTTCTAATTTACACTGAAAATGCGTTGTTTATTAGTCATGAGTAACTTGCAACTTAAAATGGTGTTACTCACTTGCAAACAATAATTTTGTTTTGATTGCAAAGGAATCCACTGCTTTCTGAATGCCAAGTTAACAATGAATATCCTGCTTATGAAGCAGAAATATACTTCATCTAATGAATGAAGAAAGAAACTCAAATGAATACAATAAACAGGATTTTCTGGGAAAAAAAAAGACAACACAGT
Source organism: Rhynochetos jubatus (assembly GCA_027574665.1). NCBI lineage: Eukaryota > Metazoa > Chordata > Aves > Eurypygiformes > Rhynochetidae > Rhynochetos > Rhynochetos jubatus. Next base: position 13,984,641 of record CM050664.1, on the reverse strand, counting down.
TGGATTTGATTTGGAAAGAGCAATAGCAGGCATATGTCATGTGTCATTACAGGAGAGAACTGGCGACGGTATTATTCATTATGTGGTTTCAGAGTGCCCTAAATTGGAGTACAAGATTATTGGAAGTGGATGATTTCCCCAGATTACTGCTTAATAGTGACTAAAGGGCCTACATTACTCATATTTGCAATGAAAATAGTGCCAAAAAACCAGCAGTAGTTGACTGGAATGAAATGTGGAGCCCTCAGGGTTTTAGCTTGAGATGCAGCTTAATTGTGTGTCTCTTGCTTAATACAAATGTCCCTGAGTCTCTGAGGCTGGTGTGCTTTCAGCACTGCAAATTGATCCAGCAGTTTCCAAAGTATTTACTGGTTTTTGGTTGTTTTTGTTTTTTTTTTTTTTCTTCACTGCTTTCTAAAGTGAAGTCATTATTATAATGACTTTGCACACTAAAGTAGGTTTCACTGTTTCTTACTGTTTATCATTACCAAATGCTATATTCTTTCAGCTTTATGTCAGCTTTTGTTCATTTCTTTTACCTGCTTATTCTTCTGTAATGACGTGGTTGGAAGAGGGTTTGGGTCAGAATTGTCGGGAATGAAACCTTGCTTTTGTAATTCTAGAAAAATTAACATGTAAGAGTGACCCAGCTGGAACTAGTGTTCTTTTGCTATAGTACAACTGGTGTGTTGTGTTCTTGTAATGAAATATGTGTTGTGAGTTACTTTTAAACAAAACCAATATTTGCAAGCAGATTTACTGAAGTACTTTTAGGAAGAATGTGAACCGTGGTATTTCTTGTACTTCTAGGGGCATGTTAGCCTTCCTCTGGCTAATTTTTTGCTAAATTGGTTGTAGGCTATGTATGGAGTGTTCTTGTGAAACAACTGAGTTAGAAATATCCAGAAATTTACACAAATTTGACAAAAAATCATGCTGTATTTCTTTCATGATGTTTAGAATTTGTCTCTGCCACAGCCCATGAGATTAAGCGCAAATATTGCATTGCTGTGAAAGAAAATTGTTTTATTGTGTGAGAGTGCTGGACTGAAATGCAGAAGAATGAGTTTTAATTCAGTGCTATGTTGAATTCCTGGTATGCCAAACTCAGACAAGACTTTAAACCACTGTGCTTCTATTCCCTGCTCATAAAATGGGAACAAAAGTACCTTCTTCTTGCCTATTGGACATGTAAGGTGTAAGTAGCAGAGACTAACTTTCACACAGAAAATGTCTTGGGAAATGACCTTGAGAAGTCATCCTGTCCAACTACTTTTAAAAGCAAGGCATGAAATTAAAGTATTTAAATCTTCTATTACAAACAGGGAGGTAAGCAATGGAAGAAAATATTCCTATGTTGTATCCTGTCTGGCAAAGATCATGATTTCTACCTTACCTGCCATATCTCGTCAGTTTGAATAAGGTATAAAAGAAATCCCAGATTCTGAAAATGGTGCTTGCATTCTTTGAATCCACAAGGACCACTTTTTGGGTCAACATGGTTGACTATGAAAGTAACTTGGATTAATTGGTAGAATCTATAAATAGTAGCTGATCTTAAATACATGTTCAAAATAGCGTGCACTGTTACACCTGATTTTCACTGATCCCTGAGTAGTACATCTGCTAATCATAGAATGGTTTGGGCTGGAAGGGACCTTAAAGAGCATCTAGTTCCAACCCCCCTGCCATGGGCAAGGACACCCTCCACTAGACCAGGTTGCTCCAAGCCTCATCCAGCCTGGCCTTGAATACTTCCAGAGATGGGGCACCCACAGCTTCTCTGGGCAACCTGTCCCAGTGCCTCCCCACCTTCTCTGGGAAGAACATTTTCCTGATATCCCATCTACCTGCTTTCAATTTAAACCTGTCACTACAGGCCTTTGTAAAAAGTTCCCCCCAGCTTTCTTGCCAGCCCCCCTCAGGTATTGGAAAGGTGCTATAAGGTTTCCCTGGAGCCTTCTCTTCTCGAGACTGAACAAGCCCAACTCTCTCAGCCTTTCTTCACAGGAGAGGGGCTCCAGCCTTCTGAGCATCTTCGTTGATCTTATGGCTATATTCTTCAAAGAGAAAACTACTGATGAAGATTTTCAATTTTTATTATTTTCTTTAGCTTGGTAGATAAGTCTTATCTGACTTAAAGTGCTCAGCAACATTTCCAATGAACATCTATGTCTTCTGTAGATCAGTCTTTTTTTAAAATATTTGTTAGAGACATTGCTGCCTCAATTCAGCCACAGATACAAATGAAGTTATTTATTATGTTGTATTAATTTCAAATTTCTACCTTTCAAAAATTACTTCTGCAGTTCATATTTCCGCAATATAATAAAATATGAACTATACATCAAGATGCATGATACTGGGGAATCCCTGAGGTGTTATGCAATAACACAAAGGTTGAGTATCAATAAAGGTGTCTGTGGTGAGTTGATATGATGTTTTTAATATATAGGATGAATTCTTCTAATTTGTTCTAATGTGAGAACTCAAAATTTGGAAACAAAATTTTTCTAGAAGGAGAAAACTTGTATGAAAACTACAAATGACATTCTCAAAAACACAAGTAATTTTTTTTATAATAGAGCAAACACATGAATGATCACATTATAAGAATTTTTTGTGATCATTATTTATATATCATAAATTTTTGAGATCAGTTATTAGGGGAGGAAAGCTACATTCCACTCTTCTGTGTAAAACCTCACTGAAATTATTATATTCCTTCTATTCCCTTGTAACAAAAATTCTTTTTTTTTTTTTTCCCAGTGATATTTTTCACCCTGTGTAGTCTAATACTGGTCTTCCACCTCTTGGGGAAAGGACATTGTTTCTTATTTTATGTTTTCCGTAAATCAAAAAGTACTTTCACTGTATCAGATTGCAGGTGAATAAGTAGGAAAATCTTGTTCTTCTGTAGGACTTCAGCTCGATACAAGGTTTGGTGTGGCAGAGCTTGCATAATGACATTGCCTGCTATGCAGGACATGTTCAGAAGATGATTTCTGTTGTGTTCTCACCTTACAGGTTAGACTACCTGGTGGTGATAGACTTTTAGGGGCCTCAGAATCTCTGGATCTGACTCCATCCCTTCATTCTGTGCTTTCATTAGCTCTGGGGAATGTTGCATTGCTCCCAATGTCCTGAAAATAGTTGCAGCTCTGCATTAAGACAACATTTTTCAAAGTATACACAAAGAATATGTATCCCCAGCTCTCTTAATACAGAATGTATTTCTCCATTGCATTTTCTTCAGTAAGGGCAAGGGGGTTGTTGCTTTTTATTCTCTCTGAAGCATCAAAGAATAGACCCAGCTAGAAATAGATACGTGTGAAAGTACCTCAGATATCTAGCTGCTGTCGCTTGTTCATATGCCAGTGTTAATAACAGTTGACCAAATACAGGACAGAAATGTATTTTTACTCAGATCATCTGGGACCTTTATTTTTCCTTTGGGGCTTTTCTGAAGCAAAGAAAATAGTTTGTCCTGTCATATCAGCTGGACATGTATCATATAATCAACTCCCTGCCATTTTGGAAATGGTGTTTGTTAGTTGCCCTGCTCTAGTCTCTGCCTCTTAACTTTTCTTTCACTTCTTCTCCTGCCCTCTCTAAGTTATACTGGGACTGATGTAAAGCCCTATGGACTGGATGTCAGACCAGATGATTTTGTCCCTTGTGTCTTTGATTTCTGTTAAAGCTCTGAAGTACAGGTGGTGTAAATCTGACTCTGCTAGTTAGTTACTATCACAAAAATTACTTATGTGCCTTGTGCCATAGTATTCCCATCTGGAAAACCTGGATATTATTTAGCAGCTTCAGACATCATGCATATTAAATAATTGGAAAAAAAATTGATGTTTAATCTAATTAAAATACTCATGTCAAGAAAACAAACAATTTGGACTTGATCTTCCACATATTAGAACAAGACTGGAACTCAGACCAGGTTTTAATTGCTATTCTAATGTTTCATGTATTTTGTTGAGTGATTAGACACCATTAATCTCTACAGTTGCACAGTTGGCTGGCTTCTCGTTGTAATACTCTTCTGTTACGTATTTTCATGGCCCAAAGATGTGGTGCTTTACCCATTATAGTTTCTGTAAGCTTCGTACTGTTAACATTCCTATCTATTAAATACTGTGTCCAAAAATGCAAAGTATGGAGGGGAATACTAATTGAAATTTCTGTATTTATTTCTCTTTGAGGAACAGTACGAATGTAGTATAATAGTATGTTTCAGGGCTAGAGGTCTTGGCATTCACAATCATAGTAACAGCAATCTGCTTTGTGCTAAAGATAATAGGAGACAGTACATTGCTAAGAGCACGATCTTTCAAGTCTATTCTGTTGTATGAAGCCAAAGCCTAAGGCAGTTAGATAGCACATATTAATAGGGATGAAAGTTTTATAATATTTGTGCAGTAGATAATCACTTCTGTGCTAATCCAGAAACAGAGCGCCATGACTGTTGTATGTATAACACCAAATGGAGAAGTATCTGCTGCCTTGTAGGTGGAATATTTGAAAGAGGAAGTGGCTAGACAGCATCCAGTAGGCAAGCCAGCAGTGCAGTGTGTGCATGGAACTGTGGAAGCGAAGTTCATCTCTTTTTACTTCACACACTACCTGCACCTCTGTGAATAAGTATGGAACCTCAATTGCATTTGTCTCTGGAAAGAACCTGTATTTTCCCTCTACTTTCCACAAAATTACAGTTAATATCTATTTCAGATTCGCAGAGGGGGATTTCTGCTTAGTCTTTGCATGCACAATATTCTCAATGCTTATTTATTCTGTTGGCTGAAAAATCAACCCTTTCAAAAACTAGAAGCTTGCATTTTTTATCACTTCAATTAAGTAATGAGCTTGCTTTGTCATAAAAGGAGACACTCCTCTGGAGAGCTTTGTTTTCATTTCACAGAGCTGCACCACTGTACATTTAGTGTAGATATAAGCTAAATGCTTCATCATTTAATTATGTCACCATTAACAGCCGCTTGTGATGATAAAACCTTGTGAATTTTACTCCTCCTTGAAAGTACAGTATACACTGAGAGGCTTTTGCTCTCAGTCAGGCTGTCACTGTAGCATGTAAATGGTGCATTTTGTGTCAGGGCGTGGGAGATGGGCCAGCTGAAAGCCAAGCAGCTGCTTTGCTCGGGCACATAGATTGCATGTGGAAGAATGAGGTCCGTATTGTTTAGTTAAGCTTTAATAAGGATCCTGATGTGTTCTCTTGTGGTCACTGTATTAGTTTGAGTGTTTGACTGTTTGTAGAACAGCTCAAATCTAATTCTTAGTTTATGTGATATTACATAGTGAACGATACCATCTGAAGTAGTGTTTATTTCATGTCTGTATGTGTTTGGTGCAGAGCTATGCCTACTGATGGTAACAAAATGTTAGTTTAAAGTTCTGGGAATGTATTTTGACATTATGCAATATCTATTTACATGGGTTTTATGTAGTTGCACAAAAAATTGGTGGATTTTATTTAAGAAATCTCTTGGATATTTTTTGAATGAGGTTTTGTCTAGAAAATTGCAATCCCAAGTGTGTCTCTATTCTCCAAGAAAATAATTCTGTTCATTTGAAAGAGAATGTGAAGTACTCCAGCTGAGAGGATTTTAAATAATCGTTCTAAATATTCCACACAGCTGAAGGCCTGAGATGATGTCTTTCCCTCCGTCAGTGAACTGCCTACTCAGGTTAAGAACTCTGGATTAAAAGCCTCAGCACTGCAGAGACTGAGGTGCCAGGTGTCATACACCACCACTTTTCAATCTAGGTCTAAAAGTCCTATCACTCTAAGTGGCCAAAGTTATTAAAAACAACAGACACTTATATTTTTCATCCACAACAGATCATTGGACACAATTTTTTATGGACTCGAACAATGTTATGATTGTACCAAGACAAATATATTAAAATTTTGAAATATTAGTAGAAAGGCTATAATCAACACAAACCTGACTTTGTATCGTATAAGAACATTTAATTGTAGCTTCTCCTTATTGTTTTGTTTAAGAGGCTGTTAAAAGATTATAGAGATACAAATTCAAGCATAGATGAAAACACCTCTTTGGAGAATACTCTTAAAAGCAAGAACAGCTTTTAGGGTAAAACAAGCTTTTTTTATTCAAGAAATTCTGCTGAAGTGGGTTTATGTCTAGTATTTTATTTAATGCTTCTATTTTAAAGCTTCATGAACACCTGCAGCATCAGAGGCACTGATAGTAAAATGAAATACCAGTAACCTTTCAAAAACACGCATGGAGCACGATTCACTTTTGAAATCCATCTCCATTACACTTAGCACGAAGTAGATGTGTTCAGCTGACAATCTCATAATGCTTCTTTTTGCTTAAATACTAAATAATAGCAGCATGAAATATGGGGGTACCAGTATTTTAAACACATACCTGCCAGTTGTATGAGTTCAATTGTGTTGAAATATGAGGAAGAAGTTTTGGAAGATGATGGTAAAAAGGTCTTTCCCTGTGAAAGAAGCTGGAGTGAAATTGCCCTTCACTGTAAACCTGCAGAAGTTTATCTTAGGTTATACTGGCAGGCTCCGGGTAGCTGTTAAATCCCAGGATTGTCAAATATCTAATTGAGTAAACCGGTCTTCGGGAGTTTCCTTTAGCTTTCATTTAGGGGGTTTTAATATAAATGGACTTAGAACTTCAGAAAGATATTTTCAATCTGAAGCAGAGAGCTGGTGAGAACATGGGTCTTCTATGGACTGATTAAAACAGTTGCGTGTTAGCTCTTTCGGTTCTGATTTTCTTACTGTCCTTTTTACTGAGTTGCACTTCTCCTGGACTGCTACTACATATGAAAAAGGCTGAGTAAGATAGATATAAAAATACTATTTCTTCTGTGCATATGAAACAATTACAGAGCGTAATTAAAATTGGGAAATGTAGAAAGAAAATTCATTAAGGATTACCAAACCTTTCAGTGAGAATGTAACTATGAAGACATCAAAATCATGTATACAATTAACACTTAGCTAGCTCTGCCTCCAAATCTGCTGCAAAATCCGTGCAGTTATTATTCTTATATTCAGTTCAGTCATAACAGTGCAATATATAGGTTTATTTATGGGATATTTCTTATATAGCGGGAGTATTCAAGAGACGAAACCTGGGGAGTGCTCCAAATGAGGTAGCTGTGGATTGTGCCCTGGCCTGTAACATTTTTAATTTCCAGCTTTTGCTGTTGGATTTCAATGTGACTTTCACCATTTTCTCTTTTCTAGTATCAGGAGTTGGTGTCAGTAAAACATCCTGTAAGATGCCGTGAGAAATTCTGATGAAAAAACATGGACAATTTAAAAACCAGATATTGTTTTGCCATCTACTTTTTTAATGGGAAAAGAAGAAGCCCATAGTGTGTGTTTCTATCTCTTTTGCCTGACTACTCCTTCAGTATCAAAACCTTAAAATCCTGAAATAATTTTATTCTATTTTCTACTCAGTTCACTATAAGACTAAAAGGATTTTAATTAGACTTAATTCACAAGCTGTACTGAGACCATCAACAGTTTTCTGTACTTGAAATAAAAAGTAAATGAAGCAAAAAGATGCTCTAGTTTCAGGCACATTTTATTGGGGTTGACAATGTCAACTTATTTAGTAGGAAAAAACTACTCTTTTCAGTGCTTGAATTACTAGAGGAATTCTGTGGTCTGTGGCATACAGAAGGTTGCATTAGACTATCATGAATAGTCTGTCTTACCCTTTAAAGTTTTTATTAAGAGCTGTTTTGGCTAGCACATAGGTCGCATGTAAAATGTGTTGTTTTCCTTCCACTCCCTCTTCTCATTCAGGCTGGAATCATAAATGCCATTTAGTGCAATGTTATCCACATGGCATTCACAAACATATTCATCATTGTGCAGTATTAATTTCTTCAACTTATTTTCAGGCTTTTCACAGGCAACAATAGCTTTAAAATAGCTCAGTTTTTTTCAACTATGAATAAATCTGGTTAAGATACATTTCAATATCTAGATCTAGTGAGAAATGGGCAAATGGCTGTAATGTAGCAAATAGAACAAGAACTGCAACCATTAGAGCTCTGAAATATTTTGCACAAATCTACTGAACCTCAGTTTGTAATTCACTAATTTGATATTCAGTTTTCAGTTTGATATTCTATTTGATGTTGTTCAAGCACCCCATACTTAACAGTACAAAAATTGTAACCAAATAGTTTTGTCTGTCACTCACACTTTGAATTCTTAGAAGCTCTTCAGAATGAAACATTATTTATCAAAACATTATGTTCTATTTTCCCTGATCAGTAAGCAAACTGTATGGCAGTAGTAAAATTTAAAATATGAGTTGAGGGTTTTTTTCATCACGTCTTCATTTCCCATCTGTTAATATTTCCATGAATCTTTATTTAAAGACAAGCAAACTTTTAAAACTAATTTTAACTTCATTTTTATCATTAACATAACTATTAAATAGCCTGTTTTACCTGTCAAGCAGGTTAAAAGAGGCTGCTGTATATAACCCATGGGCTGAAGCACATTGTAGCCTAAAAATAGAGAATAACAGAGAATAACATAGGACTAAATTTGAATTTTCTCATTCCCATTTACAGTATCTTAACTGACAAACTGTTTCCTATTCATTTTAATGGGACTAGTGATGGATCATGTTATAGCGTAAAGAGACATACTGAATAGGTCTGTAGGTCTAAGAGGGATGGCATATTTGTCACAGATCATATGGTGAGTTACAAATTATACCTGCTGTCTTTTGTGCTCAGTAATCCCATTATAGTCAAGCAGTATGCAATATGAAAGAGAGCAGATGGTTCTGTCTCTGCTGCCTGCCTTTTGAGTTTCTGTCCTGGCTGTACTGCCAGAGACCCATTGAATAGGTGCATTTCTCTGCGGTGCATTTCTCGGCAAGTCTCACTTGTTCATCTGAGAGCAAAATCTGTGGTCATTATGTGAAGCAGAACTTTTCAATGTCTGGTTCCTTAATCCTGTTTTTTTTTTATCAGACTTGCTTTTTGTAGTTCTGGTACAGTTTAATCTCATGCGCATTCACTGGTCAGAACTTAGGAAATGCATTTTGTTCCCTTCTTCCTCCCTCCCTCCTCTGAATCAGATGGGCATTATGTCACATGTTCTCTACTTAGTTAAACTGGATTTTGCTTAGGAAGCTTAGCTCAATTCTTCTTCCAAGATGACAGTTATTAACAATAGATGATATTTTCTTTCATTTAGCTCATTCTTCCCTGGAAAGTAACATGCTAACATGTCCCTCAAACTTTCCAGAGTTTTTATCCCTGTCAGTTATTCTAATCAAATATTTAAGCTAAGAAACTTGTAGTTATTGCAAGACTTTTCACACACACTCTACCCAAGCAGAATATTGTGTGGGCAGTGCAATAGGTTTTGCCTTTCTAGAGGGGCAGAAGGGAAGCCTGAAAGGACTTTATTTCAAGCATTGTTTGCTTTTATTGGAGCAGGCAACTCATCAAATTAATTTACATGTGAAAAAAGATACCGTTTCATTTGTGGTGGTTTCTTCCCCCATCTCTAATTGTCTCCCAGTCTCTAAACAGTTGTGATTTGCTTTCATTCTTAGGACAACTGGCATTGTTAACATCTGCTGTAATCCCAGAGCTTCAAATGTCTCCTTAGATCTCAAGACAAGGACAGTTTTTACCTGGGAGAAAAGGTTTGCAGCTCTCAGGTCTATATTCCACAATAACTGATGTAGGAAACAGTGGACTACATATATTTTATTTTATTTTTTTTTTACATACCATGCAACTTACAGAAAAAAAAGTTGAAGACTATGAGTCCAGGCTTTTGGGATGGGATGCAATGAAATACTGATAATTGGTTTATGCATGGAAATTCAGAATTGTTACTGTAAAGCAGAGACCCCAAGGTCAGTGATGGCATACTCTGAATGTTTCATTGATTTGATTGCTAAAGTTCAAATTATTCATATCTCCTGGCTCTGGATGAGCATTTCCCATCTTTTAAAATTCACATACTGGCTTGTACGATTCATCACTTCTTGTGGAGTGCTTTACACTAGCACAATAAGATGTGTTTACATCCATGATTGAAGGAATACACAGGTAAATACTTGGTGACGTGGAGTGAGGCAATGTTCATACGGTTCAGTCAGCAGCTGCAGAATGGTTTCTGTATTATTTTAAATGTGGGTAAAGGTGCAGCACAGAAGCTACAGAACTTTGAATTTCGTGTCTAAATGTGGGCGTGCCTTCTTTTTGATGAGCAAACCCTAGGTTTTAGAAATGGCAGCCTACCTCTTTGGAATATGTTGCAGTTTAAAGATTACAGTTTTCTTATGTGGACATCTAACACACTGTTCCCAAATCCTCCTTTGCATACTAGAAATAATGACCTAGTCCAGAAGCCCTGGAAATGTGACTGACTCTATTTTCAATTTTGGGTATTTAAGAGGCCTGGGAAAAAGTAGTGGTTTAGGTAAATGAAAATAATTTGCGGTGAATAGTTTCAAGGGGAAATATGAAAACTGTCTGGGACTGATGCTTTTGCTATCCCCAGAATAGGCACAGTTTCCTCAGAATAAATGGTGTACCTTGGAACAGGTAGAGTGCAAGTGGTGGGAGAGGCCGAGCTTGTTCTTCACACTCATTAATTTGTTTCCATCTCTTTGGAGACTGTGACAGATATCTTTCTGTGAAAGAAAGGAACACAGGTGGGAGACTACCTCAAGTGTTTTAAACACATGCTTTGTGGTCACAAAGTGATTATATTCATTGCCACCATTAAGCCCATTGACTCAGTCACTGCACAGTGGCTTAAACCACGGTTCTGAAACATTCCAGCATGGAAACATTGACAGACTCGATAACCAGGCTGAAGCATAACATGCTGCGGCTGCCTATTGAACAGGCACGGGCACAAATAGCTTCTTTTAATGTGGACAGAAAGACTAAGTGAAATTTTAATCAAACAAAAAAGGCTGTCTGAGAATACTGAAATGCCAGACCTTGTGGTATTTTGTCAGTACTGGATTTGTCTTCTCTGCACCCCTGTAACTATTTCAATTAGCTTTTGTCTGTGTTTTTACTGAAGTTTTTCTTCTTGTTTAAATTCATCTGTTTGCTGATATATTGCACACTTATTTGTCTTTTACTTTCACATGAAGAGTCTCTCCAACTATAAAACACAAGATCTGTGCTTTGATTTCAGACACAACATGAATTTAGGGTAGTATATGAATACTGCTATGTTTTTATTCCCTTTGTTTTGTTGTTGTGGTGGTGGCAGCTTTCTCTTTAAATAGGGCATTTAGCTATGAAATACCATGTACTCTTCTTACTTATAACCCCTAAATAAGAGAAAAGATTCTCACATATATATTGTTTTTAAGTTTTGAAGAGCTTAGTGTTGGTGTTCTATTGATACATACCTAAATAGACAGTTTTCTCTGTATATTTTTGTCCTGCCAGCTGAGTGAGGGGATAAACCCCACCTTTTTGTTCATTCTCCAGTGTTTTTGGGACAAATGCTCAATTACCATGAAACAACATGAAAGCCCTAGATTAGGTATGGATTTAGAGGTAACTAACTTTTGTATCAAGTAAATTATGTAAGGAATCTGATCTTAAGGAAGTGCATTCTAGGCTGCAAACTTTATTACAAGAACTGTATGGGGGTTTTCTTCTTTTTTCCTGCCGTACTTGGTGGTAGCTTAAACTCCCTGATGTTTGTGTAGGAAAATAATATTTGTGATGAAATTGTTTACAACAGACAAATACTGATAAACTATACACTAAACACAAATCATGGAGAGGTTATTCAGCACGCCTGTGCCATTGATCACAGACAGTCATTCTGCTCATGTTGCATGCTCTTCTTAAAAGCAGCTGAGTAATATGCATTTTTCTGCAGTAAGTTGAGTAGATTCTGTTTGACATTTATTACTAATGCTGGAATCAAATTGATTGCTACCGTTTATGACTCCCTGACTACATATTTGCATTGAGAATTTATTATGGAAGTTTGATCAGTTTCTCACAAAAGCTGCGTTTTTTGATTTTGGTTTTTGTTGTTGGTTTGGATTTTTGGTGGGGTGTATTTTTTTTTTCCTTTCATTTAAGTTACCAAAATAAATGTCAAAAAAACCCCATATTCTGGAGGAGAGTTTTATGCTATTGGCAGTTAAAAATGTATTTATCCTTCTCAGTGTTAATGATTTCTTTTTGTGTAACTGGGGAAAACATGGATCATAGTTATTATGGCTGCTATAAGGACCATAGGTTATACCCTTCAGCCCGCAAATACACTCTAGGCAAGCAATAATTATTATCCAAGTATTTTTTGAGGGGAGAGATGACCTTTGAGGGAGATAAAACTTTTGTAGATTCCAGGAAAATACATTCATAGCTGAAGAATATGAGAACTCCACTTGCCCAAAGCACTTCTGACTACAGTCTCCTTTGTGGTAAAGGGAGAATTGATTCTTGGTTGCCAGATTCACACATTCTATGTTGTTGAATCAAATAGTCTGGTTTTCTTTCTTAAAATCTGTCAGTAATTTCCTAGTGTTACTGTGCAAATCTTTCTTAATTTCCAGTCTAGAAGGATTTGCTGATTGCTGGTAATTCTTTGATCTCTTCTTCAAATAACTGATCATAATAATTATAATGTTCTTAATGAGGCAGCTCTCCTCTAAGGACTAAGCAAATATTATTTATGGTTCAAGTAATTCAGGTACTGAGAAGTTTAAATCATCACGTAGTACCCAAGGGAGGGCTGAACTACTTCTGTCTAAGATTTCTCGAAAGAAATGTGAGTGGTTGCATCCTTTAAGATTTGCTTAGTAGATATCATGCTCCTCAAACTGTGCAACTTTTTGTGTATAAATATGAGGACATTGAATAGACCTTTGCTGTGATACATTCAGTTCTTTACAAACAAACATTTCCTTCAAAATTTACTGCAAATTATTTCTTCATATATTCTTCAGTCTGGAGTCTTTTAAACTTTTCAGCTCAAATGTGCCTTCTTCCTCTATACAAAGAGATAACCTATATACATTTTTTGGGTAAGGACAATTGTTTCTTAAAGGCTTGGTTGCATCTAATTTCAGCCTGTATCAGTTAGGAATAGGAGAAAAAAACCCACCTCCCAAATTGCAGCCTCTTAGCTAAAATACCTATGCCAGCACAAAGTCCTAATAGTGATACAGATACATTAGTAAGGATTGTCCTTTGGCAAGAAATACCTAATTTTGTTCAAAAAGTGGGCTAAGCCATACCAGAAAGTTGTCCTAAATTATAACTTGGGAAAGACTACTGTTCAACCAGCAAAATGCAGATTACTCTTCCTTCGATGGTTTTCGCACTAGAATGTTTGAACTAACCTGTTGTGTTGCTGTGTAGGCTTTTCCTCTTATGCCTCAGCTCCTGTGTGATTGTCATTGCACAAGGGGGGCTAAATTCAAGCTAACACTTGGAGTGGGTAGGGATATGGAAAAGTGTACTATGAATTGCTTTAAACACAAGTAATTAAAATGCTAAATAAAAATAAAGCTTTACTAAGAGGTTAGCCAAGTGGCTTTACTTGATCACTTCTTATTCCCAAAAAACCCTCAGCTTTGAGATTTCATGAGGGGCCTTGAAATGATGCTGGGAAGTGCTCTGTCAAAATGGTAATAGAACTTTTGATGTAAGCATACTTCAGAGGCACTGTATGCCAGCCAGCCAAAATGGAAAAAAAAAATAAAATTGCAAGCATCTCTTCCAAAACCAAACAAACTAATTATGTTAGCGAACTACTTAGTGAGGTCAGCCTTTCTGTCCTTGGTCCCTGAAAACATTACCATCCATGAAATTTTCTTTGCTAGTTGTCAGTCCATGGAGTTCTCAGCTGGTTCTTCCATACATGATTCATAAGGGCAAAGGTCTTGAAAAATTTCCACATCATACTGAACGATTCTCTGTCTCTTATAATCTGCTACTTCTTCCTCTCGTATTACACCATGCTTCTTTCCTTTGCACCACACAGGTCTCCCACATTACTGTTCATTTCCCTTGCATATTATCCTTATTTTCTTCTTCCTTATTTTATCTGAATTCCTTGCTACATAAAGTGGAACTTGATGTATTTCTTTCTTACGTCTGTCTTTGAATTGGAGACTAGCTGAATATGACAAGAATTTATACCAGGGACAGATTTTGTTCATTTCAAATAGGAGTGACCTGTGGGAAAAAGGATTTATTGAAAGGTAATGACATTTGCTGCTAGTTCAAAACTGAAGGGAGCTGGAGGGTCAGTCAGTTCAGTGAAAAGGGGCAAAAAATTTAAAATGGATGGAGTAGATTAAGACCATCATGTTCAGATACCTATTTTCCACTTGAAGCAAAGAAAATTCTAGTAACAGGACTGGGGGAAAAAAAAGCACAACCGAAAGGGTAGACTGTGTAATATCTTTAAAACTACTAAATGAAAATAAAAGGAAGATTGCAAGTCTAATAGAAAATATCATGCAGTGTTTTCTAGCAACCAAGTGAATCATTAATTCAGTTGGGTTTATGTTTAAGTGCAACAGAATAATACTGAAGATAATCAACTGGAGAAAAATGACTGCTATTTTTTAAGGCACTTTCTCGGCCTCTTTGAATGTGTACGCCATTTTATAAATGTAGTATCATGGATGGATATTCAGAATTAAACATACTTAGATTCTAGCACCTGAGATGCCGAATTCCCGTTGGGGGTACCCTCATCAAATTGGCAACATCCTGTGCTAAGTAGCAGAAATGTTAACTCTCTTATGGTCAAGATGTATTCTGAATGGATACATCCTACTCTTGAGTATCTGTAGACTGAGAGCACTGATGATGATGCAGGTATTTTTCTATCATGATTGCTTGAATTAGTTTCTTTTATGAAGATTTGAGAATGCACCTACTGAAAATTCTGGAAATCCTTTATTCTGAAGTCTTGTTTGTTTCCTTCCAAAACACAGAAGTTTTAAGATTTTATGTTTGATTTAGGCAACTGTCTTTACTCATATAAATAAATATATTTTGCAGGATGATTATAAAAAGGATTCTGAATAGTTAATATACCTATACTCTTAATGAGCATACAGTGCCATCTACAAGATGATGTTGTTTCTTAACAGCAATACACATTATTTTTGGCTTAGAGAACCACCTCCCCTCTCCCTTTAGAAAGCTGCTGTCCACGTATCACCTTGGACAGCTGAGAAACCCCATGCATTTTCTTCTAGGGCTTCACTGTGACTTGCACGTCTGCCTCCCAGGTCCAGCAGCTGGTCACTGAGCGTGTCTGCTAGCTGCCTTCCACATGCAGCACAGTAGTTATGCAAGCTGTGCTTTATAAGGACAGTCACAGGAGAAAGTCACTGCGGTGGGGCTTATCTTGTGTGTAATAACACAATCATGGGAGTAATCACCCATCATTAATTTATTTCTCAACATATGCAGATTCAAACCCGTTTTCTGTTTTGTAAGACAGAACCCTACTTGCCTGGTTCTGTTATTCTCTTGCTCCTGTGGACTCCAGGGCCAGGAGAGAAGAAGCAGTAGTTCTTGTCTGTAGAAAAATCTCCTAGTCTTTTTAAGTACCTCTTCTTAAGTAAAGGAAGTAGTGATTTAAATGTAAAATCAGATTCTCAGTAGATACTAGCAATAGCAAGCATTTGAGGTAGTTCAGGTAGTATTTTCAGAATTAGTTGAACTCACGTTCTCTCTAAAGCCAGTAATTAAAATACAACAAAGCAAAACCCACAAAAACAAACAAAAAACCCCAACCAAACAAGACAAAAAACCCCACACCACAGAAAACTGCTGATTTTGAAGAATTTCACCAGTATAAACATATAAAATGACTTGGAATTTGTGAGGGTGTGTGTATGCTACCTTTTATTAATGGGTTTTTTACCTTTTGACTTTAAATATTTTTTCACCAATATCAAGCTACTTCTGATAAACTGTCAAAAATCTAGACTGTGAACATAAAATCAGTGTTGCACTCGGTGAAACAGTGGAGAACAACCTAGTCGTCGTCGTATTCTGTAATTCTCTAAATAAGACTGAATGTAGTTATGATCTTATTACATCAGTACAATGATAATCTGAATAATTTATTACTATGAGGCAATTATAACGGTACATTTTTGAAAATACAATTTAGGTTTACCTCCAGTCAAACTGCTTGTAGTATTTAGAATACATTTCATGGTTCAGTAATTTGAGAAGTCATAAAAATTATTACAATTAAGGAAGTGGTTAATAATAGATATCTTGTTTAGTTGTATTATGGAAACCAAAGTAATTCCTGCTTTAACTGTAAAAATGTTAAATTTAAGTAGTTGCAGGGAAATTAATCATGTAGGTACTCGGACAGTGGAGCTGGCTTGGTTCTTGACATGAAGGCCATTTTTTTCTTATTATTGCAGGATCTTGGAGTATGTGCCTCGCTTGACGTTGAAATAGCCGTACTGGCTGAACTGAGAGGTCTCTTTTTCTGCCTTTCTTTGTTCACATGCTGCTAACTGCAGACACAAGGTGCTTTTGAACTACAGTGTAGAATCTTGCTTAACCTATTTATCATCAACGTGAGGATGAATATCTGGAGCATAAGAGCTGTGTGGTTTGGCACTAGGGTTGCCAAAGAATTGGAGGGACTGGTAGGGACCGTTTTCTGTTTCACCTCTGTAAAGCTGCTGAGAAACAAGGGAAGGTGATTTGCATTATGCAAAATTTGACTTATTTTCTATTTGTAACTGGGCTGCACGTGTCAGCTTAGGTCATGGTGTAGGGGAGATACTGCATTCAGAAGGGGAGTCACCTTGAGTGTAGAGTGTCCAACAGGAACAGCATATAATACTGAGCCACACGTTTAATTTGCTTGGAACAGGCGCTAGACATTTATCTTTACAAGCTCTGTTGGCACTGTCGTCGTTGTCCGCAGCACAGAACAAATTAAAAAAAGCTATTTCAAAAAGGTGTAGTTTCTCTTTGAACGATGAGTTGTCCCCAGAGAGTAAGCTGGAGAAAGTGACGGTATGGTATTATTGAAACAAAGAAGCAACAAGGGACAGAGGAAGGAAAAAAGGGAGAAAATACATTGCAATTGCAGAAAGAGTTAAGCCATTTTTCTATTTACACGGTTTATTTCACAAGTGTCTGACTCATTGGGCATAACCAGCACAGTTAAATTACAAAATTACTATTTGGTTCTTTTTTATTGACTACAATTCAAAGCTGCTTCAAGCCTTCCAAATTTAATCCCCCCAGCTCTTTGCCAAGAACATTACCTTTTATTTTCAGCATTAAACTATATAAGATACCCCTAAGGCTACATGTGAGCTCACCCTCCATGATAGGAGCTAACAGAGTGTATCAATTGTTCATGATTTCCTCTTCTCCTGTAAATTGGGAGAGGCGGGAGGAGCACTGAAATGCGAATTTTGTACTGTCAGCAGTTCTTTTGCAGGCTCTAGCTCAGGCAGTGCATGTCAAGGTAATTAATTGTGGAATGTTTTCAGCTCTTCACTCTGAGTTACCGTTTAGCAACCTGTCAAAACTGAACTAATAAGCCCATTGCATGTATTTTGATATGCTTACTTTACTTCAACTGTTGGGATACTATTTCTCTCTCCCCCTTTTTGGTTCAAATGAAGTTAAGAAACTACCATGAGAGTTAACATGGAAGAAAAGGCCTTTCACAGGGAAATGATACAACCTTTCAGTGCTTTGTCTCCTAGCAAATTCATTTCCTTTTAAGTATCAGAGATTATTAAGAGTGTGTTTTGTGAATTTGCTCCACCTCCTATTCCCAAATGAGTTTTCTTATTAGTTGATTGCATTGCAGGTGTGAAATGATTATTTATAACTGTAATTGCTTAATTATAGTGCCTTTTATATGTGGAAATTAGCACTAAACTTCAGTATAAATTTTAACTTCTCATGTACGATTTGAAAGTCAAAAGTCAAATAATAACTATATTTTTATGGAGTTAGATTTAAAATATGTCACAATCTGCTTCCTCTAATGTTGAAAAATGTGCTTAACAACCAAACTATTCAGTTGAGAATATTTTAAAACCTGTTAATTTCTCTTTATTTCTAAAAGAACCTGTAATCTTTCCCACCTCCACCCAAATAGTTTTTTTATTTTATTCACTAAATATAAAAGCTGTCACCCAAAATTTCCTGCAAGACACAAAATGAGTGTAACAGATAACATGCATACACTGACAGTAACTTATGCCAGTGTACAAACATGCACATGAGTATACGTGTTTATTTATCTTCATTACAACTGAGCATGTGAGTGAATTCTTGCTTGATGCAGGTTTGACATATTAGCATTTGGTTTTAAGTTGGGAATGTAGCTCTGACGTTGTGATTGAGAAAGTGGAACTTTCTCTTCTGGAAGAAATATATTGGCCCATATATGATGGATTTCAAGGTTGTCAGTGCTGCCATATTCTAATATGATTTAACTGTACTCCACTTGAGAAATTCACAGTTTGTCAAACGTATATTTTACATTTTCCCTCCCCCCAGTTTTTATTAGTAACATGGAAGGTGTCACCTGTAGAAGCATAAAATGGAAAGGCATTAGGGATTGAATATATTGTAAACACAAATATAATCTTTGGTCAAAATATCCTGCTGCCAATGTACTGCAAACAGCAATTGTGAAGAACCACATGATCCACAGCAAGTGACCCAACTCACCATCAAGATTTTGTTTGTTAATTTTTTTTTAAATTTTATTTATTTTAAATTAGTTTGTGCCAAAAATCACATAACTACATTTTCCTGAACTGAATTCAAATTTGTCTTGAGACCAAATTAATACTGGGAAAAAAAGTGTTAAAGTTGTCTTGTATTTGTCCTGTCTGTTGATCACGTGAAGTATTTTGCTATAGGCAATTTGGCAATAGAGGCTGGACAAACAGGAAAGGCCATTCAGCTTTAGAATGTGATCAGATTCAAATATGAAGGGCAAAAGAAAGATTAAAAGCCAAAAATGGTTTGATTTTATTGTTGCTAGATGAAAAACGTAAACTGGGAAAGGAATACTTGCTGGAGAAATTAAGAGTCTACCTGAAAACAAGGACAATAATACAGCACTAGAAGCAGGAGATGCTCTGAAATTTTTCTGCTGCTATAAAATCTTAATGATAATATTTGATAATATTTCTGGAATAACACTTTGAAGTCTCCTTCCTCTATTTAAAACTTGAAAATTTTCTGTATACTCTAAAAAGTCCTATTAATTGTTTCAAGAACAAAACTTTAACACCTGTATGCATTCAAAACTTCAGACTATTCTCATGTATTTACTTTCTACTGTTTCATTCCATCTGTCCTAGTCTCTAGATTTTAAAATATATAAACATCTATATGGAAGAGTGCTATTCTAGTGACTTTTGAAGAAATTACCTATGCTTGTTATAAAACTGACTCCAGTTTCCTCTTTTATTCTGTTTTGGCCATATATGTTTTAGGGGAGTTCTTTTGTTTGTTTGTTTTGGGGGATTTGGAGGTGGGTAGTGGTGTTAGCAGTCAGAGCATTTGCTGCTGGTCCTGAGAGTACTTTCCCAGTTAACACAGTGATGTTTGCTAACTTTCCAAGAGCTAATAAGCCCCTGACAATCATCAAGATAAAGGTTAACAGTACACAAATAACGAGGTAAGTATTTACTACCAGCAGAAATTACTGTGTTTAGAGTTGATATAGTGTTTCCAAGGAGAATCATAAATAAGCAAAACTGTGTACATCTGAACAATGATCATGGATTTCTTTCTAAGTATTGAGATTCAGATTAGAGGCTGATACATGACAATGTGTGTTCAGTACTTGCATTTGCTGGCGAACAAGTAAATTGGCATTTGGTGTGGTTATATAAAAATATATATAAACAAAATTTCTGGTTTGGGGATTTTATGAAAAACTAAAAAAAAAAAAAAAAAAGAAAACCTCACTGCAGGGAAAAGCTCCAAAAGTAAAGCAACCGGAGAGAAAAGGATATGAGATTGTGTATTTCAGATACTGATCTCAGGAGATCTTAGATTATTTTCCATTTTAATATAGTTCTTGTGTAAGCTAGATGATCACTTTTTCACCCAAAGCAGTGGAAGGATTGAATGTACAATTTGCTTAATATCAGAAAAACTTGCAGGGCCTTCTAGCTTAGTTTAAGCGAAAATCACTTTCTCTGAATAGACCATTAGAAGAGCTGGGTGAGTTTTGAATATTAAATTTCAGATTGCCAGAATACATCACATGAATAACTTAGATTGTCTTTCAAGAGTTCAGTAGTTTTGAACTAAAAAAAGGTAAATTTTGTTTACCAGCAAATACATTTTGATATAATAGTACTCAGTATTTAGAGAAATGCATCTTAATTGTTGGCTACCGAGAAATGTAAATAAGTCATTTCATTGTATTAGGGGTTGATAGGTTTTAACAATAAATTAATCTTCAGATTCTTTTGATCTCCATTTGTGAAGTCTTTTAAGATAGAAATCCCAATGCAAGTGCTGCATCCCATTGTCTCATAGATAATACTTGTCTTTCATTATTCAGCAGATAATCACAAGCTGTAAAGTTCTCATCTTTAACCATGTTTCCTGTCATTGCTTTCTTTAATCCTTCATTTTTCTTTTCCAATTTTACTTGTGAATTCAAAGGGAAGAGACAGTGGGAATTTTTGAGATTATCTTAAAAAAGAAATGCTGAGGAGGTTCTGTGGTTGGTGACTGACACAAATGGAATCGTTGTTCAGTGTACACTCAGAAAACACACAGTTACCAGTAGAGACTTACCTAACACCAGCATTTTAGCTAAATCCCAAATGTAAAACTGCTTTGTCTCTCAATTTCATTAAAACCTGTTCATTTTGAAATATTTTAAATTGAATAAAGGGTCTCTAAAGTTTGTTACTGAGGTGTTCAAGCTCCATCGCTGAGCATAATTGACGACTGTTGCTGTTCTTGTTACTCGTTGGCAGTTTCCAAGTTGCCATTCAGGCTGACCGAGTCATGGTAGAGGGGTGACGTGCAGCATGGCTCAACTACTAACTAGCTGGCTGCACCATGCATTGTCCCTGGTACAGGTAGTTGTCTCATAGCTCTTGATGTGTGAAAATACTGTCTAATGAAGAGAAGTGTAAAGGAAAGCTTGTTTAAGTCCAAAGACTCTCCTTAAGGGGTCTTTGAAGGCCGACAAATAAAATGGGCTAAGTATTTGCCTCTTACTAACCTTAGCAAATGGGATATGAACTTCGGTAGACCTTTAAAGTAAAGGAACATACAGAGTAATTTGTACAATTGTTTTCCAGCAGCCTTTAGTTTTTGCATAATGCAGCTGATAGATAAGATTAGTGTTCCTTATGATAAATGAATATGAACTGATGACAGACTTTCTGGTAAAGCCTAATAAAATTTAAGCCATTAGAGTTTCTTTGACATATTTTGCAATTTCCTCTTACTTTACAAGAATGATAGCTTGCCAGTGCTTGAAAGCTAGGACATGGCCACTTTCTTTTCTTAGTCAAGAGCAGAAGATGGTCTTCTGCACAAATGTAAGCAAAGAGCAAGTAAATGTGGAAGAAATCATACATCTCAGTGTGAACTGTGGGAAAATAATGTCTAAATGGTTGGTGTATAAGATGAAAATTTATAAGCTTATGCCACTGAGGTTACCCTGTGGTTATTTGTGATCTTTTGTCTATAGCTGTTTAAGAATTAGTAATGTTGGAAAACTTTTTTCCAAAGTTTTTACCTAATGAGCAGATTTTCATTGCCTGTTGTACCTACTATGC
Source organism: Rhynochetos jubatus (assembly GCA_027574665.1). NCBI lineage: Eukaryota > Metazoa > Chordata > Aves > Eurypygiformes > Rhynochetidae > Rhynochetos > Rhynochetos jubatus. The sequence goes on along the minus strand of CM050664.1, from coordinate 13,962,784 downwards.
CAGTTTACTGCAGTCAACTCTTGATTATTCAGAACAATACTGGGAACACCACAGATATCCTAGCGACAGTGACCGTGACAATACCTCTTGATTTCTGTAACTTAGTTTTAAAATGCGTTTCTCTTCTGAGTAGTATTTATTTAGAACTCCACTTTCTTATTGCATTGTTCTGCTTTTACAGGTTTTGATTGTAATTTTTTTACTTTTTGTCATCACGTACATGTGCATATTTCAACTTACACATTATCTCTTTGCTGACAAAGTAATTTATTTTATATAACTTGGAAAAAATATTTTTTAATAAGGACAGTGGTCTGATGATGCTCTTGTGGTGTGAGTCCCTGATAAACAATATTGTACATAGCTGGATGACTAGGAATTATGTTTTTGATCTGAATCAGACCCAGTGAAACAACTGTGGTTTTACCAAGGTAACTAGGAACCCTGATACTGATTCATGCTGGCCTTATTTCAGCTTTATGCTCACTTTGGTCAGAGAATACATGACGAAGCATAAGTGTACAGTGGTACAGACAAACAATACCTGAGCTGGCGTATAGCCCGTCAATGAAAAGTTACTTTGAACAAATCTGAAGCAAACCAAGTTTAAACAAAATCAGTACTTTTCATCCTGTGGCGGTTGTGCTGCTGATTGGGTACAAAGAAACCTTATGGTAGATAGAATACTGCCAAACCACAGCCTTAGAATCTGGGCCTGGATTAGCTTTTAGACTTGTTAAACTATGTAGAAGAGAAATAGCAAAAAATAGAAAAGATGAGGGAACACGGCAAGGATAAGTCCACAGTCATAAGATTAAGACCCAGAGAAAAAATGTAAGAAAAATCCCTGGCTGAAGTGCTGGCAGGGCAGAAAATTACTTAGAGAACAATCAAAGAAACAAGACTGCCTGCCTGCCTTGTAAATGGGGGAACAAAAAAGAAATAATCTTTAAAGAAGGGACTCAGTTATACCCTGAATTTATCCAAAGGAAAATGTGTTAATTTAATACACAGGTATAATTTAAAGTAAAAAAAAAGAATCATCTTGCTTGATTTTGTCACTGCCATGTATGCTGCAATAATCTGAGTTTCTGTAGCAAAAATATTCCAGAAGGGCATCACACTTTTATTTGAAAATATCAAAACCAGATAAACCACCCTTTTTCTTTAAAGCTTAGTTCAATAATTAATTGTTTGTATTGCTAGAGTTTGGGTTTTTTCTGGCTCACAGATTCTCTCTGTGGTCTAGTTAATTGCATAAAATCAAACCTATTAAAGGAAAAAACTTTGTACTAGTTTATCTGAGAGTTTAGTTGAAGAAATGAAATTACTCCAGGGATCAAATACAGTTTAGGGGAAAAAAGAATCTTTACTACAATCAGTGATGGGCAAAAAGGAGAAGAATCCAATTTGACTTTCAAACCCCAGGCTGAGATTGAGCTCAGAGTTAAAACAAACAACTTTCAACTTGCAAACACTTTTGATAAAGTAATCTTTGAGGGAAAATAAACACGACACCCCAGGATACCAGGTGTGTGATTCTGAGTTTTCAAAATCATTCTTTGAGTTGACCCAAGTTATGGTATCTGGTGGGAAATGATTTTGTTATATGGATTGCCATTTTAAATTCATGTTTAGTAAGAGAATCCTTTTGCTTCCATCACTTTTCTGTAATATCTGGAGGTGGCCACAACTTTGGCAGGATTTTACAGTTTCAAATAAGGTACCCGACTTTAAACACCTCCAAAGCTAAGCACAGTAAGCAGCTTGTAGTTCAGAATTTGGAATTGTATTTAAGTATTGCTTATGCAGAAAATCTTGCAGCTTTAAGCCTGTATTCATAACACCATAAGATAAATAAGACTTAAGCAGAGTTTTAGTTGACTGCTGAAGTACTTTCCTCAGTGGGTTTCTTCACTTGGCTCAAGCCCTTCATGCCTTGAAGTGCTCATTAGCTGCCTATTGATTCTGTTAAGAGACTGCAGTCTTCCTGGGCTTATTCAAACAATGCTGAAATCACACCTGACAGTTCCCTTCTCTGTGTTATTGGGTGGGGGCTGCTGATGCTATTGACAAAGCTGTGATTTGAAGAGAAATAAGGTAAATGCTAAGCTTGCATTTGTAGGCAGTGATATGGTTAAATGTCACCTTTGTCATGAGAACAGCTTCATTTCTCTGAACGTTTTGTAACTACGGAACAAACGTGTCAAAGGTTCTTGAACAAACCATTTTCTATGTTTTTGTTGGAATCATGACTTTTTGGTCTTGTCCTGAAATTAATAATTTAAGAAAAATATGCCATTAAACCTATTTATTCAGTTCTCAGATTTTACAATCCATAAACCAAGCCCAGTTGTGCTGTTTTATGTGTTTCAGATGCACAGGTTCTACAAGGTGGGTTTGTATTACAAGATTATAAACACATACATTTAATTTTAGTAATGTAAACCTCTAGATCTGCATATCTTCACAGAGAAATGCACATTCTGCTTTTGAAAAGTCTGAACACAGCTGGTATAAAAAGGATGAGTATATATAGTTTAAAATCATTTACAGTCAATAAAAATCACTTTAGACAGCTTAGATTTACATATCCAGTATTTATAATAATATAAGAATATGAAATAAATCTGTTAGTAAATACTTTTTTCGTCTTCAGAGTGAAGGTACTTCACAATTTGGAATAAGTTATTCAAGATCAAGTTCCTTTGGTATGACAGAGCAGAATAACTTACCCAGACAAACAGGTTCCATTTACAGTTCATCTGAGAAACCTTTGTAATCTTAGAATACAGTTTTGAATTTTAATCCAGTTTTACATATGGGTAGGAGCAATCATCTTTTAGTTTTCAGTTGATGAGGGTTGTATTAAAAATCTAACAAGGTTTATTTATGTATTTGTTCTTTCTCCTGTCAGTGTAAGTGGGGGGAGTATTAAGGTAAAAAAGAAATTTATTAAGACAGTAAACTCAGATCTGTTAGAAGATGGGTTAGAAGATGAATCCCTGAGTTCCTGCATCAAGATCCTCCAGTACATTAACCGTATTCTGCTGGGAGATCAGATTAGTTTCAAATATTCTTACTCAGCTGAGTAAACCACTGTGTAGCATAGACTCGCCATAAAGCTTCATTAAGGCATTTCTGGAAAAATAAATGGATGAAATCACAAAAATAATTTGTAATATTCCCTAACTAGAATTACATACTACTTATTCTCCTTCTGATTTATTTTTTCTAACCTGTAGAAATAATTTCTTTATTGAGGTTATTCCATATTTATTTATTGGAGTCTTTCCATATATAAATGTCAACTTCTAGCTCAGAGGCTCTGAAAACAGGTAAATAATATTCCCGGTAATTCACATCTAGAAAATGTGCTTCAAGCTGTGAAACACAATGCTAACCTCTGTTTTATGAACAAGAGAAAACCTCTTATCACATCAAATCAGAACTTATCTAATGCCAACAGATGGGGAAATCCTTGCCATGCTTCTGTGTCAGGAATTCACTAGAGTATTACTATATACTCAAAAAGCTATCTTCAAATATTAGGGGGGAGGATTATTTTTGTTAGGGATTTCACAGGATGAGAGGAGTTTTTTGTGTTAGGATAGGTGCTTTCATTACGCTTTTACAGTGAAGTGGATTTGTGTACAGACAGAAAAGATATTTTTTCCCCAGAAGTGTTAGAGCAAACTTATGTAAAATTAGATTCATTGAATGCTGATTTACTGTTTTTCTTTTTTTTTCACTCAAAAAGAGAGCATTTTAGGACTAAAAGATCTAACTCAAATGTTTATCAAAGATCTTGAATGTATTGGCATTTTTTCTGTGCCTTTTGCAGATCATTTAAAGTCAGCATCTGCATGTTTCTTTTATCCTTGTTAGTTTTATGACTCTCCTATTATATGCAAAATCAATTCACACATAAGACAATTGAATCCATGTAACATAATCTATTTAGGAGTCAGGTATGGAATTCTTAACTTTCAGATGATGGCGGGTGACTTTGCTTCCTCCCAGACACCCACCCACCTGCTCTCTCACTCCCCCTCCTCAACAGAACAAGGGGAGAAAATAAGATAAAAACGTTCATGGGTCACGATAAAGACAGGGAAATCGCTTATCAGTTACCGTCAGGGGCAAAACAGACTCATCTTGGGGAAAATAAATTACATGTATTGCCAGTTAAAAATGGAGTTAGGTGGTGAGAAACAAAGACAAAAATAAAAGTACCTCACCTCAGCCCCCTTTCTACCCAGGCTCTACTTCTTCATTCCGAGCTTCTACCTCCTCCTTCACCCCAAGTTGCACAAGGAAAATGGGGAGTGGGGTTTTGTATCGAATTTATGTATTTAAGTAGTGAGTATAAAAATGAGAGGTTTAATATCAACATTAGGATCTTTTGAATCATTTGAACTTAGAGACTTAAGATACTGTGAACTCTGAGCATTCACCTAACTTCAGATCCTTTTTAGACTTTTCAATATAGAAGTTTAAGTCGCCAAGAAAGCTGCTGTGGGCATAGTTCAGATCCAGGTGGTGTTCTCCTGTAGCGTAGCAACAAGAAGGTATCAACAAGGTAATTCAAATGTTCAGATTAAGGAAATGCTGCTAATTCCATGTGTGACTTTCCTGCACATATTTTTGAGATCAGCATGGCAATTCCTTTATAGGCAAATCATGTTACTTTTATTTTTTAAAAATAAAAAATCATCATCAGAAAGAAATCTATTTCAGTCTAATCCAAATCACCCCTCCCTGCTTCCTTTTTTTCCAAACGGCAGTAAAGAGATTCTGTGATGGATGAGGTCAGAATAGCTGAATAATATTTTTTGCACATTAAACTGTATGTTTATAGTCCCCCTTCATCAGCACTGATAAGGAAAATATTATTTGGAACCTGAAGTATAATTTGAGATGGCACTGATAAAGCATCCAACATGACTTTGAATTTTTATTACTTCACCTGTTCAAAGTTTAATTTAAAATCTATGACTATCTTAAAGTTTTTAAAATATATCTTTATCTGGGAATATTTTTAAAATATCTAAATTCTAAGTCTTTGGTAGATTATATGGTGAAGATGTATCACTCCTGAATCATATGCAATATGTACTGCATCTTTTATATAACTTGAAACAATGAATGTAATGTTGGCTGTGACAGTCATACTTTTACCTTCCCATATCGATAACAAGTCTCATAATGTAGAATTTCAGAAAGGAAGAAAAGGAAATTGTGTGAATATTATTATGGGAGTTTTTATACAGCACAGTTTAATTATTTGGTTCAGTAATGTTCAATAATTAGTTCAACGTGGAAAGCCCTCACAATCCCATCCCTTCAAAAACTAAATGGTTTCATTACCAGTAACTAATTTACAAGGCAATTTCAAAACCTCATGACTCCTTGTCTGTCTGAGATTTACAGTCTCTAATAAAAGGCCCTGGCTAGGAGATATGAATTAACAACTCATTAAAATGAGAGCACATATTCAGTGTCTTCATTTTCTGTCCTCTCTCTCACTACTGGCTAACAGCCCTGTCTACTCATTCACCTGTTAAGGGAGACAACAGTGTGATTCCAGAACACTTTTCTCATGTCAAAGTGGTTTGGAGTACAACCCTGTGGCAGGGTTTGGTTTGGTTCTTTAGTGCCATGAAGTAGTTTATATTGCAAAACACTTTCTGTGCACACAAAACTCATCCTTCTGTTTGATGTGCCTCAGGGGCAGAGGACAAAATCTTTCTCCTGCCTGTATGTAAGCCACTTCAATATTCTTTTGGTCCTAGGAAGATGATTCCCCTCACCCCCCAGACAGTTCTGGCCTTTAGGCTTTATTGTTTGCTTCCTTAAGAGAATAGATACTCTTTTTGGAGACCCAGGATCTTTTCCAGACTTCAGGTGTAACTTCATTTGAACAATTAATTATTTCATCCTTTAGAAGGAATCTAAAATTAAATTTCTGACTGCTTCCACAGCAGTCTTTTTGTAACTTAAAAAAAATGGAAATCGTAACCCTGGTATTTTTGCTTTGTTCCAATGTTTAAGTAATACATTCTGTCCTCCTCTGCCATTCTGTCTGCAGTTTCAGCCACACGTTTCGTTATGCTCTTCTTAGCAAAACTGCAGTACTATTGTGACCTTTAATCCCTTTCAAATCCCCAAAACTTTTTACCTTATTATGCTTTATTTAAAAAACAAATTAAAAACCCCAACCTATTTGATCTTCTAAGATACTCATCAGTTCTCAATGATTACACTTTTCTATTTAATTTGCCTTTGGGAGGAATATGTAACAGACTAAGATCTTTGTTGTACGTTATTGTGTGGATGGAAAGCTGTCTGAACAGCCAGACCTGGAGGTTGGTGATGGGTGGCAAGCGGCTATCAGACAAGGCCCTGGGGTCCTGGTAGACACCAGGACGTGAGCCAGCAATGTGTCCTTGCGGCATGGAAGGCTGGTGGTGTCCTGGGCTGCATTAAGATAAGGGTTGCCAGTAGGTCGAGGGAGGTGATCCTTCCAGTCTACTCAGCACTGCTGAGGCCACGCCTGGTGTGCTGGGTCCTGTTCTTATTTTAATTTCTAAGATTGGTAACACTGAAGGAGAGAATTTATTGAACCAAAATACAGAATTAATAGAACTGTAACCATAGGCAACTTCTCTTCTGCTGTGTGCATTCCACCAACACTTTAAAGATGCTCTCCTACCCCTCTCTAGTATGTGAGTACCTCTGTGCACACATAAACTTGCTAAAAATCTGCTCAATACATGTTACAAAACAAATAGAATCTAAGCTGTTTATTGATTTAACAAAACATAATTACCTGTCAATCAGTGAACTATACATTCAGGATCTGTATCAGTACAACAGAGAAACCAGGACACTAGTCACTTACAAAACACTAATAAACACCTACAACACCCTTTTATACCTCATGTCAGAAAAGTGCACACGCTGTCCTTGTACATGCACACTTTCACCATTACACACATGCTCCCAACTCCCCCTGCCTCTCACAGCTGAGGGGGTTACAAGCATCCCCTCGAGTGTTGGTTCCTCTCCTGTGGAAGGTGGTGAAGCTCTAGTTTGGTGTGTCCCCATGCTGCTTCCTGCACCCCAGTGACCCATATGCCACGTGAAAGTGCCACCTAGCTCAGGCACGTGCCCCTGCGCAGCAGGGCTCTCCCAGCTGCAGCCTGCACTCTCAGCCCAGCAGCTGGAGTGCAGCCCCTTTCATGCTTCTTCCATGCTACTTCTCAGGTTGACTCCCTTGTTTCCCTAAAATCTTCTGTGATCCCTGGGTTACTGTTTATATGGCAAATAGTTGCTTTAACAAAACTTCGTTGATGTTCACGTCTTCTGTAGTGATGCACGTTTCTGGGCAAAGACCCTCTCAGACACTTTTGGCTGTGCTAGTCACATACACTGATGACTCACTCCCATCCTATCCATGGGAATAGGATGTACCCGGGCCACATACCCCAAAGAGGTCACATGGATTCGTGCCCACACACTCACCTACACAGTTTGTTGGTATCTTAACTGACAGTTATGTCTGAGCTAAAGAGCAGCTGCATTAACTCAACCCTCTCTCTCTTATGATTAATTTAAGGACACTTGCACAGCTACACAAATCAACTGAAAAAACACACTGCTGGCGGGATAATGGGTTCTTTTGTTTCTCAAATAGCTCTCTGCTTTTGACATTACCATATGCAAGTGAGAAAAATGACAGCCCAGCAGTCAGTTGCCTTGACTTTCAGAAGCAGGAATTTGTGAGCATGTTTGGCAATTTGTTCTTGCTACTATTCAGTAAATTGTCATATTTACACGGAGGTATCCGAAGTATCTGTAATAATAATAATAAAAAAAAAATTGTCAGCTCTGTACGTGCTAATGTAAGATGACTGTTAACATCAAATAACTTCATCCTCTCAAACTGACCAAAAGATGAATTTCAAACCCATAATGGCATTAAAATGCAGTAGAAATGAAAACAACGTAAGGATTCATCATAGGTCAGAAAACAAAAGTGCTTTTAAACTGTCAGGAGCACAGTATACACTATTCTAATTTTTTTCCACTTCAAGTTTTTGAAATATTTATTAAGGAATAATCCGTAGAATAATGAATATTGTTTTCCTATAGAAGTACAGAATGCATGCTATATTTCTGCTATAGCATCTTATTAAATATGGATGCTATGAGTTTCTAGTCACTTTGGGGCCAGCTGCTGACTGCTTTGTCTTTCAGCAAACAAATCTAGTTCAGTTAAGGTAAAAAAACCCCAAACACGGCCATCAATTTAGTGATGGCTTCCAAAAACTAAAGAAGAAAAAAAAATCTTTGGTATGTTCTGATGGTTTGGGGATATTCGGAAGCTACATATCTGATAGGGTAGTTAAGCATTTTAATCTTTCATATGTTCCAGAAATTGAAATTTAGTTCATCTCACTGTCCGAATAGAGATGTTTGAAAATAGTAAATGTTTAAGCAGAAAGACCTTGTGGTTCTCTCAGTAATTAAGCATATCATGCCTTAATGCATGAAAAATATTATTCAAGAATGGTATAAGAAAGCATTTAGGGTGTTTTCAGATAGTATAAAAGCATTATGTTTAATGGCCATTCCTAAATTTCTGCATATAAAATTATAGGAGCAGCTACTTCAACATAAGTGAATGTTAGTTGTGTATATGGATATTTCTTTCTCATATCCTTGAAATGATATACGTTCTTCTCCAAGAAGGTAAACTGTAAAGTAAGTTTCACACAGATGCTACTGTTCATCTGACAAGCCATACCTGTTTATTGTTTTAATTGTCTCTGAGGTTTCTAGGCTGCCAGCTGACAAGAATCAAGTCCTTTAAGGTCATTATTAGAATGCATAAAAAAGAAAATGGTCCCCAGGACGATTGAGGATGGTTGAATCAGAGGACATAGAAATATTCTCAGTAGTTCTAACTTACACAGAGTTAGAGTGTCAGGCTGCACTCTATACTGCCTTTACAAAAACTTGTAACTCAGGCTGTAGCTGGGGAAGATCCTGTATATCGCAGCCTCAGTTAGTGAGTCCTTTCCTTTTGAAAGAAATATTATATGAATAAAAGAAATGGTTCCTGGAAATGCAGTTGTCCATCTGTGCTGGGTATGTGACAGGTTTTGCTCTGCCTTTGGCTGGTAAAAAAGCCCTCTTCCCGTCCAAGCCCTGTAGAAGTGTGGCCCAGCTGTTGACAGGCATAAAATGACCCATTAGTGGGATTATTGGTGCTCTGTGGGACGAAATCACAAAATCTGTGAGTGTGCAACTTTTTTCCCCTTTCTTCCCAGGAATGATTTCCTCCTCAAGCCCTTTCACTCTTTGCACTGCTGCCTGAGTGTCATGATTTTCCTGACTGGAGAGGGTTACCTGTGCAGATGCTGCTGCTTCAGTTCATGGTCTCTGTGTGCTTTTAAGGTTACTTTTGGGGTCTTTAACTCAAGTGATTCTCACTCAGTTGTGTTTGGCAACCTTGAATGTCACGTTTAGGTTTTGAAAGGTTAGTCAGTGTATGAAAATACATATGCATATACTGTGTATATGCTGCCATGTGCTGCTGCCTGTCCAGCAAGTTTTCTGGAATCTCTTTGCCATCTGGATAATCTTATTTATGATTTGAAAACTGAATGGTAGCAGTCAAGTTAATTATTTCCTTATATTAATAGCCTGGAAATTTTTCTTGAATTCTTAAACTTGACATTAAAAGAAGCGCTGCTAAATGCTGATACTAATTGCATGTCTAAAAATGAATGTAGAATTAAGGATTTAGGAGAAAGAAAATGGTTTAAGTTTTGTGTTTTCCAAAATACGGAGGGGTGCAAAAGTTGAGGAGATTCTTTTGCTAGCCTTAGGGTTAGCCTTCTGAAGAAAGATGACTGAACTTCGATTCTTCCCTCTGTCAGCTGATCAGGCGTGTAGGAGAATACATACCATCTTTAGAGGCTGTCACAGCTCTACTTCCTTAGCACACTATCTCATAATTCTTGCTAGAATAGGCAAAAAATGTCTCCAGTGATTTCTAGGAACCAAAATATTTCCGCAGTCATGTCAGTAAGGTGTGTCTCCCTGAAGTCACAGCTGTAGCTCTCAGTCTATTGGTAGTAAAGAGCAAGATATAGATACCAATTCTTTCTTTTTTTGTAATTACTTCTTGGATACACTGGGTCTGTGTTGGCTGACATTTCAAAATCTAAACTAAATGTTCACTTGTATTTACAATTGAAGATTTTCATAATAATACATTTTGTTTCCTAAATGATAAACAGCTAAAGGAAGAAAAACACCGATGTTTTACTTTGTATTTTTCAATTAACAGAATAGGCTTATAGAAAACTTACTAATGATGTACCTGATACAAGTAGATGCAATATCCATCAAATCATAGATGGGTATTTTGCTGTTTGTATTAAAGATTTGTTTCAGATCTGTGCAAAGGTATTTTTAACTGTGTAGTTTTATATTGCTAAATTGGGGAAACACAATTCTAATATCTTTATATTTTTTTCACCAAGTACAGGTGTGTATTTACTTTGCAAAATCTGAATTAATGGTCCTGGTTTATCTACATATACTGTGGGAACATTGTAATTTAAAGCTGATTATGTTAAACCACTGTATTTTTCTTGTGACAATTGCAGTTAGTGAAAGTGTGTACTTCTATCAGTGCAAAATCTTCACTTAGTGGTTTTATTCAAGGCACTCTAAATTGTCTTCATAAATATGTGTCTGTAAGAATTCTAGCATCTCGGTGTGATATATAGATAAGGACAGCTTCTGAAAATGGCTTGTAGCTGATAGCTGAACTTTACTATAAATAATTCTCTGAACAGCACTTTCCCCCCACCATATTTATAGCACTCTGGGAATTTCTGCTTTTACCACCTATTGAAAAAAGCCTTGTAGTCTCTCCTCTGGTTTTCATAAGCAATACTCACAAAGAAAGGCAGGAGTTACTAATCTTTAGTTTTGCAACAGGGTAAAAATATCTTGATTTTTAAAAAAAATAATTATTAGGGCTTAAACACACTATCAGAGTGGTAAGACCCTTAGGAATTAATAGCCATTTATGGGGTGGGAGGTTTGCATTTCAGTGTGAAAGCATAGAACTGGAATGGTTCAGCTGAAGAGTACCATATCAAATAAGCTGATTAATGTCTACATGAAAGTTTTGCATGGATATTCTTGAAACAAGAATTAATGATATTTTATGAAATTTCAGTGGAAGGAAGGATAAACTTACCTATTCAGAATGTGAACATACAATAAACTCTGTTGATCCTCATGTGTCCTTTAGTATTTCTGACTGTTGTCACCTTTCTTTTTTCTCCCATCACACTTGCTAAGTGCATTTTTCAAAAACAAGGTTCCTCTTTGGTAGTCTGTCAGTTCCTTTAATGTTTAGGTTATTTCAGCGGTACTGTCTTGCCTTGCTGTCCTGCTGGACTGTGTACAGATGGTAGTGTCTCACACTGTTAGATTTTAGATGGCACGCTGAAGTATGACTATATATGAAACTGATCCTTTTGATTACTTGTATTCAGCTGTTGAGAAATGATGATAAAAGAAAGAGTGCTTGAAGTAATTCTGAGTTATTTGATGATTTGGGTTTGGTTTTTTTTTTTTTTAGAAGCACTAATAAGATGATTTTATTTTATTTTATTTCTTATTTAGCTTTATGTTATCATAAAGCCTTAAAGTAAAATACAATGTCATGTTTCTGCCAAAAGACTGTAAATGGGTTATTGTACTTCTTGGATGCATCTTCATTTTTATAATGCTTCTGTGTTTAGGCCTAAGATGACTTAAAGTTCTTTTTCAAATTTAATTTTCTAATGTTCCCCATAAAATGTACAGAAATCAAGACCACAAAATACTTTATTATATGATTTTATATACTTATATATATATTTAATATAAAATTATATACTTCATTATATAATGTTGCCAAGATTACTGTTGTTTGATGAAATATCACAGAGATGTTTTCTTGAGTATTGACTTTTGTAAGGAACAAATTTGCAGCTAGAGAACAGTTTTTGAAGTAGGTTTTGTAGTTGTGATAGATTATTTGATTATTGATGATGTCACTTGTTGACATGCTTTCTGTAATGCTGAAAAGAATGTTTTATTTTCTTTATAATACTACTACCTTAAGTGCAACACTGCTCAGGAACAGGTGGAAAACTGCAACTTGACCAGGACACTTTTGGACAAGTGAATTTTAGTGCCTGTTTACATTTCCTTCTTGTGAAATATAATTGCTTCTGTGACTTACATGTTCCACTTGGCAGTAGTGGCTTGGTTTGTAGAAATCATGATCTATTCTAGATTTGGAATATGCAACAGTTGGAAATTGGGTGGAAAGGTAGTTTGGGACAGTAAGAAGAAAGAAGTGATGCACACAGCATTTCATTCTGACATGCTGAGGAGACTCGCAGGGTGGTTTGGGGTTCATTCATCACTCATACCTATTGCTATCTTAGGAACTAAACTGGATTCATTTTGGCATATATTGACCATTTGGGTCTCACAGCTGTTTGAATACACAGCTATTCATTCTACAAAGAGGCTGAGATATGAATGGACCTAGGTGTTCTGCTTTTCTACCCGTTGCTTAGCTTCATAGAGGAAAGAGGGGCAATGCTGTTCCTGGTAGATGAGCTATCAATCTCATACTTTTTCAAACACTGGACACCTGTTATTTTAACATTAGCTTGTCAGTTGTATACATACATGCACATATATATCTTTACAATTGTGTTCCACTGCCAACAAATACATAGAGCTGAGTCTTGGAATGCAACATGCACTAAGAGGCAAACATCAGTTGTAATAGACTTTGACATCTTCTGGCATTGTTACAGGAAACTCAAATTATAAATGGGAATCAATCTATCTTTTTGATGGTTTTGAAAGAATGAAATTCAATTGTGTAATGTTATAACATTAGTCTTCCTTTTCTGTTTTGAAATAACAGTTATTTTCAAATTTCTGTTCAATTTCTTTCTTATGAAACAATTTTGTCTCCATGCAGTTTCCATTTTTTCAGCTTATCCCTAGTGTAAAGTGTAGAGAACCTTATTGCTTCATTTCTCCTTATAAACAAGTAATCTTTTTTCTTCTAAATGTCTATCTAATATAAGCAAATTGCTAATGTGTCTTATCCTAATTATTACGGCAAGGTATACAAAAACATATAGGAGAGAGAAGTTTTGTGTTACCATCATCCACACCATTCTCAGTTTAGTTCAAAAGTAGTACTTTGGGGTAGCTCTTGGTCTTTGCCTTGCACTAACACTTGAAAGTGTTACGGCGATACACATGCAAACCTCTATAAAGGTGCAAGATTCTGTGTCATAGAATGGCAGTGTAGATGCTGTGCTCTTCGGGGAAAGCAGAGACATCATTCTGATGTCTGAATATTCAGAACTCTCTCTGAACAGGAAAGAGTTTGTGGTTATCCTTTCTTGCTTGTGGAGGTTTTATTCACTTTTTCTTCACTGAGTTGCTATAAATCTACTGAGGTTAAGGTATAATTAATCTTACTCCCAGATGAAATGAAAAGCTGTTTTTTCAAATTTTCACAGTGCTGTCATAGGGAAACAGCATATCAATATCTTGCTAGTTGTGTCTTAAAAATATCAATGTCGTGGGGCAGGCAGGAGAAGCAAGGCTGTATCAAGTTGGACATACATTTAGGAAGGTGCATATATGATCTACTGACTCTTCTGGGTATTTAACTCTGCTCCACCTCCATTTCCTGGTACATGCTCTCTACTGCTGGACAGACTTTTACCCCTTTTGCTGAAAAAGTCTCCAAGAGCAAACCTGTCTCTCAGAGAATCATGGTGACTAGGCTTGGAATGCAGAAAATGTCTGGAAACTGAAGTGAATGCTTAAGGTATTTCTACACCTGTATTAAATGATCATTTTGTGCTAACAATTGAACAATTGAAGGAGATAATAGAATGAAAAAAACCGCCTACTTTATATAAGAGAAGATGAGGAGCAATGCCAGGGAAATTTTCTTTTGGCTCATGCATGTATTGGGATGAGAAATTGTCTCCCACTTCCCAAACTACGAAGGAAGCTAAGCATATGGGAATAAAGTGAATGTTCAAGAAAGGGAGAGCTGTTTGTTCTGTGTGTAAAGGTTACTTTAAGAAAGCCCATTACAATTGAGCAGCTATGTGTATATGCCATGTGTTTTGTAATAGATTAGCAGTCTTATTTTTCCTCTTGATTCAGTCTCCTAGCCACTGTTAGTGACCTCAGACCTAAAAAACTTAAACCCTGAAAAGATTCTGCCAAAACTGCAATGTTTTACCACTGGTTTTGACTTTAGGGAGGAGCGTGCAGGACTCTCCATAAGAGTTAGAAATGTTCTTCAATGCTTTTGCAGAAGCAAAGCCACTATTTAGCATGAGGAATTTTCTAAATATCCACAAGTCTTTGAAAAGAGAGAGAAAGGAAAAGTGGTTCCTATAACTTTCTATAATATAAAAATATTGAGTGAGAGAAGGGGAAGAAAAATGTGTTTATGTGCAGAATCTGTCTGATTTGTTCATAAAATGATGCTAAGCATTCAGGAGAAAAACCTTTAGTAAATAGTGGACTAAGTAGAAAGAATTCCTATCAAAGATTTAATTTCATGGGGTTTTTTGAAAGGAAAAAACTCACTGAGATGAGTAATGTGCCAGGGATGATGAGAGTGAAGAAGACAGCAGATAAAATGCTATTATGGCCTGTTGACATTAGCTTTTTCATAGTGATATTCTAAGATCAAATATGAGCTTTGGAATTCCCCATGATTATTACAGCTTGTTGTCTTGAAGGAGTTAATGTATAAGTAGCTAACTCTTATAAAGTGACTAATTATTTAGAAATTTTATTTAGAAGAAAAGTCTATGGAATAAGAAGGGTAACTTTCCAAAGTGGCTGCTAGTGCCATCTGAAGTACTGAATGTTGCCATTTAGTTTTTATGAAACTATGAAAACAACTTTGGCCAAATTCCTGGTAGTACAGATTGGTGTTTCTGTACTTCAACAAAGGGATAGCAGTACTAGCAGATAGCACATTGGATGGGAATCTGATTACTTTGTCTTCATGGTACTCTCTTACACTCACATTAATAATCATTGTAACACAGTTATTACTCAGCTGTTTTTCCCGTGCTAAAGGAAATCAAAAGGGATATATCTTCTTTGTTCTATTTTGCAGAGTGAATATAGTGAGTATTGTCCATAAAAGTGCTGTCACATTGACGGTGTTTTGAAATTTTCTGTCCTGACTTAAAGGTGTCCTGTACAAAGATACAAGTCCCTCTCATATTGTTTAGCTGATGAAGGCTAATCTGTTCAACAAATCCTGTGTTCTGCAGGCCTTAGGTTCATCTGGTTTTTGACTAAATGCTGAGAATACTAATAAAAACATATTTTCAAAACATTGTACTCATAGATCAATCCATGAAATCAACACTTAGGATACCAGATAGCATAGCATAGTAGAAATTAGACTACTTCCAAGTCAAACATCTGAATAGTCATTTTGTAATAACAAAGTTTTATTCTTTGGATTTTGGATCAGATTCATGATGCAACACATCAGACTGAAGTGCTTTAGGTTTTCTGTTACCACCTCCTCTGAGGATAAGTTGGGGCATAAAGATATACCCTGAAGTGTAGGCAACCCCTCAGCATTAGGTAACTGGTGGCAGAACATTCTGACATCCGTTTTACCAGGAAAGAGTTTATACTGCCTGCAGCTCTGAGTTTGGCTGGTTTTCTTCTGTAATGCAATGTTTCTTGTAATGTAGTGGAACTTTGTTTCCTTAGGAATCTTAGTCAGATATCTAAGCGCTAGTGATGCAGATTTGTTATTTTGTTTGTTGTAAATCCTAAGATAAAATATGGTTATTTTAATGGTGGTTAATGATTTTTAGCATCCTGCACCATTTTGTCTTTTTTGTCTGCAGGTCATCATACCTTTATGTTTCTCCATAGAAAAGACGAGTAAATTCATTACACGTGCTTACTGGATTGAAAATTTATAAAACAAAACCTAAAACCACTAACCCCCACCCCAAAGAAAACCCACACCTAGGCAAAACAGCTCATCTTTTTCTATCTCAAGAGCACACTGTAAGTACCGCTGTGAAACTTTGAGCTGAATAATAAGAGTGCTTCTGATTCCATGTTGGGTTTGAACATAAACAAATTAGAGTTGTTAATTTTGTGAGAAGTTTCATCCAGATTAGTCTTTACCTTGAACTCCCAATTTCATATTCCCTAGGACAACAGAACAATAATTTGCTGTATAAACAATAACAGTAGGGACTAAGTCTCTCTGGATACCCCCATCTGGCAGAGGAAATCTGGTTGTTAGCATATCAAAAGACTTGGTGAATTTTTTCCCTCTATATACAGGCTTAAATTAATAGAACACTGTAAAACTTTCTACTAATTCTTTTTTTTTTTTTTTTTTTACTAAAAGTAGGAATCCTAGAACATATATTAGAGACTGTTCTTTTTGCTTTTAAAAATTGAGAGGAAAATCTCTAGCCTCCTTTTCTTTATATACAGAATATTTAATTTCTTAAAAAATCCCCAACTCCTATTCTCAAGTCGCTGCTTTCTCTATAAAGGTAAATGTCCACCAGAGACTGGATATTGCTTTCTTGCTGCAGTTAAAAGCAGTCTCAGGATCCCTCATCATAGTTTTTTGTTTCTTTGCATAACAAAATTATTTCTGCCAGATTATCTGTTGTCTTAAAGCACCAACAAATAACACTGTGTTCAGCATATTAAAATCCCTCTTCGTGTTCTGAAACTGTAGCTGATTTGAGGTTTACTATCTGTGTTACTGAAGCTTTCATAAAAGCTCAGGGGAGGGGGCAGGTGTCTGTTCTTTGCTCCCTCGCCCCCCCCGCACAGTATTCGGGGCCTGTCCACCAGTGGGATGCGTTATTTCCACATCACTGGTGTTAGTAGCCATCAGATACACATACATCCTCTAAGTTTTGTAGACCACATTGGGCTTCTGTCCCCACGAATAAAGTGAACAAATTTCCATCTAAGTGTCACTTTTGCTCAGTGTTACCTGGGAAATGAAATGAAGATGTGTCCTGGAAATATGAGAGTTAAATTGGTATGTCTTTATTCCATTGTGCTTTTTTTTTTTTCCCTTTTTTGTATTCTTTCTCCTCTTCTTTGCTTGATTTAAGTATCATATTTTCTTAGATTCATTGAAGAAGGATAACACATACCAAAACCACCCCATTTTTGTTGCTAAGAAGATGCAAAGTTTTAAATAAAAATGATTTGCCAAATCTTTTATTTTCAGTGGAGTATGTGAGAGTGAAGCACTTTTGTCTCAACAGAAAATATGTATTGCGAAAGTAGAACAGCAAAAAGATTTATTGGCTGAAACAATTCCCATTGTCATGTGGTACATACGAATTAAATATTTATACCTCCTCACTGGGATAATAAAACTGTATTCAATTATGTTGTAGACACTACCAAATGATTGTTGAGGCCTCTAATAACATTGCGACTCATAAAATATATAGTATAAACAGTACATGAGAAAACATTATGGGAAAATAGTCTCTGGTCCATAGAATTTTCTTGTTTGTTGAAAGAATTACTGAGACAGAAGACAAAGGCCATTATAGGTCTGGTAGCTGTAAATGTGAATTTCAGAGGTGTACTGCTGATGGTGATCTCAGAAGCTGCAACGGTTTGGGGTTGCATAATGAAGCGTGGTTGTCCCTCATGACTGGCTCAAGCCTTACAAACTCTTAGAAATGCAACAAGCGCTGCCTCTTCCTTTAGCTGGGATAATGTAATAAAAATCTCAATTATCCCCTTTCTTCCTAAAAATAAGTTGTTAGTTCTTTCACAGTGTGACTCGGCAACACGAGTGCATTTCTCACTCCCTTGCCAGTTAAACAAGAACACTACGGGGTCCTGAGTTTGCTAAAGCCCGTTTGGGACACTGTATTGTGGTCATGACTTTGATTCACTAAGGTAATTTGCACCAGCCCGTATTTAGACATGTGAGAAATCTCACTGGCTGCAGCACATAACTTGCTTAACACCTTTGTCAGAGCCTGCCTGTAGTCTGATACACAAAGCAGCAGCCTCTTTTGTTCAAGCATCTTTCCTTGTAGGTTTATAATTCCTCTTAGACTTGTTCACTGCAGGCATATCTTTGTTGGAAATTCTTCCTTTTATTTCTGCTGGGACTGTTCTGTTTAACTTTGCCAGCCAAGGAGCTCCAGCTGTGTCGTGAGAACTTTGTAATTAGCTATTGCTAACGATAACTTTGCTTTCAGAAGGAAGAGCATTATTAACCCTTACTTTTTTCCCATGTGCCATATTTTCTCTCTTATCTCTGAGAAGGTGGTGTGCACTTCTTTACATGCGAGTTCGATTATTTTAAAAGTCTTATCAGAGGAACTGGAATTATTTTCTAATTTCCTCTCACTAAATGGATCCATTGATCCTTAATAACTTCACAATTATTCTGTTAATTGACATGTTTGTAGTATTAAGTTGAAAAATAAGCCATCAGCTTGTCAGGTATGTGTTGCATCACTATGACTTGAATGCATCGAACTGTTTTGAAATAGCAGCAATGTATTTTGGCAAATAAAGGGAAATGTTTTCCTACTTCTGTTAGCATCCTAAAGTAAATGGTGAAAACAGAAAAATATCAGCATTGCCTGTCATCTGGGATACACGCCAGTATTGATAACAAAATAACTAAAAGAGGACAGTGTTGCAAACCAAACTGTAAGACTAGCCAAAGAAAAAGTTAAACCCAAGGAGACTACTTTTATGAGTGGTATGCACAATACGAGTTAGTAGAATATTACTTTTTATCATTAGGAGCCCAGAAAGAGACAATACTCCATGTGACGCATAATTTCTTGTAGGACCCTGATGTTTCTCAGTTTTGAATTAGTATACAGTAGAATGGTAGCATTTCTTCTTTCTTTTCTCTTTTTCATAATTAACCTGTTAAAACAGTGATTTTCTTTTTTTTTTTTTTCTATTTTTTTTCCGACAGTGCTATAAAAGTATACAGTTGACATTTGGGAGGAGTATAAAGTTACTGGCCTGAAAATGCTATACAATGAAAGTTTGTCAGAAATGGTTTTGTAAAATTTATTTGGATTGTGTAGCAAAAATGTTTAATGCCTTTTCAAGGCTTATTGATGAATTGAGAGGAAGTATTTATGAATTCAGCTAGTCTGGAATGGGCTGGCATTTTATTTTATATTTATATGTTTAATTTATATTTAAGTACCTCAAATTCCTTATTTATAAACACAACTTTGGATTTATCCCTCATGCTACTCTTTTCTTGATTGATTTATAAATGTTAGGAAGAATTGTATGATAAACAACTGTATAAGAAATATAACTCTCTTAATTATCAGTGTTTTGTAAAATATTTTGTCCATCAGTTTATACATATAATTTATATGTCTGAGTAAGAAAAAAAAATAGAGGATCTTCTATGTCAGATACTTTATTGGGCACAAATTAGCCTGAGTGAAGGGATTGCAGCACATGAAGGACCCACGCTGAAGCAGAAGAGATTGAGTAAGTAGCAAGGATGGGCAGAAAGTAACCATTACACAGGCAGCCCCAACCTCCTGCACCACATGTCACCTTGCTGAAAGAATTGGGATGAAGGGTAATGTGCTGAAAGCAAGGAAATTTGAGACTAGGAACAGGGAGGAAAAGTGGCTGAATTTGAGCTTTGGAAAGAGGGAGGAAAGGTATTTATTTAAGCGTTCATTTAATTGCTTGTTTTCTTTTTCTCAATACCCATATCAGTGATTAGAATTTTGTGTTAATTGACAATAAATTAAGCAAAATTCCCCAAGTCAGGGATGTTTTGCCTGCAACATGTACTTGTTTCATGAAGCCTGAGTAACAAACTGCCACAAAATTTTTAATGTTGGGTAATTTTTCAATAGAAATGGCTCACTTTAAATCAAATTAGAGTTTCAATGAGAGGAAGGTGTTTTAGGGAGACAGAAGAGACCATGTTAAGGAGATTTAATATGACACAAGAAATGCATGTGTTCACTTATTCGCTTAGCATGTATCTAGAAAGATTTTCATTGTAATATTTTATTATTTTGTTTTAACAATATAATATTCTTCCCTAGATTGACTGTTACTAACTAGTTGGAAGCATTTCAGCCGCCTTTCAAAAAATCAGCCATATCAATGAAGCCAGCTACTCTAATAAACATAAATGCCACAAACCACTTGAAATCAAAAGTGGTGCTTATCATTCACTTTAAAACAATCATTTGTTAGCAAATTAGAAACACAGTAATTACTCAGAAATGCATGGTATGTCAACATTTGGCTGGATCCTGGAGTGCTTTACCAACCGTCACCCTAAACCTGCTAATCTTGCTCAGTTGTTTTTACTAATTGTTAGGTGGAAATTCCGTAACCCCACTTGTGCACTGTAGAGTAGGTATTTCAGACAGATGTAATACAGGACAAGGGATCAGTTTTTTGTATGGAGAGAAAAGAAAAAGAACAATTGAGGGTTTGAAGCTGTTTTATACATGTCTACTGAGATGAGAAGCTTTTGTCCACTCTGTAACGAACAAGGCTGATGAATCTCAGGGAAAAACACTATCTTTTTTCCCCATGTCTTTCACCAAAAGACCAGACCTAATTGCCACTACAGTGTGCAGATAAGCCCATATTTGTACCTGCTGTATAGAAAAAGGAAGCCATCTAGCAGAATGAATCAATGCCGTTCTGCAAAAAAGGGAGAAATGGACATAGATTCCCTGTTCTTTTTGCCTTTATACTTTTTGCTTTTCATTCCTTCCTTTTTTTTCCCACAACAAGCAAATGAATGTTTGAAGCTCTTTAGCAGATGTTTTCTTGTTTTACTCAGGTGGGATATTTATGATGCATTAGTTTCTTTTATGTAATTTTATTTTGGCAGCTACATTCTGAACTAATTAGCACACTGGAGAGATCTCCAAATAGGAAGTACATGGACAACCAGTGGTTAAGTATCTGATAACATATTGCAGAGTCCATCGTGACTGAAATATGAGACTGCAGCATGCTTGCAATCGCTGCGTGTGGCATAATTGCATTCTGAACACTGAGCTGCTGGTGCTCTGCAGATTTTGTTTGTACAACTTCATAAAGGAAAGACCAATGACCTCTTAAATTGTGGTGAATTACAGTTTTGAATAAATTACACTATACTGGCTAACTAATATATATGTATGTTGTGAGTGTGGTTTGTCAAAATGTCTGGAATCATTTAAGCAAGTGTGTGTACATATGAATATATGTGTGTGTGTGCTTGCTGTGTGACAAAGATTTTGACACTAACACAGCTGAAATTATTAGTATTACATTTTACGTTATGCTGGCATAGAAGTAAGGATGCAACAAACCAATTTCAAATTTATACTAGTAGATTATTTCCTCCTAGAGCATTTTGTGTTGGCTTATTCCTATCACAGCATTACATCTGCAGTATTTGTCTTCCAAAAAGCATAAGGTTTACCCTCATACTACAAGCTAGAGCATCTGGTCACTTCTGTTAGCTGTCCTGATCCACAGTCCACCTGGCTGAGTGTTAATGGTAGTTGAAGATACCAGAAGTAAGACTACAACATTTATTTTTCACCAGGAAGACATCTCAGTACAAGAGAGAATGAGTTAGTGAAAAAGATAGAGCAGAATGATTAAGGAAGTAGCCAATGCGTAGGAGACCCAGAGTCCACAGCTGTTCTGCCTCATTTAGAGTAATTAGTTTTAAAAACTGGAAAAGCTCAGCAAACATCTCAGACTTTGCCGTCTCCAGCTGCATGTTTCTTCAGCAGCTTCTCCTGCCATGAGTCTTCTCAAGTGTCTCCTGGCATATTTCCACTCATGTGGCTCCTTCCCTAGCAGCTGATGCTCTTTCTTGGTATGTGTGAGCCAAGGTGCTATGTGCTTCTCCGAGCTGCTGACGTTACGTGGCGACTTGCTCTCACTGCTGTCAGAGCCATTTGGACCCAACCTGTGACCTGCAATGTATGGTCAACACATATGTTACCTGATTGGATGCCTGTGCATGAACTAATTAAACATTCATGCATAAATTACCTGGGCATTCATGCATAAATTACCTGAGCATCAATGCATGCAGTAATTAAACACTTGTACAAAAGCTAATAGGGTGTTCATACGGGAAGAAACTGGGGACTCAAACAGGACCTGTGTGGGCACTCCTGCAAATTAGATGCTCATCTATAAATGTGGCAAACTGTGCAATTTATACTCAGTACCCATGATTATTATTTCTTAAGTTGTACTGTATCTCATTCCTCGTATTTTTCCTCAAAACTGAAATACCTCCCAAATTAGACCTGGGCAAGAAGAATGAAGGTATTCTTCTGTACATGTGCATATGCCTGCTGATTTATATCTAAGAGAACTGGAGATGAGGCTAGGCTTTCTATCTGCCCAAAGAAAGCGCACAGTTTTGTCCTACGTGTCTTTGTAATGTTCAGTTAACTACCAGAACCTTATTGAGAGATGGATTATTAACCAATGTCACTCTTTAAACTCTGACATTGATAGAATGACTAAGGACAATTCTGCTTCCTTTTAAGGAATTAAGGTTCCTGTTTCTCTTCAGGTTCTAAAGTGAGCCGCATCATCTTAAGTGAGAATTTGTAAAACATGAAAAAGTAACAAATATGAAACAAAAGCTTTTCTGTCATTTTCTTATCAATGCATAATGGATTTCTCGGAAGCCTTAGTAGCAGAGCAGAAATATACAACCACTCAAAAAAATAAAAATCCATTTGAACATAGGAATTTAAATCGCATCAGCATTCTATCTATCTAGCTGTTTATCTTTTGACATGTAGCACTTGCTGCTTATAGATGAATATACAAAGCAAAAGTAACACAATCTCTCTTCAGGACAAGTAACTCCCTTGTCTTCTTAGAAATTCATTAATGATTTGGCAAGAGGATTTCTACTTTTTTCAAGCTTTTTGATCCAAAGATTTATATGACTGTAACCTTGAATGCCATTAAAATAAGGCTTAGCCGTCACGTTGCTTCAATAAGTTCTATTCAGAGGTCTGTTTTTATTTAGATTAAATAATTCTGAAAGAACCTGAGCTGACTCAGGGTATTTCTGAACTGCAACATGAAAGCAAATTTAGGTTTAATACAGTTTTGTTGGTAGCACTTCATTGATTGCGAGAATCGTGTGATATGTTTGAACTTGAAGATTCTGTAGGAATATCAAGATACAGTCTTTTATAATCTGGCAGATTATAAAATCCACCTTGTAATTTCTCCCCTTCCTTACTGAAGTGCACGTTGACTCACTCTTCTGATCCTCTACTTGAACAGGCCAGAAGACTTAATTTTTTTTCTGTTGCAGCTTTTGACTATAAATCAGTGCCCTTTCTTATTAGGCCATTGACACATACTTAGTAAAAGGCACAAGGGAACAAGTTTTTCGTTATTAATCATGTTGAAAACAGAGCAGCTTTCCTCCCCAGTGATGAGAGTTGTGTAAAAGGCAACAGCTTCTAACACACTCCAGAGTTATTTAATATATCAGTGTCAACCTTGAACTGTTCTCTCCAGGGATAGTATCATTATCTTCATAAAATGCAACTGGATAGTGTTTGTCTAAAGTGGCAAAATTTCATCTCAGTTTTGTAGGATTTTTATATACTTGTGCAGCCAGCTCTCCTGTTCGATAAACAATTGGTTCCCTGATGGTCTGTTATTTTCATATGAAAGTTAAACCTTTGTGTTTGTTTGGGTTTGTGTTAATGTTTTTGGGTGGGGTTTTTTTCTGAAAGCAGCACAGCTTTTTGGGGAAATAAGGCTTGTGAAATCATATTACTTACTATTTCTGCTATGGCTGTGTGGATGTGCCTCAGGACCGGGCAAGCGTGCAGACAGGAGATTTCAAGTAACTTTCACCATTCAAATTCCTGCAGATTTCAGGAAACACGTAACCATAATGCTAAGAATTGCCCTGTAAGTCCACCAAATGAGGGTAAGCTTGCAGTATGAACTTACACTTCAGTAAGTATCAAATAGTACATATGGGGAGCGTATCTATCTGCCGTTTACAGGCCCAGATAAGCTTCACATACTGCTTATTCCTTCCATGGTGGAGTGCTGGCTCCAGTTCTGGGCAGTCCGGGCTAATAGAGATACACTGCAACTGGAGAGAGTCCAGGAAAGGGCCACAAAGATGATTAAGGTTTTCGAGTATGTCTCATATCCGGAAAGGCTGAGAGAGCTGGGACTGCCTAGCCTGGGGAAAACAAGGCTCAGAGGGAATCTCAGCAACGTGTACAAAAATCTGAAGGGAAGCTATAGAGGAGATGGAGCCAGGCTCCATTCAGTGGTGTCCCGTGACAGGACCAGAGGCAACAGGCAAAAACTGAAGCACAGGAAGTTCCCTCTGAACATCAGGAAACATGTTTTCACCATTAGGGTGAACGAGCACTGGCACAGGCTGCCTTGGGAGGTTGTGGAGTCTCCATCCTTGGACATGCTCAAAAGCCTTCCAGACATGGTCCTGCACAACCAGATCCAGGTGTCCCTGCTTGAACAGCGGAGTTGGACCAAATGACTTCTGGTGGTCCCTTTAACCTCAACCATTCTGTGACTGTGATAAGGTATCCTCTGAGGTGGAAAACAAATTCAGATAGTTTTGTAATACCACAGCTACGTAAACGAGTATGAAAATATATAGTTGCTTTATATCGTTAAAAGGAACGCATGTTAGTTCTTGCTGGTTTTTTACAAGTGTGTTGATGATGATATTTTGTGGCAGTAAGTGTTGCAAGCAGAGCTGTTGTTCAGATTCTGTTGGAATCTAGCTGAAATTGCCAGCTGAAGGGATATAAGTACTAAATCTAAAACTGGATTCATTTTCTGGTTTGACACTTAAATTATTCTTTTTATCACAAGAGTCCATTTAACATTGAGGTTATTCATTAGTGTAGGCTTTGCCTTCCTTCTCCGTTTCCTGAATGATGGAGATAATGGGATTGATTCTAAAGTTATTTAAGTGTTGTTATAAGTCAGAGGTGTGTCAAATGGAGTTAATGATGTTACATTCATGCAAGTGAAGTGAGATTCAGTAAATTGAGTATAGGAAAAATGCAGTAGGCTAGGAGAGCAAAGGCTGAAAAGTAGGATAAATCTTGGTAGTGACAATGTGAAACTCAAAAACTGTATCATATGGAAGGAAATATCACATAAGCTAGCTCCTCTGATTTGTCTTGTTCATAAAAATCTCAGTATCTCCCACCTGGCTACACTTCGCTGTGCACTGCATACCACACCAGAGTATTTTAAGATGTATTTTCAAAAACGTATTTTCAAATATATTTATGATGTATATAATGGAAGTTGTAACAAACTGGGCTTTCAAAGCTATTCTTCTGATTTCTTTGATTATTATCTTTCCCAGTTTTTGTTCCAAATTTCCAGTGCTATACCTTTTTATAACTAGGCACGTAAGCAATGAAAATATTTAAGAAATTACATCGCCAAAAAAAATCTAAATACAGTTTGTAAATATGTCTGTACATCATTCTAGTATGTGCATTGAAAGATAACCAGGATCAATTCTGGTCAAGGTCAGTGGATTATAACCTCATTTCCAAAAGATCACTGTTGGTTAGTGTATTAGTGTCTTACCAGTTTTCCAAGTTACTGTGTTTTCTCATCCTCCCCTCCATGTCACGATTGCTCTCCTTCATTATTTCTCCCTTCTGTTAGGGTTTTGCTTTGCTTTTTATACACCTGCTAAGTCATTTTCCACTCTCACAATTAACACTTAATTATCTGACTACTAGAAGGATGGTAAGATGCAGTCACAGTGTGCAAAATAATATTTGAACTTGTTCTGCCAATTACGTGTATAAAAATAACTTATCTGGTGCTTCATTGCTGAGAAAACTTGAAGCAATTTATTCTTCTTTAAATGTGCTATGCCCTTTATATGTTTCAGTTACAGTAAATCTTGTTTCATTCATCATTTTCAAATATATGCATAAAAAGTAATAGCCATTCTTCAATTACTTATAACCCCCTATGAAATAAATACTGTGCAAGTCTCTTATTGTATGTTTTTTTAGATTGCAACTTAGCACATACTAAAGTGTTAATTCTCTGCGTATTTGGAGTATGGTTCTAAGTTTTTACAGTTCCGTTGGAAAATTCAAGTATAGTTGTTATATTATGAAAGTACGTAACATGCATATACCTTACTAAAAAGATTATTTCACTGCTGAGAGTTTTAGACTCTTTTCCCACTGTGACTGAGGTAAGGGATGATGGTAAATAACAGACATACAGAAGACTGAGTTTGGGGGTGTGGGGTTTTTTGTTTGTTTGTTTTGGGGTTTTTTTGTTTTGTTTTGTGTTTTTTGGGTTTTTTTGGTTGTTGTTGTTGTGGGTTTTTGTTTGTTTGTTTTTTGAGGGTTTTTTTGGAATGTCTATGCATACTAAGTGGTGGAAGGTTCCTTTTACATGCTGCCAGGTCCTGGATTCTGGAGAAACATCCTAAGTTTGTTTCAGCAAATAGAGGCTTCTGTGCTACTGCAAGCGCCAATCTCTGTGAATGCTGACAGGGACTATGAACTGGCAAGTTCACCAACAGGACACTGACACGGCGACAGCCTCATTTTCAGGTAGTATGCAAGACGGTGTGGACCTGTGTTTAATTCCTGAGGAGGAAATTTAGGATTCGGCATTAGCTCTAAGTCCTAGATCTGGTAGAGGTTCCTGAGACAGCTCCGTGTTTCTAGCCTTGATGGGGTCGTGCAGTGGATGAAGTGGAATGTACTGCTTTGGGTGCAGTGACATGCCTGTGTTTTGCAGCTATAATGGATAACACTAATGGGAGAATCAACACAAATAAAGGTAGTTTGTTTATATATTGCGCTTCTAAGAGGTACTGTAGAAAGGGTTAAGAGCTTTTTTGGATCAATTTTCTGAAACAGTGAAATTCTTCTTTCAGTGTAAGCTTGGTGGACTGACCTCATCAGATTTTATAACTTAACCAGAGATATTTTGGTAGGAATTGTCCAAGGAAAACTCCAGAGGTACAGCAAGTGACATTCAGTTGTGGTATCATGTATTGCCATGACTTTGGGTTAGACGTGAAGGTAGAGCTGTGCCTGTGAATGTAGTTTTCAAAGGAAGTGACAGTGTGAGGCTTAGCACCGTGATCAGTTCCCACCAGAATAATGGAATTCCTAACATCCTTCTTTCTTATATTGACCTTTTGTGATTTTTGTGTTGTCTGTTGTTCTATTAAATTCTATGCCTCAACATCATACATTCCTTGAAACACCTACTGGGATGTAGTTATTAGAAAGAAATAGAAACTCTTTTGGTAGTATTGTTTTGTAGTTATTGAAAGATTGTCCAAATTACCTGCTTGAAAAATATGAAGTGTAAGGTAAATATATCTAAGAGTTTAATATTCACTTTCTAATGACCTTCTTTCCCAGGCATGTAAAATTTACCATAAAAAAAAAAAAAAGAAAAGTAGAAATTTTTAGGCAAATTATTTTTCACATTAGGGAATCTGGTGTGGGTGAGACAGTTTCTTTATACAGTCTTTTTTGAAAAATTAAGTCACTCATAATTATTTATAGAAGCATACTAAATTACCTTGCCAGTTTATGAATAAATGTTCTGGGTAGAAATCTATAACAAAAAATAGATGGTTACTTGTGAAACTAAACATTTTTATGATGCTAGATTAAAAGAATAATGGGTTTGTGTTGTACACAGTTTTGTAAACTCTTTCACTTACTTGCAAAACATGCTTTTTTTTTCCCCAGAAGATTTAAAAAACCTGCTGTAAGGGGGAAAATGACTGCAAGGTGTCAAAATAATTTAATTTTTCCTTAAAAAACAAAGTCTATTTCAACTTTTCTCGTAGAGGAACTTGTAGCCTGCTTGCATAACTAGTGCATGAAAAAATGTGATACTGGTGGGGTTTTCTTTTTAACTACTCACTGTTTATTAAGTGCAAAGAAAAATAGTTACACATGATTGTTTCAGGCCATTTCCTGGGGCTATACTATTTTGTTGAAAGACTTTACTCATATTGGGTTAATTCCAATATGAAAAGTTAAGGCCCCTTTTGTCCTGACCTACATTTAAAAAACCAGTTACTACAGGTCTTTATATGTATATACATATATATGGAACAAGTATATTGGTTGAAAATATCCCCAATCTGTTTAATATTAGCTTACGATATGTGCCAAACATTTGTTTTCTGTGCAATATTTTCTTATTTGTCTATGAATTGCAATTCCAACTCCCATTGTGGCCTTAAAAGTAATTTTGTAAGTAAGCAAGAATATAATTTTCTCCCCATCTTCTGAAGCCAGAAAAAAAGCCCTAAATGCTTGCCTTCACAACATTATTTAGGAAAGTCAAGGGACTTTCAGAGATATGAAGCCGGAGACTTGCTGCTAAGGACAGATTTTCATTGGCTGTTAAAGTTTTAGCTTCCAGCTGTGGTCTGTTCTGAGTAAAATGTGTCAGCATGAACAAAATATGAACCGAGATTGTCAGAGAGGTAGTAGCTTGATTATAGTCAGACTTAACCTTAGTAGCTGGTGGGTAGGGCTGTTGCATTGTATGTGAATATGGAGCGTGAGAAGCTACCTGGGAGCATCTGTAAGTGACATGCAGCCAGGCTGAGCTCTACCACCTGCTCAGGTCACGCTTTGATCCCAGTCTATTCAGCCAAAATGCCCTCCACAGATTCGACAGGGTTAAATTCTCCTTTTGGGAGATAGCCTAAATTAGTAGGGAACTTGGTATTTATCCAAAAGATAAAGTTAGCCTTATGTTTAACTGAAATGTAGCATACTAAAAAATTAGTAGTTCTTGTACATGTTGAAAAGAAATGTTCAATTTGGTAGTGACAACTTTCAGAATGAAATATGTTTATAATACCGGGAAATTCCTGTCCTGACTTAAACAGACCACTATATAAAATTAGCATGAAGTTAGAAAGATTGACTCTCTCATCAAAATTGTTACTGTGTTGCAAGAATCTTTTTTTTTTTTTTTTTCTTTTTTTCTAGAGCCTTGTAGCAGGACTAGAAGCGTAACAGACAACCTTTTTCAATGACATTTCAGTATAGTTACTACATTAGTAGCAGACCTTTGCAGTATGTTTTCTGTCCCAGTGGGGGAGCACAAAATTTCTCTCTTCGGTACCAAAAGGGATCCCTTTTTCTATTTTATGTATGAATAAAATAGAGGAGTTAGGACAATCTCCAGAAGGTTAATGCAGTTTGTCTTACACACTTCTGAACCCAGACTTCTGACCTGCAGATAACTACTTTGAGGCATTTTGCTTGGTTTTGTTGGAAACAGCAAAATAGGATTCTCACTTTGCTTCATTCACCAAAATCTTAACAATGCTTAGTGTTTGGAGGTATGATCTATACATCAGACTAAAAACTATCCTGCTTACTTGAGAATGAGTTCATTTGCTCCAATGCTGCATGTATGTCCTCAGTGTTGCAATAAATGATAACAGGTTTTCCCATTCTGTTTTGCTCCTTTTTGGCTGTCAGTGATAAAATCATACACTTAGATAATGACCCTGAGTCAGCTGGATCTTTTAAGTGGATTTAAATAGACCTACTTATAGAGCACTCCCCAAAGGAAGCTAAAAGGCTTTTTACATATTTTAAATGACAGGTTCTATTAGAACTAAACCTGGAATATGTAGGTTTTTGAACAGAAGACTCAGAGCAAATAGGTAATAAATAAAAGGGGGTTGTAGGGAGGGTGGGGAGGCACTGGAACAGGTTGCCCGGAGAAGCTGTGGATGCCCCACCCCTGGCAGTGTCCAAGGCCAGGCTGGATGAGGCTTTGGGCAACCTGGGCTAGTGGAGGGTGTCCCTGCCCATGGCAGGGGGGTTGGAACTGGATGGGCTTTAAGGTCCCTTCCAGCCCAAACCATTCTATGATTATACATACAACTCTTCTGCCTACTGTTCTCTTAGAGGCAGGTCCTTGTGTACAGACTTGGTTTCAGCTGGTGACTAAGTTGTAGCAAACTCTGCTGTGTTCCCTTTCGCCCCTGTGAAGTTCTCTGTTCTCCATTGAGTCCCTTGTGGCTGCTCCCTACTCATCACTGTGTTTTTTGTGACTCTATTGAGTAGCTGGTTCCCTGCTGTCATCTCATACCTACCCATTCTGAACTTGGGAACCATCCCCCCCGTAAGCATACTTTGCAGCGCCCAAAGGAAGGACCACCCTTTCCTTTTCTGCAGGTGGCTTCTGTCTAATCCCATGACTCTTTTTTAAGTAACATCAGTTGTACAGCACAGCATACAATCTGTCACAATAATTTTCTATCTATACTTCAAAAATTAAGACCTACCCTGAAAAGCGTACTGTATTTGCCATATTAAAATGAACACCATTGCAGTATCAGTGAGGGTCCACTTCCATGAGTGTTCTCATATCCTTAAATGATGTGTTCATGTTACATAGTCATATTTTCAGGGGGATAAAATTGGCCAAGCTATCTTCATTTTAAACTTGGTATATGGTTTTGTATTGAGGCTTTGGCTGTTGTCTGTTGTTACTGTCATGAGATAGTAGAACTAAACCAGCTCTTGGGGATAAGCTGCTTTTAATTTCCATGCTGTAGCAATATAGCTTTTATAATGTATAAGAAGTTTCTGATTGTATCAAAAGATACATTTCAAAGATGTTCTTGACTTCCTTTTCTCACCTTATGTGTGGTGATTCTGTGCACTGTTAAACTGCCCTATTTCCCTCATAAGACATTCTTGCACCGGTGGATTAAATGTTTGACTAACTATAATTTGCATATCAGTTTTTAAGTATATTGGTCTCTTCTGTGGAGAACTATGTAACTATTAGGTGATATCTGAAGTTGCTGTTGTAACTCACAGAATTTCATGGAATCAGTGCAACAATGAAATTTGCTACTGTCGACTGGCACTGGCATTTCATTTTTCTTTAACTTTCTGACAGAAGTTATTCTTCATTCACTGTTACTTATGTAAACATAAAACAAGGTGTAAAAGGGTGATTTTAGTGGGGTGGGGAACAGGCACTATATAATGTAGTATCAGCCTGTCACGCTTTCCTGTAAGCAGCTTGACAATGCATTAAGACCTGAGGATTGGCATAAGGCATTAACTTGTTTCAATGCACAGTTTTATTTTTAAAAAGGAAGACAAAATCACAAAGAGTTAGTGTGGTGTTTTCTTCGTGCTTATAAAGGGCCCTTCGTGGGGAAAAATCGCCATTGGAAAAGGAGAAAATACCTGTACACTCTCCACTACAGAGAAAGCAGGGTTACTTTCAGCTTCCTGTACTGTACTGTACAATGTGGCGGAGAACACTCCCCCTTGAACTTGTTCCTCAAAGGTGGTGTGTGCTATCAGTAGAACTTTTTCAACCTTCACCCTCTGTATCTGAGAAGTGATAATTTTTTCCACGTGGAGATACACGGCACATAGCCATATTTAACATGCACAGCCTTTTTGTTCTGTCTGCTCACTGACCACAGAATTATTTTCTTCGAAGTAATTAACATAGTTCCTTTTCCTTTGTTTCCTGCTTTCTTAAGAACTCTCCTTCCATGTACTGGTAAAGGAATTGGTGAATCCTTCAAGGTGGGAATGTGTGTATATGCATATGCTTTTTTCCAATCTGTTCTAATATAAGTAAATGAGACATTTATCTTTAGTTTATCTGCAAACTTTGTGAAGGGCCTCTGTTTTGCCCAGAGGTATGTTTTCACTCGACTGACAGCTGTAGGTAACATCACTGCAGGCACCAGAATATCCTTTTCCCCGGAGGCCTAACAGAGACATTAGGTTTTTTTCAGGTAGTTCACATTCGAAGTGGAGCATGGATGTTTCAACCACGTTTTTATCATTCAAGTCATTTACATTTAAGAAGACAATCTCTCCCTCAGCTATTAATAATTTATCACAAGGAGGCAGTGTACTGGAGTATTGATTACATATCCACTAGCTTTTGTGTAGTAAATATCCCTCTGGATTTAGCTGAAAAATCTCGATATGAACTTTTCACAGGAAGTTTGGCAGTTATTCTTCTCTACTTCCCCTCTTCATCCAGTCTCTCTCTCTCTTTTTTTTTTTTTTATAGTGTTAATGCACAGAGAATCCATGCAACTAAGTTGTATGTGTCATTCTTCTTAGCTGATTTGGTTGAAAAGACCGCTACCTATATTTTCTATGTGCAGTAAAGACTCTCTTGGTCTAAAGCTTTCTTTAATAATTGGAAAAATGAACCAAAAATGGTAGAGCAACAATTGTGTGTTCCCAGAAGTTGTGATACACAAAATATAAGCAAAAAAATCTTTGTGAAAAGGAGTGAGATAGGTTGTAAGATATAAATATCAAGATGTATAATAATTTACTGGCTATTAATGAGTTCTTCTTCCTAAATGCAGTATTAAATCAAAAGTCTTGCTGAAATGAGGCAGTAAAAATTACATTTGTCATGATTAAAGTTTACATAATTTAAAGTTTACATGGCATTTATGATATAAATATATAGGCATATAACTATGTCTTGTCTTCTGATTTCAGCAATTCCTATCAGAATATTTTTAATTACAGGTCTTCTAAATCATTATTATCTGACAAAAATAATGGATATCTGTAAATTGATTTACATGATAGGGATTTTTTTTAATCATGCAGGTAGAACCTACTGTAGTTAACATTTGTTAATATGTTGTTAATCTTGTTTGCCCCGGTCCCATTTTAAGGGGTTTGCTTACTTGTAGCAATAGAAAATTTCTTACATATGATTATCGCTCTTCTTTTGATACCACCTAAAGAATACATGTCTTTTGAAATTAACGTGCAGTTATTTTAAAAGCAGAAATACTCTGCTTTTATATTCTCATAAATGAGTTGTAAATTAGAGCCCAATTGGGATAACACATTTTAAACCCCGATTTTGTAGAGCAGGTGACATGGTATTAAAAATAACTTTCCAGGAAACAGATTTAGAATATCAGGATATCTCTATATTTTTACCTATATATACACTGTTTGTAAATTATAAATTAGTTTAGGATGTAGTTGGCCATCTTCCAGATCCAAACTTAAGTGAAAACTCTTTATGAAATGTAAATGTGTTACTGCTCAGTGCTATGGGTTAGTAGTGTGTGCTCAGTATCATGCTGAACATACTAATTTGACTATATACATATGCAGTTGGGCTCTCAGGTTGTATCTAAATATAAACATACATACATCATAATGAAAATTGCTACAGATTATAAGCTGTTATTAGTAAGCACCATGTGCAGAATATCATCTGTACTGTAGTTTTATGTTTTCAGCAGAAATGGCTTTGGGTGTTCTGCTCCTTGGTGTTTGGAACGAATTTCCTTCCTTTCCTCTAGTAGTAGATTACTCCTCTTCGGTCTTATTGCAGGGTTGTCTAGGGCCAAGCCAATCTATTTATTCCTGATTTGGAATGAAGAAATTGGCAAAAAAGATTATTTGTGAGATAGGTAATTTTTCTATCTGCTCAACACCATATTTTTCCCTTTCCCAATGTCATTAGCGATTGTTTTTGTGGGTATGTTCAAATCCTTTGAATTGGAATTTGCTGTGCAAATGCATAATCTGCCTTATGTGTTTCTTAGCTTTTATCCATTTGTTTCCTGGTGTTTATAATAATATGTATATTTATATAGAGAGGAAAATTTTAATCCTCATTTTTCAAAGTTACCTGCTTTTTGTCACGTACACTTGAATTTCATGTCCTGTTTTGATGCAGGGTCTGCTGCCTCCCTAAAATATACTTTGAGACAGTGATGCACCATTAAACCCACAAATGTTTTAGGAAAATGGTTATTTTCCTGTTGTGCTAGCAAGAAACCTTACTGTTTTTAAAGACACTCTTGGATTTTATTGTTAATAGGAATATTATCGTCAGCTGTAAAACTAGGGATATGCTTGTAATTCCTGTGAAAAACAGAGAAGTACTCAATGACACCGACTGTTTTAACGTTAGTAGTTAATATTCACATTTAAATTCAGTTTCATCCTTTATTTACATGATCCAAAGCCTCTGTATTCTTACATAATACAGTTAAAAACAGAGGAAATATTTTTTTCCAGGGAAGTGCATACATATGTGTATTAGGATACAATATTTGTCTTGTCCAAATTAGCATGCGAGTAGCTACCTTTGGCATAAAGGTTGCCTTTCACTGCTTCAGTAGACAAACAGTGTTTGTTTTCCTCAAAGTAACTACTTTGACATAAGAACACCAGAGCATAAGTTCTAGTTGATTTTTATCAAATATTTCTCTCACGTCCAATCGCATTTTTGGATTCCTAAAAGATGCCCTCCTAAGCAGAGGCAGGTTTACGTCATGACCGCAGAGGCACGTAGCAATCAGAGTGTGCTTTGAACAAGCCTTCATACATGCTTGCTTAAGGATGAAAAATCGTTTAAAGATATTATTTGTATTTTTGTTGTTTGGCTCTGAACGGTGTCACTTAAATTACCTTCTAATATTTTGAAAATTTTGTACAACTTAGTTAAGGGCAGGTTTCTTCATAATGAATTTCTATAGTTGCTGGAGCGTAAAGGGGCAATAGTAAAATTGCATGGCAGCTCCCAGCAAAGGTCATCAAAGCATTTTTCAAACTTTAATGAATTATATCAAGCTAAAATAAATGGTGAAATTAAAGAATGTTGAGACTGAACCATTCACAAATTTGCTAGAAAGCACTGGAAAGGGAGAAGGAATAATAATACGTATTTTCTACGCAGCTTCAGCAGCACCAGCTACTCTAGTTTGTGAATTAACTTTATATTCAACATTTTGTCATGTACATTAGGTGTTACAATGCATGAATTGAATACATAGTCACATATCAGTAGCTGCAGTTCCAAGTTATGATCGACAATACTGCCTCTAGCTAGCTAACACTTTTTCCTATGAAATATTTTCTGCATGACCACATCAAATGGCAGCAGGCAGCAATGGAATTTATGAACTAGCTGGAGCTATCAGAGCTAGTGAGGAAGCAATAGAGAAAGATGTATGTTGGGGAAAAAAAAGGGGGGGGGGGGGGGGGCTAAAGAAAAATAGCCCACCAGAAAAAAGCTGTCAATATGTCACACAGACATTTTAAACTAGCAGCTTAATGGCAGTACAAATTCATGCCTGTGTCCTATTTTTAAAATTTTCAGCTTTTCCTAAATATAGCTTCCAGTTGAGTGTGTTTCTTCTAGCTATAAATAACTCAGAAAAACTGACACAGAATGAAAATTTCAGCTTCATGTCA
Source organism: Rhynochetos jubatus (assembly GCA_027574665.1). Taxonomy (NCBI): domain Eukaryota; kingdom Metazoa; phylum Chordata; class Aves; order Eurypygiformes; family Rhynochetidae; genus Rhynochetos; species Rhynochetos jubatus. The sequence goes on along the minus strand of CM050664.1, from coordinate 13,927,313 downwards.
GGTTAGAACTATGATTTGTTTGCATGACTGGGAGTTAGGAATGTTCAGATTCTTATCAAGTGTTTTGTTGAAGTCCACTCAGTAAGTATGATTCTTTTACACAAAGAGATCTCAACTTTTCTCTCAAGTTGCAGCGGATTGAAGCAAGGCTTTTACCTCCTGTGAGTATTTATCTAGCTATTCTCCCCGCACACTGCTACAACACTATGCACCATATATAGAAGTGGATTGAAAATGAGGTTCCTTGTACATATTAATTGAAACCAGTAAGAAAAAGGTTTTTTTTTCAGGCCTCTGTACCTGTCACTATCGTGATGATTGAGGCTGTTATTCTTGAAGGCAAAACAGTTGTGATTCTAGTATTATTTACAGAACCCAGATCAATGGACTACACACTACTGAGATGAAGTCAAGACTCTTAACACAGTGAAGAGGTAGCAGGAATGTAATCCATAGAACTGTGGGGACAAACTGTAAGCTATCTTTCTCTGTTAATCTCACTGCGTATTTGCTTATGCAAGGAATGTAGACAAATAAATACAGCAAAAATTTTAAAGTAAAAAAAAAAACCCAAACCTTCCCAGCTATTTTATCTGTCCATGTCCAGCTTAGAGCAACGCTACTTCTATAAAGCTATTACATAGCTTCATTTTATAAGTGGCATTATTGTGGAAAATTGGAAAGAAACCTAGTATTTCTCATCCAAAATTAACAATTGGTGTTGAATGGGACTTCTGTGAGACAACTGAATGTGTAGGTACTAAGCGGCTTGTATCGATCTGTTTTTATACAAAGACCGTGGCCACAGTACTGGAGCCTGGCTGCCCAGGGAGTAGATCTGCTTGAAAAGGACCCAGAGTTGTTAGTAGATGGCAAGCTAGGTGTGAGCAAGCAGTGTGCTCTGACAGCAAAGGGGGCCCGCAGCCTCCTGGGCAGTATTATCAGGAGCATAGCCAGTATCACAGACTGGTTGAGGTTGGAAGGCATCTCCAGAGGTCATCTGCTCCAACTCCCCTGCTCAAGCAGGCGTATCCTAGAGCAGGCTGCTCAGGATTATGTCCAGGCAGCTTTTGAATGTCTCCAAGGATGGAGATTTCACAACCTGTCTGGGAAATCTGTTCCAGCACTCAGTCACCTCACAGTAAAGAAATCAAGATTCCTCTGGACAGCAGCACAACCCTCTGGCATATCAGGCACTCCTGCCAGTCTTGTGTCAGCAGCAGACTTGCTGAGTGTGCACTCTACCCCTCATCCAGGCTGCATCAGCAGGAATTTTTCATCAGTGCACTTTGGGAACCCTCTGGACTGCTGATGTCCTACTATGTTGTCCATAATTTTACTTTGTAGGTGCTTCCTTGCTTTTACATGAACATGCTTGGGGAGACTCCATTTAAGCCTTATTTTGTTGATTTTGTGCTCCTTTTTGTTCACGTTACCCCAGGCTCTGCTTATCAGCCATCCATAACCCCCTCACAGGGCTGCTGGTAACTCTCTTCCTCCCTCTCTTTCTAGTTTAAAGTCTTTCTTACTAGCTCAGCCGTTCTGCTGCAAAGATACCTTGGCCTGGATATGTGAGGTGGATTCCAAGTCTCAAGGGTGCTGATCCTCAGACTAGGTGCAAAAACCATAGGTACTGAAGCACTGCTGCTGTTGCAAACAATTGTTAACCCACAATATCAGAGCGCTCTTCCTTACACTCATTACCCTCAGTAGCAATATTGAAAACACTCTCTGGACCCCAACCCCCTGACCATCACCTCCAGAACTCTATAGTTTCTTTTGATAGTCTACAAATTGCCCCCAGCAGTATCATTGGTGCCCGACACAAACACAGGTGGAGGTAATAGAGAGTGGGACAAGCTTTGGCACCTGGGAGCCCAGGTGCTTTGCTTTGAAGTAGACTGGGGAAGTGCTTATTCCCCTCTAGCCAGCATTCATTATTCCTCACCTGGAATACTGCCTCGACTTTGGAGCCCCACAAAACTATAAAGGAGGTAGTAGCTAGTTCAAAGGAACCCATGCAGTGGTCAGGAGTGCTACACAGGGACACTGAGGGAACAGGACTTCTTCAGCTTGGCAAGCAGAAGGCTTTGGGGAACCTAAGAACAGCACCTAAGTACCTATGAGGAAATCAGGAAGACAGAGCATGCTCTCTGCAGAAGTACATGGCAAGAAGATGAGAGATGCAAGTTAAAACAAGGTAGGTTCAAACTTTATAGGGGAAACTTTTTCACTGTGAGTAGTTAAGCCTTAGAACAGGTTGCTCAGAGAGGCAACTGTGTGATCTATACTCAGAGATTTTCAAGGGCATCTGGATCAAATGCTGAGCAACCATGGTGTGATCTCATAGCTGACCATACTTTAATCAGGCTTGAGACCTCTTGAGGTTCCTTCCAACCTGAGGTATTGTGTGGTGGTATGATTTTCAAGACCAGAATGCAAACAATAGCTGAGAACTCCTACTCATTGTGTAGTGTAAACTGAAATTCTTTAAATTCCTTTTTGGACACAATTGGACTTAATAAAAGTATTGAAGTATTCACTGGAGTTAAACCTTCACTGTAATATCTCAGATGAGTTTCTTACCCATCTACATGTGGCTTGAATTCTTTCTGCCTCAAAGACTGATGAATTTTTTAATAGAAAGCAGAAAGGTTCAAACACGGGGCTAAGTGAACACTCAGAGCAGCTGAGGTGATTAGGGCACTCAGCTGGAGCTGGCAGGTTCACATTCAAACCCACCTTCAGCCTGATTGCTATTTTACTTGCTTTTATGTTTGTTTGAGCTCTGCTAAAAAGACTGTAATTTAATATCCAAAGATATATGCATAAAAGAGTGTTAAGTCAGAATGCAGATGGCACACAATATAATCAAGCCAAATGTTATTTTCAGGTAATAGCCCTTTTGTAAATGCCGTAGTTTCCCATGCTTATCCTTTTCCCATTGTTTTGTAGAAATTAGTAGAAGCAACAGAATTCAGTGAAAACATGGATTTCAATAACTAGGTCTAGGTAAGATTCTAAAAGTAGTCAGAATAGCGGTGGAGGATTAAAAATAACTCTTGATTTGTCTTCTGGCCCATTATATTAAGATGTGTGCCTTAGCTTTGCTGAAGTCAGCTAAATGTTATAAAAGAAATTTCAAGTGGGTCACGTCGTTGCTAAGTTATATGAATCTGAGCTAACTTTGGCTTGTCTCATTTTAATATGCTTGATCCAAACAGAGATAATAAAAAAAAAAGAATAAAAATTCTGAAGTTCCCTAATATCATTTAATATCACATCTACACTCGTTATATAAATACAATGCCTGTCTCATTTTTATTCAAATAGCAATCTATCAAAATTGTCTTTTGACAGGATTTTGATGACTACTTATAGTAATAACTAATAGTTCTTTTTGACTCTTTGCTGGGAGGAAGGATAGCATACTGAAAATAATTTCCATTTTTACCCTTGAAATGACTCAGGAATTTTAAATTGTACTGTTAATTTTCATATGAGACAGCAATCTGGAAAGGCCATTCTCTTCTCCTTTTATTCTGTTTGTGTTTACTTAAAAGCAAAGGTAGGGGCACTTTTAAAATACAGCGGAATCTTTAATTGCTATTTGTAATAAATCTTTTAAGAACAGATGAAATTATTGATATGGGTTGCACTCAGGGCTTCTAATATTTTTGTGCACAAGTGATAATGGTTTGGAAAAAAAAAGGGTTGAAAAGATGCTTTCAAAACTAACAATAAATCAATCAAATGGTTCTGGTAATATGTCTTATATCCACAGTGGGTGATGCTTAGTTTATGACATCTTAAGATCACAAAAGCTGATTTATCCTTCCAGTAATCAGTGTTCTGATCCATTAGTTTTTATAATGTAGAGAGTTGTCACTGTTGAGGGTTTTTTTTCATGAATTATTTGTATTTTAAAATCGCACATCTGTCAAGACAAAATCAAGGATTTAAAAAGAATGAATACCTTGACTGTAGGATTATCACCATACACTGATGTTGGTTTATGTTATTATTCAGTGAAATTCTTCATTACAATTTCTAGTTTTGGATTTTTTTGTCTAGTATGTAGCCTAAACAAGTTTTTAGTGAGCCATGATAACGATTTTACTATTCTCCATGTTGGTATTTTAACGGAAAATGACAGTCAGATGCACAGCACCTCAAACACATCCCAGCTCTGAGGCAAAATAGATTTTGCATGAGAGGTAATTTCTTAGATATTTATATAGCTGTCAGTATATCAGAAATGATTATAAAACATTGCATCAGTTTTAACACAAACAACTTTGAAGCCAAAAGGAGTTTTATAACTTGAATTTGGTAACATTAGGTTTTCATCTATCATATCTCAAATTAAATTTATCACTAAATCACTGAATTCAGGTACATCAAAAATCAACCAAACATAGAAAGTGTCCAGATCAGAACATTTGTATATACGTTTAGACTCTACCTACACTTTTCAGGTGGAAAAAAAATAAGAGTAAAAATGTGTATTAAGGATTTTTTTTAATCAATACAAAAATTATCATTCTGGTTTATTAGCCATTTGTAAGGTAGTAAATTCTAACATGGAGGGCTTCTTCTAAGGTTGCCTGGTTTCTTGGCATTAAGATTTAAGAAATCTTTAGAGAGAAAGTCAGTGCTCTACATGTCTTTGGGAAGTGAATGGAATGTTTGTGAAGGTGTGGTACGCGTTGAGTGTTGTCTGCTGTTAATGAATTACATGCAGTGCTCTCTGTCAGCAACTAAAACCAATGCATTATCAAGCCATAACCGTAGGAAATGACTACAGAATGGTTGGAGCTGAAAACGTGATAGTAGTGTGCTTGAAGCTTCTCTGATGATCACATTGGTAGTGGATAAAGACATGATTTTAGGAGTGTAGATGCAAACAGGTGTGTAATTTTTTTAAATTAATTTAAAACGCAAGTATAGAGACAACTTGGTTCCCTGAAATGTTGTGAATTACAGTTGATAATTATTTAATATTAGCTTTTACTTGTCTCCATTCTTGAATTTTCTCCTGCACCCTGATATGCTTTTGCTGTCCTCCCTCTCCCTCTACTGTCCATACACCCAGATCAATAAACACTATTCACAAGACGTCAGCTTAGCTGTAAAATAACGTGGTGACTCTTGGTGATACAATACGTTTGTGGACTTTTGTGCTGTGCATCAGGATTGTTGTCACTCGCTTACTACCCCAAGCCTTGTTGTGAGGGAGTGTGGGAGGGAATGGAGCTGAGGCTAGAACTGGAAGACTAGAAGCAGCACTGAACAGGTGGGGAGGGCTGTGGTAGCTGGTACATGGCATCTTGCTTAGGCCCAGGGGATATGCAGCCTTGTGGTCCTGCTTTAAACCTAGTTCTGGTTCTGTAGTGCTAACAGGAGGGGGGTGTGTGTGTGTGTGTGTATATATATACATATGTTTTTAATGCTGGATACGTTGTGTAGTGTTGTGTAACAAGATATGTATATTGATGTGGGGCCAGACTTAAACCAGTGCTGAAATGCTGTGGTCTTTTGAGGCCTAGAGTGGGCACAGGTACAAAAAAAGACTTCTCAATCAGATTCTTGTTAATGAAAGGTCTATAAGCTAGAAATCCATCATCTTCTGAAATGTCATTGTTGCTTTGGTTTCAGTTTGGCTACTGGATTGATATTAAACTGATATTAGCAGAAAAATAAAATGGAAGAAATCATTAATTGGGTTCATACAAGCGAAATGTGATTTTTGACTTCTTACTGTTGCATTCAAATTTCCTTAAGTGTTTGGTTTTTGGTGGTTTTTGGTTTAGGTTTATAATAATTTGGTCTTAACACAGTCAAAAAGAGTCCATAATGGTTTAAGTATGGAGATACTCTTTTGACAGAATTTAAAAATAAACACCAAAAAAAAAAAAAGTGAAAAAAGGGGAAGTTAACTTAATATGGAAAGCTACAAAAGTAGTACCACAGCATTTTTTCCAGTAAGCTTGGCACTCTCTGCTGAGTTTTGCACTATACAGCCATTAGCAGGCTGGTCAATGCATTGCTTTATGAGGCAATTATTTCAGCATACTCTATTCAAAATACACATTAGGACTTAACCTTCTGAATCCTGAAGTAGCATTTTTATCACCCAACATTAGAAAAGAGTTGGAGTCAGCAATTTCCCCTTTCTTTTTATGATCTGGTATCATTAATAAAGCATTGGGCTGGTAGCTTCTTACAATTCTCCAAGATAATTTGTGACACAAAAGGTGCAACTGTGATACAGTTGTCTGTTGACTTATTCAATAGCAGGGGAAACAGATTGTGTAAAAACAAAATTGAATAAAGGGCAGAAAAGAACTCTTCAAACAAATACAGGGCTGAATCACAGCATATTAGGCCTGCTTCTATTGGATATGCACAAGTAGAAACGGGAAGTTAATATGGAATTTCTAATTAGGGTCACATGCTAATGAACTCCCTCTTCATGTTAGTTTTATGCCGCTTCAGAAATTTTTTATCATATGCTTAAAAATTTATGGCTAGAAACATTAATGAAAATGAGGCGTGAATTGGAAATTGTGCTATTATGGAGATGAGTATGGCCGTGGCTAGTCTGATTTCTAAGGAGGGATCCTTTTATTGCCATTTTTTTGAGGGATGAGAAATGATACAAGTAAAATTAATGACTAGACATATTCTTTGCCCTGGCTTGGCTGGCGTTATTATATTTAAAGTTATAAAAGATGGATTTAATAAAATTTTGAATTAATGATAAGGGGAATTTTAATCATAATTGGCAGCCTTCTGTAAGAATAAAACCTGTAAATCAGCAGAAGTGCAAAATTAGTAGAGTGCATATGTTTCTATTCACCTCTACACGTGTGTATGTATGAAATGCACAGTTGTGTATATACAGACACACTTATACCTGTATGTGTGTATAGTGAGCATTTTTATGCTGACTTTGTTGCTAAAGGCCATCTCCTTTTCCTGCTGTTTGACAACACAATTGCTCTTAAGTTCTGGGGATGAGTGTTTGGGTGTAAATTTTCCAGAACTGGCATTTTTGTCTCAGGTATCTTGTAAAAATCAATTGGGCTTGCTATTTAAAATGTCAAACCCCAAAACGCTACCTGTTGTATTGTTTCTTTCAGTCCCACTAAAATTATCATACAATCTTGTATAAAATATATTGAAAACATCTGGTAGTCTGTCTCATTGGAATTGCCTTTGGAAATAGTCTAGTAACTTTTGACAGCTTGGCTTTACAAGGATATTGATTTCATGGTGGCTTTATCATGGAAAACTGATGAATGGTCAAAAGATGAAAGTGATGTAAAACCAGGTTTATAGTTTTTTATATGAAATGCATGTAATAAAATGAAGTAGGTTTATAAAACATAGTAAGGTATGCCCTTGTGAAAACGTTAAAGAATTTTGCAGCATTTTCATCTTGTGGATTACTTGGCATACGGACACTAAAAACATTTCCAGCCTTGCTAGAGGTGGACCAAAATAAAAGGGAGCATACTTATTACAAACAATACCATATGTTGCTAATAGCTATGTGATATTTGTGGGAAGATAAGCTTGCATAGAGTACTGCTTTATAACTTTAAGTGTTGCCTTTTGAAATAGGCTATTAATACTGCACAGAAACCAATATGGGAAAAACAGTGTTTCTTATTCCAACAACAAGGAAAAATAGACAGCAGAAATACAAATAACCGAAGGGGCATGTAACGTGGGAAACAGGAACTGCAATTTGGATGGAGAAATATCTTTTCTGTAGAACTGAAGAACTGAGTAGGAAGAATTAGAAACAACATTGGCCATCTGTGTTGTGCTGGCTGCAGTAAAAGAAAGTAAGGAAAAATATAGGAAACTAAATTGATTTCTTTCTGGAGGAAGTAATTACTTCACTGGTCAATTAAATATAAACACAATGAGAAGGTGTTGAAGTAGAAACTCTTGTGTCAGTTCTGCAGGACAGTGCATTGCTGTGTGTATAAAAGCCCCTGAGGGCTTGAGGTGCATGTTAATCTACAGTCCAGTTGGACCCTGTCCTGCGTGGGGTGGGGGGAGAGAGACAGTGCAGGGTTCTTTCTGGATCTCAGTAAGAGAGGCCTGATAACAAATGGCTGAATAAACTGGCTGTTCTAATAAGACAAAATAAAAAGAGAAATAAAGACAGTGGGTACATCTCACGTCCCTTCACATAGTGGGAACCCCACGTTTATGTGGTTTTGGATGGGGCCTGGATGGGGATCCCACAACATGTTGCACAGGTCCTGTGTGTGGAGAGTTTCCTCCTTTTTTGGTCATTCAAACTATTGTATCATTTTCTTAGGAAAAACAACTGTATTCATATAGGGTGTTAGCGAGAGAGGCTCTTGCCGCACTGCTGCGGACAGGCAAAGCCAGGTAGGTGACTGCCAATGGGAGCTGTCCCAGGCTCCATGCTGTCAAAGAGGGCATCCTGCAGCCCAGCACAGAAAAGAAAAAGTTGCAATTAGAAAATGACTGCATTAGCAAAGCCTGAATTACAGGTGGAAACTGGATTTTATTTAAAAAAAAAAAGTTTTGTACAATTACCTAAATGTTGCTTTTTCATTGTGCAAAAAAGCATTATCAGATTTGGTCAAGATGCCTTGAGCAAAGATAGGGCTGTCATGTAGATTAGTATCCAGGCAAGGGTGCCATCCTCAAGAAAGATGTGGGCCCACCGGAGAGAATTCAGGGAAGCACAATGAGGGTAAGCAGAGCATATCCCACAAAAGATGATGGGGAGGAAAAAGTGGACCAGTCATTGTGTTCTTTCTTTCTCTATGCCACTCAGGAGTTTCGTCATACCTTCTTTCTCACATATTTCTTTCAGACAGAACAGTTATTTTTGGTTCAGTATTCCCCTTATAAGAACTGCTCTGTACTTTTGGTTAGCCTTACTGTTTCTGATTTGCATTTTCATTAAATGAGTCACTTGTTGAAGGTTGCAAAGGGAACTCGAGTCTCCAGAGCTTGGCTGGTGGAGTTATCACTAAACCATTCTTCTAAAAGAAGATAATAGAAGACACAAACCATAAATAGATATAAAAAAAAAAAAGGAAGTTGCCTCACAGTTTTCATTCTGGAAAGGATGACAAATAGAAATTTTAAGCAGATATAATTGCAAATGGAAAAAGGGACAGAAGATGAATTCTCTTGCAACCTCTTCTTTCTTTCTGTTGAGATTTTTGACTTATAAGGTCCTCTGTGAGCAGTCACATGGATACAGCCATGATGTATTAAATCATGAAAAGTAATTGTAACTAACAAATTCGTCTAAGTTTTGTTTGAGCTCTTTCAAGAATACAGTAAAAGATACCATCTCATTCGTATGTAATCGTGTTTCTAGGCGTAACAGAACATGGTATGGAATGCAGTGCTCTGCAGTAAAGTCATTTTATCTCAACCTTCACTTTTTTTTGCATTACAAGTAAGCTACAGTTTTCAGGATTGTGACTTGTCATTTGCAAGAGGCTTGCCCTGCACTATTCCCTTTCTGGAAAGTCTCATGGTGCTTTAACAGTGTCCAGCTTTTTGGTTCTTGAAGTGTAAAACTTGGATTTGCTTACAGGAACAGGCAAACTATTGGGTTAATTGTCTTGCACTTTGTAGCTTTGCAGACATATTACATTTACTTGGGTACAAATCTTGGAAATGGGGTTACTTCATTTTAAAAGCCCTGATTACAAAGAAAAGAGAAAGATAAACCTGCACAGTATTTCTGATTTTTGTATAGAAGTAAAAGGGAGCATGGGGCTTTATGGAAAATGAACATGTGCTTGAAGGTCATGCTGTGGTTTTATTAAGAAGCTGAAGTATTGGATACTTGCCATGCAGGAGAAAAATGGAAGAATATATATCCTGAAACATATTGAAAGAGAAGTAGTAATAGATAGAGAGCTAGCATGTAATATGATTGAATATTATGAAATGCAGAAATGTTTGGCAAAAGATACTGTGTCTTGATTTTTGAGAAGATGGTTGGGAAGATAAATTTCCCATTCAATTTTTATTAATAATTTGACACTTATTGTAGCAATGTTATAATTTAATAAGCCAAACATATATTTTATTAAGCATACTTGATCCTGACTTAGTGTACTGCAAGAATTATAGTAGCTGTATGACTAGTTACCACATGAACTTTGAAAAAAACATGTTGCCTGATATGTCTCTCAAATACTGTTTTATCCTTCATCCAGCTTTTAGATTAATATTTCTTCTTAACATTTCAGAGTTATGGTTATTTGAAACCTCAAAGCATGTGATAACTGTGATGAACATAATGGAGTGTATTGAGTTTGGGCTTGTAATTGTCAGTGAGAAGCATTCCACTAACCCCTCTCTGCAGAGAGGGACCCTGGATGTGGCTATCACAATGCTGATGCCATGCCCTCTGGCGAATGGAGGGTTATTAATTCACCTTGACAGAAGTGAATTGACAGAATTGAGATTCGGGATTCTCACTCTCAACTGAGAGAAGAGTCTCACATTGCACTGTAAACTTACTCCTCTGCGCCATACTAGGAACTCCAACCCTTCTTTAATTAATGTTCTGACAATATTGCTAGCATTTACTGATTATTTTTTTTCAAAGATACTTTTGCATTTGAACTTTTTTTTTTTACATTGCTTCTGCCTTTCTGTTCCCCATTAAGAAATTGTTGCTTATAATTTCAACAAAATACTTGTGAACTTCTGGAATCTGAGACATTTCATGAATGCTACAGCGTAAAAGCTAAAGCAAGTTGATGTGAAAACATTACAGCACATCGCTTGTGAGGTAACTTAATAGGATCGCTACTAGCAAGCTTACTCTTAATGGCTTTTACAAACTGTGGTTTATTATATCAAACTGCTGCTATAAAAGTAAGGAATTAAAGAGTATGCATTAGACATAAAGGAGGGGAAAAAAGAAAAAAATTAAAAACCAAGCCTGTCGGAGGTTTATTTTGCATGTCTTAATTTTGTTAGTAGGATAAATAATTGCATAGTTTTAAATTGTATATAGGTTTGTAACATAAAAATAAAAAAAAGAGTGCAACTTTAAAACACAGTCGTCTGCTGTAAATGGAGTCATTAGTCAACTTGTCTCACTACGTAAGTGATGCTGTTTGACATTTTGCAAACAGCACCATTATACTGCAGCTTTGTTGTTCTCTGCAGCAGGAGTCAGCTAGGAGCATGGCCAACCCAGGGGAGGTTATGCTTTGTAAGGATCAGCAGCAAATCAAGGTGTGGGTTTGGTGACAGTCCAAAACTACTCCTCTTGCTAAGACGTAGGGCCCAGCTTGTCCTTGTGTTGCGTTTTTCAGAGGTACAGACATATTGCAGTTTGTACTCTGCAGCATGAGTCAACGGTGCTGGCTACAAGTAGAATACATGCCTTGAGATATCCCGGTGTTTTCTGTGGGTGTAGTTAATTTTTCTTTGCTATTGTCTTAGCATGTGACAGCTCTAAGACAGAGAAACTGCCTTCTTTAGAGCAGAAGTTAACCAAGCCATACTGGGGAGGAGTGTGAAGGGTTCTTAGAGCTCTGAGTTAATATGAGAAGACACAGCCATGATTATGGGGTCCACAGTCCCTCCAGGGTACTTTTTCCCTGAAGTAATATAACTATGAAGGAAAAAGTTTTGTGAGTTCACGTGTTTTGAGTGGTTATAATTTCCATTAGATGAGAACTGATGTGTTAAAATGTGTTGGGTTTTCAAAATGAATTTATATCTTTTTACTTTTGAATTTTAAGAACTGGTACCTGAAAAGTTTTGAAATAACAAACAGTTTGAGTTGAAAGTATTTGAAATAGAAACCATGTCTAACCTAAGGCTAGTCATTTATTGCTGTACTCTTTTAGCAGCTAGCATACACAGTTCTACACATATATATGGTCACATAAAAAATACATAGAATAATATTGAAATAGAGCAGCTTGTTGGCTGAGCAAATGTTATGCCTGATTGAACCATACAAAGGGTGCTCTAGGTGTATGCTGGGCTACTGCACTACAAGCTTAAGACACCACATACTGTGTTAGTCATTCTTTTCTAATTCAAAGTCAAGCTACTCTACTGGACCAATAGATTTCTTTTTTTTTTTAGGCTTATATTAAATAATGAATTTTCACAGTACATGCCATAAAATGAATTGGCAGATTTTGTGAGTGATTGGACTGTAAATCTGCAATGAGACTCCCTCTGTCTCAGTTTCAGTTCTTCCCACCGACTGTTCAAATGCCTCAGGTGCCAGAACGGATTAGAAAACCCTGTGAGAAGGATGGCAGTTCTGCTGATGATAGTGAAAATGCAACACTATTTTTCTGCTTTTAACTGAACACGGTGAGCACAGTATGAAGCTTTACATTTTACAGTCTTAGCCTGGGTCTTAAGAAAATTCTATTACAATGCATCAGTTACCTTTATGTTTATAATCAGAGCTAATGCCATAAAGTTATATCCTGCAGGTATTTAACCCTGTTTTCAAGAATTTGTTTTTGTTATACTGTAACATATGAAACATAACTGAGTAGTACACAGTGACAGAAAAAAAATTAAAGTGGTAGTGTGCCTTTAAAATTACATTTTCATGCCTATCTGATACTAGTACATATTTTAGAATAATACAGTTGTGTTTTAAAAATTCCTCCCTTTGTTAGTCATAAAACAAGTTTATGTTCCCAAAGATGTTGTAGGAAACAGCTGTTGTTAAAGTTTTAAGTGCTTAGCAGGAGGCGGTTGACAGTGGATCTTTTAATCATGTAATTTTAGGGCATAATGCTGTTAATATGCTTCAGTCAATAACAGGAACTACCACCAACTTTATTAGGGTTCCAGTTTGCCCCCAAAGTTAAACTTTTCTTAACAAACAAAGTTGGGTTGTTCTGAAAGAAATCAGCAAACAAACCTCACCATAAACCTGAGGTCAGCTCCAGGGAGAGATTCCCCATGCTATTGTTAATTTTCAAAGGTACTGAAGAGCAGTTTTATTGGGAATCAGTAGGTTAGACATTAATCTTTCTGTCCTAGTTTGAACAAGCCTAACAAAGCCTAAGACCAGGAAAGCTACAGGTCTTGCTTTGGTGAGGAAGGTGTAGCATTACATTGAGGAAGATTTAGCATTAACATCATGCAAAGATCAAACCAACACACACTCTTTCCTGTTGTTGAACAGGACTTGATGAGTGCCCAAACAGACTGATTTTTTTTCCTTGTGATTCTGGTGGGTTTCATGTGAATCAGGCCCTGGCTGACAGACTGTTTCCATATACCAGGGTTAAATGGCTTTCTGTGTCTGAGTATTGGAATGGACATGTCAGCCAAGAAGAATCACAGCAGCACAATACACCTGAGTTTCTCAGTAGCTCGGTCACTGCTCAGTTTGGTCAGAAAACCCTTTCTCTCATTAATAAATCTGGCGTATGCTGTATGTGCTCATAGAGTTCCACAGTTTCACTTCTTTTGAGCGAGGGTAACAGGTGATCTTTGCACGTGAGGAGATGAAATTTGATGTATTATTTGTTTTGTAAGTTAGAAGATACTTAGCAGCTCAAGTAAGAGGCATGGTAACAACAAAAGAGATTTTGTAACTGGTTTTTTGAACTGAAGTTATTTCTCATAAGAGAGAAAAAGTAGGATGTATCATGTGTTATATGGATGCTTTGCACATATATATAAATACTTGATTATTTCAATTTTTTAAAGTGAGATTGAGCTGTTAGAGGAAATATATCATGCCAGAGCCAGCAACCCCACAGATGAGGCTGCTGCCGCACAGTATCACCAGGTCCAACTGGTAGCGAGGCTGAGGATGTATTCCAACAGGCGCATGCACACCATATGCGTATGTATAGACACAGTTGGCCACAAAGGTCACAGACAGATTCTCAGAGCACCCAAATGAACGTAGACAGTACCAATGGCCTCATCCTCTACCCCAGTCTGGATGGACACTATGGTAGCTCACTGTTGAGAATATATATTTATAAGGTGGATCCGTCCAGCAGCTGTGCTCAGACACAGAAGCACACCAAGATCTCTTTTGAAGTATCATTGGGATATTGTTGATCTCTGTCCGTTACATCATCCTAAGTGAGGTGATTTGATTCTTTTGTTGGAATCGTAACTTGCCTGGCAATGCTGTCATCCTGTGTGCCTGATTACCAGACAAAGCACTTATTAAGCTTAAACTCAAAGCAATAGATTTTACATGGTCTGACGTATATGGATCAAAAGTTGAATCACAGTCCTTTTGACCAAAGAACTAATAATGATTAAGAGCTACCTTTTTTCTCTTGTACCTTTCGATTGATTGTAGGACTGTATGGTGTGATTGATTAAAAATCAATAATTTAGAAACTGACAAAACAATAAATTACAGAAAGGATGAGAGTCAACATGACAACACAATAATACAAATGATCTGGACTATAACATTTAAACCTTTTAGAGTGTAACATCTTCCTGTCCTCTTTCCAAAAATCTCAGCATTGCAAGCAAATTAATTGGTATCAGGTTTTCAGCTATGGAGAGGGGAGCCTAAATCATTTCAAGACTTGAGGCATAAGAAATAAGAAGGGAAAAGAGAAAAGATACAACTGTCAGGAAAGGCTGGAGTAGAGGCAAATATGTGATGAAGTACTGATTAATGTATTTTTTCCTACATGTAGAAAAAGGGTTTACTAGGCATTTCTTCTGTTGTATAATAACCTTTCACCTTGACTTTAGTGATACATGTTATATCACTTTTTCGGGGATAAAGACTGCTTTAGTTTACAACCTACACAAATACTGAAAAGTACTTTAATGAATATTCATTATTTTAAACTTAATTGTTTAACTGTTGAGTGTATGTTCCATATATAGAATCACAGAATGGTTTGGGTTGGAATGGACCTTAAAGATCATCCAGTTCCAACCCCCCTGCCATGGGCAGGGACACCCTCCACTAGACCAGGTTGCTCCAAGCCTCATCCAGCCTGGCCTTGAAGACAGCCAGGGATGGGGCATCCACAGCTTCTCTGGGCAACCTGTCCCAGGGCCTCCCCACCCTCTCTGGGAAGAATTTCTTCCTGATGTCCAGTCTAAATTTTCCATTTAAACCCGTTACCCCTCGTCCTGTCACTACACGTGCTTTTAAAAAGTCCCCTTCCAGCTTTCTTGTAGCCCCTTCAGGTACTAGAAGGTGCTATAAGGCCAGCCTTCTCTTCTCCAGGCTGAACAAGCCCAATTCTCTCAGCCTTTCTTATAGGAGAGGTGCTTGAGCCCTCTGAGCGTTTTCATGGCCCTCTTCTGAACTGGCTCCAGCCTGTCGATATCCTTTATATTGAGGGCTTCAGAGCTGGATGCAGAACTGCAGGTGGGGTCTCACAGGAGCAGAGCGGGAGAATTCGAGGGGGAGAATCTGGTCCCTCGACCTGCTGGCCATGCTTCCCTGGATACAGCCCAGAATACGGTTGGCTTTGTGGGCTGCCAGCTCACACTGCCAGCTCATGTCCAGCTTCTCTTCCACCAGTACCCCCAAGTCCTTCTCCTCAGGGCTGCTCTCGATCCATTCTCCCCCCAGCCTGTGCTTGTGCTGGGATTGCCCCGACCCATGTGCAGGACCTTGCACTTGGCCTTGTTGAACTTCATGCAGTTGGCATGGTCCCACCTCTCCAGCCTGTCCAAGTCCCTCTGGATGGCATCCCTTCCCTCCAGCGTGTCGACCACACAGCTTGGTGTCATCGGCAAACTTGCTGAGGGTGCACTCGATCCCACTGTCCATGTCATTGACATGTTACCAGTCCCAATACCAATTCCTGAGGAATGCTGCTCATCACTGGTCTCCACTCAGACACAGAGTATTGTATGGCCGTTTATTGCTCTTTGCTTATTTGTATAAAGCCAAGGCTACCTAGCAATGTGTTAAAGACCTCTTGTAATACATGCTGAAATACCAAAATTGGAATATTTGCTCGGGAATCTTGTTTTGAAGACACTTGGAAGCAGGGAATACAAGTAAATAGTAAGGCATAATGCTACCTAATACCAATTCAGGGTACCAGTTTGTCAGGTTTGGGTAGCCACCACAGCGAAGTGAAGCAAAGACAGGTTGAGGAGCAGGAAAATGAAACAGCTCAGCAAATATAAGAGGCAGCATGAAAGAAAAGCAAAAAATCATATCTGAAAATGTTAGAAATACACATTTGCCATCTGAAGGTGGGAGACTGATATGTCCATTCATGAGACACTTGGAGGGAGGTAGGACTGTCTGAGGGGATAAAGAGGGAAGATGTAAAACAATGGTTGAAATGGTCTAAACAGCTCTTTCACATTACATTTGCAACAGCAAACTAAATGGTTGTGAGTAGAGAAAAACAGCTAAGGTGGAAGAAAATGTTAGTTGTGCAAATGGTGCAATTAAGTGTCAGGTGAGAGTTTAAACAGATGGATCACACAGGAGAACAGAATGGGAACTCTTGAAGGAAAAGTCCATGATATGATTGTGAACACTGCATTCAGCAAGCTAAAAGAGGTTAGGGAGCATACAGATGCAGCTAGCAGAATTTTTGGTCTTTGTCTTGAGATGAGAGAAACCAGAGCAGAGCAAGTGATTATGGAGAATTATAAAGGAAACTAATGTGAAAAAGTGGAAAGAGGGGTAATCTTACAAGAGATAGTAGGCCTTAAGTGTTTTAAGGAGGGAAAGGGTTTTCTTGAAATAACAGAAGAAAGGGAACAGGAATAACTTTAAGCAGGACTAACTGCCTAGGCACCAAGCCATGATTTAAAATCCCTGAGAAGTATCTCTCTGAACTGCATTGCACTACAAAGACAGCCAAGACAGTTTAGAACTAGTCTGTGTCTATCTTTCTGGTTGCTGCATTATGCAGTGTGGACAGGCACCCCATTGAACAAGGATGAGAGTTTATCCTCTCTCTGGGGGATGACCTTACCTAAATATGTGAAATATATATGCAGCTTCAAAATATCAAGTAATGAATTTTGGGCGAAATTAAGACTGATTTCAGCCTTTTCCAAATATAAAGTTGACCTATTATCTAGGTTGTATGATTATAGGGAAATTAATAGCAGCTATGATTGGCTTAGACTGTCTGCTACGTTCTCAGCCTTACTGGTAACTATTTAACAGTAAAAATTGCATAGCAGTGTCTAGAAACAAAAAACATCTGAAACAGTTTTCACAAAAAGGTGGTAAACAGTATATTACCACTGTTATAATGGAAGAATCTTCAGAATAAATACATGCAGTAGCACAAAACCTGTTGCCTTCGGTAGTCTAAGATGTATCTGTTTTGACTTCACACTTTCTTGTTTTAAAGAGGAAACTAGTAATTTTCCTAATGAGGCATTTTAGAGCAGTGTTGCTTTATAGAATGCTAATCTTATTCTCCTAGTTTTCCTTCATTTGATTTTAACAATACTTATGAAATAATTCAGTCTGCAGGTGTAACCAAATCTGAGCCTTCAGGCTACTCCAATCACACAGGTAGGATGTAATTATTATAAAGAGGCAAGTTATTGTTATACCCGATTATATTTGGAAGAGAAGATAATGGAACTGAAACAATAAGAATTCACAGAAAACTATTGTATTTCTCAGTCCTCTTACTATTTTGATCCCATCTCACAATATTTTTTATCTTAGTTATCTTTTGTTTCTGTCTTGGTTTGAAACAATTTCTTTCTTTCCCTCTGTGCTAACCTACTGAAATACAGCTAGGCTTAATGACTGAAAAGTCATAACTGCTGAAAGTCCTTGATGCGTTGCAACTATTTTTTGCCTTTTTCCAAATAGTTCAAGGGCAATTTTTAGGCAATAAGTGTCCTCATTTATAATGAGCAACGTTCACACTAATAGTGAAAAAAGGTGCTAAGTAAAATACTTGTAAGACAAGCATCAAGGTATTCAAGTTATCCATGTGATTTTAGTCAGTTGCCTTTGCTTGTATGTTGTATATCTTTTCACTGTAAACCACCATAATACGTGTCTTACAGATGCTATAGATCACAGATCCTAAGCTATGAAGAGTACAGAACAGTGAAAGGAAGAATGTTCTCTTGTGGTACAGTCTGGATTGAGACAAAAGCAGGTTAAGTCTAAAATAATTACAAGTTCCCCAGAAGATATAAATACAAGTGGTCTCGCCTCCATCTCCTAATGCCTCTTTGCCATCTCTTGCTAGAAGCATGAAATAATTTAGGGTTTTTTTCTGCCATCCCTGTTTTTGCTAATAGTTTCTATCCCAGACAAAAGGTGAAGAAGGGTGAAAAAATGAAGATGGCAGGCATAAAGTATATGAGAGCCAAAAAAGCTCAGCATTAGCATGTTCAGCTAAATATTTCCACTTTCAGAAACATATTTCCTCCTTTCCTACTTGGAATATCAGCCCTTTTTTGTGCTGCTGGTTTGTTGTTGGTTTTTTGTTTTTGTTTTTTTTTGTAGACAGGAATAGAATTAGTGAAAAACATTGTTAATGTGACATACGGGTGAAAGAGCAGAACAATTGTGGTTTTGTTGAGAAGGTTATAACACTCAAGCAGCTATTAGGGCTGCCTGAAATGGTAAATAAGGAAAAGCCATGTTGAAATTGTCTGGGTTTCCAAAAGAGATTTGCTCACTTGTGAAAGGCTCCAAAGAAACCATGCAGCCTTGTGCTGAACTGGAAGGTCCTTGCGTAGACAAAAATAACGGTTAAAGATGAACAGGAGAAAAGATGGTCAGTGTTCACATTGGCGTATGGTTTTCTGCTGGGGAAATATGCAGTGCAGCATGTTTGTTGAAACTGAAGTCATTAGGGACAATGCTTCCTGATGATAGTAAGTTATTTAGAATATTTATGATAAGGATTAAATAAAACATTGCAGGAGTATTTTATGAGATCAAGAAGCTGAGGGAACTCAATATCAATAAGTTTAAATTGAAGCACGAGACAAATGCAAGCCACGCTTCACACATGAAACGATGAACATGAGCTGAGTGTAAACAGAAACAACCTGAAAAAGAAACAAATGATGGGAAATATGAAAGAATTGAAATAGGAAAGCATGGGTTATAAGGAAAAGATGGATAAAAATTGAGTTGGGTTTGTTGGTTGGTTTTGTTTGATGGTTTTCTCTTTGGTCCCTCTACTGTCAGTAAAGAACATCAGCTGATGCTAGCAGGTGTCAGGTTCAGAAAGAACAAAAGGTGGCGATAGTTCCTACAGTATATATACACGTAGGAATACACGCAACAGGATGGTGCAAATAGTAAACATATACTTAGGTTGAAGGGAAGGTGCGAGAATTTCATGGAAAAGCAATCCATCAGGAAATATTAAACACAAAATGTACCAAGAGTTTCAGAACCAGAAATTACTGGAGACTGGGAAGAGTGTTCAGGGGACTACTTATTCTTCCTTTGCCCTCCTATGAATCAGGAAACCTAAAACTAGGAGCAGTTCAAAGACAAGAAATTTGAAAGCAGATGTTTTCTGTAGTGGAAGGCTTACCTCAGTTGCTACTCCAGTAATTATGAGATGACTAACTGGAAAATATTAAAAAAAAAAAAAAGGCAGATGGGATGAAGCTGTTGTCCTAAAAGTAATATTAAAAAACTGAGACTAATTATTTTTCATCTGAAGCTATCTGCCTTACTCATTTACCTACCAGGCTGCAGTTACAGCTATACAAATTAGTAGTAACCTAATTATCATCATTAAGCAGGTGTGTCCAGTGTGGTTTTTCTTGTGTTGGATTTTTTTCTGTTTGCAAATCTTCGTGGCATGCAGAAATAAAATGTAAAAAAGGTAGACTACAATTAAGTATACTTATAAAAATACTAGAAAATAAGACATTTTGAATAATTAAAATCGTAATGCAAAGTCAGCTGTATTTGCAAACTTTTAAAATAAGATTATAAAAGATGAAACAGAAAAGCTTACTTCAGCTTTTAAGAAAGCTGTAAGCAATTTTAAACTGTACTTTTTCCCCTGGGAGAGCTTGAAAATATTTCTAATGAATTAAAGTATAATAAAAGTATTTGCTGAATGATAAAATATTTTTCCTATTAATTTCTTAATTTCTAGAATGCTTAATTGTAGCTCTCGGGGGCATGAGGTTAAAGTGATATATTTCCATGTTGAAAGTATGCACTGTATTCCCTTTTTTCAGCCATTTCTTTTAGGTCACAGATTTTTTTTTTCCCTTTCTTTCCACCAAATTTTTTGAGAAAATTAGTGCCTGCTTGTTTGTTAATGTACAGTCTACAAGCTGTATTTGTATCAGTAAAAACTTATTCAAGCACTCGTAATGAGGAAATACAGTCTGCTTTGAGATACTTCTACTGTCAAGTCAAAAATTTTTCAAGTTCACTCAGGGAACAACAAATTAGTCCAATAAATAGGTTACTACTTCTCCACCTTCCAGGAAAATGTGCATTCACATGTTTTAGCTTGTATTGCTGTGAACATTCTCATTCATCTGAATATAATCCAAGCTTCTACCCAATCCTGATGAGATAATGGAGGGCATTTATGAGAGTAATGGCCATGAAATTATTTGTTTTTAAGAGCTGAAGAAGGAATAGATCATGCCTTTCAAGCAGAGCCAAAAAAAAGAAAACCAGTGAGTTTCAGTTGGAATAGTCAATAGTGCCGCTTGGGCTGCAGGTTATACCCTGAGAAAGCTCAGGCACAAGGTGAGTCAAGAGGCAGCTGACTCTTTTATGAAGTTTTGGAGTTTAAAGGTAAATATCTGGTTAAGAAGTTCCTGAAAAAGAAATGGTTCGCAGTCCAAAGTGAATTCCTGGGAAATAGATTTAACTTACTGAAACAGTCACCAGTATAAATGGCAAGGATTCAGACTTCCTTCTCCAAATAGCAAGACAAGATTCCATTCAAGTTATCCAATAAGGTTAGTCAAAAAGAAATGTGTTTTAAAGGAATGCAAATCCCTTACAAGATGCTTGAAGCATTTTGGGGGTTTGGGGGTTTTTTTTGTTGGCGCCCCCCCCCCCCGAGTTTACTAGCTACATTGTATTACAGAATGATGACTTGCTACCTATAACTTTCTCTTTCGCAGTTGAGAAAGTTTCTCGTATGCATTGTGATGGTTTTAATTGTAGTATATTATAGATCACAGGAGAACCCATGAAGTACAACAGCTTCTCCCATTCCATTTAAGTGATAAAGCAGTAGCTCTCACCCCCTAAACAAATACATATATATGACAGAAATTAAAATAGCAAGTAGAGGGAATGGTCTTTTCAAATATTAATTACATGAAACCATGCAAATATATTAGTAGTACGAGCAAAATGTGTTCAATCACTCTTTGTGAATCCAAATTAATGAGAGCATTCAGAGATAGGGCCATGGCAGAGTTTGCTGCCCATCTGAAACCTCTGTGCTGCTGAGTCTGTTCAGTCTCGCCCACAGCTTCATTCTTTCATCTCTTTGTGCCCACGAATGTTCATGTTCTCTCCTCAGCATCTGCAAAAACTGTAACCACACCCTGAAGACAACAGGCTTTATCATGCATTCACAGGAAACAAGATCAAATAGACAGAATAACACAATCTATATTTAAATTTTTAATTACATAATTAAAAATTACGTTAATTTTAAAACGGAGAAGAAGGCTTTCTAAAATGTTCACTGCTTCAAAAATAAAATACATGTAATAGTACACAGAACTTTTGTCTGATACATTATGTTTTGTAGTTTCAGCAAAATAATCCAATTGAGTCTTGGATGTCATATTTTTTTCTCACTTCTCCAGTTCACTTGATAACTGAGTGGGGGACACATAAATTGTTACAAATATAATTTTGATTGGAAATGACATTGTTGGGTATACATGTGGGTAGCTGCCCAATGTACTGCATGCTTAGGATTTATGAAACATTTAATATGTTGGTTTTGTTGACATTTCTAAGTCCTCAGTTTCACAGTTACATGCTAGGGGCTTGATGTGTATATTTGCTTATAAATAAAAAATGCAATAGTATATCCTTAAACAAGAAACACAGCCTAGCTTTAGAATTCTTTTTATCTCCTCTTTCTACAAAAAAAAAAAAAAGGATAACTTCATCCTGCCTTACTTTTCTGAAGTCAAAATCAGATCCTAACAATTCAGTAATGGGAGGATGTGCAGGTTAAAAGACAAGATAAATATCAGTGAAAGATGTTGCTTTGAAGTCTGTATCTGTAAATGAGAACCCTAGTTAATGTTTCCAATCCTAATTCCACTCTCCATAGCAAGGCACAAGGGGCATTTGAACATATGGAAAGCTTGAGCTTAATTGTTGAGATTCTGTTCAACCATTGCAACTCTTCGGTGATTTGCACTATTTAACATTTGTGTGCATTAGGTATTATATTTAGTATTTCCTGTTTCAATCCAATTTATGTATGTTTGGCTGCAGCCCAGAGCTGTGGGCACACAGTATGGAATTGTCATAAATCTGCCCCCGCTGACTGTAAGTGCTCTGTTGCTACAGTCGATGGCATGCTTGCATGAACATTTCAGAATGCTTGCGGAGCAACACCCCTTATTCCCAGCAAATCTCCTAGGGACTAAATTAATGTTTCTCATATTGTATTGATTGTAGCCAATAAGTGCCTAAATGATTTGATGCGAGGCAGAGGGATTATGAAGGGAAGAGGGAAGAGGCAGCTTGAAAGAAATATGTGGTTTAATTACAGGATGAATTTCGCCAATCTACCTCCCCCTAGGAATTTAACAAATAGGCCTAAGTGCACTTAGCTGTTCTTGACATCTGTTGAAATTATATCTGCCCATGATGAGGGAATCATGGGAATTGGTCTACGGGTATTGTCAGGATCAGTGAGCCAAAGGAAACTGCTTTTCTATCTGCAAAATTAGACCAAAGAAAAGCCTGCATTAGCAGTTTTAGGTTAAGCTGTAATGATTATGATTTCTGTAACAGACTTTCACTTTCTGATTTAATGACACTGGCTCTGTCTTTAGAAACCTGTTAAGTAAATATTAAAAATGGTGTTGAAACATCAGCAATGAAATATAAATTTAAGCTGGAATCACAACCTATTCGTGGTGGTGCAGTTGGTGGAAACTTGATCTATGCCTTTTGAGAGAAACATCCAGGTTTATACCTTTTTTTACGATGTGTTATGATATGTTATGAAACTCAGGATCCCTTAGGTAAACAATGGGAGAGAGCATAAAACCCAGGGAACACAAAAGCTGGGGCTTCAGCTTAAATTCTATAGGAAGACAAGCGTAGTGAAGACTAATGTTGTGTATTTGCTCATTTTGATTACATCTATAATTCAGAAGGAAGTATAGATTACTTAATGCTTTCTACTGCATTTTATAGTATTTATACTATACCTCTGCAAAAGAAAACCTGACAATGCCTTTAGAGTCCTAAGAGGCATAAGTTTCTCTGCATTATTTGAAAGCTGTGGGTGCTATTTTCCCATGCTTGGAGCATTTATGTGTATTACCTCATAAATTACTTGGAAGTAATTTCCTTTGAAAAAGTGATAAATGTTTGTTTTGGGAGGTAGAAACAGAAGGTGAGACTGTGTATCCTATTCTCTAAGCTGCATTTGTGTCACTGACTGCAGGTGTGTGCATTCTGACTGTGTTTTGCCTCTGCAAGGACTAAAAAACCCACAAGATTATGTTTGGGGAGTGTTTTTTTTATTACATTTAATGCAAATTCTTCTGCCTGCAGCATTCTTTTCCTATGATTTCTGTAGACAATTTGAAAGCAAAAAGAAATGGTTAATTTATTCTACTGTAAAAGTCCAATTAGGATTTATGGCTGTAAGAAATGTTTATTGCTGGTTTTGTTTACAAATACAGTAATTGAGGACAGAATTTCAGTTTGCAATATTTCCTTGGAAATGACTACTTGAATTCACATCCATCTAAATTCCTGATACACTCCACTGTTTTACTGATTTCTCAGACTATGATGATGTTAAATGGGCTAGCACATGACAAAGACGATAAATCACAGCAAGCAAAAATGTCATATTTTGGAGGTTTTTCTACAACATTCCTGAAAACATACATATAAATACATTTACATAAGTGATACACTAAGATACAGAGAGCAAGAGAAAGACACATACCACCAGTTCACTCTTTTCAAAGACCACCTCAAAAAACAGTGGTTTGCGTGCTTGGATTATGAAGAGGGCTTGGCCTCTTGTCTCACTGAAATGTTTAGTAAATTTTAACTGCTGTGTGCAAGTCTATGTGAAGGGATCTGTGCAGGACCAATAGCCATATGTAGCCCAGAGTTTCCTTCAAAAGGAATTATTTAAGAAAGCCAGAAGATCCTATTTGAAAGGAGAATGAGACTACAATAAGCTACAGTGATGTCAAACCCAAAACCTTTTAGTATAAATTTTGACCAGCATCAACTAAGTTAGTTCGTGAACACTGAGAAAAAAGAAAGCAGCTGATTGTCTCTTGAAGATATAAAAAACAAGGATAAGAAACATGGAGAAAGCACCTCCTCTTTAAAAGGTAGATTTTTAAATAGCAGGGGTGTTTTCCTCCAATAATAGACTCTTAGTTAACATTACAATTTTCATTTTCAATTTTTAATTCCAAAATTTGGGATTGCTCTTCAATCCTTGTGAAATATAATCTAATGCAAACTAAAACCAAGACACCTGACATAAGAGAAATTCTTCTTTACAAACACACCATCGTAATTACTTAATTTTTAAGAATGTCCTTATTTTTGCTCGGTTTCCTCAAACTTTAATTTGTTTCCCTTTGTGGCTATAAATACTGTAATCTTTTTAATGAAAATAAAATAGGATTTTTTGCTCCATAAACACCCTGTATATTAAATTGTAATATATGTATAATTATCAGGATTTCTTTTTCTTTCACTTTCCCTGAATATGAGCTATCTGTGTGTCATCTCTTAAAGCAACTTCAAAACAACTGTGAGGTAATTTAGCCTAGATGAACATATAATTTTGTATTCACTCAAATCTTGCACCCATAATTAGGCCTCTAAATATAATGGCCTGATTTTTTGAAAGATGTGAGCACATTTAGGTACAGCAACTTGCTGAGATGCTGTGCTTTGCATTTCTGAAAACCAGGCCATATATCTAGGTAGCCTAAATATAGACTCATGAACTAATTTAAGACTTAACTACACTTTAAATTATTGGTCAAGTTGCTCAGTTCATGTTATTCTTAAAGGAGGAAAACAATTATTCCTGACAGTGATCCTTGTCTGATTGGAACTGGTGACAAAGCACCCACACTTCAGTGGGAAAGGATTGCTCCCTGATCTTAAAAGTATCTTTGAAAGCTATAAAACAGTTCAGTGTTGTATTATATTATCCCAGTTTAAGGCACAAGATCTGTCTTTTATATTCCAAATTTACTAGAAACCTAATGGAAAATTGTTTAGGTAGAGCACTTTCAGTGGAACTGAATTATGTATGGATAATCTAAAATGCCTGCGCTCTTCAAAGCCAGTGTGCTTAAGGAAACACATTACTTGCTTTGAATAAAACACATTTTATACTTAGTAGAGGACTTACGATTGTCTGTCTGGGGTTGTTTTTTCTTCTTTTATTGGTGGTATTTTCAGGGCTTATTGAAAACTGTTTCTAGGGTTATTTTAATGATTTTAGTTATCAGTATTCTTTTTCTCTGTGGATTTAGAATCCTCAAAGGAAAAAACTAGTATTTAAAAATGTGGTATTGTTGCTGCAAAATCAGCGTAGCTGTCATTGCCAAAGCCCTGTAAGTGTCACCAGTACTGGCACTGGCAACCAGCTGAGACAGAGTGATGAACAAAACCCATTTTTTTCTTAATTTGATGAGGGTGTTCTCTGTAATGTGCAAACCAGTTCATAAAGTCCAAATTCTAGTCTGAGTGTATTCTTCATAGCTCTTTACCTTTTGTCCAAGTTTCAGTTCATTCATTTTCTTATGTTTAGATTTGTCGTCTTTTGTTAATTGAGGCTTCTCATAAGGTGCATTAGTCAAAGATGTAGATGAATGAAAATGGAACTATAATAGTGCACTGGCATTAATGCTATTCCTTTCAAGTTTTTGTTGTTTGGGTCTTTTTTCAAAACCACCTATGAAGTATTTTTTGGTGGACATTACAAGAAAATACAGGTATGGATCTGGGTCCATTCTGTTGTAGACAAATATTAGTTAGAAAATGTATATATTCAGCAGTTGTACAGCATTGTACTTTTGAGTATAGGCTATGTTTTATTAGAAAATGACAGTAACTCAGTATTCTCTGTAGAGAAAATGTTCAAATATGGATGATTATGCTTGTGACATAAGGTAACAAGAGACTGGTATTAAGCAAATGTTGTGTCTCACTATTTTTCCCAATGTCCCATCATTTCATTCTCTCTCCCACTGTGGAGAGAGGTATTCCTGCAAATTTATTACCCTTTGGAAGAAGAGTAAGTTTTTAAAATGTGTTAGAAGTATCATAGTTGCAAAATATTAACAGTCAAGTTATTACCATGTTTACACATTTCATGAATATGCTGGCATGTCTAAACAAGGAACGAAAACAGCTGCGGTCTTCTGAAAGCTCTGCATTTCCTGGGAAGCTCAGTGTTTAAAGTGCAAAATTCAGCTATCAGACTGGTTGTTACTGAGCCAACCAAGAGTGTGTTTTTATTTTTAAAAAATGTTCTTTCCAATGATGAATTTAGTGACTTCTTTGCTCCATCATTTTTTTTCATGTGACATAAGTAATTCATAAACACTTTGTGGTTTAGGCAGCAAGGTGGGAGCAGAAGTATCTAAAAAAAACCCCAAGAAAATCTGTAACCAGAATGACAAATCCTTAGGCAGAGCTATAAAACATACAGATCAGTAGCACAGAGCCATAAGAATATATTGACTGTGGCCCAAACTCATCAGAAGATTGATCAATCCAGCTGACTTGCATTAATTGTGAAATAGAAAGAAAGATGCGATCAATGATAGGCATGAAAGTGCAGCGGTAATGATGCCACATCTAGCTAATCCAATAATGGAGAACCTGATGTATAGCATATTGGAATTCCACTGTTCAGGCACCTGTCACAATAAAGTATATCCTGCAATTATGGGGAAAAATTGAGCAGGCAGCAGTTGAGCCGGTCTAATCGGCCAGTGCCACAGTAGTTTTCCCGATTAAACATTAAGTTAAGTGGCACTCAAGCACTGCAACTTGTCTGCATTATAAAAGATAATTCCTAAATTAATGTGAAACTGTGTATTTTAATCAAAGCAAACTATGAATATTAAGATGTGTGCAAGATACCTAGTTAACTCTGAACATTTGAACAATTTATAAACTGGTCTTTCACTGTTGGCTACAAGGAGAAAGGACCACATGCTGAATTGAGAACCAGCAGTTTCCTGTGCTGAAAATCAACTAGACTTGATGTAGGCTTAAAGACCTGATGGCAAAAATAATATCCTTTCAGAGAATATGCTGGGTTTAGTCTGGAAAGGGTTAACTTTCTTCACAGTGGCTGGTATGAAACTCTGTTTCTGGATTTACCCTGAGAAAACTACTGATAAGCTGTCTTTTTAGCTGGTGCTGAGGCATGCTTGTGCCAAATTCAAGGTCGTTCCCAGCTTCTGATACTGCACATGTGTTCCCAACTGTCTTGCTCCAAGCAGTGTGTGGGCAGGACGTAGTTCAGACAGCCAACTCAAACTGGCTGAAGGAATATTTCATTCCATAGTATGCCATGCTCAGGACAGATGTATGGCCTCCCAGCCCACTCCCTAACTCTTTTGTTAGCTCCCTAACTCCTTCACTAACTCCTTTGTTAGCTGCTTTAACTCCTTTGCTGGCTCCTTCATTTGTGAGCTGGTGGGTTGGTTGCCTTTCCCAGTTGTGCTGTCACTCATGGGGCTCACTGGGACTCTGCTGCTGTCTTGGGCTCTGTCTCTCAGGCTTTCTAGCTCTGATTGTCACTACTTGGGACCTGGCTGTGTATTGGTCGGCAGGTGCTGAGCAATTGTATCATATGTTTTAGATTCTATTATTTTAATCATTTATTAGTAGTAGCATTGATAGTATTATTAGTACCACTACAATATTAATTTCTATTCAATTATGAAATAGTTTTTATCTCAATTTTATGAGCTTCCTTGACTTTTCTTCCGATTCCCCTCCTCCAATGGAGGAAGGGGTGGGAGATGGGTGAGCGGCTGTGTGGTATTTTATTGCTAGACAAGGTTAAACCATGACACAGACCCTTAAAGAATTCAAATTTAATTAACTTCTGTAAATGTTTGCCTATGGTCACTGATTTTAATCTGCTCAGTGTTACATGTTGATTGGGGGAAAATTTTCAGAAAATCATAATATTAAGTACAGCCAGTCCTGCAGCTAAAGTTAGGAATCAGTAGTCATCTACCTCTTAGAAAAACAACCAACCAAAATATTCTCTAAAATGTAACATTTTTCATATTAATAAGAATGGAAAGACTTCTAGTTCCTTCAAGCATTGATTTTTCTGCTCTTACTTTATTATTAAGGTTGCCTGCATGAGCCTACCTGTTGTCTTTCCGACCTGGCTTTGCCATTGGCTTGAGCTTTTGTTTTAAAACCCAGGTTTGTGTGAAGGATGCTAGAAGCCTGCACTGACCCAGCAGGAGCACCTCAGAGGTTCCTGCGTAAAGAACGTGTGCTCTTCTGTCCTGCCCTCCCCCTGGGGCCCAATGACCCGCTCAGTACCAAGCTCTCCAGCTTTCTGCTGTGTATGGAAGGGAACATTTAGAGGAACGGCAGAGCCATGATGCTGTTAATTTTACCTTATCCCTTGTCAACAGTGTTTCTCAATTAGTATTTTTGTAGCAGGAAGATAAATGACTGGTCTCGGAGCTGTTCAACATTCAGGGAGTATGAGGACAGTTGTTTATGTGTGGGTTTGAGCAATTACAGAAAGGGAAATGGATGGCTGCCTAACCACCGAGGAAGCACCTAAACCGATCTGTAGATCATTCTGCTTTGCCTTCTGGAAATCATTGACTGCTTGAATTCCAGTAGAAGATGCGTATTTTTGTTGCAACTATATAAATTTACCACTTTTCAGATACAAGCATTTGCGTATAAATTGGACTGAGGTTTGCCACTACATACTGCTTGAGACTCTTCGATAGTCCTGACACAATTTCCACATGCAAATTTAGAGTTGTGGGTTGTTGTTTGTTTTTTTGTTTAGTTTTTTTTTTTTCACGGACTAAATAAATGCAACTCTTGCTGTGCTTTTTTCTTTATAGAAGTTGCTGAGGCAGAGAAGCTTGGGGGCAATTAGTTAAGCAAATAGGAAACAAACAAGAAGATTCGCATTCCCATGTGTTAAAGTGTACTGATTATAAGTCCTGTGACAGATTAGGAGCTCTGCACATCTTGCTTAAGGTTCTCTGATTCTGGAGCAGTCAGCTCCAGAAGAAGAGGGGGTGTGATCAGTAATTGTCCAGCCATCTCTGTTTAATGGCCTAGAGCAGAAAAGTGAAGACTTTAAGACTTCAGCTCACATCTTCTATTACCTTTTCACTGCAGTGTAATTTTCTCACTGTTGTTGGGAAACACTATCAGCCAGTAGTTACACAGGGCTTTTCGTCTTGCCCTCTAAAGTTGATTACACCTGTGGGGAATAAAATGGCAGAAGAAACAAGATTCCTCACATGGTTACACTGGGAAGGCAGGGATAAAATTGAGGAGATGTTTGTCCTAAACTTCTAAATATTTTTAAGTGTTTGTTTTCAATATAAAAATATAATCACAAACTGGATTAATAAGCGGTTAATAAATCCTGATATTGGTTTCTGACTGCTTAAGTGTGCTGTCAGCAAAGACTCTTAACTTTTTTTGTTTCTCTATACAAAGAAAATAGAATTAGTATGTTCAGATTTTATCCTTTCAAAACACTGTGATATAACCAAAAAATATAAAAAAGTTGACCAAGTTGTGAATGTAATACTACCATACTAGATTTTAGTAGCATCCCTTTCTGTGAGAAAAGCATGGTATGGTGTGTATTTTCTAAACATACTTTTGATTAACAGTTGGCTTTACATTTCTGATCATAAAAGAAAAGGAGAATTCACACTCTGTGATGGTAAATAATTGCTGTAGAACAAACCCTTGCCTTCCCTGGGTCTTTGTTCACCTCTCTCTGCCACTAGGGAATTAATTTAATACATGAGAACTGTATTCAGGTTCTCTTCCAGCAGTAAATGAGATCTACTAGACCTTATTTCTATCCAGGACAATTAATTTCAAGCCAGCCTATGTTAAAGGAAGTACTGAGCAGTGTGTCTTATAATTGTTGGAAAGCTGTACATGCAATATTAGAATAGGAATATTGGGTTTCTTTTCAAGTTTTGAGTAACCCCAGTAGACTTGCAAGCTGCTATGAATAATTCTGTGAAATCTAAGTGAAAGAGCTCAGATATTTTTCCCCCTCTCTTTTAGATTACTGCAGTTATTTGAGGCAAAAAATTCAAAACACCTCAATGTTAAGGAAAACGATGACTCTTTCTGTTAAGACTGAAGTAGTAAGGGATAGCCTAAAGACATTGACCTAAACTAACAAACTGACTACAGCAGTGCTTTTTTTAAAATGCATTTTGCCTCTCAAAGAAGTTGCTAGATGCCACCTGTGAAGTTGGCATCAAGAATCACCTGTGTCATTTACAACAGATGAACTTAAGCAGGTGCTTAGCTTTGCTGTTAGTAGTTTAATACAGTTCAATAGGGGTGTGTCTATCTTTGTAGACCACTGAAGAATAGAATGGCCTTATCTGTGGCCCTTCCATCTGAAGTATCTTAAGGCCTGTGTTGTATGCCATTTTTGCTTTGTTTTGGTTCGACTTTTTTCAATTTTTCACATACTGCTAAAACATAGAGCATAGCAAATAGGACTGCGGAAGTGAAGAAGCATGTTTGCAAACTACTTCTTCCATGGGAATCAGGTAGTTGCATGCAACTGCACTGGCAATATAGTGTTGTTTCTGCTTTCCATACACAGTATGATTACTGCTGATAATTTCTATGTTGTGCTCTTGAAATAGAACTTGTAACAGACTGACACTAAAAGGTCTCACAGACTTGCAAGTACTTGAAAAGAAGGTGTTAATGTTGTTGTTTTCCAGGAAGAGAGAGAAATTTTACCTTCCCCAAAAGTGTTGTTTCATCTGTAATTAGCAGAGGCAAGATGATCCAAATACAGAAATGAGTGAGCTCAGTGAGGTAGTCTGGCAATGAGGGACTCTACTGGGATCAATTAACATGATCTAGATGTTGAAGGGAAAGCAGAAAATTTCTTTTTTCTTTTTTCCCCCTCCTGTGACTTGCCACATTTGTCTCTTAAATACAGACCCTTGAAAGCAAGAAAAGAAAGTTGTGTGTGTGTGTGTTAACATTTCCAGAGCAATAAAAGCTATCCAAATGATCTGCAGTTATGCTGACAACCTGCTTGTTTCTTTTACAGTCTAGACAGACCTGCATATCTGGGTACCATTGGGACAGATTGTTGACTGGTGGTCCACCTTTTTTGCTCTTTAACAGCAGAATTGCTCTCATGTTGAAACTTAGGCTCTGATTCTTAATCTCAGTACATTATGTTATATCTTTATGGGATTTCTGTACTATTTATTCCTGTTGTGGGCTGTCCTTAAAACTGAATATAGGTGGTTAAGGTATCTTTTTTTTTTTTTCCCCTCTGGTATTGTATATCATAATACTGTATTACAATATATACATGACTGTAATTTACTGGTGGTCACAGGGAACAAACTTCCAGCTTTTTGAAATTTGTACAGTAAATACTTGGAAATTATCTCAGGATTGTCAGCAGTAGCATATTAGTTTTTTCAATGCTGTGTATTCTTGTCTTCATCTAATTGAAGTCATGCATGCGGCCTTTCTCAAATGGCCCAGCTGTGGGCTTCTGAGACATGTCAGTGAACTAGACATGTAGGCTCATAAATTTAGTTGACTAGTGTGCATCAGCAATGGTGATTACTCTGAATGGACTGAGAAGGGACTAGACTGCCTTCTAATGTGCAAGCTGAGAGTGCTCATTAAGGGAGAAAAGACAAAACTTGAGGCAACTAGTACTAGGCTTAAAATCATTCCAGCTCCACTAGAATGCACTATTTTCTGTTCCACATAAAATCAGTTCAGTTCTTGTCAGAAATGACAGGATGCTAGCAGTTCATTCAGAAAACATTTACTACTTTTAGGAAGATTTAATCTGTGTTATCTTTATCAAAGCTGAGGTTTCCTAGCTTGGTAAGAGCTGACTACCATAGCTGAATAGGAAGGGGAATTTCTAGCATGTTTGGCAAAGCACTGTTCATGTGTTCCCCTAAACAACAGACAAAAGTAGCTTTTGAAACTTGGTTGTTGGGCACTACAAGGAGTAACATGCAGTGAAAATGGACCACTGTATTCTTTTTTTTTCATTCTTAGAAAATAATTCCTGATATCAGAGAGAGACTTTATATAACCTAGTAATGAAGAAGAGTTCTTTTCCTGCTCTCTGGGCCCCAGGCATTCCACATATCTGAAGCTGGAACATGAGATGGGTTACAAGGACGTATGAAACCTTTAAGGATGTTTTTAATACCCAGATAACTGGTGAACTTATTTTCTTCTCAGAAAGAAGAGATTATAGATATATTTCTTATATAATTGGTTCACAACTAGTAAATAAAGACAAAAGTGACTTTCGTCCTCCTTCCCCACTCTCTCTGGTCTCCTGTGAAATGCCAGATTTGTCTGTCTTCTCATGGAGATGCATATTTTGATAATGATTCCAAAGCAATTTAAAATGCAGAACAACTAATTCCTTGGTTTATTTCATGTTTCAATCTATTTTCCTTTAAAATGCTTATGGACTTGGATTGCCACCCTACATACACATTTTGCTTATGCTTTTGACTTGCTTTGAGAAAAATATTTTTCACACACCACACTCCCCACCCCCACTTTTTTATTTTTGTAAACACAGATGGTTGCAACACTGCTTTCTCTAAATAAAAGACGAAACAGCTGGTAAGGTGCAAGGGGAGACTAGACCAGCAGTGCATGTCTGCTTCCGGTGTAACAAAATCTCCCTTAGTTTGTCAGAGGAGTTGGCACATAAACTAAACACAGTTATCTCCCTGCAACTGTAACAGTAGGAAAACAAAAAGACAACCTACAAATAACCTAAATTTATGGCATACTGTACATTCAGTACCTTTCCATCCTGGCTTGCATATTTAAATCCAGACTTGACTTAAGAAAAATTTATTGCAGTCTAATAACTATAAAGTACTAAGAGGAAATAAAATCAATGTTGGCCCAAATCTTAGAATGCAAATCACATGCACGCACTCTCTATAAAATATGGTAGAATAATGCTTACTCAGTAGATTCAGCTCTAGGAATCAAACAGAATTGAGAATGACTATAAAAAATATGCAGGAAATTTAAAAAAATCTGTGTAATAGATGCTTGAAAATTGTTATTTTCACAAGATCAAGGTAATTTTTATTCTGTGGTGTTCTTTGTCAGAAGTCTCCTGGCTGCTAAATATACACATATGAATTACAGTGTTTCAGGAATGAAGTGAATGGCTTTTGGAAAAAACCCCATGATGTATTTTAAGTCTGGCTTTATTTACTAAAGAATGCCTTATAGTCTTATTAATGAATTATTGAACCTTACTAGCATATGAAGCATACTCTGAGCTTCACACACTAGATACTTCAGTATGCTTCTCTCCCCAGTCTACATCTGTAACCTGCCACGCTGGCACACCGTTGCAGAAGTTAGGTTCTAGGAGGAAGTTCCCCTCTTTTTACAAGAGAGCTTGGGGAGGGAGGATGATGTGGAAGTAAAAGAAAAAAAATCAATTTTATGGTAAATTCCGATATTTCAAAACTGATTTTATCTTTACTTAGAATGAAAGTGATTTTTTAATAACCCTTTAAAAACAGCCAGGCCTGTGCCTTGTGGTTGCTCTGGAACCACAGAATCCCTGTGACCTGGGGTCTCCAGCTCTCACACATTGGCAATGGCACTCCGCAGCTGCAGCCTCTGGGAGCGTTAGGCAGGCGCTGGGATTGCATGGAAGGCTCAGCTCCCTGAAAACCTGTCACATCGGTGTCTCAGGAACTGAAGGAGGGGAGTGAGCTTACAGTCAGGGCATTATTAGGTTGAACACTTGCTGCAGAACTTCCCGTTGTTGTTGATCTGGAAAATCTAATGAACAAATGTCTTTATCACCCTGTTGGTAACCAGCTCTAGGGATGCAACAATATCTTTTTAGTTGCCTATTTGGTCACTAAAATAAGATTTTTGCTGTGTGAACTTTGGTTAATTTTTGCCGAAGCTCTTGTATGTCACCTGTTTTCAGTCTTGTCTGTACTGCTTGGTGTTAGGAAGCAGCATGCTGTTTCCCTTCTGTGTCCTCCACTTCCTAGGTGTTTCTAGGCTTTCTGGTCTACCCCACGGTCGTCTTAAACTTCAGAAAACGAGATCTTCATGCCGTGCAGCAGATGCAAGGCAAAGGCTGTATTTTAACTAGAGGTGCTGAGTTCCTGCAAGATTGACTTCTTTGGGTAATGGTGGGTGTTAGATACCAGAAATGCTATAGTTTTGACTTATTTGTCCCTGATTGACATTACAGTGTAATTGAGCCCAGATAAGAATTCTTAAGCCAAAGTATCTTTTCACAATGGAAATTAATTACTATTTTTAATGGCATGTCCCTGTTTGAGGCACATTAGGAATTCTTATCTAAGCAAGAAGAGACAACAGTGTCTGAGAATATGTGTAACAGAGATGCAAAAGTCCTGAATTCAAGTCTCTAGACATGATTAGAAATCAAAACAATCCTATGATATACTGAAAAACTAGACAAGTAACCTAATACAGAGAAGTATTCCCTGTCCTTTTAATTGCTGCTTACCTTGTCTCAGTAAGTGAGGTAATTGATGTTTTACTGTCAAAATTGATCTTGGTGTTTCAGCTAGTTAGCAGACTAGAATGGCTTTTACATCATAACACTGAAAGTTGATTCATCTCATAAACTAATCCCAGGCTTGAAAATTTGCTAAACCTGAAGACCGTCTACCTTAAAAATAATTAGTTTTTTTGGATTTTGAGCCCACTGGACTAGATGGGGATTAATCTGATTTAACCACACAGAACATCACGACACTCTTTTGGTTCCTTTAAACTTTCCTGTTCCCATTTCCTGACAAGAGCCCTGTATATTGGAGCTTTTGAGGAACTCCAAACTATTTCTCTGTGGAACTTGGTTTATTCCAGTCTAAATACAAGTAAATGTTTAGTATCATAGCAGGCTGGCTAAGAAGGGAGTGGTTTCCAGTTTGTACAACTTAACCCAACACCTCTTTGGTAATATGTATCCTTTTCCAGTTGTGGAACTTACCTCAAGGCTTTGGTTTTACTTTGCTTCTTGATGGTATATTCAAATAGCATTTCTGGAAGTAAAAAGGAGGGGGGAAAAGAAAAAGAATGTCTTTGAGTAATTTCCATATTCATCTCATTGCAAAATTCAATAAGGTAGATTCTACAAAATCTGTTCAGGTGTAAAAGAAACACAGTAGTGTTACAAACATTGGAAATGAAGTCAATGAAAAATAGTGAGTTACATGGCAACTTGCTTGAGACTACAACTATACTATATTGAATAAACAGGCTGTACCACCACCACTTGCATGCAAATGAGGATGAAATGTAGCTTTTGAAATGTTCTTGCTAATTATTATATTAATAATGTATATTATTATTATGTGACGTTGAAGTTAGTTATTTGTATAGTCAATTTGTACTGTGCTGCAATGAAAACGTAGATACAGATGTAGGTAGGAAAGATTCTGCACTCTATCTCCCTCTCAGTCTCCCTTGTATGTAGAACTAAAGATAGAAATATATAAGAAAACTTGTAGGTGGAACTCTTTGTCCTTGATGACTTTCACGCTGGGTTAAGATGTAGCAGAAAAGTGAAGATATGTGTAGTTATATAAAGAAGAAAAGAGGTTATATTTATTGTAAAGAGAGATGATATTTAGATCTTTCATGTGTATATATAGCAAAAGATTTCTATCAGTCTTGTAAACTGTGACCTGAAACCCTGTCAGTTTAGCTCACCTCAGGGTAGCTCATCACAAAGTTTTTTTAGAGCTGTTCGGAGCAGCACTTCCATGCATAAGGATTGTATGCAATGCGTCATTAAAATCCCTTCAAAAGATATAGATACAATAGGATTTTGAAGCTACAATTTCAAGCTTGTTATCATGGAGGTCATTGAAGAACATGACATTCCGTTTGCAAAATGGGCATGGATGTGCGTGCACGTGCGCACACATACACAAGTTTAAATGTTTCCTTCTACCGTTCTATTTTTAGGACAGTAAGGCCGTTACTGTGGTCTCATTAAAAGGTGAGAGAAAATGTGTAGCTTTGCCAGCTGCACCTGATTTTTGTCAATGATTGTTCATTTTCTTAACAAAAAAGCAAAGAACATCTAAAATGTTCTTTGCTTGTTCAAGGTAACCTTACTGCTTCTGAGCGGGGTGAATATACTGCCCTAATGGATGCTCTTATATGACAATCTCTAAATGTATTTTGTTATTAAGTGTCAAGGTTTTTGGTTGTTTTGTGTTTTTTGTTGGCTTTTTTTTTTTTTAGGAAAGCTTTAGAGATTCTTGGGAGAAATGTTTCATTGCACCAAGCTGTAGCACTGCCACTAAAAATATATTGCTAATTAAAGTTTATTGACATTCTTTGTAATGTGTTCTTAG
This sequence comes from Rhynochetos jubatus, assembly GCA_027574665.1. NCBI lineage: Eukaryota > Metazoa > Chordata > Aves > Eurypygiformes > Rhynochetidae > Rhynochetos > Rhynochetos jubatus. The sequence continues at coordinate 13,890,464 of CM050664.1, read as the reverse complement.
AAGAAGTTCTTAGCACTGAATAGTTATTGAATGCAAGGCACTGCATCTTCTATAGCTAGTTAAGCTGTTTAGGAGAGAAGATTAAGGTACTATGCTTTTCCTTTCCCTATGTAGTTATTGGATTTGAGTATTTGCAGAATAAAACACTTTGAGGATACCAATACTGCAAAGACTCAATAAACTTTTTGTCTCTCACTTTTTCACTTGCTGGCCATGGACAAATTGGGAGGTAAGTTAAATATTTCCATGGCCTAAATGGTCCATCTCCTCAGGAAGGAAAATTGTCTTGACTATTCAGACAATTCCTTCAAGGGAAAGTTCTGAAGCTGAGCAAAGGTATTTAGTTACTTTAACTGTGTGTGAATTTGCAAATCATACCTCTGCAGGGTGCGTACTGTGGGACACTCCTCATCAGTAATAGATGTGCCCACATTTAACCATCTTCAGCCGTGGTGCATTGCGGGTTTGGAATAATAGCATCTGTGTTTCTGATTTATCAAGTTGCATGGTCTATGCTGGTGGGAGGGAAAACTCCTGAAGCATTGCTCTCCTTCACTGCCAGATGGGATTCCTGGGTTTGCATATGATAGTTGAGTCCAACATATGCAGCAGATCCAGGGATCCTCTGAAGTACTGTAAAAACTGCTATGCGATGTAACGTGTTCTGCTCCCCCAGTAGAGTGAAGGAGTGGCAACAGAGGCGTTACTGACATGGGGTAATGAGTGCAGACTTTACCAGGCTGCCATTTTTCCAGGGGACCAGGTAGGCAATGACCATGAATTATAGAGCAGGTCTCAGGGGTGGAACTTCAGGACTCCTAGAAAAATTCATAATTTAGAGCAGTTTCCAGGCATATGTATTATCCCGTTGAGCAGAAACCTGGCAAACCATAATTTGAGTCCCTCTTGTTAGTGGCATCATATGAGGCTAAATATAGCCAGTGTTACTGTGAGGTAATTCATGGTCGCTTTGTTCTCCTTTACTGTTGCTCTCAATACTCCTGTGTTTGGCACTGCAGTTATCTTGGTATCTTTTTCTGTTAAATATTGATAACCCACTTTAATAATGCAGACAATATACAGTAAAAAATATTTATTTTGCTTACATTACTGTTTAGATTCATAGACTAGTTTGGGTTGGAATGGGCCTTTAAAGGTCATCTGGTCTGAATAGAACACCCTGATTACTTAGTGACATCATGACAAATTGTTGCAAGTGACTACATAATGATTTTAGGTGCAAGCAGGGAGATTGCATGTCCTAACTCAGAGGGCAGGTCAAGCTCAATACCATGAGAGTAAGGACAGCCCTACTGCTGGGTATACGCTTTTTAGTTCTCTCTGGAACTAATTGATTCATTGAAAACCAAAGAAAGCACACTTCTGGTCTTGGGTATGTTTACTAAGTGTCACACACAGGAGGTGAAGTTCTCTTTCTAAACTTTATGAAGTCACAGTTCCTCCAAGAGTTTGCTTTGCATTAGGAAATGGGTATCACCGGAAGGGTCCACACTTTGATAAATCAGTGCAGTAAAGGGAACCTCTGTTTTTCTCAAAAGACTTCTAACACCAACCGATAAGTGCAAGAAAGGGTACAATACTTGTGGTTTTATGTGGGATTTTTGTGTGTGTGTGCAAGCATCAAACTTAGTATTGCATTTCCTGTACAAAAGAGGAATAGTTTAAATGATATTAATGACATTTACATGCCTACTTCCTATTGGAAAGTGAGACTATAATTTTTCATTACTTTACTTCGTGGTGCTCCCCTTTTTTTGCAATCACATTTTACTGACAAGGATATCTATATGAAGTACAGGTCATCATATTGGCATGGATTATTTCTAACAAGGTTTAAAATCTGTGCTCAAATCCTGTTTATGACAGAAGTTCTTATCTGTTTGAGAAACAGAACTCAAAACAAAACAACAAAATAAAGAATACTAATAGCTATACTAATAGCTTCACCAAGCAAGGAAACCATAGCAGGATACTGTGTTGAGGTTTAAACCCAGCTGGCCACTTAGCATCATGCAGTTGGTGGCTCAGTCCCCTTTGTTTTTGACTGAACTGGTCTATAATGGCCTCTTCAGCCAATAAAGTGGACCTGCCAGATAAAAAAGTTGTGGTTTTGTGTTTGGGGTATTTTTGTAATTTGTCAGGCATCACTGACTGCATGTACTGGACTTATTTTTATCAGCACACAAGCACAGCGAGTAGCCTTCCAGATGTCTACTGATAACACACGGGCACTGTCTATAGTAGCAATTTGTAACGTAACTAGCTTTGGTAATTGTCTGAAAATCCACGCCTGTCTCCAGTGATATCCTTATTGTCAGCCTTGTATTCTCTTGTCTTCCTTGAAGTATCTTTCTGAGTTGTTATCTGTTGTTAGTATAACTGACACTTTAGCAGAGTAGTACTAATTTTCTGTTCAAAATATAAGAAACTGTTCTATCTGAAACGGAGTTTGTACTTAAACCCTGTCTTAATTTTATTATTTAGTCATTGTCTCTGTCAATTATCTTTACTTTAAAAAAAAAAAAGTGCTGTGCAGAATATCACATTTTTTCCCTTCTTTATGTAATGCAGACCCTTAGAATTAATTTCAAAAGCTGGTAGCAGTACCTGCTACTCAGATATTAATTAATGTATCTGATTTCTTCATTCTATATTTCCCCTAGCTTCAGAGTTTATCACTTAATTGGTATTCATGCCATTATCTGCTTATCTTTTTCTGGATGGAGACTTTAAGGAAAGAGACTTAATATCTATTTTCTAAAAGTTACAAAATTTTACAAGAGTAAATTCTTGTAATAACAATACACTTATGAAACAGAAATTATTTATGCTGCAGTAAACAGTGTAATACATGTAATATGGCAGGCTTGGTCTGGTAGTGTTTGCATTCTAAGATAACATACTTTTAATGCTATACTAGTTGTTGCTTTAACATCACAGTGGTTTTAATTATGTTTGTGTCCATTTATTCTTTTTAGTACAGTGCCTTTGCTGTCTGATTGTTCTTATAATACTTACCATGTTATGCAGGGGAATTAAATAAAATGCACTGTAGCTAGTCCTTTATGTATAAAAGGAGTTTATATTTGAATAGTAAGTATAGATGAAGCTTCTCAGGGGAATGTTCCATGCAGAATTTTAATACATGCAGAACATGCGTGTAGAATTTCATTTTGAGACTTTTGAAACACAAGTGTTTTACTAGAATCGTACTTCCAAAAAATACTTTCTTGGAGACCTTTTCCTTGTTCATGTTAGAATATATGGCAAAATAATTTCCAGTATAAATGCACCAGTGCCTTAATGTTCAAGGGTTAGTCACACAGCATAGATGAAAAATAAACCTAAACCAGTTTTTGTCTTCATGGTACTTTTCACAAGAGCATACTGGAGACCCAGGGTTCCTAAACTTTTTATGCAAAACACAGGGAAAAACCTACGTAATAGAATATGATGTGGGAGCAGGGGAAAACTGTGGTGCTGGCTGGTGTTCTGCCAACTTGCAGGCCTTTTACTTAAAGGGCTGTCAGATTAGCAGCTTCCAGGCTATGCTGCAGCACCACAAGTTTCCTTGAATAAGCTCAGAGAGCCAAAAGCAAATTCAGTGATGTAGGTATCTTTGTGCCCTGCAGCACACCATGGACATCTACTAAGGCTACTTAAACCGAAACACCAACACCAAAAAAAACAAACAAAGAAAAAAGACAAACAAAAAACCCAACACCAACCCTCAAAATTATGTACTTGCCAGGTAACAATGTTGGTCAAGCAGTATAGATAATCTTGCTGAAAGAGCATCTTAGACTGAAGACAAAAAAAGGGGGGAAAATTGGACTTTCTCAATTGATTAAAGGAGCCATTTTACACAAGGAAATAATTGCCTACAAACTGTATTGATGTATCAGTTTTACAGTGTTTCTATTTAATTGTTTGAGATCTACTCTTCTGTCTCAGTAAAATAATCCTGTTTGGAGTTTTTTGCTAATTTGAGGATAAGAAGAAAGGAGAGTAAGAAGTACCTATAAAATCATAGATAATTTTTTTTATGGAAGATGAGATGGTCCCCATTTGCATTTACAGCTTTACAAGGGTTGTAGCGCTAGGCTCTTTTTCTTTTTTCTTTTTTTTTAATGGAAACGCTTAATCTGAGCTCAATGGGCCATAATAATTGCCTGTTTCTTCCACTAGAAATAAACCCACTTGTATGTGACACTTGAAACCTTAACTCTGCTTAGTATTTTGCACAGAATTGTAGACAGTTCTTCACCCAAATATATTTATGGCAGCAGCTCTAGTCGATATACAATACCAAGCCAAGGGCATTTGAGAATAAATCAGTCCCTCTAGCTACTGCTATAGCACAATAACTGATGGTTGTAATAAAACCCAATGAAATTAAAATTCTGTGCATGCAAACACACATACCTAGCCAAGAGAAACCCGAAGCTCTCTGTTCTGGAAAAATTTGCATATGTATAGACATGCACACCCTGTAGCCCTTTGTACTAGGAACACAATGTACATAAGTCTATAGGTTTTCAGCACTGTATCATCTCATTAGACTCTCCTCAACATTTGAGGGCTTTCAGGATTCATGTAGAAAAAATGCACTCAGCTCATAGAAGAAGAGGAGGATGGCTGCAGTTACTCCTTGAGGAAGAAATATTCTTGCTTTTCTGTTTGAAAGCCTCTTGAAGATGCTGTAAGTCACTACTAAAGGCTCTGAAAATGCCACTTCCAGTTCAAATTATCCTAGATGCTTATGCAGTTACTGATATTTTAATGAGTCTCTTGTGTCTCAGGCTCTATTTTGTGGCACTGTGAGCTCTTGGGATCTTGTTTCTTCGTTTGGGTTTTGAGTTTTCACATGAAGTACTGAGAAGCCATTTTAAATCAGTGCACAACTGCAGTGGGTTTGTGTGGCAAGGTTTTGGTAGCAGAGGGGCTACAGGGGTGGCCTCTGTGAGAAGCTGGGGGAAGCCTCTCCCATGTCCCACAGAACCAATGCCAGCTGGCTCCAAGATGGACCTGCTGCTGGCCTCAGCTGAGACCATCAGTGATGGTGGTAGTGCCTCTGGGATAACCTAGCTGAGAAAGGGGTGGGGAGAAAACTGCATAGTCAGAACCAGAGTGAGGATTAAGAATATGAGAGCAACAACCCTGCAGACACCAAGGTCAGTGGAGAAGGATGGGGTGGAGGTGCTGGAGCAGAGCTTCCCCAGCAACCTTTGGTGCAGCCCATGGTGAGGCTGGCTGTGCCCTGCAGCTGTGGAGGTAATGGTGGGGCAGAGACCTGCCTGCAGCCTGGGGAGGACCCCACGCTGGAGCTGGGGGATACCTGAAGGAGTATTCTTGGCAAGAGCTGTGGCCTGTGGAGAGAGGAGCCCAGGTTGGACCAGGTTTGCTGGCAGGAGTTGTGACCCTGGGGGGGCCCAGGCTGGAGCAGGCTGCTCCTGAATGTCAGCACCCTGTGGCGGGGACCTACACTGCCACAGTTCATGAAGAACTGCCCCTGGGAAGCACTCACACTGGAGAAATTGGTGGAAGATTGTGTCCTGTGGGAGGGACCCCATGCTGGAGCAGGGGTGGAGTGTGAGGATCCTTCCCTGAGGAGGAAGGAGCAGCAGAGAACATGTGATGGGCTGACCCCAACCCCCATTCCCCATCCCTCTGTGCTGTTGGAGGGGAGGAGGGAGAGAACTGGGGAGCAAAGCTGAGCCTTGGAAGAAGGACGGGGTGAGTTGAAGGTGTTTAAGATTTGGTTTTCTTTTTCATTATCCTACTCTGATTTCATTGCTAATAAGTTAATTTTCCTCAAGCTGAAGCATCATTTCTTCTGAATTCTGTAGGGCAATGAAAGAATGAAAACTAATATGTGATGATGCAAGGGAAGTGGCTGTTTCCACATGGAGCACACCAGACAGCAGTGTATGGTGTATCTCCTTGTGTAGCACAGCATTTTTGTGCAGCATGGCAAGGAAAATTAAAAAAAACCCCTAGCATTTAAATTTTGAGAAGAGTTTTACAGTCAGGTGAGTATCTAATGAGAGAAAAGACTGATAGATGGATTTTGCAAATAGTATGAACTGGTATGGACTGTCCCATAGTATCTAGTGAAATAAAACTAGTGCAGCTGTGACCAAGTAAGGTATGGTTTTATTTCAGCTATTTATATATGAATGAGGGGAATTATGACACCTTAATCAGCTAAATCAGCGATTTCTAATTGTGAAGTTACATTCTGGTAAAAGCACTGTGACTGTGATCACTGCCAAATCTTTCGCATCTGACTCTCATGCTCCACAGTTCATGTGTAGGTATTGACTGGAAACTATCCTAATGAAAATGGGCATGTTGTTACAGTTCAGATAATCCTATTTACATTGTCCTTCTTGAGGTAGAAGATGATCTTAAAGGTCTTTTCCAAACTAAAAAATACTATGTATCTGTAAGAAAGACAGAAATGTGGTAGGGCCTTTCCTGAAACTACTGCTAGAGTGGGCATCTTAAGCTGCACAGAAAATCATGGGTAAGTGATTCCAGTGTGACTACTCACTGGAAACAGGATGGCTTATATATGCTTTTTTCAGAACACAGGCTAAGTCCATTTACCACAAATGTTTGTTAATGGGGAAATAGCCAGCACATAAAAGATTTCAGCTGTTCACACACTAGCTTTCAAACACTGGGACTGTGCTCCATTTCAAATTACCTTCTTTAATCCGAAGAGTATTTTGAACTTATAAATGCAAAACTAATACTTGGGACTATTGTACTGTAACAACAGTTTTTTCTTTTACATCTTAAGCAGAGTCTTTCTGCAAATATCCCTGTCACCATCATATTGTTCTCTTTGCACCACCACCTAAACCCTTTCTTTAAAGTGACAAAAAATTTGGCAGCAAAAACACCTCCCCAGGTGGACTGTCAGTATTCCTTATCAACTAGAGTAATACTGTTGCTCTCTCAATCTGTCCATTTCATCCACAGATGGGTCCTATTTTCTAGTTGTATTTAAGTTTTCTATTTGTGTTTCAGTTTCTTCAGAGCTAGGGCTTGCATGTCCTTATGAAGAGCGGGTGACTGATAAGTACATTTAAAAGATCTTAAGTATCCCACCTGCTACTTTTGTGTGAAGAAAACAAAACATACTTCCTCATTCTATTTGTGTTTGTGAACATACCAGAGAATGACCAGCAGGTTGCACATTATTTCCAAAGGGTTGTCTTTTTGTTTAAAATGCAGTCTGACAGGATGAGTGTCTTGTAAGACTATTTTACTATATAAAGACCTGTAGTCCAAGTTCTTTAAAATCTTCTCCTTGATGAAATCCTTTAAAGAGAATCAATATTTTAGGCATTTTTCCACTAAACTCTAGTATGTGAGAGTTTGACATAAAGACAACATATTGACCAGGTTCTTCATGTTGTCTTGACATAAAAGGAATAAACAGTTCATTGCATATGGTTCAATCCAGAAACATAGTGAAGTAAATTTAGGATTGGGAAGCACTGTATTTAAAATTTCAGGATGTGCACCAGGTTTGCTTCTGAGGTCTCTTGATCATTAATTAAATATGTTATGCCTTTCAGTTTTTCTCATTTATCTGTACAGGTTTACATATTGTAAATGCATTATTTATGTTTTCCCTTAAGTGCTCAGTACTGCCAGGATGTTTCTCTTAAACTGGCACAGATAGCAAGAAAGACAAAATGAGAGAGCAAATTTGGCACTGGTTAGCTGCACAGAAAGTCGCTTGTACCCAAATAAGACTTTCCCAGATGTATTTTATTAAACTAGAACTGATAAATAGATGGAGAGGTAGACAGACAGATAGATGGCATCATTGTTTCAACTATTACAAATATTTTTGCATTAATTTAAGTTTGGGTTGTTTCATGTTTTCTATTTAATCTTATTCTAGTAAGGCTTTATCACTGAGCCTTCCTGCTTTTGTTCTGGACAGCTTCTAGTATGCCGGGTGATGAGGGAGCTATCTGCATGGAAGTTTATTCTCTGAGGGAAGCCATCGCTGAAATGAACTTCGTTATTTCAGCTAAACCAGTTTGGAATCATCCATTGGCCAAACTCTAAACGAAGGAAATCGCTGCCATTGGCATGTCTTGCATATCGCCCCTGTTGTGTTTCTCCATTTTCTTTTTCAGTAAACGCAACACCATGGATGTGGTGGTAGATTGAGGTAAAATATATCTTAAAATAGAACTCTCACTTTCATATGAAAGCTGTTTGGTTTAGAATAACTTTTGAGACTTTTTTTTTTTGCTGGTGGATATGGTGTAGCAGTTGGATGTCAAGACACAACCACCCTCTCTTGACTTGTACATCATTGTTCTTTGTCACACTTTTGCCTGTTTATTGTATTTTCCCACTGTTCATAAATACTTCTTTCTAATCTGAAATAAAACTTCCTATTCTGGTCTCTGTGATGTTAGATATTTGCCAATTTCATGTTTAAAATTTCAGTAGCATATAGCCTTATAGATGACTAATTAAAACATAATTATCTGCTTAAAGAAGTAATAACTATAATCCTTGTTCCACTCTACAAATATTTGATACACTTCTTTTATTTCCTTTTTTAAAATTCTGCCTTTTTTCCCTTCTGAAATTCCCCTCTCTCCCACCTGGAAGCTTGCATGTTTGTAATGTTAATGGCACCAGCTGTTCCGAGTCAGACTGGAGGTCTGCAGGTCCGAGATACCATCATTATGCGTGGAAGAGGGCAACAAAGCAAGGTCTTCCAGGAACTCTGTGTGGCAGAGATGGTTTCTGTGCATTTAATAACCACCTATAAGTTTTTCTTTTTGTACTAATTCACAGCTCCTACTCCTTTATTTACACGTTGTATGAAGAATCATCCTTTTACTTAATTTGTTTTGAACGGGCCACTTGTTATTTTCATTTGTTGCCATCTAGTTGTTTTTCTGGAAGAGAGAAGCAGCAGTCATTCTAGCTTTTCCATCTCCATGTTATTTATGGTTTCCTAGACACCCACGCTCTTTTCCAGGTTGAAGTGTTCTGGAATTCCTGCTTGTTCTGTCTTCCTTGTCTCCTGTCCTGATATTCCCTTATCTTTAACCACCTTTGTCACCTTTCTAACCAATGACAGAATGCCTGTAAATCTATGCAGTTAATGGGAGGTCAGAGCCAAAAGTTTGATCCCACAGAGGACAACACATTCTTTTGAAGGGTGATGTTAAGGGTAGAATCCAAAAATAGTTTCCCCTATATCTAAATGGAAATGAAATAGTAAATACAAATGTTAGGAATTCTTTTGGAAAAAAACCCCAACTCTCCACAATCATCTCAAAGGAGCCTAAACTGATGCCATGGAATAGTTTGCAGCTGCTTTGGCGTAAGCAGAGTATCTTCATAGTTTACCTAAACACACAATCAGCGTTTCCAGGCCCACAGCAGATGAAATGGGAAGAATTGTAAATCTGTCCTGATGTATGTCATAATTTTATTAGAGAGACTGAACTTGTGAGCTCTGTATGGCTGTGCAGTACAAAGGTAAGAAAAGCAGAGGATAAATACGTTAGAGAAGAGATGGAAGATTATCTGCTTCTATATGCCATAGCGCTAAAGCAAATGTCAATCTGATGGCTTGCTTTGTTAAGGAACAATGCAATTAAAAAAAAGTTTTCATTATTACATTATTGTTGTATTTTAAATAACCCTTATCTCCTGTTGACTTCCATGCTGAACATCTTTTCTACGTGATTACATTTTTGACTTCTTCTGAAGCTTTTAAAACATTATTACCGCTACTACTGAAGTATTAGCAGTACTAAATACTTACAAAGGTTACAGTTCTACTATGGTCTGCAGAGAAGTTATGAAAAATATGCTTGTTTCAAAAGTTGTGCCTTCTAGGCATCTGACTGGAGAGAGAAAAAGGCAAATTTGACAAAATAGGCAAAAGACAGTTTGGGAAAACTATGTTGAATTAAATAAAAAGCAGTCACAATATTCCCTCATTCTGTAATACATTGCATGCTCTTTTATATTCTCCTTTTTTTCCCCTTTTGTTTTCTCCAATTAATCACCATGTTATTTGTTCATTTTAATTTTTTTTAATGCCTGAAGAGTACCCTGAGAAATACTGGAATTGATGATAGAGGTTCTTCTAGAAAAATAGCTGGCACATCTAGAACCAAATGGCAGAATGTAAGGCTGGCAGCCTTACCCAAAGAGGCTGACTAGTGTTACAAAGACAAATCATCCTGGATGTTGTTCAATTTGCTAAGTGGAGCTCATGTGCTGTTAGTTTGGCAAATGACTTCATTTCTTTGTTCACCCATTTATCTAAAAAAAACCCATAGTGATATCTGTCTCGTTTAATGACTGCTAAGGACAAAACTGAATAAAGCAATATTGATATGATTATAAAATGTGTCTTAACAGTCAAGGAGTGGGTAACTTTAGAAGGTTATGATTTTAAACTTTTAATGTGTGTAGGACCATTGTCTAAAAGTATAACTATTCACATTTCGCCTAATATTTTTTTCTGACAACTGGACTTAAAACCTCTGATATGGAGGCTTACACAGAGAAAAACCTAAATAATAATGGTTAAAAAATTCAAGCAAAGCAAACAAAAAAAAACCCAAGCTCATTTCAAACTTGTTTTTATAATTTTTTAAACATTGTGAATAGATATATCTAGAACAGAATCCTATCTAGAATTAAGCCTTGAGACTTAAGTACACTTATAATGCAGAATAATATCATTTTAAAGTAATTTATAAATTATGTGAAGTCATGATCTTTGAAAAATGGAATCATTAGTCTGTAAGAGGGTCACTCTAGGTGTACTTAATCTTACTTGTTAGGGGAAGATTGTAAATAGACCTGTGCTGAATTCCTTTACCTTTTGTTCTCTGCTAGAGAACTTGCAGAAACGTTTGAGAAGAGCATTTGTTGTTTTAGTGTTGTATTTTTATACAGGGACTTTGTTGTAAAATGTTTGCTGTATATATAGAAGGTTTAGCTTCTTAGTTTATCAGGACTTATTTTTCTGTGTTGACAAATGGGCTGGCAGTTTTATTCTTTTGTACATAACCTAACTTTGCCTGAGTAGTTCCCCTTTTCATCATCACAGCAGAATTAAATTATCCCATATAAATGGGTATTGGTTCATGGTTTAACTTTTTGTAAGTGTAAAGCAGTGAAAAGTGTACTCTGAGCCTCTGAAAATATCCTTGGAACATATTGCATCATATTTCTTTTCCATGTTTTGTGAAAGGTCTTTGTCGTGTATGTTAATTACAGAAGTGGCAGTGATTACATTTTCAATGCTATTGATACTCAGTAATGACTCTAAAAGTATTCTGAAAAGCCTTTACAAATGAATAAAGCCAAAAACCAACCAAACAAAAATCCTTCTCACCATAGGTTGGACAAATCAACACCTGAGTGCCTTCCTGAACACCTGAGGAAAACTTTTAGGTGTTTTTCTTCAAGTCCTGATGGCAGAATTGAGTTAAAAACGAGGGAACTAGAACACAAACTAGGAACTGGGTGTTTCAGAGCTGCTGTTCAGTTTCTTGAGTTCTTTCTAGAGGAGGCCCTTTCTTTGGGCCGATTGGTGACTTTACAAAGCCATTGACCGATGACTTGCATCTGCTGTTACTTGGAAGTGATGTCTTGCTCAGCAACCAGCTCACACTCTGAGTGCTTCTCATAAACCTGGCAGAACATAAAGATAGCAGTATGGGAAAAAAAATATGCATTGGAATCAGGTTTTCTTTGGGATTGGTTTTATACCAGATCAGAACTGGAAGTTGTCCTAGGAATGCACTGTCTCGCTTCTTGAGGCTTCTGTATCTTTATTTCTAAGGTGGGCAGTGAATGTCATGGTGTCTTAGTAGTGGGATATTCAGAAATGTAACACAGACTTGTGATAAAACAGGAAAAGGAGAAAGTTTCTTCCTGAACTGAATGGCCAAGGACATGTTTACAATCTCAGGCATGCTTTTGTACTTCAGACTTGTGGTGGGTTTTGGTGTTAATTTCCTTTTGATCTTTGTAAATTTAAAATAGTAAGTGAAAAAATAATACTACTTCTTGTAGTAAATATTCTATCTAGATCCACAATATGATAATGTATTTAGACTCATAACTGTGTTTCCACAATATTTATTCATGTAAGGTATGTAGATCTAGCAGCTTTGTTGTGGCAAGGATGCTGTGCTTTCAAAGTTGTTGTTTCTTGTTTTTTTCTTTTTTTCCTCTTGTAGAGTTCAAAGCAACAGATGAGTTGTGAAAGAGAACAACTAAGGGTAAGTGCAATGATATGCAAAATATTCTGTTTCTTTAAAGCATAAGCAGAATCTAGTTTGTGCTATTGACAGATGGATTACTTTATTTCAAAAGGAACATGTTTAGCTTATTTGTTACTTGTTGGTAAATGTTGTACATACCTCAGTGTAAAACAGAGTAGATACAGGTTTTTCTACCGTAATCTAGTGAGATTTGGTAGTAAATATCTCTTTACGGGAGCTCTCTTGACACTCAGCATGCTTTTCCTATGCACCATGTGAAAATTCAGCAGTGGTAAAGATCACTGTATTTCTCAGATTTTCTCCACTACTAGGTTGTTTCAGGACAACATTATCCTTTTGATTTTTTTGTAGTATGTGTGCTTTCAGAAAGAAATCAGTCCTAAGGATGTGAGGGAAGTGGCAGAAAAAGTCCAAGTATTTTAGTGTGCATATTTGTTGTGTACAATCTGTAAGCAAGATGGAATTCCTCAACCCAGGTTGCTGACCTTTATTTTGTTTTCCCCTTTTCCCATGTTAAAGTGACAATGGTTTAATCAGGGTTTAGTCCTTGCTGTCTTTCAGTGCTATGCATGCTACATATCTCTGTAGATGCTTTTTCATCACGAGTGTTTCCATGTTCAGCTGATTGATTCTAGTATCTGTTTGGGCAAGCATAAGAGCTTTCATTAAGTGAAAGGAAAAAAAAAAATGCTCTTGGGTCATCCATGTGTTGCTTAATAGCACTACATTTATTGATGCCACGTGATGAGAGTTTTCTTGAAATGGCATAAGCATGTAGAGAGGGAGAGGCAGGCCTGAAGGAAGCGTAAGTATTTATGCAAACCAAAATATTGCTGGAAACAGAAAAGCCCACATTTTTTGTTTGCAGTTTACTAAGCATCAGCAGTACCTGCTTGACTTGCAAGAATAAAGAATGTAGTCCAGTCTTAAAATAAGTTGTGCAGCGTTCCAGAACCGTCATCCATTCATTAGATTAACTTCATCAATGTATCTAGGTGCTTCAGCTGGTCTTCACCATGTTTGCACTAGGATTGTTGGTAAACAAGTTACGCAAGAATGATGCAACGCATGATGTCCTTGATTCTTCTCTTGCTGATAGGTGATTGCACTGCTATTGTACTGAAGCTAGTGACAATGTGTGGTTTTATGAGTAGTAGTGTCTCAACAGAGCAGCTGTGAAAGTTAAAATATTGCTGTAGTACCTGAAGGACCATCTTCTTGAAGAAGTAGCAGTCCCATGAGAACAAACAAAGCTTTCATTTGGTTTAATTGTTTTTATAAAATTTTCTCTTTTGAACGAAGAAAACCGTTGTTTTGAAATATAATGTGAGGAGGACCCCAGATCTTTCTTCAAGTAAATATGTGTGATTTTTTTTTTAAGTAGTGGCTAAATGTGATGCAGTAGAACCTTCCTGTATCTTTCTATTCCGGTATGACACATTTACATCTAACAATGAGCTCAGTGCTTATGATGCCTTTGTGTTGTATCAAAATGTGACTTTTTGTGACAACTTAAGAAAAAAACCCTCTTCTCTAAACTACTAAGACTGCGTACATCTCCTTCCACTACTGCTGTGATGCTCCTGTTAGATGAAATACAGCTATCAGTGTAAACTCTGTTCCTGAGGCTGGGGTGCAATGAAAGCAGTACACCACCCCACAGAGTTAGAGCTGTAGCACAGCAAGTACAGCCACCAAGAGGTCTCACGCAGACAGCTAGGTGAGAATAATTACAGTGCTGAGCACTGCAGAGCTGTTCCTTCCCTCTGCCTGGTCTTCAAATGCCCAACCATTTACCAGAGCCCAGAATCTATTCTGGTTTACAGCAGCTCATCTGCTGTGACAAAAGGTCACAGTGAAATTTCAGTTTACTGTGTGGAGATGCTTTAGTCATAGTTCAGTGCTGGCACCTTGGACCCTCCTTAGTCGTGCTGCAAACAGCTCCCCGCTGCCAGATTCTGCACCCTCAACATTCTGAGGGTGTAACTTGACCATTCTGTCACTTTTAGGTTGGCTCCCTAACTGAGCGGTGCTGCTGAAGTTATGTTTAATTGGCCGAGTTGATTTTTCATCCCTTTTGGGCTTTGTGACCTGCCATGAATACTTGGATGTGAGAGAGTCTCTTCACAACAAAATATTGTTTAACTCCAACTGAAAGAATTGAAATATAACAAGGGAACAGCATTAAACCAACACAGTGCCAACATACATTTGTGGGTTTTAAACTGAGTTAAAACCAGATTATGCTTACATCATCTAATAGAATAAAAAAGACATTAGCTCCCACCTTCCTTGCTAAGTCTAGGATGATCATGTGTCTGCCACTCTCCTTTTGTTTCCCTAGTCATTCGTTAGTCTACAAGTCCTAAAGAAGTACCAAAAGAAAGGCACTTTGAGGAAAGGCTTGTTTAAAGCATAATAGTACAAATAAGTAATTAGACATTGTTTGGCTGTAGAAAGAAATATCCAAGTTTCACTATAATCATTTATTCAGACAAGATTTCTCACCTTTTCTCTTTCATTGGCTTTCCTAAATGCAAAGCAGAGACTGGCTGCTCTGGAATAAAGCATTTAAAGTAATGAAACTCCATTGATATTGGAACCTCTGGACATTGTACATTAGATTTACAATGAATCATAATTCTAATAATTCAGCAAGTCTGTATCTTTTAACCCCTCGCTGCTCAAGCTTTGAAAATTACAGTGACCACAAGTTGGTAACTTATTCGCCTTGCCAACCTAATATAATTACCAGCTAGACATTAATGCTTATACCTGAATTATTTAAATGAGAGTTCATGCAGAAAGCTATGGGAATTTTATCTCTAGCACAGTTGATTGTGGTTTGATGTGGGGTTTTTCCCTGTTTGGATATATAACAGAAGCTGATTTCAGTATATTTCCATCTTATTTAAACAAAAAATTCCAAAAGCATTAATGCTATTTTTTAAGTTTTCCTTTCTCTTGGAAATGATTTTCATTACTGTGTGCTGCCTTGAATATTATTTTTTTTCATATTTCTATAATTTTTCTTTTTGCTTTCTAACCTGGCTTCATTTAAATCAAGTTGTACTAAAAAGTAATGTGTCTTTGAAGGGAAATTGACTCATCAGTATTGCGCTCTCCAGCTCCATCCACACACTGCTTTTTGTCAGGATTTCCTTTAAAGAAAATAATGATATTGTTTAGTCCTCCTCATGCTGTTTTGTGTTCTCCGATCCTGATTTATAAATCTCTCCTTGGACAGCTACACCCTACATCCTCTGACTCTTTCCTACTGCCGCTTGCTGTTTTATGAGTCGCTGTGTGGAGCTTAATGTAATTGTCATTCTGATGCATTATAAATGACCTGTAAAGACACAGAACTCACAGCTTGCTCAAAATCATTTAAAAACACTTTTCTCATATTTCGGGCTGAAAAACAGACTTTGAAACATGAATGACACAGGCCATTTGAGGCTGTGAAGAAAATCAGGATACCAGCCCAAGGTAGAAATAAGCCATAGCATATAAAGCTATAAAAAAAAAGTGTAACAACGGCCTCAGAAGTCTGTTTAGTGCTTCCACTGAACCTTCCTTACAGTTTTGACTTTAACCTGGGATTCTATTTCTTTATCATAACCAAAGGACATTATTTAAACTTATGGGTTATCTTTAACCTCACCGACCTTTACCCAATGTTTCTTTCAACTAAGAAATTATTATTTTGCATTATCAACTCAGTGTACTTGTTGAAAGTGAACTTGTGTATCCGCAGTCACAGGCCTGAGTTTGGCTATATAGGCTAATGCTTTTGGTCCTTATGCAGTAATACTTGATGAGCTCTCCAAGGTGGGCCTAGACCAATTTTAAACTCTAATGATAGGAGAGTTTATAAATGTTCCTGTGAATACCAATGAGGCCTAATGGTAAATGGTGTGATTAACTTCCTTGGTCTGAAATTTTAAGTGACCTAGTTGTTGCTCTAATTAACAGCTTCTTTCACATGCACTTATTATCAGGATGCATTATATGCAATCAGAGTTCCTTCTCTGGTCTGAAATATGGGAAGGACAGAGTCTTACTATTATCTTTTATTTAATATCAACTAATATTTTTAATTATATTCTAATTTTCAAGGAGACAAAAGGAAAAGTAGCATTCAATATCATTCCATTTTTTTGTCTTTTACATGGAAAATGAAATCAGCTGTGACATGCAGCCAAAAATATGTTAAGTTATGCCAGGTAGAGGGAAAACAAAACCTAATGCATTTATGCCCACCATCATTTTTAAGCAACCATAATCCTGCAATATTTAGCTTTCTGTGTGTCTTTTGTTCAGTGCCTTAATTCGTTTGCAGGGTGCTTAGCTGTGTAGATGGAATTTTTTGGAAACTTTTTATCATCGTTGTAGTATTACCTTTCTCCAGTGGTCTTAGACTAATTTGCTGATAATTTTTGTGTACAATGTTCCTCTGATGTACTACAGAGGTAAATTGTTTCAGTGGCAGATGCTAATTTTTTAGTCAGTTTGAGTTGGGGCGGTGGAGTGGGGGGAACCCAGCACATGGAGTGAGGAAGATAAACAGACTTCAAGTGGTTTGTGAAGTAGATGTTATTTTTGAGCATTTTCTGTAATAATTTACTATGGTGGTAGCAGAACTTACATGGTGGCTGGCCAAAGCCTTGTGTTTGCAATCTCTACCTTTTCCCACACTGGATTGGGGAGGGAAAAGGAAAGGTATATAAATGTCTTTTAGAAGACAATGATGTCTTGTCTTCTTACCAGAGCAACACAGTAATTCATAGCGTTTCTGCAAAACTGAGCAGCTAGTTCTGGCCATCAATGAAAATGTCACTATTTTTCTTTTCCTTCTGAAAACTTCTTGGTATGCATTTACAAACAACGTGTGTACGTTTTGCCTGGTAGAGTAATCTGGAGTTGCCTGGTAGATTAATCTGGAGTTACCTGGTATTATACATCACACTTCTAAAGGAAAAAGGGTAAAAAAGGGAAAAGGTAAGATATACTAGTAGAGTTGGATCAAGCCAATATGGGTTTACTAATCATTCTTTTCATAGGACTTCATATAGGTTATGCTGCATTTGACATGCTAGACAAGTGGCTTAAAATGATCCATCTCTAATTTGTGTAGCTATTCTTGCAGTGAGCTGTATGTGTCATCATCCATGTA
Source organism: Rhynochetos jubatus (assembly GCA_027574665.1). Lineage (NCBI taxonomy): Eukaryota > Metazoa > Chordata > Aves > Eurypygiformes > Rhynochetidae > Rhynochetos > Rhynochetos jubatus. The sequence continues at coordinate 13,872,959 of CM050664.1, read as the reverse complement.
GGTGTATGGTGAAGATACAGGTAGGTGAGATTAATAAGATGTATAGTATTTTTGGATCCTGGTCTTTATTACGCACTGACATGGAATGAAGTTAGAGTAATCTCACTCACTATCCTCAAATTGCATTCCCACTGGTTCTGTAAATAGTATTTAACAGCGTAGTTGGGGGGGGGGGGGGGGGGGGGTGTGTGTGGAATCTAAGATCTAAAGAAGAATAAAAGGATTGTAAATAGTCCACCAGACTTCGGGAGAGGGCAGTTAATTGTAGGGATGTGATTTCATTTAATTTTCCATCTAGATTGTAATTAATGTGTACCATTTCTGGGCAACCACAGAAATGTGGTAAAGGTGACTTCAGTCAGCTGGCAGTTCTGGTATACTTTAGGAGCCTTCCTAGGCATAGTAACTTACACTGGCCTCCAATTTGTTGTTTAATAACCATGGTGATTATTAGGAAAGTAACAATGGCTAGTTAATGACAATTGATATTGTTCATCTTTGAAGTGACAAATTCTCACCATGAGGATGCTGTTATCTTCTGAAAATGCTAACCGTTGATAATGCGCTCCTCTGATCAAGAGATCAATGTTTGCAGCGCTTCCTTTGAATAGTGATGGTGCCAGTCATCTCAGGTTTCTTTAAATTCTTTTATGAAGAGTAAAGAAGCCTTTAGGTAGTTTCCTTGTCTATTCAGCTGATAGGATACCATTCAGAACACCTTCCATTCCTTTCCTGATGTTTTGGCATCTCTCTCTGAGACTAGTAGGCAGAGGATTTTCTGTTGTTCAAGTGCTACTTCCTCTTGAATTCAACTTTGACTTCTGCACAATCAAGTATTTTCTCAGTGTGGTGCTTCATATTTGTTGAAACTGAAGAGTTACAGTAATATTTGGTGAGGCTGAAGCAATGTTTTCAGTAACTACCTGTCCGTTTAGTGTGGCAGACTGATTTTGTTTAGAGCTTCAGCACACTATATGGAATTGGGCAGGTATTTAATGTGTATTTAAAGTCGTCGTGTTTGTAGACAGTCAGGGATAGGGATTTGGATCGTGAGGCAGTTCACTAAATGTAGTCAAAATCATGAAGTGGCAAAATTCTGAAGGGATAGAAGGAAACAGATTTAGATAATAGAAAGGCTCCTGGACTCAGCATTACTCAACATTAATTCAGTACCCTGGTACTCTATTCCTACTACTGCAAAAGTATTAGTGATACACAGTACTGGATCCACACTGCATTTGGGAACAGCTTTTGCACTCAGATCAGCAGCTTTTGGTACAGACTTTCTGCAATGATTGCATACAGCTTGCTGCTTTGGCAGAACTCTTGCTGTGATTAGTGATGCTGTCCCAGAAAAGAAGAAAGATTTTCTTGCTTATTTTGTATTTGTTGGGAAGGAGCTCTTCTTTTTTTCCACATAGCTTTTATAATTTCTCTTTACTCATTTTGAAAACAGACCTTTAAGTTCACAGCTTTAACACTGTTTCTACTATCTTGATTTGTTATTTCAACCTCTGCTGTTGCTTAGTGAATTTGACTAGCAAAGATCATAGTTCTCTTTAATGTCACATCTAATTCAGGCAGGAAAACATATCTAGTTTACAGTGTAATTGTGGGGGTTTTTTGTTTGGTTTTTTGCAGGATTTTGGGTCTTTTCCCATGGTGTTTGCACAAGGCCCCCTTCTGGCTTGGGGAGGGGAGGGGAGGTGTGGGTTTGGCTGGGCAGTGCTGTTGTCTTGTACTTCTTTGGAAGAAACAGTAAGTGGATATAACTAAGCACAGTATTGTTTCATTGCTGTGCACTTCCAATAGTGCGTTATGTGGAGCACTCAGTCTGCTGTAAGGCTCAGCCTTTTGCCTGCCTAGGTGAGTGCTGGAGGCACAGGGAGTGCAAGTTTGTTCCTTGGCCAGTTGCTGTGAAGAATGTAAACAGGATTGGGATTTGTAACATAGAAGTAGTCTTACAAGGTGTGTCTTAGGCTAAGATGATTTTAGCATATGTTTAATTAGGTGTTCATGCCCTCTGACTTGCATGTTTGAATGTCTGCAATCACGGAAGACCTTCATTCAGAGCATTTAGCTAATGTGGAGACTCGCTGTACAAAGAGCACCTGAGTTAATGCTCAGAGGGGAACAACGCAAAATATCACCACTGAGCTTGTACGGGCTCCCATGCAATCTGATACTGCAGCCTGGGAGTCTCTCTGCCTGTGAAGAATTGAATTAATGAGCTCTGCTCCCTTAGAATTTCCTTGTTTGAAGTGCAGGTTATAATGGAAAACAAGCCTTGCTAGTTACCACTTTGCTCTGTATGTAACAGGTACTTTGGATATGTTAACTAAATAGAAGCAGGGTACACAGTTCTGAATGTTCTTTGCAGTTTTCCCTTCATATTAAATGGCACATTAAATTCCATATGTCAAAACATCAAAATATCTTTTGAAATGCTTTAATATTGTTTATTTGCAATGATCACTTTGCAAAGATGCTGTGGTTTAGCAAGGTCTTGCTCAGTGAAAAGCGATACGAGACTGTGATGCCTTTGATCAGCATTTTGCAATTTATTCTATGTGTGGAGCCCAACTGAGACTAACGTAGTTCCAGAGAAAAGTGATGGTGATATTGTTACCTAAGGTTGTGGTCACAGAGACGCTGCTCTTTTTTTCTTACACGTATAGTTTTCTTTGAAGACAAAAGCAGCAGATGTTTGCTGTGCCACTTGCTGATGCTCTCTTTTAGTTTAACTCAAAGTATCAACAACCTTTTGTCATGGGGAGTGCTTCAGAACTGTGGAATAAGCTTGGGCTACATCAGAATGTTGCCACCATGTTAGTGATTTGTCTGTGATGAAGGATGGTACTGTAATGTGACAACAGTCACTCCTTGTGATGCTACTGAAGAATTTTCCTCTTTAAGAAAAAATGTTAATCTCTGTTTTCACATGAACTCGAAAGTGAGCATTTCCAGACTAGACTGGACTTTTCAGAAGAATCTCCATTTTGATTTGAGAGTGAGTGTATATTTCCAGAAATTCACCCTCTTCAGAATAGGTTGTAATTTGGTTTATTTTGGTGTGTTTCAATGTTGGTACATGGTATTTGCTGTTGGAAATAGTTAACTTCGCGTTTTGTTGCTGGGAAAGAAGTATTCAGCTGATATGAACCATGAACCCCTTGGGAAATAGAAAATACAGAGATTCAGAGAATCTCAGAACACAGATTAAATATTTAGTGTACAGGCTGGATCCCTCCTCATGTAGAGTGTCTGAGGTAAGCATGGCATCTCTAATGTACAGTCAATTTAATAACTGAAAGAATGGGCAACTAATGGAAAGAGACAGTAGAATCATAGAATACCAGGTGAGAAGGGACTTCAAGGATTCAATCTGGTATGTATTTTGATTTCAGATGAAACAAGATAGTAGTATGACAAGTGGACTCTGTAATTGTGACAATGCATGGTCAGGTAATCCAACATCACCTGCTGAAGGAGTTTCTGACACTACCATAAGGGAATGTGGGCTGAAGTATGCACAGGTTAGTTTGCTTATTGGCTAGTCTATTGGCCTTTTGGTGGCTAAGTGGGTACAGAATCGGAGGACTGATCAGTTTTGTAATCCTTGATACATGCAGGCAAAAATATTCCAAATCTGACCTTTTGCAATAAACTGTGTATTCCCAACATTTTTAAGACCAGGAAGAAAAAATTGCTCCTACTATGGGGATGTTGGAAAGAGTATAGTGTCTGTACTAGACACTATAACACTCCTAGTTATTGTCTGCTAGACTGTGAGGGGAGCAATGCAGAAGTCTCTTGCCTCGGTGTGTTTCTTGGAGCAATGTTGTGTGCATTTACCTGCGGTTTGCATTTACAGATACTTAACTGTGCAGTACTACTGTAAATACAAGTACTTACTCACAGGTTGTTGTGCGCTGCACTTTAACCTCCTTTTAGAAATCCCTGTTCTTTAAAACAAGTGTCCTGTTCAAAGAAATTCTAAATTTAGAGATGAGTCTTTGTGCTTTAAAATGTTCAATGTGAAAAGAACAGACCATGGATAACTATGTGCAGATCTATTCACAGGTATGTTCCACCCTCATATCACAGGAACATTTCCTCTGCCAGACTCCCAACAGACATTCTACATCTCATTTTGTCTCTTGGCATTCCCTGGGTTCCCTCGCATAGTTTGGACTGACAGGCAGAAGTTTCACAATATATTTTAAACTATCTTAAAATGATTTGACATCGCTTCTGAAAATCAGTACCATTTAGGCATACATGCACATTGAAGATACTGCATGTATTAAGAAAACACTGATGCAGCCTTAACTATTGTCTCACTACTGATTTGTCATTAATACACAAATAGTTCCAGTAAATGTCAAGGGATTCCAGCAAAACATGGTCTGAAACCTATTACAGGGGAATGTTCCCTGAGTTTCAAGGCAGAAGCCAAAAAAAGGAAAGGACTATGGAGAATATATGCAGACATAAAGATGATGGAAAGAGTCCTACAAGACACAAAACGAAAGGCAGGAAAAGATGCCCAAAGTGTTTTTCTGGTCTGGAAGGCAGCCAAAGAGGCATTGATTTATTAAAGATCAGCATCACAGCTTCCTTTTCTTGATGTGATGGTGCCATTAGAGCTCCTCGAGCAGTCTCTGATTTCCTTGAGTATCAGGAATAGGAATTTGAAACAAAACACCAAAAGAAGATTCTGAAGCCAGTTATTTCCCAAACCTATGCCACTGCTTAGACCGTCACTGGTTGGAAAATTCAGTATGTAAATTATCTGCACATGTGAGTTCCCTGCTTATTAATCACAGTGCCTACTTGTGTAAAGAGTACCCTGGCATTATAGACACAGGCTTTTGTGTTCTTCAATCATGACATGGTATACAAACCCCAGCTTTAATGAGACAGTTAATCTGGAAATTGTGAGTCACCGTTTAGAAGGACATATTCAATCGGTTTGGTAATGGTTAATGTTGTTCTTGCAGACTGGTAACCTGCTGGGGGAGACTGGCACCTGTAACATCATTTTTTTCTCTCTGTAGATACCTACATTCTCTTACGACATTTCTTTTCTCTTCCACATTTGCTCTCTGAATATCCATGTATTTTAGTTTTGTCCTTTTCCGTTTTTCCCCTCCCATACAGTGCCTCCCTGAAATGCCTTCTATGTGTAGTTGTTTGACAAGCACTTTAAATGCCTGGAGATGGGCAATACCTGCCCCCACCAGGTTGTAGAGGCCTTTCTGATTTTGTGAGAAAAACAGTGAAGATCCTGGGCAGCCTAATGGCAGGGCTAATTCTGGCACTCTTCCTAAGAAGACAAGATTTCAAGTGGCAGAGAAGCAGATTTTTGCCTTATCTCATGGCTGTTATAACAGTGCTGCTGACAGCAGCAGTGGTACTATTGGCAGCCTCAGAGGAGGAGGCGTGCTCTTGGCACATGCTGCCCTGTAGATATGCATAGCCCTCACCAAATAAAAACAATTACATGACTAACTCTCAGTTATGAGGCTGTTCTCACCTTGTTAAAAAACAAGCCTGAGACAGAGTATGAATTTGTTTTGTCAGATATATAGTCAGAAATAATAACTGATAGGTTTGCTGTGATAAGTTCTATATGATGGCTTTGCTGAAAGGTAGGCTGTTTCATGATTTACTGAACTATTATAAGTGATAAAACTGATCCATTTGTTATCATCCAGTGCATAAAGACTTCAGGATTTAAGGAGCCTGCACTAAATAACAAAGCAATTTATAAACTCATAAACTGAAAATTACAGGGAAGTAGTCCTTAAGTCATCTGTAATAGCAACCTTTTATCATATTAGTGATTATTATCAAATGTTAACCCACACTACCCTTTTTAAAACAAAATCTTACCTTAGGAAAGTTGTAGTTTCTTAAAAATAAAGAAGTCATGGACATAATTTTGTATTGCTTTTTTGTACAAGTGAGGCAAGTTTTATTTATTTATCTGGGTGTTGTCCTGTCCCATCAGGTCTATACATCTGTTGATGTAAACTGATTTATGCTTCTGCTAACAGAAGCATGTTGGCTGATGTTAGCTGAGGAATGGTATTAGTTGGCTGTACTACTGGGTAAATGATCTTTATCTAAGGTGGGTTCAAGAATAATATCTTGAAAAGAATCTTGTGTGTTTTTCATTAAACAGCTAATAGCAACAGTTGGCTTCAGAGTAGCCTGTCCTAACAGAATATAATTCAGTCCTACTGTGGAAATGGAAATACCCTGTACCACATTTAAAAAAACCTGATTATTATTGTAAGATTGGAAGTCTTTTCTGTGTTCCTTTGATTCAAAGATTTTATGGGCAGTGGAAAGATGATGTTGACTAAATCTAAGCAAATATTTGCCTGCAGATAATTTATTTGATTACATTAGGGTTGTTTTCTTCTCAAGAGTACCCTGTGTTATTTAATTAATTAATGTGATTTTATTTTAAAAAAATGTAAGTTCTCAAGGAATAGATGGATTCAAAGCCACTCGTTACCAGTTCTCATATGTGACATCCAACTTGCTTTGTTGAGCATGTTTTTATGTGCTGAAACACATTTGTTTCTTTTTATTGTCTGCACAAGCATAATCTTTAAAATCACAGTGGAGATTTGCAAAACAACTGGGCATTATGTAGGAGAAGAAAATTGGAAAAACACATGAACATTTTTGGAAATTCAGTTAAAAAAATGCTGTCTAATAGCTAGTAAATTCTGAGCCCACTGTCCTTGTGTTGATTCACTGAGAACAGGTTTTGTGTCTTTATTTTCCTTTTATGGACCTTATTCTAGACAAAGTCAAGTCCATCCTCACCCCATAGTAACACTCTCTCTGATCAGGACTGAAGCTGGAGCCCAGTTATGACAGTTTAAAACCAGGAGAGAGTATGTGAGGTTTTCCTTGTCAGAACTATTGGCTTAGACTTTTCTCACTAAAAGCAGTAGAGAAGCAGCAACAATATAGCACCTATCATTGAAATTATGGACAAGGGATTGAGCTGTTACTGATTTAACAATGGTCAGTAATAATTTGGTTTAGTTATAGTCTGTTAGTTACCCTGAGTCTTGTCAGGATACAGTGTTTGAATGTTGGAAGTAATAAACAGCTCGCTTTGTTACAGAAACGGCACAACTGGAGTGTATGTACCAAAGGGTCAGACTTCTCACACTTTTTCCTGTCACCTTGCTATGCTAAGAAAAGGGAAAGCATATTCCTGTTTTATGGGAAACTATGTACTGTGTAAATACCATGCGTGCGTCATGGAGGTGAGGATCAGAGAAGCTCCCATCTGCTTCCATCCTGCTTGTCACTCCTTGGACTATACACTGAACAGAATTCATCAGCCAGCCACATATCCTGACTCAATATTTTGAATCGTAGCGATGTCTAATGACCAAATTGTTGGCTGGTTGCTCCTAAGGCTTTCTTGGGACAATGTTCTGACCTTGCTGTACAGCAAACAAACACCAAAACTAATTTCTGGCATCAAAAGTGCTAAATGAATAGAAATTAATTGAAAATTGGGGTGGGGGTGGTGTGAGAAGCATGTGTGGTGAAAATGCAGCATAGTATATAAAACAACTGACATATACGTAGTTGCACTTCGATTACTCCTCTACAGTTATGCTGAAAGCCAAACAGCAAAAGCCAAAAAACCATCAACACCACCACCCTTAAAACTGCAGTGAATTAGGAGCAAATTAAGGGCTTGTTTTGTTACCATAACTCCTAAACATTAGCGGTTTTTCATTTCATAGATAGCCATGATAGATGAGGCTGTAAGGTGTGGAAACTAAGCACAAACACAAATATTTCTAGCTCTCTAAATGTTTCAACTTATTTTTATTACTCTCTGTAAATTATGTGAGATTTTAGTGTTGTTGCAGCTCATATATCATGTGCCTGGTTGGTAACCTTTCTTAGTGGAGCAGCCTAAGTAAAACCAAACAGCACAACCAAAAGCAGTTCCTTACCAGTAATGTCAGCATATTTGTTACCATTATATTCTCTCCTTCCTTTGTTAAGCATTTTTAAAAATATTATTAAACACTCACACAGGCCTCCTCCTCAGTTTAAATTCTAAAGTACATAGACTTTAGGTGAAAGGACTCATTAAGGTCAATAAGAGTTTTTCTCGTTAGAATTGCTGAGTCAAATAGATGATTTCAGTATCTTTGTATACATTTATACAGCACTTAGCAAAATAGGGATTGTACCATTTAGCACCAAGATGACTTTAATATTCTTGCAGTTCCTGGGAATCTTACATAGCCTGCACGATGAGAAACTTAAGTCTGCATTTTCTTATCTTCCAATGCAGTGAGCAGCAATATTGATGCTATTCCAATCTTCTGTGTCATTAATAAATATGCCAAGATAAGTCCATGAATTATGCCCCTTTAATAACGTAATGGAACTCCTAGAATCTCGCGTTTGATTTTTTAAAATCTGAGTTGTACAGGTGCCAGTAGGAATACGCTGATCATGTATATCTCTAGTCTTGATTAATTATGGTCACACAATTTATTATTTCATTTTTGCTATTGTCAACTATTTTTTATCTACCCTTAATATCTCACCAATCCCTTGTGATTCTATCGGCAAAATATTTGATATTCTGACTGACTAGAGGAGTTACGACTGTGGCATGAGCTGATACAGAAATGCCAGCTCAGAAGTTAAAAAGCCTGTCAATGCCCCTTCAGAAGAGCCTCACGAGTGTATCTTCAGTAACGTCAGAGGAAGTGGGCCATCGTTTCACACCAAATAGCGTATACTCATATTTGGAACAGAGTTTATGATTGGCTGTTCTTTAAAAGAACAGCAAGATTCTCATTGATTTCAATAGCCTGTGACCTCAACTCGATGTCAGCTCTCTTGCAATAGCCTTTGTTAAAATCATCATGGTCAGTACAATTTACTTTTTTTGACACTGCTTGCAAATCCAGAACATGCAAGAATTAATCTTATCAAACAGGGTTTGGTTTAAACTTTAGTCATAGGTGCAAAAAGCAGAGTAATATACCTCTTTCAAAGCTTTTTATCCATGTTTTTCTACCTGTGCAAAACCCAGAGATGTTCTAATGAACAAAGCATTTAATAATAACTGTACTAAAAATAAAACACTTCAAATGAATAGTTTTGTGTAGCAGCATTAGAAATGGTTCCACTTGTTTAAAGGAATAAGATATGAAGAATGATTGAAGAATTTAATAATGAACAGAATTTAGAATACAGAAAGATGAGTTGAGAGCCTTGGGACACAATTCGCTCAAGTTTTGTATGCTGCCTATGTTAAAAAAAACAGGGAAATTTTGATATAAAAGTGATTTATAGGTAATAGCTGTTCACAGACTTTTATCATATTAATAAAATCTTTAACCAGTCTTTGAAAATTCTCAAGCCTCGTGTGTTCAGTTGAGATGCACAGATCAGAAAGAACTGCTGGCTGGCAGATGTGCAGATACATTATCAGAAAATGTATTTTCAGCTTAACCAGTATAATCTAATTCATTCTAACGTGATATTTCAAGTTTATTATAGTGTAATTGAATACAGAAGAACACAGTGCACTATACAGTAGACAAAATGAGGTGAAAGTGTACAGCTTAAAGGTGATCAGGTTAGACCTGTTAGATTGCTGAATGTTGGTGGTGAAATTGGCTGAGGATTTAAAACAACCAAAAACTGTAAATAAAATGCTGTTCTTGTCTTTTTGAAGACTATCTCTGGGAAGCAAGTGGCTTTTCTTTATGAAATTGCGTTTAATTTATTTAAAATTGTATTGTCTTTGCACACTACTGTAAAAGTTATCACTTTAGTAATTGGTAGATTAAATCTTTCTCTTCTGTTTTCACTAAAGTGGGCAACAACCTTTTACCTAGATACAGTATTTCAAGGATCAAACTTAAATATCTCTTTGCATATATGTATCTGTTTACCTGTATAAACTTCTCTGTATAAATCTTAGAATTAAGTGTCACATGAATTCATTGTTGCATTTTTCTGTGTTAAATCAGTTTTGAAATGTTAGGGGCATAGCAGTTATTTTTATTTTGAATTGGCCCCAGTGGCAGGAGTCTTTAAGACACTCCTGATACCATTTGTTTAATGGTATGGGTTTAAGTTTGCTTCCCCCCAGTCCTGCTTTGCTATTATGTCTCCTTGTTGTAGGCTGTTTCAGCAGGTACCTGTTAATTTGCCACCTGCCCTGGTGCAGTGAATGATTATGCAATTTAGTTAATGCATTTTAATTATTTAGGTGACATTTTACCTTGTATGGTTATGCTGAATATGTAAATTGACTGGAATCCTGAGTTAAAAGAACGACAATTTTTTGTCTGTAGAAGTGCACAGTCCATGACCAAAAATAATGAATAAGTAATCAAACACAAAAATAAGACAAAAGTTCTGTTTAATCACATTCCCATGGCCATTTTTGTTTCCTTTTTTTATTTATTCATCGATTTGTAATCATTATCTACATACTACAGTAGTTGATGCACTTAGTGGGCAGACTGTGTTTGTAGCTTTCTACATCAATACCCAAAGCATATTATGGTAACAGCATGATATGCTGCCAGTTCACAAGGTCATGAATGATTTTCAAGACAAATAATACAGCCTCAGAAGTGACCAAGGCTTGTTTCTTTTACATTGCTGAATTGTTTCTCACTGTGCCTTACAGCGAGGCAGGTTGAATGAGTTAAAAATACTTCTTTGTAACAATTCATAAAAGTCTAAACTGCAATCCAAAATCCCTGAGCCCCTTGCATACTTATTCATTTGCATAAATTGCCTTCAACTTAACAAAAAACAAAAACCAAAGCAACAAATACAGTTCTCTGTATTAGCCTTTGTTAAATATATAAATCATAATTATTTCTAATTTTTGTTATAAAATGTGTAGGGGAAAAATAAAACCAACCTACCAAAAATAAATAAGCACAAACACTTTTACTATCATCTGATTTACTCTTTTTATTTCCCTGTTCCTCATATTGGCAGTTCTCTGCCAGCACTACTAACAGCAGCAGCAATAACACCATGAAGTCAGTAGATGGCTGTAGAAAAGTATGTTGAACACTCTTGTGTTAGAGTAATAAGATTGGGAAAGGCCTTGACCTGACTGGATGCGGCTTTTATCTGAAGTACATTTAAAGAGATAAAGGAGAAGCAGGATGCAGTACATGTTCCTTTCTTTTCTGTAGGAGCTTTTCTTTGAGTTTAAAAATTTCTCAAATGCAGGATTTGTGAACTGGGTCCTTTAGCAGGGCGAGGTAATGGCTTGAGTGCCACTGAAGTCACCTGCTATTCTCTGATGATTTCCCCCCCCCCTTCAAGACATCTTAGAAATCCTCCTATAAATTCCTACAGAGGGGGCGTCTGTAGATCCCATAATAACAATCAGGAAGTGGTATATTCCCATTTATTTATTTATTACTATTTTTTCTTTTTTGCTTTCTCTCCAATGTAGTTGGCTGCCTTTAGTGCTCGGACCTGCTCATTAAATAGATACACCAAGAATTGTTACCTAAGCAAGCTTGACAGTAAAGAAAGGACAGACTGAGTTAGGGAGAAAAAGGGAAGAAAAAAGACAGCCTGAAGCAAGTCACTTCACAAGCAGAAACAGCCACAGAACGAATGCTATTCTCATAAACAAACCAAAAAAAAAAAAATACCTTGTATAAGAAAAGAAGAGAACTGTGAGGACTTGACGGAAAAAGGCAAGATTTTCTACCCACTGTTTTCAGTTTTCCTTCCAGACATACTTGGTGAAGTAAGGAGACTTCTGTTTGCTGACAGAGCCCTTCATTTCTTCCAAGATGATGATGTATTTGTGGGTAGGTAGTGTCTTTCTCCATGTCAATCTTTTCTTAATAAATTGACTTTGGGACTGTAGATTTTAGCCTATAGTTGCAGCATGTTTTCTGATATGTAAAGGTGTGTATACTGCAGGATAGCTTAGCGTAGCCAGTGTACAGTGCATGTGCTTGCATTTCCAATGGGAGTTTAAACAAACTGGTTCATTAACATTAAGCTACAGTTTATTTTCAGGGTTTGCAGGATGTGGCATAGTGCGTCGCTTTCTTTTCAGTGCCTTAGAAAATGCTACAATTGTATCCGTAAGATTCACTGTGGTTCAGTCATGAAACGAACGCTGCATCACTTGTGGCTGTCGAGAATGTGCTTTCTTTGTCAGAAACGAAACGATCTCAATGTGATTAAAACTTCTAATTTGTGTTACTTGACCTAGTTGTGTTTATGTTAGTTGTCACAGTCTTTCTCGGCTTTTGAAGTTTATGGCAATCCACAAACGCAGATATATAAAATGTACTTACTGCTGTGGCTTTTATATTCAGCATTGTTCAGATTCCTTGCAGCAAAATCTGCTCACCTTAAGAATAATATTGTGCTAGGACACGTATCTTGTGAATTAGTGAAACTATTAACTAACCTGTTAATTTATCCAGGTTTAGATAGAAACCTTTTTTTTTTTCCTTAGAAGAAAAACTACAAATAAATCAGTGAATGAATATGCATACTTCAAAAGCATTTCTGTGTTCCTTTTCAAAGCCTGTGCATCTTCTGGGGAAATATTTTAAACTAATCTAATATGACAATATTTATTTATTTAATTTTAACGTATGTAAAAATAGGCTGCAGCTAATGTGGGCCACTCTGCAAAACAGGCTGCACACGAGCAACGTTTAAATCTTAGAGGTACTACGAGTAAGTCACTACTGCCTTTTTAAATTGCTTTTAGCTAAATTGCTGTAAATCTCCCTTTATGGTTCCTTCTAATTTCTGTTGACCCTGCAATGTATTGTAGTAACTTTTGTCATCTGTGCAAAAGGCACTGTATGCAGGCTTTTAAGTTTCTTATTTCAGTGCTTTGTCCTGTGCTACCACTTCAGGGCTCACCAATCACTGAGCTTTATGATTTTGTCCTTTTTTTGTGCATGTTCTGTAGTAGAAGCCCCTTTAATTTTCACAAGCAAGTAGCTGTGCATGTAACAGCAGCCTAGATTGCTGCTTATTTTTAACCCTTGCCATGATTCTTTATTGTAGCTGCTTTTTGCTAATGCTAGGATTAATTTCATTCTATGTTTAGATATAGAAATCAATGACTTAACTGCAGTAGTCCATTTTTCATTCAAAACTCTTGTATTCTGCTGTTGTAGTTAACATTATTCAAAAGAAATACACAGAAAATATTTGAGTATAAACTCTGCAGCCTTACATTTGAGTAGAAGGTGATAGGACAAGTATTATTCTATTTCTTTTGTGGCACTAGGTCAAAAGGTTTAAAAGCTAGGGACTCTTCCCTCACCCCACCCCCAACCACCCCTGCCCAAGCCTATGAATCTTTATTAATTGGAAAGCATAATGAAATACATTTTCTTACGGGTAGAAATGCAACATTTATTCCCTTCAGTGTATTGTGTTTTATATTATTTATGCAATTTTCTAGTTATTCCTCTTACATATATATCTGTATATATATACTTTAAGTGAAAAATACAGTAATACGTTTCTGATGGTACCACTTCCTGGGTTCCAAAGCTTCCAGTAATTAATATTTGACATTTTAAAGTCTACTCTTTCGATTCTTATTTGGTCCTTTTTACTTATATTTGACGATGTCTCTTTTAATTATTTCTTTTAATCAGCACCATTTATTAAGCAGGAGAATGCCTGCCTCTTTTTTGGCACTACTACACCTAGGTATTAAGCATTCTTCCCATTTTTCGTTTCACTTCCTAGTCTAAATGATTTGAATAAAATTTCAAAATAAAATTAGTAAGAAGAAGCAATGATGAACTTGTTTTATTATCATAGCAGCACATTATTACTTTCTTTTGTTCTGGAAATAAAGATAATTAGTATTTGTTAAAAGCTTATTTCTGAAATTTTAGGATTTTTAAACTCTGTGTACATGAAGTGCACGTGTATATGTATCTGCATGTAAAAGATGCAGAATGTAAACAACAGGCTCTTAAGAAATGCAGGTGCAATGTATTAAACTCAGAGTAGCATCTGAAATGCTTTCTCCTGCTACCACATCAATATTTTATGTAATTGTATAAAAGCTTCTCAGCAATATTATTAAAATTTAAAGTAGCTAACTTATGTGAAAATGTAGTCTTCCCTTTTCTAAAAGGTGTAAAATGAATTTATTTCCTTTCATTGATGGAGGTTTCTTCATACTAATCACTCCTTTTTGTGGCAGAACTTACTTTTTTTTTTGTTCCATGTATAACATGTAAATATTGCAAGGTATTTCTAAAGAAAAAGAAAATTGCAGTTTCTTCGCATTTGATAATGTCTTATTAGTCTCCTGTAACAGTTTGGGGTAGGTTTTTTTTTTAAATTCTACTGCTGCTGATGTCACGGTTCTTTTATGTCAGGTAAACTGAACATGTTGAGGTGACTAAATCAAAACATTCTGCAGGAATGCATTGTGCAGCCAGTAATTCAGTCTGTTGAATGCAACAGTCTTGATCAGCTGTTGGTTTTAAATACTAATTCCAAGATTTCAGGAACTAAAGAAAGATTTTAGTAGTTAACCCTGTCAAAACAAATCTATATTTGTTGACAGCCCAAGTAATTTAATGATGCTTATACTTTCCTCCTCCCCTAGAAAAAGAACAACTTGTTTAGTGTCCTGTACTTTTATGTAGAGACACCTTTTTTGTAGGAAACAGAGTTCATCAATATCCAATTTCATATTGACCAGTAAACTTTGAGGACTTTCAGGTATTACTGAGTTAACCTCAGGATTTAGTTGTAGTCCTTAGAAGGACCTATATCCTCTGTAACTTTAAAGTGCATAGGCCCTTTTATATCCTGATACTGCTGCAGTATAATATGCATCTCTCCAACAGAAGGTAGTTACAGTGATGATGCAAGATGTTCTTGATCACTGCAGATTATCATTCACATTTTATAGTGCAACTCACCTCCCAAAAGATGTTGTGATTTTCCCAAAATTTAAGAACTAAACAAGATTTCTTTCAGTTAGAGGGCTGTGAAGGTGCTGACTTCCACTTACCTTGGATGTGGAAGCATAATTATTGGTGTGTGAAATGCATGTTGATGGTTGGAAGCTGAGACTGCTCGGAATCTTTCATGGAATCCACACTTTTCCATGCCTGATCTTTCTGTATATTATTCCTCCTATTATTTTTTGCATTTTGAAAAATAAGCATAGTTTGTAGACTTGACAGCACAAACAACTGCTTGTTTCCCAAGCAAAGAGTTCCTTGATCGCTTATTTTCCATTTGGTAATTTAGACTAGACTGTCTTGAGTTGTTATAGACCTCATATGCAACTTACATATTCTGAGTCAGAAGGTGAGAGTTAAAGTTATTGCATCACATTAAAAAGTTAGTCAAATGAAATTAAATGTTGTTGTAGGAAAAACTGAAACAAAATATACAAGTTATTGGTTTTCCATCTTTTGTTGTATGCTATGAAAACGTTGTACCAAAATTACCTTAATATACCATAATAAAATTTTATACTTTTTATAAACATATGATTAATGTCTGTTTAGGCAGAATTGCTTCATTCCTGTCAGTCTGCTGTTCTTTTTAATAATAGGGAATGCGTTTTCAGAATTTTGTATATTTTTAGCAGAGGTTTTCAGAAGCAGCAAATAAGGCAGAAAGCCTTATGCTCACATAAGGCAGAAAGCATGTCAGCGAATGAAACTTGGTTTTGCCCAAAAGTAGGCAGATACAGATAAACAAATTGGAAAAAAAAAGTATATGCAATAGCAATAAGATAATTTCTTCTGGCAATAGAACATTGTTTTGACAACTTGAAGAATAAAGCTTTGAGGTTCAATCCAGACAACTGTGTGTGGTACTTGCCTGCCATTAGCAAAACATACCTCAGATGAACATTCAGGGAGTAGGCTGGAGGACTAGGGTGTAATAGAAAGGTTGTACCAGAAATTTCATCTGGATGAATATTTAGAAGTTTAAAGTACTTTATGGTAGCATTTCTGGTGCTTTTGTCAGTAAGCTTCTCTTCAGAGACATCTTAATGCCAACACAGGAGTCTGTGTTGGTTCACATCTGCAAAGGCAGATGGTATTTCATTCAGCTGAACAGAAGTTTTACTGGTTTTTGTGTGCTACACCAAATATATGTGGCATAGAGTATGCCTTTCTCCTGGATTAGGGAAGTGTGCAGTTTCAAACCCGGCCTATATACGAAGCGCTACAGGACAAGTTTAAGTTAAGCAATACAAAGGCTTTTTAGCCAAAGAAAATGAGAACCCTAAAGTGATGTGAAGTTTACTAAAAGACAAAATAAAGAAGCAAAATCTTAGAGTTTTTTTAATTGGAGTAAGGAACTATAATATCCTTTGGGCAATACAATTTTCATCTCTTTTGAGGAACTTAGTGTCTTGCAGTATAGACATTGTGTTCATTAAGGGAGGTATTTTGCTTCCCAGACTAAGACAAAACTGTGCTACTCACGGTGTTTGAAGAGCTACAGGCAGTTGTGATACAGTGTGAACTAAATGGAAAGACTAAATGAGTATGTTGAAACATAGCCAGTGGAAGACTTCAGCAGTGGAGATGTTGTTGTATAGAATTATTGAGTAATAAAAATATTTAGATCCTTAGTTAAGAAGAATGAAACATATTAGCTGAAAAGCTGCAGGTACCTGCAGAGTCAAAAAGATCCTTATGCTGCTTCCGCTGGGGTTTTGAATAAAACATGTAGCTTCATACTTTTATCTGACTGCCTGACTGCTGATGTTGAATAAATATGTACTTTTTATTATTAACACAGAAAAAATACAAATTGATTTAATAATAGAGTATGCTGATCTGAATTTTAAGGATCTTCAAGCATATCTGACTCAATAAACCTGAAGTATTGCAATTTATAAATCTGCAGTCTTGATGGCTGAAATGAAAGGTCTGATAGAGATGTTGAATGAAAACAGGATTGCAATTAGTTAAGGTAGAATCTAAGACCATTCTCAGGTTATCTTTTTTTATCTCTTGGTATATACACTTAAGTTGGTTTAAAAATCATATGTGTAGTAACTCATTTTGGAATCACGGAAGCTAAAAATCACAATAACAGGACAAGCATAAAAAGATTCTGCAAAATCAGTTTGGTTTTTTAATATGAAAAAATGAAATAGAAGAGAATGGTAATTTCAATTTAGAATACTTTCAATTTAGAAGGGGTGTTTTTGACCTCCTATAGTAGTTTGTAAAGCAACGTTTTATTATTCATACAGGGTAACAATATGAACAGGGGAACAAAATCAGTATTATGGTCCATGATATCCAGTATTGCATAGTGGTGTCAAGCAAGCAAGGCAGTTTTGGTTTATAACAATAATATTCATCCCTTTAGACACTAACACGCCTACATACACACGTATGTGTAAGTTCTCATGTTTGGTGAAATCAAGCTTAAGTAGGACATTAAGTATGTAGGTATTGTTATTAATTCTTTCAGCGTAATTCATGCATTTTGTGTAAAGTTATATGATAAAGTTAGTTTTCTGCCAACCTAGACCATTCTGATTCTACTGAGACTCTCTATAATTTAATTACCAAACTTACTTGCTCCTCTTACGTTAGCAAGAAGTTACATTTGTCCAATTAACCTTATCTTCCTCTTGTCCATCTTAATAGCATTGGTTTCTATCACAGCTTTGAATGAGCTGTGTGGTTGTCTTTTTTTCAGTCCGGGCATGTTCATAGAAGGAAGGAATTGAACAAAGACTGCATGAAATGTAGCTGGGTGAGCAGGCTAGAGTCCTCCTATTGTCCTACTATGTTTATCTCTTAGCAGAAATTCTTTCTAAATATCACTTCTGTGATAAATTGGGGAGTTTGTATGCTACTACATCTATAATTGTAGAATTTTAGCTATGGTTTGAATGGTCTTGGTGAGTCAGAAGGATGAACAAGTCCTGAAAACACTTCTGGGCAGTTGAAAAACCTTGTTCATGTCTTGAGATTAATTTGTTGACTGGTTGCTTTTGGATATTTATTCCAGTGAAGTATTGAACAGAATTCTCCTGTTTGAGAAGCTGATCAAGACTGCAATAGTCCCTAAGCCAAGATTTTGCTTACGGTTTCTCACTCAAATGCCATTAGACTTGATTTACCTTTGTGCTGCTAAATCCGATTATACGTCCTGGTATAACTAGTTTGACTGTCTCACAGTTTATTCAGTAAAAGGGGATGTTTAGTAACAGAAGTCTAGGTATCTGTTCACATCTTTATTCCAACTTGATCCTTTTCTGCCTTTCCATATTGTATTTCTGTTTCCCTTCTGCTCTTGGATTGATATTCCTTCCTTGCCAAACAAATGAATCTGAGTTTTGATTCCTTCAATAGCGTTGTATAGAAATACACCTGTTCTTAATGCAATCAGAAACCTCAAGTCCAACGTATCTGCAGCAGTGACTGCTTTCCACATATGGATATAATACACTATATATATTCTTTCTCCTCTAGGATTGTGATTGTGTGTATGTTGGCCACAGCTAGCAGCCGAACTCCCACCCAAATGCTCACTCACCCCCTGCCTCAGTGGGACAGGGAGGGAGAAAATAGGAAGAACGAGTGAGAAAGTTCATGGGCCAGCATAAAGACAGGGAGATCGCTTACTGATTACTGTCACAGACAAAACAGACTTGCCTCGCAGGAAATGAAATTCTTTATTGCCAATTATAATTTCTGCCAATTAAATTTGTGAATTTAATTTCTGATTCAGGTAGTGGGAAACAAAACCAGCCACACCTCTTGTTATCACAAGTTGAACGTGCTTCTTTCGCTGAGGCAATGAGTGGTGTGGAGGGATTGCACTCAGGATGTAATAGTTTTGCTCTTCAGCTCCTTCCTTCTCACGCTTTCCACTACTGCAGTGTGGCTTCCTCCATGGGATGCAGTCCTCTTGGGGATATGCTTGCTCTACCGTGGAGCACCTCCGCCTTCTACAACCTGGGTGTTCCTCTGTTGTTTCTCTTCTTGTTGCTGCCTCCTCGCTCCTTCCAATGTTTCTGCCCTTACTTTCTGTATGTTTTGCAGCTGCATCACCACGCTGGCTGATGGGCCTGGCTGTGACCTGTGGTGGGTCCATAGCCAAGGTGTCTGGGACCAGCTGTGTCTGGCATGGGGCAGCCCCTGTTCTCCTCTCACAGAGGCTGACATGGCAGTTACCTAAGTATGAAAACCTTGCCAGTACACATTTTAAGTCAGCTAAAAATGTTAGGCTGAGTCTGATTATTGACATTTCAAGTTTTCTTCAGAGATTGTTCTGTGTTTGTTGATTATCTTATCCTTTTATTTGGTAAGTAGTGTGTTGTAAATTTATTTTTTGTGCTGTATGTATAATACAGTGAAGTACTCCTTTTATAGAGGGAAAGCTGATATATATTTGAATTTTACTTTTCAGTTAGCTTCTCCTCAAATAATTACAGGAATTCAAGGAAAAATAAAATGTGACAACATATTTATGAATCACAGGATTTAACAGAGACCGAAATAGATCTTATTATTGATGTGCTTACTGCTTCATTAAATTCCCCTTAAGGTTTGCAGCATGGATATGGATCATTTGCAATAATAATTATGCAGTGATCGATTGATTGTGTCTGACATTGTACTTGTCACCTTGAAATGCAAAAACCATTCATTTTCAACTGGGTGAACATTTTTCTCTAATGTTAGGTACCAGCATGCAGTGGTTTATTTTATAGAGGAGTACATTTTATAAAGTTGGGGAACTTAATGTTAACCTTTATCTAAAAATGAAGTAACACTTGTCATTTTACAAAAATGAAAATCGCCCAACCAGCCATGTTTTGAGATTAGAAAACTGCCTGATTTCAGACAGATTCTTCAAATTACAATCTGTGTATTTCGATTGATTCATGCATGTGTGTTATGAACGTTAGTTTTTTGATAGGTCTGTGAATGAGATACACCATAATGAGCATACCTAATAAAATTTAAGGCTTGAGATCTCTGCTTTTAAAACTGGTGTGTGTTCTTCAGAAAGTCTGTCTCCTTTTCGCTCCCAGCTTTTGATTCATGGTAGTGTTAGTTAATTGGAAAATCAGTATAAAATGCTTTGACTTTAGTCATTCTTTGAGTCAAATACTGTACATTTCATGGTTTGAGTGGTGTAATCATCATGGCCGTTTAATCTTTAATTAGGAATGTTTGTAGTAATAAATGAAACTTTGTCTTGTTTGTTTGGGCTTTCAGGATTTTGAACAAAGTTTCTATTGCAGTTCCAGTGAAATGGCTAGTTGGTGGCTGCAGGTAAAGTTAAGTGCATTTATGTTTTCCAAGCTAACATAAAGACAACAGTCAAAAGAAATGTCGCATTTGTAGGTGCTCCACTCAGAGCTTTTGCAGAGCATCCATTGTTACACAATAGGAAGTGAAGACCAGCGCTATGTTTGGTGAGGTGCAATTTGAGTCAAAAGTGACTTTTCCAAAGCGAAATGCTTTTTTTAGATTATCAGCCCTAATATTTATAATTACTTTTATTCAACATTTAAAATAGTATTCAAAGGTCTATTTGTTTGTAGCTTTTGTTTGTTTTAACCAGTATTTTGAAGACGTAGATATGATTAAAGCAAATTTTAGAATTATTCATTCTTTATCATAAAATGTTCTGTGTGGATGATTTTTTTCCCTCTCCTAGGGTGAGCATAGATAAGTATACATTTGAATATGGAAACGTTTAATATGTTGGTGCTCACACAGCCAATAGGAAGAGTAACTGCACTTGTAACGCTGCTAATATTGAAGTGGCAAAGCTAATTGTACTATTTGTTATCAAAATTAGCAACATATGCGTTCTCACCGCAGCATGAGTACTGGATAAAGCTTACCAAACTGCTTTAAACCTGTGACATAAGCAAAAAATTGCAAAATTTGCAATTAAAAAATTGCAAAACTAACAGGCACAAGGGCCATGATTGTTTTTCCAGTTGTACCTGCATACTCCAATCTTGGTTGTAGTGTCTCGTAAATACTACATCCCAGTAACAACGGAAACAATGCAGGAAGAAGGATAAAACAAGATGTGTCACTGAAAAGGAAGGAAAATGAAGGAAAGACAGGTCAAGAGGCTGAGATGACAGGAGTATATTCAAGATCAGAACAGTCAATGACCTTTTCGGTTAAACACAAAGAAATCATGTCCTCCTGACATCACTAAAGTTCTACTCTTAAAGCAACACATAGGGCGAACTTTGTGTTTTGTCTACATGTATTTCAAATTCTATTTACTGCCACAGCATCTGGGGGCAGCATGATACATGCAACAGTGGGAAGCTTCAGACCTTTTATTATTTCTTTCTACCTAGAGTAACTTGGTAATGATGCTAATAATAATGCCATTACTCTGCTATGCTTTGGTTGATACATGTAGATGTCTAAGGCACCACCCTCTGAAACAGGAAACATTCATTCCAACAGGAAGCATTAGAAAAAACTTTTAGTTGTTTAGGGCGATTGTGGCTGAAAGGCAATTAAAAATTTGCTTTAGAAAAAGGGCTAATTTACCCTCTTAGTGTGACTTTAGCCTGAAGAAGGCTGTGTTTAGCCTGGAGAAAAGGACACTGAGGGGAGACCTGATTGCTCTCTACAGCTACCTGAAAGGAGGTTGTAGGGTGGTGGGTGCTGGTCTGTTCTCTGGAGTAACTGGTGATAGGACAAGAGTAAATGGCCTCAAGTTACATCAGGGGAGGTTTAGATTAAGATATTGGGAAAAACTTATTCACAGAAAGAGTGGTCAGGCCCTGGAACAGGCTGCCCAGGGAAATGATGGAGTCGCCATCCCTGGAGGTGTTCAAGGAATGTGTAGACGTGGCGCTTGAGGACATGGTCTAGTGGGTATGGTAGTGTTGGGCTGGCGGTCGGATGAGATGATCTTAAGTCTTTTCCAACCTTAGTGATTCTGTGACTTTACCTGCAATTCTTTGTGTTTGATCTTTAAGAGTCAGAGTGGTTTTGTTGCCTTTTTTTCTGTGGCGGTGTGGTAATAATCGGTCTTCAAAGCATAAGAACAGGTATGCCTAACGCTTCATAGTGTGTGAGTTCCGCAACTCTCTACAGTCTGCATGCATTAGCATATCTCTTCTTTTGTTCAACCTATGTTCACTGTTTTTAATACATATTAAGATACTCAAGGCCTGTCTTCTGAAAATGCAAAAAAGGAAGTATGGGTGGCACCAGCATACTAATGTTCATCAAGAAGGGCAGACCCTATTGTGTTATTCGTAAAACCCTTCGGTACCTTGTGCTATAGTCAAAGTGCTTGGATCTTTTTCTTACCGCATTAGATGTTTTTATTTACAGCGTTTGGATATTCATATTAGAGCCTTATTAGAGCTAAACAGAAGCAGGAAAGAATCTTGCACAGCAGTGATATAACCATGCATTATCCAAAAGAGGGGTTATGTCAGAAAAGGTATCAGTAAGCTTTAGCCTGGCAACATGCTTGATGACTTTATGGGCAACTACATAATAGTAAGATGAAAATTTTGATGTGTACATTGGATAATTCCTCTTGATAGCTAGGAAGAGTATGAGTTTATTCTCAAACAGAAGATTAAAGAAAGCAAGAAGAAAGCGTATCTAACAGGAAGACAAAATTACAAATGCTGTAAGAAAAACTATGATGGAGACAGATGGGGAATGTGAAATTAAGACCTCTAAAGACCAGGAAGATAATTTAATAATACATACAGACCTTGCCAGGTAGCATAAAACATTTCATTCTACCATTCACACGCATAAAGGATCCTGTAGAATGAGGTGGTGACAATAGGGTATTGGCACTTAGAAAAGTTCCCCGTGCATTTCTGTTACTTATTATTCACTATTAATCTGTGTGGTTAGCATTTCTTACTCTCTTATTTTAGAGGGTTATCATATGCTATTGATGCAAAACTACACAGTGCAACCTAAGAGAACAACCCTGGTTTAAGTTAATATATGGATGTTTACAGCTTATGAACAAATTCTTAATTTAAATTGGTTTACAAACAGCAGTTATAAACAGACGAGTCAAATTTATCTCTTAACTATAAAACACACACAAGTGAGCCACATGTCTAACCAAGAATCTTTCCTGCTGAAGAGAAAGCCTGTTCATGTCTTACTAGTTGGACATGGAAAAACGAATATTTACTCCTGTTTTACAGCAGCTTTTTATATGATGAAGATTTTTTTTTTCATGGCACTACTGAAGTAATATGACAAGTTCAGTTGTCTTTTAAGCGAAGTAACTCCAATTTACATTGGAGGTATGTCTGTTAGGAACCAAATTTAATAATGTTATTACAGTCAAATAAGCTAAATATGACCAAGATTTATTGTTTCTAGTTTTCTAAGATTCAAATTACTTAGCTGGCTAAATATTTTAGCTCAAGTTCCTCTGTAGAAAAGTCAGCATACACATCTAGATATATGTATGTTAACCAGTCCTTTCAGTCATGTTACACTGACTTAGTTCAGTTCAAAACCACCATTTCCCACATCAAGACAGGTCTGTAGAATGGTTGTGCACCACACTATGGACTCTGTTATTGCTAGTTGAGTGGCTTGAATGGTATCTGAAACTGCATCACCAAAAGTAGTAGTAAGGTGAAAGGCAGAGAGTTAATAAATGATTCATGGAGAGATGATATGGTTCTGTCTTGGTATTTATGGAAGGAATGTTTTGTATATGGTTTGCTGTGTGGGAAGTTTGCTATCATATAGGTTTTATACACATTAATAGCACAAATCTGTTTCATGTGGACACCATCACGCTATTACTCGTCAGATGAATTCCTCTTTGACAGAATAGTCTTTAAACATTACAGTTTATTGAAATCTAATTGGAGCAACTACAGGAATTGCAGCTATTTTGCTCCATAGCTTATCACTGGGCTATGATTGTGTATGGGAAAAACTACTGGACCATATGAATAGCCAAGGAATGGCAGTATAGTCTTGAGTGAGAAGAATGATTTCTTACGATCACATGATTACAGTAGAATATGATTTAGTGTGTCATTTTCAACATTGATCATTTACTGTGAATTTCTGATTTTTGAAAACAAACATGTGGCTGCCTTAAAGAAACAGAACATATGGGGCAAAAGATACTTCCATGACATAGGAGGAGCTGCCCCTTGGACACCTCATTCAGAAATCACGTTGGTGTTTTCCCCTTGCAGATTATAACACAGTTTAGAATAATAATTTTTATATTCAGTAATGTAGTTGGTTTCACTATTGTAATTTTTAAGTTACATGCAGTACTCCATGACAATAAGTATTTCATTGCCAGGTGTCAGAGTTATGAGCTAATTAACATCTCAGGAATGAAAGTAGTTAAGCCTACTAACAGAACTATGAAGAGTGTTGTTCCTCACTACTCATGGAATTTCCACAATGGAACTGAAAATACAGGTTTGTTAACGGTTAAATGTAGGTTTTGCATGAGAGGAGTCCAGCTTATCATGAGATTGCAGAAGACAAAGAAACTTCCTTGAAGTCAGTTCAGGGACCTACACGATCCAAAGTAGTCAGTGGTGTGTACGTGGGGAGTCTCTGAATGCCAGGAGCATTTTGCAGTCCAATTAACAAAATAATATCTGATCTCTCTCTTTTCAGTGACAAGGAAGAACCCTGGCAGTGTATGAGATTGAGATGTTTTAGTGTCAGCTTATGTTAAATGGTTTAACTTTCAAGAAAAGGGTTTGCAGCTAAAGCACTGGTGGTACAACTTGAAAAGCCCAGTTATTTCCAAGTTTAAATGTTTAATACTTGTTTTTTTCAGGATTCACTCTGTTTGTTTATTTGTTTGCTTATTTGTTTGCTTACAGCCACCTAGTGTTTTATTATGTTTCTAAGAAGGATTGGAGGGGGAAAAGCAGGCACAAAAAAATCAGAGCTTGAATTAGGCTTTCCAGCAAAAAGTTGGCTTTTTAATCCCAAATCCAAGTGCAAAGTAGGAGTATTTTTGACCTGCCATTTCCAATGAGGCAGGTGTACAAGCCGTTTGACACTATAAAGCATCTAGCTAAACTGTTCAGTGACTGAACGGGACAGTGTAGTGTCCAACATGGTTGTTAGGGAGGTTATATCTACAACAATGAAATATCCAAAGTGAAAGACTGCAGGCTATTGAGAATTGAACTGAGTTGTATGATTTATCCTTAAAAATTTAAAAAGGGGGGAGAAGTGAAGCCTTCATTTCATTTTGAGATTTTCCTTTACATTTGGAATGGTACATAAATCTATCAATATTATCCTTCTGTCTTCCCAACCCGGGGTATACTGAACATTAAAGATGGAGGTTTCCAGAGAGAGAGTTACAGGAATCCTCCCCGGAGTTTTCGCACCAGCATAGATAGTTCTGTGCAGAGATCTACTCTGAGCTATTTTCCATGGCAACTGGTGCAGTTTAATAGTTGCACAATTAGACCACAGAAGCACAAATCTACAGAACTGTCAGGATGTAAATTCATTTAAAAAAGGTCTCATGATCCACTTCCTAAAGGTAGAAAACTGCCATTCCCTAAAACAAGAGATATCAATGCTGAATTTGTCTTTGGCCAAAGCCTTATGGCTTCAGCTTTTAGCACAGTGGAGGATCATATTGATTATTTCAGGTGAACAAAGTATTGGATGTTTCTTCTCTTTGTTGTTGGAAATATTTTTTATTTATTGAAGTAAAAATTAATAAGAGCTTTATTTGCATTGACGTAAGCTATCAGTTACTTAAGAACACTTCATTTAGTGACAAGTCTTTTAAATTGTTGATTGAATTGTTGAGGATGCATTGGTTCTTCCAGGAGGACATGGTGTACGTTAAAACAGGCCTATGTTCAGTAAGAACCAGATTTCAAATAGTATCTGCAAATTCAGAAATCCGTTGTTTTGGAATATTTTAGACTGGAGGGAAATGAATGATAAGGGGGGGAAAAAGGAGCAGCACAAACTGGAACTTTATCTGAGGATTTAAGCGTTTTATTTGACCACAATACAAAGTATCTGAAATGCTTATCACTGATCATTCAAAAGGGTTAAAGTATTTGCAGCCTAAACCTGAACTATGCAAAGTAATTTATGAATTTACATGTATTTATATGTGATAACAGGCTATTGGCATGTATTTCTCTGATCTACAGTGCATAATAAGAATATGAAATATATATTCAACGGTGCATTTGGACTTCAGAGTAATAGTCACATTTTGAAATATTGTGGCTAATCTAAAACTATACAGCTGACTAGAAAAACAAAACCAGTTCTAAATATGAATAAATGATCTGCTACTTAATATGTCAGTGTATTTGTCAGGTTGATGACATTAGGCTCAGCTGCATTCAATTCTAAACCCTGCAATATTTGAAGTTTGATATTGTGCCTCACTAAATTTAATACATGGACCTCAGTAATAGAGGAAATCATTTTAGCACTTGGCAGTTTGTTATGCCGTATAAAATTGACTGCCCTGCAAACACAATAGCAATAATAAAAATTGTGGTCAGTAGGGGGGTGTAATGCATTTTCTAGCTTCAGCAAAGGTCCAGATGAGATTTATTGAGAATTTGCCGTTTGGGTGAAGATCAATAGAGCTTCGTTAATAATTTGTTGTAAGGGCACCCTTCAGGGATATGACATTTTACTTTAAAACTTTGGTAATTTTGAAAGCATGCCTAGTGATAACAATGTCAAGCCCCTGTGTTTCACAGGCATGGATTTTTGCATTCAACTTGTGGGAGCATTTACTTTCACAGCAATTACATTTGAAATCATTCAATATGTGATGCAGTCTGGTATTGATAACAGGATTCCACATGTTCTGCAAGAGTTCTAATTCAAGTCTGAGAAAGAATCCCAAACACTTGCTTAAGTCCTCCATTTTCTCTATTGCTTTCTTCTCTAATCGAGGAACTTTAATTTAAATGTCAGTCTGTAATTTCTTACTGGTATATAATTTTCATGAATGATCTGGAACTACATTATTATTTTCATCATTGTAGAATTAGAAGGTTTCATAAGAAACTTATCCCTATATCTTCCTATTGCCAGTAGCACTTTGCATAATAACTATGAGATTGACTTAGATATCTGTATTTTTTGTGTATTTTCATAAAGGAAACTTCACTTTATGTGCTAAGCAAGCCCTCCCTTTCTGCCACCAAAATCTGATGGACATCACTGACTAAGGAAACAGAAATTTGTCAGCACTTTGCAGTACAAACACAGGCATTAGGTACAGCAGAACAATTTATTTTCAATGAGCATGCACAAAGTAAGATTTATGACTTTTGCAGCTCAGATGACATTTCTTACATAGTTGCCGAGCTACAGCAAATTAAAGGGATCCATGAATACTAAGGGGTGTGTTTTTGTAATGAGGGAGAAGAGACAGAAGCAATAAGAAGATAATTAAGGTAACAACTTGTGAAAAATTAAAGTGTTTCTGTCTTTCATTTTTGAATCTCTGAGCATAAACTTTGTAGTTGTTAATTTAATTGCTGATGTTCTCTGTATCCCTGAAGAATATTAAGGATTAATCATCTGGTTCATTCCAACAAGAGATAAGGCCTAAGTGAATTGAAATTTTACCAATTTAACCCTGTCTTCCTTGTAATATGACATGATTAACATTCTTCAATTAACAACACATAATTATTCTAAAGGCCTCATTGAACTTACTCCATTTTTCAGTTTTAGGTTGCCCTTTTCAGGTATTTCAAAACTGAATAAGAGGAAAGCTCTATTTTTGTCCTGTATTATCAGTCACTTACGTTCATCAAATTACAAGCATTTAGATTTTTGACTCTTTTAGTTGGTTTTACTCCTTTTTGTTCCTAACAATCTTTATGTGCACACCCTGAAAATTGCTTCTCTTCTCAACGTGTTCTTTAGCCACTCTTTAGGAACAGACAAGTGTTTCTCTTCCAACCTAACTGTGCCAAACTGAATGCATTTTCTTAATTACTTGCGGTTGTATACTGATCTGCAGAACTAGCGATTTCATTGAGCCCTAGAATGTGTAGCTGTTCATCTAAATATTAATGCATAATGTATTGTTTCGCTTTAGAATAAAAGATAATGAAATAATTTACATTTGTAAGAGACTTCAGTCTAAAGCTACACAACACAAAATGCAGAACCATTTTAATGTATCCTGGTATTTACTTAAGTGCTTTCCTAGTATCTTTCACTGGGCAAATAGTACACAGTTGCCTTTGTTTCTGATGGAAAAATCAAGTAGCTGTTGATGGGAAATTATCATTAATTTATGGTAAATCAAGAGAAAACAAAATAAAACTAGATACAAAGAAAATACTCCTGTTTTTCTTCTGAAACCTAGAAGGTAACTGAACTTTGAATTTCAGTTTTAAAAGGAAAACACTAGTATTTCCATGTCTAGTACTTATAACATTCCATATTTCTTTCTCCTTTTAGGTCAGCGTGACCTTTAAATATGACTTCATTAGAATTTTTATGATAATACAGATTTAAATGTCTACATATGATGCTAAAATTTTGGCTGTGTAGCATAAATGCTTGATATGAGACCACCTTAAAATTGCATGGTATTATTTTCTGAAAAGAGATCTTTTGTTGAACAGCTTTGTCTGACAGCCCGAGAGGCCTACAGTCAGGTCACCGCTGCAGAGATCTCTCAGGGCATCTCTACATCCAGATGCCTGCCTGGGTTTCATCAGGGCTTTGCAGCCAGTAGTTGTCTAAGGATCACCTGGTACTAGATAGAAGAAGCCCCATCTGGTTTAGGCCTGAGTAATTCTGCATTTATAGGTAAAAGCATGGAAACCTGAAATACATTATAGAGACTTTGTTACCTCCGTTTTCAAAGCTAGAAAACTCAGTAGATGACCCTTTCACTGCATGCCAGTTAGGTCATTAATCAGTATAATGGTTTTGAACCCTGGGAGATGGAACATGGCCATAGAAAGCACTATTTTCATATCCAGTTTTTGGAACAACAGCAATCATTTCTGCTTTGTAGGAAATAATCTTAAATCAATGGTACTTCAGCTTTTAGATAAAGGAAGGTACTGTTTAACTTTCAACGTTAGTAATTAAGTGCATTTTGTGGAATGTTTTCTAATTTCTCTCGACACGGCGTATTTTTCTGCATGGTAATTTTGACTCACTGATAAATGAAGACTTTGGCCATTTGTCCAGACTTTTCCACCAGGCTGCAAAGCGAGCCACACTATGTTCACAGGTTTATTTCATAGCCGTTGTGAGGTCAGCTTGTTGTGAGGGTTATTGTGCAACAGATGCACAATAATCATGAATATTCCTCATGCCTGTGAATTTCTATCTTATGAAAATCTGCGACATCTAACCTTTTTTTTTTTAATTTTATTTTTGTTTCTGCGTAACATTAAAAGATATCAGAAGAAAGTTTAGTTATAACTGACAGTCACTCTGTGTTGGCGTGAGGCATACTAGTTTCAGGAATCTGCGTAGTACTGAAGGTTTTCTGAGGAATGACCAGTAAATTATGTTTTGGCAAATGGTAAAGCATGTTTTCTGAACTGAATTATGATGACATTGTTAGTAAATTTCAGACGGGATGGCATTGTGCTTTTACCTTCTCAGAGACATATTTTCTTCAGGATTACTGGATGTTTACAATTAAATTGCTCTGAAAGTCATTGCTATTACTTTGGTGCTTGTAGCTTGTACTAACAGATGGTTCTTAGCTGATGGAGAGTATTTTTCCTTCATTTGGAGTCTCTCACATGTTCTGCTTATATGGGTGTTGCCTTAGCCTTGGATTAGTGAGACATGCATGAATTTATTGGCATAATATTAATGAGGCCGTTTGAGTTGTCTTTCGAATAGCACTTCTACCTAGTAGCTATGGGCTCTCTCACAGTGGGCATGGCGTTTTGTGAAAGGCAAAAACATTGACTCCAGCCAAAGTAGCAACATTTAGAACAAACTGAATGTTTACGTACTTGCTGGGACCATCCGGTATTTAAAGAACCTTAAGTAAAATGGCTTGAATTATGATTACATTAATTATCATATTCCAAAACACTCAACAGTGCACTTTTGAGGAGATGAAAGTTCTTAGGGGTTTTTTCCTGTAGGAAAGGGTAAAGGGTTTCTTGCATGTTTCTAAGGAACACGAAGTGAAGATTGCTGCTGAAATTAGGTTTTACCAGATGAACCAACATCACAGGTGTGGTCCAGTTAGATAGTTCCTTTGCAAACTAGATACATAAATGTATAGGACCAGTGATTCGCAACGTGAAATTGACTGGATTTAATTTTAAGAAACTAAAGAAAAGGAAAGAACTGGTAAATTTTCCGTGTCCCCCACCCCCTAATTAATACATTGTAAGACTGTACATCTCCAGTTCTCAGTATGTCAACAAGCGCCAACCTAAAATGACAACTCTTCCTAATACACATCAAACAAAATTGCATTAGAGAAGAAATTAATCAGGGTCTTTTATGCAATAAAGTTTCAGGTCTTTATTCAAAACTACTTAAATCAGCTATGACATAGAGGGCTAAAGAAGCAGGGGAAATCTTACGAGGAAATACAATCAAGTATGGTAGAGGTATATACACATTTGATCAGGGTGATGTTTGTGTGTGTACACATATATATATGTTTATATATATTCACATACACTTAAAGAACATACATGTTTTTGACTTTTGGAAAGAAAGAAACAGAAAATCACCCTTCCTTCTTTCACAAAAAGGAGATTAACATAACTAGGAAACAGAAATATGGTATCTTCTCATATGGGTCAGAAAAATGGTTACCTGTTACAACAATTAAACATGCTTGTTATTTTTATTATTTTGTGAAGTTAATGTTCATTTGATGATCATGTCATGTGGGCAAGGGAGGGACAGCCACAGACAGCAATAGTCCTCTACACCATCACTTTTTTAAAAATGTGTCAGGGCTGAATTGTTTGAAATTTTGCTCAAGAGGAAAAGTACTATCAATGAAATAATTAGCAAGTGAAATGACTTCAACCCCAGGCACTACCTGTCTGTAGATTTCTGCCCTGGGTCCATCCTTCCAGCAGGGAGGCAGAAGTCTTAAAATATTAATGCTAAATGTAAGAAGTGCCTTGCACACTGTTGTCAGCGCACCTGCGCATACAGTTGTGCTTTCTGAGGTCAGCAGCCTGCTCAGTAAGGTTGGCTGAGGAGCAGAACATGAGTACTGTTAGTATTTTGGGGAATATATTAAATCGGGATGGCAATTAACACCTGCACAGAAATCATCTTGTCCCATTTCTTGTCCTTTTCTGATGCGTCCTCTTTAACACAAAAAAAAAAGCCAACTTTTCCTCTGTTTCTTTCACCTACATTCTGCATTGGTTGCTTTTTTGGGGCTCATCATCTGTTTATCCCCTTGCTTCAGAAGGAGAGATGAGTATCATTTCCTAATATGTTCACTGGTGCCAGTAAAACTCTTCTGGTTTCAAAGGATTTCAAAGCCTTTTTCAGATTTTTTTTTTTTACTTCTTTGCAGAACCTGATCTTCTCTGCAGTTTAACCAAATCTGCTCTTTGGAATTGGCAAAGGATTTTATTTTTTTTTTTTTCCTTCCTCAATGAAACCCAAAACAATTCTTTGTTTCTGCAAAATGTGGCCAACAGAAATGTTTCACTGATTTTGACAGCTGTGATAAACTGGTGTGTGACCCTAGTTAAAGCAATGATACTGTATTTAAAACTTAGCCAGTATTACAGAAATAACTGGGATGAAAGAGCTCATTATTTGGAATTAGTAGGAAGAATGAGATATGAGTAAGGAACTTCTGTTATTTCTATAATAGAAAGCACTTGGGCGCTGATGATGTGCACAGGGAGAAATATTTCAGAGGAGAATAACTTCTGCTTTTTTTGTGTACCTGGTGCATAGGTGGGTATAGTATCAGATTTATCAATGAAGAGCTATAGGAAGACCACTAAATCAGACTTAATTGCAGTGTGTTCCTTTGTCAGCTTTTGGGCAGCCAGCTGTTTCGCGGTGTGAGTAATGCTGGATACACTCATTAGCAAGACAGCTGAGGGAAAGCATCTCAGAGGGCTGCTACTGACCTGCAGCTTCCACTGAGACCTACAGCCTTAGCTCCTCAGCATTAGTAGCCAGTTTACACTTGTACAAAAACCTTGCACCTAGTGTTTCCTATTTACTGTAATGCTATCATGAATGCAACTGCTGTGCTCTTGGAGGACCGTTGAAAATTTTTATCATAGGAGCAACCTCTGAGATTTGGTTTAATTTATTC
Organism: Rhynochetos jubatus; assembly: GCA_027574665.1. Classification (NCBI taxonomy): domain Eukaryota; kingdom Metazoa; phylum Chordata; class Aves; order Eurypygiformes; family Rhynochetidae; genus Rhynochetos; species Rhynochetos jubatus. The sequence continues at coordinate 13,840,601 of CM050664.1, read as the reverse complement.
TGAGAAACTCTACAGAGAAATCTGCTAGTTAGTAAAAACAAAATAAAAAATCAGTTACTTTATGCTCTGTAACGTACTGTGTGCTGGGGAAAAGAATGAAAAAGCCCTGTACTGTTCAACTGTTTGACTACTTTAAAAAAGATGAGGAAAGAGAAAACAAGGTACACAACCGACTTTGTAATTCCTTGAGATAAAAGGCTCTGATGTTCTGTACTCTTCTTAGCACACTTCCTCTGTTTTAGTCACTTTATTTCTGCGGAAAGTCTCTGCAGCACCAAAAATCATAATCCTGGACTTTGGTAAGCTTATTTGCGGTAATACTTGTCTTATGGGGTAAAAGTAAGCATAACACTGTAATATTTAGTTGAATTATGGGTTGTTCAAACCCTTAAAAATTCAGGTCGCCTCTGGCCGCTGCTGTCACTAGATATACTGTATACAGAACATCCATGTGCTCATATAGCAGGACGTGCTGTGTGTGAAGAATATATCCTTAGCGCTGACAGCCTTCAGATGTAAATCTTTCACAATTCATTGCCTGTAGAGCTATTCATAGTGGAAATCTAGGATGACTGTAATCTACTTCTATGATAAGTTTTGATACTACTACTATTTATTCCAAAAGTTTGGAATACATAGTCTAATAAAAAAAAAAAAAGGAGCTCCTTTGGAGCTCCAGTGTTTGGCTCACCTTCTTGTTTCATTTGGATGGGAAACGCCTTGTTGCCATCTACCCACAGGAAAGGAAACATATAAACAGCTAATTCCAGATGAATGCAGAGAATTTGTCAGTGTCTTTCAATGTTTTTCTTTCTCTGTGCTTGTCTTTGTTGATGGCCTTCTGTAGTTATCTATTGGTGCAATATTCTTGCTTTGGAGCATCAGTTTTCTCCAGGGAAGCGGTGAAACCCGTACTCATTGAACGGGACTACAATTAAGTATGCACTACATTTAAGTATGCAGTGACTGTGATTTCCTCTATGCAGACAGACCCCTGCACGTCTGAACTACTTTCTTTGGTAGCACTTTAAAGCCAGTATAATTCAAAACAAGATTAATACAACATTAAGCTGCTGACATACAGAGTTTAAGTAAATCCCAATTTTACTTTGTTATTTTGATATCTGCAAATGGTGACCCTTCCCTGTGCTCCTAAATCTAGAGGGTTTGATATTCATTCAGTAATAAATTATGTTTTATACATTTTTTCATTTTTTGTCCCTGGCAACACATGCTAAATATGATATCTTGCTGCTGGTAGATTTACACCTTCATATCCAACAGAAAGCAACTGAACATAGCTACAGAGACTCACTGACTCATTCCACAGGTGAAGCAGTAAAACTCACTTATGTACCATGTGCTGTCAAACCCATCTGGTAAACAGATTGAAAAATATGGTGTTTCTTCTCTAGCATCTTTCTCTAAGGATGATTCTATATGCAACTTAAAAAAAGTGAATAATAAAACAACCCATTGTTAGTGAGGTAATTAGGATGCAGATGCCATTTGAAGTTTAAATGATAAAGGTTTGTTCTTACTTTCTTAAGACTAGGTACTTTAGCTATTATTATTTCTGTCACTACTGCATATCCATGAGAAAACATGGTCAGTATTTTTTAAAAGTTGACTGAAATAGCATGAGCCTTGCAGTTCTAAGTTAATAAGTGCCAGAGTGTAGTTATGCATTTCATATGTTGCATTCAATTTTAAAGAAGTATTCCTAATTTTTAAGTCACAGGCAACAGAGTTCTGGTTTGCTCTCAAAGAATTAACTGAATGATATGCAGAATTTTAGTTAGCAAGTAAAAAATTGTGTTTTCATCAATTTTTGGGAAATATGAATTAATAGATGATACATGCATCCTGTGTTACATTAAGCTGCTGCTGTTTTGTGTTTTTTTAATTTTGCAGTCATTAATAAATGCAGTCTTCCACTGATAATAGGTCAGATAAGTGAAACTCAGATTTTCAGCAGCAGGCATATTGTTTTCTGGATGTTTAGTAATAGAACAAGCTAATGTGTTGTGCCAAAGAGATTATTCCTTCTGCTGCCTGCCTTCTCAGAGCAAGAGGTTACTACTACAGGTGACAAAAAAAGGACATAGGCTCACTCATTAGCTACTAACATTCACAAGCTGGCATATTAGCTTGAACAGAAATTATGCCTATTGAATTGAATGTGCTAGGCCATTAGTGTCGTCCAACAGAGACCGGGTCATGTTCGGTTCTGCCCCAGCCCACAGCAGGGGTGGTACACTTTAACAGCTTTAGCAAAAAAATAAAGTTAGAAGTGTCTATAGCAAGAGCTATTAAATCTAACAAAGCCTGTCTGAAGACATTTTAGACTGTGTGGGAACCACTCCAGGTCATTCATGTTACTCAGAGTTCTTATTCGTTAGACTACAAGAGCAAGCCAGCTTTGAGGTAAGAATAATTTATTCGTTAAATGCATACTGCTAGCTAGATTTAATTATTTGTCAGGTAAAGGATTAGTAAATTTCTCTCTAGTAACCAATATACATTTCTAGAGTAGTTTATTGTCTTGCATAAGACAGTGGTGCATATAGTTCAAAAACATATCAAGTATTAACAGTTGTTTCAACTGAACGGCGATGTGGATAAATAAAAGTGGAAATGAAAAAAAGCTATGAAAATAAGTTTTCTGTGAATACTAGAAAATTTATCATAGTATTCAATTCGTATGCTTGCCTTACAGATTTATCATTTTACCACTTAACATGGTAACTCATGTTTTGAATGGAAATCAAGGTCTGCAGTTCCTGGGGTTTGATCTACTGTCTATAGGGGTTTAGTTAATTGCATTTTTACCTATTCAGGTACACTAATTCTGTGTTTACTTTTGGCCAGGGTCTTTTGTACTTTTATAAATGTTTCCTTCTAAGTCATCAAGACTAAGAAGCAGCAATTTTGTATTGATTCCAGTTTCTAGATTTTCACTGCAAGAGGCAACCAGCTTTGTAAAAAAAGAAAAAAAACCCAAACCCAAAAAAAACCCCACACAAAAAAAAAAATAATTATGACAGAGGAGGAAAAAAAAAAATGCAGTAAAATCTTTAGTTCATGTAGGTCAGTAACCAAAGCAATGATATCACTGCACAAATACGCATGACAGTATCACAAGGTTCACTAACAAGAAAGGAAATGAAATATACAGGGAAGTCAATAAATGCTCACTGATGAGCAAAAGGCGAGTAAAAAAGCAGCAAAAGACTTTTGAAGTAAGAATGCTATAGAAACATTGTCTTACTTTCATTATTGAGCAATGTATGCTTAGAACTATGTTGCTCACAACACACAAAAATGTGTGATGAACAATGTCAGCTGCATTTAATAACAGTGTACGTAAAGGGTGTGTCAAGGTCTGCCCCTATAGCTTAAAGATTAATTAAGAACACTTAATGTCTGTGGTCCATCCAGTGCTAAGAATCTGTTCCTGAGGAGAGAAGCCTTTATGTAGTCTTCAAAAAATATGAGCAATGTTTGTTCCTTTCAAGGTATAGCCACGGGATTCCAAGACAGTAATCTAGAGACCTTTTTGCTATCTTTCTGCCTTACACTGTTGTTTTAAAATGTCTCCCCTTTATTCAGTCAAGAGGAATAGCCTACAAGGCTTCTTTTGGGAGATAGGAAACAAGGTTTTAACTTACAATAAGGAAGTTCATATCCTTATAAAAGGTACGCAGCATACCTTAACTGTCTAGTTCACTGCCATAGAATATTATGGATGTCATATGCTTACCTAATTAAAAACAAACTTGATAAATATTGAAAATAAGGGAATAATGGGTTAGTTAAGCAGAAGTGCTTGACACAGTTCAGCAGAAATAAGAGTATAGCAGGGAAATACCTTTATATAGTTGCCTCCAATTTACTCCAAACTTTCCAACCTTCAGAAAACTCTGGAGACAGAACCTTAGGACACACAGACTTTTCATACAACCTAGCACAACTGCCTATATATTATGTCCTTATGTTTAGCAGTGCATTTCTGAAAGGTATCGTCTATCAATTTTTACTAGCAGACCGACCAGATTTAGAAACTTCAGGAGTTCTGGGAAATCCTACCTGTTTCTGGTACTAGGAGCACACTAGACAGGGAGCTTTCAGAGACCCTGTGTTATCTTTCTGGATATCTTCATTAAACCTTTATTGTCACATACATTCAACGTGAAGTTAATGAGCCTAAACTTAAGAATGAGTTACTAGACAATCAACTACATTATAGAACTACACCATCTCTCTTAGAATAAGTACATCTATGCTTACTAGCAAAAATAGCATAATCTTAAGAATTACTAAAGTACGTCATCATGCTCCTGTGTTGGTCTGGGAAGATTTATGGAAAGTAGTGGTGCAGCTATGCTGAACATTAAAAACATAACAGATTCCACATCCTGCTCTATCAACCCGTTCAATCTGTTTCAAATAATCTGCCTTCCAGAATCTTAAGGGCAGAGAGGGAGAGAATCTGATTTGGTCACAAACCCAGGAGTCATTAACCTTGAACACTGAGTCACTGAACTTCTCATGGAGAGCAATGCTACTTAATAACCCATAATCTAACAGACTCTGTCTTAGCAGTATCTGTAGGTGATTTCCCCAACCACCAAGGAAGCCATGAAGAAAAGTATTGAAAACAAAGAGATAAGGCAGAAAGATAAAGGAATCAAATCTTGTATGGCTGCTATGCACAGCTTTTACATCTAGTACTAGTTCATTTCTAAAACACACCATGATTTCTGACTCACTTGAGATAAATTAAGAATAGATTAAAAAATCGGATTCATGGGTCTGAAATGCAGTCTGTATTTATTGCAGCTATGCTGGTGAGTGCTAATAAATATATAAAATAGCTGCTATTGTGGAAAGATAATTGGAACAGCAAACAGTTATGTTTAACAAGAAAAACATGTATACCAAAACCCACATATAAAATAGGTGAGGTACACTTATAAATACATGTGGATTCAGCTTTTCAGAACATAGAATGTGATCTGTAATTCAAAGCTGTACAAGAAGAAAAACAGTCTGTTAGCATTCCGGTGAAAGTCACTAGCCCCCAACATAAAAGGCATATTAACATGTTTTATCATACAAGCATCTTTTCTTCAAAGTCAAGATATCTTGGCGGTTTAGAGGCAGCAGAGAAATCTTGGTGTGTTGTCATGTAGGTCATAGTTCATGTTTATGCTAGAACTGCAGGGGGTACTTTTCTGGCAAACTATGTTTGCATTAGGTCAGACAATGATACTACTTGTTTATACCTGGCTGCAACACTGTTCTTAATACCGAGAAATTCATAGCGAGTCCTCGTATTCAGTATCACTGGAGTTGATTATGCACTAAATATCCAGAAGCTTCAGTGCCATTAAGAATGTATAACTGAAATGACATGGGCAGTATTATTCTCATCAGTGTAGGTTAATGGAAAGAAACCCATCTGATCATTTTTTCAGCCGTGGCCTTATACGTTGAAAAGCTTTTCCTCATGCATATGCACAATGTGGCTGTCTGCTCTGAAGAGGGCTGGGCTGCAGAAATGGGAAGCCGGACCGTATGCTTAGTTATTAAATACATTCAAAGGACAAACTCTATCACTGGAAACATGTGTAGTACAAGATACCATTTCAATTTGGAAATGAATTTAGGGTAAATAGAAGGTTGTATCCCGTGCACAATGCCGTTATAATACGGCGTTGCTATGGAATCAAAAGACATTTTATGCAAACTGCTAGACAGTGTTTTCTTTCACAGTACTTGTACGTTACTTTTTTGTTAGGGGTGGTAAAATCGTGCTGAATGTGAATGAACCCAAATGGCAGGGATTCACAGCACTTGTGCCAAACTAAGATCAGATGGAAGTTCATGGCAGTTGGATCAACAGAATTCTTCATCTTACCATTAAACCTGACCTGATCACCATGCACCTGATCTAGAATAAGAACAAAACTTTACTCTGTAGAAGTATGTTTTCTCATTAAGGGTGTGTGTCTTTAAAAACCTCTTTCTACTTGGAAGAAATAGTCGTGTGAATGAATCCATACTCATACTTAGCCATATACTGTGCTAAACCTCCTTAAATACTTTTTGTTCATTTTACACATGTATGTTAAGCACGGATATTTCTGTTCTCTTGAAAGGTAGACTCATCTAAAAGCTTCTTCAACACACTTGTCTCAGTGAACTGCCATTGAAAGAGCTTAAATTTAATCTATATTTAAAGTGAAATTTGGTAGCATTTAAAATGTCGTATTGCATATTCTTCCTAACCTTCGATCTTTTCTACCCTATTATTCAAGTCAAGAACAGTCACACTCTATTTTCAAAGGTTGGATGAAATATAAGTGGGGATAGCACATAGTGTAATCCATTTCCTTCCTTCTCTATAGCTGAAAGCAATGTAACAGTGTCTTATGTTCTGTACTGATCCCTCAAGATTACGAAATATTTCAGTCCTAATTACTTCATCGTAGAAACCAACTGTGATTGAATCCAAACAGGAATTATCTTGCTTTTCACAAGATGAGCAAACACAGAGATACGAAGATTTTCACGCTCTTAGATATTTTGCAAAAAATAAAATGGGATAGCACTCTAATCCTGGAAAACTCACAATTGTTTGGTGAAATGGACGAAAGACAAGAATGATGACCCGTCTCCCTGAGAGCTGCTGTGCTGGGGCAGGGTCTCACATTGGTGGGGGCAAGAGCAGAGGAGCAGCTCACCCTCCTCCTTCCTGAGGTGCCACTGGGACACCGCGGGTGTGCTTCTGCCCTGCTTGTTAAATAACGTTCTGCGGCAGCTGCCCTCAGCCTCAGGCCCGCACCCCGATCGCCCCGTCCCAACGACTGTATCCACACATGGAGGTAAATGTCTGCCTGCTCTCTCTCACACCCAAACAAATCTACAAGTACGTACATACACAGAGTGTGTATAACTATAACTTTGAAACAGAATTAACAGTGCCCACAGAGTGAATGGAAAAATCAGTCCTGAGCTGACGAGGTTCTCACAGTAACAGTGGTGTATTTGAACTCCTCTGTAAGTCTGAGTGCAATGTAATCAATAAAATTAAATCTAAGGGAGAGATTATGAAGTGCAATTGGGATCTGGTAGGATGTGACAAAAAATAGCTAAAGCAAAATAACTCAAACTCCTGTATATCTAGTTAAAGCTCCACAGTGCTCCCTCAGCTGTCCCAAAGGTTACACTACTTATTAAATGTACACATATTTGTAAACTGACAGTAGCTGTTTGTCAACAATGACATAACTACTCATTTTGACTTGGAGAACAATTAAATGAATTTAGATTTCAGTATTAGTTTATTATATAGCTTAATAAAGATGTTTAAATTATTTCATGAGACACAGACAGTACCAAGGCTGGATTTTTACTATCTGTGTGTTGAATAATGTAGGGTTTTTTATTGTTTGCATCTAATGAGGTGCACAAACTTTCTTCTATTTAAATATAGCTATTACATTTAGGCATATGAATTCTAAGTTCTTTGAAAAATGAAGTAAAAACCAAACTACCTCACTGTTTGGCAAGCATAGAGAAATTACAGGAAGGCTTTCTGTTGCTGTTCAGCTAAAGAACACCAGAGAATTGTTACCTCTGTAATGAAATTTGAGCATGGACAGATTAGCCAGCTGTCAAACAACCAAAAATTTTACTGAGTGCATTTCGGAAATAATTTGTGAATATGGCAGTGTTTCAACACACCTTTTTGTCGTGTGCTGAAGCTTGACCATATCTTGGTTGTCTATCGCTTAGCTGTGTTAAGAGCCAGAAAGTCTCTAACTTCTCTATTCTCTTATTGGAAATAACTTTAGAATATGTTGTGTTTAAGACAACTTTTAAGATTGCATGTAGTTGGTTTGGATAATTTGTATTGTTTTGATGGTAAAAAATTTCTGATGTTTCTTTTATAAGAGCAGCAGGGGAATTTCCATTTTGCAGTCAAGCAGAAAAAGAATTTTATGTGATAAACTTTCCTCATGCACAAATGTTTTACTTTCATCATTTTTTCCATCTGTAAAGTATAAGAGGAGGTGCCTAAATGCATAGCAGGTAGTGGTTAATGTGGCTGAGGTTCATTTTTAGTCAGTTTCTATTACAGAGAACATTTGTGAGAAGTCTCAGTTGCTAAGTGTTTTTGCAGACCATCGCTGTCTGTTGCTTTCCTAAAAGCTATCAACTAATTAAGTCAAATGTTATCACTCATTTATTCTCATTAGAAATAATAAGACTTTTGGAGTCTAATCTTGTGGTTGTGCCATACCATTCTTTGAGGTGAAACAGATAACACCTGTTAATAACTGAAACTGATGTCATGATTTTATGTGAAACTGATAGCAGCTGTTTGACACTGTCAGCTAGGTTTGGTTGCTTAGAAAATTGTCTGATGTTAACTGTTCACTCTGAAATTTTACACATTAGGTATCTGCCTTCGAAGCCTTTTTATCTTTTCTCCTCTTGAAAATTGCAACTATGAAAACTGAAAGTTATGAAACAGAGTATAGGAACAATACTGTTTTGCCTCTGGTAGAATTTGTCATAGTCATTTTAGAATATACTCTTACTTCATATGCTCTGGAAGAGTAACCTGAAAGTCATAGAGAGGTTGCGTTTTGCCACAGTGCATCAAAGGTTGTGAGTGTAAAACATTAGGCCTTTTGAGTGCTTGTTTTTTGTGCACATTTGCCAAAGATTTTGTACAGCTTTGATCTGAATTCCTAAAAAATTTTGCTTAAATGTGTACATTGCAGCCCAGGAATGCACAGAACATTCCTTGCACCTGTAGCTCAGAGTGAAAACAGACTGCCTGTTGCTGGGTGTAAGAGCCGGCTCTTTGAGCTTCCTTGTTTTCTTTAAATATCTTCCTTACTTTACACCAGCAAATTTGGTGTAAGGAGGTAGTGCATATGAATACTGTATGTCATATGCGTGTGCTGATTATATGGCTAGTGCAGCGATGTAGGAAGAATTCTTTACTAATACGAGTTGGACAGCCAAGACGGGGATAGTTTGTGCCAGAGTAAGGCAAAATGGAGCTCCACAGCGGATAATTTAACTTTTTTTTTTTATTTCTTTCCTCTAAATACAGCAGTATGATCCAGGTATTTATGGATGCAGGAATTTACAGATGTGTTTTTAAATAAAATGTTTTAAATCTTCCACATACTAAAATTTAAATCTTAACTTTGCAAGTACATACTTTGTATCTGCCAGTACATAAGAATTTTTCTTTTTTTCGATACCCCTATGCCTGATTTCTTGGCTTAAAAAAACCAGCTTGCATGTTAACACTGAGTAGATACAGTTTTGGTTATATATTTTAAATATTTTACCCTCTATGCACCTATGTATGCCATGTGGAAGACAAAAGCAATACATCAAATTTACTCCAGGAACTAAGCTTTTTTTGTGCTTTACTTTCTGTTCTGATGTTTACAATAATTGTTTTTGCCTTTCCAAAGCAATTGGGAAAAGCTGGTAAATCACAGCCACCTGTTTGAATTTCTTGTCATGGTGAGAGCAAAACTTGGCCTGTTTTGGCTAGTAACGGACATTTATAAGATGCTGGGAAATCTCGCTTAGATTTTGTACCATGACAGCCAATTGACGGAGTTAATTCTACCCTTTAGATGTTGGATGTGCATCCATATACAAATTAATGTTATAGTACTGCATCAGTAACTAGAAAATACTTGATTGTATACGGTCTTTACAGTACTGTGTTTAAAAGACACAGCAATTTTCTGTTCCTTCCAGAAGCTGAGGAAGGATGTTGCAGTGCTCTACAACACCCAAGCAGCTATTCACTCTGTTAAATTTTTAACATCTATTTTATCAAACAGATGCTCCCATTATTCTGTGTGAAAAATCACTTTAAAAGATAAAATATAGAAATTGTTTTGCGTTGGGTTTTTTTCTTAAAATTAGGTATACAAATTTCTTCTGATTCATCAAACCAAGAAAAGCCATGAGCTGCACTTCTTGCAGCCTACTTCCCTGAGCAAAGCTGAAAGCAGTGGGGTTTAAGGAATAAGCCCTGTAGAAAATTCATTGCCGCCAGTATGAGTAGATAGATCATTGTCTTGGTTTTCTAATACTAAAGCTATGCTGCTTTTTTGTGATGTACGTATTGCCTTGGAAGAAAGGAGATGACTTTTTATTTAAGTAGGTTAATAGGTCCCATGGTTTCCAAACCTGAATTTGTTTGGGTTTGGGTGGTGAGCTTGTGAAGGCTTACTTCTTTCCACAGCATAACAGGCTAGACAGGTTTTCCCAATGGCACTGACATTTACTATAACTTGTATGTGTGTATCTATCTTACAACTTTAGTGTATTGTTCGCCAGAGGGTTCAGCTTTGCTAAATGAGCCCTCTAGGTTTGATTGGAGAGCTTGGGATATTGTGGATATACACTTGTTTGGCAGAAGGTAAAAATGAGAGACAGAGGGGGTTGTGTATGTGTGTGGATGTAGAAAATTTATATCTGAGAGCCTTTCTACTTTATCTGGGAAAATGTGGTTTTCTTCAGAGCCCGCATGAAAACCAGAACAGATTGTTTCATATGCATAGAATATGACTGTGTGATCTTGTTCTCTCACAATGAGTGGGGTACTAGGTTTTATTCTAACTTTTACAAACTACGCTCAAATTCCTCTGCGCACGTATTTACACAAAATATATTGTGTGGTAAGCTTTGAAAAATAATCGGGAAAATACTGTGCCCTTTGTTTATTACATGCATTAGGTAGGCAGAGGGTGTATATGTAACGTGAGATGTTTGTGTTTAGGCAGGTGTATGCGTACATACAGAGGTATTGCTGATTGCCGGTGTTTTCTTCTGTTGCTACTATGTGTCTTTATCTTGCTACGTTGGTACCGGGTATCTTTGCATTTTAGTGGTTATCAACCATTTCTTTTATGTACAAGGAGTTCAGTAGAGTTATTAGCATTGAAACAGTAATAATAATGTCCTCCGTGTACTTCAGAGATGGAATCTTAGGAATGATTTGTAAAAGTATGTGGGAAAGGAACTCGTTTTGTGTCTACAAGCTGCAGATTACTTCTGACCTGAGTTTTGATGTAGTGAGATTCATTAATGTTCAGAGAAAATGCAATGTCAGTATTAAGACACAGAAAAGCTTTATTATGAAAACTTGGAAATTCTTATGTAATTTCAGTAGTGATGTAGGGTTTGGTTTCTTTCTTTTTACTTTCATACTGTAATTGGTTCTAGAACCCTGACCATGTCCACATTAAAATTCTTTAAAATTAAATTAAACCTTCAGTTTTCTCTTTGATAATGTTTTAGGTTTGAGCAATTAGTCTAAAAGGTGATAAGAACTAGAACAGTGTGAAAAAGTTCTTCTGCTACATTATGGATTTAAGACAATGCCTTTAGTACCAGGCTTTAACTTTCAGTCAGCCCTGAGTTGGTCAGTCAGCTGGACTGATGATGATGTAGGTCTCTTCCAATGAAAATATTCTATTCAGTTCCTGTCAGAGATTCTGTTTTGCTTGGGTTTACTGTTACTGCCAAGGTAATAAGTATGCTGCGTAACTTGAATAACAGACTAATCAGCAGCAACTTGAACATTTGACTTACTGCAGAAAAATATGTTCACTTCAATGTAATAGTTATGCTGCTGGTTGTTGCAGTTTATCCTGTTAACTGGATGTTTCTCTGGGCAGAGAGACTTTCAGGTTCTAAAATGAAACCAGACACCTCTCCCTTGCTGGCCAAGAAAGGAAAAACAGAATAAATGAAGAAAATAATGAGTCCTTTGTTTTCCTGAAAACAAAGCAACTTTTTATTGCTGTTCTCCAAGGAAGAGTGTCATGATTGATTTAATAAAAAAACAAACTCAGGTCTTTGACTGATGTATTTGGGAGCAATTAATTGAGAACTCGGAAGTCAAATACAAAGGGGAGTTGGAGCTTAAAGAAGGAAGTTGTGCACTGACCACAGCTGCAAAACCCTGCCCTGCTGAGTTTGTAAAACTTACAGGAGCCTGGTTCCATATGTCCATTTGTTAAGGATCTCTGACAACAGTCCTGTCACATGTTTTCAACTCTCCTGTTCCATCCCGATCAGCATCATATTCAGAAAGCTTTGAAGCAGGTTTAGATCTAAGTCTCCAGATTTCTTGTCAGCTTGTCCAGAAAGCAGCAGAGGTTGAGGGAGCATTTATAATAATCCATCTCTGGATGACAGGAGAATAAAGAAGAGATTAAATGAGCAGAGAAAGGTGTAGACTAAAGGAGAACAGCAATACAGCACTTGGAAAGAGGAGGGGAAAAGATGGACAGGATGAGAAAGCAAGCAAGGAGGGAATAAAAGCAAAACAAAAAAGTGTGTCAGATTTAAGAAAAAAAATATTGCAGGAGGAAAGAAAATGTTACAGGGGTAATGTACAGAAATGTCCATTGGAAAAAAAGTAGGAAGTTTTCCTTCTGTCTCCCTGCTGAAAGAATGAAACTGAGGCAGCATTTCTGTAGACACACACAAAAGCTGTCTGCTGCACCTGGAGTCTATGCCCAACTTTCTCTTTGAATGAGCACTCGGAAATGAAGAGAATATACAAAGAGGAGGGTGTTTTTTAAAGAAGGAAAAAATGTTTTTTTGGAAATCCTTACTTCTAGCTCTCCTTCATGGTCAAACTTCCTATTGCTGCTGTTCTCCAAGGAGCTTCCATTGAGTTTGGCTTCTGTATAATAAACGTTCTCTTTATTAATTCTAAAAGTCGAACGGTGGAGATGGGAAAATGGGATGATAGGAATAGTGTTGTACTTCGTGTGTTTACTCTTACTATTCTTTACATACTTCTGAAAACAAAGAGCAGTATTATTAATAGTGTTGACATTAGTGATCCTTGTTAATATGGAATATATGTTTGCCATATACCTGGAGTTAATAATGTGCTTTGTAAAACTCTAACTTTGGAATGAGATCAGGGAATATATTTTCACTAGTGCTGTAAGTCTCAGACAGGTCACTTCTTAATCTTTAGATCTCATCATTTTGAGTAAGATTTCTTTATAGTGTAGTTTTCAGTTTTTGTAAGGTATTTTGAGGTTTTAAGGAAAAAGAATAATACCAGAGAATTGAATTTTTTCTTTCCTCTCTAGCAGGAATCTATACATTCCCCTCTGTAGTTCCTTAGAAGGGTAACTTGAAAATAACTCCAGATTTAACCTGCATGTTAAAGGAAACATCTACACTGTGACAGGGTTAGTACTTTCCAGTAAATTACTTAATGTTACTAGCAGCAAGCAAAGGCGCTATTATACACAAATACAAAGGCATCAAAGGTAATGACAGCTGGCTATCTTTTTGTGATGTTAATGCATAAATGCGACTGGGGCCAGATAAAGAAGATGGAAGCATCAGTGCTGTGCAGCAGGTTGTTCACGCAGGAATTTAAAAACTCCCAAGACCACAGAAGATGAAAAGATCAGACCTGCAAATCATGTCAAATATACGTATTTCTAAGATCTCATCACAAACCTTTCCTGAGCTGTAATCTGGTATCTCCTCATTCAAATACTACTGAGTCTTGGAGATATTCAGGCACCTCTAAGATACTTAGGTTTGTATTCTTTATGTATGTCAGAATTCATTACTTAAAATAAAAAAATCTGGTTGTGTCTTTCTGGCAGCTGTATGGTTCTGAGATTTACTCGCTAAGCTTATTTTTCAACATTTGCTCAGAGAACTTAAAATCAATCCTGCATACTTTCAGCTTGTTTCTTTAAACACATTTTAAATGTGCAGGCGTTGGGAACGTCATGGCAAGTTTCCTATGGCCTAATTTTGATGTGCTTGTTTAAAAATGCAGATGTGTATTTTGTATGACAATACTTGCTTATGAAATGGTGTTCTGAGACGTACTTGCATTTGATAGTCTGACCCAGCACAGATTTTGTTCTCTTAAGAGGTATTGACAAGAAAAGCAAGAGTTTTGTATATGGTTAAGAAATGAAAAGATCACCATGCACAAACCTAGTATTACACATTTTGGTTTAGAGTGGGTAGAGGACATTTTCTTTTGTTTCATGGTTGGAAAATTAAAATCCCTTGGAATATTTTACAACATTAACTGTGGTTAGGGAATTAAATGAAGCAAAATGTTTTGCTGTATGTTGAATCAATCAGAATTAAAGATTATTTGTAAGTGACAGGTTTTCTATGCACAGCAACTTTCTTTTAATACCTCCGGTGTAAATGACTCTCGTTTTTAATATGCCATGATACCTGTGTTTAATGAAGTGATTTAGATGTTCTGGGTTATTTGTGAATTTGAATTCTAAATAAGATGAAAATTGCTTTTCAGTAGTAGGGCTAGCTTTCCCAAGATGAGCTAGGTGGCAGAATTGACTAAGAAAGTGGTGTTTAGTTATTCCATAAGCTCTGAATGCCAGTTTGCTCACTGAATCATGTAAAGTGCAGTCCATTTTCTCTTTACACCTTACAAAAAGGAATTACCTGTTTATATGAAATATATTTTGTAATATTTTATGCAGAATACCTTAAAGCAGGTATATGCTAATTTCCAAAAAGCCACAGGCTCTCAGTAAGATGGGAAAATGCATCTTGTTTTGCAAATCCAATATGGTTATTTAACAGTTCTAGTGATACAATTCTTTTTTTCATGTGTATTACACAATGCAAGGTCTACAGAAGGATTCTGCTGATAGCATATTTCCCTGAGGTTCTCTGCACTGCCTGCCCAACTTTGACTGCTTTATATGCTCAATTTTTACTGAGGATAAAGGTGAAGAGTGGATAGGAAAACAAGGATGACAGATGTTTCTTATTACTGTTTAATGCTCTACCAGATAGTTTTTGGATACTAAGATGGAGCGTGTGGTGTGAAAACAGTAAGAATATGTTTTTAACATAAGTATTGTTGAGTCAGTGGCTTTAAATACAATATGTAGCTATTAAATATGAAGTGGTGGTTTACTTGTAGTTTTGAATGTCAGTGAAAGAAGGTGTGTTTCCCAGGAAGCATTCCTATTGGCAATTGTTACACTTTCATGTAGGAAAAACATCTCATCATAACTCCCTTCAGGCTTCAGGTCCATCTTTTTCAAATAGCTAAAAAGGACTCTGGTGGTGTTATATAGGTGGAAAGACTAGTCAGAAAACATATTCTAGCTTTTTTTTTTTTTTTTTAAATATCTCCCATCTCTTTGTCTTAATCTCTGTCTGATGTAGTAACACAGCTCTGAAGTCACAGTGAGATAATGTTGTCTGGAGGACTGAGTATGTATAGCTGGGAATCAGGACCTACTAGATTTTTTCCCTGTGGTGCTCTGTTGTTTCATTTTACTGCGTTTGTTGAGTCACTTAAGTTCTAACTCATTTTTCTTTACATGAAGTTGATGATAATAGGTGGTAATGATGATAGGTGGTGATAATAGTCATTGTTACTGTACTGGCTCATTAATCTTTTTGTAAGACCCTGTTCTGTGGAGGACTGTTTTAGCACACAAACTACCTGATGTAGTCTGTGTTTGTATGAGAGTCCATACATCAAACATGTGGTGCAATTCATTCTGGGATACTAGTTTAGTCCACGATAGCACACAGGATAAGGTAGAAATGAATACAATAATTAAAAGAAAATTATACTGACAGATAATGGCAGACTAGAATCTGTATTGTTCTTCATCCAGAAGGCCATGCAGTAGGATGTACCAGGTAGAGTGAACGGGCATGGATTGCTAAGAAACCTGTATGAGAAAGCAGCCTTTTTGTCAACCTGTCTTCTTAAAGGACTTACTTAAAAATAGTCCAACTCTGCATAAGCGTGAATATTTTTATTAGGCTACTGTTATGGAATCAGAACTATACCCAGGGCTTCCATTCTGAATTCCAGAATTTAAGGTACCTGATATTGAGTCTTTGCATTCATTTGCAAATATATGTTCTGCTGCTGAAGTAATACAGGGTATTTAATGGAATCGGCTTTCCAATAAAAGGGAAACAATACTAAATTTACTAATCTGAGAGTTAATCCAAGAAAAAAATCTTGCTTTATACAAATGGCCTGCTAGGAAACAATTGTTATCTAGCTCACTTTGGGTATAAACTTCATTAGTCAATATGTTCTTTTAAGATTAAAGTTGTAGTTGTACTGCATTTTGTCCATGCTTTAAAAGTACTAGTGTATTTCTCTTGTTTCTGTTCTCTACAGTGTGCTTGTTGAACGCAGAGCTTCATTCCCTATGATCATGACCCAGTTATGTTGAGTTTACTAACTTGGTTAATAAGACTATAAATAATAATTCATAGTTTTCCTTTGTAGTTAGCAGTGGTAGCCTATTATAATTTTCCTTGGCAGCACATATGGTGGGTGATAAACTAACTAATAAAAGTGCCACATGGAGCATAGGTCCGCTTTTATTTTTTTATGACTGTTACTTTCATCTGATACATAATTAATGTGCAAAGTTCAAAATAGTTTTGTCTGTGATTTTGGCTTCTGCAGATGTATTCTGAGCTGTAAATGTGTGAAAACAATGATTTCCTGACTTAATCAGCTGCAATTGTTCAGTGACCATTGTGTAAAAACAGCAAATGAGGGTGTCAAAATGCTTTTAAAGAATTTTTATATTCTCTTTTTGAGTCTTGTTACCATTTCTTTTAACCGAGATTAAAAGTGACTGTAAATTCCACAGTAGGACTTCTAGCCAGGCAAATGCATTAACTTTTCTTTTTTCATTTGCTGTTCAGAAGTTCATGCCCTTTAGTTGGCTTTTTAGTCCCATCTTTACAAAAGATGAGATGCATCTTGCAGTCTTCTGCTTGTTAGCTGGCTTTTCCAGTGACTGCCTGCCTTCGTAGCAGCCACTGCAGCTCTTCTACTAGCTTGAGAACTCTGGGGGAACTCCCGGTTGACCTTGGACAAAGATGAGGAAAGAGACATCCATTTTGTGTGTCCCATTTGTTCTCTCTCTTGTTACGGAATGAAATCTTTGTAGTGGTATCGTTTCATAATGTGAAATATAACTTTTCCCCCAACCCTCGTCATGTAAATCTGATACTTTATGATGCCTCAAGTGAAAAGGGTTGACAGAGTAGATCCCAGATTGCATTTGTAGATTTTCAGCCTTTCATCTTATTCGGAAGATATCTGTGTTATACTCAGCAAGTTAATACTAGTTTTCCAAGGCTGCTAGTCTATCACTTCAGACCCATTCCTTAATTAAGTAAATTTGTGTTTCTTGAGTCAAACTTCCCATGTAGAAACCCTTCTAGAATGTAATTTCAAAATTTTGGTAGTACAGAGACAGTGTATAGGTATGCATAAATATATATAAATCTTCATCTTTACTATAAATACTTACAACATATTTGGTGCAATGTGTGGAGTCTAAATGAACAAACTCTGCCAGCCTCTAACCTAGTGCTTGCTCTTGTCTTCTCAGTTACACCTGGCTGGATTTTAGTGAATCATTTCTTGGGAGACAGATTCAATAATTTTTTTCAGTGAAATTTCTTCAGAAGAAGGAAGTGTATTTTCAGATTTTCAAGGAGAGATTCTTGAATTTTGAATGTTTTCTCTTTTCTCTTCTTGCTTCCAGCTTGTTTGTCCTCCTTAGTTTTGCTGCCTGCAAGGTAGGACCTTCTGCTTGGAAACTTGCATCCAGCTGAATAGATACCATTACTTAGAAAAAGTTCTATTTCCTAAATAATTGTTGAACAACCATTCAGGATACATCACTACAGATACATGCTCACTAAGTAACAGGTTTCGAGAGTCATTACAATACTTTTTTTTTTATTTCTTCCTCCCTCCCTATGAGTAATTGGGGAATACACACTGAATTGCAGCGAGAAAGCTAAGCATGAGAAATGCCATTACTGACTGCCATTTACTTATCGGGTAGAGAACAAATTCCCAATTTGTCACCACAGGAACATTTTCATTTTATGGTTTAGATTTCATTTTTGGAGTTGAAATTACAGTAAAGTTAAATAGATTAAATTTAATAGATTAAATATTATCACTGGCTTAAAGGTGTTAAATTTTTCTTTCATAATCATGCTTCAAAATACACCACTCTTGAACAATGTAGCCCAAAAAAAGCCTCCTTAAGAAAATAATCAGCCTGTCTTATGAAGAGTAGTGCATGTTCAGTACTTTGATTTTATCAAGGGTTTTAACACATTCTGCCCTAGTATTCTTGCAGCCATATTGGTGAGATACAGCATGAATAGATGGATGGATAAGTCAACTGAAAAACTGGCTTGACTGCTGGATTTAAAGGTCTGTGATCAGTGATCCAGAGTTCAATTGGTGGCTTATTATTGGTTGTGTGCCGCAGAGTTTGATAAAAGAGACAGTATTGTTTAGTAACAATGTATAGAGTGGGTTGAAGTGCACTGTCAAGATGCTTGTGAATGATCCCAAACTGGAGGATGCAATTTGAATAGTGGAAGATAGGGCTGCTCCTTGCAGGGACTTGGATATGTTGGAAAGGTCTATAGAAACATAAAATGGTTGTGGTTGGAAGAGACCCGCAGAGTCCATCTGGTCCAACCCCACTGCTCAAGCAGAGACAGCTAGAGCTGGTTGCCCAAGAGGGTGTCCATATGACTTTTGAGTATCTCCAAGGATGGAGACTCCGCAGTCTCCCCAGGCAACATGTGCCAGCGCTTGGTCACCCTCATGGGGAAAATGTGTTTCCTGATATTCAGATGGAATCTTCTGTGCTTCAGTTTGTGCCTGTTGCCTCTGGTGCTGTCACTGAGCACCACTGAAAACAGCTCGGCTCCTTTTGTCTTTTCACTCTCCCTTCTCCTATTTATATATAAGATTCCCCTGAGCCTTCCCTTCCCTAGACTGACCAGGTCCAGCTCTCAGCCTTTCCTCATACGAGAGATGCACCAGTCCCTTATTCATAATAGTGGCCCTTTGATACACTCTCTCTAGTATACCCTTGTTTCTCTTGTACTGGGTATATTAATCAATATTACTAATTATTAATAATGTAACTTCTCTCCCTTTGATTTCTTTACATTGGGTATTTTAGAACAGAGGATTCTTCAGTGCATAATTTATCTTCAAAGCTGTAGAACTGTGGGTCAAGCTGGGCATTTTTACTTTGCTTATGTTGCCGCCTTTGACAGAGTCAGGATATTCACAGTTAATAGTGGATTTCTGTTTGAATCACAAGTGTGTATGATTGCTCTGTCCATTTTATAGAAAGATGCCTATAGAAAAGAACTAAGTTATTGATGAGGAGGATTGGACCTGAGTGACCTAAGGTGTAGGACTGTGCTGCTAGGCATGCAAACTTATCACAAGTAACCCTTAAATTGTAAATTTTGCAAAGACAAGGCACTATAAAGAAAAAAAAAAAAAAAAAAAAAAAGTAGTATTAGGATTATGATTTACTACTTTAAAGGTAGTACTAGGATTATTATGCCGTCCGTGGGGGAGGTGGGTCAGGGAAGGGAAGAACCTGATGTGCTTTTTGATTCTTCACAGAACTTGAAAGATTTTTTTTTTTATTATTATTATTTTTTAAGTGTGACTGTCTTAATAATGAAAGGCAACTTCCTGGAATTATGACAAATTTAAAAAAACTGTTTTGTTTCCTTTGGCAATGGAATACTTGGTTGATAAATTACTTGATTCTTTATGTTGTTCAAATGCTTGTGGACACAACGTTAACACAAGAAAAACTAAACTGAAAGCAATTTTATGCAGCTTTTTCACTATACCCTTGAGCATTTTCTAAGTTTGCATTTAATCACAGAATCTTGGCCATGATATTTCTGACAGGTAATTTCCTTAATGCAGTTGACAGAGATGGATTACATGGAAGCCTATTGGATCCAATGCTTTTGTGTGCAAGTGATAAGACTAGATTAGGGTTATCTTGCTCTGAGTGCCTGGAAAGATACAGCCACCTAATAATTCCCCTGGTAATATGGATGGTTTTGTGAGAGCAGAAATTCATGGCTGGATACTTGCCTGCAAAAGTATGACCAGGTTTTATTGCACCTTGAGAACATCTAGGGTGATGTGTATTTTTCCTTTATGTGCTTGTGCTGGTTTTAGTGGTTAAACCACTACGATGATATCAAAATTATACGTCAGACAAAGACAAATGCATTGAATGTTTGGAAGATTGGAAAAGTGATAAGGCAACAGCCAGGCACATATCTTAGAAATAGTAATGGGCTTTTAAAATAAGATTTTTTTTTCATAACTATGAATAATATTCTTATTTTGCAGACAAATAACAAAATAAGCAGCATTTAGCTTTTTAGCTGCTGTGAAGGTTCATGTAAGAAAATTGCTATTGTCTTGCTGCCTTATTAAAAGACCCTAAGCCTGAATGTGCATAACCAGGATGATTTTTGAAACAGGATTTAATTATAAATAAGAAATTCTGAATAAATTTTAGATCTTAATAATATACTTTTGCAGTCAATATTTTTTTGAACACTTGAATAGAAAGTGTATACAACAGCTTGGGTGAAATAATTAATATCCATCAATTTATAGCTTATTTTTATTTACTCCTAACAAGCCTTCTCCTCAGTTGAAACAGGCTTTTTTCAGTGATCTCTAAGGTCATGACAATTTTATAACTTACTTCTTCAAACTTGAACTAGACTAAGAAAATAAATGTGATGGGCTAGTTACTAACAATGTTGCAGTCAAAGCATCTGTTAGTGATCTCTCGTTTGGAAACAGACTTATTGGAAAGATGAAGCTTGGAGAAAAGAGTAGGTAGTGCTTGTAAAACAGACTCCTGACACTCCCTGTATAATCAGTAAAGAAGAGAGATGTGCCTTCAGGAGGCAGCTCAGAGTAAGAGTCTAATTTAGATGGCCTGAGTCACGTCCTGTGGGATCCTCTTTGTATCTCCTGACTGACTATTGAGAGGTCTAAAATGAGCAGTATCTCTAAGCTGAATATTTTCTGGAATAGCGAGTTGCATAGATTCAAAATACAGAACTTTTTTCCAGGTTTTCAGCTTTCTAGGCAATAGGGTTTTGCTACACTGTCTATATAAAATGTTCAGTGGCTTTTTGGTGGGGACTTGGAGGGGGGGCAGGACATTATTACAAATACATACATTGTTTCTTGGCTTCATGGCTCTTAGATTCTTTTTAAAAAAGTGGTGTTATATGTTATTTCTGGAAAACACATCAAGTGGAAAAAAGACCATCCTTGGATTACAGTTAAAAAGAAGAATCAAGAAAAACCAAACAGATCCCAGACCACTGGAGAATACTTGGTTTTGGTCTGGTGGGGAAGCTTTGTGTCCTTTGTGTTCTGAAAGATTCTTTACCTTACATCTTGGCCCAATAAATTATATTACATATCTTTTCCTTGTTCTATTTCCAAAGGAAAAAGGAAAAAAGCCTTTTACACAGAGACTGTGTCATGAAAAAGGATCACGTAGGTGTTTAATATATGCTGTGATGAGTAATTTTGGTCATGGTACATCAGAAAGCTGCTTCCCCCCACCTTCTTTCTAATAAGAATTTTAATCCATTGATGACAAAACCTCTAAAGTATTTCCTTGCTGCACTGTAATACACTGTGACGAATTATGTCTCAGGAGTTGTAAAATTTTCTCATAGCTTGTAATACCTCATTTAATGAATTGATCACACTGAAATGTAAAGATGAAGCAGCATTTATTTTGTATGTTATATTGCATATAATTTTTAGACTTGACATTTATAGCCATGGAAGCTGTTATTTTACATATCATTTTCAAACCATATCAGCCTTAAACACATTTAAATTTAATAAGCAAGTAGATTAGATTTGCTTTTAAGCTAGGCATATCATTATAGTTTGTGTTCCCTTCAGTAGGGCACATGTTTACTATTAAATGCAGTATTTAGTTGTCTTTAAAACCTAAAAATAATAAAAGGGGATGTATTTACAAAAGTAATTGAATATAGAGCTACTTTTGGGGACAGTGCTACAGTCATGATTGTTGTAGGATGTAGAAGTTAAAGTAGTTTTTGGTTTTTATTAAAGATGTCTTTGTTTTTAGGAAATACTAATGTAGGAGCGATATGTGTCTCCGTTGTGAAATACCAGATCTGTCATAGTTACATATGGCCTGATCATCATCTGCAGAGAAAAATCCATGGGAGGGGAGAGCTTATTTGGAAACTGCATGATTTACCAGGAAGATTTTCTGTTGCCTCATTTTTTCTCATAAGAAAGTATTTGTGGCTTCCAGGGAGGTGGATTCTTACAGTTTTCTAACTATTTAAATGCCTTACCATCATAAAAATATATGTTGTCAGTATTGTGAAGAAAGGAAGCCCTTATTAATTCAATTCTGGATTCTTTCACCACTAAGGAAACTTTACAGAACATCGCATAGAGAATCTCTGTTGTCATTGTGATCTGTTTGTGACTCCCACCCCAGAATCTCGCTGGATGTAGAATCAGCTGAGAAATCTAATGAAAATCTGAACTTTATAAAATCCCAGTGGACTTTTCTGTAGAGATTACATTGCTTTTTCCTAGTGTATGTGCTAAAAGACAATTCCAGTTTGTGGTACAAAATTAGACAAATAAGAGGCTTTTTGCCATAGCTGAGTCAGAGGGAAGAATTATTTTTCTTCATATTTTTTCATACTATTTTTAAAGGTCAGTTTGGAAATATGTTACTGAATTTTCGAGACTTTATGAAAGTATTTTCCACTTTTTATAAAAATAAGGCTGATGTCTGTTTAGCAAAGCCCTTTCACTAAAGTGGAAAACTTAGGCAGAAGATCTTGTCTTGGAATCTGTCTTTGAAGAATATAACTTTAAAATTACCTTTTCAGGGTTTTGTTCCAGGGGTTTTGTTGTGATTCCCCCTCCGGCACAAGAAATACATTGTTTCACTTTGTGGTCATGTTCAGAGTAGTTCTTTGGATGTATGTAGTTTTTGGCTTTCTGTTCTATCTGTATTCATAGAATCACAGAACGGTTTGGGTTGGAAGGGACCTTAAAGATCATCTAGTTCCACCCCCCCTGCCATGGGCAGGGACACCCTCCACTAGCCCAGGTTGCTCCAAGCCCCATCCAGCCTGGCCTTGGACACTTCCAGGGATGGGACATCCACAGCTTCTCTGGGCAACCTGTCCCAGTGCCTCCCCACCCTCTCCGGGAAGAATTTCTTCCTGATCTTCTAATCTCAATCTCCCTGCTTTCAAATTAAACCCATTGCCCCTTATCCTGTTACTACAGACCCTTGTAAAAAGCCTCCCCCCAGCTTCCTTGTAGGCCCCCTTCAGGTACTGGAAGGTGCTATAAGGTCTCCCTGGAGCCTTTTCTTCTCCAGGCTGAACAAGCCCACCTCTCTCAGCTTTTCTTCATAGGAGAGGGGCTCCAGCCCTCTGATCATCTTCGTGGCCTCCTCTGGACTAGCTCTAACCAGTCAATATCCTTCTTATGTTGAGGACCCCAGAGCTGGACACAGAACTGCAGGTGGGGTCTCACAAGAGCAGAGTACAGGGGGAGAATCCCCACCCTTGACCTGCTGGCCACGCTTCCCTGGATACAGCCCAGGATATGGTTGGCTTTCTGGGCTGCCAGTGCACACTGCCAGCTCATGTCCAGCTTTTCATCCACCAGTAACCCCAAGTCCTTCTCCTCAAGGCTGGTCTCAATCCATTCTCCCCCCAGCCTGTCCTTGTGCTGGGATTGCCCTGACCCATGTGCAGGACCTTGCACTTGGCCTTGTTGAACTCCATGAGGTTGGCATGGTCCCACCTCTCCAGCCTGTCCAGGTCCCTCTGGATGGCATCCCTTCCCTCCAGCGTGTCGACCACACAGCTTGGTGTCATCTGCAAACTTGCTGAGGGTGCACTCAATCCCACTGTCCATGTCACTGACAAAGCTATTAAACAGGACCAGTCCCAACACCAACCCTTGAGGAACGCTGCTCATCCCTGCTTTCCACTCAGACATTGAGCCATTGACCACAACTCTCTGAGTGTGACCATCAAGCCAGTTCTTTATCCACTGAGTGGTCCATCCATTAAATCCATGCCTCTTCCATTTAAAGACAAGGATGTGCAGCACAGTGTCGAACACTTTTCACAAGTCCAGGTAGATGGCGTTGGTTGCCCTTCCTTTATCCACCAAGGTCGTGACCCCATTGTAGAAGGCCACCCTATTTGTCAGGCATGATCTGCCCTTGGTGAAGCCATGTTGACACTCACCACTCATCTCCTCGTTTCCCATGTGGCTTAGCATGGTTTCCAGGAGGATCTGCTACATGATGTTGCCAGCACAGTGGTGAGACTGACTGGCTCGTCGTTCCCTGGATCTTCCTTTTTTCCCCTTTTTAAAGATGGGGGTTATGTTTCCCCTTTTCCAGTGAGTATGAACTTCACTAGACTGCCCTGACTTCTGAAATGTGAGGGATAGAGGTTTTGAAACCTCATCTGCTAGTTCTTTCAGGGACGTGGATGTATTTCATCAGGTCCCATGGACTTGTGCACCTTGAGGTCCTTTAGGTGCTCCTGAATCTGATCCTCTGTAACCATGGGCAGCTCTCCATTCTCCCCCTCCTTGCCCTTGCCTTCTGCTACTTTGGGGGTATGGCTTGTGCCATTGCCAATGAAGACTGAGGCAAAAAAAAATCTTTGAGTGCCTCAGCCTTCTCGATGTCCTGGGGAACCAGCTCTCCCATTTCCTTCTGCAGAGGGCCCACATTCTTCCTGATCTTCCTTTTATCACCTATTTGCCCTTGATGTCCCTGGCCAGTTTTAATGCTGTCAAGGCTTTAGCTTTCCTAACCTGATCCCTGACTTTTCTCCAATGACTTCCCTGTAATCCTTCCAGGTTACATGGCCCTGCCTCCACACACTGTAGGCTTCCTTTTTATCCCTCAGTTTGGGAACATGAGGCTGCTGCTATCTGCCTGTCGAGGGCCTCATGCACTTGGTCATCCTGGCCAGGTGGCCTGTAGCAAGCTCCTACTACAGTATCCCTTCTCCCTGCCCTCCCTTTAGTCCTGACCCATAAGCTCTCAGTCAGCTCTTCATCCTTCCCCAGGTGGAGTTCCACACACTCTAGCTGGTCTCTGATAGAGAGAGCAACACCCCCTCCATGTTTCCCCTGCCTGTCCCTCCCAAAGAGCCTGTATCCTTCCATTCTGGCACCCCAGTCACAGGAGCCATCCCACCACATCTCCGCGATGCCAGTGAGGTCATAGCCCCTCCTGCTTGTGCACACCTCTAACTCTTCCTGTTTATTTCTTATGCTGTGTGCATAGAGGCATTTAAGATGGGCCCTGATGGCTTGCGGACTGGGACAGCTGGAATCCTCTTGTTTGCCAGGTGCTCTCCTGGTGACCTGCGATTCCGCTTCAGGCTCTGGTCACCTGTTGGTGGCACTAGTGGTTTTGCCCCTTCGCCCTTTGAACCTAGTTAAAGGCTTCTCGATGAGCCCTGCCAATTCATGGGCAAGAAACTTTTTTCCCTCTTTGAGACAGCTGCATGCCAGCTGCTGCCAGCTGGCCCGGTGCCGTATAAATCTCCCCAGGATCAAAAAACCCAAAATTCCACCCTTGGCACCAGCCTCTGAGCCACGTGTTGATCAGGTGTGCATGATTCATAGGCCTACTCATCAAATAAGTAGACCTGACAGATCAATCCAAACCTCTTCCTGTATAGTTCTTTAGGGAATTGTTTTGTCTGTGAGCCATGAAAGCCAATATTTAATGAACTGGAGTCCACCAGACAGGTAAGATAAACATACAACCCGGTTCAAGTATATGTTGCTGTGTAGTTGCTTTGCTACTACAACCAAACTACCTACCAAACCAAATACTAATGCCAAATCCCTCCTGTTCTTTGTACAACTGGTTAATAAAAGGGAAATCAGGTGGATTGCACCAGTACTAGTAAAAGAAAAACGAGACAGACCAAAGATACACGCATGTTGCTTAATATGCATTCTTCACATGTGATGTGGCATGCTTTTGAGCTAAGTCAAATAGTAGTGCGTCTCAAGCCTTGGCATGCTTCTAGAGATGGCGGGTGACAGCAGCTGTTCTGAACAGGCGGACAGAATGTAGCTACCAGCTCTGCTGAGGTAGTGCTTTGTTCACAGGGATATGGATTGTAGTGCCGTACACAAATGCCTGTTCTGCTTTGTTGCATAGCTATGAAGACGGCCTTTCCTAGTGGGATGATGGTACAAAATAGGCAGATTCCTTATAACCAAGGAACAATGTGTAAAACAGCTGAAGGGAACTGTTAAATCTTTTGTCTTGGCTGTTTCTCTTATCTTACTACACCTAAGTGTATTTTGTTCCTCATCCATAATACTGGTTAAACTGCAGTGAACTTGAGCGTGTGAGGAGAAGGAAGGGAAAATGTGCTTCTGAAACTGAAGTGCCTCCCTCAGTAAATTGTTATTTACTGGTTTTTTTAATGCTTTTGCACATAAGTTTATGGCCATCCGCACTGTAAAAAGTAAGCTATGATGGAAGCAGACTTCACACCCACAGTAGAAGATGGACGAGGTGACTGCAGAAGGCTAAGGATTAGTTAGCTCGTAAGCTTTCAAGGAAGTACAAGATTTAGTAATCAAGAGGGTAACATGGAAAAGGCATTAGAAGAATTAGTTCTTTGCCATGAGGTTTATTAGAGTGTTGTTTAAACGTTAGGTATATAATCACTGTTCACACTAACACATAGAAACCACTGTGAATTTCATTCTGTGCATTTCACTAGATTATGTGGTCTTTGAACTTGTAGGTAATTTTTTA
The DNA here is from genome assembly GCA_027574665.1 of Rhynochetos jubatus. Lineage (NCBI taxonomy): Eukaryota > Metazoa > Chordata > Aves > Eurypygiformes > Rhynochetidae > Rhynochetos > Rhynochetos jubatus. The sequence goes on along the minus strand of CM050664.1, from coordinate 13,813,788 downwards.
GTAGAGAAGATTGCCAATGTATGGTGTCAGCAAAATATGTCATGTAGTCATGAGGCATAACTGAAGAATTGAATAATTTGTATCTTGTCTTGCTCACGAAGGTAAGTAAATGGAATGGCATTTAAGCTGATGGAACTACAGGGACGACCACTGGCTAAAGAACTGTCTTCCAGGTTTTTTCAGTAGAATAATCATTAGTATTTTGTTAATTCCTCCCCCTTGTGCATGTTTCAGTATACTTATTTTTCCTAGTACTTTCAGCAGCAAAAGCTTAATTACAGGGAATAGAAAATAAATCTTAAAACATCATTTAAATAAAAAATCATGTATTTCTGGGCTCTAACATGCTGTATCTTTAATTTCAGTACAATATTTTATTCTTTTTATTCAAAGTGTGCTGTACAGTGAAGTTGTGCTTAATAACACCAAAAAAAGTAGTTAAAAAAAAAACCCCACACCTGATTTCTGGAGGTTTGTAGCAATGCATCTTTAAGTTTACCTTAGCACTGAAGGGGCCATTTTAAAAGATAAGAGCTTAATCCAGACATTGATGATGATTTCCTTCAATATGATAACAAATTTACCAAAGTACCCTTTTATCTTTAATAATTCAGGATTCATTGAGCATTTAAAGGTTTTCCGGTTCTGTCATTTAAGGAATCTGATAGCAATTTGTTAAAAATGAGACCTGGCTTGACAATGGGCAGAACAATTGTGCAGTATGTGAGGGATGCTATTTCAAAATGGCAGGTGGTGCTCTCTACAGCACTTGCATAAAGGTTTAACGATGTTCACCTTATTTGCTTATCTTCTTGAAAACTGTAACCACGAAGATGACTTCCCATAAACTTTCTGGAGGACATCCCAATAAATCAGTTTCTTTATAAGAAACTCCTCAACCCTCCCCTTGAAATTATGGATAAGACGACTAGAAAGGAAGCTTTGTACAAAAGTAATATATTGCTGTGCTTTATCAGGAAAAAATAAATCAGAGTAACTGTTTCTGAACAATAAAGCACTTCTCAACTGGGATTTACAATTTGTACCACCATGATTTTCCAAAAGGTATGCATTTGTGTTTGTAGTAGAATTAACTGATTTGAGAATGATTTTAAGCTAATAATAACATGTACACGTTGTTGTTCAGTTTCCCCTTAAACGTGAAGGACAGAGTATAATTCTTTATAATTGGAACTTGTTGTTGTTATTTTTTACCAATGGACACAAGTTGAAGCTGAACATTACTTTTCATAGTTAAAAAGATCTTTAGCAAGTTAGTCTGTTACAGATTATTATATTAGTCTTGAGTATATTAAGTTTAGAGACCAATATGGACATGAGTTATGAGAGCAAAGATGCCTGCTGTAGTCTGAGAGCAGAATTTGACTTGAGATTTCATGCTTAGAAGGAAAAACAAATACATAGGTGAAACTGAACAAATTAAAGATGTGTATTCAGTAATTATTATGTTAATTAAAACTAGTAAGTGATTACACAGTGGGCTTCCTTTAAGAACTCCAAAAATCCAGATCCAGTTGGTGACTAGTAAAAAGTGTGCCTGCAAAGCCAAATACATTGAGTGAAGCAGCAGGTCGGTGCACAGTAATTTCTGAAATTTCTTAGGCATTGGCTTCAGTCTGAGGGGCTTGGTTAGAAATACTCTCAGACTTCTAGGATTTCTGTTTGCAAAAAATAATTTTTTGCAGTACAAGAGCAGAGAGCTAAGCACTGAATCTGAGTTATGCGTTGCGCTACCCTAAGTTGCTACTGGTTGCCATGGTAACATTTTTAAATGGTGGTGGCTGTGGCTTGACATCAGAAAATTTTCTGTTAAGTGAAGATTTTTCTGAGGTTGTAATGGAGTGTTTTAAGTGAGTGGACCTTTTCTACTCAATAAAATATTTAGTAAGTTGTAGTAAATAGTAATTTGTCCTCCCTTCATGATAATATACCATGCTGTCTATTCAGAATTCTGTGCTGATAGAATGGTATTCCTGGAAAAGACTTAATCCGATCTTAAGACTCAAACTTATTAGCAAATTTATTTTTAGCAATGCTTTACATAGTAATTGTTGAAGTTGTTTCACTTTATCCTTTCAAAATACTCTGTGGCAGACAAGCTCAATTTGCTTCAGCTTTTTTATGCATTTAGTGAAGTAATGATTTTAGTAAACAACCTTGCATTGGGACTTTCTTGTTCTGAGTGACTGAAAATAAATGCGTTTTCAATAGCTTCTATTTTGGGAGGACAGTGGTAGAAATGGCCTAACTAAAAAGCTGGGAATGGAACATCTCTCTGTCAATCATGTGTTAACATACTTTGTTATTGACCATATTGTATTTGACATGAAGCAATGTGAATGCTGTCTTATCCCTCACTTAGATAAGCTTTCAAAGGGGATCTCCAAAGCATGTCTGCCACAGAGCAAGGATTTGCTGAGAGTGACAAACACGTGCCCACTACATTTCCCCGTACGCGTTTCAATAACTGAATTCCAAGGCTCCTGACAGAAAGGAGATGTCTTAGAAAACTCTCAGCAGTATGCATGGAGTGAAAAGCAGGACTGTTTTTGCAAGTCGGGATTTATAAACTTTAATAATACACTTATCAGTAAGAAACGGAAGTTCAGTTTAGGGTGTTTGGAGAAATCTTCGTGATGGGTAATACTAATTAATTTCTTCTTGCTATTGCACTGCTTCATTGATAGTTCACACGGTTTGATGGCCTTTTGGAGACAATTTAGCCCATCGTGGCTCATCATAATCTCATCCTTCATCCCTGTGATTTCAGAGGCTTTATGGAAATACCATCCAGATGCGTATGTGCTTTAGCACAGCCGATAACAGTGTCTTAGATGACCCCATCAATCTTAATAACATTTTCCACTAATCAGCAAAAGGCCTACAATTTATTTTTCTCTTTAACTTCTTCATTACCTTTTCCTCTTATCTATCTATCCATCTATCAAAAGAAAATCAAGCTTTAGCCTTGCTATGCTAAACTCAGTCTTCTACATAGCAAGTATTTTTGAGCTGTGTGCAGTTTTGTTTCTTCATGGTCACTCAGCTGGTTTTCTCGTAGTTAGTCTTTGCTAATTTAATTGCTTTGCCACTACTGCTTCCCTACACAAGGTTAATACACAAGGCATTGCCCTGCAACCACCACTTAGATCTAAAAGTTGCAAGGCACTCATAAATCAGAGAAATCTCCTTTAAACCACGCCTTTCAAAATCACCTTTGTTGGAATTAGGTGGAAGATCCACAGGGAAAAAAAAATGACATAAGAAACAGCAAGCAACAACTTTTTTTATACACACAGGGAAGTGCAGAATTTGCCTTAAGCTGTGATTGGTGTATAATGATTAACGACTGCTTTTTTCGTTTTGTTTTACCATTAACAATGTGAATTCGGAATTTTGTAACACTGACCAGCTTTCCAAACTTGAGCAACTGTACTTCGTATTTTTCTCACACTTTTTTTTAAAAGGACGCTGCAATGCATACTTTTATTGAACAAGACGAGTTAATTGCTTCAATGAGTCATTAAGATTGGATGTATTTATTTTTGTTTCTGTATTTTTAAAAAATGTCATTTATAGAGAAACCCCCTGACTTTTAGAAAGCAATTTTCCAGGTATCAAAGTGAGCCATGGACTCATTGTGGAGTGGAATTTTACCCAAAGTAGGGAGAACATAGTATTTTTAACTATATCCTAAACTAGAGTGGCCATGAAACGTTATGTGAATTTAGAGAGAATACAAGGAATGGAATAATAATAGAATATTCAATTTTCATACATAGCATGAGAAAATTTAGCAACAAGGTATGTTCAACTGTTTTTCAGATATTTTTCTGTGTAATGTTTTAAAAACCCACAGGGGATACAGCTATTGATTTAGCCCAAAGCACTGTACATAACAGTTCAAAATGTAAGAAAGAATCAGTTTTTACTATATAATTGGGGATCTCTGTGGGGAAGAGAAAGACGTTAATCTACAGATACGGTGTATAAAAACTGTTCCTTACAGAAAAACAGATCCTAAAATTTTATTCTCATCCAATGTGATTATTTGTAATCTTGACAGATAGTCATCTGAATGCAAAATACATTTGCTCTGTCCTCTGTGAAAGCTGACCTTCAACCTGGCCAACCAACTTTTGTGGTGGCACAGAAGCCTCTTTATATTCAGCTGTGAAAAAATATTTTGTTCTTGTGGTGTGGTGTAGTTTTTGTTTACTTACCTTCCTTGCATCTTCTGTTGTTCATCTCAGTGCCGATAAGTTCTAGTGCTGCATACGAGCGTGCTTATACATTCTCTTGGAGTCCTCTGCAGGTACAATCTTTCTTCATAAAACGAGTCTCTAGTTGTTCAGGAAATAGTTTGAATGCATCTACAATTAAATAAAAGATCGCTTCAGTTATTTGGAGGTGTAGATGGCATCCTGTGAAATCGCAGGCCTGTCTTTCACCTGACTAGTTGAGGGTAAAGCTTCCCTCTTTATTGACTTAGGATATACATTTCAGTTAATTTTTTTTAATTTTATTTTTACAAAAATCCATGCTATGGTGTGCACTTGTCCAAACATACCTACTATTGACAGCTAAGAAGGGCTAATGCAATTACATCATTATTTTCTCTTCATTAAGAAAAGCATTAAACAACCATTCTGTGGTAAAAATGACCTTAATGGGATGGGCACAGCCCCCCATCCTCCAAGTCTACTTTTGCAGTATACTGTGAAAGTTATGTGTAACTGTTTCTTGGAGTTCCTTCTCCCAGTTCTGACAGGAGGACTTAGTAGATCAGCTAGTCTGCTTTCCATTTTGGATCTCTTTTGGAGTGGGGACAGTGAGCTTAGATCTGCCTTTAAATGTCAATGTAGAGGTATTTCAGTAGCAAGATTCTGCCTTGCAAGGTCCAATAAGCAACTGTGCTGTTCTTTCTTCAGAAATATAGCTTAGAAAGGTCTATTTTAGATGGATATAATACATCTTCCCAAAAAAAAAAAAAAACCCAAAAACAAACCAACCAAAAACCAACCAAACAAACAAACAAAAAACAACAACAAAAAAATCACACCACAACTAAATGCCATACTCTAAGAGTAGCAGGAAATAACTTTCTGTCAAAGTGGATGAATTTTTTGGGAATAATTTTACAAAATGCTGGTTTAGGCCTACTACTAAATATTTTTATTGTTGACCTGAATGATCGAATACGAAATATATTTTAAAAATTCCCTGAGGATTTCAGTCTGAAAGGACTTTGCAAGCATACTTTTAGAATTAAGAATTACCTTGATGAGTTGGAGACTCAACAGAAGGCAGCTTGCGAAGGGCAAATTAAAAGGCCTGCACATAAGAATATTCAGCTGTGAGAACATACATGCATAATGACTGCATAGGTAAGTGCAGTGATTTTAGCTTCTAGTAAATCAGAAATTGAATGTATTAAGGATATCATGCTACTGCAGAAAATGCATACGCGTACTATAGTTTTTACATAAAATCAGCATAAACATCACTAAGGCCTGTGAAACTGTACTCTTGAAAACTTGGGCATTTGTAAAGCTTCAGCTGCAAGGCAGTATTCTGGTAACAAGATTTCCAAAATGAAGTGGCTTAATCAGTGGGAAGTACTGAGGAGAGCAGTATGGAGTATCAGAACTCTCGAAAATGTGACCTACGGGGAAAAGAAGCCTGAGCAAGGACTCATGGTAGTCCTCACGTACATAAAAAAGAGCTGCAATTAAGAAAGTAATCACCTTTTTCTCTGTATTCACTATGCAGTAGGCTTACTTTGCTGTAATGTCAGTTTAGGATCAGCATCAGGAAAAGTTTTCTAATGGGAGAGCAGTTGAAAACTGGGTAAAGTTGCATGGGAAGGTGGTAAAATCTCTAGTGCTAAAAGTTTACAGAAACAGTTTAGATAAAAATTGTAGGTATAGCTCATCCTGGGAGCCAAGGTAGAGAAAGGCATTGAGGAGTGAGAGGAACAACCAAATAGTCTGTCTAGATCAGTTGTATTTCTCTATCATTTGCTTACCTAGCTCACCCTTGAGGACACTGAGTTTTAAGTGATCTTGAGAAACTCTTCTCCTTGTGCTTGATAACCTTGTTTTATTTTGTCTATTGCTAATGTGTTTTGGAATAAATAAGCATAACTTGAAGCAATCTCTTTTCAATTATAGTAGCAATTATTTGCTTTACTGCAAGTGTTTCAGTTTAGAAACTAAAAGGTATAACGCTCATTTAGAGATCTGGTTATTTAGTGCAGTATATTAATTTATTAATAACAGTTGAAGCCAGAAGATACATGAGTTCTTGGAACCCGAATCAGAATCCAAACTTGGAAACAGTGTGTCATAAGCATGAACTGTTTAGTCCCTAGGGCACACTTGCAGATAGTCTTTATTTGTTTAGCACTTCCTGGTGGCTCATTCCCAAACTGTAGAGCACTTTGTTCCCTTTTATTCCAAGCTGGAAATAAAATTTTATTATAACAGTTGAGGAGGGGATATGGCACAGTACAAACAGGCACAACTTAGTGCACATATATCCAAATATAGGGTATGGCTCTAGGCTTTTAGACCTGCAGGGGCTTAACAGACAGTGCCAGATGCATCCCAGTTATGTGCCATTGAAGACATCGTTTGGAAGGAAAACAGGAGTGGCTGTAAGAAGAGAGAAAGCGATGATCTGTCCAAATTAAAATGTGTAATCTTAGCACAATAACTCAATTGCACTAGAAGTAATATTCCTTTCATAGTGTTGATGTCCGTGTAGCATTTTTCTTTCACATATATTGAACAGAATATAAATCACTGTTTAAACCTCTTTATATCTCTGCAGGAAGGAAAATTACTTAGGTACGTTGTGCATGAATGACATTAATCTGAACGACTGCATGTGCAATACTGAATTGTTGCTTTCATTCGGCCTTGGTGACCAGATAGATCTGCAGCTATGTGTTAACTTTGATTCCAGCCCACTTCTTGCTAGGTCAATGAGTATGAACTAGCTTTGAATCCAGTCTGTACAGTACCACAGCTGACTCTTCCAGCACGGCCAAGTGTAGTATCTGTGTACCTGCTGTCTGCAGTCCAGTATCGGACTGTGGAGTTGGGTTAGTATGTACAATGTTTTTGTCACTGACCAAGACGCAAACATAGTTTCACAGACTGAAGTTTGTAGATGATAAAAGGAGCAGAGAAGGGGAAATATTGGAGCCTTGACTGAGTCATAACAAACTGAATCTCTCAATAAACTGACTGCAAGCAAGTAATTTGTTTTAAAAATTATCATTTAAAATCAAGTATGTAGCAAAAAACAATACAGCCCATCAGTGGGGACTTATACCATTTCCACAGAGCCTTGAAATATGAGTTTCATGCAGTGTGGTCCAGATGGGATAATGCAGGTCTTGGATGTGTAAGCAACTGTCTTCTTAGACAGAGTTGTTTTATTCAGACTACTTGACTTTGGTTGGGTGGTGTGTCCCGTTGTCATATATGAAAGTTCATGAAGAATATTTATAAATTGTAAAGTTAGACAAACCCCATTCGTGTACTTGAGAGCAAAAAATGTAGAGACATCATATGGTTCAAAGAAAAGAAGACTATTCGATTGTCAACCAGAGTTGGTAAGTATCATGATTTGTTCCCAACTGATACACATTTACCAAGGAACATGACTGATAACGAAGGTTTCTTCAGTTGAACTAACAAAGTGTAACAACAGCCAATACCCAGAAATCAATGCTAGACAAATTAAAGTTATAATATTTTGGCACTGGGAGAAATTAAGCATTGATGCAATTTTCTGGAGAGTTACTTCTGCCTCTCTGAGGATTTTGGGGTTTTGTTTTTCCCAAAGCATATGCTCTCTTTTAAACAAGAGTTGATTCAGAAATATATTTTAAATTATATGCAAAAACAAATAATCATTTTGGCCTTATAAACTCTGGAGCACACAGTTGTGGATGTTTAGTGTAATTATATGTCATTGGAAAAATTAAGTAAGGCTGATGTTATTTGGGAATAGGTAAGCTGTATTGTTTTCTTTTTTTATTTTAAGATGGTTTTGTTACATTTAAGTTGGGATAGAACATAAAGAAACAAAGTCTAACCCTGTAGAATTGAAAAGTGTAGAAATGCAGTAACTAAATGAGAATACTTATGTGCCAGCTGCTGAACATAAAACATTCTTCACTGAAGTATAAAATCTGACAGGGAAGTGTAGCTGCTGACAAAGAACATTTTATCTGTGTGGCTGAGAAAAAAAATATCCATATGGAAGAGAAGAAATTATCCATCAGCTACCTTTGGTATGTAATCTTTCAGTTTTGATGAATTCTGGCTAAAATGACCATAAATCTTTTTTTTTTTTTTAAGAGTTTTCCTGCTCTCCCTCACACATGCTTTCCATTAGGTGTGCAATTCTTCTAAAACGTCCATGTAGTAGTATTTAAGGTTTCCAATTAATATCAACGTAGTCAAATTTGCAAGAAATTGTACAGCTGCATTTCTTAACTCAAAATCAGTATTTTATACAGAAGTAACAAATATGAACTACACTGGAAATTCGAGGGGAATAGCTAATGCTGTAAGATACACTCTTGATATGTCAGCTACTTTGAGAGAGAAATAGGAGCGAGTGCCTCATTTTAAGACCTAATTTCAAAACTTGTTCCTAAAATGATATTGCTGCAGCCAACTACCACTGTTCTATAGAAGCAATGCAGTTACCATGCAAATTCTTCCAGAGCATTTCTTTTATTCCTAAGTCTTGTTTCAGTTATAGAATAGCAAATGCAGCTGTTCAATTGTGTTCTTATAATACAAGTTTAATTTCTGTGTGTCTCTGCAAAACTACCTCCTGATGAGGATAAAGGAGCAATAGTGTAGAAAATGTTTCATGATGCATCCTTGTCACAGCTTTTCCAAACTGACTTGAAGCAAGAAATGATAAGAGTTGAATAAATTTTCAGTGTAGGTTTTATGGCAGTAAGAGCAAAGAAATATGTTGTTGACTTTGGAACTTACAAAGCAGCGGAACTTAACAACCAGAGAGTAAGGGAAGAAGAAATGCCTAGAGACAAGGTTGTTGGGAACACAGGACAACGTAGACCTGCCCAGCAGTGAAGTATCTGTCAAATAGTGGGAGGGATATAAGCAGATCTGTCACACTGAGCAGGAGTCTAAGAATGAATGGTGCCTGGAGTCCAAGTGAGAAGAGAAGGAGGATTCTGAGAGGACTGAGTTGAAGAATTGAAGACAGGAATGGGTTTGGGTTTGAGGAGAAAGGGGAGGGCAAGACTAAGGGAAACTAAGTGATGAGAAGACAGTGACAGCAGGTAGTTAGTGATGCTAGGAGAGTGCTGTTACAAGAAGGAAAGATGGAGAGGTTGAATATGTAAAGAAGGAGAGAATAGAGAATAAGCGTTGTGGTTTAGCCCCAGGAAGCATGAGTACAAGAACACTTGATCTGTTAGTTCTCCTTGGCTACACTATTTCATTCAAACAAGCAAACATTGGTTTTGTTTCATGTTTTGTGATATTTCTGAGGAGACTTGAGTATGGAAGGAGGTAAATAAATTTATTTATTAGAAGTATGACTATACTGTGGTTTGGGAGTGTCCTGTTCGTCCCGCTCTTGGGCCATGTAGATGCACAGGGAGATGCAGTCTGTATACTAGCAAACTTCTAGCCTAAGAGAAACTACATACTAATACAACAGGTATTGGAAAAGTAGAGACAAAACTGGCAAGAGAGATATGTTCTAAGGCTCAGCAGGATATCTGGATTCAGAGTTAAACAGGCAAGATAATTTGGCACCTGCAGTTCTTCCTCACTGATTTCACTGTAGGTCTGACATGTGGTTGGCCTTTTTCACTGCTGGTAAGAGTGTTTGAGAGGGAATAGGCATATTTATGCCAGGTTTGTGCACTCACCATAAGGTGTGTGCTCCTCTAGAGTGAATGTCCTTCTCATCCTTGTTATTGCCGTGGCTAGAATCAGTTGAAGGATGAATACTTTAAGAGTACCGATAAATTTATTTTTTGTTTGTTCTTTCAGGTTTTAAGCCTACTGTAAGAAACATTTTTAATACATTTTACTCTTTTTTTATTACATGGTCTTACTGCAAAGAACTAGTTTAAGGGTATCCCAAATAATTTATAAGGAGAGAAGTATGGAAGGAAGGAGGCTAGATCATAGATTAGAACATAAATTCACTTGTTTGTGGGGTTTGTGTTTTGTTGTTAGGGTTTTGTTGTTATTTTTTGGTTGTGTTGTTTTTTTTTTTTATTCCTTCAAATACGAGTATTAGCAATGTGAATTTTGTTATGAGTCAGAAGAGGTCTGGGGTGAGAAATAAGCACCTGCACTTCTATTTGTAGCACTTACAGTCTCAGTAGCAACTTGAAAGCCTCCTTAGTTTTGATTTCTTAAGACCTTCAGATGCAGTTCCAACCATGTAAGTTGGGATTGTTTTAATATATTTCATTTATAGTTTGTAATGCTTTACATCTCTTAAAATAGGGAATTCTGCTTAACATTTCAGAATTTCCAGAAAGGGAAGTGGGTTATCATATACCTTTTTTGTTACCTACGTTTCCAACTCCAGGCAGTCCCTCCTGTGTAGGAAAATTCTGTGTGCTGTATCTGAAGTCCTAGAGATCTGAGTGTTTTTTTGGTTTGGTTTTTTTTTTTTTTTTAAGAAAAAAAAATTTAGGGAGAGAAAAGCTAGGTGTCACTCTTACCAACCTTTGCAGATAGCAAACGGAAACAGGCTGAAGGCATCCAGAAGAGCTTAATGTGGGCAGTGTCTGGTTTTGTTGTGGTGATGGTAGTTCTGTCTTTAGACAAAAAAAATGAGTGTTTAGGAAGCTATTAAGCAGTTAGTGATTTCTACACATTTGTTGGGATGAGAACAGTAAATTATCTGAAAATGTTCTTAGGAGCAAAACCGTTTCAGCAGGACTAGAGGTCCTTCTCTCATTCTTTGTGTCCTCTGAAGGTACAGTGTTTCCAGATCCCTTATCTGTGTATTGTATGGAGTTTTATTTACCTTCAACAGCAAAGTTGATCTTGTTTATTTTAGTAAGTGCTTGCTTTAGATGGTATCTGAAAGGGATAAGGAGGAAAAAACCCCTGCTTTTTGAAATAAATATTATATTCTGACCACTGCTAGCCTTCATTATGCAGTTTTTATAAACTGGAGTTTGCTGGCTTTTTGTCAGCCTCATTGCAAAGCTTTGTTAATACACCACCATGAAAATGAAAGTTTCATACACATTGACATAATTAATGAAGAGGCAGGCAGCATGCTCTACCAATTAACACCACAGGGAAAAGTAAAATTGGCTTCCTTTTTGCGTGTTGTGCCAAAGTTAAGAACTGTAACACACAGCAAATAAATAGAGATCCTTTTAATGAGCTGCAAGATCGAGCTGAATAACTCTGAAAGGACGTTGTGTAAACATTGCCAACTACGTAGTGTATTAAGAGTAATTGATGAGCTTAGTTGAAAGGTGTTGGGGGGTTTTTTGGGGGGGGTGAGGAGGGGAGGGAGCCTGTCAAAGAATGGAAATAGTGCTTCTTAATAAATACATTTTATTTTCAATGCAGCTGTTAGGCATGTTAAAGGTTATAACAAGCACTTTAGAACAGATAGAGGGGAAAAAAAAAAAAGGTTTACTGCTTGCTACTCAACCAACAAGTGCGTCAATTCATTTTTTCAACTGAATATTTCCTTACTTAGTATTTACTCAGAATGAAAACTTGACTAATTGTTCTCTGATGCTGGTTCTCAATAGCCCAACCATCTGGCAAAGATAGGTGTAAGACTCGACCTTAATTTTTTCCAACTGTCCCAGAAGTCCTAATATTAACAGTAACACAGAAGTAAACAGTTTCTCAGTGATTATGTGAAGCATTCTGTTTGTCTTGAGACACGTAGAAAATTCAGAGCAGTTCAGGTTAAAACTCCTTTACAGCAGAATTGTCCTAAAATACTCATTAGTAAGACTGAGTTTTCAAAACATACAAAAATCCAAACCTGCAATGACTGTTGAGGAAAAAATAAATGAGCTTTGGAAGTTAGAAGGCCTGATTCAGACCCTGCATCATTTAGTTAATAGTGAGTCAGAGTGTATATGTAATAACAGATACGTAATGTTGAGTGTTCAGTGGCACCAGCTAACAGTCTCTTTTTAAGCAAATAAAACATCTACTTTACTTCTTGTCCATTCTAAATAATCTGAATTTTGATAGTAATCAGCTTGTACAATTTTATTTTAGCCCACATATTGTATTAGGTCAGACTCAGCTTATCACTTCATGTTATATACGTGTAAATCGCCGAGATTGGTGATGTGTGAGTGTCTGTGTCTTGGCATCTTAAATCTTAACATATGTCAATTGGAACTAGGGAAGCAAAACATAGTAAAGCTAAAAGTAATAATTAGAAACCAGTATAGATTATGCTTGCTAAACAATTGACCTTCTAAAGGCTCATGTCTGCTGTAATCTCCACAGCAGTTACATGTGCCTTCACTTGGCAATTGGTACATTAAAGGTGATACCAGAGACATCCAGTAGCTGTACAACTAAGAATATTTCTGTGCAAACACAACTGGGGATAATTTATTTTGATTGTGGTGAAGTTCTTCTATATGTTAAGAAACATGTATTGATGAGTAGTTAGTTAATGTCTATTTCCAAAAGTAAGGTTAAAAGATAAAATAAATGTCAAAGTATTGTAAGACTCAAAAATACTGTTGAACTTCCAAAATCTATTGGTTTAGAAACAGGAATGGTAATGAAAAAATCTTATTCCCTCACCCATGAAGATTTCTCACTAAATCTTGTATCTTCAGCTGTTGGAAGACTGAATTTCTAATACCTAATCACTTGTTTAGTGAGGAAAATGCATTTCTGAATATGGTCTTTTTCTTTCAGCATTTTTTTAATGTTTCATTTCCTCATTGTATAGTCAGTCTTATTTCAAACTTATAATCAACATTTTAATTTTTTTTTAAATTTTCCATCCTTTCATTACTTCAGCTCTGCTAAGCTCTTTTGTCTTTAGCCTATCACATACCTACCTCTAGTCATTCTTGTGTATTCACCTTACATACCTTTATATTGTCTAATCTTTTTCTAGTCTTCATTTTATCTTAACCTCCCATGAATTAGTAAAATGTTGTTTTCTCCTCTGCCCTCTAATTTTTAGTTAGTTTATTTTTCTTCCCTTTAACAATTGTCCTGCTTATGTCCTTCAAAACATTTAATGGACTCTGTTCTGTCCTTAACGATGGGCCAAGTCTCTGTTGTGGTGGTGTTCAAGACTTCCTGGCTGTTCTCAGTTAATCTGATGGCTGTCATCCTTTCTTCCCAGCCAGCTGGCTGTAACTCTGTCTCCACTCTGGCTGTTGCTACCAGTAGCATACCGGTCTCTTCTTTCCCAAGTGTCTGAATATTCCTCTCTTGTTGACATCATGTACTCTCTGTCACTCTTTCCATGGCCTTACTGCTGCCTTCTGCAGCCCAGTAGAGTAACTTCTAGAAGCTCTAGAAACCCCAGTGGCAACCACTGAGTTCCAGCAGGGAAGATGACCTTGGATGTAGTAGGAAAGAGATAGAAAAGACAAAACCTTCAAAAGGATTTATAAGAGGAAAATACTTTATTGGCTTATTTTTGTGAGTAGCCTATGTATAATTGTTTCTTTAACTTCTGCTTCAGAAAACCATTTGCTCTCTTTAATGCTTCGTTTTTCCATAATTGTAAAGAGACAGAATAGTACTTAAGTTAATTTGTCTTCAGGTCGTCTGATGTTCCTTTGTTAAAACTGGCCAAGAATAAAATATAATTAATAACTCATTAACTGTTGTCACTAAAGCTTAAAGTACAGCGAGCGTGTTAAAGACTGATGATCATTTCTGTGATGGAAAACTGCAATGATGCAGAGATCTTTATTGTTGAAAGCCTTCATGAATTCATGTCATGTATAGCAAGTATATTTCTGGCCACCCATATGTCCAAGAGATAGAGAAGGTACTGAGACAGAAGGTGATAACAACAACAAGAAGTACAAAATAGCTTCTATTGGATGAAAGCTTAAATGGGTTAGGATTCTTCAGCTTGGATTAATGACAGCTAAGTGTAAAGAGAGGCCTGTACAATCAGGAAGGCTTCAGAGAAGATGGAATGTTTTCACAGTACAAGAATTAGTACTCAGTGAAATTGTCAGTTTGTAAGTTCAATATTAACAAAACAAAGTACTTGTTTTCACATGGACCATAATTGCAGAACTTAGGGTTTGTTTGAGCTCAAACAGGATGGACCAAGTACTGGCTGGCACATACAGCGATCTGTATTCAAATTCTAGCTCAGGAGGCTCAGAAGCTACTCACTGCAGGATTATATTTTGAGGACAAGTGCTGTGCTCCACATAGCATTTCTTATGTTCATTCCCTACCTATTTGCTATTGCGATTCTGGACTGGAGGAGCCTTTTCTCTTAGGCAGGATGGCAAATTTATGTATTAAAGATCTGTGTGAACTAGATGTTGTTACAAAACTGTCATGATCAGTAAGGGCTAATTAAACAATTGTAAAGGTCAGAATCCAATGAAAGAATATCTTTGTGTGTTTTACATTTGTGTGTGTACATTTGTGTGCCATGAATTAAGTTTCTGCAAATAAATGAGTTATTTAGGTTGGACAGGTTAGAGCTTATTAATTACCTAGCTTTGTCTGTATAAGCAATATATATGCCAGCTCCAATCACTAATAAATCCATCAGCTTTGAGGGTTTTCCTGTTCATTTCTACTGAACTGTTAGTGTATGTGACAGGCCATGGTTCTGTCAGAACGAATTGTCCCCCTCGAAAAGCTGGCAGCACAGGGAAGTGACAACTTAATGGAAGCTAAAGCACTCTAATGGCAGTGCCTGGTGAAAGCCAGGGAAAGTCATCCATAGCATTTGCCCTGGCTTTTGAAAATGTCTCTTTGCATTTCTGGTTGCGTGCAAGATATTGGAGCTTTACTGGAGTCACATTTACAGGTATTATTAAATGAAATACTATTCAGTAGAACACTTGTTTGTTGATAGACTTTATCCCGCTGAGGTCAGCCCATTTAACGTGCTCATACTGCATGTGCTTCAAAGTACTGCACGATTACTCAGTTTAAGATCTTTAAGTTTAGGTGTCGCATAAACCCACTTCAAACTCATGAAACGAATAGAAATGTAAACGTTTTATTCTGCTGTTCACAAGAGCATGTAAATATTTTTATTTAGATACCAAAGAAGTATGTGTTTAATCAACTGGATGAAAACGTAATGCGCTTTGTTCACCTGTAAACAAGTATGCTTAAATAATCTATGGATTATTTCTAGTGCCTCGTCTCAGTACTATGAATTAAATTTGTGTTGAGGTGATGGATAAAATTATCATACCAAGATTAATTCATGTTGTTTAAATCTATTCTTAGATTACATTGGTGTATGCTAACGTATTTATAAATAAATAAAAAGCCAGTCATTTGCATATATTACATTTGTTAGCTGTGTTGTAAATACGCAGTGAGTACTTTTAAATATTTTAGTTTTAATTACATTTTAATAACTTTTTGTATATTAAACAGTGGATATTCCGTTTACATTATTTTCTTCTTACAAGGGTTACATGTAAAAACAATGCCTTGTTTCTGTTTTCTTGGTGGCTTTTGGGCAAAATCAGAGGAGCGATGGCTTTCAGTAGAACAGTATTTCTTCGTCTTTTAATAAAATAGTTGTATGTTTTTATAGGTTGTAATTAGCAAGGTAGATATTTTTAAAAGAAATTGGTGCCTATCAGTATCATTACTGAAAGTTATTAAATTAAATCAGTACTATAAAATTTATCCGAGTTCACAGAAAGAGAACAGGAGAGACCTGACCAAAGAGGACTTTATATAAATTTTATATAATTATAAAAGAGAAACCCAAATAACTGGTTTAAATTCAAACAAACAAAGCCAAAATAAAACAATGAATGCTATAAAGAGACACTGTTTCTTTAAAGTTGCTCTTAACACCAATCTGTTTCATTTACTCCTTCTATTTTCAGCTATCTTAGGAGCCATACACTGATCTTACAAAGCTCTGTATTCCATACTGAATAATAGAATATCTGGGTTTGCTGCACATGCTTAACTACTAAATCATATTAATGCACTAAAAATGAAGTTCTAAAACTTTATTTTTAATTGCTTACATATAATTTCTAAAGTATATCTTCAGTAGCTCTGTGGGTACAGAAGATAGCTGAGTTATCATTCCTGCATTTGTAAGCACCAGAAAGTGCTTCCAAAGGCATTTTGGAAGGATAAAGGCATTTCTTCTAGCTTTATTTTGGATAATTATCTTAAAATATTTGTTTGTCTCTTAGATAAGTTTATGCTTCCCAATACAATTGAAGCTATGTGCTAAAGAGTCTGGTGCTACAATTTGTAGTTCGGAAGCGGGGAAAAATATGTAGGTGTTGTAATGTGAGATTTTTCTTCTTAGTTCATGCAGAAACATTTACAAACGTGACATATTTAGAGGACAAGCTTGCTTGATTCGCAGTTGTCAGTGGGATTGTGGCATATAGGATCCATTGATATAACTAAGTCTAAAGGCAAGAAGAGACAAATGTGTCATTGAAAGATTTTCAGAATTGGAAAAGGTCAGTCGAGCAAGAAGAGAGAAGGACTGCAGAACGTGGAGGAGAAAAAAACCCAGGGAGATTATAGAGGACTATAATATAGACAGATACTGAGAATGGAAATCAAGAAAGATAGATGCCTTATAAGGATAAGGTGCCACAAGTAGATTCTGCGGTCAGAATGCCTTGAACTTCACCATGTGCCTATAAATCAAATACATTTTCTTCATACCTCAGAGAAGTTATAATTCCCTGTTAAGCTAGATACTTAAAACGTTCCTCCTTTTAAATGAATTACTGTCTCTTAATAAGCTGTCATACATTCTCTGTTTTACCTTCTCTACATTAATGCTTCATCTCAGATGAATAAACAAAATGCTTTTTAATAATCTTCCTTATTTTCTTTTAATCTTGAATGGTCATCCAAAATTTCTCAAGGTGTTGCATTTTTCTTTCATTAGGAGATAAATTGGAAATAGCAACATTTAATTATTTGATTCTCTCCTGTTTACTAACAAAAAAGATACAAAATAATATTTTGATGAAAGCAAGAAGAATCCAAAATTATCAAAGGATAATTTCTTTGTTCACAGACAGTAGCTTCTTGTAAGGCAACCCTTAGCCCACAACCCTCTCTTTACCTTTTCCCAAGGTTAAAGTTTCTAAAATTGACTTTTCTTTTTGGTGTTTTCATCTCCCCCTCTTGCAGGTTCTCTGTGATTTTTGCCCTTCCGCTCCCAACACCACACCGTAACAAAACAGCTCTGGGACTCCCTTGCTTCCCTCTATTTTTGGTAGTGACAACTGGCCACGTTTGAGTTCAGACTACTCTGGCTTGGGGTCTATTTGCATTAAGGAGTTTTGTATTTTTAATGATTTTCTTAAGTGTGAAGCTATGGCTTATAGTAACTATTGACTAGATGTGTTAATATCAGCTATTATAACCTATCTTCGCTATGAAATGGTTTTCAGAATGGCTTATCCTCACTTGCATAGTCTCGTGGAGTATGTCACTAAGTATAGTTCAAGTCAAGAAGCTGCCCTTCTTTGTATATTCAATGACTGGTTTTTATATAATGTAATACATTACTTTCCAGTTTCTTAACAGAAATATTATCTATTAGAAACTGTTTCCTTAGCACACAGAATTAATAAGAGCTCACACAATCTTTGCTTCACTTAAACTGGAGTTTTCAAGCCTGTTGTACTTTGCAGTGCAGCTCTCGGTCACCAGTTCATGCATATTTAATCTTTAATGGTGACCACAGGATCTGCATAATGCACAGCTTTGACACGTTGCATTTATTGTTTTCAAACGTTGAAGAAGATTGTGCAGGTTGATGGTCTGAAGTTAAAACATCCTCTTAGGAAAAAATCTAATAGAAGTCTTTTACATTGTCATTAAAGAGATTTGTTGATTTAAGTAAATAATCATCAACTTGAACAAGACAGCATTACATTGCCAGCTCTTCAGGTGGTGGTATGGCATCCCCAGTCGCACTGCTTCCCCCACAGAGGGAAGGAAGTTGCTTTTGGGCATCAGTTGTACGGTTGCATGTGCGCCACTGGCCTTGTATCTCATCTCACATGCTTGCTTCTTAGGAGAAAGCAAGGGAGTTGGAGAGACTTGTTTATTGCAGGCACATTGTTTTACACAGAACATGATTGTCATGCACCAAGCCACAAAACAGAGCTGATGACAGCAGAGGACAGTATTGTGAGCGAACCGAATAGCAGTTCAGTGAGTTTGTTGCACTTACATCGATGGCAGGTCACCTCATGGTGGTCTAATGAAATAGTAACACCTAGTTTTATACACACTGATTTTTTTCAAGAGGTGTTGGAGATGGGAGTAATTTCATAAACAGCGGAGACATATTGGCAGCTTCTTTTGCTTTGAAATTATCATGTCCTCAAAACTGAACGAGGTATTATCATCACTGATAAATTATTGAGCAAATATTTTTCTTCAGCTATGAATTTCATCTTCCAGTATGATGAATGCCTCCCATCTTACACTGGCTGCACCTAGCTTCTTCAAAAGCTGTGTTTTGCCACTTTCATTTTGGTTGCTTGAAATATTAATTTTCCTCCTTCTTTTAAGACCTACTTTTGTCTGCATCGGTAGTATTAGGAAAAATACAGATTCAATGTAACTTTCCTTTCCCCTAAACTTAGTCAGACTTAATTGCGGATTTACTGAATTTTATATATATACACACACACACATATATGTGGATATATAGACAGATATATATTTTCCTTTTTAAGCAAATGGACAATTCATTGTATTGATGATCTTTCTGTTGTCAGGTGAAGATTAATTCTTACATTTTAACAATGCTTTATTTTAAATTCTTTTTACTGACTAAAGGCAGAAAACCATGATCTTCACTATTTCCCTTTCCAGAGAGCTATTGATTAATGCAAGCATAGGGTTTTTTCATACATACTTATATACATACATATGTGGTTGTATAGGTACACATACATGCAGATTACTCTCTGTATCTATGTTCAAAATAATGGTTAATTTGACATCTTTTTAAACTGACAAAATTTATATTCTGTGAAACAGTATCAAGTTCACATGCACACAAATATTGGAATATTTGCCTTCATGCCATGATTCAAGTGAGAACAGGATTTTTCTGTTCACACCTACAGCTGTTTACCTCATGTATTCTACCTTCAGGAAGCAGCTTGCTTGCAGTTTATGTAGTGTAAATACTGTCCCTCATGCATGGAGTATATTGGCACGTGTGGAAGATACTTTTTTTTCATTTTGGGCAAGTATATGTCACACATGTTTGCTGAGTTGTAAGAATTTTTGATCACTTTCTTCAGGAAACATCTGGAGAGGTATCAACTTTGGATACTGGGACTGTTGGAACTGGGACAAATTGAAGTGTGTGCAATAATTACTTAGTTAATCTCTGGGCTACTTCTTAGGTGTTATGAAGGAAAAAAGCAAGAGGAAATATAGTTGCACTCAGAGGTCAATGTAAAGAATTCCAGGTAAAACAAAACTATTCTGTATGATAATTGACTTGTTCTCCCTTTGCATTGTCCTTTCCCCCCCACCCCCGCCCCTCTTAGTTTTTGTTTGCCCTACCACTAACCTTTTCTTACCTTCTTCACTTTTTTCTAGTGTTGTTAATCCAAGGTAACAAAATGTAGTTTAGCACATATAGATACCAGGCATAAATGCTTAAGATGGAAAAGTCTGATGGAAGTTTACAGTGTTGTACAGCTTTTTCTTGGCCTCTGACATTCTGAAAGGCAGAAATTTCTTGGTGACGTTTGTATAGGGTCTGTAAGAATTGCTGTAACAATTGCAAAGGTGATGTGATATCAGCCTAACTTACATGCATAATTGGGAGACTGTTTGGACAGGAACCTACCAGTGTCAATAACATGCCTCATTCTGTTTACATGAAACAAATTTGGAATTTACACAGAAAACTAATGGAGTCTCCGGTGTCTTGCAGATTTCCTTGGCTTTATCTCCTATGTATAATTAATGTAAGCAAGTGAATGAATGAGCACTTTTCTGTAGGAGTCAATAGGCAAGTATGTTTGGAAAATGAATGAACTGGTAAGATTAATTGCAAGACTACCCACCTGAATATCCTGTTGAGAGACTCAGAAGGAAATGCCAACCCTTATGTATCCAAAGGATTTCGTTATTGAAAGTTGTTCAGAATCTAAGTAACATTAGATATCGGATTGAACAGAAGATAATGCTTTATTATGACTGTACTAGTCTTAACAATTGAAAGCTATTAATTACTGTAAGAGAATAATTCATATGAATATTATCTTAATCTACTCAGCTAGCTTGTTAGTATTCTGTGTAATGATGGCCAATTCCAATAATAATTAGAAAAATGCGTTTTCTAAAATGTACAGTGGTTGTCTAGTTAGCAGAGAGATTTAAATGAAAGTTTTGTGTGAACTATTTCTTGGAAAAAAACCACAAAAATCTCTCAGATTGGAACATGATACCGTTAAAGAATTTTGGGTTTGCTTTGCATTTTCCTAGTCATTTTAGAGATCATGTATCTTTTGAGTCTAGATTTTTAGTTCTGTGTGTTTTAGCAAAGTGCGGCTTACCAATGTTTTGCCAGTATTTTCAAATTTATTTCCTGAAGGGAAGAAATAATATGTGGTGTTTGGGATTTTTTTTATTTCTGGCTAATTTTTAGGAATATTTTGATTTGATTGGTTAATTCTGTCTGCAGACCTCTGTTGTTGTTTTGACTGCCACTAATGTTAACATATGACGATATTGGTCTAAAATGTGAAGCCAGCCTTATAAATGGAAGTAGGAGCAGGAAGTACAAGAAGGAAAATCCTGAGTACTCAAAGGAAAGAACTTGTCAGCACGTACTGTGTTCAAGTTCAGACGGAGGTTTTTTCATTACCATTTTAGCATGAAATCAATGGGGAATGCATAATTTTTTAGATGTGTCTGAGCTTGCACAGCAAATGGTCACCAATAAGATTCTCAGCTGCCACACAATCTGGCATAGCTCCTTTCTGCTCCACAGCTCCCAGTTGTATTGAGCCCATTGTTGATGTGATGCCACTTTTTGGCTCCTTGCCCATCTTTTAGTAATTACTGTCATATAAACTGATATTTCTAAACTAAGAACCGTGTTGTTGTGAGATAAGCCCATTGGAGTTACCTTTTGTGATGTGTTAAAGTGGTTTATTGACTTGTTACTTTAGAATATAAATGTTCGGTCAGCATTTCCTGCAATTTATAGAGAAGGATACTATGGTTTTCAACACAGGACAAGGGATTATAATGAAATATAATCAAAATTTGAAAATGCTTCCTTTTTGTCATTGTAACTGTACTTTCAGTGTTTGAGCTCTTTTTATAAGATCACAAAAGAAAACAGTGTCCTTGAATAAAGTATTTATAAATTTGGCAGATGTCATTTTTTAAAGTGTAAAATATACAAAGAAGTGGTTTGCCCTATCCAAATCATCCATTAGCACAACAGGACTGTCCTAAATTACATCATTACGTAAAGTACAAAGATTTCAGCAGGGTGAAGTGCAGTTTTATTCTTACAGAAATTGAATAGAATCAAAGGTGAGTTAAAATAAATGTGGCATCCAGGAGCAGACAACAGCCTATCATCAACTTAACCCATTAACAAACCCAGAGGCAACGGCAAAGAAGCCAACACAAATGTCAGTGGACTGTGCCAAAGAGCCAGATGCCATCACTGGAAAATGACTTCCACAGCTTGGCATCTGTGCCTTCTGCCTGTCATCCATAGAGGAAGAAAAGCTGGGCAAGCATCATAATTTTAGGGGTGTAGAGCATGTTTCTCTATCTTTCCTTTTCCTCTTCATAGCAGTGTTCTTGGCTGACTTGTAGCAGGCATGTAGCAAGCTTAGAGGACACAGGCATTTCTGTACACATGTATGTTTGTATAAAAATGCTGATCTGTTTACACTTGGGCATTTGGGCAGGATGGCACAGGAAAAGGAGACCAGGGAAGGAGGCAGTTCTCCAAAGTCACATCTCCTCTGTAAATCAAACAAATTCTTGATGTGTTCTCTTGCAGTGACATGCCTCATAGTGGGTTCAAAGAAGTAACATTTGGCAAATTTAACTTTTAATTTAAACTGAATTCTTCCATGTGATTATTCATAGCATTCTGTTATACCTTGATGATATGTGTAATGTGCATCCAAATATTGTTTGATTGCTTCTTTTTAAATTGTAGGAATAATTTCGGTCAATGTTGTCAGTAGTCAGACTTTCCTTAGGAGACCTAACCACTTTAAACTGTTAGAAAAAGTGCATGTGATAGTTTGAGCGGCCTCCAGTGACAGCGGGGTCACTGGAAGCTCTATACTCAAACACGTAACTGGTTTGCTTTCACGGTTAGCTAGTAGCTAGCTGTATATGTATAAAAAGTGTATTATATTCAAATGGCTGTGTGTGTATGGATTAGGTGGGGGGATAAACACTGTGACTTTGGATAATTTTCACCTCTTCTGTTCTCAAGTCTGTATGTTGTATGGAAACATTTGGTGGGAAACAGAGATCTTGTGAACAATCAAAATCCTTTTTTTTTTTAAAGTGAAAATACAACAGTAGTAAATATAAAATAAAAGTGCTAATTAATTCAGGGAAAACTCTTTAAAGATGTATTGATCAGAAAGGGAGATGCAATTTGAGGTGAACTGTAAAGTTAAAATATCACTTTCCGAAGCTTAAAAAAGCTCACAGAAGATTGGTTTTTTTGATTTAGCTGTCAAATGTGGTTGCAAATACCCAATTTAAGTCAGGCAAAAGGTTTTTGATGAACAGTTGCTCAATATGCTACCCCATTGGCAGGGCAAGCCCTCTTTTTTGTATGGTAGGTCTGGATTCTGAAATGAAACACAGTAGGTAGGAGAAATTTGAAAGGACTTCAGAAGGCTATCATATGCCTTGGAACTAAAGGATTTTTTCCCCACTTTAGGTTTCAGTATCCTATGTCTTTCATGCATTCAGTATATACTAAAGCTGTTAAAAAAATATATCAGTGTCATAGCATAAGGAATTATGAGTAAGAAGAAAGTTGTGGTTAGAGTTGGCCTGGACAAAAGAGGATTCTTGCCATCTGAGTCTTTATTTAAAATCTTCAGGTCCATTTTTTTAGGCTCTGTAATCATTGTTGATGACAAGAACTAACAAGATGTAATCATGAATATCATTTACATTTTAGCAGCAGTGGAGTTTAAAAATTTTTAATAAACTATAAAGATTTTTTACAGGATGATAGAATTGGCCCTGTGCTATTTGAGGTTTTTCTGTCGTAAGAGAATCATATACATAGACTTTTACAGTCTTTCTGGAGTGAAGTCTTCAATGCTTTATCCTAGAATAAGGTCTTTACCATTGGATTTGAAATTCCACGTGTGCACCACTGCAATATTTTAGCACCCCAGTATTACATTTGAGTTTATTTTTCTTC
Source organism: Rhynochetos jubatus (assembly GCA_027574665.1). Lineage (NCBI taxonomy): Eukaryota > Metazoa > Chordata > Aves > Eurypygiformes > Rhynochetidae > Rhynochetos > Rhynochetos jubatus. The sequence continues at coordinate 13,790,100 of CM050664.1, read as the reverse complement.
ATTGATTGTTGTTCTCCTTATTATAGATGGTCTAATTTTTTTTTCACTTCACCTTTTTACACTTCAGTGCTTCACAGACTTCACAACCAAAACCTTGCCAGGTAAACTCAATATTCTTTTTCCTTTCTGTTTTCTTGATGCTTTCACATATTTTTTAATTAAAGCATTACAACATAGGCAGATGCAGGTTCTGACTATCAGGGGGAGTAGCTGTAACTGAATTCTTTAAGACTGAAAAGCAGCATACCACAGAGGCTTGAATAACTTGATATGTGCTTGGTAATCTATGAAAGGTAAGTGTCTGGTTATTCCAGAACTCAATAAAAGATTGTGAGTTTTAATACCATGGAGTCACAGAACAACGAAGGTTAGAAGGGACCTCTGGTGATTATTGAATCCACTGTCTCTGCACAAAGCAGGATCAGCTACATTGAGTAGCACGTACATAGGGACCAGGTCTAGGGTATCTCCAAATACAGAGACTCCACAACCTGTACGGAAATGCTGTTGCAATGTTTGATAGACCTACCAGTATAAAAGGTGTTCTTATGTTTAAATGGGATGTCCTGTTTGTCACTCTGTGCCCTCTGTCTCTTCTATTTTGCCTGGACAGCAGTGAGAGGTCTCTGGCTCCATCTTCTTTACTCTTTCCCACCAGGAATTTATTCACATTGGTAAGATTCCCCCCAAGCCTTCTCTTTTCATGGCTAAACAGATGTCTCAGCTTCCCCTTGTACATCAGATGCTCCATTCCCCTTATCGTATTTATGGTCCTTTACTGGACTCGCTCAGCATGTCCATCTCTCTCGTGCTGGGGAGCACAGAACTGGATGCAGTACTCCAGATGTGGCCTCGACAGTGCTGAGTTAAAGGGGACACGTCCCTAGCGATCTGTTCACCAGGCCCTTTCTAACACAACCCAGCACACTCAAGACCTAGTTTGCTGCAAGGGCACATTGCAGGCTTGTGTTCAACTTGTCCTCCTAGCCTTCCAGCTCCTTTTCTATAAAGCTGCTGTCCAGCCAGTTGTTGCCCCGCACCTGGGAATTTGGCTGTATCTCCCCAGATGCAGGATTTGGTGTAACTCAGTGTCCTGTTCTCATCACCTCCATTACTAGGCCTCTTCACTTCGCTTGCATTTGTTGTTGTTGCAGTAGTAGTTTGTGTGTTGCTTTGAGTAATGGATAAAGTGTGCTTTTCAGGTTTTTCTTCTTCCAACCTGTTGAACTGTATTCCGCTAGTGATAAAACTTGCAGTTTGCAGTTCACAGAAAAAATTATTGAAACATCTTATTACTGTTTCATTAAAACATTTGTTTATGCTACATCATAAAAATGTTTTGAATTTAGAATTATCGTAGGCATTGGTGTTTTACAGTATTCATGCTGAACTCCACCTATGTCGTTTAAATATTTTTTCTTTCCTTTTGCTTTTAATTTCTCTCCTTTCTTAGAGATTTAATATCCTAAGTTTTGGTTGGTTTGTTTGGTTTTGGTTTGGGTTTTTTTTTGTTGTTGTTGCTGGGTTTTTGGAACTCAACACATAACTCATAGCTCAATTGTTGTCATGGATGTAGTCACAGTTATAGCTACTAAAGGTGAGATTTTAGAAAATTATTGAGAACTCAATTCCTTGAATTTCAGTGACAGTCTGTTGCCACCTAATTCTTTGAAAACTGCAATACAAAGAACGTTAGGTGGTTACATTTTAATTATATGCGTTAATGAATTGGAGAAAGGATGAACCAAGCGGAGGCAAAGCTGAGTCATGAAGAAAAGTTTAAAAGTACTAGGGAACATGTTAGTGAGCTTCTTTTGGAATGTGCGGAGCTCTATTTCTGTGGCTGTAGGTTGGAAACAGATTGGATGTCAGACTGATTGTCACTGTTTGTGTTAGTGGTTTTATGTGTGGGTGGTTTCTCAAGTAAAGAATTCTGCTTTTGTTGTAAAAGCTTGTAAGATAACTTTCCTATAGCTAGGTAGGTATTAAAATACAGAAGATATAATGAATATATAACAAGAACTTGAAGCTTATCTTTTGTTTGAAAGAAAAGGGACTCCTGAAAATTCACTATGAGGCTACTGACATGTGAACCAACAAACTGAAAATACATCGTTTGGTGTGTGCTGAAAGGATTTGACATAAGAAGTTTCAAGTAGCTTCAGACTTCTTTTTCTTTCTGTTGCTTCTATCACAATAAAGACTAATTTCTATGTGCTTGAATAAACATCTACTGAATCAATATATGTGCATTTTTACACCTGTGTAGCAGATGGTGGTGTGTTATCTTAGTTGGTTATATACTTTATCTTATTGACCTACCCTATCAGCACACTTTCGAATATTACTTAAAAATCAGAGTTCTGGCTTACTGGAACACTTTGAGCATGTAATTTACCAATTCATAAAAAGTAGACTCTAAATGCGTTTTTTGTGTCAGATGGTCAAGCCCTCTGAGCAGTTCTGTGAATTCAGGTATGAGGAAAACAAGCCAGTGTTTTCAAAATTATCATCTACGTGACACAGGTCCCTAGGTATGCATTATTCCCTTCATACTTACTGCCCCATTCTTAGTCATCTGAAACCTTTTTCCCATGAGCAGAGCAACAATGTGTTAAGTGCCTGAACATCACCTAAAATCATACTAAGAGCTGTGTGACAGCTACCAGCAAACACCATTCCCCTCTGCCTTAGCTCCAGCAACTCCTTGACACCACATAGAAAAAGTGATGGGTTAGAAGTGTTCTGTATTAGTGATACAGAATTGTTCTGATTTGTTCTGTCTTGCGTCAGTCCTGTTACTTGGTCACACAAATCTTATAATCTCATTTATGTTTGTTTACCTACTAGCAAATATGCTTTCAAATCAGTGCAGCTTTGCAGGTAGATGTTTATTTGCTTACAGATTTTGTTAGTTGGTTGGTTGGTTTGTTTATTCTACTTAAGTGGAAGAAGAAAATCAAACCATAGGTAACTGTGTAGGTTTATACCACATTAACAAATGTGGTTATAAAATAAAAGCTGGGTTTGTTAAGTTGATGCTCTGATCAACATGATAGGAGGAAGGCTTGAGCTGGAGCTGTTTATTCTGTGACATTTTGAATGCTTAGTATGTTTATCTGCTCTCGAGCAAATTAAAAATGGTTACTATGAGAAAGATTTGATGGCTATATTCAGGATAGTTGGCAGAAAGAGAGAGCAAAAGCTAGGGACAAATGGAAAATTTCAAGCTGAACGAGCAGGAAAAATGTTTGTGGCTTGGTAGATGCAGTAATGGCTAATGGAAGCATTTTAGGGTTAAGGCTGAAAAAAAAAAAAACCCACTCATAAGAAACGCAGAAACAGTCATTGCCCTGATTAAGGCAAGAGGTAAGCTGGGTGTAGACTGTGCTTTAAAAGTTAGATCAAAGAACATATTTTGGTGATGATAGAAAAATATTTTGTGGGTTGTTTTGAGACCAATTAAAATAGTGTAATTTCTACAATTTGTCTGGAAAACAAGGAAATATGTTCTCGTGCATGTTTATTAGTATGGTGAAGGTTTCCATGTATTTAAAAAGAATACTGAGAAAAGTGTATGCCTTCCTGTGTGAAATACCTTCTTTGTTACTGTGGGCTGTTGTATGGGTTAACTCTGTTCTATAGTATGGTTAATTCAGAGAAGCTTGCAAGGTGTCTAAAGGTATTTTTGTCTAGATAGTACAGAACTCAGCTTTTCTACTACATTTCTTTGGGTCTTGTTTTTGTTTAGTTTGATGATCCTGTGAGAATGTTGTCTCAGGTATATCCAGTTTTGCATGAATTCAGATTGCTCATCAGTTAATATATACTGAAACAAAGGTACTACACAGTATACAGCTAAAACAACAAAAATACGGTTCAAATTCATTGAAATATAGAGACAAGGCAAAATATGAACTAATAAATCCTGCATGAAAGCATCTAAATACTTAATTTTACTTGTGTAAAGCTTTTGTTTTGCCCTGAAAGATCTAAAATATATGGCACTTTTGTATGTCTAGAATATAAATAATCTGATGACAGCATCATTCTAAAGTTCATGCATGTTTTTAAAATGATTTAGTGCTCTCCTATAGTTCTCAATTTTATCCAGTTGCCTTATTCAGTCACACCAAAAGCACATTACTGAATATTTTATTTATCATTGTGTAAGTCCTAATTCACTTACATATTAGAACTGTACTATTTTCGGTTGAGCTGGATATTACACCTGTTTGGAAAAAGATGAAGACTGGGGTGGTTTTGTGTTTCAGTCTGAGATGTTTTTTCTTGAAATAGACCTGACAAAACAGAGTAGTAGGCTTCTGACACAAATCCTGCACGCTACGCACAATTAATGATAAAGTACTGATATGAGCATATCCACTGCTCTGGTCTATTGATATCAAGGGAATTTGATTCCAAATTTTATTTATTTAAACAAAACCTGAAAATAATGCCCAAATTTGTAGCAAATTTGTAATTTCCATGTAGAGGAGAGAGTTATCTTGCCTTTTGAGAAAAGGCAAAAAAAAGAAAAGCCTTTTCTCATTACTGAGTGTGCATGGGATAGAGGAATTGCAAGAATGAAGGAAGGTTTTCCTTCAAAATTTGTTAACATCTGGAATTCTCTCAAAAATTCTGCAGGTGGGACATTTTTATGCAAATAGATGACATGGCAGAGTTGAGTGGGGGGGTACTGGGTTGTGGAGAATGCTCCAAGTTTCTAATCACATTCTGTCTAAGCTTTCTTAGAGGTAGTTATCTCCATAAAACCTGGTCAAGGTCCTGCTTGCAAAATTAAAATATTTTATTCATAACTATTTGTTTTGAAGTAGGATGTATTTTTTTAGTAATTTCAGAGCTTATGACTAATTATAGCTTTAGTTCTTGAAATTGCAAGGGGTCAGCATTTCAGTGGAAGAAAAATGTATCTCCAAGTGATTTTCTAGTGTCATTTTTTACTTTTGATTTCCTTGCACAGTCATCAAAAGCTGTCATTGACAAACAAATCCATTTCTCTAGTGAATCTGACTGCAAGCGTTGATAACACGGCTGTTCCACCAGCAGAACGTTCCATTATATCGTCGCCATTGAATAACTCTTAGTACTGCAGACACTGAGATAGGGCCAGGTGACTATCTGTTTGTCACTCAGTTGGGCTAAAGCGGGCTTGCTCATTAGTTTGTATCCCTTCAGGTACCTGCTCCCCCCAAAAAAATGATCAAGTGGTATGTCTTTAATTCCTCTATGATGAGTCATTTAAAAACAAGTTTTAGATGAGCTATAAATGATGGGTTTTGCAAACTCTCCAGCTCCTTGTGTCCCTCTAGATTCACAGTAATTTAGGTAGCTTAAAAAAATGTGACTTCTATGTGCAATTATTTTGAGTAGGTATCTCATATCTTTGTTTTGATTCACGTAGTCATTGCCAAGCGTTAGAAATCCTAGCTTTTAGTAACGTGATGCATGAATCAATACTTCACAGCTTACTTTTGGGAAGAAACTACCATTTTGTTTTTCAGAATTCACCTTTGTAATGAAGGCAGCTTTCTTTGCTTCACACAGGCAAGCTACCATTTGGAGTACAGTATTTTAGAGAGAAAGGAGTTTTTGACGTGTCTTTTCCAACCTCTTATGTATTTATATCAAATCAAATCTTATCCATGCCACTTGCTGTTGTGCTGTTTAACTGAATGTCATTTCATACTGTCTGCAAGAATTTTTAAGATTTTAACAGTTTCCCAATACAAATCTATTAATGCAAGATGACCATTCGGGATTTGATGTACAAAATCAACTCAAGTTGTGACCACTGATATGTTATTCAGCTTGAATCTTTCAGTAATTTTGTCATTAGTCTTTTTGTATGCCAAGGGAAAAAAATTGCTGTAGCATGTTATGAAATACTGTGCCACATGCACATAAAAATATATCATATTTGGCATATCTGTAATTTAGTTGTAAGTATGAAATTCCTATTTGAAATCTATGCATCGTATTAGCAAAACATTATGCACCATGTACTATATTCTTTTGGTAACATAGCTAGATTTGAAATGGAATCTAAAGGTCATAGCTGGCATCATATTGAGAATTTCTTAATGTTGTTTTCCTTCATGTCACTGACCTCATCTCTCTCCAGCCCTAACTACAACTGTCTACATTGCAGCAGGTGTGCAAACCCCCTAGTACGTTTGTGCAATTTCATTTTCTGAACCTACAGTGGAGAGTAGTTTTCACGCTGCATATCAGCTTTTTTGTGGGGGTGGCACAAAAATAGTCAAATATTTGATTACTTGGTATCAGTAGATATATTAAATGTATGTAATTTTTATTTTTCAGATTATATCTCACTTATTGAAATTATATTATAAAACACTAAATTTACAATAACAGCTAAAGTCTGCAATAAATTTCAGTGTTCATCCCCCACTAAAGCCTGTTATTCCCTGCACTTCCTCACTGTCAGTAGCACACTTGTGTTGGTAAACTTACTTTGAGTAAGTTAGATAGCCATGCTCTCCTTAACAATAAAGCAACATGAAAATTATATGTAAGGTTCAGGATTGTTGAGCTTTTGAATCTTTCTTGTGCTGAAAACCAGAAATACCTAGGTTAGGTATTTCTCAACTACTGTTTTTCTCCAAGCATCTGATTTGGGTTTCTTAGTGGAGTAAAAGTTAAAATTACATGGGACATAACTGAAGTAAAGTTGGGTTTAGTTTGACAAAGGCTGTGCATAAACCAGAATTAAGTTATGATAGTGATAGCATGCAAACAATATTGTGTAACTACGTCAGCATTGTTGCAGTATACTCAGGATATTTGTGAGTGGTGAAGGGAAAAGAAGCTTCTAGTGAGTGATGTTTTGTTTCAAAACAACAGAATGTAAAAAATGTCTGTTTAAAAGTTTTGTCTGTGGTATAAGAAATACAATCAGAATGGTGCTTTTGCATGTATTTGAGGTTTTGTGTGTGTTTTTTTAAGGAGCAAACATCCTTTGAAATAGAAACTCGTCAGGAAAACAGTGTAGAGTGAAGCTCAAGGACAGAGACTGAGAATGATATTGTGGAATGTACATCCTAGTCAGTTTCTTGTACTTTAAGGAAGAATTTTTCCTCTGATAAAACTTTAAAAAAAATGTTGCTAACAGACTCAGAAAATAGAATAGAATCATAAACTACATTGACAATACTGCATGATGTTTTAGTAATGAATTATAATAATATATATGTCCTGGGATCGTGTGTTTTTAATGTATATGTAATTATATTGCGTATATATGTACACACAATGTAATTATATATATAAAATATGCATATATATTCATATATATGTGTGTGTATATATATGTATGTATATGTGTGTGTGTATATATGCAAAAACAAAAGTACTTGACAACTAGAATTTGATGGATTTCTAAATACTGTTAAGAGTGCCAGGGCCGTTTAACTTCTGGGAATAATAATACAGAAGAAAACCACTTCAGATGACCTTTTGGATCAGCATCGTGTTTTAGGAGTCACTAAGTGTGGTTTTGGTACCAAAGAATAAAGGGTTATACCATCTTTTCCCCAGTCTGAAATGTATGTTAGAAAAACAATACTGAGAGATTTAAAATAAATAAATAAATAAAAGGAATATAACCACTGATACTACAGAAACTGGATATTAATTTTCTTGATCCTTTTGGTTGATTTCCATGTGAACAGAAATCTTGCATCAGAAAGATGAAAGTTCAGGACTTCTTACTTGGCATCAAGGACTGTCAACAAGAAAGACATTCATTGTTATATAAGGAAAAAAAGGCATAATATTTTTCATCTTACCCAGGGAGGAAAAGGACAAAGAAACATTAAGTCATTAAACTGTGTAGCTAACCCATTCTGTCCTCCCTAAACCATAATAATGGATGTGATATATGCAGCCAGAGACAACATATACTGCCAAAACATGTATATTTGTCATGCAATACAGCTTTCATTCTGGTTATCCTTCTGAGAGGCAATATTTATTTAAACAGGACAATGAATCTATTTTTTAGCTGTGAATTCTGTGTCAGGTCACCCATTTTCAGTTTCACAGTTCCTGGGTGTTTTCTTCAACATTACATAGATAATTCATTATTTTGCATTTGAGGTTAGTAGATTCACAGGGTGTTAGGAGTTGGAAGGGCCCTCTAGAGATCATCTAGTCCAACCCCCCTGCCAGAGCAGGATCACCCAGAGCAGATCACACAGGAACAAGTCCAGGCAGCTTTGGAAAGTCTCCAGGGAAGGAGACTCCCCCCCTTCTCTGGGCAGCCTGTCCCAGGGCTCTGTCACCCTCACAGGGCAGAAGGGTTTCCTCACGTTCAGTTTGAACCTTCTGTTTGCCAGTTGATGGCCGTTGCCCCTCGTCCTGTCACTGGACACCCCTGAGCAGAGCCTGGCCCCATCCTTGTAAAAGTGTTGTGTAGTTTACATGTTCAAGAAAAATTAATTGATACTTCTGGTATATTACCACTGCTGCTTCTATACAGAATTTCATAAGGGACACAACCATCAATGTTTTCTAAAAAAGAAAAAAGTTAACTGTTCTGAAGCAAAAAGAAAAATATTCTAGTGAAATTAAAACCGAAGTCCAAGAATAAAATATTGAACTAATACAAAAAAAATCCCCAAACCAACCAACCATTATTACTCGTTAATATTCAGGTGTATATATTCTGTAGCTAAGGATACATTACTCAGGAAAGATTCACTTCATACTCCAGTCTTCATTTTGCACAATGTACTTCTGTGAAATGCATGCTATTTGACTGTACAGGCTTTGAAAACGTTCACAGAATGACATTAAGCGGGAGTGTGCGTCTTTACATGCAGAGTTCATTTGATGTAACTGTAACGATGAATGAGAAGCTGTTTGGAGTGAAGTACAGTCCCCAGTGGTGTCACAGAAGGGATATCAAGAATTATCAAGGTCTGAGTATAGATTCAGGACTGCTGCATCACGCTATGTGAAGGTGTCTGCTGCTTTTTTTTTTTTTTTGAAGCCTGAGGCCTGCCAGTTCTTAACTTATTTCATATTGGTGCATGCCTATGATTAAGGGTCTATCAGTCTAATATCATATCTTTACCTCTGAGAAATGGCCTTTGGTCATCCAGTCACAATGATTTATTGTCTGTTGGGACCAAAGCCTCTTGCTACAAAGAAAGCCGATGTCTTTTCCAGCGTTATTTTCTTCTGTTTATAAGCCGTGAATGAATAGTAGAGGCTTATGTCTTGGTAGTTCCTCTGACTCTCAAAACCAAGTGAGTCCCATGAAATCCAGTGCATATTTTGACGCAAGTGAGGTATCATAAACGTTGACAACGGTGCATGCAAGAGGCCTTTGAGACCCATACCTGGACAGAGCTGTGCTGGGGGTAGTCCAGCTGTCTCTTCTTCACATCAATGAAATAGTGAGGGAGTTGCAATGCTCTTAGATTGTGTCCAGAAATGTGAAATTCATCCTCAAGATTAACTTAATAAACTTAAAGGGGTTTTAAATATTTGAGTTCATGCAGTTGCCCTATACTACTTCTTAAGAAGGATGAAACAGTTGTTCAGGTATTTGAGAAAGCGTCTAAAGAAATACAATATTTGTGTTGTGGGTATTTTTAATAAAAAAGGTAAAAGAAGAAAATTCTTAATAGATTCTAGCAGCCTTTAGTAGGTGGTCAGAGAGGGATGGGACTTTTTTCATGAACATGACTTTGGTCCTTTAAAATCAGTCTGCATACTTGCTCAGATTTGTCTGAGTAATACCTATTAAATAACACTTTGAAATGAATGGTTAAAATCTTGTTATGTTGCCCCTTCTGATCATCTCAGCCATCCTGGTACAGATGTGTGTGCAAGCCCTGTAAGAACAGCTGGTTTTTCTGCCCCGGTTCACAGCTTCAAGGCATCTGACAGAACTGTATGCGGGCTGTCCCAGTGAATCTAAGACCGCTGGTCAGCAAGCTTGTTTTTGTAAGGGATTTTGGGCCAGACTGGAGCAGGGCACTGGAGCACATTTCTCTCCTTGGATCCCTCCTGCTGATATTGAAGCTTTGTAGGGGACGGAAGTGTCTGGTTTTGTTGGAGCAGGGATGAATGCTAGACTAGAGGACAAAAAAGAATGAGGATGAGGAACCAAATGTTTTTTGTGACTCAGTCATTCCAGTGGGATATACTGTGTTATTTTGTCTCTACATTGGCTGTGAGAGGGTCAACATGTGTGGAGGAAAGATGTGTGTAATAAAATAGTCAGGAAGCATGAACTCACGTTATACAGATAAGCTTAGTTCTGGTCTTTAATAGGCTTTGAGTATTTAGTACACAATCTTAGTAATGTACGTAATGTACTTTTATCATCATACTTTATATGGGAATGTGTTGGTATATAATATATAAAATCATTTAAGTGTGGATAACTGTGAAAAAAATAAAAATAGTGGAAAATCAAAGTTTCTCCAGTAATTAGGACTAACCCTGTGTGTACAACTCCATTTTGTTGATCAGACATTTGGTTTTAGCTTAAATGGAATTGTGTGCAATATTTTTCAATTAACATAAATGCTAGGGAGAACCTATTAATTCGGATCAGTTTTCCATGTAAATTATTAGCATTTACAGTTTGTTTATGATTTCAGGGAAGGAGTATAGGTTTTCTTTATCTTAATATCATATTCAATTACAGAGGCCATAGGGTGGGTTTTGGTTCATTATTTTATCTGTTAGTAATAGATAACAGTACATAAACCCCTAACTAGCAATGATTTTTCCTAAGCATTCTTTAAAAGCATTTCTGTAGAGAACCTGATACTCATAAACAAGATTAAAATGGTTAATGAATTATGCAGCAAGGCTGTCTTGTTCCTTGACTAAGTCTATTTTATGGCAATTGTATTGTTTTGGTGAGATTTAAGTATAAAAGTTGTTAAACTTTGCTTTTTCAATTGTGTTTCTTTCTATATTATTTCAGTCTTGAAAATCATGTTGGTTATTCAGCAATAAGTTCTGAAATATTTAAGTAAAATAGGAATGATGAAGTGCACCTTGATATCGTGTTGACACAAATTTTTTGTGGATTGATACTCTGAATCAGGTGTAAATGATTATCCAGTCCTGGTATTGCCCCTTATTTTACTAATATTTTATTGTAGAAACTAATAAAATGATTTTTTTTCATGTATTTTAACTTGAAAAGGATCACTAAATCCTTAAGAAAAACGTTCCTGCTAACTTACCTGCAGCACTGCAGGTGTTTTGTGTTCAGAGTGCTCAGGACTGCCTTCACTGGGTTGAGACTTCTACCAGTTCCAGTGAGTTTGACTCACAGTAAACTGAGGATGGAACAATAGTACAGGTTTTTAAACTATTTGTTACTTGTAGTCTAGCTGCTGCTTTTAGTTAATCTTGCTTTTGTTTTTCTTCTGGTTTGTTTATCTGTGAGATCTTGAAGTCACTGTGTCTGCAGTTCACAGGTAAGTCCTTGGCATTTAATTTTATTCTTAACTATTCAGTATTCTGGTGAAGACAGTTCAAATATTTGATATTTTACCTTTTTTGATATATAAGATTGTTACACACCAGCAATGTTTCTTATCAGCCTTAGAGAATTCTGGTACCAATAATATCAGCTTCTAGTAAAAATTCAAGATTCAGTACTAAAACTGCATCTATTATATGCATAATGTAGCTGATAAAGTAAGATCTGTGCTACATCTTAATAAGGACTGAGATTGTCTCTTGAGCAGGGAGGCTGTTACGTACACAGTGAGGTATGGCTTGTCTCTTCAGAGTTCACTTTCAGGTAACTGTATGGCACTAAACATTGTAATTAGATGTGAAAACCTTTGTATGTAGGTCACCTGGCTTGTGTTGACTGAGACCTGATGTCAGCACTTGATGACTGTTCCCTGGCCTGGATGACATTCACAGCTAGTCTCAATTAGTCTTAGCAGCAGAGGTCTGAACTGGTGTCTCTGAGGTTTTGTTACTTGTAATTTGAGCAAATACTCTCCTTTTAAAAAAATGCACAAACTAGACCTTTTAAGACAGAGAAGCATAATTGGAATGAACAAGCATTAATGTATATGGTTTTATTTGTATTATTTTTACTTGTAAGAATACCTGTGTCTATCATGACTGGAAGAGTCTTGGGAGAAAGAAGGAAGTTGGACAGTGTGCAAGTACTGCTTGTTACGCTTCTGGTCATGCTTAACAACAGATGTAGAATACCTGCTTTTCTTAAGTGTTTCCAGTCTATCTGTGGTACAAAACGTTGAGCATAACATTTTGTACATTATATTGCGCACATGCAACATGACTTCTTTGTTTTGAGCTTTCTTTCATGGAAATGTTCGTATTTCAAAGGATGTGAAGGAGGTGAAGGTCCTATCTGAAGTGGAAGGTTGTTGGATGCGTGAATAGAGCTTACAGGAGTCTGGTGGTAGATGTGTAAGATAGAGAAAGTAAGGAATGTTAGGTAACCTGTGGGTAAATGTTCAACAGGAGTAGATTGTAGTGCCAATCTTGAATGGTCTGAATCACAGAAGATGAGAAACTTGAACTTTATGCAGAAAGGAAGAGAAGTGATGATAGTACAAAAAAGCAGCAGAGAGAAAAAGTGAATTGAATGTTACTAGTGTCAATTTAATTGAATATAAAAAGAGAGGAAGGAATTACAAGTAGGAGAGGTGAAGGATGGCTGCCATAACAGGAGAGTTTTGATTAGTGTTGTTGAAAGCAAACAACTTCTAGAGAATATTGTAGAAGAATTTGTAGACAGCAGTTATTAGCTAAGGAAAAGGAGGACTCAGATGTTGAATGTGATACCTTATCAATTGAAGTAGGAAAAGATTAAAAAATACCAATTAGAGAGTGAAAGGAGGAGGGAGCTGAAGCTGGAGTCATGAACAGTCCTGATAGAGGTTACACTAATGAAGTGATTGGGAAGGTAGTATGGAGAGGACAGGATCTCTGAAGGATTCAGGGGAAAAAAGGGTTAGAAAAAAAGAAACTGCATCTTTCAAAACCAGTGGATAGAATAAACTGGAAAAAAGAAGAGACACAAAATTGGCTGTGTATATTAAACTGAACTTTCTCACACAGTACTTCTGTCCTTATGTCAAGGCTTAATGAGCAGGCCTATAAAGGCAGCTTTGTATCAGTTCTGTATTGCAAAGCTGCCTTTATGCCTGTCGTGGCTTAGCCATAGCTAGCAATGAAGTACCACACAGTCGCTTGCTCACCTCCCCCCTCCTACCCCTCAAATGCGGGAGGAAAGTCAGAGAAGACAAAGAAAGCTCCTAAAGTTGAGATAAGAACTATTTAATAACATAAATGAAAATTATAGTGATACTTATACTAACAATATTAATGCTAATTAGTAGTTAAAACAATAGGAAATAGAACACATTATACAGTAGCTCACCACCTGCTGACTGACACACGGCCAGGTCCCAGAGCAGCAAGCAAACCTTCGGACCACTCCAAGCTACTAACAAAAGAACCTGCCTCACCTTTAACAACTGAGGCAAAAGCTAACAAAGGACCTAATGACCCAGCTATCAAGCCTAGCCCAAGACTTAATCACACACACACACACACGCCCCCCACACACAGGAACTGTGCGTGTGCCCTGAGCCTGGCCTACCATGGAATGAAATACTCTCGGCCACTCTGGGCGAGCAGACGCCCTGTGCAGTAAAGGAGCTCGTTTCCGCCTGAAACGAGCACAATGCCCAAATATGTAATTTTGCAAGGGTGATATAGAGCTAAAATTAAGAACAAAACAATAAAACCCCACAAAACAAAGACAACCCCACAAAACAATACCAAAACAACCAACTTCTCCTCATAGATTCTGGTATAAGAGTGAGGTTGGGTCATAGCATCCAATGTCTTTCTGCTGGAATGGTCTTTTTGGAGGGCATATAGTTGGCTACTTTGGAAAGCCTTGGTAGTGCTTCAGTATAATCTAAAGTTCAGAGCTCCGAAACCCTCCATTTTAATTCTCCTGAGCTTCATCTTTATGTCTTTGGATAAAGATGTGTATTTAACTGGAACTCTTCGGTCTTGTCTGTAATAATTTTAAGATGTTTTAGTTGAAAGATTGAAAGCCACAAGAAAGGATTAGAGATGAAGGGCTAGATTTTGAAGAGTCATCAAGCTAAATTTAAAACTGACCTTGTCCATCTTATAGGGTAGCGTCAAAATGATGAGGAATATCTTGAAGTTTACTGGTAGATGATGATAAATAAAGTCCTCAAGGGAGCTGTGGAGTTCATTGCACTTGAGGGGTCACATACAGGGACTGGGCAGGCTGTAAACCATTATCAAAGGACAGGGAAAGTGGACACTTGGAGATTCAGCTGCAGTTAATGGAGGATTTGTTGCTTTCATACATGAGCATGTTAATATTTAGCTGTTACACATTAAAATGAGCTGCACCATTGTGGACTAAGTCTGGTGGATTTAGATTCAGGCAGAATATATGAGAGAGATACAGCTGTAGACAGAATAATAAAAAATGGGTTACTTTGAGAAGGAAACTACTGCTGTCCAGTTATTGTAATTTCTACAGCAAAAAGATACAACCTTTACATAATAGTATAATTAATCCATCATTCTCATTCTGAGGTTTGATATTATTTTAAATTTTTTGTTAGGAGATTAATAAGCTTTCACAGAAAACTGCGTTCAGAATGATGTGTTTATGCTGCACTACGATGTATGCTTATAATTACATTTGTATTTTGGGGGGGGGTTGACTTTTATTATTATCACATGAAAATAAGCCCTAAATTCACGTGCTCCTGCTGTTTATTTTGCACTCCAAGTTACATTCTTTTGTTGTGGTTTCATAACAGCAGTAAAGCATGAGATATGGTAGTGCAAATCAAGCAGGAAAAAAAATGGGGCAAACATTTTTGGTTAATGAATTTGTGTGAAAAGTTTGGTTTAGACTAAATGCTTTTGATCTGAACAAAATAGATTTTAATACTGCAAGTGACTTGTGTCTGTATAAAATAAAATTAAAAGAAACCCCACAGAATTCTGTATAAAAATGAATTTGGGTGAAACATATATATATAGTATGTCCTTAGCATGGAAGTGCCCTGTCTTTCTTCTTTCTGATCCTTAACAACAGCTCGTATTGGCATGAGGAACAGGTAGGCTTCATCACTTCAGATAAAACTAGACTTCTGTGCTTTTCTGGGTAGTTTGTAGCCCTCCCATCTTACATACTGAAGCTTTAAACAACTTCACTTTTACACAATATTCTGTGATTAATACTCATTAGCTTTGTATATTACATTTTTTTTAAAATAAATTCTGAGGGTTTTTAATTTGAGTTAATTTTCTCAGGGTCATATTGTTACATCTTTTCATCTGGAATTTTGGAAAGAATATTATAGGGCAACACTACACGTGACACGCTGATATCTTCTTGCTGACATTATGATACCAATAATTACCATTCAGAGAATTTTAATAGCTGGACGCTTCTGTCAAAGTGATTCTTGTGAAACAGGCCTGTATCAGTGCGTTATATTTATACAATCTCTGCATGTGTCTGCTTGAAAAAGTTTATTTGGTGTTGTGACAGTAGTGCATGGTGGGTGAGAGCACCCTGTGCTTCTGAGAATGAACCAGTAAAGCGTCCCTACTACCTTTATGCTAGATGAGGTGGGAGTGGGATTGACAAAAAGATTTTGCTGCCTGGATTTCTACTTCAGCTCCCTGGTTCTGTCCCCTTTTCTCTGCTTCTTGAGTCTGTTCTCCAAAGGTAACAGTTTAGATAAACCTTCTTTTTGTTTTGTTTGTGGTTGGTTTGGTTTTTTATTTTTATTTTTTTTTCCTAAGAATGTAATTGCACATCATCTTAAGCTTTCCTAAACCAGAGCCCTCTTTGCTTCCTGCTCGGCATGGTGCAGCCCTTCCTTTGCTCTGGCCACGGTGCTTGTGGCACTGGGTGATGAGTGCTTTCTGAAAGCTTCATTTATCAGCCGTACTGCCTTTCACTTGTCTGGCAACTGAGTCATTTGTGCCAGTGCTAGCACAAAAAGTGGATGGGAACATGCGGACGGAAGACAGCAAGGGCGACGGTGGTCCCAAAGTAATTTGAGGTGACTTGGAACCTCATCCTGTGCCTTCGGTGCCCTGCTGTGGTTAGGCGTAGGCATATGCTCTTGAGGCACAAGTCTCCTGACAAAACACTTGATTCTGCCCTTTATTTACTACGCGAGTTGCGTGGCAGACTCAGTTACACCATCCGAAACCGGGTGCAGCTGGCCGCGTTCGAGGAGCCGTTCGGAGCTGCGGCTGGTATAACCTGCGTCCCCACTAGATGGAGTTCCCGGTACAGCTGTGCGAGGCTCGCCGGCGCGGGCACCGGCCCTCCCGGGCAGACCGGCTCTGCGCCGGCGGGGGCACGGCGCGGGGGGGCTGGCACGCTAACCTTGCTTTCCGCAGCGGAGGGTAACGAGTGAACTCCTGCGTTCTCAAGAGACACACTGGTCTAAACCCTCATAAAACTGAATCAGGACCAGGTTGTTAGGCCTGTCTTCTTTCTATCCCCCTCCCCAGCCCCCCCACCCGGCTTTCTG
Source organism: Rhynochetos jubatus (assembly GCA_027574665.1). Taxonomy (NCBI): domain Eukaryota; kingdom Metazoa; phylum Chordata; class Aves; order Eurypygiformes; family Rhynochetidae; genus Rhynochetos; species Rhynochetos jubatus. The sequence continues at coordinate 13,773,475 of CM050664.1, read as the reverse complement.
TAGGCTATCTAGATAGCGTAGGCTAGGAAAATAAGACCCGTCAAGGGACAGGTTCTGTTTGGAACCTCCAAACATCTGTTTGGAAGTGGCTCTAACGCTTTAAGGGCTGAACGTAGTTAGTTACCTTCCCCACGTTGAACACCTTGGTGGGATAAGGGCTCTTGGCTTCTTGCATTGTGAGAAATCTAGATAGTTAGTGTTGGATGCTTATGAAATATGTATCAAATGGTGCTGAAGAGGTTAACTGTACTATAGTCTGTAGACATTGGGGATGAAATACTGGAGAAGCCAATGAACATAACACAGTGCTTAATAGAAACAGAAAATTAGTGATTCTTATTTGCCTGAGGTAAGCGTGAGCCTCTGTAATGTCTTGATCTTTGTGCAGAGACCTAGTAAAGAAGAGCAATCTTAACAGAAACCTTAAATTAGAAATAGGGATTTCTAATATCACTGGAAGGATGAGATGTCACCCATTAATTGAAAAGATTAGAAGGGAAAACCTTTTATTTAATCTTTTTGACAAAAAAAATTATTTGCAAACACCAGTGATATTTCCCTAGTTTATTTTTTAAAAACGTAACACACATAGGTAAGAAAATAGAATATGTAGAATAAAGGCAAAGATATTAGTGATTGCTAATATTTTATCAACAATATTTTGTCAACATGTATTAATGAAGTATTCCATTTTTAAGCTCATAATAAGCTGCTTTTCCTGGTTTGAAGTCCTGAGAGTTGTTTTTGTTCATGTGATATTAGAGTGTTTAGAGAAAAGGGCTGCACTGCACTGCACCGCTCACCTGAAGTATTTTTGTAACACATCAACTATTTTATAAAGTTGAGAAGAAAGTACATTCTTCATATGGATAATATAATATGCAGTTGGTAATTTTGATATCTGGAGGCATACAAACTTCATAATGCTGTATGCCTTCTCTATGTGTAAACTTGTTAGTGTAGGCTACTGATGAAACAAGTTTGAAGTGTAAAATGTTGTGTGGTCTTGCAGGTGATGTCTTTCAGATCTTTTTTTCACTTGATAGAAAAGGTTTGGCTGATTAGGCAGTCTGCTGTGATAGTACTAATGCTCAACTCGTAGGTTGAATGTTTGTAAATGTGACATTTGAACTTAAGTTTTGAGAAGTAGAAGTTGACTACCAGACCTCAAGGAACTGAGTGGATGGTTTTTAAATTATCATGTTTTACTAAGTATGAAAGTGGGTTTGTATTTGTACATCAGCTGTGTCAGAAATGCTGTTGGTTCTTTTGGCTTTATTTTAGAGGTTCCTTAATGTCAGGTTTTATTTGCATATTGAAGATTGGTCAACGCTTTTTTATTTCTCCATTGCTAATTGAACTCCCACAAAGGCTGATTTGGGTTGTGTAGATTGGTAGCCCCTTTTGTTTTGGAAAAAGTTGGTAGTTGGTATTTGATATCTAATTGTTAATATCAGCAGCTGAGTGTGGGATAGCAGAATTCAGTTACTGACTCAACAGAGCAGCACTGAGGCAACTGGAAGATTTATATGCTGTAGGTAAAGTGGGCTTTGCAATTGAACGCATTGATTTTTGTAGAATAAGGGAAAAATTAATTTGCAGATGAGATACAGCGGAGGCCTACGTTGTTCTGAGAAATTTCATAGTAGTTATAGTAATATTGCCACTGTGTATGAGGATGGAAGGTCAGATTGTGTACAGTCGTTCACGTACCTCTGGCAAATTTGTGGTGGTACGTACTGTATATATAGCCATAACTCGGAATGTGGTTGTGATTGATGGGTTTGGTAGAAGAGTGTGTATAAACAAGGAAATGGTTTTAAAGAGACATTGATTTTATTTTTATAAAAATAAAAGACATTATTACCTTTTTTCTTTTTAGACATAATGACAAGTTATCCTTGGAAGGGATGAAAATTGGTTATGACTTTCCCCCACATCTCTTGAAGTAGCGTATAACAGGCTAAACAGTTCTGTTTCTTTTTTGAGTCTCTAAAACTACTGAATTATGTATGTGTATTGTTTCTCTGTGTATAGATTATTTGGATGGTTAAAACATTGATGGTCTTGTTTTAACAATATGAATATACAGATGTAAGGTATTCATTGCGTTTGTGAGTCCTGTTTTTCTTACCTTGAAATATGTGAAAATTAAGGATAAGAGACTAGTAAGAAATTTAGTTTTACTATTATTATTAGCTACATTTACGCTACTAAATTCTCTCAAAGTAATTGTTCAACACACTGCTTTTAAGACTTTAATCTGTATTATGGATGTCCTTTTAGCTGTAAAATAGTGCAATAGACAGAAGAAACTTTGCTTGACCATCACTATGTTCCAGAACTTCACTTTGGGAAATTGGATAGACTTATATAGTTCCAAACTGTTTGGCTAGGAAGCATGCTGCCTTTGATTTTGACATAATGTGGAAAGAGTTGATTATCTGCCTCCTTACATAACGTATTTGTTTTTCATTAAACATTCTGATAAGGTCTTATTAAAGTACTATGTATTATTTATAGTATTTCATATGAAAATGAGCTGAAGGGAAAATTTTATCAGCTTAGGGCATTTGCAGAATAACAGCCTTTCTGTGCTAGGGGAAAAAAAAAAAAAAAAAGAAGAAAAGCATGACATACTCCTGTCAGAACAGGAGACTGCTTAAGGCAGAGAGAAAGAATGAAAAAAGGAGAAAGGGCATAGAGAGAGTTCATTTCTCCTTCTTGTTCTCTCTTGCTCTGTGGCGTGTGGGTTTTTTGGTTGGTGGTTTGTTTTTTGTTTGGGGCTTGATTTTGTTTTGCTTTGGATTTTTGTGATAGTCTGTGCTTTTCTGTGTCTGGGCTGTTTAGTAGATCAGCCCTTGATAAACTGCAAAAGCATGGTTATTTCCTAAGCCAAATCCAATCTCTATATTGTAAGTTTGTGCAAGATTGTTTTGGTGTTGACTGCTGAGTTCTAAATACATTGGTTTTGTTGCATTGACTGCTTTTGAGAAAGAAAATTATGTAAGAACTGATTCTGCTGGAAAATTTTTGGTTTTGCATGAAGAAGACTTAGTGGATCTAAATCAGTCTCTGAAGCTTGTGTGGGTGCAGGTATGTGTGCGCACATGTAGAATGAAATGAATTATTTTTTTTAATACAGCGCATGAGTTGCAGTGACGTTTTGTATCTGTTTCCAGTTAAGTGAGGACTGTTATTCCTTTTTAAGGGTAGATCTTAATATCAAACCAGTTACGCCCTTGGTGAAATAGACTTCTCTTGTACGTGGATTATTTATTGTTGTTAACATAAAACTCTTGGTGTAAGATGTGTTTTTGTGGGAGTTAGATATCCTGTAAAATAAGTAATTTTAAAATCTGCAATCTTTTTAAAAGGAACCCTTTCAAAGCCTCAGGTGCTGCTTTGAGGTTTGACCTTCTTTTCTGAAGAATTTCTATTTAATTCATTTGTCAAATTCTAATTAAAAATAGTAGTATCTTTTCTTATACTTGAGTGGTATCTAAGAAAAAAAAAAACCAAAACCAAAAAGACCTGTAATATGGGACCTCAAGGACAAGCTGTAATATAAATTATTTGATTTCCAGGTCACATCCTACTTTATTACATAAAGACTAACTAGATCTACTAATGAATAATTATTACTCCATAAAATAAAGGGGGGGGGGGGGGGGGGGAAGACAAAGCCTGCAAGAGTGGAATACTAATTTGAGATATCACTCTCAAAGTAAAATGTAAACATTAAATTCTGAAAATTGCAAATGTAATTTTTCCATGTAACCTGATAGGGCAGTCCTTTGTAATAGATTGACTAGCTGTCAAATAAATTTGTAATTTTAGATGAGATGGGGTTTAGACCAATTTTAAGATACTGTCTTTATCCAAGCCTGCTCCCCTCCCCCCTGTAAAGTAGACACAGTGTGCCATAGAATTTTGTTTCATTCCTGCTGCAGTGGTTATACTGATATTTCACAGTTTCGCTGTAATGCTTTTATAGGCTTCTCTGTGAAACTAGATGGTGAATGAAGCGTAGGTGTAAAATTAATTTGTATTTTAAAAAAAGCTCATTTACTGCTAGCACTGTATATTGGCTGGAATCCTCTTGACTAGCCAAGATTCTTTCCCTTCCCCACTTTGTGCTTCATACTTTTGTTCTTGTAAGGGAAAGCCCTTTTTATGTCAGGTGTGAGCCCTGGGAGGAAAAAAAAGAGCGTGTGTGTGCGTGCAGAATCGTAACAGGCATTCAGTCCCAGCTGGGCAATGACACTAATTGCCCAGATCTCATGGATGCCTGTGATGCAGCGTGCTCACTTTCTCTCCTTCCCTATCCTCTCTAGGGATTTTTAAAATGCAGTATTTGAATTTTGGTGAGTGGTAAAGACCCTGCCCTAGGACCCATTTGACAAATGAGAAGCTGTGCAGCATCAGCACCAGCCGACTGAGCCTCACTGAGTCAATCTCTCTCTCTCTACTAGTCAGCAGCTACTGTTGTGAGACAAGCTTCAGCTCTCTGTCATTGAGGAAGTTCCATTTGCTCATCAATAGGCTGCAGGCTGTGTCTTCTCTTTTTCCTCTCTGTTAAAAATTCATAGTTTAAACCTACCAAGTTGCCTTAGCTGACAAATGAATGTAGGGATCTAGCGCTGGGAAAAAAAGGCATTCAAGAAATACTGTTTCTTCCTTAAATAATCAAAAGGGAAAAAACGTAGTGACAAGATAGGGCAAACGTGCTTGCATGCAAGCCCCCTCACTTGTTCTACGTAGACTTCAGAGCAACACCATGCAGCATCCCCTTACGGGTGCAACCTGCGTGGCACTGCCGAATGTGGGCATGTGTCCCCAGCTCTCCTGTGCCTTGACTTTTATGTACTTACAGCAGGTAAGTTTGCTTAACTTTTTCTTTTCCTACAGTGTCTGCTTTGTCAGCATCGTTTGGGGGATTTGTAATCTTGGAGATATTTTTTGTGTGAATAGACTGTATAAATGTCTCCCACTGTGTGGAGTGAATGTTGTGCCTGCACTTAAGAATGGTGAGAGTGAGTAGAAAATACGTTTTAACAGAGCATCAAGCCTTTGCATGTCTTTTTTTTAATGTCTTCATTGATGCTGTTTATAGATATTTAACACAGTACTTTGACTGCATTTCTCGTGGATACTGTAGCAGAGTTTCAGCCATAAAGGACTGCTCTTTATTCACTTGCAGGCATAAATTATACTTCTAATGTAAATGTGCCCAATGGCAATTTTGTTTAAGCCTTCTTTGAAGCCAGGAATTTTAAGTCTGTGTTGAAACATGCTGCTGATTAAAATCGAGCTGATTTTTAGTTCACCAAAGACAAAAAAAAAAAAAAAAAGAAAAGGTTGAGAAAGCTATAGCTGTGCAAAATGAATACTTCTATCACTGAAGTGTATTGAAATGGGTTTAAAAAATATTCTGCTATCAGCAAAACGATACCAATTTTAATCCATTTTTTAAAATTTATTTTTAATTCATTTAATGTAATTTTTACTTCTGAGGTATTTAAATATTTCTACTCCTCTCACTCCCCAAATTATTTTACTAGCTGATACCCTCTCTCTGTTATAAGAGGAAATAAATAACTGGATGATAACACATTTTTTAAAGTAGTATTTTGAAATCATCATTGTATTCTACTTCTCTGTTTCATAACTGAGTTCACCGTTACAGAGAGGCATCTAGTAAGTGTGTAGAGCCAAGACAGAAACATGTTATCATGCAAAAATGATTAATCCTGTTTATTCTGTTACTTTCTGCTGAAACTTCGGGGGGGGGGGGGAATCTTGTGCTTACTGTAACAAATAGGGGCATTTCTTTCAACTTCCACTGCAATAGTTTATATGCATATTGACTTCCATGAAACAGTCTCTAACTTTATTTGTGTCTTTACGAATGCCTGGAAGATGCTTTACATTATTTCTTTTGGTTCCTAAAGATTAAATAAAATAGATTAAAAGCTTATTTATATTTCAGAATATTTGTTTTCTCTTACTGCTGAAAGAACAGAACTCAAGTATTTTCAGGATATAAACCCTTCTGTAGCTTTTTTTCTTCAATAGTGTAGTATAAACCATTTCTGACTTAGAGCATGGGAGTGTATAATAAAAGATTCTCTTATACGCCCCAGATTATACATGTATGTGGGAGGGGTTCATATGTCTGCAATTAAAATTTGATTCAAATAAATATGATTTATTTAATATTTAAATAAATTACATGTCATAATTAAGATCTGTGTTCTTAGTAGTTTTGTATTCTGGATATGTTTTGGAAATTACATTTATAGATCAGCTTTAATGATCCAGTGTGGCTTATGCACTTACTGGTTGTATACAAAATGTATTCCTGTATTTTGTTGGATTTCTTCCTTTGAGTTTGCCAAACAACAATTTGTGTGTTAAAGATCCAGCTTTTGAAAGGAAAAATGTGAATTAAGGTGAGAGGTCAACATGGCCACACAAGGAGCTGATAAAGGATAACATAAAGACGAAGTTAGGTGCTATAATAACCTTCCTGTGTGAGCTATTGCAGTATCATTATGCAAACACATCTATAGTATGGCACTGCTTTAAGGTTTAAGAAACTGTGCAACCATAATGATTACTTTAAAATAGTGAATTCAATTCCATCTATTCCATTTGAGAGACAGATGAGAAGTGATTGCTAATGCACTTTACAAAGTGCTATATCTAGCGGATAATTTTTAACTCTTTAAGTGGATTAGCTGCAACATGAAAGTATCTTTTTCATTTTTTTTTAAGTGTTGGCTTTCTTGTCTGTCTAATCCTATTGCCAGTTTAGAATAATTCTGCCTCCAATAATCACAATTATATGTAAGTACAAAAGTCATCTGAATTCCTGATAATTTTGGCAGGTTCAAAATTCTGTGCTTGTTGCTTCTTTGCTGGTTAGCATTTTAAGTTATTCTGGATTCCTAGAGAGTCAGATGATAATCATCTTAAGTCAGGTATGATTTGTTATTTTTTGCATTTGGTTAAGTCTTTAGAAACAGTGTTACTTTATCTCAAAATTATTCAGGCAGAAAGATAGTACTGTGGTGACATTACCTACAAAGCTAATGTAACAAGGTTCTCTTTTTAAAGAGGAAAGGAGAAGAAGTGTTTTATATTTGTGAAAGACATTAATGAACTTTACCATGACAGTCTGCTTACCTTTTTTCTATTTTTCCCATGTCTGATAGTTTCTAGCAAACCCACAAAAATACCTGTGTCGTATGTTTAGTGCAAATATTACTATTTCACTGAAACTGTAAATGTTTTTGTCACTCTATAAAGTTGTCTATTGATCTTAAATACTGGTAACCTAAAGCTTTATCTGGCAACTTAATAACTACTGATTCCTCCCTGCCTGTGGACCCTGTGACCAGCAGTATACAGACATTATGTGGACATATCGGGTATCTTTTTCCTCTAAAAATTGCACTTCAGATATGTCTGCTCACTTTGCACCTCAGTTAAAATGAATTCAGACATCTGTATTCCAACTGAACTCTCTCTCAGTTGTTAAACTTTACTGTCTATTCAGAATCTATGAAAAACTGAATTCTCGTTTTTTGTGTATATTCTAAATACACTACTATTCTGTCACATTTAAATTTTATAATTGGATATGTCTTTCCTGAAAGACTATGAAAGAGATTCCGTTCTTCTCAAGATGGGCAAACCAGTCTTCCTGTCAGTAAATATTTATGTTGCTGTGAGGATGGTGGGTTTCTGTGGAGCTGTATTAATCATTTGGGAAAATCTGTATTTTGGTAGTCATTCCAAATTGGCCAATATTTATTTGCTAAAGTAACACTGCTTGGTCACTTTGTTTAGTACAAATGGATAAATCGTTTTCCACAGAAGTGCTCTACTACTTGTCCAGTGTTAGAAAGCTCCGTATTTGTTCTATATTCCTGATAATGCATGTACATAATGTTTTAAGAGCTAAGCAAGGAACTGATTTTTTTAAAACAGTTTCTGCATACAGGATGCTTTAGCTGAAAAACATTTAAAGCTTAACTGTTCAAAATAAAGCTGCATATAAATACAGTACCGAGGCCTAGTTCACATTGTGGTTTAGCCATCAATAAGGTATTCACTTGAGAAAGCCAACAAAAACTGAAGGATGCTTCAGTTAGATAAGGTATTTTAAATGGTCTGGATGTTTTCTTACTAAGATGCTTCTAACTTTAGAAAGCCAGAAGGAGTTTTCAAACAAGATTAAAACCAAAATGACTGTATCAGTGGCAACATCGGACAGGAGGAGGATATACGGTTTTGATCTGGAAGTTTTTACTGTGTCATTATAAAAGTAGGGACAGTTTGGAAAAGCATAGATACATTTGGGTTAGAATTTTATCTAGTGTCAATATTTAAAGATACAGGAAAAGAGAACCCAAAATTGTAGAGCACCCTGTCAGTTGGTAATATTTTACGGTATTAGAAACAGATAAATACATCTGTTCTCTCTTCTCCTTCTTAATACAGCACATTATTGTAAGTCATGATTTCTCTGACCACAAGCTTACATCGAATGCTAGCATGAAGTAATTTTTGCAGCAAAATTTTTACCGCCTGCAGATTGGGATTTAGTGTATATTAATGGAGGCTTAGTTCTGTTAACTGCTATTTCCCTATGATAAATGGAGGCTAGAACATAGTGTTATTTAGTTGATATTTTCTGTGTACAGTCACATAGTCAACTGTTGTTTTGAAACGTCACATAATATTCCATGTCATAGTGTACAGTGCTGCTGTCGTTATTTTAAAGTTGGTGGTTTTTTTTTTTCTGTTTAATGATGATAGATGCGCTTTGTTTTAAATAGTGAAGTGGTTTGTACAAAGGGTAATTCCTCTTAAATGGAGCAATTGTTCATAGTGGACATTCACAGATCGAAAACAATTGAACTGAAACTTCAATATCAACCTTTTCCGTCTTTAACAAGAAAGTAGTTCACGGTACAGCTCTCATATCAATGATGAAAAGAATCCACCATGAAAACTAAACGAAAACCAACAAACCCTCCATCTCTGCCCCAGCTATTGCATTGATGCTTACATGGTAAATTTATGTAATTTTATTTGGGCCTTAAGCATTATGACTATGGAGAAAAGTTGAATTCCCCACTCAGTTACTTATGTCATGCTTCTGGGTCTGGTGATTTATAGGAGTCTGAAAGACTTTATATCACGTTCTTTCTTCATGGCTTAATTCAACGTTGATTTATTTGGTAGCATTTTCAATTGATGTAGTCAATAGTGTCAATAATGGAATAAGGATTAGAACAGATTATCTTTGTGCTAAAATTGTCTAAAGAATTAAAATGGATGAACAATTCCTGGGTACAGCTTACCGTTTTTATAGAGCACAAGCACATCAATTGCTGAATGCCACCATTGCAGTTACAGTTCTAAGTATGTGTCTCTTGCATTTTATACTTCAGTGAGTCTTCAAAGGATCAGGTATGTTAGTTGCATTCAATAACGAATGTTTTATGATGACACTGTTTAAACGGATCTTGAGAACAATACCTTTCTTAGTCCATTTATAGTACTCACTCTGTTAATTTGACTTTAGCTCATGAAAATTTTAAGCATCTGTGAGCTTACAAATTTGTTCCTCAGTTTGCCATTTCTTGGCAATCTTCATGTGAGAACATACAACCTCTGCTTATGACTGCATGAGTGAAAAGAAGTCCATGTCACTAATGCTCACTCACCATCTGTTTTTCTTACAGCTGGGCCTTGAATAATTGTCCAGTAGCTGATGGACTGAGGGTAGGCAATCTTTTCAGGGTTTTCTGTTTCATTTAACCAGCTTCACTGCCCCAAGAGAAACATAGTGCTTGTTTATTCATATGCGTAGGGTAAAAACCTGTACTTTGTCAGATAAATTAAAGTACTACGTTAAAACAAAAAGAGGAATTACCATGCTACAAACAATACCATGTAGATGCATAAGAAACAGACCCCATAAGGTGGGAGGGTGATGGTTGCATTCAGAAGCACTGTTGATGCAGAAGTAAGGAATGTTGTCTTGATGTGGTGTTTTTCCTGATTAAGGGTAAATAAGATCATTTGGTATTCACCAATAAACTTTACAACTGGCATTTGAGACCACCTCTGATTCAAGACAAATTTAAATGTTTACATATCTTTTGTCTCACAAGAGCTGTTTTGTTGTTTTCCAGACACTAATGAGAAGTGGCTTAGAGGTCAAGTGCTATAGTAGTACTCATTCTGAATGAAGAGCTAGTGTGGGGCATTTAACTACAGCGTTGTCAAACAAGGTCAGTCCCCTCTCACAATAGCCAGAGGAGGTGCTTTGGTTAAGTACTCCCCTCTTTAAATTCAAGAAGAAAAAAAAAACCCACCACCACTAACAAAAAAAACCCCACCCAACCCCAAACTCCCCCCAGCCGACCAGAATCGGTTAAAAAGCTTTCTTGCTGACTTGGAATGTAAGAGCAAGAGCAGTTGCAAAGGACCTTCCATGTGGCAGAAGCAGGTGAATATTTTTGGCTTAGAATCATTGTTTTTATAACTGGGCTCTTTAAACAGTTTGAAACACTTCAGCTGAAAAGTGGTGGCTGGATTTTCTGATGTGAGCTGTTCGTAAGTTGTCACTATTCACTGATATTTGCTACATGTATATGTGGATGGTTATTTTCTGAAAAAGTGTGACGTGGTATTTGATGCCAAGAAAGGTGTGTGTTGGTTATTTAGCCTGGGCTTTCTCTCAGGGCAACTAGTAGATATTTCATTCAGTTTGTTTGTTGTTTTTCAGGTTTTTTTTACCAGTAACCATGCAATACTAGAGTAAGAAGGTTTTTAGTTTTCAGTGTGTGCATTTCTGAACTGGTAAATAAGTACTATCATCATGTTAATATTAATTCTGTTTAAAATATTTTTGAATTATTTAATATCTAGTGTAAATGAAAGTGATGAACATTGTGACACTACAATTTATCACCTTGATTGATAGAGTTAGAATAATGTTAGTGGATAGGAGAAGTCAACACCCTCTAAGAATCCTTCAAGGTTTCCTGCCTTTTAAAGGTGTATGTGCGATTGATTTATCAGTTTTAAAGTGTGATGTGTAGTACAAGAGCTCTCCTGAGGAACTCCTGTCATTTCTTTGCTAGCATTGTTCATTTGGCTCTGAGTTGCCTAGTGCAGCGCCATTGACTTCTTTTACATTTTACTTCCCCTCCTACTCTGTCAGTGCAGCAGCCCAGTGAATTTAATTAGAGAAAATAGCATATCTAATGCCTATAGTATCCTGACTAGTTGTAGTTGGGCCTTTGGTCTTTTGTACTATAGCAGGCTCCAGCTGTGGAGAGACCTCACTGTGTTTTGATCCTGCTCTTCCTCATTGTGTAGAACACATGCAGAATCAAAATTAGATGCTGTAGTAAGAACTGAAGCATTCCGTGAATTATTTTTTGTTGGCAGTGAGTCACTGATTTTTATTTTTACCCCCAGATATGGAAAGAAAATGTGTGGTATTTTAGAAATGAAATACTTAAGGTGTTCAGGTGCTCATGAATAGGAATGCAAGTATTCTCATCTTAAACCATTTCTTAAGTTTACCTTTTGACCCTTTATATCAAAACACACCAAAAAATTGTTGGTCTTCCTATTTGTAACTTGATTATGCCTTATGGCGTAACTGTGCGTGAATTTAATAGTATCTCATATGCATTTGTGCGGTGTGTATACTCTTACAGTTATATGCCTTGCCTCAATTCCTTACTGGCGTGTACTAATGTTTATTATTATGCAGCTTTGAAGGCCGTTTCTCTGCTTTTGCTTCTCATAGCCTCTTCTTTTATAGCTATCATCTCTGCTGTGGCCAGTAAGCCTTCTATAAATTAATTAGTTGATTAAGGGTAGTGATTATGGGCATGAAACTTTCTTCACAAACAAGGAGTGATAAGAAGTTTTGAAATATAAACTTATGTTTTCATCATGGCACCTTTTTTCATAAAACAATGTGAAGTATCCGTTTGAACTAAGTTTCAGTAAGCCTTACAGAGGGAGACAGAAAACTGTTAAAAGTTCTCCCAGAGGATAAGGTCATGTCAAAATAGAGTCAGAGTGAAAATTTGGGCTGAAAAGAAGTCAGGCAGCCCATATATTCAAGGAGTGTCCCCTCCTTTCTTAGGCTTCTTTTCCTTGTCGGGTATTAGTCCTATCTCTGGGATGTTCCATGGCTGCGTAGCTCAATTAATGCTCTATGGCAGGAGGAGGAAAAAAATGCCTCTCTCTTGTCAGAAGTGAAGTTATTTACTTTCAAAAGCTGACAGAATAGCACTGCAGGGGCTTCATTTATTTCCGTTCAGAATGTCATTATTGTGTAATGCAGAGGGACTTCTGCATGCATTGCAGGCTTATTCTTGTAATCTTTAGCCTGCTGGATGGCTGCGTAAGTGTAAAATGGCACACTGGAATGTTTCCCTATTCTGACTTTAGCTCGTTCACTGTTGCAAAACTGCATTCCAGGTGTCTTAAATATTTACTGTTTAGATGGCAATAAATTCGATTATCGGTGCTGCTGATGCTTGATACATTCGGAATCATGCTCTGGCCTAGCTGAGAGGCTGATTGTATCCTTTGTTACCTTTATAATGTGTGTCATTTTTCCTGATGGGTAGCATATGGTTTGAGACTGTTTTTTAGCACTATTCTCTCTCTGTCATACTCTTTAGTTTTTCTAAGTCTAGCCCTAAAAGGAATATTTTAGTGCAGAATGTTTTAGAAAACTACTTGCTATTTCATTTCAAAGAATGGAAAAACATTCAACTTTGTTGTTCTATTGCATGCAATTCAGAGGCAAGATATGTAGTTTTGATGTTTTCTATCCAAGTTCAGTGTGTGTTGCCGCAAAAATAAAGGAGCATTCAGAAACTGCAATGCCAAGAGTTTTGGTCTATATTTCCTTTCCCATTGCTACCGTATTTTCCAGTTCCACTTAGAATATCACCCTTAGCACGTGCACATGAAATTGGCTGTTGCTCTGTGGAAAGATTTTTTGGTACACCTAAAGTAAAAACTGAGACAGCTAACTTGAGTTCCTCATGCCCAGACGTTGCCCTTCTTTCTGCCTGCTCTCATAAAAAAAAAAAAAAAGCTCCAATGGAAAATTAGTGTCTTTGGAGATGAGTCACCATTTCAGTGATAGTTGATATTTTCATTTGTTTGTTAAGACTAACCCCACTTTCAGTAGGGTTTTTTTCAGTTTCTTTTTCAGTTTAAAGTGCTGAACTAATAATTTAAAGAATTAAGACTTTATTCATTAGTATTAGTTTTTGTTTGAACACAACCTGTCTTTAAATGAAGGGAAAAGGATGCTACTTCTAAATGGACTTGCTTGCCTCTTTCTTTTCTTTCTCTTCCTTTATTTGCAGACATAAAATTCAATAAATTTCTATTGCAGTTGCTGGGCTTGGGGGAGAAAAAGGAAAGGAAAAGTACAAAGCTATTGGGAAGCGTCAAGCACGGAGAATGATGAAGTACATTTCATAGCAGCCAATTCCAACCCCAAAATCCCTGTTGTGCAGGAAGGCTTTCCAGCTCACACAGGAAACTCAGCCATTGCACAGCATAGTATTAATGATTTATACACACCGCACCGTTGCTTTTGTTCACTAGCAGAGCCAGGTTGTGTTAATAAAGGAATTTCAGGGAAAAGGGTCCCAGCATGCTGAGTTGTTTTGCTCAGTGCGGTGGATGCTGCCTTCATAAATCAAAGGAATTTAGTGCTTTACAACCTTTCAGAGCTGCTGAGGGTGGGTTTTTTCTTTTTTTTTTTTTTTTAATCTGATTCACCTAGGAATATTTTCATTTCTTTTCTATAAAGAATGAATGAACTACTGGATGAGATCTATCTCAGCTGGTTTAGGGTTGATTGGTTTGCTTCACAGTGGCATTATACTTCCATTTGTTTTCCATTTGGTATTTATGCTTTATGGTGTTGTCTATGGAAAGAAGCTAGCATGGTTTTATTAACATAGAGATGTGGCTCACATTATATTTTGTCTTGTTTCATAGAAATAACTAAATAAAATGTAAAGACAAAATATGTTTGCAGTAAACAAAGCAATTTCATATCCTAAAATTAAAAAATTAATGACACTAAAGCATTTGTCATTTTTAAATGAAGATAATTTTTTATTATCAAAAACCACTTCCAAGTTCTTTTGCAATAAATGTGAGTGTTAATTTTCAAAGTTGCTTTTTTTATCTGGAAACGGTGTTTCCTAATAGCACCTGCAGGATTGAGGACTTGACTTTGTATTAATTCACGTAATGATTCCTTTTAAATAGTGGATTGATGTTAGTAAAGAAAATATGTATCTACATTTGGTTATGGAAATGGAGACAAAGAAGGATGGTTTTGAAAAAAACTCTTGAATTCTGATGTGCAATAGAGTATTAAACAATGTTGTGGGACCCTCTTCTAGAAAATAAACACTTGGTTTGATACGTACTGAATCTAACCTTTACTTTCCATTACTGTTTTACAAAAGGAGAGGAGGTAGAAAATAATTACAGGGAACGTGTTTTGCAGTTAAAGGGAATCTGGCTTTCCAGAGAAATCTTAAGACTTTGTATTACACAGCAGGCACAGTGATTTGAAGCTATTTGGATCATTCAGAGTCATTGATTCTTGTATTTTTTGCTTACATAACATTTGACTATACCATCCTTGCTTTGTCACAATGGAAAATGTGGATCACTCATAGCTTTCTGAAAGTCAACAATGTGGGAATCAGTACTGCAGAAGTTAAAGCTACTTACTACTGAGAGAAATTTTTTTGTTTGGACTTTGTTCTGTGATCTGAAGGAAAATAAATACCTTCTTTTCTGTTTTCATCACTAGTTTAAATATCACAGATTAATATAAGGCAGGTGCCCTGTAAATGAGATTTATGTTTATAGAGTACCATCTTTGTATTTGTTTGTCCTCTATTATTTGGGTGCGTGAGTGTTTCACTGTATTTAATTATGTCTGTGAAGCACAAGACAACAGTCAACATCTGCTCTATTGTTTCCTTGGTTTACAGATGGGTTTGATGGGTTACTAAACAATCTATTTTTCAAACAGAAAGCAGGGAAACAAGCTGCACCCATATTATGTAATTTTGTAAAGGTACATTATGTAATTAGTTGTCTAGTATTTGCACAATAATCTTTTATTTTGGTTGAACAAAAGCTACTCCATTAAAAATATGTGATGATCTCAGGCAGTTTTTATTTAATAGTGAATTTTTAGTTTATAATATGTGTTGATTTCACCACTACTAAACTGATTTCACCATAAATTTTATTTAAATAATGCTCTTCAGTTATGAATGCTAATAGAAAAATTAGAAATATGTATTAACTTTCATTTATTACTGAAACAGCTACTGGTGAACTCTTACTGATTACAGAAAAAGTATTGAATTATTTTTTGAGTAAAAGTTTACACTGGTTTTAGAGCATCAGTTCAGGAAGGCAGTGCTCAAACTGCATTACTTTCTCAGCTCTTAGTCAGGGTAGAGCAACCCTTGGTAGTCCCTGGCCAAGAGCACTTTCACTTTACAAGCAGGGAGACAACACTGTAGAACTTGGCTCTTCTGCAAGTGGCTTTTGTGTTGGAAAAGTGCTCGCTTCATTCTCTTTTTGGGTTTGTTTTTTTTTGTTTTGTTTTGTTTTGTTTTTAATGTACTTTTCAGCTGGTTTAAGTTTCTTTATGTAACACTGATGTCCATTATACTCTCTCTGGATGGATTAAGGTAAATCACTGAAAAATTCTAACTACACAGCACGTGATTGGTTTTTGCCTCAAAAATAAAATGTAGAAGATTTTCCAGACACTGATGATGGAAAAAATCCTAACGTTAGGCCTTCTGTAGCTTTTAGAATTGCAGCAAGTCACCTTGTAAAAAATTTTTAAGGAAGAACATAAGTTTGTAATATTTTCATGACTCTTGAGCTACAGCTCTCTGTAGCTGTGTCTTGCACGTGTACATCTGAGATCTTTGAAATGCTGTTAATCTAATGTGGTTGTTTTATGTACACGGGTTTTCCATGGAGATAAAGTTGTTCAATATCATTTTAACATGTTTCCCCGTGTATATACATCAAGAACTGAATTCAAAAGGAATAAAAATGTATAATAAGCATAGTTACCAGAAAAGTACCTCTTATTAACTCATGTAGGCCTGATGTTCCAGGTGGTTGTTTAAATGTTTAATTTTGCAAAATGGCATTCAGTTCTTAGCATAGAATGAAAATATGTCTTTTTTGTGCAAGGGCTTGTTAGAAATACTCCATAATCTCCCTCTCTCCTATCCATGTGCCTCAGCAACAAAAGATGTGAACGTAAAACAGGGATTTCAAATCTGTTCCTTCAGGTGTCAGTGAATGCTTCTCAATACATTTGGAGGATTACGCTTGCAGCTTTGACTCTCCACAAACATGTGACAGATGGAAACTCAAACAGGAACTTCTAAGTACAATTTTCTAAAAAGCAGCGGAATGCCAGGGTAATGGTGTGTGTAGGGAACTGTTTTGAAAGTGTTTTCACAAACTCACTATGGGCTGAGAAGGGGGGAGCAGGAACGGTGGTTTTGTTTGCTTTTTTTCTAGTGTTTGTTGCTAACTGGTTTGGTAGGGTGTGTCTCTTAGGAACTGCTCATTATAAACAAACGTGTTTGTATGCAACCAAACAAACCATGCAGGTGTCTTGAAATGCATGTGTGGGAATGGCGCATTCGCGGGCTTCTGTCTGGTATGCAGTGCAGGGATAGATTTTCAGGGGAGAGAAAACCAGGATCAGAATTTCTGCTAGGGTAGGTCAACACAGTTTATCAACTTCTACTAAGATGTTAACCTTGGCTTTGCTGTAAAGTTAGTGCATTGTACAGGCGATGTGCTTTTTCTCTCATCATCATATTCTTGTGTATTTTGACTGGGAATAGCTTTAAGTGACTATTTGCACTAAAATTATATGAGTGGTGTGTGCTTACTTCAAGCAGAAAATGAACTTTAAAACTGCTTTATGGAAACTCCAAGGGAAAGTTATTTTCACGGATTTATGAAGGAAGGTGGTCTCAACTGTGACAGTGGTGGACACTGGTTATTTGCATAACGTCACATGGAATTAGGGCTGTGGACCAGAAAACTGCTCAGTGTGTTGTTTGTATGATCTTAAAGAGCTAATCAGGGCTGAACAGTACAGGATAAGAATTCCGGGAGCTTAGCTCTTTTACTAGTACCACAAATGGCCAGGTACATCAGTAGACAACAACAAAGGTTGATAACTTCCATTTCTTATGCAGTAACACTAGATTACACAAGCATGTGAGGAAACAGGCTGTGAAGGAGACCTCTCATTAAGCAAAAAAAATTGAGGTAATTACAAAAAGCTTTGAAAATAATTTCTGTAAGAATGCACTACTCCCAGTTAGCTCACTAATTATCATGAAATCTGACTGTTCTGTAGAAGCTGCTACGTAGCACTTTTCTGTCCTTGCAATACCAGACAGAAATTCCAATAATAGCATTTCTAATCCAGATGTGCAACAGTAGGAGCAACAGGATATGAACTTAAAGTGCAGTTGATGTTTGTTGAGCAGCACAAGTCAACACTTGTAGGGGAATATTACATTTTTTTATTTTCATTTGTTCCTGGTGTTGTTCCTGTATTTTGGTGTTTTACCTTTTTACTAAACAATATCATGGGTTGCATTTCTTCTGGTTAGGGACAGATTACTACTGAAAAATCTTAAGAAAAGCTAAGACGATTTCAGTCAAAGAGTTTGAGCAAATTTTTAGTTGCATCCTCCTATGTTGCGCTGCAGGAGAATTGGGCACTTCTCAGGTCTTAGAAGGAGACTACTTGTTCTGTCTTATTTCTTGCAGCAGTAAAATCTTACTTGTATCCAACTAATAACCTTAATATCATCCAAAGTCAGATGAAGTACTGATTTCAATTAAAAAAAATACTTCTGTTGTCCTTCTCTGCACAAATTTACACCCATCCTTTGCCGATGCGCTCCAAGAGCACTGACAAGGGTCAATTAAAACATAAATGAAGGTGAGATTAGAAGGTGAGATTAAAACTTAAATGAAGGTGAGAAAGGCCATCCTTTCTTTATTCCCTTCTAATATCAAAGGGAATTAAGAAAAGTTCAGTGGATGACAGGAAAGACTCTTACCATCTGGCATTGATGCAACAGTGTTATGGTTTTCTGTTCTTCAGTGCTTATTCTATCCTCTTCTGTTATTCTGATCAGTAGCATGATCCCAATAGGTTTACATTGTCCTGAGGAGGCTGTTGTGAGAGAAAACAGTAGAAATCAAGTATTCACATGAATTCAGTTTCCACTGTGGTTGCTGGAGAAAATCACCTTGTTTGGTAAACAGTTATTTAGGACTGCAGTGTATAATGAATAATAATATTGTCTGAGAAGTCTTGGGGTAGGGGAGGGAAGAAAACACATGTGATGCTTAAGGTGAGATCTATTTATTGTATTACCTGGAAGTTTTTTGAAGCTTATTCCAGGAAAGTTTATTCTTTCCAAGTAGTTTTCCTGTGTACTAGATGTTTACATGAAGGTGCCTGCACAGATAACCAGAGCAATTCCACTCACCAATTCCACTAATTGGTCTGGCCTCAGTCACAGACTCTCAGACTATGGGCAGAAGAGATCTGACCCATCTCAGGAAAAGGCAGGTACTCCTGTGCTCCTAGGCTGGGTAGGCTGTGCACAGCAGCTACCTGCAACACATCAGGCAGAGTTTAGGAGTCGTGGCTGAACTGCTGAACGTATGGTAAGTGTGCCTCCAAACAGTTGCATTAGGAGATAGCTATGAGACTGACTTGACCTCAGATGTAAATTACCAATAAAGTTGAAAAAGCTTTCTTAACTTCGTAGTATTCAGATTTGGAGGCAAATGTCTGATCGACTGTGCTGTCCAATGCTTTCAGCCATTTCTGTATGCCTCAGATGCTCCTCACTTGTAGCTCTTGGCTAAACTTCAGTGCTTAAACTATTGGTGATGTCCTGGATAGTGTTGAATTATAGCTTGCATTACGTCTAATGCCTTGAAATCTTGATGTTTTATCTCTGGTGAATGTGAAACTTGTCGGTTCTGAACAGAAATTCCCTCCAATCCTTTTAAAATCCTGTAAGTCTTTATTGTTTTGGGGTTTCTATAGGTTATTTTTCCTAGACACCCTGTTCACTTAGGTTATCTTCCCTATGCCAGTTTCCGCAATCAAACCATTGCATTGGCTTATTAGGGTGCGTGAATGATGTATTTGTACAGGTAGGAGGCATCGTTTAATACTGTCTCATGATTCACTATGCAGTCCTATTAATATGCACTTTACTCAGGGGAATGAGTAGCTGTTACTTGTCAGCAAATCCCACGTGTATTAAGGAGGTGAAGTTGTACTGGAAGATCCTCACAGTGCTACTCTGCTGTCCCCAAGGGAAGCAAATGAAAACTGTAGTTTGATGAATAATGAATGTGCTAATTGGGGTCAAGAAGAAGCCATAGCTTCCTGGGATACAGCAGTCAGAGTAGCCTGACTACATCAATAAAGAGAAGTCCATTTGACCAGATTTGGCAGTAAAAATATGTGGCTATCTGTCATCTCCACACAACCAAAGCCTGCTAGATGACAGTGACAGGCAGGTGGATTGTCTATTCTAGAATACAGTGTCATATTCCTGAGATCCTGTTTTATGCACGTCGCTGTCAACAAGAAGATGGCCATGAACTGATAGCGAGAGACTGGTTGTGTGCTCAAGTATCGGCCAAAATCCTGTGTGGAATGGATGATGATCTATCGTGGCATTGCTTGGGTATGTCAGTAGGATTCATTAAGAGTCGGTATTGATTAGAAGTTAACCTCGTCCTGATTTGGAAGGAAAAATTCATTTTGTTGCTGCTGCTCAGTATCTGCAAATGAAGGTACCGCAAGGGGCAGATTACAGCCTGCTCCTACCTGTTGGCAAAATACTTGCAAAAATACATATTTCTTGGGCATCTTATATCTAGGACCTGAAAAAGAAGAATGAATGAATGAGATTAAAGAAGATATGTGGAAGTATGATAGTAATACCTATGTTATGAAATCCATATATACAGCCTGGCTTTTTTTTAAATGAAGATGTATGTGATACTGCTTATCATTTTCGCCACTGGAAGGTGTATGTCATTTTCATAGTTTGACTGTGTAACTTGCATGATGTCAAACAAGCACAAGATCTTGAAAGTGTCTGTTCTACGTTTCATACTACATTTTCAGAACTGCTTAATGTCACATATTGGAGCCTTATCTCAACTTTTTAAGGAATGGCAGATAAACTCAAGAGTGTAGTAGTGAAACATAGCTGAAGTGTAGCCTGAAGATGGGAAAGAGTTTGTTCTCAAAGAACAACAGTAAAAATTCAACTGATTTGGTACACTATCCAGTGAATTATGCAATAAAAGCCAGTATGGAAGTCCATAAGGAAGGGAAAACAATGCAGGACAATAGGAGACAAACAGAGAAACTCCTTTCACAAATAGAATTGTCCAGAACCACAGAGCTGTTCATTGAAGGAGCTGCCCTAAAAATGGCTTACATCACCATGTATGTCACACCACTTTTTGCAGCTTCACAAGATGATTTTCTGTGAGACTTCTGGCATACTTTAATAGAAGACTAATGCCACCTATAGCTATTTGTTTTTTCAGAGTGTAGTAGTTCATGGATGGTTCTGTGGTTTTGTGCCATGATATATATGGATGAAGACAGGTCATTAATGTTTGTGTGGTGGCCAAAGGGAAGTCCAGCCACAGAGGCATCCCTTAACTCCATGTTTTATATATGATTTCTCTCTAGCATGCATTTATTACTTATGTAAGTGAATATGTTGTGCAACTCACTGACGGGTAAATCTCTCTATCTGCTCTTAGGAGACAAATCTTTCTCTCTGACAATCTGGTCTAAACAGGAACAAGGATTGTTCATTCATTAAGGAAGAGGGCAAGCCATTTATGTAAAAATCTCTTTCACATGTTCCCCAAAAGGTGAAGCTCAATAGATGTATACCTTTTGAGTGTGTGTTCTTTCATATTACTGCCACAGGTGGTGCTCCTTGTACCAGATACAGTTCTCTTCAGGGAACTTAAAGTTTCCTACAATTCCTACAAAGGAATTTACAGTCTAGATGCATACGAATGTATAGCTCACTTGCAGAGTGTCCTGGTTTTGACTGTGACAGAGTTAATTTTCCTCCTAGCAGCTGGTACAGTACTGTGTTTTGGATTTAGCATCAGAATAAGGTGCTGACACACTGATGTTTTGTTTGTTGCTAAGCAGTGCTCATACTCAGTCAAGGACTTTTCAGCTTCCCATGCTCTCAGTGAGGAGGTGCACAAGAGACTGAGAGTGAGCATAGCTGGGACAGCTGATCCAAACTGGCCAAAGGGACATCCCATAGCATATGATATCACGCTCAGTATATAAGCTAGGGGGAGTTCCCTGGGAGTCTGCCGGGAAGGGGACTGACTGGGCATCGGTCGGCAGGTAGTGAGTGGTGTCATCACTTGTTCTTCCTGGGTTTTGTTTCTCTCTCTCTTTTTTGTTTTCCTTTTCATTACATTTCATTATGATTATTATTATATTTTATTTCAGTCATTAAACTGTTCTTGTTTTAACCCACAAGCTTTCTTATTTTTTCCCTTCTGATTCTCTCCCCTGTTGCACTGGAGACCAATTGGCCTATAATACGAAAGCCTTGCTTTTTCTAGGGCTACAAATAGTTTCCCAAATGCACTTTCTAAGTTTTTTGCATGAAGTGGTTCTGTCTGAAGCTCTAATAGTCAGCAGGACTATAATTATTTATCTTTATTTGTCTTTGAAATCTCAAAATTTGCCACCATTGTGTATTTAAAAGAAAGAGACCAGAAAGTTGAACTTCATTGGAAATGAAGCATTGTTGTTTTCTGATTGAAAGAATCAGCTAGGTTCCTGTTGAACTCAGCTCGTTTTAAATTTGCTCCTAGGAGTTAATGTAATTTTCAAATAGAAACTTTAAGTGTGGAAGAAAAATGTGTTAATACCAAATGAGCTGTATCCCAGCAGTGTTCCACATACTTGAAAAAGATGGGCTCTCCCAGTTGTAAACAGTTTCTGTATCCTTGCCCTATACACTAGTGTAAACTTGACAAACTGACAGCATCTGCTGTACTTGTATGAGATCAGTACAGATCTTTAATTTGAGTATGTGATATGTTCTACTTTGAAAGTCACTAAAATACCCATGTTGTGTTTTATTTCTGCTGTTAAGTATAACAGGAGTTGGCTGGGGAGTTCATACTTAGCATGAACAGCTCCTACGTGTACTTCAAGCTTTGCTTAGAAGGGTGGAATAGGGTCAGCAGCCGAGGACAGGAATCAAGTCTGGATAGTGCTTCTGGTGTCTTTGAAGAGCCTTTGGTCACAAATGTTTTTTGCAGAAAGGTGGAAATAGTCTTTGGAAGACAAGTGTAGTAGTTATGAAAGTGGTTGGGAGGGTGGGGGAAGGCATGCAGGACAGCTTTTTCTATCTACCAATATTTCATTTAATGCCTGGATCTACTTACCTCAGGCAATGCTAATCAGTGGCAGCTCACCTTCTCTTTGAAGCATGCATCATACTGATCTGGTAATACTTTTTTAGGGATGATTATCTAAGGTTGCTGTGGATGATGGAAGCTACCAGGAGATTTGGAAACTACTTCATCCTTTCACTTCTGGAGTTTTCCTTGAAGGTTTCTCAGTGGTTTTCTGGTAAAGAGAAAATAGAGATAATTTAGAGAATAGGAAACGTGGTCAGAAAAGAGAAGACTTGAAGAAGACCTTAAAGCAATCAAACATGACATAGCATAAGCTATGAAGAGGGTGCCAAAGTGGTACCTGCATTATTTATGATCTGCGAGATGGGAAAGTTACGGGAATGTTGGAAGGAAATAGAAATTATTTGAAGTTTGTTAGTGTTGTGTAGCATTTGGAAGAATCATTGTTTGGGGTATTTTGAGCTAGGTATTAACATTAAGAAGAACTAATTTTTTTTGTCAGAAAGATGGTCTAAGTAGAACATACATCATTGATTGACAGATAACTTCATTGCAGGAATCTGCCTTTTCCAGGGAAGATGCTGAAGTCTTTTTTTTTTAACCTTGAACTGTATCAAAACTAGGCATCTGCTTTTGCCTAGGGGAATATTTGGTCCTTTTCTAATATGCTATTTAGATACTGCATGCAGGGGGGATCAAAACTTTGGCCTAGCATCACTTTCATTATTTATGTTGTACCCGAATGTGTAGCTCAGGTTTCAGGCATACTTCTGGGTTTGTTTCTTTCTGTGTGCATACATACTGTACAGCAGTATCTATTTCCTTCCCATTTCAAATGACTTTTTAGCAAGTCTGCAGTAAAATCACTGTTAGCTTCAGTTCTCTGCTAAAGCATAAGGTTATGTCATTAGACTGCTGGGCCCGAGTATTCTGTGACCTTGTACTGCTACCTTGGCCTGCTTAACCTATGCCTTTAAAACCAGTTTCTTTATAGAAGTCAAGTTCATAACAGGACTGCTCTTTCAGATTTTGTAAGTTTGATTGTTCAGGCAATTTCTGTGTAGAATAATTATTATAGTCTCTTACATTAATCAATTCAAACAAAGTATTGTATTATTAGTGCAAAAATAGTCTTTAACAAGATTAAAAACGGTGTGTATTGTACAAGTTTCTTAGCTATGATTCAGGTAGTATCATCCGGGAGTTTTCAGCCCAATGTGACTAAATTCTTATATTTCTGCTAATTTTTAAAACTGAAGATTCATTTTCATAAATATTACCTCCCTTTTAGCATAATTGTGCAGAAATGGAACAAATAAGAATGTATATTATGTGTATATATATTTTATATATAAAACTAGTCTTTATCTATTTTCTTGTTCATTTCTCCTGTCTTTCATTTTTAAAATCAGTTTCCAGTTTCAGAAAATTCTTGAGGGGGGGGCGGGGGGGGAGTCAACCGTCTTTGGAAACAGCTGAAAGAAACATGCCCTCCTTTAGCATACTGAAAATGGCTTAGCATGTAATTTTTTTCTAACAGCATTATAATTTTCTGGAATGTAATGGAAGTGAAAGCTGTATCGTTGTTTAAAATAGATGATCTCCCCATTTCCACCCACACACGTACTTAATTTTTTGCGGGGAGTAAGATTCCTGGAGAAGACAGGAAGTAAGTACTGTCACCATCAGTGGCTTTAGACAGGTGATTGATATGCATAGTAGTGACCATTCTGGCTTTGTCCTAGCATAAACATTTAGGCTCATGCTTAACCTTAATCATGCTACAGGTCCTTCTAAAGTGAAACATTATTATTATCATATTTTATACTCTTCTGGCTCATTCCTTTAGTCCTCAGAACCCTTTATGATCGAATGTCATGTATTCCATATGTTCTTGCAGAACAGGAGTGACCATTAATATTAAGTAACATGAACGGTAAAACTAAAGACAAATTTCATTTTTATGTGGCTGGGAGGGAGAACAAAAATGTTGGTATAAACTGGTGAAGCTGATATAGTTGCATTGGCGTGAATTCAGAATTTGGCACGGGGCGGAGATGCAAGTAAAGCTGTATTGTACTTCTGTGGTTTTGATTCACAGAGGTTTGTGCGAACTTAGGTAGCTGGTGCACACATGGGACATCATCAAAGAGCCCAACCAGAAAGTCAGAGCTTGGATTTGGAGTGCCATACGGCTATACATTTAGAAGCATGTTGTTATAGTGAGGCAAGCAAAGCATCCTTTCGTTAAAACAGGTAACTACAGTTTATTTTCAAAGTTTATTTTTATATATTACAATCTGCAATCAATTAAATATAAATGCTTTTTAGACATTTGATAGTTTCATTATTCTTGAATGTTTATACTGCTTGCAAAGGACTGGAAGAGGGTCCTCCTGTAAATTGCTGAGTTCAGCCTACCACTACTATTGGATCATATAATTTTCTTTATTAATCTGACCTTTTTGGTTACTGTGGATTTGGAAGGCTATTCTAGATCCTCACTTAACCAACACCAAAATACTGTTTTGAAATAACTTGAAAAATATTTTCAGCCTAAATTTATTCATAACTAGTTTTCCTTCATTTTCAGTGTGTCAGGATTGTCCTTAGCTTAAACAGTCTCTTTCTCTTCCTGTTCTCTTCCCTGTTCACAGGTTGTTTTGCTAGGATAAACAAATTAAACTTTCCTGTTACAACGTAGTTGCTCCATTCCCTTGAACAATACAAAAAGGACTTCCACTGCAGCTGTTGTACTTGAATTTAACTTTTTTTTTTTTTACTGTGGATGAAGAAAACTGTATGCTGTTGGAAGTACCTCTAAGAAATTGAGAAAAATTAAAACATAACTTTTTCATATTTGCATCACACTATCAGCTCAAAGTCCTTAAACAGGTGCAATGGGGTCCTGCTTTTCTTCCTTGTGAGCTGAGAACTGAAGCTTCTGTTAGCAGAAATGTGACCTTATGTCTTGTATTATTGAGTTTCATCCCTTTTCTATTAATGCAGTCCTTAAGGTTGACCAATTCTTTCTACATAATATCCTTATCAGTCTTGACAGTACCTCCCAACTTTGTCTTCAGGAAATTTCATCAGTGTGTTACCTTGTGCCAAATTATTAATTAATGAACTTGTTAAGCAAAACCTGTCCCAAACAGCTCACAGAAAAGCTTCCCTTGAGCCTGTGCCTCCCTGTACAAATCATATTGCTCTTTAGGTTTTCTAACATCTTATCAAATACATAAGTTGTGGGGAAAAAAAAAACAAAACAAAACCAAAAACCAACAACTAGGTATTTTACAGAGCAATTTAACAATCCTTAGTTATGTCAGTTGTCCCATTGGAGTAATTTCAGTAAAGCTTGCAGAATCCATTTTATTATCTCCATTCCTAGATGGAAGATATCCTCTTTCTATTGAAATGCAGATTGCTCTGTTACACCAAACAAATTGGTAATAGCTAAAATGAACATTTTTAAAGAAATTAAATACTTTAAATGAATCATAATGGCAACTTGCTTTCTCATATATCTATACCTTTGGTTTATGTGTTTCTGTATGAAAGTTAATAACTGGTTTTGTATTGGAATGGATGAAATTCTTTTGGCAAAACCCATGATGTGTCACCCTACTGTGTGCATCATAATTAAACTGGAGGCTTCTGTTCCTTAATAAGAAAAGAGTAAGAAATATGATTAGTCGCTAAACACATTCAGATCACCAGTGTCAACAGCATTGTCCCCAACAGAAAAGTGAAGCGGTTCTATACCAGGAGATAGAACTAGGTAAACATCAGTTCATCATGTGACAGTTGCTGTCCTTGTTGGCAGTCTCCCAGAAGAGCATCATACAGTGTCACAATTCAACATCTAAAGTTAGAAATGGTATAAGGCTGATAGTAACGAGGGGCAACATGCAGCTGCTAAGGTAGATTTCTAAATCATGCAACATGGCTGCCTTGATACATGAGAATTAATTACTAAAAACCTTTCACAATGGTCAAAATGTGATATTAAATAATTGAGTATCACATAAAATCCTGTCTGCAATTAGCTATCTGGAAAAGTAATTATGCAACAAAATCAAGTAACTGAAATTAGTGATGTGAAGCACCCCGGTTATTTGAAGACTGTAGGAGAGGATTTTTTTTTTTTTTTTCCCCAGTTGTAACGAGGTTTTAAGCACGTAACAAATTTTCTATTGAATTTAAAATATTTTGCTCTGTTGTAATTCTTGTCAGAAGTCATATTTGCAATAGAAGATGCATTGCAAAAGAAACAGGTGGTAAAGACTAAGATTTTTTCCTCTAAAGTAAAGATGAGTAGCTGTGGAAGAGAATGTCTTGCAAGTAGTACGTTAAAAAGCAAATCTGTTTTGTTTGCAGGGGGAGGGAGCAGAAACCAGCCTAAATTTCACTCTTTAGTCTCTTTCACTAAGAGTGTAAATTTAATTAGCGAAGAGATATGAAATACTCTGGAGGTCAAATTCATTCTTTTTAAAAGAGCTATGATAAATCTAACAACATAGATGTTGTGAAAGGTTAGAAAAGCCATTAAAATATAATTTACACTAATAGAAGTAGTTATCTTGCATTAGTTAATTCAAATATTCAAAATAAGCAAGAAAAATATAATGAATCAAACCAGAATATGTATCCAAGGTAACAGACTTAAGTTTAAACTCTCAAATGAATATTGTTCAACAGTTTACAAATACAGAAAACCACTTATTTTGCAATCAGGATAAACCTGATTAATTTTAAATGGCTTCTAAGAGTAACTGTTTTCATGCATGTGCCAGAACTGATAGGAAAATCAATTCTAATTGGTAGACCTGTACAGAATTTGATCTGGATGTGTATAGTACGTAAAAATCTGAACTGATAAAGAGTAGTTGGTTCGTCATGTTACTTAAGCTGGTCCCAAAATAGCACTTTCCTTTTTTGGTAGAGTTAGGTTTGCAGCTGTTGTCTCTATCTGTTGTCTCTGAAGAAAATTTTAACATTAAGTGTTGCTGACGTCAATTTTTTTCTTTTTTTTACAGCTGATGTGGGCTTTGCCCCTGACAGAAGTTATTTGGTTCTAGCTCTGAGTTTGGAAGAAGTTGGTATATAGATTTTCCCCTAACTTTCAATTGATGTGTTTAGCTTTAGTGGGAGTAATACTATCACTTAAACCATGTTGTCGTCTCAAGGAGTTTTGCTACATCCATATGGAGTGCCAATGATTCTGCCGGCAGCACCATACTTCGCTGGACTTGTTCAGGTAATGCAAGGCCGCTTCCAACAAGCAACTTAACTCTAGTGCACTTAGAGTAATAATTGGAATTTTTATGGTTGAGAAAGCAAACACTTTTAATACAGGCAAAAGCTCTCATGTAGTCAGTGAGAAGACAGTAGGAAATCAAAAAGATGGATCACCCTAATCTGTGTATTGACATCTCTCATGGCTGAATAAATGGTGTAGTTGAGCTATATTTGCTTGTATTGATTTGTCTGCTGTTTAACATTCATGCCTTTGCTTCACGAGGTTGACCACAGGGCACAGGATTTGCTATCCAGTCTAGGTTTCTGAGGGAGTCAGCATTCCCACGGCAGGTCGTAAGATGAAGTAACTTACCGTGATGTGTTTAGGTTAAGTGTTTTAGCACAGTGAATATGAATAGTGTTAAATATGCATTAATTCATATATTAGGCATCACACTGGAAAAGGGCTTGTGGTTTTGTGTGTATACAAATATATCACCTTCACGGAATATTTATACACATCGTATTAATTCTTTTGAGCCCTGAAAATGTAAGATCTTGCTTCAGGGTGAGAACTCTGTATTTTAGAAGTTAACTGGCAATTACTACATTTAGTTATTGTGTTGTATGTTTTTTATTTTATTTTATGTTATTTTAGTAAAACAGTGGTACTGCTGAGTTTTCTGCTGTTAGTCATAGAATTTTGAATTCATCATGTAGACACTAATTAAGCAGAAAGTATTCTATTATTTACGGTATTAGAAGACATTAGGAAAGAATTCAAGTAACATTTCCCAGCATTGACAAAATGAAAAAAACAGTGTAGCCTATAAAAGGCAGTAGTTAGATATTATGTGTTAACAGGGTTGAGAGACACGTGTATTTTGGCATTTCTGTGTCATGCTAGTAGTCAGTCAAACTAACTGTGGAGGAGAGGCAAGTGTTCATTATGCTCCGTTATTACAACAGCAACAGCTGGTGCAGAGGGGCAATCACAGCATGGAGCAGGATTTCTTCCATATAGGTCCATTCAGTAGTCGAAGACAGTTGCATTCTTCACTTTAGGCTTAATATCAGACATGTCTAAAATAGAAATATAGCATTGCACAGTGGCCATTATCAGGTATTGAAAAACTGGGTTGTCTGGGCCATGCAAGCTGTTGCTAGTTTTTTTATACAGTGAGACACGGTAGCACACTTGAACACATCAAGCGGGCCTTCATATCCATTAGAATTTGGGGGTGAAGGTCAGATGCTAGAGCTCCGTCAGACCCTGTGCCATCCTGTCCAATAAATAATTACAAGCAAATCGTGCCTTTCACTCTATGCTGATTGATGTTGAAATTGCTTTTGAAAGTTCTCATAAGTTCCTGTTATAGATTAAGTGCCGGTGTAGGAAAAATAACTGCACCCAACTGAAATGGGTGAATGTAATCAGGTTTAATGGACTCGAGAGCTTGTTGGGAATTAAATAACTATTGATTTGTTGGAAAGTTGCTGTCATTACAAAATGCCACTCTGGACGCATTATCCAAGCAGATAGATGAGAAGAAAGCGCCCTTTGAAAATTCAGGAAGCCTTACTTCAAATCTTTTTTCTTTTCTTTCTTTCTTTAGAAAGATATACCCAGGCCTATGCTACTCCATTAGCATAGGTCTAAAATAGCCAAGCAATAAGAATTGTTCTACAAAAAAATAGGTATGTTTACAGGTACAGTTGAAAAATGTTCTTCATATGGATACTTTTCTAGTCTCTCCTCTTCTCTCCCTCATATCATACCTGAAAACTGCATTTTAAAAACAAACAAACATTTGAGGTATTTTCTTAGTGGGTGAACTACAACATTCAATGGTTTAACCTTTCTCACCCCCAGTTTTTATCTGCCTTTGCAGTATCTGCAGTCAGCTTATGATACTAGAATACTTATCGTTTATCTCTTAGAGTACACCTAAGTATCCAAAATAAATAGAGCAGAGGGCATTTGACAGTCATATTTATATCATCCTTTTCTAAGCAGTAACTACATAATATTCAGAACTTCAATGAAAAGTTTCTTCAAAAATATGCCTTGATAAACTGATTCTGCAAATGCTTTTACTGGGTTGCAGGCTGAGAGCCACAACCCTGAAGTATTTTCAAATACAATGCGGTTTTAACATTTTAGAGGCTTATAAGATGGCAATTTATTTATTTGCATGGGTCTCTACAGAAAGTAAATGTATTTCTGATTAGAGATTCCCCATGATTTCTAATTGCACATGAAGAAAGTGTAGAGATTGCCTAGAGATTTGGGGGACTGTTTCGTTTTTTTTTTTCATATTTGGTGTTGCATGGTTGAGCCAAGAGAGAGCTCAGATCTCAGTGGAGCACTGCTATTCTTCAGGGGTTCTGCACCTTCAAGTACTTTATTTTACTTTATGCTGTGTATGTGCAGCCTTTTCTAGCCTCTGCTCCTAAATTAATCGGTAAACTCTAGTCTACACCCTCTGCTTGCTTTGGTCAAACCCTCTTGTTATGGAGTACTGGAATGTGTGAGACTTAGGACAAACGAAATAGGGCAGATACTGTGGATGCATCTCTAGAAGCGCTTTAGATAAACAGCTATGTGTATTTTCCCAATTGCATGTATTATTCTATTGAGATGATTTGTATTCCTCTCGCTGAGATCATATGTTTGGGGTGATGAAAAATGGAATGCATTATGTTCTTGGGAAGAGAACATAGCTGTTCAGAGTTACATAAGTGTCAAAATGTATCAAGTTATGTTAAATATACTTGCAAACTTAGTTTTATTTTCCAATAAATATACGTATAAAAAACTTATTAGAATGGTGGTATTATTATTGCCTATGATTTCTTAACGCATTTTTTAATGAGAAAAATAAAATATCTTTTCTGCTCCCTTCTTTCTCCTGAGTGAAACTGTAGGAGGAAAAAAAAAATCACATGAAAGTACAAATGATGCATAAATATCATTATGCATCATGTGGGTGGAGAGATGTTTTCTGACTTGGCACAAGGATGTACTGGCGGCTTCACAGGCTGCCACAGTTCCACTGCCATGAGGACCAACGCAGGTACTGCAGTCCAGCAGCTGCATATGCTGTGGGCTTTCTGTCAAAACTATAGTGCTGTTTCTCCTGGCAGGTGAGATTAAAAAAAAAAGCTGTAGAAGATTAAGTGGCAGTCCAGTAAAAGACTTCTTATCCTGCCCTTGGTTTGTATTCCACTTTTGTATTTGATTCCCATAGGGGAAGCCTTATGTCCAAATAAGCAGTGAAGTCAGTAGGAAAAGGTCCATCTGCATTGGCTGGGATATGGGACCACTGCTCTACTGGCAGGAGGCGTGGGTGTGTGCTACTGTACAGGCTTACATGTTCTCAGAATAAACATGTGAAATGAAGTTCTGCTTACCATTAAAATTACAAAGTGCAGCATCACAACTACTATTTTGCAATTCATAGAAGAGTAGTATGCTTTGTAGAATAGCAAGTTAAATGTCCCCATATTATTGTCATCTTTCATGGCTTTGAGTATTTTAGGTACATAAAATCTTTGCAGTTGCTCTGGGTAGTTGGAATTTTACCATTATGATAAAATATTTTGAAAACACAAGTGCAATATATGACATTTTAATGGTGGATACTAAATTATTTATTATGTGGCTGGTTTAGGTGGCTCAATTTCCATTTAGCAGAGAAAGAGGAGTTCATAAGCATTATTATAAAGATGGCTAAAGTTGAAGTTACTTTGACATTTCAGTAAACAACTGGAAAGTTCTAAATAGAGAGACAATTCTATTTAATACAAAATGCGACACTTAAAACTAAGATTAAAAAGGTATTTTTTTCTGAACGTGGTCAGTATTTTTTAAAGTATGCTTTTATTTTAGCATAGTGACCAGAAAAACTCTGAGTTCTGAGGTTTTAAACTTATGTTCATTGTTAAAGACTTCAGCCAGTTAAGCTATAACCTTTTAATTTGCTTTTTTGCTTATTTATATGTGTGGTGGTAAACAGGGGTAAAAGAAGAGTCAGAAACAGATGGCTGTTGATTAACTGTTTTAATAATGTGGGAATTACCATATTTTTGAGTACATCATTCTTAAGCTGAAATTATTCTTAAGATATTTTGATTATGTCTGTGCATCTGATTTTCCTTAACTGGTTAACAGTGTGTTTGCCTGACAACTGGAAAAGTGGTAATCTGGAGACAGTTCCATTTTATTTTAGGGCTAAGTGAGAGAATTGCCAAGAATATGCTGTGAAAAGTAGTGGTGCAGGCTTTTTCACATTTCCATCTTTACCCGTCTGTAAAATCCTTGTCTTAGTGCTCTTTGGGGAAGCACTGTCAGTGAATACATTCACAGTCTTGTAGATACTAGTCTGTTAGGCTACCTGCAAAATCACACTCACTTTCTGGTAGTCCAGTTTTGGAAAATGTTGTGGTTATGTTGTGTTTACATCAAAGAGGCTTTTGTAATTTAGATGTTTTTATTTGCAAAATGCATTTGAAATAGGAATCAATAGAAATGGTGAGAGATTTTAGTTCTTCTCATGTCATTTGGTGAATGAAGTGGTGTGTAGTTTCAGTCACTTTTGGATTCTGATACTGTGGAACACGGTGCATAGTTTCTGCTTACATTGTCTGAACTGCCTGTTTGAAATGCAGTAAGCAGATGATTTGCCTTAGATGCAGATTTATTCCAGCTTGATTGTGTTATTCTGTGTTTGCAAGTGATCACGTCTTCTATTGCCAGTACTGTACTCCCAGTGCTTTGTGAGTGCTGGACTGACATGTTTCACTCCTGCAATCACTTTTGTTCTGGTTTTGAGAAAGTACATCTAAAATTTCTTCTTTCTCTCAGGCTGAGTTGCAAAGTTTTTCTCCCTTCTGTATCAAAAGTGCTGTTTAATAGGAGATGTGAAGTGGTGGTGATAGTGATAGATGTGGTCTGTATTACTTTCTTTACAAAAATTGTCAGTTATCAATGTTTAAACCTCTGAAAATACAGCTTCAGAATATTTTTTTCCCTTTTGATACATGGATCAAGCAATGTTGTCAATATTCATTCACTGTGAAACCTGTCATATGCTCAAGAGTCTACAGGCAGCTTAAAAGTACTTTGCGATTGCAAGAGTTTATTTTCCTTGAACCTGCCTTTTCTTCTTGCTAATAAATGCAGATATATACTACCTGGTGAGTGAATTTGCAGGGGAAGAGAAGGTAGGGGCAATGACACAGAATGTCTTTCCCAGTGACGGAAAAGTCTTATGTAGTGAGAAGGATAGCCTATCAAAATACTTTCGGTTTGACTAAGAAACAAGTGGTTATTTTCTCCTCCCTCTGCATAATTTGGTCTTACTAACCTTTATTGCAGAAATCAATGGGTAACATAATTTGAATGAGTCAGGCAATTGTACATTGCCTCTTACTCTGTCGGCCCAGTCAGTGTTGTGTCAGGGCTTCTTTCTGAGCTCAGTAAACGAGCAAAAGATTTCATCTGATACCAAACAGACACAGAAATGTTTCCTGTCCCACTTTTGCGTGTAATATGAGTATTAGTGAATTGTAGGCATTATGATATATAATTATGGTCACTAACTTGCATGTTGGATAATACACTTCAATGGAGTGTTTCAGTAATCAGGCTGCGGCTTCTGCAGTGTTTTTCAAGTGGAATAAAGAAAAGGATATTTAAGTTTGTACGGACAGAGTAGGTTCTATAAATACAATAACTTGCATCAGGACAGGTTCTATTTATTTGTTTGTCCCCTGAATAATGCAAAACATTTAAGATTTGGATTCTGTGCAAAATCAGATCATTTAATTTGGCTTCCCTAACTAGAAGCCACCAAGCTGATATGGCTGTTTCCAAGGATTTGGAATTTCAGCTGATTTCCTTCCTTCCCCCCCCACCCCCCCCAAGCATAAACATAATCATCAGTAATAAAAATACCCGTGGCCAGATGATGCCAGGATATACAACTTTGAAGTTCCGTTACTTTCTGTAGAATGATACACAGCCAGTATCAAAATAAGCTTGTTATATCTAAGTATAGAACAATTGTTTTTATGGAGTTGTCTTGAATATTTTGCCTATTCATCCTCAGATAAGTTATCTTGTGTTATATGGGCTGAAGTTAGAAAGCCAGTTAAAATACATCTCTTGTCTTATTTAGTCTGTTTGCCTGCTTGCATTTTTAAACTGCAGGTAACTTTTATCAGACCTGGTTTGGAAGAGGGTGTTGTAAAAGCATATGAAATGTCTATTTCAAGAGAGCAGGTTGTGGAAAAAAAATGGTAAGGACATCATAAGTTAAACTGTAAATACTTTCAGCTGAAGTAATTGGGGATTGCATTAGAACTGTTCAGTTACTAGGTGAGAGTGATGGAATCACACCTGGCTAAATACTGGTCCGCTAGATATCACACCTGTCTTAAATTTATGAGCATGAGAAGGGTTCATGGTTAATTTGAAAAATTTTGGAGTTTTTTTTTTTTAGTATAGTGGCAGGTCATGATCACTGTAAATAGATAATAGGATTTTGGTCCAGGTAAATTTTCTTGGTCAGAGTTGCCACTGGAGTTTTATGAGATTCAGATTATTGTGGAGTATGGTAAATTCTGATACACTGGTT
Organism: Rhynochetos jubatus; assembly: GCA_027574665.1. Lineage (NCBI taxonomy): Eukaryota > Metazoa > Chordata > Aves > Eurypygiformes > Rhynochetidae > Rhynochetos > Rhynochetos jubatus. The sequence continues at coordinate 13,738,958 of CM050664.1, read as the reverse complement.
CCTTCTGTTCCTCCAGTGGCCAGAGATACCTGAGCCAGGTAGTTTGGAGGCTGAGTTAATCCTCTTTAACTTGGATGGTTTTATTAAATCGATAAAGAATGTCTTTATTTTTTCATCTATGTATTGTTGTATTGCTGATCAGGCTAAGGAGAATGTAAAAGTCTCTTGCCTATATATTCAAGAGTAAGAATGGCTCATATTCTGCCTTCTAAAATTTTGTTAGAGGCCTTTGAATTAAATAAAACAAATCATGCATTTCAAAAAAATATTATTCAGACTTTATTGGAAAGTAACCTTAAGTAAAAGCAACTTATCAGGATAAAGCTGAAAATACTCATAAAGCAGTGAACTGACCTGAACTGTGGTAACTTTTTTGTTTTGTGTTAATTCTGAGAGATTAAAAATCTGGTGAAATGATCATTACCCCAGTGCATTTCATCTCGTAGAGCTAGAAGTACATTTTTGTTATGTCTCTGTACTTATGTTGCCATATTATTTCAAAAGCATGTAATGCCCTCGTGTATGCTACCCAGTAAAATTTAAAAGAAAAGGAGGAGAAAATGGTAGGTTGTTTATATTTTGGTTTACTGTGATAAATATCTATGACACCTTACTTTCACTGTAACGTTTGACTCTCTAGAAAATACAGTAATGTGCATCTCCAGTCGTTTTAGACAAGTAAATTGCAGAATGTCTAACCCAGGTGAGAGTGGTTGCCAAAATGCAAATACATAGATTTCTCATCTGAGACCAAGGTAGAAAAAAAAAAGGGAATTTCCAAACATTTTACTTGTCTTCCATCCAAGAGAAAAATCCTAGAATTATAGTAATATAATTATATTAAATCAGAACCTGAACATAGGTGAGAATTCCGATGAGTGATAAGAACAGCTTAAAACAACAAACCCTAAAACCTGTCAGGCTTTTTAAAAGACACAACCATGTAGTTGGTCAAAGGCAAGAAAGATGACATTTATTTGAGAAATAAAAGTTGACTAGTGGTGAGGGAAAGCAGGTCTTCCTCCATCTGTACACAATAATACAAAATGAATCTTTTTTTTTTTTTTTTCTCCTACTAGCCTCAGTGTGGTGCTGACTTTTAGTGAAATAGTAAACTTGAAGTCTGTCCTTACTCCCTGGAGTATGTGTGGACTTTTCTCTCTAAGTGTGGGTCAGGTGATCAGGCTCACTTGGATGCTGAACTGAGTGCTTGAGTCCTGCTTCAGTTATCTGAAGAAAGTTTGCAGGTGTAAACTCGCTATGCGAAAAGATTCCTTATTCTCAAAGCGTTGGATGTGTATTTTATGTATACAGGGTGGTTTCTTTATTTTTAGGAGAGTGGCTGTAGTGCTTGACCAGCTTCTAATATTTTTTTCCTTTTGTTTCTTTGATGTCTGTGCAAAAAGAGATTAGAGATAAGTTTCCAATATTTTGAGAAATACAGAAAAGCATACTTTTAGTGAAATAAGCTCACATTTGCTACATTTTCTTTCTCTTTGACTTGGAATTGTTCTGAAAAACATTATTCGAATAGTTTTTTAAAAAGATATTCTATCTTTCCTAACATACGAGGTGCAGAGAGAAAGTTAACCTCTACAACTGTATTTCAATGCCCTGTTAAAATGAAAATATTTTAGCTTCAATTATTTAAAAAAACCCAAAACATAATTATGATTTAGAGCCATCAAAAACAGGGTGGAAGAAGATGCTCATTGCTTGTATACAGAAAAAAATACAAATTCTTAAGAAAGCCATGAGAATAGTTTAACAGCCTCAACAAAGTTTTATTCTATAAAGCACGAACCATACTTGAAAAGGTCTGTTCCTCAGTATCTTAAATAATTTATATTTTGTTATGTATATGTAATATCTAATTAGTACTAAGTGGTTTTTAAGTTTGTGGTACCTGGAAACTGTCCTGTATTGGAAAACTGTCTATTCAGGTACAAGCCCCAGAGCATGGTTTCGCTATTTCACTGTTTGTCCATTCCAATGAATGTTATTTCCAGGAGTGCAGCCATCTTTTCTACCTTGTCCTGAGACAGAACAAGAAAAAGAGCAATCTAGTGTGTTCTGTTGTGACAAGTCATGCAAGAGTCTGTTCTGAGATGAACATGGAAAAGACAGCACAAGGTTTCCTTTCACTAAGGGGAAATTAAGGGTAATTGGAGCACACACACCTCCCGCTTCTGGAACACAGGAATAAATTACACTTTTGATTATTACTTTTTTTTAAATCTTGTGTCTAGACACTGTCATGATTTAACCCCAATCAGCAGTCTAAGCAGCACACAGCTGCTCGCTCACCTCCCCTCTCCCCCAGTGGGATGAGGAAGAGAATTGAAGGAAAAGGTGGCACAGACACAAAGCTGAACCCTTTTTCTTTTTTCATCTTTCTGGCATTACAATGTCTAAAACAAGAATAAAATTAACTTGAAATCTCGAAAATATCTAAACCTGTCTATGGCCAAATCATAAAATTAAAAATCCAGCTTCTATGTTCTCTTTGTCTTCTCTTTCCATTTATGACAAATGTATTCGTGTCACTTTTTACAATGAGGAGGATCTAGCAGTTATCACTAGTTGGATCCACTAACAGGGGATTTAAGGCTAACTGCAACACAGCAGCTAGGGATAGGCCCAGTTGTCCTTAAAGGACCAGCCAGTCTTTGCTATATTGTTCTTCCTACTTGATTTTTCCCTATCAAATCCGTTCTTATGTTTGCCATTCATTATTTTAAAAGTCTGCGATTGCAGAAATGACTGTGTAGTTCCAGGTTTGTTCATTCATTATCTTAAACATGATCGAAAGAAAGGATTGTGTGTAAGGATTTACTTCTAAAGGTTACCTAAAATTGTTGATGATTCAAAGAAATTTTTCAAAACTAATAATTCTGTGAGAAAATAAATAAATGGATGGGTTTCATTATCGCATTGGCCAGTGTGTACTGAGAAACTGTCTTTGCTGGCTCCTGTGGTGACTTATTTCGTAGATGCAAGTTGGTAAAACACACTTGAGCCTTTGGAACACTGCTGTTATAGGAAATGAAATAAGTCCACTGCAGGATGGTGAGTACCATTTTTAACTGACATACTGTGCTGGTTTGACTGAAGTGTGTACATGGTCTTTTTATCGCAGACATGATTTTTATGCCTTCCTCCATGAAGGAACGGTTAAAATCAGGCATAGGGAAGCATAACAGATGTTCATACACATTTCCCATCTGAAAATGCCTTCCACTGGCCAAGGCGATTGTTAGGCACAATTAAGCCCAGTATATACATCCTGTACTGTAAGCCAAGTCTGCTGAATATGTTCCCAGTAGGGAAGCACAGATTTGGAAAGAAGACAGTTTATATGAACTTTCATCTGCGGTAGATTTTTGAGAGTCATTGCGTGAAAAACGTAAGGAGACCTGACTGACATCTCATTTCTGAATGGCGTTTGGTGTTATGTTGCCTATCTGACTTTACAAGGCATAATATCACAAGGTTTTTATCTTCCGCATTTAGTCTAATTGTCACTGTAATCAGCTTCATGATGACATCTCTTCGTGATGACTACAGGGATGTATGCAAGTTACTTTTTGATTTCGGAGGCATACCGGTAGTGAAGGGAGAAAGGCACTGCAGCCCTGCAGACTTTTAAAATCATGTATCACATGTTCACGTAGAGTGGGATTTGTCATTTGCAGTGATATGTTAGCATATACTGTTGAAAATAGATGCTGAGAACAAAATACTCATATTTTTGTGATACTTATTGTAACTGGACACATTGTAGTTAGCTGTTATGGAAAATGATGCCTTCCTAGTATCTCAGAGAATTGCAGTGACTGACGATTTTCATTGTATCAGAATATCATGCAGACTCTCTGAATGTGTGTTGACCTAAAAATGTCAGTGGGTATTTCATATCTGTCGTCTTTTGTAGTTTTCCTTTATTTTTTTTTTTTTTTTTTGAGGTGGGAGGGACACAACACTCAAAGATGCAAGACAGACATTCTTTTCTGTTGTGTAATGCCTGTCTTTTAATGATGTAAAAAGGTTTGCACCAGGTCTGTAAAAAGAATATGTAAGTTGCTGGGCAGTCAGTAAGTCTTTTCACTGGAATATGCAAGAGAACTCTAAAACCTGTCTGTTATTCTACTCTTATTTTTCTGTAATAAGACACAGATCTGCCAATACTGATTCCTTATTTTTATTTTGTCTTAGCTCTCCGTATAATGTCTTTGTTAAATTCCACTTTGGCTGGATATAAGTAGGGTTTTGTATCTCTTGTTATCTTTACTCATGGCAGAAATGGGGAGAAAGTTGGCTTGTTGCCTCATGTGCAGATGTTGGTACATGGTTACCTGTATTTCATAAAGCAAGAAAGTGAGACTTTTCTGGTTTTCTGAAAAATATGCTTTGTTCTTATGAGAGAGAATGTTTTAAGTATCTGTTAGTCCTTGAACTGGTGGACTTCTGAGGAATACCTATAGCATCGTTGGCCCTGTGTGGCCTTTACATGTGCCTAAAGATGGTTCTGTTCACACTAACTCGTGTGATGGCTATGTCTTTATTTCTGCTACTTGTCCACAAGAAACAACTGTCTTGCTTATGTGTCTGTGAAACACACTTTTTATGTGCTGTTCTGTGGTCATCTTGAGGCCAGTATATTCCTGGTGGAAGGTTTCAGGCTGCAAATTTCTTTTGCATTATTATTGGTTCCTTCTTACAGAACAGCACAAAATGTTTTAACTGTTACAGCAATTAAACAAGTGTTGTAACTATTAAAGCATTTAAGTTCCTCTAGCAGAATAATGGCAAAATACTGAGAAAGGTGCTTTTATTCTCATTGTTTCAATAAGAAGTGGGAGCTTAAGGAGGGAAGGGGTAGTCCTGTGATTCTTTGGTGAATCTTATTTAACATTGGAAAGATTTCAAAATATTAGTAAATGTGTAGTATTGTGCTTCTGGAGAGAAGGGGTGACATTTTGTTTTACATTTTCTGTTTGTTAGCTTAATTCCTTGTAGAGGCTTTCCTCCTCTGAGTTCTAGAAGTTACGATCAAGTACCTGAAACACGTAGTAGTTCTGGGTCAGAGCCAGACTATGTAATTATTTAAGCCTATATTTCACAGGTTTTTTTCTTGGTTTTTTGTTTCTGAGCACCACGTCTTTTCTGACCCAGCAAATAATCTGCCCAGTGCTTCATTTTCTCGATAACATTCTATAAGACTGTTGTAATATTACAGTTTTTAGCTCATGGTTCTCACTTTCTGTATTCTATATGCCTCTTATTTCTCTCACCTTATTGCTTTAGCAATGGGGTTTTTTTAATGTAACTTGGAACACTTCTCTGTTACTAAAATGGCATAACTGTTTTTTGAATTGTACTAATTAAAATGATCTTCGGAGCACCGTCCTTCAGTTTCATTGCAAAAAAAGAAAATACGATACGGCATCCACAGCATAAAAATAGATTGTGAGTTGGGAATCAGACACCTTCAGGAACACATCCAAGACATATTTTTAGGGAACGCTGTATACTAGCGAGCATTTAAAGTATTTGTGGAAGCATTTATTGAGAACGGTGCGTGTTAGCTCATGAGGTGGTTCTCAAGTGCTGTCTAAAATGCGGTCCATTTCAATACTAGCCCCCTGACCTAATAATTCAAACTAAAGAATAGTTTGTGGATAAAGGCTATACTGATACTGTTGCTTTGTTCATATTTGTTATGTTTAACACTTGGCTATTCCGTCTGCACACATAATTCTGCTTAAGCTGTGTGTTTCATTAGAGGAAAGGATGGAAGTTATAAATTTAAGTAAAACTTTTTATTGCTTCTGGGGGAATTTGTTTAAATAGCAATTGTGGTTCAAGAATAAGGTGAAGTAGTTAGTGTTAATTACCCTCCACGTCTTTCTGGAAAAAAACAATGTACACACTTTGATACTTTGTTTAAAAATTAGCTTTTGGTTTTCTAAAAGGACAGGAGACTTTGAATATGTATTACCTACAGCTGGAATAGAAAAATCAAATTTGATGGGTAGTAGTTCTTTTCCTCTGTGTCTCAGGACACAACTCTTTTGTTAAAAATTGAATCCACACTCTTTGACAAAAACCATTTTTCTAATGTAGCAAAACCAACCTTTTTTTGTGGTCTTTTTTTTTTTTTTTAACTATTTTCAGAATCAGAAAATGAATGTATACATTTATATAAGAAAGGTGTCTTGCTGTGAAGAGGAATTTCTGATTCACAAAGATGGTCAAGCCAGGAAGGATCATTATGATAATTTAGCTTGTCCTCTTAAATATACATGCTACATAATTTCTCTCAGACTGGCTTAAAGCAGACCGTTTGGAAGATACTTGCTTGTTTTAAACATGCAAGTAATTTTGGTTCCATCAGTTTCACTGATACCTATTGAACTGTTTGACTGTTTAATTACCCTTGCAGTTAGGATATTGCCAGGCTCTATTTCTCTTTTTTTCTGCTTCTAGCCACTCTTCCTGCTGGGTGTTTTGTCTGCAAGACTGAGAATACAAACACCCACAAACAAATGAGGAAGCTTTTGAAGTACACCACCTCCTAGAAGACATGTATATAACAGACATGGAGGAAAATTAAGGAAGGAAGACACCTTGTGTGATCATGCAAGCTACTTCTTTGCCGGAAGGCAAGATCAACTTTGCCTGTGCCATTCCCCACAGATGTTTGTTGAGTCTGTTCTTAAGATCTTGAATGACAGGGACTCTGTAACCTCTCCAGGCACGTTACACTTGCACTGGGCATGGCTTCCCCCCTACCCCGCCCCAATGTCTGAGTTGAAATCTTTCATTTTGTAATTTAACCTCCCACTGTTGTTTTAGTCAGAGTGGGTATAGAAAATGCATTATTTCCATCCCTTTCATAGTGGCCCATTATCTACCAAAGACACTGATGTCAGCTTCAACCTCCTCTTCCTGTGGTATTGCAGTGCTCATTCCTTCAGTCTTTCCTTAGCCTACTACAGTTACAAGGCGTTATGGATAAGATTTTTAGATCCACGGAATTATTTAGGTATCTAACTTCTCTTTTTGAGAAGAACATAATATAATATGTGAAGTATAACTTTCCTTCAGATATCAGAGTAGGAGACAATGGAATTTTGCTAGTAGGCACTGAGGTACAGTGGGGAGGAGAGGTGAGAGTTAACACTAAGTCGTGAGACACAGAGCACGGTGAAGGATGAGTTTATTTTGCTGTTATTAAAAATTTCATTTCAGGATAATCCCTCTGAGATTTAACACATTATTTTTAAAAAAGCTTCCTAGAACAGCAGTAAACAAGACACAGTACAGTAGGTTCAAGCAATTCATAAATGTTTGGATTTTTTTTAAACATCCTATTTATTGAGTCTATTTCTGATACAGTGCTGAAAGAAACAGCAATCATGTTGCCTATGTGTTTGCAAAGAGTGACATTGGTAAAGTAATCTATTTAAATAATCAGTACTCTGAAGCCTTGTCTGCAGTTTTTGGCTGTCAAATTTTGTGAAGTAGGAAGAAAAAACGTTTAAAGCTCAGGATAGCTCTTTACTGATTTTTGCATACCCCTTCTTTATCAGCAACTCAACTGAGGCTTAATTTTGAGGTGCTGCTGTATGTGTGGCGGTATCAGTTTCTGTGCACAGCTTTGTCAAAGCATGTCGTCTGTGCATCCAAAGAACAGGAGCACCACATCCCTTCCACCTGGATATGTTTATTTACATTAGTGTCACAATGCTTCAATCCCTGTTACTGCAGAAATGCATGAAGAAACCTCATTTTACTGTATGGCGTTAATATTCACATAGGGCATACTTAACTACTGCCGTGCACAGGGGTGGCTTTTTGTACTAGTACAACATGAGATCACTTTCTATTACACCCACTGTTTGAGTGGGCACCATTGTGGAAATCACAACAGAAAAGCCACAGGCTGTTTAGATACCAGAAAAGCATAGTCTTCTCTTGAGCTACAGTGAAACTTCAACACTGGTAATGGCAATGATACGTGTTATTGGTAGGGCAACTGATTACAGTAATGGCAAAACAGTAAACAAAATGCACATATGCCACTGTTCTGTTTACCTGTACTTAGTTTTCCCTTGATAATAATCACTGTATTTTAGAGAATTATTATCTTAAATGTATGATTTCTCTTCTTTTAAAGTTTGTAAAGATAGGTGACAAAATATGAGATATCAATACACATACTCTTACAGTCTTTAAAGCCACAGTGCTCTAAAGTCACATGTAGCAAATTCTTATTAATCTATACTTCTTTGAAAGCCTCCAGTACAAGAAGGCATCTTGACATGTGTTTAGGATCGTTCCTGTTCAAGAAGGCACTGAAATTACAGTGAAGCACATGCTGAAGTGCATCCTCAATTAAGATCCTAGGACTCAGTAAATACAAGCACATTTTCTCAAGATTTCCCCTAGTGTTATTATTGATGATAAGATCTGAAACTCTGAGGCATGGATCAAGAATAGTCTGGGATCAGGAAGAGGCAGATAGTCATGGAAAAGCAGAAAGATTAAGAAACACAGAGAAGTAAAGTGAAATAAATGAGCCTTAGCAAAGTGGGATTTATTTGCCAGTTTTTATTTGTATCACTTTGTATAGAGTGACTCAAGAAACCCCTACATTTCTGCTATAAGGAATCTTCTTGCCCTGACTTGATTTCGTTCCTTAGTTATTCACAAGAGTGTTAATGTGTTGAGGTGTGCACAGCAGAAATAAACCCAGTTTAGAAAATCAGGACCTAGCGAGGGTGGGAGGTGTGGTGGAACTTCGCAGCCCATCTTGAGGGCTCCCAGGTGACCACTGCCAAGTCTTGTTCTTGTAGAATTTGCTGTGTAATTTCAGAGAGGAATGAGAGCTTTGTCCCCTCTTACTGACCAGCACTAGGAAGAGCTTGTGAAGGCTCGGGATGTGATAAGAACTCTATAAAGATGAAAGAGAGCCTTTATGACTCACTCAGACACAAAATACAGATAATAGATCATCTTTTAAATAAATGTTTATATAGCTTATATATAATTTTCCATTTATATATAAGGGAAGAACAGAGGGGAGTATAATAAGGTTATGATTTCTTTTGCTTAATCTTCATAATGATAAGATGCTAGTAAATTAAATGTATCATTATCAGTATAATCTTGTTTCTTTTTTTCACTATGATTTGCCACTCTCCCCTCTCCTCTGGTTTATGCATCGATGCCTGTATAAACAGGAACTGATCCTCGTAATGTTCACAAAATCTTGAGTGTAAGGCTGGAAACTCAGTTTGCTTAACAATGTTTTATACTTTGTCTGATGTATATATCTAAGCATGCATGCCTATTTAATTATATGAGAAAGGTTTCTGTCTGGAGCATGTGAGGAGAGATCTGTTTCTCCTGTAGCCTACCATGAATCATGTATTTTCATTTCATTAAACTTGTCACAGCTCATTTCATGCTTTCAGGGACAGATTTTTAGGTAGTTGCATATATTATAAAATTAAAATACCTCAGCAGTGGTGTTCTTGTACAAAGGACTCGTGTATAGTTTTAAATTCTGTGGACTTGGTAGAATGCAGCTCTGTTTTTTTTAAGTTTGTGTCTAGATTATGTCTCATTTTCTATGAACATTTCTGTCAAAACACCAGGAACCAGAAAAATGGATCAAATGCTTATAAAGATAATGAATACTTGATACTTGCAGATTGTACTGAAATTTCTCATTAAGGTAGAGTTTACAATGTTGTTATCACCAGGTCGTGCCTAAATCATGCGCTGTTCTCAGTGAAGCTTTGCTGAAGACTGTCAGTCAATAGTTGCAAAGCTATTGCAGTGCCAAGCACTTTTCCGAGTTGAATTTACACAGGCACCTCAAGAAGAAATTAATGAAGTCTTGTTTCACTGCAGATGTGTATCCATTTTCAATATACCTTTAGTGGTCTAAAGCACTTCCTGTGCGATTGCATTTTAGTCTGGATTACAAAATGGATAAAAGCTTCACCAGCCTTTGCAGAATGAAGGGAATTACAGTTCCTAATTTTTTTTGTGGCAAACATTCACTTTAGGTTGGTGATATGTGAACTTACTCCCTTGTTTATTATAACAGTGATAGATTATTCTCACTTCTACTTAAATTTGACAAGCTGCGCGGTGCTAAACCCTGCTAAAATGGTGCAAAGACCCAATTACAGAAACTACAAAGGCATGCAAGAGTAAGCAAAGAAAAAAACATATAAAAGGATTAAAGATCAAAAATAGAATGATTCCAGTGAAACTGCATTAGGAGACATCAGGCAGGAAAACTTGAAAGAATTAGAGTATGAAGAACAAAGCATCATAAAGCTGCTGAAAACTGGCAAACATATTTTAAAAATTGTGTTAACTCTATTAGAATGAAAATAATTTATTGGAAAAATATGCTTTTCTGTGTTGTAATGACCTTAACACTTGAAGTGTATTTTTTGTACGCTTTGTTTATGGAGTTTGAGTTTTGTGTGCCGAGTAGTTAGTGGTAGCTGGCTTTAACCAAGGGTTTAAAGTAAGTTGTATCTTTAGTTTTAAATAAAATGCGATCTGAGATTTATGAATAATTGCAGAGTGGATTTACCTGAATTGCATTCTTACCTGTGTAGCGTGGTAACACTTTTATTCCTTCTGTGGCTTTAAACACTACCTTTCCAGCTAATCCTTATTTCCTTATACAGTAGACAAGGTGTTGCACTGTATCTGGAGCGCTGACAAAATTGTGGTGCAATCGGGAATGAAAATGGCATTTGACCCTTACTTTTCTTCATACAAATGACTGTTGCCTAGAATTCGTTTCCTTTGCACAGGTAACTGGGAGAATGGGATAAATGAAAAATAACTCTTCAGGAATAAGACTCACTTAATTGTAATTTCCCCATGTTTCTTGGGAGAACTAAGTAAAGTACAGACTTTTACAGTATTGCTAGAAGAATTTCTGCTGAAGCTGAGAGAACCAGTTTACATACTAATATAGGTCCCAATCACAGTAGCTCCTGAATATCTTTTAACATTTAATTGACGATTGTAAGAGGGCTTTCTTTAGATAAAGGTCTCTAAAATGCTCCAGAACCTTTGTATAAATCAATACTTGCTGTGTATTTTTGGTCATATGGAACCAGATGTAGCAGGCCATCTGAACTTGGTCAGGTTTCCCTTTCTGTCTCCAGGACCAACTGAGGGTATCAGTTTGGGAATGGATGAGAAGTGGTGTGACTTTTCTGATTTTCTTGTGGAAGTGTTGACTACTGGTCGAGGTGCTGTGGAGACAGTCACAGGCTCCACTCCGGGGTTGTTCTCCATGTAGCTATTGCAGTATGGTTGAAGCCTGGGAGGGATACAAAGCAAGACAGATGGTTTCCCACAGACTTCCCCTCTAGCTCTTTCATCTTTCATCTAACTATTAATTCATCTGTTTGGATGGATACATTCACGCATGGAACCAAGATGAATAATAATGAGATTTTTAATAACTCTCTACATTTGCATTCCTTGTAACTCTTTACATGGTTCTAGCTGATTAAAATGAATCATTTACATAATTAACATATGGTTATAGTGTTGGCTTTAATATGCTGATTATCTCAGTACTTTTGTCTAGAGTCAATTGGATTCAAACTGTAACAATTGTTTGAAGTGAGAATAGTTTATTCCTGTGAGGGTTGGTGAATATTTGCCATGGGGCCTGATTAGAAATAGCACAACTGTCCAAGAAATTCTTTAATGTAAAGCATGTATTAAAAAAAAAAAAAAAGTCTATTACATCTGCTGTGTTTAGGTCAGGATTTTACAAATAGCTTTCTATGGTTATGGAGACTTGTGCCATTAGTTCCTTAGTGAGATACAAAGTTGCAGGCATAGAATTAAGAATGAATCAAGACAACCAATACAGGTCTAATTGTTTCTTAATTTCTAAATACTTTTTTTCTTTTCCTTAATCAGTTTCAGAAATAATAATAATTTGGTTTTTAAATTATGTTAAGGTAAAATGATGAAATATTTTTATTACATACAATGTTTCAGTATTTTATATTTGCTGGATTACCCTACGCTTAAGTGTAAAAGAGGAATAGTTTTCATATTTCTTATTTTGCTTGTTTCCTCTTAACGGGTATGTGTAGCAATCAACACAAGTAATATTTTAAGAACTGGTAGGATATTTTTCCAATGTTGCTATCAGCCTTGATGGTGTGCTTAGCTTCCTAATGCAGAGGGTGCTTGAAAACAGAAGAGAATTGTCAGTTTTTGTGGTTAGGTAACTAATACTTGTGTCAATGAATGCTTTTTGAATGTTCATGCATATTTGAAGCAAATTTGTGTTAATTGCACTACTGTTGTCCACAATTAGTCTGTGGTAGACATGATTAATTGTAAGGAGCCCTGACATTTATGCATAAAAGGCTTGAGGTCAAACAGAAATGGAGAAAAATGGTTGCTGCAGCATTGGCAGATGGAATGCTAATGCATTTTGACTTGTACTGAGAATAATGATATTTCTACATCAATAGCAAATAATTGTTTTAGAACTGTGGAATATTCTCCTCTCCTTTGCTTTTCTTTTCTTTCTCTGTTTAACTTTCTTCCCTCCCACCCCAGGATGCCACTGTCACTAGTTATTTTTACAGTATAGTCTTTAATTGGCTTGAATACTTCTTTATCGAATGCTTTTCTGGAAGCCTAGACCAAATTGCTAGCTGGGAAAGGCCTATATCGGTTTGATTCTCTAAAGAGAAGTGTAATGGAAAAATATTCTGATGATAATTATGCATGCATTCTGAAGGAATTCTCTTGAATCTGTGTGGGTATATGTGCTATCAATAAATGAACTTCCCATGTTCCTAAGACACAGGCTTTAACAACATTTTAGCATGCTTATCATGTTGAGGAGTAAATAATTCAGCAGAGAGAATCTCAATGTTTTATTTTCTATCTTAATGACAAACAGACCATGTTCATAGTGTCATTACAAACTTATGAGTTGGATCCGTAACTATTTGGGTCCTTTTCCACCACGACCAACGCCATTTTCAAGGCCAGGCTGGATGAGGCTTTGAGAAACCTGGTCTAGTCCAGGGTATCCTTGCCCATGGCAGGGGGGTTGGAACTAGATGATCTTTAAGGTCTCTTCCAACCCAAGCCATTCTGTGATTCTATGTGATACTTACACCAGCACACTGCAGTGCTCCCAAAGGGTGCAGCTGTAGGGCTGCAGCATTCTTCATGAGTTGCTGGTTCCAAGACCTAGAACTTTTTAAAAATCAAGACCCTGATGGATCTTCCTTCTTAGAAAGCTAGCAGTATGGTTGATTCAGTGAATGCAGCATCACATATACCTTAGGCTGGCTGTGTACACATGGAGTACAACAGTGGAGTAAATGTATGTATACCTGAAGCAGAGGGAGTCTTCTTCCGACTTTACAGTGTTTGGGACATGACTAATAAGTTTCCTGTGTCAAAACTGACATTAATCTATGTAATTTTTCTAAGCTATTGATGAATTCATTAGTCCAGATAAATTGTCCTGGTTTAGATACTGAGTGAACGTCGTCCTTAGTATAAAGGCAGAACAGATAAGAAGTTCCTGGAAATTATCAATATTAAAAAAACCCACAAAGACTCTCTTAAATAAGTAGAATTCCTTGCTTTCATTTCTTATATGTTAATAAGTTTCAGTTGGTCATGCTTTTACTGATGTTGCATCCATGGAAGATAGGCTAAACCTTTCCAGTGCCCTTTGTCAGTTTTTATTCATCTATATAAAAGTTGGCTCCAGGATATAGAATTTTTTACTTAATAGTTTCCATTTGAAGTGCAAGGAAATTACATTTTCTGTCTGTTCTCAAACAAAATGTGTTTTAAGTGAAATCACAGTGACCCATTTTAAAAGTTTGTTTCTCTATTTTTAGCCCTCTGCAACAGAACAATTTTTTGTTTATTTACAATGTTTACCACTTAGCCATTTGCAATTGTTTTTCAGCATATCTTCAAAAGATAGTGGAAATAAAATGATAGCCTGGCAATGCATGATGATATTCAGTAAATATTTTTAAATTGTCAGTTTAGAATTGTGATCCAGATCAGTGTTGTGTTCCATGGAATTATTCAGTCTTTCTAATGCTCTTGGTTAAAAATTGGGTAATGATTGCTCATGGTAGCCTCTAATAAATGTTGAGGATTGATAATGGTCTTTACTAAATAGTCTGGGACACTGTTCCATGGAAATCTTACAACAGATAGTATTTGTTATGTAGTAGTTCAGCCTGCTGGATTCTTGCTGTAACATACTTACATCAGACTAAAAACACACAGCAAATATTTGCGAACAGTAGGGCATTATATAATTATTGTATAATTGTGTTCATAATTTCTTTTAACAAACCAAAAATCTATTTTTCATTCCTAAAAGGGGAGCTGTTATCAGTTTTACTCTGTTTTAGAATCTATGGAAAATAGCCTAAATGAGAGAAATCAGTTACATGTATAACTTGAAGTATATGGTTATCTAGAAAGATTAAAGTAAGTGAAACGCTGTGTTCTTTCATTGAGTACTTTTTGAATTGCTCAGTGACATTTGGTTACATGGCCTCATTTTCAGGTATGGCATTCTTTCAAAGTAGAATGTATGGTACTAATCTCCAGCTCTCCTGTAATAAATGCTGGACTGTGGACAGGAGATGGCCAAAAGAGAGTGCCTAGGCAAACCTTAATCTTTAATAAGGTGCAAAACTAGTCTATAACTGTCAAGGAATGACAGAAGAGCAGTGTTTTCAGCTTGCCTGCTCAGAATAGAAAATGGGGTTCTCTGACAGGCAAGAAAGGCTACTTTATTCTTTATTGGGTTTGGGGCTATTATTGTGCCTGTGCTATTTAGTTATTTGACATTTGTGAGTTGTTGGGACAAAAGAAGTCCAGTTATTAATGTGAAAACAGAATTTAAAATGGATTTTTATGCTGACCTTGCATTGAAACCTCTTACTCTTACCCTTGGAAACAAAGCCATACCTGATGCTAAATGGATGCTGTTTGTAATTTAGGAATACAGGCATTTTTACATTGAAACACAAAGCAGCTATTGGAGACAGAAAAGGAAGCAGACATTCAATATTTCCCAGCTTCAATTGGATTAAAAAACAATGCAGAAGCTGGGTGTTTTAAATTCTTTGAACTACTACTTGCCTTCTAGAATTCTTGATAATAGCTTTTCCTGTGCAGTCTAAAGTGTTTTCCTAAGCTACACTTTCCTGTAACCGTATTGCCAGCTGGGGTTATGTGCCGCCAGTCATCAGCCTGGGAGTATGCAAAAGGCTCATGAGTAATGCTTTTTCAGACTTGTGATGGATTCAGCTTCTGCTGGCCAAGTTACGTGTTTTGGGTGCCTTCCATGGGTCACAGTTTCTTGGCCCATGAAGAAGTGCAGTCTGCTATCTTTTTGCAACAGGTTTTGAACAAACTAGACATTTTCAGAATTTGAAAAGTCTTGGGAAAATATTTGCAGTCGTCAAGGTGCTTATATACAGATGCGTGGCATTTAATTTGCAGGAATATCAGAGGCTTCATAACATGTGCATTTCTTGGAAGATTTAGGTTTGGTTTTAAACATAATAGTGAAATTAGAATTTTTTTTTTTTTTTTTTTTTGTCTGCAGGTTCAGAAATTTTGAATGTACAAAGATCAAGATGGACTTGGTCACACTTGGAATATGTAGCTATCTTGGATTTTTTTTTAAAGCAGTTCTAGTAGAAAACTAGTTTCTGGTTTCTAGTTTTTGCATTTATGCCTGGATTTGCAGATTGTCAGCCTACATAACTTTGCAGGAAAATCCATACAGAAAAGGACAGCATCTCACAAGTGACAGATACCCAGAGCATGTACATCTGTGGTCTGATTCTGATATTGCAAAGCAATACAAATATAGGACACGTTTCAGTGTTTCTAAATTCACAATAATTCTTCTTCTGCACGTCTGGCAGGACTATTGTGTGTATGTAACAAAAGCAATTTGCAGTAATTCTACTAAAAAGAGAGTAATACGTGCTGTTAAGAAGAGATGTTTCTATATCATAGGCAAAAATTCACCAGTATCATTGACTCAGAAGTAATATTGGTGCTCATTATGCTTTACTGGGAAATACTGCATTACAACAAAAGTGAGGAATATATGACTTCACTTCTGAATCATCTTAAAAGTTTTAGCTTTTCTTCTTTTGTAGTCTTAAATTGAAAATGATAGTTTCAAGTTTTGAAAGAAAGTGCAGATACTGAGCAAATTTTTCCAAGCAAGAAACCTTTTAGGAAACTTCCAGATTACTTTAAAAACTTATTTTTGTATGTTTACTACATCCATGTTGCTGTTTTTTGTCTTGAAATTTGAAACATGTATTTTCTGCAAGAGAATTATCTTGCAGATGGGGTGAATTTATTCTCCAAAGAGTGATTTTGGACATATTGTTATGCATGTAGTTGTCAGTGGACTTTTCATCTAATCTCATCATCATATGATTCAGTTAGGGTCATAGCAATTTAAGTATGGCACTGTGCCATTCCAGACAGATGGGCATGGGCAGACAGCCAAGAATACATGTTAAGGGCAGAAGACTTTTTAGCAGGCTTGTTTGAAAGTGAGAGTATCTCAGCCCACATGTAGTGTGATTGTACATACCTGATCCATTTTTTTTTACTTGCTTATGCAGCACTATAAAGGCAATGTGTTATGTCTTAGATGAGTCTAGAACAGCCCTTGGATAAAATTCTGCAAGGATTCCTTAGCTTGTCTCGTAAGACACTCTCTGTAGCTCAAAGAACCCAAAGAACTCCCTGTAGCTCAGCAAAATAGTGGGCCGCTTGTCTTTTTGTTATTTCACTCAGTTCAGTCAATTTACACAAGAAAGTTATTTACATTAGAATAAATAAGTTTTCCTTAAGGTTGTTAAAAACTAAATATAACATAGTAAAGTGTTTGACATGGAAATCACAATGATGATATTTCTTATTATTTCATAGAAGACATAAATCCTGTATACTGGCCACTGATTTCTTGTCCTGAATGGACATTAGTATTTCTTAAACCAGTCTCAGACAATGTTTATTTTCTTTACTCTTGTTTAATGATTACAGCAATTTACTTTAAGGGAAACATTTTAATACTGTGTAACATGGCATAATTTGGTAGCGTATAAGGGATTTGTGTTTGTGGTCTGAACAAATTACTAGTCACCTATGTTTAGTTGACTAGTCAGGCATGGTTTGCATTTTAAATATGCCATTATTAGTCGCTAAAAGTTTGGGAACAATTTCTTTAATAATTTAGTCATTGTGAGGATTACTGTTTTATTTTAAAATCAGTTGTTTGTATCATACTGCATTTGAAAGTAAAAGTAGGTGAGATTTGCCTATGCTAAAGCTGTGCAAGTACGCTAACAATTACAGATCTAGCTTTTAGATGTCTATATGCTGACTATAAAGTCTTAACAAAAGCAAACAAGACAACCCATCAGCAAATTAACAAAAATTTGTTACTGTATTACCTGTGAGTTTTCTTTCTGTGGAGCCACATACATAACAGTATAGTTGCTTTTTTTCCTTGGTCTCATGCTCTTGTATGAGAGTCTGATTCATGCTCAGTCATATTGACTTGAAAACTGTGGGTAAACAAGAGAGGGGAGTCATGCAATTGATAACTGTACAGTAGAAAGCATGAACCGTGCCTGAAGAAAAGCTTTTAAAGTAATTGTATTACTTCCTCTTTTATACACAAGATGCTTTACCCTGAGAATTGTTCGTTTTCTTGATTCCATTCTGTTAGCTCTTCTTGGGGCTTGTATCTTTTAATATAGTAAAAGTTAAGAGGAGAAAAGAAAATCATATTGAAGTCTTCTGGTTATTTATTTAAGAACTTTGGTGATACTATGGCATATCTTACATTACGATGAATTTCATTGTACAATTCAGCTCACAGAAAATTAGATTCTTTGAGCAATTCTGTTTTAACAGTTATTAAAAGAGTTGAATCAGTTCCTTTCATAATCTTTGGGTTCTTCAAGCCAGAAAGTACATCACTGCCGCTAATGGAGGTGTCATAATGGAGTGTAACACTGAACCTACAGTTACGCTGTACTGAATAGAGTCCATGCAGGAGTATCGTACACTTAGCTTAGGTAGTATTTTGCCTGTGATTTACTGCCAGGATTTGTGGTTGGAAATGCACCCTTCCTTCCTTCATCAAACTGAAGAAGAAAAGCAAAACTGAAGCAAATTGTAGGTGACTTGGTTAAAGTTAAGAAGTGGTCTATGTTTGCATGAGCAAGCTCCCTCAGTTGGGTTTTGCTATCATTACATAGCTGTCTTCTTCTAAGATTTTATTGCACAGGGTAATATTGGATTTGTTACTCGGTCAAAAGGCTATTCACAGTGTGGAAACATGTCAGCTTTCCATAATTCACTGATATACTCAACTAATTCCCTCAGGGTGATCCCATCTTCCTTGTGCCTCTGAGTCCTAAATTTTTGGTTTGATTTCTGTGGGTTAAAAGTTGTTCTCCACAGACAGATAAAATGTTTGTGTCGACAAGCTACCTAGGAGAGATTATGTAGGTGATCTGTTTTTAGAAGCAGTGTATTATTCCTGGGAGAGAGAAACATACTGCTGGGAGTGCAGGTAGAGCGTGCAGGGCTTGTAAGAATTTTTCCAAAATACTGTTAATTTTTTTTTCTTTATGTTCAAAAAAATGTTGAAAGAGATTTTGGAATTGTCAGATGAATATTTTATATGGTTGAGGCCCTGGAAAAGATTCATTGTATTCTGTCTTTGTAACTGTCTTGTTCCATTCTCCTCTTAACTCTTGCTATGGCAGGGATTTTAGCCTTGCCTTTCGTCCTGACACAACACAAAGTTCTGTGGGTTCTGACATCATAAAATACACAAACCCAGTGAGGTCTTGGGGAAAGAGATGTGAGAATCTCACATGACTACTGGAGCCTTAAATGAATGGTGAAATTCTGCCCTTTAGGTGGTGGTCAGTACTCAGAGGAGGGAATGGAGCAGTGTTAGTAACTGTAGTGCTATGCTTGCTTTGTAATGTCCCCTAGCCAGGATTATTTTTCATACTTTTAATACACAGAAAGTGAGCCTCCCCATAGGTCACTTTTTCTGGCCACCTCCATGTGATTATGTTCTGAGAATTGGGTACTCGTACACTACATCCTTATCCCTGTGCAGCTTCAGGAGGCATTTATTTTTAATTTTTCTCTTTTCTTTTTTTTTTTTCCTTTCCTCCTCTCTCTTACAGATAACAAGTAAAGCTTTGTTGAGTTAGTGCTCCTAGCAGCACCTGGGGATTAGTGTTATCTCTAAAATTGTAATGTATGGGCCAGTATTCTATCACATCCTCCCTAGCGGGTAACTGTAAAGGGAATTCCATCACCCTGTGTACTTTCTAGTGGTTTCAGCATTTTTACTATGAATATCCAAAGCCCATTGTATTTTCCTTTGGAGTGGGGAGGAATGAGATGAAGTGAATGGCTGCCTATAAGCAAGGATGTATACAAACCCTTAAACAGCTTAGTCTGCAATTTTATGCAAACCATATAGTAAACCGTCAATTCTAATACTTAGAAATGAGGCAAAAAGCCTTTTCTATGCTCACTGCTTATGTTTCTGAATCTTTTAGCTTTAGAGCCAGTTTTCAGGATAACTTACTGCTTAGTTAATATATTTGACCTAATGACCAAATGTGGCAACTTTATGAATAATGTATCAGTCTCTTGAGTAACAAACTGTGTGCTTTGGTTTTATTAAATCATCTCTGATTTGATTATCTTCATTATATCATGCAGCAAGTTCATTTCTTTTGAATTTATTGTTCAGACTTCACATATAAAAGATGCAAATTAAATTGTATAGTACTCCTCCTGTCTTCATTATGATATCGATGAGGAATGTACGGATTTTTAGAATTCCAAATACTACTACAGTGTACCTTCCTTATAATCCAACAGCAGAAGATCAAGGTAATACTCCGCATTGTCAGTTTCTGGGCCCTGTATTATCTTGTCAGAAGCAGCGTATTTTCCTACTCAGTAACAGCAGTGCGTGATGTATTTTTATACGTTTCGACTGGACAATTAGTAATACAGTGATGGTTTTCTAAGATGCATAAATAACACCACTGCCCACTTTCCTAATAGGAATATGACCACTCATTTAATGTCATAACATCGTGAGATTTGTAAACAGCTGAAGTTTGGCACGTCTGTTTTTCTGAAGCAAGTATTAGTTTTAGTTTTCAAAATCATCTGGGAGGTGAATGTCTGAGGTTGGAAACATTGACAGATACATGGAGAGTGAAGAATTTAAGGATGTGGTTTCTTGTGCTCCTCAGAGCTCAGATGTCTGATTCTGTTCAGTCTACACTGACTGTATTAATACTTCATCTGAACCCAAGTACAAGCTGTATTTCTTATATTCTCCTAATTACGAATTTCTGGCTGAAGTGCTGTGCCACTAAGTCTGTCTGGAAGCGGAAGAGCTCATCTTTTCATTGATTGACTTGTTCTACTTCAATTTAGGATCTGTTTTAAGCTTGTGTATAGAATCACGTAAACGCTACAATCCAGTATGCTAAATAGCTCACGTATATGAAAATACTGGTCAAAAAAAGCCAAATTAAACGATAGATAGCGTGTGCCTAATGCCTGAGACTTTTCAGTATGCTACAGCAGGGGGTTTCCCTTTTCTGAGTGTTTATTTAAAGTAAAACCTAATTTCATCCATTTATAATCTCTTTATTATATTAACTGAAAAAATTACCTAATTGCTTTGCAAGACCTGCACTTCTCTCCATTCCTGCTGCTCCCACCAGTGTGTTACCACAATATTTTGTGTGTATGTGTGTGTACAGTTGTTGCAGACAGTTAATTTCTCGGGCCTGTAGATTCTAGTTTAAATACATTCATAATGCTTGATTGGAATAGTATCCGCACTCTTAACAGATAAAATTCAAATATACAATCATCCCTAAAAAGATGGATAAAGCATTTTCTTTCTATTCCTTGTTAAATGTATTGTATGCAACTGTCTTCAGAAATGTACAATTACCATTAAGTAGTTTTCTGGCTGTGAAATGATACTTACTCTATAAAAGT
The DNA here is from genome assembly GCA_027574665.1 of Rhynochetos jubatus. Classification (NCBI taxonomy): domain Eukaryota; kingdom Metazoa; phylum Chordata; class Aves; order Eurypygiformes; family Rhynochetidae; genus Rhynochetos; species Rhynochetos jubatus. The sequence continues at coordinate 13,717,778 of CM050664.1, read as the reverse complement.
ATACTTAAGTGTTATTTTTCTTATTTTTTATGGGAATACAATTAGATCCAGACCTTACAATGGGTGCGTTTATGAACCAACAGTAAATATTATTGAGGAAGACTCCACTTGTTAATTTTGAGTCAGACTGGTGAAAGCCTTGACTCAGGACAACAGTACAGCATTTTCTGAGTAATGAAGTAGTTGCTGAATAGAAAGACAAAATTTGTTATAAAGTCTTAAATTAGGCAGAGATAAACGATGAATGGGCTTCTGCAAATTGAGTAGTTGTAATTTCATTTGAATCCATGGAGTTGCACCAGTGTAAATTGAATCTGTCTATTGAAGATTACCTTCCTGAATACTTAGGGTTTTCCTATTTTCCTATTCATCATAGATGTACTCTTGTATGAAAAAGATAAGTTTTATGCTCCATGTATTATTTTCTGTTATGCAGACTAAAATATTAAAATTCCTTCTTCAAAGAAAACAATATATTTGAATGAGAACTAATTACCTCTTTTTTTATTCCAAGTGACAAAAGCTAATATATCACACTTAGCCACTATAAGAACTCTATTTCAGTAAACTAATTAAACTAATCCTATCTCTACTCATTACTCTCCGTTCTGCTAAATATTTTAACAGCATAGATTTATTTCATTACATAAATTATACCATACTTAAAGAAAACAGTTTTCATAATGGCATGTTTGCATTCCCAAGAGTTTATTTTGGGTTTTTGAATTCAGACTTCAAGTTTCAGTTGAAATAATATTATTTGCCTTATTTGGGGTGGCAATTCTTAATTATTACTAATCATCTGGAATGATGTATAGTTTTAATTAGGTGTAGATGCCTAGCATTCTTGTTAACATATATGAAACTGTGACAGTTCTCCTGTATTTGGACAATATAATGTTAGAAAGTTGTGGTATTTCCTACAGTTTACAACCTGTGATTTCGGAACAAAATGGCTAGTTAAGTTACTGATTATGGGGAAAAAATGATTTTGTTTATTAGTCATTGTGACATTAAAAGATCATGTGCTTACTGGACATTTTAGCTACATACTTAAAATGCAAACATGTACATCACTTTTTCTACTTAAATTATAAAACCAGAATATGTTGAATGCTGAGAATTTAACAGCAGTGTTGCTGAAAAGCTGTAAAGGAATAATGCATGAGTACCACTTCAGACAAATTGGTTTTTACTTATAGACATGTAATGTAGTTAAATCAAGAAGCTGTAAGCCTCTCAAATCTCCAAAGTTTAGTTTAGTTACTTGTACTTAAGATATCTGCTGCAGAGCTTTCCAGAATGATGAAACAAAGGCGATACAGATAAATAATTAATCAGAATGAATTTACAGTATGTGATTTATATGAGCTGTATAAAGGATTTATAATTGTACTGATTTTGATAAACCACTTATAGCATAGAAGTAATGGTGTTCTGATTTTAATGCTAGTTTTCATACTATTATCTGGATTTTAATTTTTGTCATTGTTACTAGCTTATCAGAGTGCTGACACTAGGTGAATCATGAATTTTTAGGAAATCCACACAGAAAGGTAATTAATTGTGGTTGGTTTTAGCTGAGGTTCCTGCAGGTTTTCTTAACGAATGAAAGCTATGCAGACAACTGACAGGCAACAACTTGTAAATAGTTTTATCCTAAATGTTGTCGGTCACTCAGCTCAACACATCATGAAAGCTCTCTCACTATTATGTTTGCAAAGCCCAATCTGCCAACTTGAATTAATAGAACTGTAATTCATCTTCCATGTATGAAGTGTCAATACACACTTGACAATGACACTGTATCCTGCTTTGTACCTTAGTCGCTTCTTGAATGTAACAGTGAGAATAACTTTCCCATTTTGCCTATCAATAATCAAAACCTTTCATTCATGTACTAAGTGTACATATACATGCTGTTGTTTTGGTAAATTTTCAAGTATTCTTTGCTAATTTGTTACAAAAGACCATATTTTTATTTCTGTAATCTGTGCTGTTCCTTTTCTGACGTATACAAGAAAAAGTAAATCCACTGATTTTTTTTTTTCACAACTTGAGGGGTCTTTTATTCATCTTATTTACAAAGATGTTATCTACAAACAAGTTTCAGATGTGATTAATAGAATTTAGCATAATGATGTAATCTGGTTATATTTATATTTAAAATGCTAAATATATTGCAAAGATATTTTTTGAATGACAGGAGTTATTAGGAAGAAAAAAGGAAATGGAGCACAAGGCACAGTTTCTTTTATCCTAGTCTAATACATCTGTCTCCTTAATATTCTGGAGAATGTCAAGCAAAATTTTGAAGAACAAAGATTACAGCTTTGAAAATTATTCAAAATACTGTATGAACAATTCACTCTTAGAAACTAGGGTAAAATAACTAATTTTTCTTGTGAACAATATCTAGATTTTAATATTATTTTAAAAGTATTTAATAGTAGATTATAAATAGTCCAAAACCAGAAAGCAAATATTGTACTTAGTTTCTTAAATTAATAATGCATTGCAATGACAAAAATGTGTGATAAGTGAAACGTTCTGGGTTATAGAGCTTTTCATCGTCATCATGCTTCTTCAGATGTGAGCTCTGTCAATAGTGATTGGAAACGGGTAGCCCTGTTGCGCACTCAGTGACCTCTATGTTGTAAGCTTCATGCTGAAGATTCTGGTGACTGGCTTCTAAAAAACTGTCACAGCATGTAGCAATCTTGTAGTGTGGCGGGACACTCAAAAGAGTGAACAGGTCTGGAAACTAAACTATTGACCTTTGTGTGGGTATTCTGGTCTGGTCAGGTTGAGGAGCTTACTAATGTGTATGAAAATGGCTGTGATCCCACACAAGTTTACATGTTTGGAAAATGCCTGGGAAAATGTCTTGAAATTGCTTTAAGTGCTCACAAGGTGTTCTGGATGTTACTGTGAGTTTGTCTTGTTCATGCAAACTGCTGAGCAATGCTATGAGAACTAGAGCTGAGGCCACTTCTGTTGAAATCAGAGCAGAACGGAAGGTACCAAAAACCTGCTAAAAATGAGGCTGTAGGAGTTGGACTGAAAAATGCATAAGTAAACTTGGAGCTGGCAAATGATCAGTGAAGAGTGTTGTTTTCATGAAGGTTGGGAATGTCAGTTTTGGTGGATTTAGAGTACTCTGTTTTGCTAAAGCGGCTAGCAAGTAAGATTAAAAAAAAAAAAGAAAACGAACAAAAAACCCAAACACACAAGTCCCGAGGGGGGAAAAAAACCCAAACCACAACCAACAAACAAACAACAAAACAAACGAAAATCCCCAAAAATGCTAAACCCCCCAAAAAACCCAAATGGCTGACAGTGTATGATAAACTAGGGGTTGGGAGAATATCAGCCTTGTCATCATGAAGTAACCTTTTTTATCAGCACAAGGTGTTAGCAGATAGAAAGGGAATTTCTTCTGTGAAACATTTGATATTAGTCTCCTGAGCATCTTTATTTACTGTTTGTGTTTTTTTCTCAGTGTTTGCATTATGGAACCACGTTGCTGAGCATTAGTTTTCATTATCAATAAAATAAATTCCTAACTTCAGTTGCTAGAAATGATAATATCTAATACAATTAGTTGTGTTCTTCAAGGTATGCTGTGCCTGAGTGAAATGTGAAGTGCGTATATAGCTTCAGTATATATGCCTGGCTTTTGGCAGTCAGCTATGGCTTTTACTTGATGGATTTATGTAATTACTTGTGCTTTCCATAGATCTGTGTATTTGATGTCATCTATGAGATTCTGTAGTACCTTTAGATGGCAAGTTTATCTGATAATATTTTAAACTTCAAATTCCAGTGCTAAAATTTGTTGAAGTACCTTGTACATACATATATATTTTTCTCTTTAGACAAGACTTATACAGAAATATCTGTGCATGTGTGTAGTGTAAAATATACATAATTTATGGTTATAGAATTTTTTTACAGTAAGCTTGTAAACTATGATATCTTTTTATTTCTATTTGTGTTAATTATTGCGTGCCAACCTGTAAAAGACGCCTGTAAAGAAACTGTTATTTTGGAAATAGAATAAAATAAGATTTTAATTCCTTTTTTTTTTTTTCTTCTCCAGGCACATTTTATTTAACAATGTGTCTTTTCTTATCTGCTTTTACTGGTTACAGTAACTTGCATACTTAAGAGTACTTACATTAATTGGCATGTTAGAAACACCAGTTAAACACACATATCCTTCTGGATTAATGCAGTAAGCTAAATGTGTTTGAAATTTAACGTGATTTCATATTGGTAAAGGAAATGTATTTGTGGATCATGTTAGTCATGTATTACCTATGTTTAATGATAAGTTTATGACAAATTCCTCATTGGTCCAAAGATCTGTGTGTAATATAAGTATTTTTATGGAACTACCAGAAACTTAAAAATGTGAAGGTAATGAAAATCACTTTGAATTTTTGGAAAAAGTTGGTAGACCACAAACTTTGTCAGTTTGGTCTTCAGTTCTAGTAGCGTAGTGTTTTGACCAGGAACATTTCATACAGTCTGAAGACCAGACCTTTCACTTTTGTAAGTCATTACAACTCAACTGAAGTTACTCCTCTTGAGGACCTGACCTCAAGTGCTAAATATACCAATTCTATCTTTTGCTAGGCAAAGAAGATGATGACAGTATATTCCCATGCACTCACAGCAGCAGTTTCATATATTTGATGAGCTCACATTCACAAGACATCACCATATCCTGTAGTATACAGCCAGGTGGACCAGACATAACATAGTCCATAGTGAGTAAATAGTCCTACATTATATTAAGCTATATATCCATTAACTTTCTAAAACTGTGATGACTAGGGGGGTGGGGGGATGGGGGCGGGGGGTGTGTATAGTATTAGGAAATCTTCTTGATTAATTAATCCAACAAAATGCTTTCTTTTTTTGTCATGTTCGCCTATCCTACCATATGTTCTGACAATTTCATCCTTAAATGGCCATCTCTAACAAAGACACCATTACTATAATGTGTGTTGTAACCTGTTGTAAAATGACATAAAATCTAAGGAAACTTGGGTGTATTCATTAAACATAATTTGTCTATAATTACTGCTGTTCATAATAATAAATAGAGAGGTATTTAGAAAATTAGCCAAAGTGAGCAAATAGCTCTCCAGACATACATACGGGTATGAACAAATACTTAAAGTGATATTCTCAAACCGTTTAGGCAGTCTTTACGTACTATAACCACAGAACATGTTAGTAAAATGACAGATATTTATTGTTGATTTTATTTCTTGTTATTAGTATAATACTTAAAATTCTAAAATTGAATACATAAAATACTCAAAACAAAGGCTGATTGTACTGATAAAACTTATCTGTAACAGATTCCTTTGTTTTAAAGCTGCTGGTTTTGCATGAATAGCCTAATTTCAAATTTAGATTATTGATCTGCTGTGTTGTTTCTTCACCCATTACCTGTATTCAAGGAGTTTGCGGCTAAAGTGTTATTGTTAAACACTATGATAGCTCCAAAACATCAAAGATAATATTATGAATTATATATCTCAAACACAGAACTAGTTTAAAGTCTAATGGTATATATGAGACAGAAGTACATGGAATGTCTTCAATTAACCAGATGGTGCAGTTGGATCATGACAGGTGGACACAAAGTGGCAGTAGGTGCAGATAACTCGTAGGGTGAGGGGAATGGAGAACTTACCACTTTAGAAAAGGCATGTTTAGCCAAGCAAAGAAAAAGGTTGAGAAGAGGATATCATTACTCGCTATGAATACTTTGGAGTAAATGTCAGGTATGTGGACAGTATTTTAAGCTAAAAGGCACAAAGATAAATAGGTATATGTTGTCCCCAGTAATTTACACAGAGATACAAAAGGACCTTTAAATAGTCACATCAGGGACTTTAAAACAAGACTCCAGTTGGGCCATGGGCCAGGGGAGGTGAAACAATTACTAAATTTTAAAAACAGACTTTCTTCCGTTTCTTACAAAAATTACATCATGTGACTTCCTAGCATGGGACTGGACTCACTGACTCAGGAGTTATCTTCCAGTTCTGCTTTCTTTCCAAGAAAAGTCAAAGTCACAGATGCTCTGACATTTTCAACTGCCAACATCCCTGCAGTTGATAGGATTAACCTGCTAAATTTGTCCATGAATAATAGGAAATCTGTATTTTCTTATCCACATTCAGTAATTCACAGACGTTACTACTATATTGGGTGATAGTGCTAATTTTCCTAAACTTTGTCTTTTATACATGGAAACCATGGAAAATTCCTACTTTTAAATTTATGGGTTTTGGAAAATTAGTTGCTCACATGTAGAATCTCTTTGGCTTCATAGAGTCTTCAGAGGCATGCCAGTCTGTTCTGTGATGCTGAATATAAGTTCTGGGGTTCTATGTAAACTTAAATAGCCCATCTTATTATGTGATAAAAGTATTATGGTTTGTATCAGTATAAAAGAAAATGAAGTATGGACTGTGCCAAGTTACCTTATTTCACTGGAAGGTTAATTGGAAATGCAGCTCACACTATGTGTGATGAGGTGGAAAAAGAAAAAAATAGCAGAAATGACCACAGCCAATGCATGCAGCCCACATGCTTACCATTTTTCCATTTTCTTAAGCATTTATAGACAATTGAACTGACACAGTGTGCAGCAAATGGATAGTTTCCACATCTTTCTGTGCATGCTTTCAAATTCATATATTTTTTAAATTACTGTTAGTAAGTGTGGAGGAAAGAAAAATGGAAACTATACTAAATGTCAAATGTAGTAACTACACTGTGGCTGAAGACATAGGACTGATGCTTGCAGAATCAAGTTACTCAATTAGATTTTTCACTCATAATATCTTACTTGTAATTTACTTTTCAGGAACACATATTTTGTGCAAAATTTCATTTGGATTAAAATCTCATTGAAGGGATGCCTCAATGCTGCTTTTGTCAGTAGAGTGAAATCTTGTACAGCTGTGTGTTTACACTTTTAATCATGCATCATTAAATTGATACTATTTTCAAAGATTAATGACAGCACAATACCTGCACTGTAAACTAAACAACTCCAGGCCAAAAAGAACTCATACAGTTGTGATTATGTAGATGTTGTCATTACTGCCTTGAAGAATAAATTAGGATAAAATCTATCTTCACTCTGCGTGATCTTCAAGATTTTGTGGGACCACATCTGATAATATTCCTTCTCAGAAGACTTTTCATGGTTTTAAATAAGGTTCTACTGAGTAAGAAATCCAGAACTTAGCCTTGTGTAAATGTATAATCACATCCTTGACGTATTATTTTCAGGGTGCCTGACACTATCTTATATGCCAGATCCTTTCCCTATTTCTTTTTATACATACCTGTCTGTATAATTGTCGTTCCAGCACCATTGACGTACACCTTCTTATGTATTCTCTTCATATTTTTAATGAGAATCATCACTAAACCAAAGAGAAAAATGTCCTTTCCTTTTCAGGTTAAATAGAAGTATTTTTATTCCCCTTATTTTATCAGTTTGAAACTTTTAATGACACTCTTAAATAATGAGTATATTTTCTTGCCTTGCCCTTTTGAACATTTGTTCATGTTAAGCAATTGGCTAAATAAGCATTTTAAGCTGTTATCCGTTACTTAATGTACTGTCAATGTATGCCTTAACGATTCATAAGACCAGAAGGTATTCTATCCATATTTTCATTATTATATCTGGATATATGCTTATATAATAAGTGAGGTGAGGAGACATTTGCCTGTGTGCATGTATTGATATATATGTAGGCATACAGACAAAAGGTTGACTTCAGGGTAGGAGAATATGCAGGAATTAATATTTGCTCTTTTTCTGGCCTTTCCAATTAAGAATATGTGCTGCTATTTTGGGTGATTCTGTGGTGTCAACTCATTTCAACCACTTAAAAGACTTAATTTAAAAAGCAAAATTAATTTTAAAAATCCAGCAAACTTCTATGGGTGATAATACAAAATGCAGAAGTGTGAAAGGACAGGTAGTAAAGAAAGATTATTAAAAAAAAACTGTTGTAGAATTTGTAACAAGTAGTTTGGTCTGTGCTGGTGGTTATCTTAGCTGTATGTTACATGCTGGTATAATACAACATCTTGCACAAGAATTATTCTTGAATATTTTGCTCAGTTACTGACTTCTGGCAGCTGATTAGTCCAATTACTTTCTGGAGGAAACACTCTGCCGTATTGCATTATTTTAGTGTCAACTTTTGAGATGTTGTGTGTAGAGGTTCCTTTGGCAGAATATATTTGAATCTCAGAGGCAGTTAGAGTCTAGTAATAAGTGACATAGTCCACATTTCTGAATTTTACTGGCATTTAACTGAATCATAGAATCACAGAATGGTTTGGGTTGGAAGGGACCTTAAAGACCATCCAGTTCCAACCCCCTGCCATGGGCAGGGACACCCTCCACTAGCCCAGGTTGCTCCAAGCCTCATCCAGCCTGGCCTTGGACACTGCCAGGGATGGGGCATCCACAGCTTCTCTGGGCAACCTGTCCCAGTATCTCAGCACCCTCTCTGTGAAGAATTTTTTCCTTATAGCTAATCTTCCCGCTTTCAGTTTAAACCCATTACCCCTTGTCCTGTCCCGTCCCTACAGACACTTTTTAAAAGTCCCCCTCCAGCTTTCTTGTAGGCCCCTTTCAGGTACTGGAAGGCACTGTAAGGTCTCCTGGGGAGCCTTCTGTCCTCCAGGCTGAACAAGCCCAATTCTCTCACCCTTTCTTCATAGGAATACTATTGGGTTCCCAGATAAATGTGTAAAATGATTGTTATGTCTTCTCTGATCACAACCTTTTGATTAATCTTGACTTCCCTTGGGCAGTCATACAAAATTTGCCATGTGGTGTAACAGCCAAGTAAGCATTTAAGATTTTCACTCTTAAGGTCAGTTAAAGTATAAATTCAGCTGTTAGTAAATGGCATTTTGGGTAAATCAGCCTGTATTATTATTCTCTGTAATTTCACAAATATTTTGATAACTACATTCGTCAGTCAAAAAAAAAAAAAAGGGCTTAGCCCCTTCAATCTTTTTATAACCAACGTAAGACATGTGGAAGTAGAATAAAGTAACCTCTCGCATCAGAGAAACAAACTGACCATTTAGCCATAAAAATTTTGATCAGATTCCCAGACTAAGGATGCAAAATGCTAAGGTAGTCTAGCATCAATTGGGAGATGGGAAAGACGTAAAGTGGTCAGTGAAACAGATGTTGCAGAAAGATCTAGTTTGATATCATACTACAGATAATAAATATTGGAAGCCTTTATAGTATTAGTATAACTGTAATGTATATTATAACTTAATTTTTAGAATTATTTATGACATTTAGCCAAGATTGAAAAGTAAGAATGTGAAATAGGATTAAAGCTATCAGAAAGAGATGCACAATTAATTTCAAACCCATTGGAACTCCATCAAGACATAAGTGAAATTTTGAAATGAAGGATTATATAGCAGGATTGAGTAACGACAGTGCCTCTTTCTCATACCTAGTTAATTTAGCATTATTGCATAAGAAAACATCAGATGTGTATTTTCTGAGCACTCCATTGTCTATGAGGCTGAAGTAAAGATTTGCTATCAAATAAATTATAATTTCCATTACTTAAAAAAAAAAAACAACCAACCAAACCTAAGCAGAACTTAATCATGGAAAATTTGTTGTGTTGTGTGATGCTTAAAACTACTGCTACGTTTTCCCTGACTCACTCAGCTGCACTTGCAGAAATTTTGCAGTGTTAACACAAGTTCCACATGTATGTGTAATGTGGTCACTGTGTCTTAGAATATCAAGCTGAATGAAATCAGTGGTATATATCACTGACTACAAGGAAAATACATATGTACCAGTTGAAATTAACATCATATTGTCATGTAATGTCTTTCCAGTTAATTCTCAAGGATTATTTTAATTTTGGTGTATTTCCTGGTAGTAATATTTTAATCTAATGCACCTGTCATATCCTACCACAGCTTTCTGTTACCAGTGTCACCTGAAATCGATAATTTCATTTTTTTCTGATAAAAATGATACTGAATTTTAAAAGTGTTAGCTATAATTTGTCGTGCTCTCATAAATTGTAGTGCCCAATTAAGGAAATAAATGTTAGAGAACTCAAGAATGGCACTACAATTCAAATTACTTCTGAAATTCTTTTAAACTTGGTGCAAAATAAATTACTACTTTCAAAAACTGAGTGCAGAGAAAACGTACAGAGAAAATACTTTGCAGGCAAATGTTATGCTGCTTTCCCTGAAGTATTCAGGTGACCTTACCCTGTAACAACATGAAAAAATGATGTTGGGATAAGAAGGTCATTCAGACATGAAGTAAAAATCAGTCTTTGTCCTTTACCTTAGAGTTTTCCATGTATGTATCAACTACTCTAGATAGGAATTCCACAAGTGATTTGATGTGCAGGAGATGTAGATAAAGTCGTAGCAGATTTTCATTCCTGAAGATATAAATAAATAGATAGTTACATAGTAAGGTGATAATCAAAGACATTTTTAGCAAAGCACATGCCTTAAAGTGTGATTTTTGTCAGCAAAATCTATTCTGTTACTAATAGGGATTTTCACATCACGTATACTTGGAATATTACAAAGAGTTGCAGATACAAAATGAAGCTATTGATCAGGACTGGGTTGTTGGGTTTTTTTTTTTTTTTTCCCTTGAGCCCATGCCCTGGAACGTAAGAGTGCTGACTGCCGCACACTGCTGATTGCAGATTTTTTTGACAGCAAAGTCCTGACTCTTCCTTAATCCATGTAGCTGCATTGTACGAATCACAAAGCTTATGTGACAGACCTGTTCTGTATTCCAAGAACTGCAACATACCTATCATCAGATAGAAGCAAGAATGCAAAAGTCATCACTTTACTTTGGAAGCAGAACAGATGATTGAAATTATTTCTTGCTGCTAACTAATTCCCCTTTTAGTAGAGATAAGCTGCTTTGTTCAGCTGTAAATGAAACATTAGGGTATTAGCTGTCAAGCCAGAAGTATTGGAGAAGCTAAGATTTTATCAGCGGTAGTAACATTTTGGGCAATAAATTGTTTTGTTGGGCAGAATACTAATCTCCAGAGGTATGAAGAAACAAAGCTCATTAAGGTAAATGCTTAAAGCACGCACACAAAAAAGCAAAGGCTTATTACCTTTGTTTTGGGGATAGATAAAACATTTGCACTTTTTCATCGCTGTGTAGCACTGAAGAATTATGTGGTACTGTTATTAAGAAGATGCATCCGTAGACTTGTAGAATGCTTTCTGAATATATCCAAGGGACAAATGCGTTTCTGAAATATCAGCAGAGAGCTGTAGTAAGTGATGGCTTCATGGAAATTGTTTTGTTGTCCTCTGGGTAAAATTAGGTATCTGCATATTGCCCTCTACTTAGCATTCATCAGATTAATAGACTGCCATTATTAAATGAATGCTTGAAACAGAAAAATAAAAGTCTGAGTTATATACTGGTAAAAATATTTGGTACGTACCTAAATTAAATTCGTAAGGGTTTGTATTGTAAAGCAATAAGATGATGGGAGGAGAAAAACTGTGTTGCTCTTAGGGACTGCAACTAAAGGAATGTGATGAAGGAATTACAGCTCTGTAAACCAAAGATGGACATAAACTCGCTATCAGAAACAATTAAATAGGAAGTAAGTAAAATAGGGCAAAGGAATCTCTGAGTGTGAGCTAAAAAGCCAGAGTACAGCCTGCAAGTAGCCAGAGGCTCATACTGTTTTCCATCATTACTTGCTTGAAGCAGCATTTTGGAAAACTGAAATAGAAGTGCGTTTAATACATAGTACAAAGAACAAAAACATGCAGCTGAAAAATTGCACAGGATATTCTGTTAATAGCTGGCACAAATGTCTTCAAAATTTTCTCTGTGCAACATCTAGGATTTTGACAGTTGACCAAAACATGGGTAATTTATTAATGGCTTTCAGTAGATAGGAAACCACAGGCACCTTTTGGGGTGAAATCCTACATAGATAATGACAAAAAGTACTGAAGTCTGCTAGTTGTATTTTAACCAAGACAAGATGTTGTTGAAATACTGCTGTCAGTCACTGGTCATTGTTCCGTGATGGACAAATCTTTTTTGATATGCAACTTTGTTTTCCTTCTTTGTAAATCAGAGATTATAATATTGACTCACCCGTATAATCTGCTTGTTTTCATGGGAATAAGTACAGCAACAGTCAACTTTATTACTGGAGCCTACTGAAGCTAATGAAGTCATTTCTTCTTTTGGGGTAATTCTGCTCATCTGAGGGGAAAATGTATTAAGGTTTAGTGAGGGGGATTCAGAGATACTTGATTTTAGCATCTTAGGTTATGTTGTTAACTATAAAGAATATCAGTATTGTAAAAGTGCTTTATACACACACACTCGCTCCCCACCCCCAACTATAAAAGAATATAAACTTGATTTTAAAATTCAGGCTTAAACTGAAGAATTCAGATTTTCAGAACATAAATCTGCGTTATGCTAACGTGCTTCTTGTTCTGTCCTAGTTTCACTGTAGTGACCTGTAACACCAGGAACCTTTAGGCTGTTGTTTTACTTAAAATATTCCATCGAATCAAGTTCAGGCTAACTTTTTTGGCGCTTGCTGAAGGTCTGCTTTCTAATCTGAAAATAGTGCGGAGTCAGAATCCTTGTGCAATTGCTGAAGTTGCATAGAAACAGAGTTCCAAAGGTAAACTGTCACAGGACCAAAGTATCAGGACTTCTGGCTTTTATTACGAGATTTACTATGTTTTCCTTATACTTGAGGAAGTTTCTTTTCTTAGCTTTCTCAGCAGTTGGATGGCAGATTTTAGGCACAGAGGCTTTGTTTTAGATGATGCATGCTTCGGAAAAAATGATCAATCTGCAGAACTTAAGTAATCTTTGAAAATGCTGATTTCAATCTATCCATTTTTTTCTTTATTTGTAAAATAACATTAATAGAGGGAATGCACTGTGTAAGAGTAGCGTATTATTGTAGTTTTTCTTAAAATATGATTTGAATCTTTTGCACTGGGGACTCATCCCCATGGTACTCTCAGTCACAGTTATACATGAGCTAAATTTTGTCTCATTAGGAGGAAAAAAATACCTCAGTTTTTCAATTATCATGATCAGCAAATGAAGAAAAGCTTGACTATAATATAAAATGCACGGATTGGCTTTTAAGTGCTGTAGACTGCAACACTACACTGTGAATTTGTCAAAACTGAGCGATGGTATACAAGTCCAAAGAGTTAATGGAACAGCAACTCGAAGGTTCATTCACATGAGGAATCAAATCCAGTCACTTATATTAGGTGAGCAAGCTGATGTTTTCTCATTTTACAGATTATTTTCCTAAGCATCTTGTTTTCAGAGTTACATACCAGTACTGAGAAGGCCTGTTGTGAAGATGAGTTAATAGAGCTGTTGTTAAGAAACCAGTAAATCACATTAATTATTTGAAATAATTTAGGCAATTCAAGTATTTAGGATTTCTGTTATTGTTATATTTTGATGTTTTATATTAAAAAAGGATAAATATATATATAATTATCTATAGAGTTTCTTTACTCTTAGAGGAAGCAATCGTGGGCTGCACAAAAGCCTTGAGCTTCTGAAACTAGGTGGATGTAAACAGGATGACAAGGCAGATGTTCAGACATCTAGACGACCTTTTATAATTTCCTTACTGCCTGTCGCTGAGATGAAAACTGTTTTTCTGTGAACCTAGGCTGTGTAAACCATAGATTTCAATGGCTCCTGGTTTTGGTGTTACTGAGCTGAATTAATTCTTGACATTATGAAAGCCAGTGTAGTACACCTACACTGGGCTATGAGCCTTGTTCTTTACTTTCATGTGAATTGGAGAATAGAAATTCCAATTCTGTATTAAATCCATAGATTAAGAAGATTCCTTCCTGGATTACTTCATATTAAACATTTCTAGAGTCACAGAACACTTTTGAATGTATTTAAAAGACAATAGTAGAAAATTGCTGTGTCCTAGATCCGTCCTGTGTGCTCCTGATAGAGTAGTCATTGTATCCAGGATGCTTTTAGGGCTATAGCAGTTCAAGGGTATTTGGATGGAGTCAGAAACGTATCACAGTCGGACATTAGTAGCATACGAAATACACATTTCAACCTGGGCCATAAACTTGTTCCTGATTCTGAAACATAAGGAGAAAGGTTTGTTTTCATTTGACATCTTGTTAAGCTTTGGGTATGTTACTGCCATGAATCACCAGAAAATAAAAGAAAACAAACAAACAATCATTTGAAATATTTTCTTTGTTCTTTTCTTCCTTTGGAGCTCATGGAGCAGCTTCAAAGGGGATAGTGCTCTGAAAAAAAACAGTGTGTGTTTGTTCTTAAAGTGGAGGAGGAGAATTTTCTGTAAATATCAAGTTCCAGAATCTGTGAGTTCTGACAGCAAATATGTGGGGTATGGTTTGATGATCCAGAAAGTATGACTTTTAGGATTTCTAGTACTGCATCAAAAATGCCATGTTAACAAGGTGCAAGGCGCTGATCTGATAGAAACTTCGACAGGTTCACTTTGTCCTAACCCAAATCAGGCATTCTCTTACTGTGTCACTCTAACTTTATGCAAGATCAGGTATTTTTGTCTTCTCCCACCTTCCAGAAAGGCAGTACTCTCACCCCTCTGAACCATGTGTTCTACTTTATTGGGTAGAAATATGACTATACCTGATTTGCTAAGATTTGTACTGCAGGTAGTCCAGCAATGTACAGATCAGGTAGCAGTGATAGCAGAGTTATAACAACCTAAGAGACAAGTCAGGAAACCTCTGAGGATGAATGCTTGTGCCAACATTTTAAAGTAGCACAAGCTGGCACCACTGCTGTGCGAGAAGCAGTAGTGTCCGAGCCAGCTTCCTATGCAGTAACCTCTCTCCTGGGCTGGGGGCTGGCCGCATTGTAGTCTCACAGAGGATAAGGTCAGACACTGACTTCCTGAAACACACCTGCACTGGCTGGACAAGGTCCAAGCAGACTATGGCATAAAATGCCAATGTTACTGTGTAATGTTACTATAAAATGCCAGTAATGTTGGTACTTTTGTGAAATGATACACAGAGAACATGAAAAACAAGGTTCTGTTGACCACTGAGTCAAGCTCTAATGCACATCGTTAAAGAAAAATACATATTTTGTATCTTTGTAAAATGACTCAACCTTAGAAACCAAATGTATCTTCATATATATATCTTTACTGGCAAGAAATCTGTACCTTAAATTTGTGATTTCTGGAACTGCACTGATTTTTTACATTGATCAGAATTAGTCAATTTAATGTGAATACA
The DNA here is from genome assembly GCA_027574665.1 of Rhynochetos jubatus. Lineage (NCBI taxonomy): Eukaryota > Metazoa > Chordata > Aves > Eurypygiformes > Rhynochetidae > Rhynochetos > Rhynochetos jubatus. The sequence goes on along the minus strand of CM050664.1, from coordinate 13,702,388 downwards.
GTGCAGAATTTGGCACTCGAGCATGCTGGAAAGGGTTGCAGTATGAGGTTTGAATTTTCTGTTTAGTACATCAGTGCAGTTGTCTTTAGAGGAGTAAGAAAGGAACAGATAAAAGTTAGTAAAATTATACATCTAACCTGTCAGACAGCTCCTTAATGTGGTAGAAACTTTTATAATCTCTGTACAAAATGATCAACTAATACCTTAAACTGTATTTCATAAAATCGCTTACTGCAATATTTACTGATAAAGTGTTGAGTGTTTTATAACCACTCACCTCTGGGTTTTCTTTTGTATGACGTTTCTTTTTAATGTCAACCCTTTACCTTAACTGCTTGGGTTTATATCTCAAGGCAGCAATGATAACTGAAGAAAACAGTAATGATACTTAGCTGACAAATCATACTTTGGTTGCTGTTGGGGCCAGGTATTGCAGATTCATAGAATCACAGAATGGTTTGGGTTGGAAGGGACCTTAAAGATCATCCAGTCCCACCCCCTGCCATGGGCAGGGACACCCTCCACTAGACCAGGTTGCTTCAAGCCCCATCCAGCCTGGCCTTGGACACTGCCAGGGATGGGGCATCCACAGCTTCTTTGGGTGACCTGTGCCAGTGCCTCACCACCCTCTCCAGGAAGAATTTTTTCCTGATAGTCAATCTAAATCTCCCTGCTTTCAATTTAAACCCATTACTCCTTGTCTTGTCACTACAGGCCCTTGTAAAATGTCCCCCTCCAGCTTTGTGTATGCCCAGGTACTGGAATGCTATAAGGCTGCTATAAGGTCTGCCTGAACCCACCTTTCTTTCAGGCTGAACAAGCCCAACTCTCCCAGCCTGTCCCCATAGCAGAGGTGCTTCAGCCCTCTGATCATCTTTCTGTCCTTCTCTGGAGCTGCTCCAACAGTTCCATGTCCTTCTTATGTTGGTGGCCCCAGAGCTGGATGCTGTACTCCAGGTGGGGTCTCATAAGAGCAGAGTAGAGGGGGAGAATCCCCTCTCTCCACTTCCTAGCCACACTTCTGATACCGCCCAGGATATGGTTGGCTTTCTGGGCTGCCAGCACACACTGCCGGCTCATGTCCAGCTTTTCATTCACCAGTACCCCCAAGTCCTTCTCAGGGCTGCTCTCGATCCAATCTCCGCCCAGCCTGTCCTTGTGCTGGGGTTGCCCCAACCTATGTGCATGACCTTGCACTTGGCCTTGTTGATCCACATGCAGTTGGCATGTTCCTAACTCTCCAGCCTGTCCAGGTCCCTCTGGATGGCATCTCTTCCCTCCAGCATGTCAACCACACAGCTTGCTGTCATCAGCAAACTTTCTGAGGGTGCACTTGATCCCACTGTCCATGTCCCTGACAAAGATGTTGAATAGCGCCAGTCCCAATCCTGACCCCTGAGGAACGCTGCTCATCCCTGCTCTCCACTCAGACATCGAGCCATTGACCACAACTCTCTGAGTGTGACCATCAAGCAGTTCCTTATCCACTGAGTGGTCCATCCATCAAATCCGTATGTCTCCAATTTAGACACAAGGATGTCATGCACGACGGTGTTGAACACTTTGCACAAGTCCAGGTCGAAAGTATCAGTTGCCTTTCCTTTATTCACCAAGGTCATGACCCCATCGTAGACAGCCACCATATTCATCAGGCATGATCTGCCCTTGGTGAAGCTATGTTGGATGTCACCAATCGCCTCCTCAGTTTCCATGTGCCTTGGCATGGTTTCCAGGAGGATCTGCTCCATGATCTTGCCAGGCAGAGACGTGAGACTGACTGGCCTGTAGTTCCCTGGATCCTCCTTTTCTATTCATCTGGAATATGAGGGATAGAGGTTTTGAAACCTCATCTGCTAGTTCTTTCAGGGACGCGGATGTATTTTATCAGGTCCCATGGAGTTTTGCACCTTTAGATTCTTTGGGTTTAATTCTGTCAGGGCTTTAGCTTTCCTAACCTGATCCCTGACTTCTCAGATAACTTCACTGTACTCCTTCCAGATCCCCTGTCCCTGCTTCCACCCTCAGTAGACTTCCTTTGTGCTCCTCAGTTTGTCCAGGAGTTCGTTGTCCATCCACGCAGGCCTCCTGGCATTTTTACCTGACTTCCTCTTCACTGGGATGCATCACTCTTGAGCTTAGAAGAGAAGGTCCTTGAATATTCACCAGATTCCTTGGGCGCCTCTTCCCTCCAGGGCTTCATCTCATGGAACTCTGCCAATCAGTTCCCTGAAGAGGCCAAAGTCTGCTCCCCTCAAGCCATGGGTAGCGAGTTTGCTGCACACCCTCCTCGCCTCTGTAAGGATCTCAAACTCTACCATTTCATGGCCACTGCAGCCAAGGCTGCCCTTGAGCTTTGCATTCCTCACCAGCCCCACCCTGTTGGTGAGAACAAGGCCCAGCATGGCAGCCCTCCTCATCTGCTCCCCTATCACTTGGAGAAGGAGGTTGTCATCGATGCATCCCAGGAAACTCCTGACTTGCTTGTGCCCTGCCGTGTGGTCCCTCCAGCAGATACGGGGGTGGTTGAAGTCCCCCATGAGGACCAGGTTTTATGAATGTGCAACTGCTTCTATCTGCCTCATCCATTCACTCATCCTGGCAGGTGACCGGCAGCAAACTCCTACTACCATATCTCCTCTCCCTGCCCTCCCTTTAATCCTGACCCATAAGCTCTCAGTCAGCTCCTCATCCCTCCCCAGGTGGAGTTCCACACACTCCAGCTGGTCTCTGACAGAGGGAACAACACCCCCTCCATGTTTCCCCTGCCTGTCCCTCCCAAAAAGCCTGTTTGTTCTTGGATCTTGCAGATTTGATACTCTACTGTAAAATCCACTGGCATACTTTCAGACCCAACCTTAAAAGGAATTTTTCAAGTTCCCTGTAGTCTTCTGTGTTCCTTATCCATTTTCATCCTTCGTATGATTTTAATTTTGATGAAAACCTCATGGTCTTTTCTGTGTCATTGTGGTTTTTTTCAGTTGTACTCTGGTTTAGAGACCTAACTTGGCTAGCCAGGAAAGAGTAATGGAGGGTAGTACTGAAAAAACTGTGATGTTGTTCTGTTTATATGACTTCTGGATAAATCCTTGAATTACTGTATTGAAGATGCTTGAAATTTTACAGTCTTTGCTGACAGGAAAACTAGGAGAATCTATCAGCAGTGCACAGTGGATGAGCCACATTCCTCAAATAATCCAGTCAATTAAAAATTGATTTTTGTTCTAGGCAGCATGGTGGTAATGTAGTGGGGAGACAGTGTATGCATTACCAACAGAGCTCACATCAGTTAAGTGATATTTAGGTGATCTTCTGTCATGGGAGAGAGCAGTGCAGTTGATGATCTTTGCTACTGAAGAAGCTAAATTGAAGTGTCAGATACCAGAATTGCATTTTATTTCTAATATGTTGGCCTGCCAGCCTGGGAGAAGCTATGTGAAGTCTGTGAATACAAAGGGACAAAAGTGCTAAATCTAGCAGAAACTGAATGGTTTGAGGAAGATTAAACTATAACATGGCTTTTAGAGCCTTCGAGTAAATGCGTTTAAAGAAATTGAATCTTGAATTCCAGTTGCTTGACCTTTTGTCTGCCACCTTTCTCCCTTTTCCCTGACAGCAGATCTAAAGTAAACAAAAGGTATGCGTGATCTAAATTGCACCAATCGTGCTTATTAAAAGAAAAAGGTATTATAATGCCACTGAAAAGTTAGAAAAAATACTTCTGTAAAGGTGGGTGAACCGAGATCAAAAAAACGTTAGAACTGTTCACTGAAAAACTTAGTTACATCAGATTTGCAAGATTCTGAGTTACAGAATGTAGTGTCTTTTTCTAATATTGGAAATATGTAGTCATGCGGATTGGACTGTGTCCTCAATACGAATTGTGTGAGCCTGTGCAGTGCTTATTTTGGAGAGACACAGTACCAGCTCACAAATCTGAAATTAGTCTGGTCTTTTCTTGATTCATTGAATCATCTGTTAATGACAGCTTTACAGACTTTCCAGCAGAACAGAAAACATGCAAAAAGGTTTATCTGAGGTTCTTAGAATGACAGGACGCTGAAGTGATATCTACTTTTGGTTATGAAACATCACAGTCAAACACCATGACGCTAAAGGTGGAGTTTTTTAACAGGATGAAGGTTTTTCCCTTCATCTTCTGTCAAATGCAGTTGTAGGATGTCCTGGTTCATCTGTGCTTCACCTGAAAGCTGGTGGCATTTAAATGGTGGGTTAAGTGATACACATTACCCTTCGTTAGACCTCTCATAGTGTTATGTCTGCGCTTCCCAGAAAACTCTGTCACAGTAGTTTTATTTGAACTGTTGACATACATCTCACATCTTGGATTAGGTTTCAGCATACAGTATTACTTTTTTGTAAAATTAAAATATCAAGGACAGACTGTAGTGATAAGCAGTGGTCTGCAAGGTATTTCAGAACGTGGTTGTAAAGTAATCTCGTGCTGTATTTCTGAACACCGCTTGACAAAAATATTTGACACCTCAAAGCTAAATTATGAAGTGTCAGTGCATTTATAAATGTAAGAATCCAGAATTGTTTTCAGTAGAATAAATCAGTACAAAAAGTGTAGATGGTGATTACTGGGGTAAAATGCTGCTGGGTTTTAGTGCTTTGGTAGTGGGAAACAAAAATTTTAAAAAGTTTCTGGGTGTCGAAACTCTTCAGCATGATTTGAATACAAGTGGCTAACTGTGATAAGTATGTTAGGCTCCCTTCTGTTAATTACAGTATTTCAGACGAGACTAATTTGACAGCCACAGGCTCATATTATGCTAAATACTTCCTATAATATTACTTTGAGGAGAAGTCCCCCTCCCACTGTCGTTGCTCCCCCTGAGAATACTTTTTGATAGGACATTATAATTTTAGCAGCTCTGCACCACAAGCAGATAATATCTAATTACCTACTAGTTCTCTGTTTAGTTTGAATGATTGCTCTCTGCTAATGACTAAATTGAAAAGGTTTTACCAATCATTGACATAGGCAAGTACAAAATGTTGTCAGGTACTTTCTCTAAAATATCTTTAAAGACCTGTGTGTTATTTCATTGTAATTTTTTTGTGTGGAGTTGTCAGTTTACGTGCTCTGTTGCTGTGAGTGACAGTTAATTCATTGTAAATATGACAGCATAGAATAGTTTGGTTTAGAAGGGACCTTTAAAGGTCTTCTAGTCTAACCCCCCTGCAATGAGCAGGGACATCTTCAACTGGATCAGGTTGCTCAGAGTCCAGCCTGGCCTTGAATGTTTCCAGGGACGGGTCGTCTGCCACCTCTCTGAGCAACCTGCTCCGGTGCCTCACCACCTGCAACGTAAAAAATTTCTCCCTTATATGTATCTAGTCTAAATCTACCCTCTCTTAGTTTAAAACCATTACACGTTGCCTTACCACAACAGGCCCCGCTAAAGATCTTCTTTCTTCCAGGTTGTATTAAATGGATGGCATTTTTAAAATTTATTTTACTGTTCTTTTTTCAGTAGAATAGTGCAAAACAAGCTGACTACTAATCTCATGACTAAAGCTAGATATTGCAGTTTTCATAATGTGGCATTTGATATTACAAAAATGCCCATTGATGTTTTGTAAAATACAAGAAATTATCTATTTTGATGTTCACTTGAAGTTAGTGATTTGTGAATAGTTTTAAGTAGTAATCTCAGAAGTATTTATACAAAAAGTACTAGCATTGTAGTAACTTTTCTTTTACATTATTATTGTAGTTTTATCCAAATTCCACCAGGTGCTGCCAAAGAACATACAGCCAAAGCAAAGTTTACAGCTTAAGTGGAAGTTGCTTAGAACATGTGTGCACGCTTTCATGAATACAGCCATTAAAACCTTTTTCAGAAGCAGGAGCATCTTCCCTACGCGTTGAAGAGCATACCTCTTTTCTTTGTAACTAAGCATTAGGAGTCAAACCATCTGATACAGTGTGACATCATTTATGGGTATCATGATCTTAAAAACGCACTTTGTCTTATGACACAAAGATATTCGTTAACAGGCTATAGGTGAATAATACACAATCTGAAAGTAGTTATAGACTTTCATAAATATTCCACTATGTTACAATCTCAATTTTGGGTGATGGGGTATTTCTTAGGGAGTTGTTCAAATAACTAAAGTTTAGTGTATTTGGTGGTTTGGCTTGGGGGTGTTTTTTATGATTTTTTTTTTTTTGTTTGGTTTTGTTTGTTGTGCATTTTTTTTTTTACATTCTGATAAGCAAAGTTTGCTATAGACACTTTATTCCTACGAATTTTGGTAAAGGTGTTTCTTTCCTTTGATGGCTTTTTGTTTCGCTGAGTCAGGAGTTTTGTATATCACAAATCAGTTCAGTTTCAGGTTGGCTCTCATTCTGGGAAGAAAATGTGCTTCTAAAAGCCAAGGTTTGCTTGAGGTAATAAGAGCCCCAAACTTGTGACTGATCACAACAGTGCAGTGCAAAATGCTCAGGCAAACAGCACTCGTAGCAGCAGGAATCAATTCAGAGACTTGGCGCAGAGCAGTTTCTATCCTGCCTCCCTGGTGAGTTCAGCCATTGTGCTTATGACACAAAAAGCAATGTGCATTTTAATTGCTGTACTTATTTTTGAACTGTTGCTCAAGTGTTAGTATGGTTTAAGTCAAAAAGGCTGGATCATGGACAATGCGGTATCGGTTGCCAGAAAAGGTGTGATCAGCGTCTGCTAGTGTTGGTGATGCAAAAAGGCTGTATTAGCTACGGCATCGGGCAAGGAACTTTAAGGGATTAGCCTCATCGCAGGCAATCGCTAATCACTAGAATGGTAGCGTTGCATTCCACAAATGCTGCGTTGTTCTCTTTTCTGCGTTATTTAATTAAAGCCTTGTGTTTATTGCAATGAACAAATGGTTAATATTTGAATGTTTATTGAATGTTCAACAGCAAAAATGAAAAAAAAAAAACATTCTTTGGGGTAGTCTGGCATAATCAGTGTGTATTGCAAAGATAAATGTGTTTAAGGGAAAAGGTAAGAAAGAATTGAAATGTTGATGGTACTTTAAGAAGAAATACATTCAGAAATGTGACTATAGCTAAGTCTGCACAAAGAAACTCCTTGCTTATAAGAAATCCATGGCAATGACTTCACCTGGCAGTATTTAATTCATTATTTATTGAGCATTATGTTTGCCTTCCCCTGGGATATGGTCTTCCTTGTGTCTTCCTCCTTCCACCAGAAAGTGTCAACTAATTATTTGAATATAGAATATTTTAACCACTTGAGCTCTGAAAAAATATTAGTATGTAAGCACTTTGTTTATTTTCATAACTGCATGTGTATAATAGCTCAATATTACTGTAGCTTTCCTTGGTTTCCATTTTATCGCCATCCCAATGTACTTGACAGGGAGGGAGGAAAGGAAAAAGAGGAAACGTAAATTATGCTAGTGATGTAAGATTAGATCAACATTGGAGCTAGTAGGTGTAATACAGATGCTGTGATCAGGTGCTCAGAGCCAAAACACGCACAGTCCTAGTGCTATTCTAATCAAACGTACTGAAGATTGAGCAGTTCTCTGATGTGGTCTTATCAGTTTGAGTATAATGTAAATCCTGTTACAGCAGCTTTGTCCGATCTGCCTGTAGCTTTGTTCTGAACCTTTCAGTAACAGTTCACTGAAGCAGAAAGAGCCCTGTGAATTGATATTATAAACCTGCATGGTTGCTTTATTCATTGTTGAAGCAACAGAATATAACAGAAGTATTTATTTTAGTGGATTGAGGATACTTTTTTCCTTTTTTTTCTTTTTATTCTACCAGCATGAGCGGGGGAAAAATGTTCTAAATGCAAAAGAGGAAAGGCTAATGCTATAATCATATCCATACCCATTCAGAGCACAATCCCATTGAAAGATAATGCAGAATACTATATGTTTAACTCATTTTACACATTCAGAGTGATTGTTAAAATCTAAAAGTGTTGTTATTTCTTGCTGATGTAGAAAAAAATATCATGTGACACTATTATAATCAGGAAATAATAGTCATATGAAATAAAAGCTTCTCATAATGCACTTAGTCTTCCCAGACATCTGTATTTTTTCTAAGCACCACCTACCTGCTCTCTTTGGAACTGAGATGAGCCTTAGAAATTCAAGATTGTATTATATTCACTTTCTTGCTGGTGGGCATTTCTTACTGAAGTTCAAGAGCATGAAATTTCTCTTTAGTCTCACTGCTTTGATATGGTATTTGCCTAATAATCAAACAAATTAAAGTGTGGAAAAAATTGATAAAATTGCAATATCTTAAAATTAAGAGGCTTAAATATTAAATTGAGTTCCTCGTAATAATGCTGTGATGCCATGTTGACCCTTACTCTCTGAAAACAGGTTTTGTGTTGTGCATGATAAGAAATACTACAACTTTGGGAATTTGAAAGAAGATATGAGTTATTTGAATGTTTAAAATATCATGTAATCTAAAAATTCTGACTTTATACTTTAAAGATCTTGTGGAGAGATTTAATTGACATTTGTGAATTATGCAGCTATGAAAGCCGAACTTAATTTGTAGACATTTGTATATGCTAGCAACGAGTTCTGCTACTTAGGGCACATTTTCTCTCCTGTGTGGAAATAGAAAGATTTACAAAGATTTATGAAGTTATGACTAAAAAGTGTTTCCAATGGAAATCTCTATAGACATGAGTTATTTAAGATAGAAATATTTTTGTACACTGCTCTTAAAATGTCATGTTCAGTTTAAAAAAAAAAAATCTGATAGGAAAGTTAGGGTATTCGAATAGCTGATTTAGGTTCGGTTTTTTTTGTTAAATATTCTCATTACGTAAGAAAAAAGGTATACTACTCTTCATTTTAATTATGGAAAATAATTAAGCTTGTCACTTCTTTGAAATTAATAGCTGTAAGAATTACTTTTGTGGAGAAGTAATATATTTAAATTTCATATTTCTTCCAATTAATTTCACATATTATTCCATGAAAAGACATTGTTTTTGGTTTATTGGATGACGTAAGCAGCCACAGCAAAACAGAGGTCAATGCCTATCTTCAAAATAAAAAAAAGAAGTTATCCAATGCACAGTCCTGCATCCAGACCCCCACTGGGGGAAGCCTGTTTCTGTTTGAAGTGCCTGAGTGAAGGGTAAAGCTTCTGTAATTCCGTGGGAAAGCAGGATGTGCTGTATGCCAGTCCTGTTGCAGAACCTGCCAGGTAAAGGAAGGCTGAATGCTCAGAGAGAAATTAAATTGTGGGAATTATAGGTCCTCAGTGCTTTATGTGTACTGTAACATGTTTCCACAGAAATCAGAAAAAGTTTGGGTGGATAGAAAGCAATGTCTGAGAAGTCCTTGTATGTGACATAAGAGATGTATCTGCTTTATGGGATGAAAAGTGAAAGGGTGATTGTTTTCTTTTGGTTTTAAATTTTTTGGACAGGTAGAATAGTAAGAAAGGAAGAGTTTTGGTTATTTTCATGTATTTAAACAATTTTAGTGTGACAGGAGTGCTGCAGGTTTTCCATATGTAGCCATTCCTCTCCTTACATATCAGTAAGATGTATCAGCTTTCATGGGATGAGTATTGTTGTTAATCCTTGACAAAGGTCCCGTAGGTTTCAGTGAGAGTCTCTGAAACAGTAGGCAGTGCAGATGTAAACGGGCTAACAAACACAGTGAACTCTGAATCTCATATGATTATTAATTTCTCCATTCTCACTTTAAATTCTGGCTAACTAAGGTTGATGGTTGTAAATGGAGTAAAACATGAAAAGGGATAAATGGGCTTAATTCTGCAGAATACTGACTTGTTTTGTATTGTGCTGGTTTTAATCAGGAAAGAGTACCACGACAGGTATGTCCTCACAACACGCATCAATCCAGATGTTTTGTGTATTGACGACAGGATACTTGCATCCCTAGATTATGAAAACATACCTGTTTGTTTTAGCAAGATGAATGTTTAACTAATTTAGTAGTCAGGTTTTCTGTCTGTGATCACTGTAAACATTTACATTGATTAGAAAGAAAAACAAGGCCTGTTCACAAGGCCAGAAAGTTGAATTGGCTCAAGTTGAATTTCGTTTATTTTGTTTCATTTACGTGTTTTATTATTAGGCTTTTTTTCTTCCAAAATAAATTTTAGGCATTTATTAAAGGATTATGAAAAAATAATGTATATACGTAGTGTTATGGGTTTATATTTATGTATCTGTCTTCCGAATTTGTGGAATTTCTTGCAGATCTGTTTTTGTAATAAATCTTCACTCTGAAACAATTCCTCCCCTTTTTGCACTCTATAGAACTGTAATATTTGTCCAAGGATGAGCTGCATTCAACATTTTGTTAACTAAAATGGGAAGTGACAGACAGACTAAAAGAAAATCTCCGTGCCAAAGAAACAGATATTACTTCCCTCTCACAGATTACTGTATGCCTGGACACTGAAGACTGTGAGATTGCAGACGCACTAAGCTTTCATATTGATCCATGTTAGAATAATTTGATCAGAAGAGAGACTTCAGTATCATGTTATTTTCTCCTATACTGTTTGATTCAGATGGTCAAACATTGAGAATATTGTGCAGGAAAAAAAAGGGGAATGGGAAAGGAGAGACATTTAAAAAAAATAATACAGATTTGTTAGATATATTTTGTTTGCATTGATTTTCACTATGGATATATATCTTTTGATGGCAGCTGTCTTCAGAGTAATAGCATAATTAATAATACTCTGCCACATAATTTTGTATTTTTATTGCTACTTTTTACTGATATTTGTAGAACAATTTAATCACTGAAGTTCTGTACACTCAGAAAATTTGTTTTTCTTTATTGCATTTTCAATGTTTATTGATGAAATATGAGAAAGCCATAGTTATTTTGCAAGAATATGAAGTTTAAAAATGTCTGAAGATCTGCAGAGGAGACTCTGCAACATGGGCAAGAGGAAGTATAAATTATATTCTAATCTTGCAGAAGTAGGTCTTGAGCTACAGGGAATGCTCTGTTCAAGAGAAGGCAGCAGACTCTGCTTTTTAGATCAGGTTTACCAGACTGAGACTTGACAGATCAGTCAGTGGTGACTGTCCTGGTTTCAGAAGTCCTTATCCTTGGTGGTTTGCTTCCCTTGCTACAGGAAAGGAAGGAGGTAGGGGATTATAAAGTACTGGGAAATTATCACTATTTCACATGTTCCTTTGTCGCATTTGTTTTGGTAGAACGGGAAGCCTTTAACATGTGAGGGTATTTCAGAGCCTCCTACACATAAGGAAAAGGGATGTTAGGGTGCTTATGTCTGACTGCTTCTGCTGTTCTCCAGGTCCTTCACCATCTTACTGGTTGAGGCAAGGAACAATATCAACATATTGGCATTCACCTCTCCCAACTCTCCCAGACTTTCTACAAGCTTGAATGAGGAGGTGTGTCCTGCTCTCCCTTCCCTTAGCCATAGCAGGGAGCATGCGTTTTGTACGGAGTGACCACTTTAGGGAGATACAGCTTGGCTAAATCAAAAGTTCGGTGGTATTTTTCTTCCCGATCTTGACTTGTGTAAAGATGATCTGAAAATTATGTTGACTAAAAGTTTAATATTAAGAAATGGAAACCATTAACTTGCTGTCACTCCCTGACTAATGTTATCCTACTTTGCTTACTGAACTTAGTATTGGATGTCTTCTGTTCAGTTGGATAAAAATTAGACGAGAAGCATCCATTTTGTAGAAACTGAAAAGAGAGTGGTTGTATAGTAACTTTGTATAAGCTTTAGTGAGATGGAAATGGTAGATATCACACAGCGTCATCACATCATGTGCAGAACAGTTATTAGTTTTATTTTTGTTTGCAGTTATAGCTCAGGACAGGGAAAATGTTGTATATTTCTTTCCCTTTTTTTTTTTTTTTTTGACTCAGAGGACCTGCTTTAAGAATGCATTTGTTAGTCTCACTGTCCTGTTTATATTAAAGACTTAACAGGATCCTACTACACTATCAATTGCTTTTCATTACTCTTGTCTTTGCTTGCAAAGGTCATCACCTTGCATGTGAATCAAATTTGGAAAAGAGTATTTTCTTCAGAAGTGGCATTGTAGTCTGAACTAAAAGGTAGTTCTGTTGGAGAAAGTTAATATAATGTATTTGTGAGCTGCCTTTTAACTCTTACATAAAGTTAATTCAGCACCTTGGTGTGGGCAGACTGTGTTCTTCCCTGTCAGAGTTGCATTTGCTTTTGTTTTGTTTCACATTTGAATAATACATTTGATTACCATGGCAAATGCTGCAGTGTATGCATGCCTGCCTGTAGTGCCTAATTAACTGATGATAACAAGGCAGGATTGCCCTCTTCTCTTTCATAAGCAATCATATACATGACAGTTCTTTTATCTTTCTTCAAAATTGACTTGCTCTCCTGACCCTTAAGCAGCTCCTGTTTTGTGTGTTTACCTCTGATGTCTTTGCAAGACTGTTAATTTTCTGTGGCATATCCTATCTGGTTGTAATTAACACATTGAACAGCGAAGAAATAGTTCTGCTTGCAGATGCCTAATGGAGGAATGCTTTCTTCCAGTAATTATACAGCTTTATTTTACTGATTTGCATTGACCTACAAGGTTTTGGTGGTTTTGGGGTTTTTTTGGGGGGGAACATTTGCAGTGTTATAGTCCTATATAGGTAGGAAACCAAACTAAAAATTAGGTTTTTGCTGTCGTTTACGTACATGTAAAGTAAACTTAGAAGCAGGCTGTGCTAAGTTTGGTAAAGGGTTGCATTTAGCCAAGTTAAATTGGAGGTAAACAGTGCTGTCTTCTTGCATGTATTTAATCCTGAAGTCGAGGGCCCGTTCTTATAATTAGAAACTTCAAGAAGCACTTGACCTATTTTAAGGAAGCATTAAAGTCACATGTATATAAAGCAAATATTTTCCAGCATTGAATCTTAAAAAATCCTGAACTTACATTTCAAATAAATAAGAGTAAGATTTCTATTTATCATTTTATAGCTAGTCTGAGATTAAAGCCGTAATGAATACAAGTTCAAAGAGAGGAAGGTATAAGAGAAAAGGTTGGTAGTTACAGCAATAAAAACAGGAGCAAAAAGAACAGCTTTTCTGAAGGACTCAGGCTGGAATAATAATGATAGAATTGTCTAAATCGATATATCTCTTGTCAGCCTCACGTCTGATGTTTGAATCAGCCCTTTTCTGCAAGAGCTTTCCTCAGGAATATTGAATTATTTATTATTTGTATCTTTTTTCCTTCCCTTTCTGATGATTTTTTTTTTCCCCTGACTTAGGAAAATTTGTTTTTTATGCTGCCAGGTTCAATGTTGTCTGCTGTTTGATAAATAGCAGTAATTGGGTGTATAGCAGAAGTCATGTAAAAATGTATGACTTCAATTACATCTGGAACAATTTTTTCTTTATATTGATCTTTTTTTCCGTATAAGATCTGCTCTTCATAGCCTCCAGTGCTGAGTTTTTAAAAAATTACTCTATGTCCATATGTTGGCATGCACTTTTGAACCCATGCATCTTTTCTGAAAAAAATGGAATGCTGTCTTGAATCAGTTCTGCCTGAGCAGTAAGTGAAAAATTAGAGTCATTCAAATAGTGAAATATTCATATTGTATTCTAGTCAGATGAGGGATTGCATTACTTTAAAATTACAATGCCTACTTACAGTCCCTGTTTCTCTTGTCTGAGATAATGAAATGAGGGTACTGGCCAATTAATGAAAACATCTTTCATTAACAATTATAATCCAGATAAAATAAAAATTTGTGGTTTGAAAGTCACTTGTGTGCGGTAAAGCTTTGCTCATTTAAATCTACACTTTACACCATAGTGTTTAGCCTTATAAATATTAACAAAGGTGCTAATATAGTAGAAATATACTATCTGTAATTTCAAGTATTATGTCAGAATTCTGATCGTATTTCAGCTGTGATGTTTTTAAATTGTTTCTTTCTTCCTTATGTCAGTGCACAAGGTGATAAATAATTTGATCCAAATGTTTGATGCTGATTTGTGATAACATGAGTTAGTGCACTTGCCCTGAAATGTCTTTATAGGCCAGAACACAAGATGGGCTGAGTTTCACATTTAGACTGGGATTATGATTTGCCCTGATATGGGGGGACTGGACGAGTTAGAAGTTTAGGTCTGAATCCAGGCTTTAACAGAGTTCAAAGCTGTCAGGATTGGGTTTTTGCATAGGATGCTGCTGTAGTCTGTTAGGCACGTTGGCTTTCATTGTATACATTTTTTGGGGAAATGCAGTGGAATATTGCTTTGTCCTTATTAAATAAATTTTTTGTTCTTACATAAGTCTTTGCTTGCCGTGCTTCATGCTTCAAACTCTTCTAAAGTGAGATTCAAAGTAAAGGGTTATATAAACAGTCATATTTATGCCATCCAGCAGTGGATCAAAGGGAATATTGCTCACCATTGTGGTTAATTTATGTCATTTGAAAATGTAATTACCTCATGATTATTGCCTGCTTTATGCAGTTCTATATTGTGTTTTTAAAAAGCAGTCATGCTCTAGGTAGCTAGTGGACAGGAGTGCTAAAGAGACTGGCTATAACCTAAATTCTAGCTTTTTTCCTCTGGTATGTGCCCCATTGTCATTTCAGGGATAAGTGAGAGCAGGAATTGCAAATTTTGCTTCAGGACTTGTAATAACTCAGTGAATTGGTAGAGATTCTTCTGTTTCTAATGGAGCTAATTCTCAGGATATGTTTCAGGCTGTTAATATGTGTATTGTTTAGAATGTATATATTGGCAAAGAAATGCCTCCTGTCTCTAAAGTGTTCTGTTTAGGAAACCCTAACTTTAAAATAATCCTTTAGAAACAGCTGTGTAATGTAATTTATTTGAGGACTGTCAATAAATGCTTGAATTGTTCTGTAGATCATCAGATGAAGATGGGGTTAAATAGATAAAAAGAAGTTGATGGTGTTTTTACCCAAAGTCTTGTTTAAGCCTCACTAGGCTTCTGTTTTTTTCCTGTAGCAGTTTGACAAAATTGCCTTTCCTACCAGCAGCCTGTTAGGTGCTGTGCACAGAGACAAAACCCTATTGTTTTAGATTTTCTTTCATATCATGTAGGTGTCTATGCCATACCACCCACACAGTAAAGCAAGTGAGCTGTGAAATATATTCATTGTTAGAGTACAGGGGAAATGGAGGCAAGCAATCGGCAGTAATAATGTACGACAGCAAGGGGAGGCTGCCAACATTACCTGCATTATTTCGGTTGCCTTTTTCATTATAGGTTCGGGAAATAGGCAGCAATTCGATTATGGCATGATTTGGGATGGAATTGCTTGCCGTTCACTGACCCTGTCACAAGGGGATCAAATGAGAAGTCAGCTCAAATAAAGTTTATAGTGCATTAACTGGACCAAGCATTGCCTAGCCTGGGAGCATGATTTTTCATCTTCCAGGGTTTTGTAACTGCTTCTCAGATATATTTGTACCTTAAGGCGAGGGGGGAGGGAGAGTGGAGGGGAAGAAAAAATGAAAAAAAGGAAGGATTGGCTGAGATGTATAGGAATGAGCTAGTTGGCCAATAGTGTACATTCCCCTCCCCTCCCATGTGCAAATCTCAGCTCCTCTCTAGCTTGTGAGAAGCAGCATGATTAATAACACAGAGGGAACCTGCCTGTTGGATTATTAATTTTCCATCCTTTTTCCCTTCTCTTACGCATACCCCTGACGCTTTGCCTTTTTTTAAAAAGCTTTTCTTTTTCTTTCTCCCTCTCCCTCCTCTTTTAATTTTTTTTTTTTTTTTTTTTCCCTCCCATGGAGCTAACCACTAGCCACTAACATTCTCGTGGCTATCCAACCTTGCAAGGGCTTACTTCACAGTGGGGTGAGTTTGTATATTAAAATAGGGGATTCTGCAAGGAAGCAGCAACAACAACAAAGGGAAAAAGAAAAAAGAAATCCACTAAAAAAAAAAAAAAAAACCAAAAAAAACAACAACGGAGAGAAAGCAAAACCATCCCTGTGATGCTTGATTACAGTACAGTTGCCTTTAGCTACAACTGCTAAAACTAGAGTTAATGCTGACCTAGAAGGCAAGAAATGTGTTGCAGTGTCTGCCTGTTAGTTCTAGAGAGTACTGCACTGCATGGACAGATGAACATTGTTTCTTGTTATTCAAACTAATTAAAATTGGCCCTTTAAAAACCTTGATTGCATAGAGCGGGTGCAAATTGATAGAAAGTGGGAGTTAATGGCAGGTAATTGGACAAGCTGCGGGGGTTTTTTTGGTGGTGCTCGTGGGTTTTTTCCTTTTTTTTATCTTTTACGAGGCTATTACAAGACTCATTGCAATGAAAATAGTTTTTAATTTGCAGATATCTTGTTGTTAAGTTTTGTCATTTTCGTGGAATAATCATGATAAAATATCGTTTTCCGATCAGTGGTATTTGGGGGGGTGGGGGGCGGACGGACACACACTCATGCCAGTGGAGGACAATTTAGCACGATTTGGGTACAGTGGGTGCTGCTGATGTTTACACGTGCATGTGATACTGTGGGGTTCTCGTTTTTGATTCGCTGACCAGGTCATGTGTCCAGTCTATATAAAGGAAATATGTGATGTAGGAGTTCCATTTTGATTTCAGTTAGCTAGATTTGATTAGTTTTATGAAGTAGTTATGTTAGAATAGTGTGCAATGTATTTTATTATTTCAAATTAATATAGCAGGATGAAGAAATTTGTTTGTGTTATTTCACAGTATAATACAGTGAAATACTGAGAATTTTGTGTCTCGAAGCACATTACAGAATATGTAAACGTCTTAATTAAAATTAAAAAGTTGAATGTTGTTAAACTAATACCAAGTAATTTTTAACAATATATATGTGCGTGTGTGTGCATAAAATTAGTAGCCTTGTGAAAGGAGCAGATGATACAATGCATCAAGACAGCACTGTTCATATGTTTTTACTGAAGGTAGGCATGGGGTGGTGTACTTTTTATTTTTAAATTAACCTATGCAGTAGTTGTTAAGTGATAAGGAAACAAGGAATATAGTATAGGTGTTTTGGATTTATATAACATACATATTGTAACTGGGTTTAATTTTATTTTTTTTCCTGAAGTTGTGTATTCATATTTTGTCTTGTGATTTAAAAATATTTATACAAGAAAGAAGATTTCTTACCTAATAACAACATAGATTGTATATGTACAGGCATTCTGCAAGTTGTATCATAGAATAATAGAATATCTCAAGTTGGAAGGGGTCCATAAATATCATCGAGTCCAAATCCCATATATATATATATTTGTCTTCATGATATATATTGAAGTTATATATGACATATATTTGTATTCGAGGATTTAGCTGAAAGACACTTTCAGCTAAAAAAAGTAACTTTCAGCTTTGTATAAACCTAAGGTAGTCTTTTTCTTGTCAGTGTTTAAAAATGTGTACTGTAAACAAGCTGGTATAACTTAGTCGCAGTATTCAGTGTGTCTTGGTGTTGTTTTAATAACAGACCACATGAAGAGGTGGCACATGTTGTCATCCCTAATTTTCAGTTACTCTTTATTAGGTATTCTTACCTTACTGTGGAAGGACCTGTTTCATTCCTGGAAGGTAGTTTATAATGTTGTTATAAAGATACTGTTTCCAGTTCAAGTTTGAGAAGCATAGAAAACCTGGAGGCAGTGCTTTTTTGTTTGGCTTATTTATTTATGTTTATTGCCTGTGAGATTATTAGTACATTAGTAGAAGGAATTGTCATTGATTGATTACTGAGTGCTAATTGTTCTTTATTCCTTTTCCCTATATTGCTGTTAGTGATACCAATTTTTGATGTGTATGAATACAATGACATGCAGTGCAACAAAACCACTAAAACCACTATTGCTTCTTATTCTTAGAGGAGTGTTGATGATAATGCATTTAATTTGAAAATATGTGGTTTACTTTTGATTTTGGAATATAACTGCTTCTCTATAATGCGGAAACATACTTGAATATGAAAAAAATAGATGTATTAGTGAGGCCATTCTCATTCTGACATTTGCATATGCTATATGTTTTCATCTAGACTCAGTGAGCAATAGCCTGATTTGTCTGTGTGAAGGAATGCCTTTTCTTGAGAATTAGCTAGTGTGTAATAGTAGCTTTGAAAGATGTCTTGTGCCGAAATAGAGTGTTTTGGTTTTTTTTTTTTAGTATGGCTAAATATATTAATTAATTTTGCTCATTTTTAATACTAAGAAATTAGGTCATGTAAAAAATCGGTCACTTGAGCCACTCATCTTGCAACTCAGACTCCAAAGACAGAATAAAACTTTGTGATCTCTAAAATGGTTTCGTTTATTGGGCATGTTGATTTTTAGAAGCCAACAATATAGGTCTGTGAGGTGTTACGAAGCTAGTGCTTGCAGTCTTTATTGAATTTTATAACCTAATGTAGGGTTCTGATGCATAAAAAATTGAAGTTAATATCAATAAGGTTTTCTCCAAATTGAATAGTGGGTGTTTGCATTTTTCATTTTGTTTGTATTTTTTACTGAAAGTAACTGGGAATAAAATAATGGTCAGGCAATTACTCTGTAACGACTGCTTGAAAACATGTAATGGGTAGAATCTCTTCCACAGTTAATGTGTGGAACGGTGTTGCAATAGTTCGGCTGTTTCCTGCACGTTGTAACTGATAGATTTGCTTGTAATACTGCCTCCAAACCATGCAAGCCTTAGCTTATCTCAGTTTGTATTCACAGTGTTGACACACATATATCACAATCTCTGTAATCTGTAGAATGGTCAGGATTGGTGAACGCAAATTATTTATTTTCTCAGATTTCATTTTTTTCTATTATCTATATACATAGCTGTCCTATTTATCTATCTGTCACAATCATATATCTTGATGTAAAAAGACATTCCTTATCTCTGTAGGTTGGTACTTAGGATGTGTCCACACTTCTAAAGGCTACTGTTAGTAATTCCTAAAGCTCTTAGAGGAGTGATTAGGGAGTCATGATTGCTCACAAATTGAGTCTTTTTTCTGCTTGACACTGATCCCTGTGATAGTCTCCCCACTTAATCCTCACTAGCAATTTGCCTATAGTTGCAGCTAACAGGAGGTGATTAGAGGGGAGTTGCCCACTGCCTTTTTACTTCTGTTGTAGTGGCATGTTAGACAGAGGCTAGTGAATCAAAGCTGTTTTCCTATTAACTCAACACCTCCTAATGCATTAGAGCCACTTTTATCTAATAACAGTGTTCAGCTTCTAGCGCTATTTTAGTGTTATTTAGTAATCCTTTTAAAACATCACAATGAGCGTTTTTAAAATTAGAGAACGAAAAGTGTAAGGCAGAATACCCAAAGATGAAAGCAAAACAATGAAACTAACAGGTCTTATCTTTTATCAGCACACACATTGTAACCCCGACTAAAATTACAGAGCATTTTCTCCATACATCAATAGGCATGTAGACTCCACTTTCTCTAAACATTAGTTTAATTGCAATCCTGGTGACAGGTAACTGATGTAATACTTTTGAAGTGATAATGGCATACATTTACAAGGGAGAACAGCACCAGTGAAAGGCTGCTAATGAAGAGTTAACTTTTACAAGTATTGGTTACAATGAAGAATAATAGCAAAGGCCTGAGTGTAAATTTCCAAACATTTACTACTTTTAATTTTGATCTACCTGTAATACATACCAAGGACTAGTGGGCATTTATTATTTTATTGATGTGATACAAACTCTTCACTTGAAACCAACATTCTTTGGCTTTTAAAAGTTTTATTTTAAGAAAATTATCATTGTTTTATATTTAGGTACTTTGTTGACAGATTTAATTATTTTAATTTGCTTGCTGTAATGAAACTATAGTAATGGATTTAAAAGACCATACAATCTGAGACATCTCCAACAGCAAGCTGGCTAGGGATTGTCCTTTGAGGCCAGTGAATCTAAGTCCTTTTTTAAGATTCACAGCATGCATCAATACAGTGCATATATGTAGTGCTTTAAACATAATGTCCTGGCTTTACAGAGTCTACCACTGGGCTACATGTTAAGTGTATGTTTATATTACAGGGACTGTAACTAAGGTTACCCTCCAATTTAAAATAGCTAGTTCAAATGCAAAAATACAAAGATGGCAGTTAACAAGAACATTTCCCTAACCGGTAGATCAGTTAAGATGCAAGGTACAAAAGAAGTGACATCTCACAATTTACCTGACAATCTCTCTTCAGCATTTTACCTTCTTTATCTCCTTTCTGTTCTTGAGGTTCATTTTGCTGATGATAGAGGTATATTTCAGGAACACGTTGATGAATATATTTTAATTTACATGGTTTGGAGTATATAATATGAGCAAGTTGTATTTTATCATGCATTAACAATCTGAAGTAGACTGCTAAAATGTAGAAAAACACATATTAGGTGTTAGGTCAGACTTAGGTAGCTCATCCCATTTTGAAACAGAAAACTCAAAAATGTGACATGTAATCACAATTTCCTATTTAATTTCGTCCTGCAGAAAAAGAACAAACAAAACTGGTCCAAGTTTTCTGCTTTTAGATTGTTGAGAGATTGTTTTATACATGGTACACACACATATAGCTAGCTAAATAAATGCATTTGTCTATAATGAGATCGTAAAATGTGTCATAGTTTCTGAATTTATCACAGGTCTGTCATTAATTTTGTTGGTGTATCTTCAAGCACACATCTTCTCTAAAAACAGTAAACATTATTTTGCTCTGTGTCAGGATGCTATTTTCAAGATCAGGCTTTTTTTATTTAAGAGAAGTCTACAGTATGGAAATACCCTATGCCTCTCTTCGTTTGACTGGCAAAGGCAGAGCAGTAACAGCTGTCTAACTCAGGTCACTCCAAAATCACTGTTTGTTACTTTTCATTTCACATACTGCAGTTGTCCTGTCTGGAGCTACCAGCTATATAGAAAATAACATCCCTGTTATAGGGTGCACCAGTCCAAACATTCATGCAGTTTCTTAAATCCTTAGAAGCATAGAATCATAGAATGGATGGGTTGGAAAGGGCCTTAAAGACCATCTAGTTCCAACACCCCGCCATGGGCAGGGACATTTTCCACTAGACCAGGTTGCTCCAAACCTCATCCAGCCTGGCCTTGAAGGCAGCCAGGGATGGGGCATCCACAGCTTCTCTGGGCAACCTGTCCCAGTGTCTCCTCGACCTCCCCAGAAAGAATTTTTTCCTGATATCTTATCTAAATCTCCCCTCTTTCAATTTAAACCCATTACCGCTTGTCCTGTCATTACCTGCCCTTTTAAAACATCTCCCCCCAGCTTTCTTGTAGCCCCCTCAGGCACTGGAAGGTGCTATAAGGCCTCCCCGCAGCCTTCTCTTCCCCAGGCTGAACAACTCCAATTCCCTCTGGCTGTCCCCATAGCAGAGATGCTCCAGCCTTCTAATAATTTTTGTGGCATCCTCTGGACTTGCTCCAGTAGGTCCTTGTGGTTGGGTCATTAAGAATTCCAGGATTTGACCAAGTGCTGTTATGGAACCCATTTTGCAGGAGGCATTTTAATCAGGAACTCTTGTTATCCTTTGGTCCTTAAATTTTGTCTTCAGTTGTGTTTCCCGTTTTTAATATGGCTGCAAAAATGTATCTCATAAATTTGCATAATTAAGCCAAGTAATAACTGCTATCATTTGTTGTCTTTTCTTGGATGTGGAAGACAGATGAGTAAACTGTTTTCTGTTGTATATTCATTTCTGCTTTTTCTTTATATGGCAAATACTAAACATTAAAAATGAGATAAATTCTATTATATAGAAACTGCTGAGCTTCTGGTATTACAAAGCCATAAGCAAAAAATGCCTTTCAGAGCTATTTCTGAATTGTTTTTCATGCTTTTTGAAGGTACTAGATGCAGAACCATAGAAAATGTATGTAGTCCCTTCAGAAGACACATTGCTGAAAATTGCTGTCTGACAGAGCATCTGTCTTCAAGTTGCAGGACTGCTTGATATCCAGGACTTCAAAGTCTGTTTCATTTATTTAAGTAATAAGTGTGCCTTAGTTGTAAGGTGAACTACAGCCAATTCACTCTTTTGGTTCAGTTTTTGGTTCCTCCATTTCTATGCCATTTTCATAAAGAAAAAAGCTTCTTTGTTTTTTCTGAAGTGCTGCTGAAATAGTTGGAATTTTAAATTTCCACAGTTATGCGGGCAAAAACTATTTTTAGTTATGTGAGCTATTATTTATGAGAGGACAAAGCATTATTTTTGTATTTTTTAACGCAATATTATAATAGGTAAATCTAAAAAGTAGATTTCTATATTATATTAATAGACTTACTTTGCAACTTTGTTAGTTAAATGCCTTGTCTGTCCATCTCTTCTTTTTTGAAGGGCTTGAGGTAATGGAGGATTGTAGCAGAAAATGAGAACTGTTTTTAATTGGAATTGCAACCCAGAATGTATAAAGCCTCTACAGCTATGTGGAAATGCGCAAAATCACTGCTCCAAAGGAACAGGATGTTAGTTAAGGTGAAAAAAATAGTGTGAGATGGATGAAATCTGAATGCATTCAGATTTCATGATAAGGACAGCTTGCTGTAGTTTACTCAGGGCTGAATTGTAAAATTGGACATTGCAGGTTTTTATCCTTTCATCCTCAAAGTCTCTCATGCCCTACCTGGTCTAATGTAATACAGTATTCCTCCTAGGGCATGCCGTGATATCCCACATGTAGGTTGTGGCTAGAAGTGATTTCCAGTTCCAGGTAAATGCTCAGGATGCACTGGGAGTTTATGTCAGCATAAAATCCGTGTGCACACAGCCTCCTCTGCCACTGTCTCTGGAAGGAAAACCCAAGTGCATCAGGTAGAAAGGGACAAGGACTGCAGTGTTTTTCAGAATGCACCTACCCTACAATGTGTCCAAAACCCCAGTGAATCATAAACGAAGTACAGCTCTATTTATGGTTGCAGATTCCTCAAGTTCCTGCGATGTATGGTATTGGCGTGCAGTCCCTTTTACATGTCTTTCAGTGAATCATCTGTTAGCACATTGATGTTCTGGTTCCTTCACAGTGGCATTCCTTGCTTCACAGTGACTGTTTAAATACCATTGGGATGTCCTGTTTGCCTAGTCTGTGATTTTAGGATTAAAATGTGAAAATCGGTAAGTGGAGAAAAAAGCCTGCTTTGGTAATTTCCACAGGAGAAACTGCAGTTTGGTCTCTGAGAGTAAAATTGAATTGTTTGTACTGAATATCATAATACAGATATGGAACATCAAACACTGACCTTCAGTGTTACTTGTGCTCCTTTTTCATTTAATGGTCAGGCTTTAGTGTACCTGATTGCACTTCATTGTCAAATATTTCTGGTGTCTTGTGTCTGACAAAAGGCTTTTAAAAATCACAGTGCAATGAGCAGTTCTGTTATTGAGGCCCAGACTGTACTTCAGCAAAGCCAGGTCTGTAATGTTCATGTGACCACAACTTTAGGGATGGGAAAGGAGGGCAGGCTTCAATGACTCCATAAATTATATGACTCTGGGTAACTAACGCTGATATTTTGACTGATATTGTGGTATTTTTATAATCAACGTCTAGAGAATTACAAAGTTTTTGACTGTATATTAAAAATTATAGCAAACTAAAGCATTTCTAGTGCCTTTTCTGTCTAGTCTACAGAGAACAATCAGCAAAACGCTGATTGAATCTTCTTCTTTACCTCTCATTACTCTCTTGGGTAGCAGGCTGCTTCTGTCAGAGGGTAGAAAAATGTGGCTCCATACCTCACCCACCTCCCAGGGGAAATAAGGTAACCCTGCAGATGAATAAGGAAGTCCTGCCCTTCCTTGTTCCTGTGTAAGTCTTTGTGCAGCTGTTCATTGAACCAAATCATGAATCTCATCTGGGTGAAGCTAACCCATTTGCTCTGGTTTAATTTAACCTGAGTAAAATGCCCAGTCGTGTTCACCCGTATTCATAGAGAGATTTGGGTCAGTACGTGTGAGAGGGTGCTGCAGAGGTTGGTGTGGGCCCGTTAGAAGCTGCAAGACTGACACCACCTTTTGGCAACAGACCCTTCTTCTGCAAGCTTATCACTGAACTATGGCATTATTAGAGAAAGGAAAGTCAAAGAAACATAAGTAATTGGATAGTTTCAGGAATGTTTTTAAGTTCCCTCTGACCATACAAAATATTTTAAAATGCATCCTGTGCTAGTATATATCCAAATCAGGATCGCTCAGGACTGCATCTGGAAGGTCAAATGTCTTGTATGGGACATTTCGTACTTCAATGGCAAAGATGATGTGTTTGAACAATGGCCAGTGCTGTGGAAATGGAGTCTCAACCTTGAAGCTGTCTAATCCAGCTGTTAACATAGGAGTTATTTATGGGATAATTGATTCTAGCTGTGTTAAACTGTCTGAGTATGGTGGTTGGTTTTTTTTCAATAGCACTAAACATTTACCTTTTTAATTCATTCAAATAAGTTGGATGCAGAATTGATACAACTTTCAGTTCTTTCTTGTTCCTGAAACTATCTATGGTTTGCTTATGGAAGTGGGTATATGTAAAATTATATAAATACACTGTATAAGCAAGAAGCATCATCAGTCTGAGGCAGAAGTTATTTTGGTGACTGATTTAATCAAAAACGTTTTATAAGAAGGTTTTATAAGAACCTTCTGGAGAGTGTCAAGGAAATTTTTCTTATTTGAATTTTATGGTCTAGTTTAAATACTTCAGAAAATTTATGGATTTTTTTTTTTTTTAATTAGTTCTTTAATGTAAAATTGTAGCAACCCAATTGCTAGTATTTTGAAGCATATCTTTTGTTCTTTGGTCAAGCATTCTTCCTTAAAACTGACTGGTGTCAGATGTTTCAGGGGCAAAGACCAAGTAATAAATAGATGAGAGATAATGTGCCTTTTGCAAAGATTTTATTTTAGTCATCTGCAGACAGATGCTGATGTAAACTATAAAATGTAATAGCTGTATGATGTTGGAAGTTTTTTCTTTTAAGAGTCATCACTATTTATCAACTTCAGTCCCTCTGGTCCTTGTGAAGTTCTTTCTGTAAAAGGATCTAAATGATTTTATGATTTTTGAATTTTTGTATATGTAAGACACACAGTTCACTAATAGGAAACTTTTCCTGTCTGACAATCCATTTTTACCTCTTCCCTGACATGTGGACACATAGCAAGTTTCCTCTTTGATGTGGAAGAGAGAGGGGGAAATGCACATTTACTGCTTAGAATTACTTCATTAAAAAGCCCCCAACACAATGTATTGTAAAGGAGGAGTTACCTTATGAAGAACCCACCTAGGTAATAATTTTGTTCACAGAGGCATCAAGATCTCAATTTCCTGACAGTGATGAGTCTGTTTCTTTACAGTGATAGAAAACACCAGATTGCACTGGGATATCAAACTGGGAGATAATCACATCTGAAAGAGCTTGCTGTCTTTTCTTTCCTATCTTGAAAAAGTTACTTGGTTTCAGTGATTCTAATAGTATATACCAAGAAGCATATAGAGTAGTAAAAGGTAAGAAATTTTTGTTTGCCCCTTCTTGCATCAGTTTTTCTGCTTTCCTGATGGACTCTTATGGTTATCATTTAGCTTGTAAATTTTAGAGATATGACAGTGTGAAAGTTATGGGCAAAGATTTCTTTTTCAGCCTCATCCTTTGAAAGCTACCTAAAGATAGGAGAATTTTGGGGGTATAATTTGGACATTCAACTGTAAGACTGATAGAGTTCTTGCTTATATAATAGGCTGACTAGAAGTCTGTTGAATAGCTAGGATAACAGCCACATGAGAAATGTGGTGATCTAACCCAAAATAAATTTGGGTTGCAAACAGAGCCAATACAGTCTTTGGAGAACTGGTGTAACATGTGCCCAGTGAACAGTATTTCAAGTAAATGAGTAGTTGTGTTTTTCGTTTTCTGTTCCTGAATATTTTTACTCTGGATGTACATGGCAAACTATATGTCTTACACATGCTTAAAACAGACAATGCAGTGAGATGTGCAGTTTGGAAAAAAAAAAACCACTTGTATTGGATGTATGCGGTGTATTGGGAAGAGACTCTTGGACTCTGAGAGCGATCATGATTTAAAAAAAAAAAAAAAGAAATTATAGATCTAAAGTATTCCTAATACACCAGCTGGCTGACACTCAGTCTAGCAGAGAGGTAATCTCAGGGGACTGTGGGAGACACCCACAGGAGATTGTATGCTTCAGTAGTGAGTGCCTCTGAAGCTCAATATAACTCATTCCATTACTGTGAGAGTATATAGTATACCATAGCTTGTATAAAAAAACTATTTGCACCACCAGATGTCTTACTGGTTTTATAATTTTTAGAACAATATTCACTTCAGAAACACAATAATGACAGCCTTCTACTCCTGGATGCTTTACTACATCAATTTCATCAGGCTTATTTATATTATTGCTAAACTCAAGGTACAACTGGCAAGGGTTACTAAGTGCAGAGCATACATTCCTCAGGACGTCTGTAAGATAAACAGCATAGGAAGCTAAAAAGTCTTTTTTTGAGGAATATCATATCTGGTTTGCTTTCTTTCCAGATTTTTCACCAGTTCTACAATCAAAAATTAGTTATGGACAAAAAGAATAAGCAACTTGCACATAAAACCAAGCATTTATTACTAATGTAATTGAAAATTCCAAAGAATTATTAATAGTTACAGGTTTCATTTTTCACAAAAAAAAAAAAGGAAAGGAAAAAGAAACTATTACAGAACAAATCTCCATCATAAAAATGCATTTAAAATTGTTGTTCTAGTAATTTATGCCCTCCACTTACCAAATGGGGACATACAAGCTTTTTTTGTTGATGCCTAAAAGGATTGTGTCAACAAATCTAGTCTTTCCGAGAAATGAAAGAAGCGTGGAGACAATACAATCAAATAAAGATGCAAAATTGTGTGAAAGTGCTACCTGTTATTTCATAGATATATTAGTGGTCATGTAAACACCTTATGGAAGTCTGTACTGTCTAGTATCCTGTTATTTGCAAAATACATTCTATAGCGGCTTAGCTTGATCAGTCACAGAATTAAAATTCCTGTGCATATTTTGGTACGTATATATATGCAACCTTGAAACTTGAGTTGCCTTTTTCTTCCGTTTTGACTCCCAGAACATCTTTTCTGTATGTAAAAAGTCATACTAGCTTTTAGTGCTTTAATCTCCTGTTTGTTTTTTCGCATCATAGCAAGATATTAATGTTGATTCTTTCTGCCCAGATATGAAGTTAGTAATGTTTAGAGTTGTCTGTAACATATAGTCATAGCAGAAATAATAGGTATTATCGCTTGCCTTATTTATGCTTCATCATAACTACTTTTTCTGGGATCAACTTTGACAATAAATGAAAAGGTCTTTTCTGTTAAAAGGAAGTATTATTTACTAATGGATTGAAGTCGGAATGGACATACGCCAAATGTTCTGTGTCTTCTCCACCTTGATTTCTGTTGTCCACAGCATTCGGGTAACTCTGGTTTCCATTAAACAGCAAGAGAAGTCTGAGTTGATGCAAAGCAAAACTGTATTATCTCAGCCGTCTGTTCATTATGGGAAAAGGTAGCATGGTAAATAAGTACTAAAAGTAACAAATAGCCATGTTGTCTGATTTGTCAAAGGATATGTTTAATTTGATTTGTATGTGAGTGTGTGAATTTCCCAGGTTCATGGGCTTGGAAAGCACCTCACCATAAACTATCCAGAAGTTTAATTATCTTATTCTGTTAGGTTAAATTACTAAACAGCTTCTTCAAAGAGACTGTTCTGTGTTTGAATAAATATAATATGCAAAATAGTGAAAATTGCTTCTAGGTATGATACCCAAGTGGGATACGGTGGCTTTGTGGTGTCATATTTTGAGAAATTATTTAAAGACACACAAAAGGACACTGTCACTCTGTTATTAATGTTAAAAATTGTTGTTGCTCTGTGCAGTGTGTTTTTCTAATTAGAGGAAAGCTGTAGAGTACCATTTCCGTAATCGACATGGGAACAGAAACTCAGCAAAATTTCATGTATTTGCAGTGAAACTGCTCCTCAGCAACATAAAAATGGCTTTTATAACATAAAGGCTGTAATTAGAATAAGTCAAATCAGTTGGAAACGATTAAAGCCAGAACAGGCTAAGCTGCCTTCTAAATATTTGTCTGGAGATTAGCCCTACTCTTACAGCCCCTGAGAAGCATCTTTGATTTACTTATAATGCTTGACGTGGCAAAGATAATCCTGCAGAAGGCAAATGAACACAAATTTAGATGTGCTGTTAGGCTCTCTTTGTTGATTTGACAGGAGGCAGCATATTGGAAGTGATGTTGGAGAAATGAGTGTAGGGTCACAATAGACAAATTGCTTAAACTGCACCCCACCCCCTCACCCCCAATCATCAATTTAAATTCTTTTTAAAACGTACTCATTCTTTGATGCTTTTAGGATGCACTTTAGAAGTCCGTGTGGAATAATTTTCCGTATGTCTATGCGACAGTTGATGTGAGTCTCATTGTATTTAAAATTATAGTCCTGAGATGGAACTTTCTGCTTGTTGCTTGTCTGAAATCAGCTATTAAAATACAAGTAAAGCTTGGCAGGTATAAATTTGAAGAAGAAAAGAGATTATGTAAGAAGATCAGAATTGTTAATATTAATCAGCTGCTTGTGGAAGAATGGTGACTTACTCTGTGGAAGAGTTCTGTTGGAAGAAGAAACAAACCAAGCAGACATTGGGCAGCCAGTTACTTACTGACACCACTTTACTGCTCTTTTGATAGCTGGAAAGGAAAACAGATATAGGACCAATGTGGATGGTAGATTGTAAACATGGACTGGCTTTGTGGTAGCTTCTAGATTTAATGGCATCAGCAGATAGTAACTATTATGAAAGCCAGCCTATATTTTAGGATGATGAAGCCCTACATTATTGTTAACCCTTGGCTGCACCTAGTATAATGGTACAGAATAGTGAAAAATTGTTAAGTACATAAAGATGGATGATTTGAAATGAGTTTCAAATGCTAGTCAACTTCTTGGTGTAGATCAAATTTGTACTTTGCATAGTTTCTACTCATTTATAATCTCCACAGCATCCCAAACTTTTTGTTTAGCTGGTGAAAATATAATCAGTCTAATGTATTCTCTTACTGAATTTTAAACAAGACCATTAAAACTCCTTTAACGTGCTAAAGTAAGCTTCAGAGAGGGTTTCCATTTCATCTTTATTGAACTGAGGCTATAGCACTCCTTCCCTTTGCACCACAGTGAGAGGCTGTCAATAATTCAATAGCCATGGCCTTGATGGGCCAAGGCCTAACTTAGACTTTAAACAGAGCCAAGCAGCTTGTCAAAGTGTGATGTGCTGTCAATGCCTGACTGATCTATACTGCATGAATTCTCCCTTAGCTCTTGATGTATCCCTGAAAAAAAAAAAAAAAAAAGAAAGCAATTTGAGAAGTAGACCTAGTGTGAAGCACCTGTTTGTTTGGAATTTTTAATAAGGGAAAGTTGTGTTCATAACAAAGCTCAGTGAAGTCACTGCATTTTTGCTTAGAGGATCCACACTAAATTCCTGTCTAATATCACCAGTGCATTTCCAGTGTCATCAGGTAAAGAAGTCACTAGATCTGTAGATATTTTAGTGGCTTAGAGCAAGTTCCCTTGGAGCAATACTTAATTACTAATGACAAGTAACTTTGCTTAATCACAATTACCTATTTACAATTTTCAGTTTTACTGATATTACACTTTTATCAATCAGTATTGCAGTAATGAAACTTTTTCATAGCTATTTGTTTTCATTTTTTCCCCATACAGTAACTGACCTATATGATGCATTCATATTCTTTCTAAATGCTCTATGTTGAATTTGCGTGTATTTCATAGTTGGAAGCTGAAAAATTACTTGTTTTTCTAAGAAAACAGTTTCAAAAAAAATGATGTGTTGTATTCTAGTTCTCTTATGCTTTATATATAAATGTAAAGTTTTATCTAAGGTGCCTTTGAAAAAGGTATAAGAAAGCTTAAATAAGACTCTAATATTTGTCTAAAAAAAAAAAAAACAACCAAAAAGGGAGCATTATTAAATGTGTACTTAATTACATTTTAAAGCATTTGAATTTCAATCCTTGTGTTGCTAAGCTTCTCATATGATAAGATTTATTGGGATTTAAAAGAGAAAAGTCACATTGCTATTCTCACTTCAAATGCATTTGTTTTGTCATTGTTGGCTTTACAAATCCATGTTTTTTGAAGTTTCCATATCTGCAGAAAGTTTCATGAGACATGTAGGTCCTCAGTCTTCAGGTATTATTTTTAATAGAGACACAAGAGACTAATAGAAAAATAAATGAGGCCCCTTTAATGTTTTAGATATGCTGAAACCTTGTGCTAGTGGATTTGAAAAAGTCAGGTTTTTCTGTAAAGCTTGTTATATGTTTTATTTTTAAATAGCCTACTCCCTAAGTTCTCACTTTTCGGAAAACTTGAATTCAAATATTTGGTCTGTGTTGATGATATTGTAGCTTTCATCCTTTGCACGGGGAAGCAGAGGAAACATAGCAAAAAACATGGTTGATAATGCTGCTCGCCTAAGACTTTATTTTGGTGGTGTGGGTGCCTCATACTCCAGAATGTAAACTAATTGAAGTCCCCACTGGAGACTGTTGAATGGAGAGACAGTCAGATTTGCACTAAACCCAAAACAATTGAAGAAGGTGCTGTTCTTTTCCTATTTTCCAAGTTGTTCCTCAAACTCCCCATTAAGTGGTCCTATTCCATTTCAGTGCAAAGACTGATTTGCTTAACCTACAGTTGACAATTGTGTATTACACTGTTGATCTGTGCTGAAGTTTGTGTTGATGCTAGAATAAATAACTCTGTTTTGAGCAATTAGACAATGATCTTTGCATGAAAAAAACTTCACACCCCATCAGTTTACCCATGCTTCTTGAACTGTAATCTTTTTGTTAGAAAAATTGTGCATGACAGACTTCACAGTCTTTGACAGTGTTGCAGCTGATGACTAAAATCACGGTTTGGCCAGTGTTCTTCCTAATAATTCTTTCAAATTAATTAAGTACTTTTGACTCCATGAGTACTTATTTGTATGGAAGAAAGCAAAATAATCAGTTTTTACATTTTGACTTCAAAAAATGCTATAGGCGTGGATACTGTGTCGCCTTGAGCAATGGGCTGAAGACTGTGAATGAGATTGTTACGCACCATTATAAGATGAGCAGGGTATGAACTTGACAAGAATAAGAATGCATCATGTATGCAGTGCTGTGTATAGGGTGAAGGCAGGGTGAAAATACATGATTGAATATTAACACGATTGCAAAAATATAGGTTTGAAAGCACTCCTCTGAGATTGGGGTGAGATGAGGGGTTTACTCTGACAGTTGTTTACATTGTTTACTTCACTGTTTAACTGGGCAAGTAGAATTTGGTTGGTTTTCAACAGATTATCTGTAGAAGGAGTAGAATACGCTTCTTGTGCAGACCATTCTTTGCTACCCCAGATTCAGTATAATACATTGTCTGGCCTCTGAATAGTTGTGCCATGCATGTGACAGAAATGTTTGTTAGAATTAAGCTCTTCTAAGATGAGTTTTAGCAGTTGACTTTTGAGAATATATCCCCATGAAGCTTCTCTCCTCCGCTGTACACAAATTCGCAAATTGATACAGGTGCAGCACTCACTAGCTTTTGTCATCACAGGTGTAGGTATGGAAATCCACTCTGTACTGACATTTATAGTTCTCTTTATTGTGTGACAGAAATAAGGAATTTTTTGCAATCATCCAAGGATATTTTGATCATCAACCTTCAGAACTATGGGTAACCATGATTTTAAAATTCTGTTGTCTGAATATAGGCATTTGAAGTTGGGCTACCTATTAATGTACCTTACTTTAGACATCTAATTTAGAAGGTATTAGCAAGGTTTCCCAGCTAGCACTCATAGCAACAGTAGGGATCATTCCACTTAGGAACTTTAGCAAATCACGGAAAAGGTGTACAACATACAACTAAAAACTACTTTATTTAACCAATATTTATTATGACACAGACTCTAGGGAGAAAGGAAATCCTTGCTGTCTTTTCCTTTTTATCTTTCTTTTTTAATTCTTGGGTATTTTAGGGATCTCGGGTGCTAAAAATACTGCATGAAATACCAAACACACTCCTACATGAGTTCTCAGGCATGTGTATCTACTAAACTTAATTCTGCACATCTTGATTTGTCTTGGGATTTTAGCGTGTGTTTGGTAGGCGTTACGCAAAGCTACCTTTTGCTAATGTAATCAGAAGAGAATCCACTAGGTTTTCTGACACTACCTCTCCGTATAGAGCCATCTAAGCCTTACAAATGTTAGCTTTGGTGTACAGAAGCAACTGCATTCGTGGAATCCTGGGTGCAGCGTAAGTTTGGAAACAGCCTTGTTTATTGTACAAAATCATTAGAAGCTCTGTATCTGGGAAACACAAGAAACTGGAATGGCTAGGTGAAAGTGAATAAAAATGAGGAGACTCACAAACTGCTTTTGCTCCAGGGCTGGTTTTAATGAGCTTGTCCCTAATGAGTTGTCCCTGCAACTAGCTTCAGGCCTAAACAGATGAGGCAGGGGTTCTGCTAAATTTTTGATAGGATTTGCGCTGGTTTTATGAGAAAGCAAGCAGTAGAGAGTGCAAAGTTGTGTCATGAATCTTTTACGAGACTGGATTGTTGTCCATCTTGTCAATAGGGATTGTAAGACCTGATTGCTAATAGAAGACGTGCCACATGCCGGTTGTACTGACAAACTTGAATAAATAAGGTAGCATATATGTTGGGGGAAGATTTGGTTTGTTGGGAGCAGGGACTTGATGACCAATATATGATGCTTTCCAAAAATTACTATCACCTTACGTTATTGCATTGATCACTAAATGGTGGTGTTTGCAACCAGATATAGTCACTTACAGAAACAGTCTCTTTGGACTTCCCATGGACCATATTGTATTTGTTCTAGTGCAAAGATGGATTAAAAAATTAAGTTACCGTTTGAGACTTTTATCTTCTAAGACTTGTATTGGTATTTCAATTTTATTTTTAATTGTGTGGATTTCTATTTGTGTCTTATTAGCAGTTTGTTAGCTCCAGAAATAAAATAGAATTTTTATTGAGATTCTCTCAATTTGAGATATTCTTTTTGATGCTTCCAATACATCTACTGTTAATATGAGGAACTATAAACAAAAGTATTTCTTAGGTTTGAATTACCTGACAAGATTTTCCTAGTAGCTTAAGAATGCGTGTTAGCAGCCTTTGCTGCATAGAAAGAGTGTTCTTTCCCTCACTGCATTGCACCCACGTTGCATTGCACCCATGCTGATCATGTAACAGATGTAAATAGGCCTTGCTTTCCTGATCTGCATTTTTAGAATTTCACATCAGCTTTTGACAGTCAAGCTACAGTGTGAAAGCTTGTCTTAGATGAAAATCTAGTAGCTTACGAGTTTTGTTTCCACTGTAGAAGTGTTATTTGGAAAGTGTAGGAAAAATGTAACTTCTTTGAAAATTGATATTTTTTAGAATTATGATTTAAAGTTGTTCTTCAAGGTTAGTTTGAATCCTTGTCTTACATATAATTTTCTTTAAAATACAAGTACAGGTCCATGGTGAAGGGAAGATAAAATACTTAAGCTTGGGTTTTACAAAGCTAAACTAAAAGGTACTTGTGGGGAATAAAAATCAAAATAATGAAAATATTATTCTTTTAGAATTATGTTACTCCCGAAAGTTTTGCAACTGATTTACCATTTTTTTACAAAGTGTAAATAGCAGAAGCCCTTATCAATGAATTAAGATATTACCATGTTTGTATATATTCATCTGTGCCCATGGTTTTTAATTAATTTAAATGCAAAGTCACAATAAGTTAGACCAAGACTTAATATGTTTCTGTTCTGTCAAGTCTTCAATTCTTAAAACGCTTTTTCTATGCTGTATTTTAATTTCGTCCTTTCTTTTTTTCTCCTGCCGCTACTTCTTATTTCTCCCATGCATATATTTTTTTGCTGCTTCTCTCTTCCTAATCTAACTCTCACTTATTTCTTTTTCTAATACTTGACCATTGGAAGGTAAATAGAATGAGGAGGAATTATGTTCACATGAGCAAAATCTGTACAGAGAATGGCTACAATGGCTTGTCAGAAGTAGTGGGGAGGACAGCAGGACTTGACAACATCAACCTCTGAGTATTACAGGAGACAAGATGAGTCAAAACATTTGCAAGGACTATGCATAATTAAACCAAGCTTTAATACTGAAGAGTTTTGTAGAAGTGAACTTCTTAAGACATTTGATATGGCATCAAGTAGAAATGACAGGTCCATGAATGAAATGAAATTGTGAGCATCTGAATCAAAATTGAACATTATTTCTAGCCAGTGTTAGCAGTGTGTTATGTTTTCTTTGTGGAATGCCAAAGCATTCCACAAACAACGTTTCTTAACAAGATTCTAGTGAACATAATTTCATAAAATATGTCTGAAGAGTAGGAATATTTAATTTTGTTCTGCTCTCTGAGTTTTTAATAAATGGTATATACATTTTGCTGTCACCATCACGTTTT
Source organism: Rhynochetos jubatus (assembly GCA_027574665.1). Lineage (NCBI taxonomy): Eukaryota > Metazoa > Chordata > Aves > Eurypygiformes > Rhynochetidae > Rhynochetos > Rhynochetos jubatus. The sequence continues at coordinate 13,667,712 of CM050664.1, read as the reverse complement.
AGAACATAAGTCAAATAGCAAACTTCCAAAAAAATTATTTCCAGATCTTATAATAGGTCACATCATCTTGCTTAATTGTTTTTCCTCAGCTATCCTGAATACTTTGCTAGTCTTCAACCTATTTTCTCACAGCTCTTTCCTCCTTGCTGCCTGCTGTAGCTGCAGGAAATTAAACCAAACAATTTCTGCTGAATTTGCCACATACATGCAGTACTACAGGCAGGAACTGAATTTAGGAGATTTGAGGAAAACACTGTTTTATTCATTCAGATAGATAATATAACTACTTTGACTGAAAGTCTTTCATTTTGAAACTTAGAATTTTCAGCTCTGTCTCCAAATCATGTTTGAAATGCCTTGTAGGATTAAAGTTCTTTTAATTTTTCTCTACTTCAAAAGCAAAATGGCAGGAAGAGGTAGGTGGCATCATAGGTGTATTTAACACTCTCTTCGGAGACAAAAGTAAATTCTTTCAGATCAGTGAGAATTCCAAAGTTAAGTTTTCTGCTGGTCAGGTCATTTCTGAAGAAGAATAGGCTTCCATTGCTAATCTTGATTAAAGCATTTTTTTTCAGTGTTTTCAAGTACTGCTATTAGTCAGTCCAAACAGTAAAGATCATAAGCATAGGGGAAGCATTCGGTACATTCTCTAGGGGAGCATAATGTCAGCTGCTCTGAAGGACATAGATTGTAACCATACTTCAAGGAAAAAATATTCTTCATTTGTGTCAGACCTACTTTTGGAGGGGTTGATTAAAAGAAAGCAACTTTGATTGTCTGTTCATTCTAGTTGCATTGTTGCTTCATTTCATACCTGTAGATTTGAATTCAGAATGTGATAGAATCCCGTTGCTTTCAGTAGTGTGTGCGTTTGTGTGTGTGACAGACAAATTTCTGTTCTCTTACTCGGGGAGATGGTTCCTAAGCATTTGTGTTTTTCCTGAGAGATCTGTGAGGTTCACTTTTGGGCAAATGTGTATCAGCTTTCATTCCAGAATCTGCAGTTTCATTAGGAAGAATGTATGTGAAGCTTTTGGTGAAACTTTTGTCACTAATGAGATGGGGTGTACCCTATTATTTTCAATACCAAAAAGAAATCCTCTTATCCTCCATAACAGTTTTCATAAAGCCAAATTTAGATACCAAAGTAAATAGCCAGATTTTCAAAAGAGTTGGTGATTGTCAAGGCTCCTAGTCCTTTCAAAACCAGTTTACTTTCTCAGAGCCTAAAGACAAGCTATAAAGTTTTTGTTTGAAACCTGGCCTTTATTTTGAGACTGACAGAATGAGGATGGTTTTGTTTTTTCCCAACTAAGACAGGAACGACATTTACAAACTGAAGATTGTTTGCTCCAATTGCTTGAGTTTTCTATGTCTTGGTTTTCCATTTGTGCCTTGTGAGAAATGAATAGCCTTTTCCTTTTCCCATTCTGTCCTGAGATGTGCTTGTCATCAAGAGAGCAGGATAAATTAGTGCTTTGCATGCAGATCTAGGCATTTTAGTCCATACCTAAATTAATTTTAACAATAAATGATCTCATAATTTATCATAATTGTATTTTATTTAGAGGTAAAATATAATGCAATGATTTAGCATTCTAAGCACTAAGTAGATTTAGGTTTGGGCTTTTTGGTGGACTTGCTTTTCAGTCAGCAGGAAAACCTAACCATTTTCATGTTAAGTTGGGGACTGGAAAAATGACAGTAAATTACTTCCTTTTCCCCCTTGCTGCACTAAGTCTGTACCTGTTGGCCTTTCAGGTACACAGCAAGACTTCCTCTGTTCTCCTGATCAGGGCAGAGTTGAGGAAAAGGCAGAGCAGGTTCTCCAAAACACAAGAAATTATTTTATATGACCTATATAAATGCAAAATGTACATAGTTTGACAATATTTTAGTATATTTGTTATCCTTCTTTCATGTATTTTGTCCCTTAATTTTAGTATCTTTTAAATGCTAAATTCCTGGAGAATGTTCTTTGAAATTAATTAAATATATATGAACACACATGCATGGTAGTGTTATACCTTATATTAAATTTAAAGCAGTATAACTTTGGTGAAGTCATTAAAGATTTATTTTGCATGTAAACATTTTCATGCTGTGTTTTTCAGGGGTTTTGTACGTTTAAAATGGCTCATGACATACTCTTGGACTGACAATATAGAAACATCATTTGTCTATCAAGTAGGTTGGCCCAGAGTGAGGTTTTTCGCCTCCAAACTAGCTTAGTTCAGTGTTCTCACAGGACCTCTTCAGTTAATCCCATTAAGTTGTGCTCAGTTGCTGGCATTTCTACTCAAAGAATTGCCAGAGGAATTGGAAATTTATATGTATTTTTCAGTGTCTGAGGGTATGGATAGTGGTCATCAGCCTCCTTTAGAAATATCAAAGAGCTTGTTGATTCACTTGATATTTTGAGTGAAGCAAGAACACAGGTAAATTTGAGTAACAAATACGGGTTTCTCTTGGTGACTGCTGTTTCCAGGATTATTCCTTGGAAACTCTCAGTTTTATGAGACATCACAAGGTGTTCAAATAACCCAGTTATTTGAATAATAGTAAAAATGGGTGTTGTCATACTGACGATGAAATTAAGTTTATTAACTTCATTAGCTAATTTTCCTTTCTTTCTTAGAACAGGTTCGCTGAGCAGTACACTGTGTGCATGCTATATACTCCATCACAGCCATACACAGGCTGTACCAAATACTCATCTCTTTCATCTGAGACCACTGGCCAGACCTCCTCCTCACCTCCCAATTCCCTAATCTAATCTAACTCTGTGGGGTTTATGGGGGTTCATTTAAGCAGCAGAAGCTGTGCTATAATTGTTACATGTGCCAGCAGCGATTTGTACCATCTGGGTATGAAAAAAGGAGGCTAGTACTACCACGGAGAAAGATCTTTATTCTATTACTAAGCCAATATAATTCAAGAGCGGCTGCAGAGCAATTGGAAACTGAGAAATGGGCAGCTATGTAGTTATAGTGAAATGTCAAAGTATAATGAAACAAGGGAAATGTACTGCTTCATGGTATGAGCCAAGTTACAAGCAGGTGGCAGCAGTAAATATGTATATAAATAACAATATGGATGAAATGTCAAGGTTTCCAGCTGGCTTTGTAAAGGCATTTCAGGAATATTATACTTAGAGTAACATTGCAGTTTGACAATTTAATACAAATATGTATCACTTCACATATTTACATTAAGGGCTTAGGTATCTTCAGGTTTTATCATGCTTAAAATTTAACTTCTGGCCATACCTTTAGTTAAAACAGCCTAATAGTTTGTGAGACCTCAAACTATAGTGTATGTCTTATGGGAGGCTTGCTTCCATCTGACACCTTGTTATTCCACATAATGAAACCCACAGTGTTTCTACCTTTACGTTTTTGAAAATGAACATAGACTAAGACAACTTGTGCATAACGTTACAGATCTGTACGGGGACACCTGTTTCTATGCCAAGTCTGTAAACCTAGGTGTGATGAGAAATACAGTCAGGGTTTTTGCTGGCTCTGACAGAAGATTATACAGAAAGATCTTTCAAACTGGAGAGCAAAAAACTTTCAGTGCACTCTTTAGGACATTTCGGTCTCCAGCCTGAAGTTCTGCTTTCCACTATCAACTCAATAATATTATTAACTTTCAAGAACTAAATTCTCTATGATCAACATTGTAAAAGTTTCACAATAGAGAGCATCAACGAAAAGGAAGAAAAAGCATTTTAAAATAGGTTTTTGGGTGCTGTTTTTATTTTTTTTTTTATTTAACATGTGGCAGTTCTTACCATCTTCTCTGAAAAAGTTCTGAAAGAGTCAAATGCAAGAGGAGAAAGAATTCTGACATACATTTCTGAACTTTCAACCCAAGTATTCACAGTTAAGTTGCAAGTAGCCAGGTAGCCAACCATTGATAGATAACTAGATAATAAAGAAAATGACCTCTGAACAAAGCCTCTAAAGCCAAATACATTAAGCTAGCATTTTTTTTTTTGCTGAGTAGGTCCCTTAGAAAGCAAGCGCTAATGTTGCCTTGGGCTCCATCATTTTCAGCTCAATTGTATGTACTGAAGATAAAAAAGCTTACTACATTTTCATTCCAGTATTTGGGAAGCATGAGCTGAAGACAAGTTAAACTGTTTTCAACATAGTGATATTATAGGGATAAATTAATAGGCTTATGCCAAGAACTGGGATAATATGCTCCAACGTTAATACTTATGTTAGTCTAGATACTTTTGAAAGTCAAATAGTGAAACGATAAAGTCCTCAGAACTAGAGATTACCAGTCCACTAACAGTAATAATACAGTAGGTTACAGACTGTGATTGTCAAAGTCAACTTAAAACGGGTTACTGAGTTTTTATAACTAAAGCAAATCACCTTATAATGCATAGTTACTTAAGCACATCTGCTACGTTGATGTATCACTAGTTTTATGGACCTGGATTAATTCCAGAGTAAACAGTGAGCACTCTGCTGAAAAGCTGTAAACATAGATACAAGCCATTCATCTAGAAATCCCCAGGCATATTTTGCCAACAGGCTAAGTGCCTCAAGTATTTTATCCTTTTTGACGAAGCAACTTGCTAAGTTCTCCATGCTGTAATACTGAGGATGACTGGGGGGACAAGTAGTAAGGTTTTTTCTTTCATTACCTGTGGTTAGATTTGACTTCCTCTAATACTGAAGTACTATCAATCCTAAAGTTGTGCTACAAATTTATGAAGTGTTATGAAATTCCTAACACTGAAATCTCCAGTTTTCCAAAATCAAAGTCATCCAATGTACGGGTACCCAATAAGGTGTGTGTGTGTATATATCTTCTAAAATTAACTACCATACTTACATCTCCTTTTCGAAATCAGATGCAAATCCATAGATCAGAAGGATCACAAGGTCTAAAGCCATTAATTACATTCAAAATGTATATATATGATTTTAGAGTCTTTCTAGCCATCGTAGAACAATTTGGTTTTGAACTGAACCTTTCATCTTCATTCCTTTCGTTTCATCTTGTGGCCTTTGCTCTGACACAGACAAGATGATCAGGATTGTGAAGATTTTCTGTATTAACAGAAGTTGTTTTGTAGATCACTGATATCATCTCTGCTTTTACGTACTGAAATTCAGCTTCGTAGGTTTTTGTATGTCATACCTATGTATCATTTGCATGGATAATTAGTATCATAGTAAGACAAATGCAGACATGGTGATTGGACACTTCTGCTTTGGCTTTGGAAGATGTGGTATTTAGAGTATAAATAATAGATAAATAGTGGTTATATTTAACTGATATATACAGTACTTGCTATTTACCAGTGCAAATTTTGTAGTACATTGGAACCTATTTCTGACGTCTTTCAAAGTGACCGACTAAAACCAGCTGCTAATACAAAATAAATGGAGTGGCAATTTGCAAGTGCCATGAATTTTTATCTGTTTATATGATATTTTTATAGCTAAGTATTAAATAAGATGCACTTGGAGTTCAGTTTAAATGAGTGCAACATACAGATCAAATGAAAAAATTCTCTCCTTAAAGGACAGGTCATTGCTTTTTCCTAGAAAGTGATCAAAGCTGGCTTCATTGAAACAGTGGTTAACACTGCCGCAGCATGCCGATGCTTTGGTGTCTTTTCTTTTCCATGTCATTATGCTGTGCTCCCCACAAGGACAAGGAAGGTAGACAACTGAAAGACCTCCTAGAAGAAAGGACAGCATGTGTGGCAGAATTCCCCATGAGGTTCCATCACGTTTGGTTTAAACATTTCACATTCATATTGAGTCTCTTTTATGCTGGTTTTATGCTGATTATACCTAGAGGCCATTAAATGTTATCAGATACTTTATACTTGCAATTTTGAATGCAATGCATGGTATGAAATTCTTTTAAAGGGCTATGTTTGACATGGAGCATGAACATTTTAAAGTGAATGTACTTTTGTAAACTCATAGAGGTTGAGGGTGTCCTTTTTTTTTCTCTTTTAACTCTCAACCGCTGGATGTAGATTATGGCTCTGAGGTAGGGAAGATGAGGTAGATTTTAAAATATCCATTCCTGTGACTTTTGTTTTGCTGTTTTGAATTATAAAAGCACCAAAGTTCATACAGATTATCCTGTTTGTTCAGGCAGTCCAAAATACAGTTTTAAGGAGTATGCATGGAGGATGCTTGGAAATCTACATATGATCTATTTTATTATATTCTCCATAACTAATTAAGTTGACCTACTGCAGGTATGAAGTTAAATGGAAACGAGTACTGAACAGAGTCTGATATGAATAAACTGGTGTGCATTACTGAGCTTTCACTGGAGAAAGATCTTAACTTCTTCATGTGTAAGATAAAATTTCTTCTGGGGAGAGAGAGAACAGTGTGTTTGGAGTATATGTGAAAATAAAAAGAAAAAATAAATTACCAAAATTTTAATCTTCAAAGCACTTTATGAGCTGTAATCCTGACACCATACATAGTAGAGATGCAGGTAGCAAATATAATCTCTGTTTCTTCAAGGACAAGAAACAGTGATGTGCTCTAGGCAGTGTGGTGGATCAGTGCCAGAGCAAGTCTGAAAATTCTGGAGTCCTTCACTTGTTCCATGCCTGTATGACCAGGACCAGCTGTGCTTTAAAGTAAAAGAAAGAACTCAACTAATATATTATTTTCAGGTTGTTCTACAGCAGAAACAAAATAAAAACGGTCTGAAGGCTTTCTGTTATGTGGGTAGCGTACACCATTAGACAAAGTGATGATTTGGATGAGAATTGCTAGCGTACTAACAAATCCTGTTTAGGATTTCAGAACTGCTAAAGCAAGTCCTAAGCAGATAAAGCCCTTGGGAAGCTGAAAATAAAATTCCGCAGGTTAACTGTTTTCAAAATATTTTTAGTAAATTTTGAAATCCCAGTATTTAATAGCAAGAATACTTTTGAGATTGAACTTTCTGGAGTGCCAGTGTTACTTCTTTGGTATGGTCAAATGTCTATAAATCAGTATTACTGGATCTTAATTTTAATTTTATAAGGATCCAGTAATACTGGATCTTAATAATGCCCCTGAAGATCTGTGTGGCCTCAGACAAAATTGTGAAACCTCTCCATGCTTCATTTCCCCTTCTTTGTAATGGGTATAATAGAATTCATTTAAAAAAATTAAGGATTCTCAGCAAAATTAACACATACTCAGTATCTGAGTGATCAGCTCTGGCAACCCACGTAGAGATGATTTAAGGCATTTCTGCTCCTGTCTTTTTGCTCGACCTCTCTGCCAAAGTCACTGCCTTTCGCCCCAACAGAGTTTGTAGAATAGGACGAATACACGCTGTTTAACAGTGGTTAATAACCTTGGAGTATTAACTTAAGCCGCCTTCGTTTTCAGTTCGGCTGTGGAGTGGGCACACCACCTCTCTGCAGATCTGCTTGGGAAGTAGTAACTCTCCGAGCAGAGGAGTGGGTCAGAGTGCTGGGAGCAGCATGCTCCTAAATCTCCCTGACGTGTAACCTGAGAATGTAAGAGGGCTATTTCTATTGGGCTATTTTACTCTTTGCGAATCTTTCGTTTTCCTGCTTGTTGTATGCACACCATTCTTTTACATTCAAGGATTATTAACTTCAGACATGTTCTTAACTGATAGCTTCCCTAGGTGTAAGAGTTTATGGTTCTCACGGGGGTAGTATTTCACTTTTCATATAAAGGTGAAATATGAAATATGACAGATAACATTGTGTCACACTGATTTTGTTTTTTGGAGTTTGTCTTTGGAAGTGAAGTGTAGTTAGAGACTTAGTATTCTGATTGTCTAAGTAAATACTGGGCTGTTAAGTCTGAGGTGCTTCATGCAAATGAAAGCTTCAATTCTGGGCCCTTTATTTACACCTCAATTTCTTTTCATTTTCTCCAAAGTCCCTTTCCAAAAGTATCTTGGAGCACTTCTCAATATATCTTTATTTCTCTGGTGGCTCATGCATCTCCAAGTCACCACCTTTATATTAATTTGAAGTCCCTGGCTCCACTCTTCAGTCTTAACATGACCATTCTCAAATATGGCTTCCAGAATGCAGAAATACCAAACAAGTGGAATTGTTCATTGATGGAGATACATCCCTCCCTCTGTGGGGAAGGGTCCTTTTCAGTTAATTTCTCATCTTGATTTCTGAGACTGATAGCAGCTGCCAACATCAGTGTTGATTTTCTGGTATGAAAGGTAACCATCTCTTGAACAAAACCAGATTTGGATAATGAAGTAATTTCACCATACCACGTGCTGACAATAATCTGAGTAGCTTACAGACCACTGGCCCTGGTGTAGTGCTTTTCTGTGTCATCTAACAATGATTTCTTGCAGTGTCTTAATAGTAAAAGATACCTTTTATTTATGATCTGATCTATGAGGAAGTTGCACTTTGCAAATATTGCCAACTTTTGTAATGAAAACTTCATACGCTACCTCTTCTAACATGTTGCAGATACCTCTTCTCTTTGTAACTCCAGGTTGCTACAACAGTATAAACTTTTGAACTGATTAACAAGAATTCAGTCTAACTAGGTTGAAATACTTTTTTTGTTAGCTTTTACTTTTTCCGAGCAGACCTAGTTTAGTCTCAGCCTCATAAATACATCACAAAACTGTGTTGAAGTGCAAAGAAGGTAACAAGCTGTGTCTGAAAGCTCTAGGATTAAGCACATCCTGTAAAAAATACTTGACAGATCCTTTGAACATACTGTTGAACAATAAAGAGAATGAAAATATCCCATCTTCTGTACCCTGCTTTTTTCTGTCATAGGTACAAGAAAGAATACATATTTTGCAAATGAATTGAAATAAGATCCTATGTGACCTACCTTAATTCTAAACCAAGCTTGAAATGTATTTTGATTAAAATGGTTGACAGTATGCCGGAAGACTTGCTTGCAAGTATTTTAAAAAGGAAATAATTATTTTTATTTTTCTCTACCTTTATAGAACAATTGTCAGGTCTCATGTCATTTATATCAGTTTACAATCATTGTGGCTTCGATGATTTTATGTTTCTATTAGTCTTTTGTAGCCATGTACAGTTTATTTTAATTCAGAAAGAGAACTAATTTTTAAATGCTACATTTTGACTTACAGTGTGCTGATATCCTACAGGATCTGTCTGGAAAAATTGCCCTTGTCGGTGGAACAGCATGAATTCTTATAATAGTGGCAATAGTCTATTCTGGAACAGTCATTTAACCAGTCAGCAGTCTATAGACCAATCCCTTTCCCATTTCTTCTCAGTAACACATCTCTGTTAACTAAGAGGAAGTATCTTTTCTTCATTCTGGAGATAGTGTTAGCAGTGTGTTGTCACTACTACTATGTTTGTAGTTGTTGTTTTACCTCTAATCTTTGTAGGAGTACAGATTTCTGGTGGATCCACATGACAGCAAATCTTCCTGCAGTACTGATTCGTACTGTAAGGGTAATGTGTTCTCCAGAAATTATGCATTCCGTCTTCACAATCTCATTCCAAGTGAATGCCACAATAGCTAATGGCACTTTAGAGGAAGAAGGCAGTATATTAGAAAACAACTACTTATTATCTGACCCAGTGACCCTTTTAGAGGATTTGTACTTGCAAGGACCAAGATAGTCCTAGACTGACTGCTTCATTGCTGTCATTATCACAATCCAGATTTTTACTCTAATTTTCTTTTTGCTTTTGAAGTCAGTGTACTTCACAGAACAAACCCATGGATTCTCCAGACTGTGAACCATCAATAAATTATGTAGATGTAGGCTTTATAGTTGCTGAAGTAAAAAATGAAATGGAAAGATGAAGCCTGAATGAAAGGAATCAAGGTAAAGATTAAGGTATAATGGAATCATTGCAAATTAGGCCAGTGGCCTTATGGTCTATTTAAACTGGGTTTGGGGGTTTTATTGTTGTTTGGGGATTTTTAATATAATGGAAGTTATAGTTTTTCCTTTATCAGTTTTCACTTGCTTAGTCATACATAGTAATTCATCCATTTTCCTCAATAATCAAACAACCTGTAGAAGAAAAGTTACTCTTTAATGTATTTGGCTTGTGAATAAAGATGTTCCTAGGACTAACAAAAAACTGTTTAATGACAGAGTAAAAATATAGTTCAAGGCAGTGACCTTGTCCTTTTGAAAATCAAGCACTTTAAGATTTTATTTATTTAGTATTGAGTTTGAGAACAATACATTACTGAATAATGTCTGGAGAAGCCAAAATCATATATTAAAATCATATACACATGTCAAAATGTCCAAACATACTGAATTATTTATAGAGGATACTGTGAAGCATGGAAACAGTAAGGAATTACACCACAGATGTGACAGAATAGGAATAAGGGTGAAAGTCCTAGCTTTTTCTATGAAGAAAGGTTCTTATTTAATATTTATGAATGAAGAGTGTCATCAAACTCTTGATTGTGAATGGTAATTAACTAATTCTGTGTGCCCACTGGAACTACCTGAACGTCAGATATATTTCACGGCAGTTGAACAAAGAGGTCAGCAAATGTTTCACTGTATTGAACAAACACATGAGATGGTCTGTGTTTGGTCCACGTTTGATCACGTATTGTTTATCTGTAGAAGAATTGTTCTGTGTATCTGACTTCTTGTATTCCTGGTCATGGGGTTTTGATATGTTTCATAAAACTTGTCACAACATGGTCATAGGAGATCCTACTTAAGGTTTCTTGCCACCTCCCCCACACACATGTGAGAGAAAGAACTTCTAGACAAACTACTTTATTTAGGAATTGTTCCTTACTACCTAGTGAAGTTAGATGAGATATTGCTATTGCTCCTAGAAGTTTCTGTAGGATACTGTGAAGTGAGAGCTAAAATCATAAGAAGGATTTATTTTTTTTTAAGAATCTTTTTTAAAGCTGTTGCTCGTTGTCATGATTTAACCCCAGCCAACAACTGAGCACCACCCAGCCACTCACTCCTCTCTCTCCTCCCACAGTGAGATGGGGAAGAGAATCCAAGGAAAAGGTAAGAAAACTCCTGGGTTGAGCTAAGAGCAATTCAATATTTGAATATAAATTAAACAAAACAAGGGTATTAATAATGCTAGCAATACTAATAATATATAGTGAAAATACTACTACGTAATAAAAATAATGAGGCAAAACCCCAAATGATACAACTGCTCACTACCTGCCAACCAATACCCAGCCAGTCCCAGAGCAGCAAGAGCCAGAGCCTGAGAGCCAAGTTAGAACCCCAGAAAAATGTCCCCAATTTATATATTGAGCATGGCATGAAATGTCAGTTTGGTCAGCTGTCCTGGCTGTGTCCCCTCCCAGCTGGGAACACAGGGACAGTATGAGAAACTGAAGAAGTTCTTGACTTAATATGAACATTGTTTGTCAACAACTAAAAGCATTAGTATGTTGTTACTATTCTTTTCAGCACAAGTCCAAAACACAGCCTCACACTAGCTACTGTGAGTGAAATTACTCCATCCCAGCCTAAACCAGCATACTCGTAACTAGCCAAAGGTTTACCCTATTGTAGTGCTTTATTAGCTGTGTACTTCATTGTAGGAAGACGCTTTTAAAGAAAAAAAATGAAAAATTTGTCAAAACCATATTTTGATTTCTAAAAAAAAGTGTTTCAATCTGAAGATGTGTTTTCACATGAATGGGTGAAAAATATTTTAGAATCTATTTTTAAATTATTTAAAGTTTATTACTGGAAAAAATAAATGGTCTATTACAATAAATGTTATGATCTAAAGATATTTGTAAGGTAAGTCTTGTTCCTGATGTCTGAACTAGGCACATGTGATTTACTGTGGGAGTTTGCATCTTTTAGAAAAAAAATACTTTCTGGGCTGAGAAGTACCATAAGTCTAAACAGCTAATTGCTTCATTGAAAAACAAAAGGATTTTTAATCATCGTGTTTGGGACACAGTAAATATTTAGGTCAATTTAAGCTGCTGTGGTGCCCCTTTCTACTGTAAAAGACAAACTAGGGGCCCTTGCAAATATTTTGTAAATCGAAGTTTAAACTATGCTGTCCACATTATTATGATGGAGCAGTGGTGGATCTCAAAACCTAAGAATGAGGAATGAGCATTTCTTATCAGTTGTTTTGCTTCCATGGTGACTTTAACAGCCAGGCTTTTCTGGACTAGAAAGGCTGACCTGTTCCTCATGGGTGGCAGATTTCAGCAGAGCACAGATCTGACCATACCACAGCCTCCTTTTGTGGAACTGAGGCCAGTAAATTACACGTTCCAGTGCTGCTCTGAGTGAACCTATCTCCTGCTGTGTGCTATTTATAATTTGTTTGGGCATACACTCACAAATATTTCTTTTGTGATCTAATAATAGCTATTACTGATAGCTTAAATGATTTCAGCTGTTGAATCTGTTTACTATTAAGCAGTGCTGTGCCATTAGTGTTGACTTACTGTAGTAACTCCACAACCTTCGAAATCTGCTACGGTGGTTATAATTCTCAGTCAGGATAAAGTGATTTAGCTAGGGGAAACCTGCTAAAATACATAGAATATGCAAATCTGAAAATCGGAATCAATTTAAATAAAAGCCTAGTAGCATAGAAACAATTATTAGGAAAAAAAAGAAATTAGTAGGTACATGAAAATATCTTGTTTATTATGATTTGCTGATTAAGTTCCCAGAAGACTTTCCTACCCTGGTGACTCCGGTCGGTGTAATTTTCTTTGTGTACTTTATATATAGGGAGAACTTGAATCCCCTGGATGAATCAGTAGGTGTTACTTAAAATATTCAAAGAATTAGACTTTCTAGTGCAAGATGTCATTTCTGAAGAATATTTATCAGGACATTCTTAAAAGTGGTTTAAGATGGAAATAATTCTGGAAAATGCAGTTCAGCGCAAGTTCATATTGTTGGGGGATGAGGTGAAATTTGGCTTATTGCCTGAAATAGGGGAATGCTACAAAAATGAGCTATTTTATTCAGATACCTTACAGTTTAATAAAATTAATCCTACAGTAAAAGCAGCTATTTCTTTTGTGCTCCACCTTCCTCCTCTCCTGCCTCTGTTATGGTCTGCTGCGTATGGTGCCAGCAAACTGTGTTGCCTTTCATAATTGCATACTCCTTTCCTCTCAGCGTGGTCATGTGGCAAGCACTGTAACTGTTTATCTAGAAAAATGGCATTAAAACTGGCATTATGTCTTTTTGTTGTTGTTGTTTGCCCGTTTTCAGCTCTGTCTTTTATAGTGAATAAGCAGAGGGAAACAAGGAGGGGAGCCAGCTCCAGGTGACTGGCCAGCTGCCTGTGGATCAGCACCAGAAAGTGCTCCACAGATTGCAATTTGAAACCCATTAATATAATGGATAAAGTCTATGAAGCATTTAAAACCTCCCTTGCTTATAGTGCTGCATTTTATAAGCTAGGTGACATCAAAAGAATAGGTTCTGGCTCAGACCAACTAATAAAAATGGATAAGGCTTATTTTTATGCTGAATATCAGTAAAAGCATGTGCAGATTACATTTAACATTCTGGCTTTTACCCAGAACACAACAAAGTCTATCTTATCCCCATCCATCAGAACAGAATTTGATACATTTGGAGACCTCAGATTTTTGCCTCCTTCTATTGAAGCATGAAGCAGCAGCTTGGACTTGCATGTAGATCATATGAACATGACATTGCTTACTATTCTGTGTTTCCTTGAACAACTATTAAAAAGGGTGCATAATTATGCACATCATTTAAATAGGGTATTTTAAATGAACAATACTTAAAGCTGATATAAAGCATTAAATGTTGTTGTTATATCTCACTAGACAGGAGTAACGGAAAGAAATGGAAAGTCTGGCTAATTCCTGAAGTCAGAGAGAGAACAGCATCTTTCAGAGCCCAGTAAAAATCACACACACTTGTTTTTGTGCCTCTACAGCTTTAATTATTGTTAATTTTTTTTAAGTCAAGCACATGTTTATTTAAAATGGATTTTTTTGGTTCAGTAGTCCAGCCTGTACCAGCATTAGCCTCCAGATCTCAACAGCATCCTGTTTATTCTGATCTACCTTGCCTGACTGACTCCCCAAAGATAAAATTCACTAAGTGAACTTGACAGATTCCAGGCTGTCTCCATATGGCAGGGACTGGGCTGCAGCTTCTGAATCTGCCTGGGATTTAAAAGCTGCTCTCACCTTATTAAGATGGCAGCAGTTACATGCAAGTCAAGTTTGCAGGGGCTTGTTTTACTTCTTTTGGTCTCTGCTTGAGACCAGTCCATACCATTTTTTTGTGTGCGTGAATTAGAGCAGGACCAGAAGGATGACCTTTCTTTTCCAAACAGGACTTTTACCAGAAAGAGGTCAGAATTGAAATTGAATCTGTACTTCAGTTGTTGGCAATTTTTTAAGAGACATGTATGCAGTTTAGGCTTAGCAGGTGCTAAATGGACCAGACCACAAGAGATTTCTGAAAAAAAAGGTGATGAAACAGTGTGAATTTGTTTGTTGCCATGTTTATTTTCCCCTTTGCCTTTGTGTGCTAATTACTTATCTCTTGTTTGTTTATTTAGCTACCAACAAAATAGTATTATTTTCCTGTATTAAAAATGTCAAACCTATGTTCTGGCAACATCCAGATATTAGCCTTTCCAAACTGGATTGCAGGGAGCATTTCTGAGAATTCAGACCAGCTGAGGATCTTTCCCTGAATGTTTAAATCTGTGCTGCATGTGGCAGATAGCCAAAATCAGTCACAAAAAAGGGGTTCTCATAAAGTGACTGAATATTAGCGACATAAAATACTGCTGGGAACAGACATGCACTATGCATAAAATAGAATATTAGGGTTTTTCATCTTAATCAGCTTTAATCAAAAGATTATTGTTATAAGATTTTTTTTAAAAAATCTTACTGTTAGATTGATTTTTTTATTATTATTTTAATTTTTTTTAGTGAGTTCACAGGATTACAGTCATTTACTCTGGTAGGTTTAAACAGTCATCCTTAAAATTATAACATTATCAAAAGACATTTAGAAAAAGTGTACAAAATATCTTAAGTGGTTAGTGTTTGTTCTGTA
This sequence comes from Rhynochetos jubatus, assembly GCA_027574665.1. Classification (NCBI taxonomy): domain Eukaryota; kingdom Metazoa; phylum Chordata; class Aves; order Eurypygiformes; family Rhynochetidae; genus Rhynochetos; species Rhynochetos jubatus. Next base: position 13,652,646 of record CM050664.1, on the reverse strand, counting down.
AAATATAGACACTGCAAAAAATTAGTTTATTACGAAATAAATTTAGAGTTGCTGTACTGTGATCAATGCAGTTGTAGAAATAGTCTTGGCTAATCCTGTTCCTGCCTGACATTGTTTAACAGTAGCTTGTGCATACTTGAAAGAGAGATCACGAATGAACACCCCTTCTAAAATTGCTTTGTTATATATTCTCTGTCTGCTTTTCATAGTCCAAAAGTGGAAGGTAATGATCTGAGGTGATAATTTCAACATTTAAAAAAAATAAAAAAACTTCTGTGAGTTAAATTTTCTGTTTGAATTAAAAGTTGACTAAAACAAGCAATGACATGTCATAATCTCTCCCTATTCATTTTGTCCTTTCTTTGAGAAATAGTGATGTATTTTTTTCTCCACCAAATACTGATTTTAGATTGCAGAATTTATTCACTGAATCAAGCACAAGTGTTTTCTGGTTATCCATGGTTCTTGCCCTTGCAGCCTTCTCATAGCAGGAAATGAGCATTTTCTATTGGGAGCATTTAATCAGTGCTGCAGCCTTACATTTTTTGGAAAGAGAAACTCATGAGGAACCCCTGTTCAGCCTCTTGGCACTTTCTGTTTTATCTGAAGCTGTATGAATCAGTTTGTGAAAACTGTGATTTTTCTCTCAGATATGTTACATGTTTAGCTCTTGGGAATCATCTGTGTCTTCTTGAATGTCACTTCTAATGTTTTTTTATCTTCAGTTAATTTCCATTTAGCTGCAGATTAGTTTGCAGAATTAACTCCTTATTTGCTTTCTGAGGAAAACTCCCTGTTGTTTTCTGTACTGTATAGTTTATAACCTCTGCCAAAAATTACCAATAGGCCCAATGGTAATGAAGCTGGGAACAACAGGACTACAGCATTACGGTGTTCCTCACAATGTCTGTACGGGTCATACATAAGAAATGCTTTATGTATGTCTTACATACATAAGAAATGCTAACTGAGTCGTTATTACGGTGGATGCTCTAACAGCAGATATTTTGAAGGCAAAACTTCAGGTCTCTCAATAAAAAGAGGTCAAATTCCCACTCAAGGTTTTACAATAAGCAAATAGATTAAACTTTTATCATAGGTCTAGTACAATTCTCTCTTTCATGACATCCTACTTACCTGCTGGATGTATTACATGAAGGAAGTTTTACAGTCTAGCTGAAGCACCAGATACAGGGTATATTAGTGTGTAGGGAGTATCTGGGGAAGGAACCTTTAATGTTGCATTGGCATAAAAAGGCAGGTAGGTTTGATTTTTAATGATACACTGTGGTGATGTTGTTGAATCTGTTACAAAACTCACAAACATCTGCCTTTTAGAACAATTGTAGGAGATAAATGCAGTGCCTCTTATTTTACACAAACCTCTTTTAGAATTAAAAGACACAGAGGGAAGTACCTTTTGCTTTGTTTTTACATGTCTTTCCCATGTCACTGATGTTTTTTCAGGTGATTCATTTGACAGTGCATTTGTACATCTCTTGCCTTTGTGAAGTGAGCATCTTTCATTAGTAGTTTTATGTTGTATGGACTAGGCAGTAGTATTTCTTAATGCCACTGACTTAATGATAAATTGAAATCCACTATTTGACTGAAAGTTTAAACAGTTTCTCTACTAAACCTGAATGTTAATGACCATGGAACGAAATAAAATTAAATGATCAAGACTAGCAGCTCAAACTCACTCTGTAAACATCTTGATTGGCTGAAGTGCAGCAGTCTATATTTGCAGCAGAGCTGGCAGAAAGGAAGGTGTGACTGTTCTTCATCTGCATCAAGGCTTCCTTGAAGTTGCTGATAAGGAAGTTTGAAGTAATCTTGCTTTTTTTTTTTTTTCACAGAAGCTTAGGAGGGAGTGCTCTGGCACTTAAAGGATTGTATGGTTACAGTGGTCTTGAACAGATGTTAGTGTTGCACAGCAGAGAACAAAAAGGCCTAAAAGGTCTTCAGTGCATCCAGGTTAATCTTGAAAATGACATCTGACCACACCTTCGAGGGGTTTTTCCTTGCCGAGAGGTCTGTGTGTGTTTGTGAGGGCTGTTTTTGTTTCATTTAGTTTTATTTTTACCTGGCTGGCAATTTTTTTGTGAGGTAGTAATAATAAGAAATAGAATAGAATTGGTCACTTCTTCAACTGCTTGGAGGTTTGGGTTTTTTCCAGTTTCAACACTGATCTCCCCAACATTATTGCAGTATGCAGCATGACCAAACTACAACACACGTATAATCGAGATCACCGTTTGTTTAACACAGCGGTTGGTAAAACCTGGCATATTTCACTCCCCTGCTTTTTTCATTTTGTGTTACTTTTAGAACATGGTAACTTTAAATAACAATTAATTTATGTCCATTTACTTAAAATTAAGTGCAAATGGTGCATTTTTTCTGTAATAATGACATACAAAATCCATATGAGTTCTATCAGATTGTTAGGAACTGGTTAGTAACATAGAACACAGGTTTAGCTTATGATTCACTTTATTGTCATTGTTTGTGAATGCAGCTGCCTGTAAATGTTATTTTGGCATATAATTAGAAAAAGGAAACAGTTTTATATTTTAGGATAGCAAAGGATTTTCACCTGTGTCTGAGGCACAAACTTTATACAAAATTTACAAGAAATGTTGTATAGCATTATTTGGAAGCTGGGGTTCACGTTCACAGGAATGAAGCATCACAAGTTACGTTAAGATCATACTGATTTAAGTGAACTGATTTCATCTGAGCTTATGTGGTCAGTGTGTGCTCCAAAATAAGAGCAAGTTGGGTGAGAGGGATTGCTTAGCATGTGCTCTTTCCCACAGAAGGTATCCTTACTGTGAAGTATCTTTTATATAAAAGGTGAGATTCTTTTTGTTGTACTAATACAATGCTTCTTTTAAACAGCCATAAGCTGGGATCCTTGAAGGGTCCTTTTCTGAGTTTGAACTGTCTTCCATGAGTCGTCAACACATTAGTTGCACAGGTAGAATTAATCCTTTTCCAGGAGAAATCCATTTATCTGTTTCATGTGTAAAAGAGAAGAGAGAGAAATAAATCCCCTTATTCATACTCTCCTTTTAAAGTTGTGCAAGTCCACGTTGTCAGAGTCAGGCTAACTCAAAGGAAATACAAGAAATGCACTGGACCCTATTGTTAATTTAAAAAAATAATAGGCAGTAAATGGTAGTACCTTTTCCATACTGTGTGGTATCATTTGCTACATTTAGGATAGAAAGACCCAAGCATACTGATCAGGGAACCTTCAGAGTGTTTGGTTACTAAAGAAGCTTCAGCCCAAGGTGTTTGTGCACACTATACAGCCATCTAATACAATATATAGAGGACGTGGAGCAAAGATGTCCACGTGGGGCCAGTGTCCCTGCTCTGTTGGATACCATTGTCCTCATAGGTGAGGTGGAAAGTGCTTAACCAATTGGCTCTTGGCATAATCCGAGAGTCCTGCACTGAATGTGTTACTATCCAGCAGAAGAAAGCAGTTCTTCGTAAGATACAGGAAAGTAGATTGGACCAGACTGTGAGCGTATGAAAACTGGAAGAGTCTCCCTAGAATCAGTGTAGTTGGTGGATAATTATATCGTGCAAAGATAGGCCCAGTAGCCTCCTTGATAATTTTTTTAAAAAGTGGTAACAATGTCTAATTTTCTAGCCAAGTGCATGAGTCACTTTGGGCAGCTGAGTTTTAAAGGAAAACAGCAGTGTCATGGAGCGCTTCAAAATGTCTGTTGCTTGAAAAATCAAGCTTTCGTGTTGGCTTTTGCAGGCTAGTAATCTCAAATTGGTTCAAAACAGGATTTTATTCTTTCCCAGTCCAGTAAGAAACTGGATTTACACATTTCCAGTGAGCAATGGATTAATGGCAAGTGCTGTGCACAAGAAACTGGCCCACATTGCCTTCTATTTTACTTTTTCACTTCAGTTTTCTCTTCTGTAGAGATATTAACAAAACAGTTCACTATATCTGGAATGCTAATGGCAGTCAAGTTACATCAAAAGAGGGATCTATTATTAAATTGACAGAATGTCAGTGGCAGAAATCAGCTATAACTTGTTCTGCATGTCATTAGCTGGAAAAATCACATGCAAGACTTTAACATTGCTCAAAATTCCACTTCTCGTTGATTTTTGCTGTGCTAGACCTAGGACAGAATAAGAAATTATTCTTGGGTGTAGTTTGGTATGCAGGGTAAATTGCAGTGCTTGAAGCCCATTTTTACCTCGTGAGTAGTTTATGCATTCATTTCTCCCTTAGAAATAATGTTTACCTAAGTTACTGAAACCTTGGTGAGGTCTTTTTACATTTAAAAGAGATTTCCCACATATCTGTTTTTGATTGTCATATCCTTCAGTGTGCTTGTCCAAATCCTACCCACATGCCACTATGCAAATGAGGCACTCCCACATAGTGAATGTTCTGCACAAAAATCATGGAACGCCTAAGCAGCCTTTTTTTTCCGTTTAACAAATGGGGTCCTAAAAAATATTCTGTAGAAAGTACAATTCTGCCCACCAGCTGAGGATAGTGCAGGGACACCTTTAAAGTATATTGTTATATAAGCTTATAGGAAGAAATTAAGCAAAAATGGAAAACTTTTGCTGCAGCTTTAGAATGTTGCAGGCTGCTTGAGATGGCAAATAAACTAGTTTATTGACTTAAATCTAATCAGTAGCTTAAGTGAATTAATCAACAGACACAGACTTAGCTGGCAAACCTCTCTATCCTTGACTGAAGAAAACCACAGTGATAAGGCCAGGGTAAGAATAATTTGCTCTTAATACTGTTCCAAAGCGTCAACTACAGTTATATTGTTGGAGATGATGCTTTTCACAGTAGTAGTAAAACTGGTGTGTTGATTGCTCTTTAATTTGCAGTGCAATACATTTTTAATTTGCTTTGCCAGATTAGAAAAGTGAGCTCTGCTATGTTGGCCAGTCCAGGAGATGACCAGTGTAGCTCTTCACACCTTCATTGCTACCTGCATCACGTATTCTTTTGCTGTCTTCTGACAAAGGCTTTTATCCTCTGAACCGGTGCAGTTGTAAATGGTTTTTGTGTCCTGTTTCAAGAACAGCTTTGTTCAGAGGAAGCTCCAGGAGCTCTTATATGCATGGTTATGACAAGAGAACTGTTTATAGGGAAGTTTATCATCTCTGGGGTTTTAAGGTGGTAAGATGAATTTAAAAATGTACGTGCATCACAAATTGTTGTTTTCTATAATAATTGTGTATTTAAAAGCCCAAAAACTCAATCAATGCTATGAACAAAATCTAATGTTGTAGCAAACAAATATTTTTAAAACCTTCCTTGTTCCATTACGATTTAAACTTAGGGAGTCATAATAGAAGCTGGATTCTTTTATTTGTGTTGTATTCTTCTTATATTTTGTTCTTGTTAGTTAAAATGACTGACAGTTTGCTGTTTGATTCTTCGTATTTCAGTGATTGGTTTCCATATGTTTAAATAAATAACTATTTAATGCCATCTGTTTCCTTTGGAATGGAAATTATTTTCATTAGTGTTAATTATTTAACTGATACTTAAAAATATAATTAGACTAAATTTCAGTTTTTCTGAACTAGTGTTCATATACTATCAGTAGTATTATGTTTTGGCCATTATTCAAATAACTATATATTTAAAAACTGTAGGTATTTTTTAATTATTAATATTTGAGGTATTTGCACTGGGAAATCACCTCAGACCACCCTCAGTGGGATGTCAACAGTGTATAGGCCTTATTCAAATCTTCTGTATAAGTGTAAATTTATCTAATAAATGCCCTCACTAGAAAACAAATTTCTATTTCCATTTTATCATGGCCAAAAATTAAGAAAATGGTTACCCTATCACTTGATTCAGAAGGTCTGTCTGCCTCTCACTTCTGCTCGTGACACTGCAATTTCACTGCTAAATTTTGGTTGTTACTGATATCATCAGCTTGTTCTTGGGAAAGCCATAAAATCCTGAGTCAGGTCACTTGGCAGTCAAGTGGAAGAGAAAACTGCTTTTCAGCTATATTGTATTGCTTTAAATTGCAAATGTCTTTGTATTTGCTTCAGGTTTTTTTCATTTTGTTTTGTTTTTAATCCTGCTGTTGCACTCTCTGTGTTAGATTCTAAGATTTATATTTATTTGACTGTTTAATGTTTTCTTTCATCGCCTTCATAAATAGTAATGACTAGCTTATGTATATCTGGGGAAGTAAGGCAAAAAGCCCTTGAGTGTGCCAAGTCTGAAAAAATTTAAATTAGTGTATCAAATGCTAGATGAAGAGGAATTAAGGCTCTTATCAGCTAACCATAAGCCAAGAATCTTTTAAATTCCAACAGTGGATTCGCAGATACAGCTAAATCTAGCTTTACTTACGAAAGACAATGGCAGGTGTGTGGTTCACAGTAAAAGGTTTGAGCTTAATGAAAGCTATTTAACACACTATTCTAAACCCACAGAAAGACAAATCTTTGTTCCAAGGTGTAGATCATTTCTGTTAAGGGAATTCTGCAATTTTTAATGAACATTTTTCTTGTTCTCATTTCTAATTAGTTTTAGCACTCAGATTCCAGAATGCTAGCCTTCAACATGGAGATTTCTAATGGTAGTAAAGCACTTGAGGTGGTATTTAATTAGAGTGGTGATAGGAAGGACCTGAGCTGGGCTGAAATGTTAATCCTTTTGCATTGCTCAGTGTCCCTTTGTGATTGTGATTGATGAGTTGATTTCTCTTTACAACTTCATCTGCATCATGTGGTAATACCCACAGGCAGAGGTGCTGTTTATTTCTGGATGAGAGCTCACCATTAATACAAGCTAATGTGTTAAATGGGGTAGAGGTGGGGTGAAAAGCTCTCTTAGCTCTTAAGCAACCTATTAAATAACTGGTTTATGGTGGGTGATGTGACTCCCCATGTAAATGCTAGTGTTTAATAATACCTTTATCTACTTTTACCTTGAAAATACACATTCCCACACCCACTGTCTATCTTACCCTTTCCCTCTTCTATTGATCACAGTTATTATGTTATAATGATCATAGCAGGTAGTGGCTGCTGTGAGGAAAGGCTATATAACTTTTTTTTATTCTTAGAGGCAAAATATGTTGGTGAGGATTTTCTTAAAAGATGGCAACTTGCCTTATTACTAGAATTCCTTGTTACTGAAATTCTGACTCCAACTTGAAACTGGCAGAGCTGTTTCTTGTTTGGAACCAAGAAGTTTGTAGAGGCACTACAAGCTTCTTATACTGTCAGTCCTCATTTCCATTACAAAGTTTGAGAATTATATTTTTGCTTCAGTTTCTTTCCACAAGGAAGGTTTGTTTGCACCAGAAAGGTCTGTTCAAATCAAAGGAGACTGGCTGGATTAGGATACCTGTCCTGGAAAGCCCTTCAAATACAGAACAGAAAGGATGTATAGTTATATTTTTTATTATATATATGGGATGAAGAGTGTAGTTAAACATGCTTCCATAGCCAGAAACTTTTTTATTTTTCACAGCTGACACAGTTGTCTAAAACAATTCAAAACTAATTGCTTACTATTTATATTGGATAATCCAACATAATGCAGATGTGCAAATCTCTAAAAGGTTGTCTGTACCCTCTAGGCTGTCCTAGAGTAGTTACTGTCTGTAATATCAGGGATAGAATTGGTCTAGCTGCCACTTTCTACTTATTATGGAGTGCTCTGACATCCTTTTTGATTTCTAGATCCAAAGTATTATTTCAGCTAAACAGAAGGGAAGAAATAGTTTAAATCTATGTAAAATAACAATCAATTTTACATGTGCATTTGTATAACATGAAGAGTTACCATCCCTTCTGTTGAGATTTTAGGCAGATTTCCATTTTCCAGTCACCACTAATCTCTGAGGTCAAGTATTTGTTCTTCTGCAGTCTTCCTCCTCACGTGACTGAATATGTGATATGTATTTTTAAGCTTGTAAGCGTATTTGTTTTTCTGAGCTCCCAAGTGTAAATTTTTTCCAAATCTAGTTATTTTAGCTCACACTGGAAAATGAAGTGGCAAAGTGAATGGTTCTTGCAAAACGAATAGCTATTGCATAGCTTCCTGGTTACTGGTGAAGGGATATTCCCGAGTCATTGATCCTTACCTTGCTTGTTTTTCCAGAAGCCTGCTATTAAATAGAAGGAGTACCCAGACACATCATTGCAGAAATGACCGTGGTGTTTTAAGAAGCTCTCTAGCTGGAGGGTCACAGTTCTCTGGTTGAGACAGCAAAAATACATTACCTGCTTAGGTTTCCTCTGGTTCAGTGGAGAACTGGGTTGCATATACAGTTCAGTATATGAACCTATTTTTGAGGTCTGAAAAGCCAAAAGAGTTGATGGTGCTGATGCATGCAAGGAACTCTGAAATATCTTCTGAGCTTGCAGATGGTGACATGTTGGGCATTGTCATTTCCTTGCTGATTGTATGACTGCGAAGTGCTGTATATTCATAAAAACAGTACACATCCCGAAATTTAATCTAACATCTTATCTCAGTAACTAGGTCAGACTTACTGCACTGTAACTATGCTTCTACTTCACTGTTCTTGCTCAATTCAGTAGCTTAGAGTTAAAAAGCTGTAACAATTTCTGCAAAACAAAAGCACTTATATGTGAAACGAAAGTTCAGCAGAGTATCTTCATGGAACATAGTTATCTCTTAAAAATGAAATTCAGCTTTGTGCAGAGTCTGGGCAAATTGCCCTATTACTTCTAAATACTTTCAAAGCTTTGTCATTTACAGCAACGTGCAAAGGGGTTTTATTATATTTGAATATAAAAAGTTTGGATTCAACTGGTAATCCTAGTGAACTGTTGTTCAGGGGAAAGGACTTCCTTGTTAGAGACCATGCTCTGAGTGTCTGTATTTATCTAGTTAATTTCTTGAAAACATCTAACATTCCTCTTTTTCTTCCATTATCACTGAGAAAACATTGCAATTTATGGTGAGAAGGGGCAGTTCTGTTTGTCAGAGATGATAGTGCACAATAAGATTTCCTGGGAAGTAGAAGTTTCATACATGAAAAAAGAGACTGTGTCAAGATAATTATTTATGAATACTGGTATATCTTCTCCTACTGGTTTTCAGAAATCTATTTCGATGACATTTAACTGAGTTTGGATTTAGTAGACTTGATGTACAAAATGCACTACATATAAAAATAATCAGAAGTGGATGAAGATATTAATAAATATATTTATGGTGGATATTTTCTTTGTGCTCCTGAAAGCATATCTAAAAGGTAGTTTTCAAATGAATTCCATGGGACTTTTTTCTAGATTGCCATTAAAATGCAGCTGACTACTTAATGGTACACACCTGGCAAATGAAGTTATAGAGGGTTTCTGTTAGGGCTGTATTAATTATTCTTTTCTAATTCTGAAGTAATTCGTGTTTCAAAATTCAGTGTTATTTGTGAATGAACCACAGGTGATTTCTAAATAAAACTTGACTGTGTTTATTTTCTAAAAAAAGATTGGAGGTTATTTAAAAAACTTACAAACAAATAAGAGAGTTTGAGGACAAGTTACAGTATTAGTGTGGAGTTTTTTGTATCAGAAAGTTGCATTGTTAGGAGAAAGCTTTCTTTGGCTGAGATTCTGCATGGACTGTCAGATGCTCTGCTTTTAGTTATAAACTATTTGCCTTTTTGCTTTGTGTAATTATATTTTAAAGATTCTTTTCACTTAAGGCAATGGGAGTCACCATTTAGCTGGGCTGTGTGGTCAGTACAGGGTTTGTTGTAGCTTGCTAATTTAGTTATTTTTAATTACTCTTTTAGGTGAAATGGTGCAATGATGTTACTCTCAGATTCACAGTGTAAGATGTTGGCCAACAAATCCTAGTAGCAAGCTATGCTTTTAAATTTCTAGTTTATGTGCATAAGAAATGGAAGCAAAATATATTAAATTGTTAAAGCCCAAGATACCCTGAATTTAAATCCTGATTTCTGTATATCTTCATCCTCACTCTCACTTTTCTGCTTAGAGCAATAGACACTTTTAAAATGTGTACTGCTTATATTGTTTGAGTTAACATCATATTCTCTGTTTAATGGGAAATATTTTATATCATAATTTGCTTCTGAAGTGTGTGAGAGGTCTTGAGTTCAGGTTATTTAACTGGTGTTCAATCTGTGTTACTAAAATGAAGTTAAAATAGTAATTGGAAAAAAATTATTTTATAATCCTTATTAGCAAACAACATTTTCAGATCAATTTACTACGCTTCATAACTGCCCATTGAATTTGGTTTAGTTTGATACCATGAACACATGTGTATGTGTGACACTAAAATCGAATTTGGTGTGCATTGCCTTTCTTAATTGATGATATTAGTCTTTGCGGACCTCTTTATTGGAGGATTTTCATCTACTTTTTCAGCTTTTGTTAATTTAAATCAGCTCACTGCTTTGTTGGTTTGAGTTTGTTCTACTCTTCTTTAGAACTGTAGGCAGTGGTAATATTTATAGCTATATAATTTAAGAATCCAGTTTAAATATTGGACCTTTTTGTTATGACATTAAGTAAACTGATGAGCAGAGAATCCTTTGTGGTTATTTATACAGGGTGATTAATACACTTACCGCTTCATCAAGATGAACAAATGGGAAGTGCCACAGCTGTGTCAAGTTCCAAAATATCTTTTCATCCTCTCAGTCCTGGATCAGTCGGCTACAATGTTATCTAGCGTCAATGGGAGTAGGTGAAAAAAAATCTGTAAATTGTCAGTAGGGTAGCCTCAGATTTCTGCTCAGGATAGTTCACAATTAAGCAAGATATTTTGCATGGAAGTTAAGATTTATACGCAGGTCATCTGTTGCTTTTCATGTTCATTCTGATGCAGAGTTACTGTGCTATATCAGTCAGATAGCATTTAATCTACTGTACTCTCAATTGTTGTAGCAAATATTAAATAGCAGAATCTGATTTTTGCAGGTAGGTGTAGAAGGTGGATGCAGAGGAAGTAATAGAGAAAAAGGATATGAAGAAGACTGAGGGAGGCAGAGGGAGGTTTAAAAGATAGGACTTCTGTCTTTTTAGGTCCCTATTTTGGAGCCTAAATTCTATTCATACCATCCTCATATCTTCTGAGGTGGATTCAGTCTGCCAAAATTACATGCTTGACATATGTGCCACTTAACAGTTTTGGTTACTTTCCCAGAATAAAATTCATGTTTCTGCATTTTTGTTGTTAATATTTAGTCTCTGGCAGCTGAAAAACTGTTTTATTTATGGTGGATTTTATAGTGATCCTTTTTCATTGTTGTTCAGGTAAACCATTAAACATATGTAGGAAAAGCACCTTTCAGTTCAAGCCTATGAGGGTTCTGTGTTGTATTGCTCAAACACCTTTTCTGAAGCAGAGTCTTTCACATACCTGGTTCTGCTAAGTCTGACAAAAACCAGTAGGCATTAGTGAGCTCATAAATTATTGCTTCTTTTTAAATGTGCTCTTAACTAGTAGAAAGCAGATGATGTTGCTTTACTCTCATGAAAATTAGCAACACTCTCATTATATCTATTCCTCCTTCAATGAAAATGTCTTTCCTTTTACACAGCCAGACTTCAGAAGAACGTAAGTAATTGACAGTACATATTATACTGTAGCCGTGAGTTCAGGCATGCTAGTGTGCATTAAAAAGACAAAGGAATAGATTAGTTTGAGGGTATAATACATATCAAAATTGTTCTATACAGATATCAGAATATTAAATAAAGGGAAAAGGCTTCATAAAGTCTCATATAATCCCTCTTGGCATGAGTATATGAGTGGATATTCAGGTTTTTTCCTTTAAGTATACTGATGTGATTAAATTTAACTTGACACAGTGATGTGCTATACCACGTGATTGTAATATTTAAAAGAAACCCCACTTTTTCTGATTGAATACCTACTCATTATCAATTTCTGTGTAGCAATATCTAACCTGAATTTCTTCTGCTGCAAGAATGCTAACACATTTGCTGTATTGTCCATCTCAAGGTACACACTCAGCAAATACTGAACTGTTTCAGTATTTTTTCGATATCTTATTTAATCTAGTGTTCTAGCATAAAAGACAGCCGGTTCACTTCATGTGGACTAAAAGCAGTTTTCAGGCTGCAATTCTTCTCTCCCAAAATAGTCTGCATAGATGCTTATTTTCACTAATTCTAGTTTGGATGCTGTGGCTGTTGTACATGCTGCTGTGCTGTATAAACACAAATGCTGTTGGATGTAGTTGCTGTAAATTAGCCGTATGGTTCTGGTAAATATGCCAAAGGTTTTATTTATGCTGTTTCAGTTTTGGAAATACCTTTCCTTCCACTAGCCCTCCCTTCCTTACACATAGTGGCACAAAATAAAGCTGTAAACTGAAGAAGATAGTTTGTACTCAGTCCCACAATCTATATTATTTTAAAATAATGTGTTGTTCAAAGCAATGGTTTTTAAGCTTGCCAGGGTTTAATCATCTATGGCATATGGTAGAGGCCAGCTTTATAGCAAGATTTACTGTCATATGTATATGTGCATCTCGTATCTCTAGAGATGATGTGCAGGGAGAATCAATGTAGTTCTGCAGATTTGGGAGCAGCTTTAGTCCCTGGCCTAAAGATGGGGAAAGTAAAATAGAAGGAAAATTTGGCCATTCCTTCCACAGCAACAGAAACTTTTCAGAGACGTAATGAAGTAGAAATTACCAGTCAGCATTGGTCAGTAAAACTCTATAGGAACTATCAAAGGATTTTGTGAATTTTCTTCAGAAATGCAGATTCATTGTAGCACTCTATTAATAGATTTTTGTTTATTTTCAGCCAGTTGTGGCATTCAGCAGCGTTTAGAAATCTATTTTGCGTTGTATAGGCAAACTTACTGCCATTTTTATCTCATTAGTGAGAAGAGCTTTACCTTTCTTCAGAATTGTGGCTTGTTTGCTAATGAAAAACATCGGTGGAGTAAACAGTTACTTGTTAGTGATGTAACACCATCTTAACATAAACATAACTGAAGTAAACAAATGATCTTAGGGATAAATAAGCATAGCAAAGTGTAGCTGAGGCAGGAATTCAATCTGTTCCTTGTGTCGAATGATATTTTGGTAGTCATTTTAATCTTAGAGATAAATAATATTAGAGATCATTTTGCATAATTTCATTTCAGTGTAAAAAACTGAATGCTGCTTTAACTGGTATTTAACAAGGTGGCATCGCTGTGTTATTTGGTCATTACAACTGAGGTCATCTATGCTCCATTATAAATAACAAAATTATGAAAATTGTAGAATTAAAAAGGTATGGGAAATGGGCATTGTCTGAAAACAATTACAGATTAGTTAATTTCTAGATTTTCTTTTCTGAAAATTTAAAGAGAAACAGCAGAATGGTGAATTTATTGCCTATGAAACTATATTCAGCTCTGTTCAAATAACTTCATTTTAGTCAAAAGTTTACGTGTGTGAAGATCACAGTTCTTGCCTCTGAACTGTTAAGTATGATTTGTGGATATATTAAATTCAGAAATTTTTCTGCCAAATTTTTTCAAAATATTGAAAGCATATAAATACATATAAACCAATAAATTCTGCCTCCTGAGAAGTTATAGGTAAAATGCAGAATATATGCAGTTTCCACATAAATTTACATGGGATGCAATATGATGCACAGATGAGTTTTGTGTGGGGTATTTTATGGATAAAAAAAAGAAATCATATAATTTAATTTGCAGTTTAAAAGACTGACAGTCTGTGAACAACCTGCTTCTAAGGCCAAATAACAGGGCACTATTTAGTATCGATTACATTTCTGTGGTTTAGTAGCTTTAAGATATACAGACCGAAAAACTGGAAGAGGTTCAGTGAATGTGCAATGAACTTCATTCCCTCCAACTGTTATTCTGTAACGCTCATGGTGCAGAACTTTGCACTTTTTCATATTGAAATACATACGGATTCTGATTCTTCCGTCCTCAGGTTTATCAAGGTGCTCCTGGGTTGAGGCTCCATGGTTTAGTGTTAGCAGCAAATTTGCTAGGGATGTACTCCTTGTATTCTCCAAATTGTTGAATGATGTGTGACCCAATGCTTACCCTAAGGTATTCAACTTGCTGCTGGTCATGAGCCCAACATTAAGCCATTTATCTTAGAACCTGACAGTCCAGCCGATTTTCAACCCATCTGATAGTCTGGCCCTTCCTTCCTCAACTTTCAACTGAGAATGCTATGGGAGATAGCATTAAAAGCTTTATTGAAGTCCAGGTAGATTGTATCTGGTGTTTTGACTTTGTCTATGTAGCCAGTTATTTTTGGTTTTTGAAGGTAACTAGGTTGATCAAGCATTATTTTCCCCTGAAAAATCCATGATGACCATTTCAAATTACCTGTCTCCGTCATGTGCTTGGAAATGGGTTGCAAAAGGATGTGCTTCATGATCTTTCCAGGGCCTGATATGAGGCTGAGTGGTCAGTAGTTCCTTGAATCCATTTTAAAAGTCCGGAATAATGTTAGCTTTTTGAGTCATCTGGTACTTCCCCTATCTGTGTAATTTTTTATAGTTTAATAGGCATTGGCCCATGTTCAGTGATCTACTCCTTCTGCTCCTTCTGTTGAATCACCTAAGGCTCAAATATGTAAATACAACCAGCCTCACTAAGTTCATTGTTCATTGTCCCATCTTCTTTGCTAGCCATGCTGTCTGTGGTTTGGGTACAATAATTTAGGATCAGACTACACCTGAAACAAAAAAAATCATGAAGTACTTCATTATGTTATGATGACTTGTTCAACGTAAGGCTGCTTCCTCCCTGCATCAGCATTTTCCTTGAACTTTCTTTTGCAACGAGCAGACTTGATGTGTAGAATCCTTTCCTGTCACCCTTAATGTCTTCACTAGTTTTAGTTCCAGCTAGGCTGGACAAAAAAGCTTCCATATTTTGGACTCAAGTATTTGAGCAATACTTCCGTGCTCCACTTCTGTTGCCACACCTTGATTCCATTGCTTTATGCTCCCTTTTTGCATCTTTCTTCACTGAGAAACATTCTGCTTAGTCATGTGGGCCTTCTCCTAAGTATCTTCCTTCTTAATGGATGCTTTGTTCCCCCATGCTGAAGTTCTCTTTAATCAATGGCTCAGTCAGGTGGCTACCTTGGGAAGTTTTCTCTCATGAGTGAACCTCTGGGTTTCCTAACAATTCCCTGGATAAGCTAAAGTTTCTTGTCCTTAAGCCAAATTTTCTTACACTGGTGCTTACCTTCCTGGGCTTCCTCCAAATTCCCAGACTCAATCATGTCATTGGCTTTGGGGAGCTTACCACATAAATCAAAATCTTAAATTTACCTGTTTTATATAAGGTAGAACAAACCAAAACAACGGCCACTAGTTCATCTGGGACAGTTTTACAGTAACCATTATTGCCTAACCTGGCTAATTCAAGTGAACTGGCTTATGAAGCAGCCCTGTATACTTTGAAGTTTGCAGACATAGAGCTAAGGAGGTATGATCTTCAGTCAGCTTTGCTGCTTAACACAACTTGTGGCATTACATTCTTATTTCACCTACTACTCATGTTCCTTGTTTTATTTCAGTAGCGTTGAGTAATGAGCCTCCCATTTGTGATACTGAAACTTGGACCTGTTTCACATGTAATGGATGAACTGTGGTTATTGTGGTACTGCCTTAGAAAATGATTCAGCATGAGGAATTATGAAATGTTCCCTTTCTTTACTGAGGCTAAATCACAGCTCATCAGTGAAAGATTGTGTCCCTAGTTAGAAGAGGTCATTCAAAGTGTTCAGTTCAAAGAGATGGCATACCAGTTTGCACTCAAATATCCGCTGCTGCCCTTCAGTCTCCTTGTGTAATATTGCCCTGTCTCTGTAGCCTTTTTTTACTGCAGATCTGAATACCTAGGACAAGCTGCATTGTGATGGGGTAACTTCAGTGGTGCTTTTGTGAAGCAGACCAAAGACTGCTAGGCTGAGCAGGGAAACCCCAGTACCTGTTTACAGTTCCATTTTCTTGGTTCTGTGTGTATAATACTTGTGACACATATCGATAACTCATTCTGCCTAGTGTTTTTGTGTATATAAAATCATTTGTTTGCACGTGATAAATAACCAATTAGGTACGTGTGGAACTCTGATATGGTTTCTCCAGAACAAATGGCCTTCAAGCACGTTGCCTCTGCATGCGACTGTAGGTTCACCGCTTTCTATGGCTAACAAAGCTGGTAAATACATATGTTTTGTGGTATGACCATTAGGGAACCAAGTGAAAAAGCAGTTCATTTAATATACACTGGAGGCAGCATCTGTAAATTGGGAATAATATTGTGTAAATATTAAACTTAGCTAGATTGAATTGCCCGATTTAGACAATAAAAAAAAAAAAAAAAGCTGTATCCAATCCCCATCTGAGAAATTCAGTTAGGGTATTTTTGGAGTAAATTGCAGTTGAGATGCTGAATTCTGCTTATAACAAATCTTAAATTAATTATTTTAGCTATGTTAAAAGAATTTCTCTAGTTTCTAGAAATTATCTACTTGTTGAAAACCCTACACCTGCAACTGGATTCGATTGCTCTTCAGTTCCCCTCTGCAGACTAATCTTCTGCAGTGTTCAATCCTTGACCAGTAAGGTGGCCTTTAGAGACATTTTTTGACTCAAATGCTGGAAATACTTATGCTTGTGTCTAAATTACAAGGTAGGAATAGTCTCCGTGGAGTCTAGTAGAAAGGCTTACGAAGCATGATGCAGGGTTGTGTCAAGACCATGCATATTCTTGCTGTGTAAGCATAGTTTGTCTCCTGGGCTAGTATATCTGGGTTCTCAGGTGCACTAGTGCATCCTAGTAAAGTAGTCTTGCCAACACATCTCTGCTGCTCCCACTCCTTGAGCTATGAATAATATTTTTGTCTGTAGTTATAAAAGAAGAAGCAATGGTTCTTGCTTTGAGACCTGCAGGCTACATGGTTGCAGTGCAGGTTTCATTCCTTTCATGCACAAAGTTGTGCATGAGTTGTGCATGTTTCATGCACAGAGTTGTGGTAGCTCTGGGATTTGTGTTAGCTAGACTATAAGACTGATGTTTTTACAGTTTTCATGTGAAGGCCTGGTATTTGCCACTTGGTGTATGTTGCCTTCATTCTTGCAAGCTGAAGATTTAAGATTATTAAGAAATGGACAAAACCTTTTATGTCAATATAGCATAATATATGTTTGCTGCTTTGTCCTCTTTCTCCAACTCCCACTGATTGTTCAGTGCATTACTCCCTTGCTCCTTTGGTCACAATTACTTGTGAACTGATTTGAGAACTCATCCAGCTTAAAAAAGTCCCATATCTTTCATCAGTATTGCAGTAAAAAAAAAAAAGGAAGGCAATGTTCCTCTACATCTGATGAAAATGGTGACATTTGGCAGAAAATTAAGATATGCCATAGTTCACAATATTAATTTGCATTGTCTAGGAAACTATTCTTGTCTTGCATGCACTGTAGTGATTGCCACTTTCATACTGCTCTGGCTGTGGATTAAACAAATGTAAATATATTTTTCTAAGAAAGCATTCCAAATCCACGTCAAAGAACTGAGATATTTCTTGAGGAGAGAAATCAGTCTAGAAGTTGTAGCTAGTCTCTTCCTTGTCAGTAAATCCTTTATGAGGAAAGCCATCAAAGAGGTTAAAAGTATAAAATCAATTTTCGAGACATTCTGCTACTTTTGAAACCACATGGAATCATAGAATAATTTAGGCTGCAAAGGAACTTCAGAGGCCATCTAATCCCAACATCCTTTTTAATTCAGGGGTAACCACACAGGTCGCGCTGCTCAGGGGCATGTCCAGTTGAGTTTTTAAAGTCTACAAGATGCCACAACCTCTCTGAGCTGCATGTTCCTGTGCTTAACTTCCCTCACATTGATGATTTTATTTTTTATAGCCAACCAGAATTTAGCTTTCTGCAGCTTTTCACTGTTTCTTTTTGTTCTTTCACGGTACCTCTGAGAAAGGCCTGGTTCTGTCTCTGTAAGCATCCACGAGGTTGGAGAAGATGCAATTAAGATGCCTGTTAGCCCTTTCTTCTGCAGGCTATGCTTAACCAGCTCCCTCAGCCGCTTGACATGTCATGTGCTCTATCCCTCTAGCTGTCTTAGCAACCCACCATTGCACTCTCCAGTTTGCAAATGTATCTCCTGACCTGGGGTCTCCAGACTTGATGCAGTGTTCCAGAGGCTGTCTCACAAGTGCTGCACAGGGAGGAGTGAGCTCTCTCCTACACAGGATGACTATAATTTTGCTAATGCAGCCCACTGTGCAGTTAGCCTTTATTGCCTCAAGGCAGACTGCTGATTCATACTTAACCTACTGTCCCCCACGGCTCTCACAGATCCTTTTCTGCAGAGCTGCTCCCTCAGCAGTCAGTCCACAGCCCATACTCATGCATGGGGTGGTTCTGTCCCAAGAATAGGGCTTCGATGTGGTACTTGTCAGCCCGTCCCTCTAGCTTCTCAAGACCCTTATAACTGCTACCCCTATTTGCTGTCGTGTGAATCTGCATTCTGATGCTTCATACAAGTCTTCTATAAAGATGTTCAACAGTTTTGGCCTTGGTCTTGTTGCCCAAGGGATGCTGAGCTGCAGCTGAAAAGACCTGCCTAAAATACCTGAGAGTCAGCATCGGAGAAAGCGAGGGACAGGCAGGAAACTTAAGGTAAAAAGAAAAAATATATATGTTTAGGTGGTAATATGGAAGCAAAACAAATCAGTGTGACAGAGTCATGTTCATTTGGGCCTTTGGAAATAGAGGGAGAAAGAATTGTCATGTAGGACAAGGAAAGCTGGTGTAATACATCAAAGCATCATAAAAATAGTAGAATGCAGTGACAATTGGAAAGAATGAAGGTGTCAGAGGGAATGCTTTCTTCATGTGTATCTATACATCCATAATACTATGTGGCCTTGAATGCAGGCAGGAATGCAGACTAGGACTTAGGTTTTTGGTGAGTTTTTGCTACCTTCTGTTAAATGTAGGTAAATGCATATTACCTTCTCACTTTGCAGGGTGTTGTGATGTTTCATTAGTTTGTTCCGTACTTCAGGTGTTGGCACAAAATGAACATTTCATTTTCAAATGTATATGTAACAATAGCAAGAGCATGGACGTTTACTGGAATACAGTATGCAATATGTGAAGAAGACCAAAAATAAATATTTCTCTGTAATGGGGATAAAGAGGTGGTACTTTCTTGCTAAGGTAGTAAAGAAACACTCTTTTGCTTACTTACTATTAACCTTTTATCCATATGCACTCCGAGAAAAAAATATTTTGTATTATCTTTCTTGCTTTCAAAGATACCCCTCTTTTGGCACAGGATTGTTTGTTTTTTAAATGAAATCTAAATGTGGCTCTGTATAAACCTTCCAAAAAAGAGAGGTGGCTGGAGAATTCATTTTGTATGATTGCAGCAGCAAATGATCTGAGTCAAGTGGCCTGGTCAGATAATTAAGCTACAACAGAGAAAGCTCCCAGAGTCAGTCAGTTGTGATTATCTGTTCAGTGTAGTTGGATGTCTCATTCCTTCTGAAAAATTTAAAGTGGCTGCTTTTATTATCATTAATGAGGGAGTGCCAGCAACAAATCTGAAAGAATTGCACTGTCACTTTAAAAAAATTCAATAGATTTCAGCTGGAATACAGGTTTAATGATGAATTAATGCCTTTTTATCTGCTGTTACCTGCTGCCCACCTCTTAAAATTGGAATGTTTGTAAGAATAATTTCCACGCAACATGTCTGTCCCGTTTCTGAATTCTTGTGTCTGTAGGAGGTCTGTGACATAGTGGCAACAAAAGTGTATTCTTTGGGGCTGTCGATATCTTCTTAGGTTGCAGGGGGTGGGGGGGTGGGGATGGTTCTGTTATTATGTGATTTAATTAGAATTTTAATAATTTTAAAACTCCCTCCAGAGCAGCTAGGAAAGTTTCTTTAGTAGTGAAGCATGAAGTTGCTCGAAGTGCCCCACAGAACTAAACCTTGGAAGCATTTCTGAAATATTTCCCCTGCTAAGCAAGAAGGATGTCATGAACTGAAACAAAAAAGGAAACAGTATTTCATTTGTATGGAAGGATAAAGTACATTTAATCTAAAACAGGCTACTTCAGTATTGATGGGTTACTTGTGGAGTTCAGCGATTTTAAAATAGAAATCATATTGGTATGAACTCTGCCACATGTAGGATGAATTAATCACATATAGATGCACACATGTTAGTGTACATCGTAGCTATCAAAAAACCAAAGCACTTCAAGTTTAGGGGGGTTTGTAACTTTGAATACAGCTGTCTTAATTTCAAAACTAAAACGTTCAGCTTCTGGCAAGTTACATAGTAGCATTTCTAATGTTTTTTAAACAGCTATTAATGTAGTCAAGCTGTGTTTTTTCTTCTTCTGTGTGTAATCATCTGCTCAGTGGTGCACTCCATAACTAGTAGCAGGAGACAGAGGAGTGGCCTGCTGTGATTGATGGGGCGAGGCCCAGCAAACTGAAAGAGTCCCATCTGGATTAGGTTTTGGGAGCAGTCAGATGTTGAGAGGGAGGTCAGTAAGCCTTGCATTAGCTCCCCCTCCTTCAACACCCCTATCATCCACACTCATGCACATATTACATTGCTCACACGCCCTCATCCATAATTGATGCTTGCTTTGGGCAGATGCTGTATGGCCTGGGACTAAAGCAGCTGCTAAGTTTATGGAGGATAAAGGGAGCAGGATGGTACAGCAGGTATTTTCACTTTTATTTTCGCTTGAAACTCTTGATTTTAGTCAAGCCAGGACATTTTTTATAACCAGCTGCACCACTGCGTGCAAGACTTCTAATACATGTTTTGTTGCTTAAGTCAGAAGGAGGACAGACTACGGTGGTGATTATGTATCTCTGTTGTGCTTGATATATCTAACTGAGCCGTTCTTATAACCAGCAGGTTTACAGAGTAATGTTACATTTTTCTTCTTTGTTTCTGTACCCTAAGGATATGATGCAGTTTGGCTCATTTAACTAGAGTATGAAAGGCTTTCTCTAAATGTGAAATCTCTCTTGCCAAAGGAACAAAAAGCACCAAACAGAAAATAGAGTAAAAAAAACCCAAACCAACAATAAACTGTTAGACTTCAAAATGCAGGAAAGCAGAAAGGTTTTCATTGAATACATTTTTATGCTGCAAATGTGTTTTTAAAAAGGAACATTGCATAAGTAATGTGTTCTGTTCTCTGTCTTTTGTGTACAAACATAACAAGCTTGCTTTATTATGTTTTGACACTTTTCATGCATTTCTTAATTATGAAATCCTTTTAGAGCAGAAGATGTTGAAAAGACATGTTGAGATATGAGATACTAGCAGCATTTTAAATTCTAAGCTTTTCTTCAAATGGAGTAATATATATGGAATAGGAGCGACTTCTTACCTGCATCTTTGGAATCCTTTCTTTTTTTGTTCTTTAGAGTTCAACATTTAACCAGAAAGCAATAAATTTGATTTTATACACTGCCACGTAAAGCATATTTTTCAGTTGAAATGTGGTTTTCATTAAAACTCAGGCCAGAACATTTAGCAGAGCCTGACTGTCTGCCATCCTTTGTTCTTCTTTCTGTTGCCAACAACTACTTTATTAAAAACCAGGCACAAAGTGAGCATTAAGGGGTCATTTAATCTCAAAGATACTTGGAACTGAGTCTGAAGGGACAACTTCTGTTTAGCCTCTCATGCCTAGTCTGTATTAAGTGAAGTCTGTGTGCTGTCATCTGCACTTTTGAGATTATCGTAATACCTGGGTTCATAGGCTAATTTAGGATCAATATTTCCAGTTGCTTTTAGGGCCATTTCATATTTTCAGCTTCATACATTAGATGTATAATTTCCCTTATTCATTTTAGTTCACTGTATTTTAAAGGACCCAATAAAGGGACATTTTACATGATTATATTTAATTCTGGTTCTTTAACATCTTTTCAAATGTGTCTGACTTTTGTGTAGTCTGTGGTCTCCATCAACCACATGTATACAAATGTGTGTTAGTTGACACTGCGTTGTTCTCGATATAAATTCATATTCTAAACAATAAGCTATTGGCCTGATACACATATATAACTAGGAAAGAACAAGTTTATACATACGTACTTTTATGCTACATTGTAATACTGTATCTATCAAATTAATTGTGACTCATAAATCCACACTAATTTTAGTAGCTAGGGAAGGCTACAGTAGGCACGGATTTTAAGAAAACAAACCTCTGACCCTTTGTTGTTTACTTACTAATGGGGTCTTGGTTATAAATAAATGATACAGGGTTCAGCTTAAGAAGGCTAATGAAAGAGGTAGAACAGTCTCAGCAATGTGAAGGTGCTGGAATTGCTAGTGCAGTTTGCTATTTTATGACATATCTGAAAAGTGAATTGTTTGGAGTTACTGGTAAAAAAATACAAAAGTTCAGCCTGCTTAATTAAATATTAGCTGTAATTAGTACTAAGTGTGAATGCTTTGAATGTTAATTAGGTCTCATGGAGCTGCTGCCAATATTAATGAGAAACAGTGGGGGTCACAGCCACATCTGGTTTAGGACTCAAGGTAGTATAAAAACCTTTAGATCAAATGCACCTGGACATTAGCCCTTGGTCCCTTTGTTGCCATTATTGTTCTTTTTTAACAGCTGCTGGCTCTAATGTCGTGTTTAGCATCTGACATGAAGGAATAGCTTAAGGACTAGCAGTAACCAACTACTGTGTTTCAAAGCCAGCACAGTGAAAGTGCTTATAGAGGCAGAATTTGCTGTTGTTCACTCTTACCGCTTGTTGAAGTCCTTCCTAAAACAGTTGATTAAAAAATTTATGGTCCCCTGACTCCCCCCCCCCCCCAGATTTTAATAATACATCTTTAACATATAATAAATGTCTCTGGTGTAATCCAGTCATTGCTGGTTTTTATTTAATCTGGACTTTGGTTTTTTTTTTAAATAGTGAAAATATTAGGTAAAAGAAATAAGAAAGGGACCTTGCCCTTTTAAAGTAAGAGGATATAAGTACACATTTACAAGAGTTTTTAACCTCCACTGAAATTTAAACAGGGAAAGTTTCAGTGCAGCAATAACCTTGGAATGATTGTAGATATAGGCAAATGAAACTTAGTGATTTAACCCTGTGAAGTAGGTAAATGCCACTGTTTTAATTTTAAAGATGGTTGAATGAAGCAATGTAAAGTACTTGCTCAAGGCCATACACTAAAAGAGTAGTAAAGATAGGATTAAAATTAGGAAGTGTTGATTGCTGATACAAAGTTTTAATTTTTTAGGACACACTGAATGCCTTTTACAAAGGAAAATTTAATTTTTCCTTCTAACCCTGCCATGTACCAAGGCTTATTCCTGTGCTATGATTTTGCAAACTCTTAAAAGCTCCTGAATTTAGTACTGATTCAGGTCAGAGAACTGATGCCTGAATTAGTTGGAAATGACTGGAAATATCCTAAAGTATGAAGTGCAGAAGAATATCTTTTATTTATCCAGACAATTTTGGAAATGAGCAAATCAAGGAGTGATGAGTACAAATAAGCAAAAACCTTACAGTAGTCCTGTGCAGATATTTGTACATGCCTTGGGGGAAAAATGACAGACTACTTTTAAAATTCATTAAAATTTTACTCCAATATTAATTTTTATATTACTTGTTATCTAGAGGGGTAATTTTATCTTGTAACTTAGGTCACCTGAGTTTGAGATAGTCCCATATTAAGGGCCTCTAATGTTGTGTCATCTGCAGCATCGTATTTTGGATATCTTTTGTATAGGTTCTGAAAGATTGTTCTGTATGTCTCCCCCCCTAAAATTATTACTGTTTATTATGAGCATAGAATTTATTCAGAAGTGTCTAGTTGATAAATTAACATGCTCGACTATCCTTTATTATATCAAACATAAAGCTGGGTTTATATATAAAGAGATGGGGACATTTGTTTTTAATTGTATAGGCTTATTGTAATATGGAAATGAAATGCTATTGTCTTCAAATTTAAAGCCCTTAAAGTTCTTAAATCTATTTCTTTTGATAGCCTACAACAGAGAATTTTTCTTTTGTGTTAACTTAAGATTTTGGACTGATGCAGTTTTAGATTCAAATTTTACAATTTTCATTGGATTTCTCCTTTTTTCTTTTTTTGCATTTGTACATGCAGTTGATTGATACAGCGTAACTCAAAGTATTTCTGAGTATCTTACAGAGAATTATTTTACATAAATATTTTCAGCATATGGTTATGTTAACAGTATGCACGCAAATCCTGGTCTGTGTGTAGGCTGCATATATTGTGTTCTGCAAATGGATCACAGACCATGGGCTAACCTTATCAGAGCTCTGTTATGGCAGTTGTGCTCAGTAGCCTTTAGAATAAACTGAGTTTTTTCCCTCTTCATTGCCTGAGTTGAGGCATTAGTTCAGGTAGACTTCACTGACCTTTGCCAGTTAAAGAATAGTCTGCATTTATCTGGAAAACAGCAGGTTTGTTTACCTAATTATAATATGGTTTAATAGGGTTAGCAAAATGGGTTTAATTCATATAAGAAATTTTCCAGAAACATTGTGTCCTTTTCAGGCCAGCATTCTTAGCAGAATTACTGTCATCACTTTCTGTGTTACTTGTGCAGGATCATCACTTCTTTTCACATTTCTTCTTCCTTTTTTCTCCTTGAATTTTTACAGGGTAATCAGGAAGCTACAGCACCTCCTGACACAATGGCACAGCCTTATGCCTCAGCCCAGTTTGCTCCACCTCAGAATGGTATCCCTGCAGAATACACAGCCCCACATCCTCATCCAGCTCCAGACTACACAGGCCAAACCACTGTTCCAGAGCACACGTTAAACATGTACCCTCCTGCTCAGACACACTCTGAACAGAGTGCAGCTGACACAAATGCACAAACTGTCTCCGGCACAGCCACAGTAAGTCAAGGTTTCAGCTATTTCTAAAGCAGTGTGTTTCAAGTTACACGTTATTGATAACATTATTGTTATGTTACACTTAATAGTTTTGCACTTCACTTGTGTTAGGATTACTCACATTTTCAAGGCTGAAAGTCTGTCAGAGTCTTGGTGATTATAATTATGCTGCTTTTGGAGCCTCTCAGTAAGTGTGGGAGATTAGAATCTGTAGTTTCCTTTTCTATAGTGTTAGACAGACAAAGTGATTAATCGCAAGCCCATGAATCATATAATTAAGTTTGACTAAGTGCAATGTGGAAAAATATTGCAGAAGAGTGTTTGTAAGCATTCATTTGGGATGGGGTGGGGATGAACAAAAGAACAAAACCACCAGACTCATTTTGTTATTTTCATTGACCTCTGTATTTTTGACACTTCTGAGTAGTGTTTCATGGAAGTGTTCATTGAATGATGCTGTATTGACATTACTTGGGGAACTCTGTGAATGAGTGTTGTGAAGAACATGTCGGTAATACTGTATTTTCTAGAGAGCTTGTTTGTGCAGCTATTGCCAACGTTGTGTGCGGATCTGTGCTCAACAGAGCAGAAATGATAGACTTTCCTTCTATTTGATTTATATATGAAGTTCTGAAGTGCCATGAATTATGCATGAAACTCCTTGAATGTTCCCACCTTGTAATTTAACTCACAAATTTCACACACTGGAAGTTTAGTGCTTCTGTCTTAATTCAAGATTGTGACTCAATATATCCAGTGCCTGCAGCAGGCAGATTTTTGAGCCACCAGTCACCTGCAGTATATGTGTAGGATCTCGTGCAGAACAGACAGCACACTGCAATTTGGGCATGCGCTTCAAACAGCCCTACTTGCCGCTGTCATCCTTGCCACAACCATGCTCCATACCTCATCTTATTTCCCCTTCCTCCCCTGGCATATATCCACCCTGAAAAGTTGCATGGATTACGGCAAGAGGAAAGGGAAAGCATGTTCCCTTAAAAGAGTTGTTCTGAAGAATTATGTTTATTGCCATGTCATTGATTTCTTTATATGGGTATGAACAAGAAAGAAAAGCAATAGCAAAAGCACAAAAGAATATTGCTTGCTATTATCATGGAGATGTCCTTGTGACTTAATTACACAGTTTTGTTGATTATGCAGTAAAATGTTTTAGTCCTTTTATTTTTGACTTGGTAATTTTTATTGCCCTGATTGGCCCTTTGATCTAGTATTAGAAGAAAGTTTAGGTTGAAGAGCATCCTATCTATCTATATCTCATAGTATTCTTTGGATCTCTACAGCATCCCCTCTTATTCATCTAATTCTCTTCAATAAGAGACAAATAAGAACTTTCTGGTTTTTTCCAGCTTTTTAAATTTTCTTCCATAATAATTTTTGATTGTTGTCAAACTCTTGTCATGTGCCACTGTCATGGCTTTATAGCAGGAATGCTAAGTTGAATAGATACTCCAGAAGAGACCAGATACTGACTGAAATATAGTCTGTCCTACTGTCCCTGCCTCATTCTTTTTATATTATGACCACTGCTGCACACGGAACACTCCACTGTGATGCCCAGCTTAGCCTTTTCATATTTTGAGACTCTTGGTCTGTTTGCCGTTCAGTTCTGAAAAAAAGGACTGTCAGTCCTAAAATCAATGGTAAAACACCTCTCCATGTGAGTGGGACAAGAGCTCATCCCTCACCATTTATTGTTTTCAATTTATTGTGTTTCCTCACCCCTTCTTCATTTTTTCAGGATAAAGAAGTGTCTGTCAGAACAGTCAGGTATGCATCTTTCCAACATCTGCCATGGCAAAGGCTGATGAAAAGAAATAATTTGGATTGTCTGCAATGCCCTTATCTTCTTCAAGTGCTCTATTCAAAGTCAGCTCTAGAAAATCCAATGATTCCCTTGAAAGTTTCCTGCTTCTCATATACTAATAGGCTTTATTGTTATTTGGTTTTGTATCCTCTGCTATCTGTGCTCTTATTTCCTTTTTGCCTTCCTAATATCCAACTTATATTTTACCTGTCATACGCTTTCTTCCTTCTGGTTCCACTTGGACAAAATATCCATTCTCTGAGGGGATAACACTTCAATTCCACTAACCTTTTGTCTTTGGGGAATATAGTACAGTTATTTGCTCTTTTTATTATGGATCCTTTTCTTTCCTTCCTGTTTCCTTTCTTGCAGAGGAATGCGCATAACTTTTTGAAGTAGATCCCATGCTGTTTACAAAGAATTAAATTTCCTTACTTTTAACGTTAGAGTGTTTTTGAGAAAGTTTTGGGGTTTGTTTGTTTGTTTTTTGAAGGTATATTTTTCTAAATTGCATTGCTATATCAAAAGTCGTGGATCCTATCCCTCCCTGGAGAAGAATGCATTGAAAATGCAAGTTTACAAAAAGCGTGTATCTATGGATCTACCTCAAAGTAGCCTTGACATTTAACATATTAATGACCTCTTAGTTTTACAACATTACAGTCAAATATTGTTTCCACAATTTGACTATGGGTACCTAGATCTAAAATCTGTTCTCCCATCTCATTAGCATTGCACTTAACTCGCTGTAGAGACATTATAAATAGGTATATGCAGATGGATCCCAGGCAGAGTTGACATAGGCTTTGTAATATTATGAGGGTCCAGCTGTGTGCATCTCTCTGGAGGATTAATAATATAAGTTTTTATTATGAAAGAGAGCTTCAAGAGCACTGTATCAACATTGTAACCCCATGTGGTCTTTATTGTTGAAGGAAAAAAAAAAGTTTCTTTCCAGTTCCTGCTAGCTTTCTGAACAGTTGGTTTCAAGTCTTAAAAAATTTTAAGTAGAATTGATGTTGGGACATAGTGGCATTTTTTTGGTAGGTTCCAATAATTTTACATAATTTCCTTTCAGTAAGCTGTATTGTATGCATTTAAAAGAAGAATAATCAGTTCGTCAATCACTCACAAAGAATACTGCTGTGATTAATGTAGATTAGACAAGGTATTGTAGGCAAGACCAGTTTTTGAATTTTCTTAGTCTCTTGTGTATTTGTATACATTGGAAGCTGGATAAACCACTAAAAATGGACTTAAAATTTTGAAATATGAAGCTAATAAACTGCAGGGCAATTGCCTGGTTTGTAGAACTACTACCAGAAGTGTCTTAATCTCATCCATAAAGGCCTCTAATTTGCACGAAGGCTAGATACATACCCAGGCTTTCTCTGTCTCTCCCAGTTTCTTTCTTTTTGTCTGAAAGAATCACACAGTGAAGCTAAAGTTCACATTGGGTCTAGTGGAACCGAAACCCCAGTAAAGAGAAAAATGAAAAGGTTCCATGCAACTTCTCTTGCATCCTGTACTGCAACATGGACTGTGATCCTGGGCCATCTCGTACCTCTGTCAGTATCCCCATTTGCTGCAAATTGAACAAGATTATTACAGGTTAGCAATTTTGTGTACAGTAGAGTGCTATTAATACAGAAAGTCTTGATTTCCTTATGAGCAGAATCTATAGGCTCTTGCAAAGGTTGTCTTTGGTCATTCAGAGCCTTTTAAAGTTGGGTGTAAGGTACTACCAAGCCAAAATGACAGTGCTTTAAAGCGACTTTGAGCTGGTGTGGGACATGAATGAATACAGCCTTACAGAATACATATAGTATTTTCTATATGCTATGGAAGCTGACAGATCTGATCAGAAGAGAATGTATATTTTTCCTTTGATTAAAACTATTTTGTTGAGAAGTTAATATAAAAGGATCCTTTTTTTCCTCCTGCATTTTAATTTTTATAAAAAAAACATTTAAAGAACATTACTTTGAGCTTCTCCAGGGAGCACGAATAGTATCTGAATATAATGCTCCGGGTCTCTTTTGTCATTTGTAGCACAGACTTTCAACTGGCATCTGCTGGCTGGACATCTACCCTGTCAAAAAACCTGCCATTTTCCTTACCTTTCCCTCTCAGTTCAATTCCAAACTTCATTTCAGTTAAGACAGACCATTTTCTTGCTTGCTTTTGCTCTAATTGACTAACAATTGCAATTAAGGAGTACGGAATGTTCTGATCTTGTTAAGATTTTACTTTTCTGCGTGTTATGCTTGACTAATTCAAATATAATTTAATGGGCAGTGAAGATGTGGGATTAGAAATGCTCTTGTACTTCCAAAAGGTCTATTTCCTAGTGAAAATTTTTATTCTATTATTTTGATAAAATAGTGTAAACCAGTATTCTGCTAGGGTAAGTATTGGCTGTAAGAGGTGCTTCGTTTGTACATGTGGAGATTGCTAACTTTTTATTTTGGTGCAAAGGACGGGAGGGAAGTAAATGTTTAAAGACAGGATGATATAGCTGAAATAACATGAAATCATCTGTGGGTAATAAAATACTGTCAAAAGTTACTTGAGTCTTCTCTGAATAATACGGTTTCCATCTTTTCGGATCAATATGTTTGTTTAATCAAGGAAGTAGTCCATCTGAGTATATGCATAATCAATACTCATGCAGTAGTGGGTTGTTTGAGTGCTAGTAGACCTTTGGAGTTGCACAGCATCGAGCATGCTTTTAGTCATTAATAAAAATAGTAAATTGCTTCTTTCGAGAAGGATAGATCAATGATATGTGTGTTAGAGAGTTATGGTAAAAGTGACATGTCTGATGATTTTGCAGAATGGGTTTGAGTGTTATGTTAAATAGTTATATGTTTGAAAGGGTTTTTCAGTAAAACATTTGATCATTTCATGAAATATGAAATCATCTTTTACCTGGGCACGTATGTATACGCAAACATACAGATATACTTCTGAGAGTAGAACTTGTTCAATGCTTGACTGGTTTTTATGCATGACTTCTGTTGATGTCAGTGCTAGATGAGTATGTAAATACAAAGGGCATTAAGTGGGAGTGTGTAAGAAAGCAGGTAATAGTAAAGTAAATGCTGTTTCTCTAGTGTTTCCTATTCTAAGTTTATTATACTAATAATGGAAGTAAATATCACGGTCTGGTAAAAACTGAGTTTGTACTAATGCTCTGTGTTTTATGTAAGTGTGTTTATATAGGTATTCTGCCTTAAAGGTAATTCTGCTTTTGCATTAGAGAGAACTTGAGGTCATTGTGCAGTCTTTCTGCCTCGGGCTGTGGCTTCACCAGATTTCCCAAACTGAAACCCCTTGATAAGTTGTGTGCTTGGATAGGAGTCCTTGAGGGAAACTGCAGATTACTTGGAGGAGTGTTAGTGATTCATTGCGTAGTGCTTTTTTGTCTGAGGTGGTTCTGAATCAATACCCAGCATGGCATTAGGGGATGCAGTGCTGTTAAAGCTCTGTAGAAGACATGTAGAGCAGAAATGTGGGTTGTGTGTGATCATTGAAGATGATGAGGTATTTTTCGCATAACTGCTCTGTTATGACTGAATTTCAACTTTGTTTCTAAAGCATTCCTCCTGTGGCATCCACTGAAATTCATACTCTTCTGTGTAAAAATAATTGATATATTTGATACTAGATATCTGTTGTTACTGTTACCCTGGTATACCTTGAAAATGTATATATTCCTTGAGTTGTAATGGCTTAAGTTTGACAGTTTGGTTTTTTTTCTTGGTGTTAGTTATGTTCAGCTTTTGCATTCCTTAGTCATGCTGCGGGGGTCATCTCTTTATCAAGGATCTGAAAAGGCTTGATGATACTCCGGAATGAAAATTATTTATAATGTCGAACTTGGTTGTTTTGGGGCAGAGAAAGATGCACAGCCTTTGCTGGGGAGTTTTGTGGGATTTGGGGGTTTTTTGGGGGTGCTTTTTTTGGTACTGATTTTTCTGTTGCGCTTTGTAATTTGGGTAAGAAAACTGATAGTAGTAAGCATTTATAGTAAAGTGCTTTAGTGTATTGTCTAAACCTGCAGGTGGGTAGTTACTTAGTTCTTACTACAGTTCTCTGCAGCGTAGTTCTATTTTTTTTTTATTGGCTCTTCTTCCTGCTCCATTCTTTATGTAAGTTACTGTGTGATTTTTTTTTTTTTTTTCCACCTTCCTTTCTTTTCTCTCTAATACTTCATTGTTCTCTTTCTTTTCTCATTCTATGTTATTCCTGGTCTGTCCATCTCCTGGGGGCGTGGGATACATTAGCTGTTGCAAGAAATTCTATTTTGTTTTAAACAATGGGCTATATATTTAGAGTTGTCCATCAGTTGTCCTTAACAACAGTGTGTCATGCTTAAGTTTTCTGCAATTTTCTGATTTCATTGTGTAACTGTTGGTTGTGGTTGTTAGCCTTGAGGTAAACCTCCTTGAAGTCCAGCATGCCGAGTATATGCATAGTGAGTGGGACACTGTTCAGCGCTGCTGAGCTCAGCTGGTGTCCCTTGTCTCTGAATATTCTTCTTTTGCCTAGTAGGTTTTCATAGTTCACCTGGAATACGAAACCTGGAACTGCCTCTTGTGGCTTGGGAAGAAAAAGTGACTGGCTTGTCTCTGCGTAGTTCTGTCTGGAAAGCATGCAGAGCAGAGTAACAGTGCAGATAAGCATGTCAATCATTTCTCTAAATAGCGGCGCTCAGAGGACTGTGCTCCCCTGCGGAGGAGCTAGGAACTTCTCACCATCAGGCGGCTGTCTTGCAAGTCAGATTTCCCTGTGGGTATTTTATTTCCCCAACTGCTATCAATGACCCAGTTTTTATTTTATTTCAGTTCCAGATTTTTGTCTATAGATGTTTGCCACAAGTGTGCTAGATAGTTGATAATACTTTGACAATTGTTACAGCAGAGTTTATTCATCTAAATCATACCCTGCTGGTGTAGGCTATTGTATCAGCATGGTGTGCTATTTCAGTTATATTACCTATTATATTTGGTCCCAGATGCTACTTGAAAAAAATATTTCAGGGAGCTTGTTTCAAGACCCCAAGTGCTTCAGAGCTGCAGAAGCAAGCAACCTAGTCCAGCTCCTGCTCAGTAGTGAAGAGATCAAAACTGACATCCCAAATAGATAACATAATCCTGTGCTAGTTTGGTGAGGCATGGTAATGACTTGTGATCATAGGCATTACTGCTTCTAAGAGACTTCCTTGCTGAGAGCCCTGCGTGAAAACTTTGTAACTCTGCCCCATGTGTGTTTCTTTGCTTATGTTAAGGAATAGCAGGAGCATATTGCTCACTTTAGCAGCTGTATGTGTCAGTGCATGCTCAAAAATAGATTCTTCTCGAGGATACACAGAACCTTAAACTGACTGTTTGCTATAACATTTATAAAGCGCCTGTTTGTATACATAGTCATATATATAGTTGTTTTGCTTCATGAGAAGATAACTCAGCAACGCAGCACAAACAGTTGGTTAACTTAGGCTTTGATCCCAGGAAGAACTCGTCATTCTGTGAGTTGGTATGTGGTGTGAGAAGAGCAGCTGTAACACTGCCAGCTAATTGTGCCACTGCATGCACATCAGCATGTCTTGCGTTATTCTGAAACCTCAGTAGCTGATCCTTGTGATTTAGCCATCACCTCGGCTTCTTTTTCCTTTTGCAAGAAGGGATCCCTTAGCAAGAAGGGATCGCAAATGTGGTATTGAAACAGAAGACATCAAAATTATTATTCTGGGGTTTTGAGATATTGTGATTTTAACATCCTCTCATGGTTTTTGAGTGCTTGAAACTGGTGAAGTACAAAAGCTGAAGCTCCTCCCCCCAAACAAAAAAACCCACCTAGAGATAAAGAGAGAGCAATTCCACTTTGTCATCTGCAGTCACGTTTGCCCAAATCAGTTAGCTGTACGCCATCGAATACCCCTCTGAATGTTCATTTCATAGCAGTTCTTTGATCAGTTGAGTGGGCAATTCGAACCAGCTCTAAGGCAGATTTAACACACAAAACATTGCAGATGTCTTTTCAATCACATTGTCAACTAGAAATATCATTATGTTACTCCAACTTGAAAAGTTTCTTCTAAAAAACATTACCAATTAATTTTGAAGGTGATGAGTTTAATTGACCAATTATACAATTTAGGATTTTCTTCCTGCTTGGCCCTGAAAGAGTTAACAATATTTTTTTGAGTTTTCTTGTACTTTGTATTGTCTCTGGGGCTCTTTACTTCTCCATTACAATTCTTTTACATGTTACATTATTGACTTTTTCTCCTCTCAATCAGTCTAACTAGCCATGGCATCCAGATACTTTGGCTGTGCTTTGGGTTCTGATGTACTGAGAAAAAAATTTGTTGCACATTTTGCTGAATAAGCCAGGCATAAATTTCAAAGGGGATCTTGGTATGATGAAATAGCTATTTACAACTTACTTTGTATTTGACCTTCTGCATCTTTGCTTCACGTTATAGCATGGTAATTAAAATTGATCCTTATGGGTGGGGGGGTGGGTGAAAATTAGCATTCACTTTGACTAAATACAGGATGGCTGTACTAGGTTAGGTAAGACTAATGATGTTTTCCATTCCCTTGTAATTGGCACGCAAATGGTAGCTAATTGCTGCAACTTTATTAGAGGTTGTCGATTCGTCCGTGCACCAACGCTTCAATTGTAATATAAACTTGCGTATTGCCTGGAGTACTTTGTGCAATGGCATGAGGAGAATATGTAATTTCTTGGTGAACCACTAACATCCTTAGGTCCTTGCTTGCAAGAGACTGGCTTTCCATTAGGGAGGGCAGAATGGTCAGGTAGCACAGTTAGATGAAAAGCTATCAAGGTTAAAAGCTATGAGGATCATTTGGATTGGCTTCCTCTCATCTTCCTTAAATCACAAGGCTGAATTTCTGTTAATATGACAGGTTTTTTCCAGGGTTACATAAAAGCTAAACTTACTCTCCTGCATGACTTCATGTGGATCTTGGGTAAGGATGGCTTAGTGGCTTATTACCCCCCATCCCAATCGTGAAAGACAATATTTTTTTTCAAATCCTGTTTTTACTCTCAAGTTTTCATTCCTCTCCCACACACCTCTCTTCAGCTTTCCACACACCCACCTAACTACCCACAGAATTACTTTAATTAAATGTTACTCATGTGTGGGCTGGCTTACCACTTCTCCCTGCTTAGTCTGTTCTTTTCCTAGGGTCAGTATGAAAGAGTGACTTGCTTCAAACACTTAACTTTGCTATCTGTCAATATTAGAAAGACAGTAGTGAGGCACCTCGATTTGTCTTGGCTTAACGTGCAAGCAGATGAATCCATCTGTAAGTCTGAAGCTGCTTTACATTATACCAGGGACGTGACATGGTGAAATACACATCACAGGCAGAAGTAGACAGAGGACAATTTTCTTATTAACTGGGTATGCATTCAGGAACTGGCTAGAAGTTCTTCCTTTCAGACTTTACTGCAGAAGGAATTAGACTTAGCTAATAGACTAGCACACACATCATGCTGTACTTGGTCTTCCTGTGATATGCAGAAAGATTTGGGTGGTCATTTTAAATTGCACAGATCTAGACATTAAAGGGCTAATATTTAGTAATTAATTGTAGAAATAGGTGGAAATCACAAATGAAGGGAGTAAGAGAGTAATCTGGTTTAGTTCTGTCTTGAATTAATCCTACATACATAGGGCAAGTTCTTCACCACAGTGTGACATGGAAATAGCAATCTACGTGTAAAGATATTAGCTGCAATTTGAGGAAGACCAGGATAGTGCATGCTTTTCTGTCCTGGTTCTACTGGAAGATAAAACTGCAGCTAGGAAGTCCATTCAGGCCTTTAGGCTGTAGGAGATGGACTTTGGTTATCAAAGCATGTATATCTTTGAACTGTAAACTGCAGGAAACATGTCTAAAACCATTAATAGGAACATAACTGTCTTAGTGAATCTGAACTTCTTAGTATATCATTTTATTATGAACCTCACTGTTTAAAAAAACCTAATTATTACTATGCTTTTCTGATTTCTGTTAGAAACAAAATGCTTTAGATTAATTTATAACATTAACAAATTAGAATAATAATACATGCAGAGATCAACATCTTAATTTTAAAAATATAGGTACTCTTAAAATGAAATTTACTCTCGCTGTCACAGGTTTTGTTCACAGTTAAGACAGTCTATATTTTACCGTTGCATCTTATAGCTAGACACTGTTTAAAATAACGTACACATTTGATACTTAATTGAAATATTAATTTACAGTAGAATACCTCTACAAAAAGGTTACATGCAGTTCTACCACAGCAATAGCAAAAAGCCCCGTTCTATTTCTCTTTTTGCGAAACCTACTTAGTTGCTCTGTATAAAATTCAGGTTCTTTCATTTTGATATGTGTCATCTGATTAAAGTACACCTTGATCTTATTTGAGGGTTTTTTTGAGATGTGAATAGTTGCCATGTGCTTTGGCTTTTTACTTATGTGATTAAGGGTGAACATTTAGTTACTTTCTTTGCAATGCAGGGATAAAGGGTAAATGTTTCCTAATATATTGAGGAGGTTTTATATACATATATAAAATAATTTCTAGTTTTTAAAAAAAGAACTGCATAAATGTAAATCTGCTTCTCCTTTTGCTTGCTTCTTGCCTGCTTTTAAGCTTTGTGTGCGTTTTAGTTGTTTTGTCTTCCTTTTCATTTTTACAACACTTTATTCCCTTCTTATAAGCTTCCTCTGGGTTTCCTTTGATGTTATTTTTCAGTATTCCTGCGGTGTCTCTACTTCCTGTTTCTTCCCAGTTTTTGCTTATTCCAAGATTATCTGGCAAGTTGCTTTCATTCCCCCACCCCAGTAGACGTTACAAAGCCATCTACCATTGATTCTGACATAGCGTGGAGATAATACGTAATCTTCTGGAGGACATACGTAGTTGAAGTGAAGAACATACACAAATTCTCTGTGATTTCTGTGTCTAAACTGTTGCATCTTGATGGTTCTAGATGCTTTTTCAGACGGTATCCTATGTATTTGGGTTGCAGTATCAGCATATCATGCTGCCTTTTTTGATTTGGAAAGGCCTCTCAAGGGCTTTCTGAGTGAGACCCCCCAGGCCATTTACTACTCTTGCTTAAAGGGGCTTTCTGCATTTGCTTTTCCAGCAGAGACCTCTTTAAATCTCACCCACTGAAACATTTCCCATGGCCATTGACCTTCTCTCCCTTTCTGGGAGCGGCCTCTGAAGTACAGTCTTACCCCAGTACAGAAATTCTGAGGTGCCCATTTAAAATCCATCTCCAAATGGCAGGAGAATGTCTAAGTACTCCTCATGTCCTTCACAGCCGCAGCAATCGCTTCTGGGAAAAGGCTTGTGAGAAGAGTGCCCGTGTGGCAGGTTCTTATCAGCCTCTGCCACGAGGTCTCCTAACACCTCCAGGTGTGGTAGGCAAAGAACATGAAACCCTCTATCAAAGGCATGGAGAGGCCTCAAAGATTGTTTGCCATTGAGGACACCTCAGTCTTTATCTATTGACTGGTTACAGATTC
Organism: Rhynochetos jubatus; assembly: GCA_027574665.1. Taxonomy (NCBI): domain Eukaryota; kingdom Metazoa; phylum Chordata; class Aves; order Eurypygiformes; family Rhynochetidae; genus Rhynochetos; species Rhynochetos jubatus. The sequence continues at coordinate 13,616,258 of CM050664.1, read as the reverse complement.
TGTAATAAGACTGGCACTGCCTCCCAGATTCCTTAAGCCTTGAAAAGTAAGAATGGAGGGTGTCTCTTGCTGTGCTTTTTTCCTTTGGATTGTCATTAAAATACTTTTATTCTCTGATTTATAAAAGGAAAAAAAAAGGCAGCAGAATGCCTTCTGATTCAATCAAAAGAGGAAAGCGTGATTGTAATTGTCAAGTCCTTTATATGCCTCTTTTTTTTTTTTGTTGTTGTTGCTGTTATAAATAGAGCATCAAAATATGTCAACTATTTAATTTAATAAGGATTCACATAAGTTCCAGCTGCTCCAGAATAGTATCTAAATATTTGATTTGAAAACAATATGTGTACCCACACTGACATACTGCAGGCATGATCACCCAGCTATCCAGAAAGATCTAAGTCTGTCTGTGCTAATTAGTGTTTGCAGATGAAGCTTCTGTAGTGGTAGCTTCAGTTAATAAAGACCTTGTGGGTTATAAGCACATAATGTGTGAGGTAAGAGACATCTACAAAACTGAATGTGAACTATGTAAATTTACTATTTTCAAGTTATAATAATGCTGGGACACCTAATTTTATTTTTCATAATGATGGGAGATATTTTGTCATATATGTTTATATTATAAAAAATGTTATCTTATTGCTGCCCTTGTTCAAAGAGATTTATTGTCAAAAATAAAGTTATATCAATTTACTTAAAACATTTGAAAGTATTAATCTTAAGATGTGATTGTATACAAAAAATTTTTTACATTTATATCAAAGAAAAATTAACAGTTCAGGGCAGATAAATTTGCTTTTAATTTGTGCATTTACTTGCAAATGTAGCAATTATGTTGTCTATTTGCTCAGAGTCCTTATTCTTTTTGTTTTAGGGGTATGGAAATGCTTGGGTTGTGCTGAGAAATACAGTTTCTTGTGGAGATATTCCCTCCCCTTCGTTTCCTTTCTTATCTAGCTTTCAAATACAGTGTTACCAAATTTATTGAAACAGATGCTGAGTTTCACCTCTGAATATTTGTCTTTCCTTGTTCTCATACATAAGTTCTTCCATTTTTTCTTTAAAGAAAAACTGGCAGGGACAGCGGAAGGGACAGGTGGCAAACTGTCCTAACCTGTAACAGGAGAAATAGTGGAGCTTTGTTGTTTATATATGAATGTCACTTTTTTCTCTTTTTGATACAGAATGTATTCTAGTTTTTACAGTGTATTTGGGAAAATAATATTAGATGGTGTTAAAAAGTAAAGGATATGAGAGAGAAAAATCAGTAGGTAGATTTTAGGCAAATTGAAACAATTTTATTGTATTTTCTTAAAGTGATGAGCTTAAAATACATTACAATTAGTGTGTTTTTTAGGAAGCTTGCTTAAAGTCCTGGGTTTTAAAAATTTATTTCTGATTTTAAAAAATCAGAAAGTTAAAGGTTGGAGGAGTAAACACATTTGTAAGGTCGACATTGAATAATTCCTAATGCATGAACATGGTTTGATACTCACGAGTGGGTGATGCTGTATCCCAGTAAATCTGCACCATGGTACACAATACTGACCAAATATGACAAGTGACAAAATATGGGTTTAACCTCAGAGTTACGTCTTGCAGGCTCTTATAAGTGAAAAGGTTGTGTGCTGGTGTTCATAAGAATTGAATAGAGCTGCTTACAGAGTTATCAGATTTAGGAATAGATACCTGCCTAGTGGGGTCCTGAGCTTGTGCAGAGCTGCTCAGGAGCAGCTCAGACAGTTGTGTTTGAATACATAAACTCATAGAATCACAGAATGCTTTAGGTTGGAAGGGACCTTAAAGATCATCCAGTTCCAACCCCCCTGCCATGGGCAGGGACACCCTCCACTAGATCAGGTTGCTCCAAGCCTCATCCAGCCTGGGCTTGGACACTTCCAGGGATGGGACATCCAAAACTTCACTGGGCATTATAAGACGCTTGCATTATAAGATTTTGCCTTTAATACTAGCTGATGGGTGATGTTCTATTTGCGCTGCATGCATTAATTGAGCCATCAAGCTTGTGATGAAATGTCAGTACCTGCTGGTATGCAGAGAGGTATCCAGTACTGGATACTATGACAGCTATTTAGAATTTTGTTTTGAAGGTAATTTTTAGCATATGCTTGTAGTTATAAACTTCAGCAGTTGTACAATGAGTGGAGCCTGCAATGTTCCAAAGCTTAACACACAGACTGGCAGTATATATAGTTGTGAAATGGCTCATGCATGCAATGAAAGCACTTTCACACCAGCATAAAATGTTGCTATTGGCTGCTTCTTGTCTCCAGCGAGCACTTCCAATTTTAGAATTTTCTTCCTCTCATTTTTGAGCTAGACTCCCTCTTTTCTTTTTTCCCCTACTGAGTTGAAAGTGTTGCAGGTCCATTCCTTTTATCTCTCTGTTCTCACTCAAAAGAAACTTGCAGCATTTCCCATGCTACTTCTCTTTTTGCATGTACGGCAAAGTCAACTTTCTAAAGATTCTAATGTGTTTTATAGACAAAGGATGTTCAATCAAAGATATTAGTGCCTGAATCACTGATTCTGTTCTGCACTTTTTGATGGAAAGAGACAGGGGTTTTAATTTTTTTTTTTCCCCTTCTTTCTGTTTTTCATTATTATTATTATTATTACAGCAAGAGATATTTGTGTTGTCAACACAGGTGTGGTTTTTATTTGCATGGGTGTTTTTGTTGTCTGTTTTTTCAAATACATACTTTCAGGACAGCAAATTTTACTTTATCCTATGTGTCCATCATAGGCCAATGCATCTAAATTTTCTGCCTGGAACTTTTATCAGGTGCAGCTTGAGGACTTGGGATATTTGTCTGGAATTTTTCAAAGTTAAGATTCTCAGACTATTACGTGTCTAGAAATGTAGCATATGCTCACTGTGATATATGATATAGACAATGTTAATAATCTTAACTATGCATGTGTAGCAAGTCTTGTCTATAGTAAAAGAGTCATTTTGTATGTGATATTTCTGACTGAAATGTGGCAGCATACCAGTCACATATGCACATATGCCACTATATAAAATTGCTTTCTACTATCATCAGCTCTTTAGTATCTCTATAATCTTTTCGAGTAACAAACTGAAGTATCTGTGGTTTCCTTAACCCAGACACTCATCATGTATTGGCCCAAATTTAAGTAGCTTTCTAATTAGCTGAATTATTGATTTGACATGCTGATTTGACTTATTTCAGATACTGATCATTTAGACCTGCTAAGTTTAGAACCAGCTAGCTACTATGATTTAGGAGCCTGGTATTGTTTGATTGGACTTACTGTGTCCTGTGCCTTTAAGCCTTTTGCCTTCAGTGGGAAGGAAGGAGGGCTCATGTTCTTGAATATTTAAGTTTTGCTTTTCGTCTATCTGTTTTCTTCCATGAGGAATGGTACTTGGCTTTTACTACAAGCAAAGGAGACTTTTTTGGCTCAGCACAGAGTTACTCATTATTACTTAAGATACTCACAGAAAGTTTATTGCATGTATAGTGTCATTCCATAGGCATCAGAGTAATCATTCGAGTTTAGACTAGCCCTGAATCTGTTTTACAGTCTAATGAGCATTACAAGCATACTCCATTCTGTTCTGGAAAGCTGTGTGCCCTCAGCTGCATGTTCTTGCTGCTAGGGCTGAAAAGAGGGGCACGAAGCTGACTGGTGGTATGTTTGCTGAAGTTGGTTGCCCCTGCAGCAAACTCTGTATTTACTACAAGGACCTGTTCTTGATCATACTTTTCAGGTGAAGAAGTGGGAATTAACTAGGAAATTCCTGAGAATTAGTTGAAAGTACTAAGCCTTTGGGGAGGCTTTGTAACACCTGGCTCTGCTGGTCAAATGCAGCAATCAAATGTGGTATTTGCTCAGCAGTTTTCAGTAAGTGTAGATATTTCATGCCAAATGTTATTTACATTATTTACAGGTGGGCTCTCTGGTAAATTGAATAGTGCCAGCTGATAAATTTGTTGCTCTCATATTTGCTAAAATACCTTTGTACCTTGACCTTCTTCTGGTAAGGTTTGTGAAAACAGTATCCTAGTTCATGTTTAGGCCAGTTTTGTCACTAAGAGGTTTGAGTGCTATGAGGGCTTGAAGAGGGTTTTTTCCATTTTTTGCTTCAGTCTTATCCCGGTAGTCATGAATTCACTGCCCACTCTCCTGCATAGGAAAGGCTGAGTGCAAAATACACAAAATATCAGGCAGATGTTAATGCTACAGGAATATAACATGGGGCTTCAGTGCTGCACTGTACGAGCTTGTTGGTGCTGATGAATCACCTTGTCAGAGAGATGTAACCAATGTTATGAAATCTTACTGTGGCTTTTTCCCTCATAGAGATGTCACAGTGACTGAAGGAGGATGTATGACATGCTGTGGTACTGCCTTAGGACCAGAATGTGTTGTCTGCTTTGGTGAAGCTGAGAGACTAAAGGGTTTATGTTACCAGCAGCTTGTCAGGGCAAAAGGCAATCTGTTGGTGCATTATAGGGCTGCTCTAACCTGATTTTGAATGCAAGGTGCCCCTTCTTTGTTTTCTCTAAAATTTCTGACATTTCACCAGGTGATAATTCCTTATTTGAGGGAAATTGAATTGTATTTCCTACCACTCTCATGGAGTAGCACAAAACAATTTGAGATAGAGAGCTTACAAGCTTGTGATCTCAAATGGTAAAGGTATTTAGATTTGGGAGTGTAAAACGGCGGTATTTGTGAATATGGTGCCACTGCTTTAATGTAGTGTGCTTATTTCTTTCCAGCTTTCCAACAGAGTTTAGAGGACGATCCCCTCCAAGATCTCATGGAAGGATTGAATTCATCCTTGTGACCATTTTGTGAGATTTTCTTGAAATACAATTATTGTTTTTTCCACTTTTGCAGAGGAGGAACTAGGGTACAAGTGGTTTAAATAACCTGCTAGAGGCAAATCTGTGACAAAACAGATTGCAGCAGCTCGCTGACACTGAGTCCAAGTGTCTAGACAGAGATAGTCTTTCTCCCATAACAACAGAATGCTATTGCTGAATTTCATTTTGGGCTGGTGTGTGCCTTTGGAGCATTGAGCATTGAATAGATCACAGTCTGAGCTTGACTTGTGTGAATGCTGTGTTTCAGGTGTACGAATAAGGAAAAGGTTGGTAAGATGCTCTGTTACTTAGGAAATGTGTATTTCTTTTTTTTTTTTTTTAAGGCAAAACTCTACAGCTGGATTTAACTTTCAGACATAGCATGCAGGCCATGTGAAGCTAACATTTTTCTGGGTACCCTCCCTCCCTCGTGATATGTGATGAGGGTAGGGTCATTGTGTGTGGTAGCATCTAGCAAGATGCACCTGCTCCTTTGCTCTGCCATACTTTCGAGCTCTCTTTCACAGAGTAATGGGATTGAGAAGTCAAAGATAGGGTGTGAAATGATAAGAGGACCATGACTGCTGCCAGGATCATGGCAAAGGTCAGGTGACAAGGGTCTAAATCTCCCTGTAGCATGCTAAATATGAAGGCGTTCTGCTGTGTTATTTAGCTTTACAAATGCAAGGACCTGTGGCTGTCAAGAGAGAGGGAAACTGAAAACTGCCCTTTGACTCACTGAGGGTTGAGTTTAAAACCTACACTCCTAAGGCTTGAGAAAGCTGCAAGGGTGACAGGAGATCACAACATGGACAGGTAGCATGACGGGGAAGGGGATCGACTGGCAGCATCTTCTTGGAGGAGGGCACTGCATGTCAGCAACTCCTTAATCTATTCCATCTGTAACAAAATTATTTATGTTTGGTTTTTTGATGGGTGTGTTTTGGGGGTTTGTTTGGTTGCTTGTGGGTTGGTTTTGTTGGTTTTTTTTTTTTTTTCTTTTCTGCAATAAATGTAGCGGACAAGGCCAATAGTAACCTGTACCTTTGTGTGATTACCAGCAAGCACAAATCCCTCAGGGGTTGAGACTGAATTCTTGTTCTTTCAACCATTGACCCTTCATAAGTGTGCAGAAGATGGTAACAGAGCAGCAGATACCCTTTTTCCCTTCCCATGGCATTTTTACTTATGGTTTTTCTTTCCTTTCCTTTCCCTTCTCTTTCCTTTTTTCTTTTTTTCTTTCTGCTGTCACTCGGGTGCCTGTGGATAGGAGGATAATGCCTTGCCCTGCCACACCCCCCCAGTAGAAAGCAAAGAAATGGCAGGTTTAGAGAGGCATTGTTTCTCTTGGAGAGATGCTCAGCTTATGCAGTGGTGTTTGTTAAATATATGAGTATGCTCGTAAGCTTACAAATTTTGCCTTCCTCATGTTAGGTTTCAGTACCACACATTTCATACTGATTTGCCAAGAAAAATATTTGCAAGCATCACTGTATTTGTGCAATATTTGTACAACGTGTTATTCAACTGCAGTTTTCTTCTCAAATGTGGTTATGCATGTGGTGTGAGGATATTTAACACAGCGTACTTACTGCATAAATACTGAGCATCGTATGTGGTTGGAGAACCTGTGACTTCAGAATTGCAATGATTCTTGTACCAGGAGTACTTCTGCGTACTGTTTTGCTACAATAAGCTGTTGAATATTGCAGAAAGCATAACAAATATATTTGCTGTTTCTAAAATTTCTTATTTCAGAATAAAATTTGCATGAGAAGGTTTTCTTCCCACTGACCATATATGAGGCATTTAACAATTTTTTTCTAGTCATTTTCATGGATAGTGGAAAATAGTTTTACCTTGCGTTAATATTTTTGTTAAAAATATGGACTGTGCACCAAAGTGATTTTAAATTCGGGCAAAAAGAAATTATAAATGTTCCTAAACAATGATAGCTAAAATACAGTGCTGTATATGAGCTTTCAGTTTGATAAATACTTACTTATAAGGTCATAAATACTTGAGGTACAAAAGGTTAATGTAGTGTGAAAGGCTGTAAAACACAGCAAGCAACCTGCTAGATCATAATGATGCATTAGTACCTTTCAGTATGTATGCTAGTGGTTATAAAACCTGTGGGTTGAATTTATTCTGTAATACAAGAATGTAAAGCCAGAGTATCTTTACTGTGTAGTTGTACGTATATTTTCATAATCATTTCTCTTTGTAAAAAAAAAAAAAAATAGGGCTTTCATCTGCTCATAAGTGCCCACTGACTGAAAATGATAAAAAACTCTTTTGACTAATATAATTTCTGAAGAACATGTGTCATAGATGTCTGTGTATTCAAAGTAAGCAGTAAGTTAAAGTAATACTTGGTAATTTTTTTTTTCCTTCTGTGTATTAATATTTCCATGAGATAAAGTAAGCAACAATGCATAAAGGAAACAAAACTGGTTTAAATTCTGTAAAGCAGTAATGCAATTTACTTTTGAGGAGAAAGAAATACGGTGCTAAATTCACAAAGTGAGCATTTACTGAATGATAAAATTGACTTTATCATAATAAAGTATAGTATTTCTCAGTCTTGGAAGTCTTCTGCAGTTTATAGTTGTCTCCAATTTGCTGATCCAGCTAATATTTCTCATTTAATATCTACCTCTCTGAAGTGTTAATTTTCATGCTTTGGTGATCATTGCTTTTACTGAAGCAAATTACTTCCTCTTACTCTTATATCAGAGCTTATGACAGATTAGGATAATTTTACTGTAATTAATCTTTTGAGTCAGTTCTACTCTTTTCAATGAAGTGCCATGTCTTGGCTAGACTAAATTGAAGCTGTTAATAAAATCTGGAATCAAATACGAAAAACTTTTATTTGCAGGCTGTTGATACTTGCTTCAGCCTTCTCTTGTTCTCTGGTTACAAAAGAAGTGTTTTACTTTCAATTTATCCTCTCAATGAAATATACCTGTATATGGAGGGTATTAAATAGTTTTGAGGCATTAAGCAAAAAAAGTGTCTATGGGAAAATATTTGATGTAAATACATCCATGGCCTAATGCAGAAGCCTGGTTATTTTTTGGTTTTCCTAGATGTTGAAAATCAACACATGCTGTTTTTATTAAGACACAACTTAAAAGTTTGTAGTGATTGCGTTGTGCAAATATATCTTGAGTAAATCTCTATAGATTATTATTTTTAATTTAAGACCATATTTAAATTTGCAACGAACACTGCAAGCAGTTTCTACTCTGACAGAAATAGCACAGAATACCTGCGGGAGAAGAGAAAGTGAAATACACATCTTGTAAAAGCCTCTGTAATGTCTCTGAAAATTAGGTATTTCTTAACAAATTTTGAGATGGTTTATTTTATTTTGGGACAATTGGTCAAGCTAGAAATCCAAATAACAAAACCTCAGTGGGCCAGTGTATCAAGTTATGGATACATGACTCATATGGTCAAATGCTGCTTTGTATTACAAAATACAGGGTTTTGATGATAACACACCAAAAAAATACATATTACCAACTGATACTTGTATATTAGGTTATGATGCTTTATGCATCATACTTCTGAGAAGAAACTTAGTTTATTTTGTTTATTAGGGTTTGGGGTATTTTTGCTCTAATATTCTCAGTCTCCATTTCATTAACACAGTCACAGCTCTTCAGTCATTCCGACTGACTAGCTGTGTATTCCAATGGTGACTTTTTAAAAAATTAAACAGCCCCTCATGCTACAGTAATCGTGGATATTCTTAATAGGATTGCACGGGGGAACTTCATTAACCTTTTCTTCTTCATTTTTATTTAAACACAACAAAAAAAAAAAGATTCATTGGCGTGGTTTCTAATTTAATGCAGGCACCCCACAATGTCTACTAGAGGCTCTTCACATGAGTAAGTCAGGTGAGACAGAACTGCTCATCTTTAGCTCAAAATTCATTTCCTTTCAGCTGAGATGTTCACCTGACATTCTAATCCAGGAAGGGAAAGAGTCCCTACGATATGTGTTAATAAATATATATTCTTCATTAATATATATAGTCTCATAACTGCAGTTATTAAAACATATTGGATGGTTATGCAAATAACTGAAGGAATTTCAAATCCACTCATAGTCTATTTTTTTGACCTGCTTTTTACTTCTTTGATTTTGTAAATAATAATTCAGAATGCTTGTGACACTTTTTCTCTGACTATTGAGTGGTCAAGATTCTGGAGCAGAGGAATTGTTTACTGAGATGGAAATGAGCAAGTCATTGAAGGTTGTAATTTACAATTTTAGTTGTAAATCCATTACTAGAAGTCTGACAGAGAGCAATTTTGACAGTATTTCCTGTAGAAGTAGAGGAAGGGGGAGTTGTTACAAAAGTAGATGATACTAAATGTAAATGTAGTTCTGCCATATTTCTGTAAGCTATTCTTTCATCTTTCTTTGAATGAAGTCAGTTTAAATACTTTCAGTTTATTGTATTTCTAAATGAGTTTTACTCCCAATAGCTGTTAATTTTTTTCAATAATTTCCTCTCATATTAGTGTCTAAGTTCTACTCACAAAAAGAAGATTCTTAGCTCATCCTGAGTAAAATCTGGCTTTATAGATTAAACCCTGCTCTGTGATTTCCCCACGTTCCTGAATCACGGTATATACAGTGTAGACTTGGTTGTCAAACTGAATAACCAAACCTTTTTTTCTTAAAAAATGGTAAATACAGGAGGAGTATAAAGTAGAATGAAAAATTCCATTACTAGAAAAGAATAAAAAAGAACCATGAAATAGTTTATTTTGAGTATATTTTAAATTACCAAATGTTTTCTGTAACGGTATTGAAGCTAAATATATTTGGATGTCCCTAAATCACTGAAGAAACTAAGCATCTCTTTGGCTGAGTTTTTATACAAGTTAGGGAGAAAAGCTTCAGTTTAGAAGCAGATTAAAAAAAAAAACCAACCTGTAAAACATTTTCTTTTTTTTCCCCCTTTTTCCAGTTTCAGTCTACTAACCTATATAGATGGTTGGCTTGTAAGGATTGGTGGGGCTGTCTTTTGCAGTAGAGGTTTGAAATACAGTGAAAAAAATGGAAAAATAATTCCATAAATTTCATGAAAGACTGGCTTTGGGATATCAGAAACTGGCATTATTCCCACAGAGGCTGGTGGCTGATAAACTGTGATCAACATCTGGCAATAGTATGCTTTTGTTAGTTTTTCTTATGTTCCTTTTTCCTTTCAATTGGCAGGAAATACTGAAGCCAACTTTAGCTGTAGTTCAAGGAATCTGGTGAGCGTTACAGCTTACAGTTACTAGAAGGTGAAACAAAGTGTGTATAGAGACTTCAGTTAGTTATGGAGGTTCAGGATAAATGGTGGAAAGGACACCACAGTGCAGAAAGGAATACAAATCCTAAGGACTAACAGATGATGCAGTAATCATGATTGCACAAAAAAGGAAATATATGTTGCTTATTTTTGTTTATATAGTTACACTATTATACTGTATACTATGAGTAAAGAGAACGTGCAAGAGAGCAATATGGGAGTCTTAGCTATACATGTGAGATTTAAAGGGAAAATAATGTAACTTTGTAAATCAGTGCACAATGATGAAATTAATTATGGTGGAGTATCTTCCTGCAGCATATTAATCCTTCCTTCCTGAAGAGTGTCTTGTTTGTAAATAATTTTGTAAAATGCAATACATGCTCTACCTCCTAACAGAAGTAGGTGAAGTGTGTAGAAGCTGTGTTCCAAGGCAGTTTAGTACTTTTATGAAAGAACATGTTTGATGTAGATGACGGAGAAAGGAATGAAAAGACGTCTTTTACAAATGCATAAATGTGTGTAGCATAAAACAAAATAAGAATTAACTGAGCCATAACCCCACCTGTACTTAGAAAAGGCTATACAGAATATTTTAAGAGGTAATCCTGGAATATTTCAGAAAGGCCACATTCCCACTTGGGCTAATGGAGAGAACTTTTTTGAGGAGGGAGCTTTGCTGAATAGTTGCTTTTCTAGAGAGTTTCTTGCATCTTTTGAAGTAATTGATGTCAGATACTGGATCAGGATAAACATTTGCACGACTGCATTTGTGAATCCTGGTGTTTGAAACAATACTTTTTCAGAAGAAATAGTGTGTGCAGAGAATGCAAGATTGGCCCAGATAATTGCAATGAGCAACTCAGAGCTGTTGCTGATATTTTTAGAATTTTTTTGTTGTGTGGGTTGTTCCATGTAAGTAACATCTAAACTGATCGTTTTATCTCGCTTGTTTAGTCTAAAGTTCTGTTTGAAAATTAATTCCAAATCTTATTATTATTACGTTAATAAAACAATGTTATGAATAGCACGTGTTTGGTTTAGTTAGTAAATCACGTTTTTTAGAGGTGATGTTGCTTAGAGACTACATGTTGTATCGTTTCTTCTTCGTATGCACCCGCAGCAGATTTGTGAACCAAGTTGGGTAAATGGAGCAGCATTCTCAATGCTGTGAGGCTGAACAGGTGCAAATGAAGAATAATCAAAACATAGTGGATTGACATCATTGAATTGGAGGGCATAAATTTGGTCTGCAGAAACTTTATTGTTGTTGATAGTATTCAGCATAAAAGAATACATTTAATGCAGTACTGTTAAATTAAAAACAATAACATATTGATTGAAGTGAGTCAGAAAAGGAGAACTGGTCTGTTATGTAAGAATAAAATGGATTTATTTACATAATTTGCAGAGCACAAGAGCACTAATTTCTGTCAAGCAGGAAATTTTTGCTCATCCAAATGAGGATTTTTTCCCACTCCCTTTTTAGATCTTCCTTTGCATGTTATTTTCTTGTGATATTCTGGCATCAGCCTTTATTGATTGATCCTCACGAGGGCACTGAGGTCACTATTAGGTCTTACTGGCCCTGCTGAACCTCCCCTAGGCTTCCCAGCACACTTGCACCCATGGTCCAGGAGCACAATTTCAGTCTAGCCCCAGGTCCCCAGCCCCTGCCCCAGTGACAGAGTAGGGGCACTGGTCTGCAGCTCAGCACCAGCCCTGCCCAGCCATGGGACCTGCAGAGCTGGACTCTGTCCTGCTGACTGACCTGCTCTGGCCTGTTCTGGCCTCAGATCTGCCCCATCGCTGTGTCCAAGCCTGATTATCATCACTGGGCCTGATCTTGATTTGCTGACAAACCAAGCAGGATCAACCAGAGTAGGTTGCTCAGGACTGTGTCCAGTCAGGTGTTCAATATTTCTAAGGATGGAGTTCCACAAGTTCTCTGGGAATTTTGTTCTAGCATTAGATCACATTCTCGGGATTCTTTTTTTCCAGCATCTAAACAGAATGTCCTGTACTTCAGCTTTTGCTCACTGCCTCTTGTCATGCCACTGGGCACTACTGACAAGCATTTAGCTCCTTCATCTTTACTCCCTCTCATCAGGTATTTGTGCACTTTGATAAGACCCCTCCAAATCTTTTCTTTTCCAGGCTGAAGAGCACTAGCTTTCATTCTCTCTTTGTCAGATACTCCAACCCCTCACACGTTGCTGACTCATATTCCTTTTGACTTGTAAGTACTCCCATGTCTTTTTCTGCCCTTGCTTTTCAGACAGTCACTCCCCTGTGCACAGGGTTGTTCCTCCCCAAGTGCAGGACTTTGCACTTTCCTTTGTTCCAGCTGGCCTATTTCTATATCTTGTGGAGGTCCCTCTGCATGGCAGCACAACTCTCTGGTGTATCAGTGACTCCACCCAGTCTTGTTTCATCTGTGAACAACGTTACTACACTGACTTCCATTTCTGAGCATTCAGGGAGTAGAAGAAACTGTAATAGTGGCTGAGGGAGCATGACTGTAACATGCTGTACTGATTCCAGTAGTGAACTAGTGAGATAGTCCCAAACAGTTTTGAAATTATGGCTAACGGCTTCTCCATACAGATGTTAGATGAAAGTAGGTATATCTTGACGGTGGAATTTCTGGTTGCTGTGCTTGAGGATGGACAAGTGAACAGGTCTCTTGAAAAGCTCATTGAGAGAAATAGGGAGAGATAGGACATAGCTTTAAACTCTCAATGCCAACTCTCCTGATTCCAGGATTGCCCGATTTCCTGAGAGCTTCCCTTTTCCAGGGAAGGAAAACCTGATTTCAAGGGGATCTGAGTTCTGTTTCTACTTCTTCAATAGATGTTTCCTTAAACTCGAGTGTCAGTTGTTGCCAGTTCTGCAATAAAACTTCATTAGTAAAGCTCTGTAACAAACAGCATTCATATGATCAAGCAGAATTCACCCTAAGGTTGGTGTTCACAGCTAGATGTGACTTGGTGATTTAAAAGCTTTTCAAATTAATTGAAACATCCAGTACTCGTTAGACGTACTTATTTTTTTAAGGGCAAAGAAAGGATATTTTCTAAAACTTTAAATTGTGTTCCACATTAATGAAGGAAAGGTGTTCTGTGAGCTTGAACAGAAGAACGAAAAAGTCTGCTTCTGGTTTACGTAAAGCGTAACGTTCCAGTATGTGGAATTCTTTGACTTTGGTTGGGCTAGTAGAAAACTAGCAATGTTCCATCAATAGTGCATCTAGTGTTCTGTAGAAAGGATAGCATCAGAACACAACAGGCACAGACAGCTTGTCCATTCAAAACATTGCATCTCTTGAAATGCTACTTGCATTGGTTGCAACATGCTAAGATATGAGAGTACCAAACATAACCAATAAGAGAAATAAATCCAGCTATTTTTTCATGGAATGGCAGTAAAGTAAGTTTGAAAAATTATTATCCTGTGTAGGAGCTGAACTGCTGTTTAATTTGGTGTATACCTCAATATAAAAAGCAATGTGCTTTAGAAAGTGTCTTTTTGTGATATGGGGAACACTCAAATTCTTCCTTGTTTGGCTCAAGAAATGACTTCTTGAGCTAAGGCATGCAAGTGAGCAAATGGAAAGTCACAGCAGGAATTCAGGAATAGGTGAGGGGTCAAACAGTGAAAAACCTTTTATTGTGCTATCACGTTTTCTTTCTTGTCATGAGCTTGCACTGTAGCAATCAACCATTCTCTCTCAGCATGAAACTCAGCTCTCACAAGTTCACTCAGCAGTTGGTTGTGTCAACACAACTCTTACAAAAAGGACTTTACATGCATGACATAAACCTAGTTCACGGGGGGAATTCCTGGAACTAGAGTACATTGATTCCAGCTGAGGGTAAACACTGCTTTCTAAACAACTCTTCATAGCCAAACCTGCAAATTTTCCATCTAAAGACACTTCCCTTTCTGTTAAAGAAAGTAATGTCTTTTGAAGCTGTGTAGCATAGTATTTAATTAATGATTTTTCATTTGGACAAATATCGGTAAATGTCACAGCATTGTACTAACAGACTTTAAAAAATATTTTTGTCCAGATGCAGCCTGTTACCAGAAGAAAAACTTAATAAGCTTTATTGCAGCTTTGCAAACTTAATATTGACTTGTGATGGATAATACTTGCAAGAATTTGTAAGCTAATTTGAACATTTTAAAAAAGAATCTCCTTCTGTTTCATAGCAGAGATGCTTGTGCATGGATGAATGACCACAGGTAAAAGTACATTCACCTTCCTGTGTATTGAGTTATGTTGTTTTGTGAATAATTTCTTCATATATTAAGGTAATAACTGAGTTGGATAGGAGAACTTATTTAATGAGAACTGGATTTCCAGTAACCAAGTTATTGCCACAAGCTTTGCATCAGTCAAAGTCTAGGTCTCAAGAGCGGTGTCCTGATTTATTGCCAGTATGTTACTGCTTTTCAAAATGTAATTTAGAAGAAAGTGGTTTAGAACTTTCATAACTATTAGGCATATTTACCTGTACGCCTTACAAAAAAATTCTATATTTCTTCGTCTATTTCATCCCTCTTCACTTAAACTTTGTTACTTACTGGTACACGTTTATAGATGGCAGATCTGTATTTTTGGATATTTAGAACATACCATGTCCATTCCCCATTAATACTTCCTGAGAAAGTATTCAAATTCCTGGTTTATATAATTTATCAGTATAACTCTGTAATCCCTGAAGTTCTTCTCTGTGGACAGGGTAAGTGGCTGTTTCCAAACTCGCTTAAGGTGACCTAAGGCAGTGCTACCATAGAAAGAAATAGGTCTGTCCTCTAGTTTTCTTTTATCCAACATAATTTACATATTTATGTGCCTTTCTTCACTTGTGAATTGGATCAGCTCACAAACTCATTTTATGAAATGTAAGTTTCCAGCGGGGTCAGTGTGTGTGAACCAACACTCATCTATACAGGTGTCAGAGTAACCAGAAGGTGGGGTGGAAGGAACCAGTCCTTCCACCTGGAGTCCCAGGGTGGCACAAAAGGCAGGACTTTTTTGTCAGGTGTGTTGTTTGAGGCACTAGTTGATTGTGAAACCACACCTTTAGCTTTATGTTTCTTTTTAGACACATAAGAGGAAACAAGCTCCATCGTGAGAGAAATAACAGAGATTAATTTCGGATGTAAATATCTTGAGTAATTTGTGGGCAAAAATGACATGAGGAAGTAATTGTTTAGTGCTGAGTATACTGATAGCTTTTTGTTCTTGTAATACTTTGATGGATTTATCAAACAAGCTTGTGCGGTGTGAAGCTAAAGCTCCCATTCAAATGATAAAAAACCTTTAATCAACTCTAATCAAGTTTTCTGTATTTATTTTCATGGTAGTATTTTTTGTATGTTTTCATTTGTTGTCTGTCTTGATTTTCCATGAGTCTTTCAAGTATTGAACCAAAGTTATACCTTACACTTCATTCCTGCTATTGAAGTCCTTTGAAAGAACAGCAAGAATTACATCAGAAGTAATAGTCTTCCGACTAATAGATGAAAGAGGAATAACAGAATTAATTTAATATTTTTCTTTGTGTTTGTGTATCACTGCTTAAGATATTTAATTTGGATTAAACTAATGCTTTTGTCTTTTGACCAGTAAAATGTTTCCTAGTGTGTCCGCTTAAATTTTTTTAAGGATTAAACCCAAGGAATTTAAATTACACTGTGAAAATATCACAATAATTTAGTCTTTGTCGATGCAGAATAAACTTCTAAAATTGTGAATAGAGTGTATGCATTTCCTTCTTGGCTAATGGAGCCAGGATGAAGCTGATTAGAAAACAGATTTGCTAATTGTTGTGATATTCATGGATGGAATCAGTAGGTGGTCAGAAATAGTTATTGAATCGATACAAACAATAAATAATGCATTAAGGCAACCTACTATAATTCCTTCTCCCATTTGAAGCTATTGATATGCTGATGTCAATTGGATGTCCTTAACTGAACTTGGTAACTTAGTTACTCAAAATTCTATTAAAACCTATCATGAATATTCCTTTAAAAATATCTGCTGTTTATGCCAGAAAGTTTTGCCTAAGTTTTGAGACAACACATTCATAATCCCAAACATTTATGGTTTCTTGTGATTCCACTCCAGACATGATTTATATGCTATTCCCTGATACCCTGCTGACTGTTTTAAAAGGAAAAATGATGAGCCAGCAATGGCAACGTAAAGCACTATGTAAGGGCTATATTCCATTTCGTTAAAAAAGATAGATTGGGGATATAATTAATGTAGCCAAGTAATTAATAACTCTTTGGTTGCCCTGCAGTACCAGAAGCTTAAGAAACCTATCTTATTGCTCCTATCTGTCCTCAAAATTAATGATCTCTTATTTAGGTTGCTAGCTTTCTATGCATAAGCTATCACAGTAATAGCAGTACTTTCTTGTAGCCTGTGGTAACAACATCCAGAATGCATCCATCTAGAAATGAAAGAAATAATCAGTACTGCTTTGAAGTCCTCAACCTGGAACAATACCCAGTATGCTGAAGCCCCAAAGCATGTTCAATAGCAGGAACCATAGAAACTGCTGAAGCAAAGCACAAAATTATTTTTTAAATTTTCCTGTAAATTGGATTATGGGATTCTACTGGGGTATGTTTGTGTGTTGCAGTATATCTAAAACACATGTCCCAGTCAGCATCAACCGCTTTACATTGTCTGCCTGGTAGTAAATTGTATTCATCCAAATGATCAAGGACCTCTAACTTAAAATGTTCCAGAGGGGAGATGGTTCTCTCTTCTCACTTAAAAATGGTGTGCTGACACCCTGCCTCCTGACACCTTGCCCATTGCCCACTGTCGGTAGTGTAGACAGTCTGCTGACACCCTGCCTCTGACCAGCATTAGCAGTGTCAGCAGAATGCCGCCCACATTATTCATGCAAGGTATGAATCTCTCAAATCCCACTGCTGGTGGTGGAGTCGAGGGGTGACGCCACTCTTGCCCACATTCAAAATGCATTTGCACCATTGGCTGTTGCTGCCAGATGACTGGGACACCAAGCGACCCTGGCAGCCCATCAAAGCTATGGCATCCCTTATGATGCAGTGTTTGCTCCTGGCGACCTTGTGAGTTGGCATATGGGTGCATCGTTGATCATTTTTCTTACTGCCTCAATAAAGCTTTGTTGTCAAACTCCATTGCATGCACTTCTGTTACTGTAGTATGAGACATGTGGAACTGGAATTGTGTAGGAGCTATTCTGGTCCCCTGTGTCTGGAGAAAAAAAATGGTGAACTTCCCTGTCTGATACGAAACTTATTTGAGGCAGATATTTCATTAGGTTGTTAGCATTTTGAAGTAGCTCGTACAGAAGAGCAACCTCTTTTTCTTGCCTTTGTTTCTAAATGCCATTCTACATGAAGCAATTGCTTTCTTGTGAAGCACAATGTTGTGGATAAATCTATTTTGCCTGGACAAAACAGGCTTCTTAGTCTGTCCAGCTTCATCACTTGGGTCAGCAAAATGTCACAGAGCTTGCAAGCTAAGTGTGTGTGTCTCACATTTCATCTCAACTTTGAAGGAGATATATTATTAATAATAGGCACAAGGGAATCTCTAACATACTTTTGACAGTGCTGAAACGGAAGGGAGGGCTGCTCTTACGCACGAATAGACTGGCCAGCAGCCAGCGTGATAGCTCAGTGTTTTAGGGATGGGACAAGATGGTCTCGCAAAACAGACTTGGCTCCTCTGTGTGTTTTTTGTCAGAACTGTCATAGGGTATGGTGACAAAGTCATTGCTTTGGTTTGTTTTCGTTGGTGCTTTGGATAGTAAAATGGTTTTGTAAAGGATATGAAAATAGGAACAGTATACCTTTTGTAATGTGAGAAACAGAGTTAAATAAATGGAATTAACGAAATTATTTTGCCAAGTGGGTGTAATATTAAGGTAATGTTGTGGTCCTGCTGAAATAAAAGGGAATTTTATCACTGAAAACAAGAAGGTCAGGGTTTCTCTTGCAAGGTTTAAGTCTCAGTATCTCTGAAACCAATCATTCCTAGAGTAGGAAATATTCACAGTTACACTGGAAATTGAGCAACATTATCAAATACAGTCATGATTGTACTATTACATTTCTTTTTGCATAATGGCAAGTCCTACATCTATGTGCACTTAGCACTAGATCAGCACAAAGAACGGTGCACATTTTCTTCAGAAATGGATTTTTAAAGGGATAAATTGATGTGGCATGAGCTGCAAGCCTTGCAGTATGAAATACCTAAAATATCTTTATTTTTAGAAAGAATTTGAAAAAATAATCTCACCTTGTAATATCCTGAAAGCAATGAGTCTTTGCTATTGATCTTAACTCATGAGAAAAGGAGAACAGTGATGCACTTGACAAGAAAAGTCACTGATGCTTCTGGTGATTTTTGTCACAGTTGTAAAAAGCAAAATGATAGAATTTTTTTCATGTGTACACCTTTGTGTAAACATTTAAGTACAAACAGATGTATCTGCATAGATAACTCCTTTTGCTCTATGTTGTTATGCTTCTGGGAAGTACATTGCTGGTCTGGGACTTTTCAGAATATAAATTTATCAAAACCAGCATGATTAATTAATCAGTCAATCTGCCTAAGAAAACAGGAAAGGTACAAGCCCATCACATATGTCAGTACACTGCTCTTGGTATATTTGGGAAACAGTATGTTCAGAATGTCCCAAAAGCAGTTTTAAATTATTCTCTTTGCTCACTTTTTAATGGAAAAGTAACTTTTCAAAATGTAGACCCCTTTTAAATGGAAAATGCACAATATTACTTAAGGAAAGCATGAAGTTGATTCACTATGCATGATTTTTTCAATTCTTTGTACACATTCAGTATGGTTACAGTTTTGCTCTGGACGCATATATATTTTTTTTTCTGCTGAACTTTTCTCGATTGCTTTTTTATCAGGTTTACAAATCAAATCAAACAGGTATATTGCAGAGCTCTCTGATATTATTTTCTGTGCTTATAGCACAATGTATTGAATTATGCTTGCTCATGTACTGCTGCTGCTATTCTCTCCAGATTGAGAGAGAATGACTGTGGGGGCTGTAAATTCACTTGGCTTCCAGCACCACTGGTTAAATCAAGAGCCCTGTTCAGGCTAGAGAAGAGACATAGCAAGTGTTCATTACACAAATCAATTCGGTCAAAAATACAGCACAGTGGGTACTCAACCATTGCTCACACAATATTGTCAACTTAATCAAATAATACCTAGAAGACATTCACAAGCTCTTTCTTTCTGAGAAATAACTTGATTGGTGCTTCAGGAGTACAACCCAGGCCACTACCTGTGTTTGCATGATCACTATGAAGCAAATTGTGTTTAGAATCATGCATGCCAGTTGTTAGAAGGAAACTTTTCAACTACTAAAATTCTAAAATCTTGCAGCATAACTGGCACTCCTCATTTTTCATTGCATTTAACCTCCTGTCAGTGAAACAGAGGAATTTTTGAAAGTGACCTTGTTGTAAAACTAGGCTAGCCAAAATTGTGTTTTCAATTGATCTTAAGAATTTGAATTGAGTGTGACGTCTTAAGAACTTGAGTGAAGATTTCTGTTTCTAGAACTGAGTTAAGGAGACAAAAAATTGGCATTTTGATAAAGAATTGTTTTACAAAGCATTAGATTGTATTTCAGTTTTCCTGATCATGGATTTGGTTTTAAAGTATACCATATATTTATACTCAAATTATGTTATATGAAATATAAAATCATTTTTCTGAAGCATCCTCTTTGATTTGGGTCTGCTTTTCTTTAAAAACGGTTTCAATGTTAATTTATTCTAACACCTAAGCCTTCAGTAGTTGACTGAATTAAAGGGGTTTAATCTCATTTTATTTCTGTGTATGTGAGAATTTGGTCTTCTAGTTCTGTATTGTGTATTTATGACTTAGATGATAAATTTTAAGACTCTCATGTATGAAGATTCATTAATAATTTCTAATTGCAAATATGTGGTGGAATGGGAACCAAAAGCAGCATGTGTGATTTGACTGCAAAAGGCAAGGACTGTGGCAGGCCTAGGTGGTCATGTGCTGAGAGAGAGAAAAGCGAATCAGTAAAAACAAATTCCTGCAAAATGTGTATAAATATTAAAGACATCTGAGACTCAAAAGTTTCATATCAAAATGTAACTTGCATTAGCTTCAGTAACAATGTTTTCTGAATGCAAACTAGTGAGGGATTTTCTTTTCTGAGTTATTTTGTCCTGAGTATATTTCAAAGTGGCAGAGAATTACTTCAGATACTGTAATGAAACATAGTATACAACAGCATCTGATTATAATACTACTTTTCTTAAAATTTTTATCATCATTTACCCTTCCACACAGTTCTGTTAGCTTACTTGATAAGTTCAGTGATAAATATTAATATGATTCTATACTTAGGCAATATTATGAACATATCTATTTCATTTAAATTGGCTAGTTGGTTTCACGACATTTGTTTCTCTGAGGGGTTAGATAGGTTTCCTCATTTTTTGTGTTAAGTAGTTTCTCTTCAATATTTATGAGATGATAACAACACAAAGGATTTTTATTAAAATGGAGATATGTATGTATTGAATAAGACCAGACAAAGGTCAACAGAAAATTGAACTATAAAGAGAACTATCAACGAATAATAATAGCATGACACAGAGTCTTAAGATAGGGAAGAATATTTATTCTCTGAACTGACAAATTAAAATTGACATATGAAGACATATTTCGGTGTAGAGATGTAGGCATGCATCACATGATTTTGTCTGAATGTTGTCCATACCTAAATTAAATTTCACTAAGATTAAACTTGTTTAGCTCTTATGCATCGATTGAGTTAGAAATTATTATGGAAAATTGAGCATCTCAATTCTGTATGAAGTGCCTGCAAATGCAATCAGCAGTCGTTAAAAGATTCAAGTTTCAGCAAATTATTTTAACATTTATAACATAAAACAGTGCTGGAAACTTGCAACTGTGTATTAACAAATATCCATAGCAAATGTTTTCTACATAAATAAGATTTTGTAGCACTGTCTGTCATTTTATAGTCAATAGGATGCCAAAGTTTTCATCCTGTGGTTCCCCACAGGCAATACTCACCAGTAATCTGCTGAAATATGTAACTGTTTATTAGGTTTTTTAAATTAGAAATACGTTCTCAGTGGAGCTAGGAAAAAAGTCATGCAGCTATTCGTTGGAAGTGACCTTTTGGTGAAGATGACAAATGACATCTTAAACCTCAGAGCTACGAACTAACCTGATACAGTGCTGACTGACATGCATAGGAAAAAAGCCAGTCTGTGGTAATTTTCAAGGGTACTGAGAACTTGCAGTTACCATTGATTCCTCAGAGTACCAAGGGTCTGTTATTACCAGTTCTCCCAGTGCATTCATAGCTTTACTTCTTGGCCTATCTGTTTAGAAAAACAGCTTCTAAAATCATTTGAACTGTCACCCAACAGATTTCTTTTTAGATAGCTAACAGCTGTGAAACATGTTGTATGGTTCCAGAAATGTTTAGGAATTTTACAGTCTCATAGAAATTCCATACCTCAGGTTTTGCAAATGGAAGCAGTCTGGTTTGGGATATTTACTGATGCCCTTTAATAAACATTGTATTGTGTCCCACACCTGTACATTGTGACCACACTGGACCACATAGTACTCATATGAAGATGTTGTGACCAATTCTGTCTCAATAGAAGAGCATGAAATGGTATAAAAAAAAATTAAAATTGTGTGGAAAATTCATATCTGCAAAAACTAGGTTTTTATAGAGGGAATTTGAGCCAGGATGGAGGAACTGATACTTAATGCCAGGCTAGAGAGCATCTTTGAGAGTGAATGTGAAATGCAATCTTGGGAAGAAGGGTAGGTGAACCTTTCTTCTTTGCATGATTCCCCACTGTAAAAGTCAGCCTCAGACATGTGATTATGAGAAGAATTACACAACCCTCAGAAAAAGTTGTCAGTCTCGAAGAGGGAGTAAACCAATTAAAGAATATTTAGGTAAGTGCATCTTGGTGGGTTTTTTTCAGTTAACTGTTTTTAATGAGCTCTGTTCCAAGGTATTTAAAGATTAAACTGATAATATTTTGGAGCTGTTAGTGTCTGTCCCTGTTACCTTCTGGAGAATGAGTAGCTGAACTGGAGGACTGGAGTAGAGTAGACATAATCCTGGTTTTTAAGGAGGGAGAGAGGAGGTTGGTTATATAGGCTAAAGCAGTGTGCTGTCATCAGTTTCAGTCCTGGGAAAATACTCAAAAAAATAAATGCACACTGCATTTTTAACACCTGAAAGTACAAGAATAATAACCATCAGCATGGATTTGTCAAAAAGATACAGTCTTTTACATCTACAGTGGCCTTGTGGACAAAGGAAAAGCCTTGAATTTTGTATTTTGCTTTTCATGAAGCTTTGACACTTTCATACAAGACATTTTTAAGCAAGCTGGTAAATGTGGTAAACATGCAGCTACAATAGGCTGTGTGAAAAACTAGGAACTGTGTTTAAGAAGTACCTCACTATCAAAACGAGAAGATTTATTAGAAGGAATTCTGCAGGGATTTGTGGTGACTCAGTGTTTTTCAGTATTTTCATTAATGATCTGAATGATGAAATAGAGTGTGTACTTATTAAATTTGCAGCAATACCAAGCTGGGAAGGACTGCAAGAACATTGCAGGGCAGGATTAAAATTCAAAAGAATCTTGACAAAGTTTAGGTATCATCAGGAAAAATAAGTCACTATTCAAAAACATCGAATGCAAGGTGTTTACCCAGCAATAACAAACTGCACAAATACAGCATGGAAAATCACTGGTTAGAGAGCAGTTCCATAAAGATTATAATGGATTAGAAGCTATATATGAATTTACATTGCCTTCTTCTATAGGAAATAAAACCAATACCCACACAAGGAAAAGCCAGGCCCGCCAGGTAACAGATAGTTCCAGGGGTAAAATGTGTTGAATAGTTGGTTTATTTATTGCCATCTCTTCACAAAGTTAAATTCATGACTTTTTTGATCCACAAAGGGAACTTTGATACAGCTTTGTATTCAAAAAATTAGGTCATGTGAAAAAACACAGACTTCTATGTCTCCCTTCTATGTAATTTCTGTTTAATAATAATGCTTAGGGGCATTATTTATTTATTTGTTTTGCATAAAGCATACTAATTTACTTAATTGAGTCAGGAGAGGGTATTGCAAGAGACCAAACCCATAACAGATCAGGACTTGTACTGACTGAAGACTGAACTGCAGGGATGTAGCAAGGCTAATGTCATATACCACCTTCAATTAATTTAAAGAATTATTAAACACCGGTCTTTAGATCCTGTAGAAATGAAAATACTCTCTTGAAATGTATCATTATGTGTAAAGTAAATTGTATTTAGTTCTGTGTGTTCACAGGACTTTGAAACTTTCTAGGATTTTGCAAAATCTAGCCTGTCTGCTGTCCTGTGTGTATTTTACCTCCTTGGTGTTACTTGTTGCTTATAAAAATTTTTGATGAGCTTCACATTCCAATTTCAATTTGCAGTTTTCCTTCTCCAGTTTTCCTAGGCTCAGCTGTAGATTTTGTAAATCTACAAATGTAAATCTTTATGCTTTGTAAAGACACTGTTATATTGTGAAGTCTTTTAATACATTTTAAGTGGTTTAGTTCTGTTAATTCTGACACAGACTTCTTTAGGGCATTTACAGGGATGAATTTTCGTGGATAGTGACTTTCTGCAGTTTCTAGTTTCAGTCATCATTGGCCGAACTCTGAGATGTTCTTTGCTGAACCTGTATATTTCAGATTTTTGTGAACAAACGTGGTAAAATCAAAAAGTAATACACAGAAAATAACACCTGGATTTACCCACCTCACCCACAATTTACAGCTCCCTCATTTTACCATCATCTTCAGAAACTTCACTGGCTTACTTGGCAATATATCTGTTCAGCTCCTCGGTATGGAATTTTCCTCTAATGTTTTGGTATGCTAATTGTGCTCAGTTCAACCCTCCTACTCCTTGTTTCTCATTGTCTATATTAATACAATGAACAGAAATTACTTTTTCCAATTTGTGTGGATACAGTATGCTGATTATATTATTTCTTCCTGGGGCACCCTTTCTTCCTGGAGCTGAACAGCACCTTCAGAATTCTTTAGTTCTTTTCAGATTAATCTGATTGAACTTAAATTCTTCTGGATTGTTGTATTTCAAGTTTCCAATTCCTCATCCCCCACCTGCTCTCATATACCAAATTGCCTTCATATTCCTCTCCTTTTTAGGAGGAGAAGGTCTGACAGTAGAAGGTAATCTCTGCGGTGTTTATGGGTGAAAGCGTTGACTAAAATCCAAATTTTGAATTTTTCGTTTGGTTTTAGTTAACAAGAGATTAGAATGGAACATGTTTTTGTCTCTTCACAACTATATACTGTGTTTAGTATTTAAAGTACTAGAAATTTGTAAAGGTGAACTGTTTATTTTGTGGGACACTGCCTCTGAGTTCAGGGGGTATGAGATGAAGAGATGTGGTGGCACTGACTCACTTTTAGGTTTACACTTGAACTATTCCCAGTTCCTTGTTTGGATCACTTGAAAACCCTTTAGTGCACAAAAAAGCTTGGGTTTGTGTATGAGTATCATCGTATCCCATGAAATGCAGTCACTGCTGATGAACTGATGCTCCTGCAGAAATGATAAGACCATTTATTTGTAAAGTGTTCTTATTGCTGGTGTAAATTACGTATTCTGTTTGAGTCCTTTTGCTTCCTCAACAGGCTTATTGGCACTAGAACTGTGTGGTAAGGTTCATTTTATTTAACCATTTCTATTTGCTAAAAACTGTTGTCTCTTAAATGAAATTTCATACTAGCAGGAAATGGGAGATTTTTTTTTAATTGAAAAAAGTCAGACAAGCTGAACTGTAACACTGAACACAAGAGAAAATACTTGCAAGATGCATATGCTCAGAAGGAAGAGGAAGGACAGAGAAAATAAAGTGACAGTTGTAAGATGATCCTTCGAGTTTCATTCAGCTATCTACTTTCCTCTTCATTTTCTCCAAATCCCCTCTACTGGTGCAAAAGAAAATAACTATGCTGGTTTTATATACCTATGCAAAATATTTTTCTAGTGAATGTGTGCTGTACCTGCAGTGAATAAATAGGCACTGCATGATATCATTAAAGAACACAGCCCAGAATTTTCCATAATATACTGATAGACCAGCATGGTTTGGTTTTACTTTTAGGATGAAAGATGTTTTTTCCAAATCTCTCTAGGGGTTTATAATTCTGTTTGTTTGTTAAATTGAAATACACAACAATATCCTTCAATTATAAAATAACATCTTAAAACTAGAAAATATTATCCCTGTAAGAAGTACCATGATGTGATCTTATTTTGGCGACAAAGAAAATCTGTAAAACTTTGTTTTCAGGTCACACTTTTATGTCAGGCAACCTTCACTACTGATTATACTTCTGCTCCCTTTCACAACTCAAGGCCTTTTCCATAATGGTGACCATTTATCTAGACAAAATGACCCTCTAGTGCCCGTTAGCACTGCTTATGAAATGGCAACTAGGATGTGATGTGTTACCGACCTCCTGTGCAGAAGTCCCAGTGGCCTCTGAATGAAAGTACTAATCTTATTTGAAAGTGTACAGCTTGCTTCTGCAAGTAGGCTTTTATTTCGACATGGAGATTCAGTTTCTTCCATTGGCAAACACTTGATGAGGTTAAAGGGGTGTCAGAATCTTATAGGGAAACACATTTATGCATTATTTGAAAATAACTAAGAAAATTAACAAATAATAATCTTCTTCCTATTCTCCAATTTATTCCAAATACATATTTAAAATATTACTGAAAACATATACCGTTGAGACAGATATAGAAATGGATTTGATTTTCACATATTTCAATTCTTGCCATTCTTCAGTACCTTTGTCTGAACAGATTTAATGCCTTTTTTTTTTTTTTTTTTTTTTGTTATTTGAGAATTTAAGGCCACCACTTTATATTAAAAGTGACAGAAATACTTAGTGTGCTTTACTTTGTTTTCCTTTACCCTTTTAGCAGACAGATGATGCAGCACAGACCGATGGCCAGCAACAGACACAATCTTCTGAAAACACAGAAAACAAATCACAACCAAAACGGCTTCACGTCTCAAATATACCATTCAGATTCCGGGATCCAGATCTTAGACAAATGTTTGGTGTAAGTACTCATACTTTATTTATGCTTTTTTGTACTTGCATTGCAATAAGTATTTTATATTATAGGCAACCTTGAGAGCAGTATCTGGTTTGCCAGTCACAGCTGGGAAAAACAAATTCTGCTGGTTCCACTGTAGGTGATACAGATGAGGGTATTCCATGTATTGTGCTGGTTTGTATTACATTCCAAAAAAGCTACCTACCTTGGCTCAAAACACTGAATGCATGTATATTCCTGCTGTACACATCCAGATTTATATGCCTGTTTGTATTGATTTTGGAGAACAAGATGTAAAATAGTCAATGCTTGACCTCATGAGCAAGCGACCCAAGTCTACAGAAGGCATGGGTTGAATATAAGCAGGAAATCCAGGAGTAGGAACCCTCATCCATCCCCACATGTGTTGTAGGTCTGTAAGCTTCTAAAGTCTTTGCCAGTACGTTCCATTACTGCTAGGCTCATAACCGTAAGAGGTCAGAACTGGTGTCTTCTTGCTTCTTCAAGAACTCTTAGGGTAATTTTGAAATGTCACTAAATAAACTCTAGAAATTGTATTTGATCAGCTATTAGAACCCAGCCTTTCCTTTTCCAAGTTTAGTACTCTTAAGTATTTGTGGCCCTGTTGCTTTATTATTTCTGACTCACTGAAACTTAACTCCCTTGTGTGTTAGTTTATTATACAGTGTAGCATCAAGTACTTCATGGCACTATATTTCTCTCCATCGTTTATGTTCAGTTCAGATTTTTAACTTCTTGTAATTTCTTTGTATGTGAGTTAAGACATTGTGGGTTTCATTATTTATTTGTGTGAAGTCAAGGAAACGGATGCTGGAAAAAGAATCCTGATGATGTATTGGGAAATGAGAGTGACTGTTATGCATTATCTGACTTGCTACACGTAACCTCCCCTAAATGCAGCTTACAGCACATCAGCAAAATAGCAGAAGGCATAATAATTAACCCTCTAGGGGAAAATATGCAGATTTATTTAAATTAAACTAACCACTTAAAATAGATGGATTTTATTTGAAAGTACATTAAATGAAAGGATCTTTATTTTTTGAGGGATTATAACAATTTATAAGTGAATAAAAGCTACAATTTTTTCAATATTTCTGTCTTAGGTCTCAGATTACTAACACTGGAGAATAGCTAGAGTTTTCTAGCTTTAGAATGCCTTGGTAACAGTAGACTTTTGGCTTCTGAACTGATAGGAAAATGAAATTTCTGCAAGTGTGAGTTGAAATATCTGATAGGAAATATGATAGTACTGCCTCATGAAAAACATTATACACATAGTAGATAATCTTTATGGCAGAGGAGGATTGTTTAAACGTTATGTCCATGTCTGCTCATAGGCTAAAGTTGCAGTTAAAACCTTAATTAGATGGTGAATACGAGAACATAAAATAAGCCAAGGGATAACAAATGATGGTTGATTTTCATAAACCAAGTTGAAACACTTTAATAAGCTAGAGAAGGAATACTGTCCTTTCTGGCCTGTAAGTATTTATTATATATCAAAATACTGAATATAAGCTCATTTCTGCAGTTCCTTGCACTCTTGTTAGATTACACTCCACTTGCCTGCCTCTTATTTCTGCCTTTTTGTTTAATATATTGTGTCACTTATCAGTGTTAATGCTGACCCATACTGCATGTTAATGACAAATGAAATAACAGAAATGACCCACTGGAACATTAGTGTCCCATCACAAAATATCTCATATCAGAAAGACAATAATAAATACAACAAAACTCTGTCAGAGTCCAACATTTATTCTCTTACTAAGGCAAGTGCAGTAGAGCCTTTTTTTTCTTGAGATAGCAATTGTGGCCAAGTTTTGTGTATATGAGCAATGCCTAGATGATTGTGAGTGCTATTGTAAGGTCCATTGTAATAACAGTTACTACTATTATTATAATTAAAGTACAGTCTTGAGCGGGGAATAATCCCCATCAAGTAAGAATCAATTCTAGTTTTCCAAATTATACTCTAGTAAGACAAGAATTGCTTAAGGAGTAATGGTTATCCCTTTTCAGTAAGGGTGGAGAGAAATCCTCACGCCTTGAGGCCAGTGACAAAACTCTTGGTTGGTTTAGTCTTCTTCCTGTAAAGCAGAAGTAACCAAACTCCTTCACCTGCCCTGGAAAGCAGCTGCAAAAAGTCTTCTGAAACAAAGATTCTTCAGAGGGAAGGATGGCCAGAGGGTGACAATGCTCATGCAATTGTTAATCCTCGCTTGTTAGTGGTGTTTATTACACTCCAAGCAAATTAACCAGTAGCATATCACATTTGAAAAAAATGGTGATAGCAGCTGCACAGGATAGATCACAAGGAACCGTAGAATCAGAGAATGGTTTGGGTTGGAAGGGACCTTAAATATCATCTAGATAACCTACTATATGCAAAGACAAAATGGAAAAAAAGAAATTGGGACTTTCACTTAACTATGATCAGAGTTTAATGACGATTTCCTCTTTGTCAGGTGGTTCTACTAAACATCAAGTCCACAACTGCATCTGTGGACTGAGTGACAAGTGTATGATAAGTACGATTTAGTTGTAATGTTGATCTGGATCTGGCTCCTCTTTAGTGTGACTTTTTGGTGCTTGTCTAACTTTGATTTTGTAGTCTTTAACTTTTTTACATGATGCACCATTTTCTTCCACAAGCATTTGTACTGTATATAATGGAAGTGTTTAAGATACCTTATTTTCATGTAACTTTTCTATTTCTTTGCAGCAATTTGGTAAAATCTTAGATGTTGAAATTATTTTTAATGAGCGAGGCTCAAAGGTAAGCAGTTTAATTCACGCATGGATTTTTTAAATTTGTTTAAAGTATTTATGAGTAAAAGGAAACAACTGCACTGCCGTACAATATAAGGTCTGAAATTCTGTGTTAGGGAAAACATCTTCTGAGCTGTCATTCAGTTTCCGAAGCAGCATGAAAATCATCGGACTCATTTTATATCTTTTAAAGGGGGTAATTTTAGCTACTCCAAACTGTCATCTGTTTTATGGGCACGTTGATTTCTGCTGTCTTTATTCTTCAATGGTAATTATCTTGTTTATTTTACAAGATGAGTCCATACTTACAGATATTTGTAGGCAGGTTTATATTAGTACAGGTATTTTACTCTCTCTTGAAATGAAAGATGATAATGATACCTAATAACTATCCTCTTTAGTAATTAGCTGAGAAAATATGTGATTGTTCTAGATTATCTAAGTGCAGATGTTTTCCTCTTTAGTTAAAACTTCACTACACCAACCCTTTGAAAACAATCTATTTTACCATTTATTTGATTAAGAGAGTTCTTATTGTACTGCAAACATTTCATTCTTAAAATTACTTTGCCTTAAATGCATACTTCCATTTATTTAATATTTAAGAAATAAAGCAAGATAGAATGTCTGTGACTGCATTAGCACCATTAGCTGCTGCAAAACTGTAGCCCAGTATGCTTCACCTGTGATATCAGCTGCATTATAGGGGTTTACGTATGTCATATGCATCATACCTTTTTCCTTTTCCTTCCATGTCAGACACACTAGAATGTTTATCCACCAATGCTTCAGTCTTTCTGTAACTCTTATATATGATTTATTATTACAGATGGAATTCTTTTCCTGTTAGAAACATACTGTAATCATTTTTTAAGAATCAGATATACCGTAAATGTCTCTTAAATGCAATCTATTTTAATTTTGTTAATTTTTCCCATACTGTGTTTGTATTTATAGTCTAAATTTAAAACCACTACTTTTTTATTTTTTAAATAGAATAGCTAAAAATTCCTAGTTTATATTCCAAAATTATTCTGATATTCATTAATTAGTACCCTTGTCTACTAGCCCAAACCCATTTGGAACATTTACTGTTTTTCAGTAAAGAAAATGTATGGAATTTGGTGGCTTAGAATCTCCTACTCTGGCTGAAATTTATTATCATTATATTATGGCTGTTCCATAGTGTGTGATTGTCCAGAACCTGCTTCTACTCGATTGTATTTATAATTTCAACAGACCTCACACTTCCCACCTTTGATTGGTTCTGTTGAAGATGGAGTGGAAGTGAGTACAGGTCGTGGTGGTGGTTTACACATTTGTTTAGTCTCACACATGTAGGTCTCTTCACCACTCCTGCATCAGACTGCCTAAGTATGCTTTTTGAAAGTAGCTGAGGGGTGGGGTCTGGTGTTTCTGAATCGAGTTTTTTTCCTAGTGATCTTGCAGTAATGAAAACATCCCAGTGCCTTGTGTTAAAAAGCTCCTGGAAAGGATTTCAAAAGGAAGAGGTTTCTCTACTTAGGCTTCTAATCTCATTACCTCAGTTACACACTTTGTTTTAGAGACTCTAAGACCTCTTCTTATTAAATACTTCTATCCAGTGTTGTGGCGGCTGATTCTCAGTAAGCTGCTGAAGATTCTGAAAACAGTTCTGTGATGCATCTCATTGCTTAAGTATGCTGCTTCTCATGTTGTTTAGTTATTTCAGGCATCACTACGTAGTATTTTGATTTGCAGAAGTACGCTTAGCTTCTCTCAGTTAAATAAAAAGTTAACAAACAGGATTGGGAATAAGAGGAACATCTATTTATTTGTTTATTTGTTTTAATCTGATCATTTCATGTCCATTCTGTAGGATTTAAGATGCACCAGATTAAAGTCCCATTCCTGGCAGTGCTTATCTATGTTTTCATAAAATCCCACTGAATCTGAAAGGACTACTAAGTGGTCTCAAACTGAGCACAGGTAAAAAAGTTTGCAGGATGAAAATTCAAATTTGTTTCTAGCTGCAGTTTGGCATAAAAGAATTGCTAGAATTATTTTTTTTTTCTGATTTTGTTTCTTTTTATTCCAAGAATTAATGTCTAAAAGTAGTTTTGCAAAAACAACAGAACTAAGCTTATTTCATACCATAATAGTTAAGAAAAATGGAGTTGCAGATTAAAAAACCGTAACGCTCTAGCACCACCATGAAGTATAAAATAATGATTTTGCTGTAAAAGAAGCCCTAAAATAATACACGTCTTATACTACAAATTTCTGTTTGTTTGGCATCATAATAACAGTCAAAATAACTTTGCTAGAATTTTATGGCAACACTGGTGATATTTGAAAAGCTTTATCAAAATTGCAAGGTTTTCAGTATTGTTTTGGTGTAGTTCTTTCTTACAACCTGTGTTAAATAAATGAGTCTTACTGTTGCCAATTCTTGAAGCTCTCAATTAAAGTAACATCAAAAACTGCCAGTTACTTACCTTTTTATGTGTTTACCACTCATCTTGGAAGGACAATTTTCAGTACAGCTTCCAGTACTGTGCATGTGTTAACGCTGCTCTGCTGGTTTAACACTGAAGCTCTCCATGGAGCTGCAAATGGCTTTTGTCTCGGGCACAACTGAAGGCTACAAACATACAGGAACGTCAACAAATACCATTTTTTTACAGTTGTAAATTAAAGTTCTATACAGCTATAGACTACATGTATACTTTCATAAATCTGTTTGTATATGTCTAGTAATACATACCTAGTATTATATTAGCATATATTTCTTCAAATAAGAAGAGCTCCAGAGCACCTCCTGAATTAAAACATAACTTTTTCAGGTACTAACTGGGCTATTATTAAGTCATTTGACAGATTGTAAAAATAAAATAAAGAAATTTACATTACTGGTTAATAAAATACATAGGATTCTAAGCTAAAATAATTGTTGAAACAGCTGCATATAAAATTATTGTTAATGTGTTTGTGTAGATATTTGAATGTGTGATGAATGAATCTATGTTCTGTGGGTTTGTGTGTCAGCTAGGTAAAATTAAAGATTTGCATATATAATAAGAGCTTAATTTAAATAGTGTTAATTATGAGAATAAGTACAACATAAGAAATTAAAAGATTACAATGTGTATTCTTTTCAGGATCTTTGAAGTTCCTGTCTTATCTTGGCTTGTGGTTCCACTTTATATCTTTTTCTATTTTTTTATGTAATTAGGTTTTTATCTTTCCCTTCAGTTGTTTGAAAAAAATTAACTGCTAGTGCTGTGAGCTAAGAAGACTGATTCAAAATTTTGACTACACAACTCCCACTAAATGTTTGCAATTCTGAGAAGGGGCAGTTGTTCAGCATGGAAGAGAGGGGAGAACAAACAGAACTGGGCGTATTTATGCTATTGCATGGTGCTGAGAAATTTTCTTATGGCATCTTAAATTATGAGCTGCTTTGTTTTACAGAGCTTTTACGAGACTGGAGGGAGCAAAGAAGAAATAAAAAAGTTGAGGATGGGTTTAGGTGTAAGAAAAGCCTATGGAGGCAGCTAAAACACAGGGATTAGTGCTGAGGAAGGGGATTTACTTTCTCTTGAAAACTCTTGGTGCTTTGAGGAAAAGCGAGTTACATCCTCAGTGTCTTGTGACAAGCAAGGTTGTGGCTTTGTGCTAAAACAGTGGAAGGTAGAGCAGAGAAAACGTGTGGAATCAGGTGTTCTGAGAATGGCTTCAGCTAGAAGAGGAACTGCTGATAGCACGCTTCTGAGCTCAGGATTCAGTGTGCCTTTAAAAGAGAACAAAAAATAAGCAGCAGACTGTGTAGGCTACTTTGAAGAGAATGGAACATAAACTGCTAAGCTGATGTATATTAATGTCACTTTCTATGTTATAAATTCACATAAATAAATGTGTTCTTTGAGTAGGTAAAATAACCCAGACAACTCGCATAATGATCCCTGAGAGTTTCTAAACCCTTTTTGTCAATTAATTCATTTCGTAGTTCATATCTCTTGTTTTTCTCAATGCTTGGTGTCAGTTTTGCCTTAGTTTATTATTCAGTCTCTTCTTTGTATAAAATGTATAAATAAATATTTTCAGTTCCTTTTTGTTTGTTCTTTTTTATTTTTCAAGCAGTCATGATGTACAGCAGTAGGTAGAACCGCAGAGAGTAAGTGGGCGAACACTGACCTCAAAGCTTAGCCAACGGACTGGAGAATGGGGAGACAAGCATGGCTCATTGCTGAGGAACAGAACAGGGGAAAACTCTGAACCCATAGTTGAAGCGCAAGTCAGAGTAAAGTAAAAGGTTGTAGTAGGACATTAAATATGTGCAGCAATGCCTATTCTTCATAAAGCAGCCATGTATAACTTGCACTTCTTTTTGTGACGGAACACCAAGGATGTAGAAGCTTATTTGCTTGGATAACTTTGGGAAAGCATGCAAAGGCATTGGAGTACTAATGTAAGAATTACTTCAAAGGGTTGGTGTATGGTTCTAAAATGTTTTGTGATGTCTGATTTTTTTTCAAAAATATTGACCGTTGTAACCAGTTTTTAATCTAGTGCAATGAAAAGAATGTTAGGATTGGAAATGTTTGTTTAGCCTAATACTATAAAGCAAAGCATTTGTCACAGGCAGAATTTCATATTTGCTGAGTCCCACTAACACGGGATTCTGGAGTTTTACCAGTTGCATGATCTATATGTGGAAAGTAATATACATAAATAGTAAATGAACCAGTTAAACTTATTCAAAACGTTTGCATTTTTATTCCTTTATCAGAGTTTCTTTTTCTATTCACATCATGTGATTTTATTTGATCTGTTAATACAAGGAAGTTTATACTTTGTTCTAAAAGTACTTTTGTTTTGTTGGTGGTTTTCTTTTTTTTTTTTTCTTTTATAAAAAAATAAGTAAAGGCTGTATAGTTTGACGAAAATTTAAGTTACCCTAGTGTTGCATGGGAACAATGTTTCTTATGATCACAACAGCATGATTAAGTAGGCAATGATTTAGAGTATATTGACATTCAGTGTTGAATTTTGTGCACATGTTTTTTCTTTTGTTGAGATATCTGCATGTCAGTAAGATGTGGTTCATTTTCTTTTCTCATAAGTTCATTTTTTTCTATGTGAAGACACTGTAATTTATTTTAATTTATTTTCTTATTGTTAGATTTATTTTCCTCTGTAGTGACATGTAGAAAGGTATTTTTGGTATCATTCTTTGAATTTCTCAGAGGGTATTATCTAACTGATGACAGAAAAAATTTGTTCACATTTGTCGCTTATTTATTGCACATCTCAATACGATTATAATTTTTCTAATTTGCATGTTACAGAAATGAAGCAAGGACAAGAAAATATTAAATTAAAGAGAGAGAACATAAGCAAACAAGTGGTCATTGACTGAAATAATAATGTGCATGTTGTTTTCCCCCCTTCTCCCTCCTGCATGCAGGGATTTGGTTTCGTAACTTTCGAAAATAGTGCTGATGCGGACAGGGCGAGGGAGAAATTACACGGCACCGTGGTAGAGGGCCGTAAAATCGAGGTGCATGTTCAAAATATTTTCCTTTTCATCTTTTTTATAAATGTCTGCTTCACTCTCATTTGTTGTTTCAGATGCATCATTGGTGTCTTCTGTGTGCTCCCCTTACCCCTTCCCATTGTTTATATATATATTTATATATAAAGAGAGAGAATCTGGCCTTACTTGGGTTTTTTATTATTATTTCTTTTGTAATTATTATTATTATTATCATTATTGCTGAAAGGTGGATGACGGAATTGAAAAAAAAAGAAAGATTTAATATTTTGAAGTTATTATTTTGGATGTTTTGTAAATCAATGGGTGCAGTAGATTCCAAAAACCAACCAACAAAAAAAAGAAAAATAATTGAGAACAACAAAAAAAAAAAGTGTGACAGACAAAACAAAAACAAACAAAAGGTGGTTTTTTTTTTTTGTTGTTTTGTTTTGGTTTTTTTTGCTGCAGGGTTGATGTGGGATCCACAGTGGCTTTCAAAAAATTCAGATTGGGAAAGAAGCATCCAAAAGATGTACAAGAAAAAGAAACAAAGCCAGACTAGAGACTGACCAGTTTTAACAGTTAACTTTTAATGAACCCAGCAGGCTGCTTTGGCTGGATGGCCTAAGCCATTCATATCTATTAAAAAACCAACACAAATGCGTTTAGTACCACTGGATCCCCTTCAACACTGCCTCAGTCGTATTTGTTAGAATAAAAAAAAATACCAATTGAAAATGCTGTCGTCTTTTGAGTAAGATGTTGCATATTTTGCCTTTTCATTTTCCCCCTTCGACGGTAGCGCTTAGGGCCCTCACCAAACTCTCAGTAACCATGGTAACTGTATACATACCCATGCTGGCGATGGTGCTGAATGGTAAGTGGAGAAGTCCATCTGCCGTTTCACGTATTTAGCGCTGATATACCACGTGAATTTTTTTGACTTGTTGTATTAAGTTTTCTTGATGCTACATTTTTTTCTATATTGGTACGCCTGTAATTGAGTGTACGTTTTAAGCAAGCCTGGGAGGCACTGATTGGATTGAGGATATGACTTCGTGCACATCTTACTCAGATTGTTAACTCCATATTGTGTTAAATAATGCACCCTCTTTTTATCCTTTTGTTAGCTGTGATTTTAAAGCTTGAATGATTTTGTTAATTCTTGCAATGAAAAAGGCTCTTGTTCCAAGTGTTGAATGCTAGATGTTGCTTTTCCAATGGTACTTCTCTTCTAAAGGGTTATGTTGCACACTGCTAAAATTCGTTTGTCCCTTTTTTTGACATTTTCTTTGTTTCCTTGTACCTTGTCTCTTTCCCTTCTACTCCACTGCATGTTCCTTCATATAATCTTTTTTTTTTTCTGTTTTGAGTATTTATTGTATCAGTGTTATCATGGAATACAAGCATGCTCTTAAGTCTTAAATTATGCAGTACCTTTTAATTTGCTTTTAATGTCTTTTTATTAAAGTTTAAATGATATGATGTTGCTTTATTGAAATGATTTGTAAGTTAAAATGGTTATGAAAGTAAATGTAATTATAAATAGTATGATTTTGTTATGCACCTGTTGCCTTCTATAAATTAAATTGCATTTTATTTTTACATGACTAATAGCAGTAATAATGCATGCATTTACTAGTAACATGGACCCTCCCTGTAACCCTTTCTAATCCAGTGTTCTATGTGCTTAGGTAAATAATGCAACAGCACGTGTAATGACAAATAAAAAGACCGTCAACCCTTACACGAATGGTAAGTGCATGAGATCTTAGTGCTTTGTTTTAATGTCAGCGCATGTGAAACCTCGCTCTTCTGCTGACTGGGTGAACTCATCTACTCGTGAAGTGTCATAGTCTGCGTCTCCTCGGGTTCAGGCTTAGTCCAGTGACCTACAATATGGTATGGCCAGGCATAAATTCTGTCTGCGTAGAGTTCAGCGAATTCACAGCCATTAAGGCATAGCATGCATCATTTTGCCTGATTGGAATCAGTGTTTACCCTCAGTGCCCTTTGAGTCAAAAATATACCTGATAGGGAAGCACTGTTCTCTTCTAGCTTTGTGCAGTGTTCATGTTCCAATGAATGGACTAATCGGAGGATTCACTTTTGGTTGGATGATGGAGGTAGGGAGATCAGTAAGAAGAACGTTTCTGTCAGGCACGAGATACGTTTTTGTACCAAGACATGCATCTAGTCAAAAATAATCTTCTGTCTTCCTTCCACAATTTGTTGAAAGTAAAGGTCAAACTGTAATTGAATGCTGCTTCCAGCTTTTTTCCCCCTGGAAGAATCTGAATTCCAAGCTATCTAAAACCAGTTATTCTAATCCTGACCAAAACTGGTGTAATGTTGTACATTAACGATGGGAAAATAACCCATAGATAATTGAGGGGTTTGGAAAGAATACTTTTAAAAAAGGTTTCCTTTGTCAGTGTTTGATCATGTGCTTGAATTGTTTGCATTTGCTAGTTCAGAAGATTCTAACAAGTTCCTAACTCAACAACGTCAAACTATAATACATCAATTGAAGTTAATCGCAACTATGTTTTCCAGTTTTACTACCCTGTGCAGTTATAATTATCTGCTTTTCAATTTGATTTAGTTTTTTCCATTCAGTAGAAAGCAGATGAAATTTGCACATACATCAGTAAAGCTTTCCACAGGTAGATTAGACTATTTTCCATTTGGAAATAAAATGGATCTTATTTTCTGAGGTCTCATTAGTGAGGTTTTGCTAAAATCCAGGGCAAAAAAATGGCTTTATTTTTTTAATTAAAGAGTCACATTATTTCCTACCACAGTAAGAATACAATATAGTGATGGTTTTCCTTTGGCAGGTGATAACTGAGATAGTTGAAATGATCTGGAGAGGAGTCTCATGCTTTCTCAGAAACTGTTTTATTTTCCTCGTTTTGTATGTAAATGTGGAACTTGGCAAATGATGCAGATGGGAAGATCTCCTTCATTTTTACTGGCTTTCAAACATCTCAGTGAATCTAGTGAAAGGGACATGAAGCTTGACTGGATCACATAACAAGACTTTGTGACAACAAGGAGCTAAATTAACTATATGCATATGATACTATGAACTTTGTCTGCTATGTTGTAATGATAAAGGATAAAAGTAATTTTGTTTTAAATGATGATGTATAACAGTTTTGTAGCCTTAGGATAATATGAATACAAAATAATTAGCAAAAAAAAAAAACATGTTACATATCAGCACATCCAGTGCTGAAGGTAGGGAATGCTGGAAATAGAGATGTGAGACTTTTAGGAATCTGGTTTTAGAGGAAGTTCACCTCTCTGTCCTGCGCTGCAGGTCATACACTATCATTTATTAATATCCAAAACCAGAATGATGAAAATCTACTCTAGTTTCCCACTTTGAAGTGTTTTATCTGTCATTTTCCATCCTGTTCCATCTGGACTAGATCTCACTGAAAGTACAAACCATCCAATTTAATAAATAAAAATTAACATTTATGTTTGAATCCGTACACCCAAGGTGTTGCATGCAGGATGTTCTTTTGTACACCTTTTGGAGGGTGTTACCAAGGCAAACTCTGGTTGTAGCTCCTACATTTCATGCAGGTTTTTTGCACATGCCGATCTTCTCAGAACCACTTTTTTGTTAATGTGTGGCTTTATTTTTTCAAGGTGTGTGTGGTGACTGACATGTTGCTGGCAGACGTTCAAAACATAGTTGAGGCACACAATGAACTGTATGAAAACATCAGGCACTAATATTTATCGTAATTTAAAAACACACTCTGTTTTGTCTTTCATTCCTGAATACTGCTGGTTGTTTGATAACAGGGCTCTTGTTGGAAATACGACTGCAAAAGTCAGTAGATCTTATAGCATAAAATCCTAGTGTTTTGTTTTCGGGGGTTTTTTTGGTTTTTGTTTTAATACATACAGCT
Source organism: Rhynochetos jubatus (assembly GCA_027574665.1). NCBI lineage: Eukaryota > Metazoa > Chordata > Aves > Eurypygiformes > Rhynochetidae > Rhynochetos > Rhynochetos jubatus. The sequence goes on along the minus strand of CM050664.1, from coordinate 13,577,560 downwards.
TCATTCAGATAAGTGGTTTGCTTTTGTGTCCTGGCTAGTTTTTGAAATGAGTGCTTTCCAGTGACTTCTGATGATTCCTGGAAATGAGCAGTTGATAAATGCACAGTTGCTAGGAGAGCTTTTCTGTGCAAGTTTATTATCAGGCAGGATGATTTTGATGGCTGACCTCATGTGCTTTGGAGATAGAACTGCCTTTTCTTTGCAAATAAATTCAGTGTCAGGGGTTCTACTTGTTTACAAAAATATTTCAGACATTTTTAGATCTTCCAGCCTATCCTGTTCACAGTTATACTTTCTTCTGATGCCTATATTGCAATTCTGGATGCTCATCCAAGTGTTGTAGGGAATAAAGAATTATGTGCAAGTAGATTCAGAGAATCACAGCAATGAATAGTAGAGGGATACATATGTTTTAAAGTTTATTCTTGTGATGTCTTGAATTTGAGCCTTCTGTTGTTCTAAACTTAGATTCAGATTCACAGCTAGTGACTATTAGCACAGTTAAATTCCCTCCCGCTCCCCTTCCCTCCCCTCTGCAAACAGAAGGAAAGCAAATGGTGTCACAGGGCTTTTTGCCTGCCAAAGCAGTCCTCCAGCCATGAAGGGTCTGGCCTATGAAGTGAAAATAATCCTCGCCGCATTGCTGTGCCCCACTTTCTAATAAAGCTTGTTAGGCTGTGTAGTGTGATTATTTCCTTCCCTTTAGCACACTTAACCTGTATTTCTTTTCATAACTGCATGGGGTGGAGTTTTGGGGCAGGCAGAAGGGTGGTTCATTACCTTCCTTGGTTTTTAAGTGTTGAGCTTTTATAGTTTCAACTTGAGGAGCAGATTAATATTCTGACAGTAAGAAAAATGCACAAAATTACAGCCACTGCAGAGAATTTGCCTCCTCCAGCTGCTGAAGTAGGGTTATTTGGCAGACGCTTGCTCGGATACATCAACTCCTATCACACTTGATTAACCCACACAGTTACGGGCCAGCACGTTGCTAGCTGACAAGATAAAGTTAAGTTTAATTACTGTGATTTTCACAATGAATGAAGCATTTCCTGTATAAGCTTCAAAAAGTTAGATGAGACAGCCATCCCTGTGAAAGAGGTAAGGAACTGAAAGATGAAAGTGGCTTTCAGCTGTGAAGAGCAACCCATTTCTTCCAAGACTTACTTTCCTTCAGACCAATTGTGGCGCTCAGTGTAACTTAGATGCTGAGAGGTGTCTCTCAGCTTCTTTGACAACAAAAGCTGACAGATCTGAAATAAAGTCCAATCTCTCATTTTGGATGGTGCTGATAAGTGATCTTTTCAGGACTAATGAATTTGATAAATTTGAAATACTGATGAATAATAAATTTGAAATATTAAATATTCTCTTTTACTTAAAGTCTCAAAATTTGGATAAGTTTCTATCACACCAACTTTGACTAGGAGTGTTTGTTACACCACAGCATTCCTGAATATAATCCTGTAATATGTAAAATTGAAGGGTCAGGTAAAGACCCTGTGATATTTTCAGGAGGAAAGTAATTTTAACCCTGCTTGGTTGGCCATTTTTCAGCTTCCATAATTGTCTTTTAGGTCCGTATAGCAGTTACATCTGCAGAACAATTGCATGCAATGCTGCTCTTGGCTCTGTTTGAGCTTATTAAAGAGTTGAATTTCAAAACCACCCCTCACCTCTGTTACTGTTAATTACTGGCAAACAGTCACTGTGCATCAGATGGAGATAGCAGTGTTTTTAAAGGGTAGGAATAGTTTTCTTTGGTGTTATTACTGAGATTTTGTGTTACACTTTTTCAGTCTTATAATGATTTTATGATCATCTACTGTTCTTTTGCATTACCTATGGACAAGGCTGAAATAAGCCTCAATACAGTTTGCATTTAAATTCTTCCAATCTGGCTCTTCTGATTTTGAAAAGCCTTGTTGTCCTTGCCTCGACTGTATTTTGTTTTCAGCAGCATAGCTATAGGATCTATTTAAAGTACCAGCGTTCTTGAGTTGGCAGGATGCTTTTGCTCAGGGTTTTTCTTCATTCCCATTTACAAATGGTGCTTCCCACTCTGATTCAAGTATGCTTTTGGAAAAACCCTAATTTTTCTGTCCTAGTAGTTCAAATACTGGTTCAAACACTTAGAGAAAAAAAAAAAAGTGTGGGTGGGGGGATGTTCTGTGGAGTTTGGAGTTAAGGGGGAGTGCATAGTGGATTTAACTGTGCATGAGCAGAACACAGTAATTGGCACTTTCCCACAGCTGACAACGGTGTCAAGTTGGTCAGGGTTTGCTCCTGCTGTTCTCTTATGCCTTCCCCTTCAGTTCCTTTAGCATTGTTGTCCTTAGCATCACATATGCTTTGAACATAGGCCCTGCTTCTGCAGCGCACCTGTGGACTCCGGGCTTACCTGGAAATGCCGCATTGGATGTAAGGACACAACAACAATTATTTGGATTCTGGCCAGAACACCTGATACAGAATATCTGTAGGTTCTGTGCTTTGGTTTTATGCCAGCCGTGGGAGGACAGCGATTATTTAAGACAAAGGCTGCATTTGTACCACTTAAGAGCGTTGCAGAATGTGACTGCAGCGTTTTCTTACATGCCAGCTACTTTATAGCAATATGCTAACAGCATTTATCAGGTGGTACAGCCACTTTTGGTACATGCCTGTAGTTGTCCTGTTTCAGTGCAGACAGTCTGATGTACCAATGCATGTGGGAAAAAGTCTCTGGCATTTGACGGGGGTCCTGCAGTACATAAATCTCTTTCACGTCACAAGAGACATTGCCATACAGCGTCTATGGATTCGTTTTCCGCGGAGTAGAATCAAAATGCTCAGGTTGTTTGATTGCCTGGTAACCTACACTAACACATGTTTATCAGATAGTTTTATGTCCAGCAAATGAACTATTTTGGCCTCTTTGGCTTGTAACCAGAGTTTAAGCAATGAAAAAGAACTGGTCTGCTCTGGTACTACATGCTATGGGGATACCTGAAATTGTTGTGACTTAATGCCATAACTTAAGGGAAGTTGTGCATTGCAGCAAGGGTAATTCATCTGATAATTTACTCCAGTACTACATGTCCAGAGAATGTCTCGTTTCATCACTTATTTACAAACTTCAGAGTCTGTTATTAAAGTTCAGGAATCTAAGATGCCTATAAAACTTCCATTAAAATGACCTTTTTAAAAGACATTTTAACTGCATACCTCTATACAAAAATAAAATTTAAAAATTATTATCATAGTCATTATCATCATTATTACTAACTGCATTACTAACTGTGTTATGGTTTTGTTTGCTGCAGGCTGGAAATTAAATCCAGTTGTTGGTGCAGTTTATAGTCCAGAATTCTATGCAGGTAAGGATTACACTATATTTCATCATGCCGTATTTTATTTTAGTATGCTTTAAAACATGCAAAAGTATGGAATATGCATTTGGTGTGAGGTTTGGTTTCTTTGATTCATGTTATCTGGAAGTCATTTACAGATTTGTGAATGCAGGGTTTTAAGTTACCTGGGCACACTGAAGTTTATATGGAAGATATATGAATATCTTTTTATTTGAAAGTAGATAGTATAAATTGGAATGTACTACAATATCCCAGTCTTACATGAGATTTTATTGTATTTATAATTTCTTTAATATTTTATTTTATGTTTTAGAACAGTCACTTTCCTCCAGGAGCTATTTAAGCCTGTTGAGTAACAATGACAACAACAAATCTATTTATAAATAATGGGTTTGTGTATATACATGTATGTAGACACACATGGGTATAGATTATCTCAGTTCATAATTTTTTTTCTTGAACATTTTTCATTAAATTTTATATTGAGTTATTTGGTTCCTTAAAATTTTTGTATTTTAGATCTATATTATCACTTGAGTCTTCACTGAGACCAAACTCTGATCCTGATTATGATTTGGAGTTAATGAGAGAGTCTTTTCTGCTGGAAGTCAGTCATGGCTAGCACCAGTGTCTAAATGTGCTTTAGCAAAAGTATTGAAAATAAACATGGTTCTACTTCAAAACTCAGTTGATATCAGAGGAATTTCAATCCTGCCCATAAACATAATCAATAGCAAGTCCTAAAAAAAGCCATTTTTGAAAGCTAATAATTTAGATCTAAGACAGAAATAATCACTATAAATCCAAATGTTTTTAATAGGTAATGAAGCTGCCTTCCATTCTTAGGCTCCGAAATTGAAGTCTTCCATGACTTTCATAGGAAACTGGATTTTTCAGTTTTCCATTTGGATGTGTTTTTCAGTTTTCTGTGTCTGTGTATACTGGATACAAATACCTAATCACGTTTTTAAAACAAAACAAAACAAAAAAATCTATGGCCACATACTTAGGTAATTGGGAATAAAGAGGTAATTGTAGAATACGTGCTTTAAAGCAAGTAAAGAACAGCTATTAGGAAAGCATTTTTTTCACAGATGGTGGTTAAGCAGAGGAAGAGATTGCTCACAGAGCTGGGGAATCTCCAGTCATGGAGATATTTAATCTTCCACAAGACAAAGCACAAAAACTTTTGATAGTTCAAGGGACTTCAAGAGATAAAAAATGTTAAATAGGAGTACTATTACAAAAAAATATTTATTTTAAAAAAGTCTCCTGTAATACCATAGAATCACATAATGGTTTGGGTTGGAAGGGACCTTAAAGCCCATCCAGTTCCAACTCCCCTGTCACAGGCAGGGACACCCTCCACTAGCCCAGGTTGCTCCCAGCCTCATCCAGCCTGGCCTTGGACACTTCCAGGGATGGGGCATCCACAGCTTCTCTGGGCAACCTGTCCCAGTGCCTCCCCACCCTCTCCGGGAACTAGAGTGAAGCACATATTCAGTGCCATCTACTAAGACAGATGAAAATGTTCCAATTAGGGTAAAAGTGGCACAGTATAATAAAAATACTAACTTGGCATTCATGGAATTGCAATATTAAGTGTAGGCAGAATTTATTTCCTTCATTGATGTATGCCTGCATTGAAAACAGGAATTTAGCATTGATCTCGTTTGAGTAGTTAGTGAACCAACCCTGAACCTGCATAAATTAGAAAGTCAGAGTTATTAGTCATTTTATATAAATGACTTTGTGTTAATGACAAATATAATAATATTCCCATAGTACAGTAATCAATTTTCTAATACGTATGCAGAATTAACAATCTGACTTATAATTGTCTCATGAAGTAGGGCATGAAGAGTTCACATAGTTTGTAAATTAAAATCAATATTTTCAATCTCTCCTGAAGGTAATTTTCCTAATTTACTGGACTTTTCCCTAACATTTATTTTGTCTTTTAATTATAAAATGGCAGGTTATTGATTTTTTTCTGTATAACCTCCTAAAGTCCCAAGTGCATTTTTATTGCCAACACAAGGGAGGTGTTTGCCCTTCTTAATGAGAATCTTTAATTACCATTAGAAGAGTATTAATTTAATTTTATGAATTATGACATGCACTCCACCACACCTATGCAGAAAGTTCTATCAAGGTACTTCAGGAATTTCAGATTTTTTTCTCTTTATACATGCAGGCAGCTTTATTCTTTTTAAATGCATATTTTCTGTATTGACTAAAAGATAATTTTTTTCTCAGACATGTAAGCTTTCTTTTATTTTTCTTTTTTAAAAAAAAAAGCTCTGAAAGTTGTTGGAAAATGAAACAGTAAAGGAGCAATGCAGTTCTTGCATGCCGCAATAGAGTAGTGTGACGTATCTTTCCTTTTGGGTCCTCTCTCCACCTTACTTGGGGAAGAAGCAATTGCACTTTTGAAGATTATAAAATTAAAAATGTGATTTTTAAGGCAGTCAAAGTTCTAGTTATTTTGTTTAATTATTGTCTCCAACACTGTCATGTTAAAATTGTACCAACTCTTTCATAGTCAGTGCAAGAAGTTCCTTTAGCTCCTAATAAATGATGAAAAATTTGGCCACTTCTGAAATAAAGATGATACATTTGCAGAGAAACTGTTGATTTAAAGTACCTTTAATCTTCATAAATAAGTAAAAAAACAGAAGGTTATACAAAGCTGTCAGGATGGCACTGATGAATGGCAAATTCACCCGTTTCTCAATTGCCAGTGAAGACACACGCCGCAGGGCTTAAGCGTATTGTACATCATATCTGCCAACTCATTTCTGTGATTAAATATTCCATCAGTGCGGGCTATAAGGCGGTAAAGCTTAACAAGATTCATAAGATGCACCACTTGAATACACATAACTCACTTCCTTGGGTAGAGAGCACCCCGCATGCAAAAGAAAATTAGAATTGAGTTAAATTACTCCATAAGACAAGATCAATAGAGAAAGGAAAGGATCTCCTAATGCAATGCAAATCTAAGATATAGTTATGTCCTGACAACTTGAAGCAGACAATTAAAGTCAAATAGGGAGGAATGCAATGTAAATCAACCCTAAAACCTTGAAGATAGTGGTAAACAGTGGGACCAGTGACATGATTGTTATAGCTCTGCTTTTTTTTTTCTGAGTGTACACTTCTGTAAAAGCAAACCTTTACTGAGGAAATGCATGACAGCTAAAAATGGAGACTATAACATACATGCAGATGCACAACAGACACTGTGTAAGTACTACCCGGGCACTGGAAAACTCCCTACATTTACAAAACACTAGATTTTTCTTCTTGTGTAACCCTTCTGAGTCTGTTTTTCTGACTTTGAAATACTTATGCTGTAGTAAATTAGAATGCTCCAGAAACATGGCTGTGTAGGTCACCTGGTGGCATTAATATGGATTTCCAGTGACAAGTTCATGAAGTGCAGTTTGAAGACTGCTGTTGTAATTCTGAGGCCTAATAGTCTCCTTCTAGTAAATAAAAGGATACTATTTAAGGTGCTTTTCCTCCTTCTGAGAAAGAAATACTTAATGAAGTTATTTCCATTTCAGCTTATCACCTAAACCACGACATCCAGTAAACTATTTGTCAAGTTCTTAGGCAGGTCCTAATGAGGAAATTTGTAAGAAGCACTGGGTGATTCATCTCACAAGGTCGTCATGTAAACTGGAACAAATTTTTCACCTGTTTTTATATCCACCCAATTTTAAATCCATCCTATAGTGACCCATGACCATGAGCTATGTTAAGCTAGATTCTGTTATCTTCCCCATACACTCACCTGTGGCTGGGAAAACACAGGTTTGCAGTTTGGTTTCTTTCCTATGACCATTCTGGTACTTTCTTACCATAAATCGTTACGTTCTTTGTCTCTGTGGTTTGTTGTAGTATAATCTTTACCTGCTTACTTATTTTTATGGAGTGCATACTTTTACGTAGCTTTCCTTTCAGCCTCGGGCAGTCTGAAAACAAAGGTCCGTGTTGTTCCTCTCAGTTATTGCAGTTCTTTATTTTTTTTCTCTTTTGTTTTTTTTTTTTGAAGGACGAATTTTTGAGCAATCTCTGGCACTCTCCTTAATGGAACGTAGAATACTGCTGCACCTCTATTATTACAACAGATCAGTCCTTTAAAGCAGATAGCTTGAGGCACAGCAAGGATATTTTAAAAGAGTTTGTCGTTTTAAGTGGCACAAAATATATTTTAAGGCACATGCCTATTGGAGAGGCTTCTTTTTGGCAGTTCCAGTATGCAAGATGGGGAAAAAGATGTTACAGAAATTGCCTGGAAATCTAGTGAATCTTCTTTCAGAGAATAGTTGAATTCAGTGACCCACGTGAGAAAATATTCTTCTTTGGTCATAACCAACAAACAGTATTTCAAAACTTAATTTGGCAGTGGAGAAAGGAAGGACTTAAGACTAGTGAAGAACCATGAGAACAAGTCATGGAGCTCAGCTCATGACAAGTAATACCATTCTCCTTTTACTTGGGCGTCTAATTATACACTATTCTTCCTGAATACTCATTAAGTGCTAGAAGTTGTTCAGAAACTAGTTTCAAGAGTCATCCTACATAGCTGAGTAGTTGTATTCTCTCCAAAATAGTCTGAACCTAGTGAGGACTATTGCAGGCACCCAGTTTCTTGGGCAGGTAGTAGTTACCCTTCCAAGTCGGCTGGGAAAATTTTTCCCATTAGTCAAAATGAAAGAAAAGGGAAGAGCTTGTTCTTTGGATTATTTTATATGCCCTCAGAAGACAAAGTTTTATATGTCTGGGGCTTTTTAACATGCTGTGGTTTTGGAAGCTAGCAGTATCCTCCAAGAAGCAGATTTTGTAACAAACTGCCTTTCACAAGTTTGTTTAAAACTTTGAAATATAATGTTATATATAATTAAGAAGTGAAGGTATGCCAGAGTACTATATCTATAAACATGCACTTAAATAAGCAGAATCCAGGGGAAGAGAGGATTCCTGTATGTTTGCTAACACTAATTCTCTTTGTTCATGTCTTAAACCATCTATTTCTGGAGTGTAAGAGCACCTGGGATTCATTTCATCTTCCTAGTGTTTCTCTTTGAATGTAAATGACTCTTGCATAAGCTCAGCAAATACCCTAGGAACACTTCTCAGTGAAGGTGTTGGGAGTCTGTGAAGCTGAATTATCTGCTTGCACAGCAATTCTTATCCTAGGGTAAAAGTTCACTGTACCATAGCTGTAAAGCATAATATTGGTGCAAATCAGCTGTCACTAAATATATTAATTCATTTTACATTTTGATTACATACACTCGGATTTTAACTTAGCCATTGACTAAACAGATTTTCCTAAATAAATATATTCTCAACATTGTTAACTAAACAGTTTAATTTCCTAACTACAGAAAAATTAAGTAATTATTGTTTAATATTCCATCTGTTATATCTAGAGCTTCTTGTCAAAGCCTAGACCAAAGCTCTAACTGTTGTTTCAAAAATCACGGTGTGGAAGTACCGTCATACAAATGATAACATGCAAGTTAGATTAACACCACTGATGACAGCCAATGCATTTCAAAAACTGGTGTGGAGCTGTTAGAAGCCATTATAGTGGAAATACTGGCTTATAAAAGATTAATAAACCCTGTAGAAAAATGGAATTCAGCATCTGTACTGGATGTTTACTTGAAAAATCTTCCAGAATTAATTATACCTTATGGTACATTATAATGAGTTTTTCATTAAAATGTATGCTATCATGGCAACTAAACAAGGATTATTCAAAGAATAATGCCAATGACTCTTATTTTTTGAAAGATTAATTTGGTTAATTGGTTATACATTTAAATCTGGAGCAAGGTTAATCAACCTATATTTATCATTGTATTGAAGTCTGCACATTTTAAACAGAAAATCACAGATACTGTCAGCATTACCCTTTTAAAGATGTTTATTCTGTTTGGATGTATATTTAATAACACAGTATACTCTTAAACTTCAATACTGTTCCTATGTGATCTCTGAAAGAAATTCCATACACTTTATTTTGTGGTGAAGCTTGAAATCACTGACCCCATCCCACTACTTGGAATCAATGGATTTAGAGTTAAGTTAGTGCTGCAGTCCCCACTGTGGTGTGGTATCAGCAGCCTCATGGTATTATTCTGTGATAGGTCAGATCTCTGATGCTGAAGATTTTTCTAGAAGGCATATCGGTGGTTACTGTACGTAGACAAAGAATACTCTGAAATGACAAAACAGTGCCAGCAAGTCAATAAATCTGACATGGGTGAAAAGCACAAAGTTGAGGCAAGGTGAAGAATTGTGATGTTAGCTGTTCTGGGTTGGAAAACAATGTGTAAAAATGAAGTAATATATAGAAGAAACAGAAAAAGCCTATTTAAATAGGTATAGTAAGGAAGGAAGTAGGGCCAATGAATGGCAGAAGTTGTCTAGCCTCACTTCCTTCTGTGCCTTGCATCTTTTTTACAAAGGAGTAAGATGCCTTTCCTCGTACTGAGGTCCTAACTCAAACCACACTTTTCCCTTTGAACTGCTAGGTAATAATTTTCCTCTGTGGTAGTTCTGCTGGGTAACACTTATGAAAATTGCTCCTTTTCTTTAAGTAAACTTGCTCCTCTTGTAATGTCTGACACAAAGATAGGCAATGTGTATGAGGAAAGCTTGAAATGATCAATTCCTGTGCATGAGTTCTACTTTAACACATGTACTTTGAGTTGGCGGATGAATACAGAACCAAGAATAATCATAATTAAATGTGTGATTACGATTGCAAATTACTTGATTTAGTTCCGTATTCTAGCACGAAACACCATGTGTGTTAAAAGTGCATTAGAATTAGCTCATGGGAGGGAAATCCACTGACCATTATTAAATACACAGAAGATGCTTTGGGCTTAGAAGTTCTTGAGCTGCAAATGGTTGGAAATTAGGATAAACACCTGTGAGAAGAGTACCGTGCTTGCTTGTACATTACCTTAGGCACGCATTTTAAATGCTTTTGAAAATGTTATTTTTTAAGTCTGTCCAACATGTCAAAATGTCACCCAGCAAGGTGGTTGAGACTATAGGGGCAACATGAAGGTCACATTCTTGCATTACAGTCAGTGGCCACCAAGTTAAAGTGTTCCGATTACATCTTGACATTTAGTATTTCAGTCAGCTGCTACAAATGTAGTTCAGCTGAGTTGCCAACTACTCAAGTAGTCCTGCTCATCTCAGATACATACCTTAGTTTAGTTTAAGGATGCTTTTATTTGAAGGAGCATTCTTTTGTAGTCCTTCTCTTTTCCCCAGTGAGCTGTTGTAATACAGTTGAGCAGCTCCCGCACAGCTCTAGCATAATGATTTTGAAATGCAGTGGTGATCATACTCTAACCTGGACATTGCACACCCATGAAATAAGATTTTTGATACTGGACCAGACACTTAACAAAATCATAGAAATGTGGGTTGGGACTGACTTCTGGAGGTCATGCAGTCCAACTCGTTTTGAAGCAGGTCTAACATTGGTGCTGGATCAGGTGAACCATGCATTTGTATACATCTATGAAGACAGGGATTTATGATCTTCTTTGGGTAGCCTTTTCCAGTGCTGCACAACCCTCCTAATGAAAAATGTTTTCCTAATGTCCAACCTAAACCTCCCAAGCTACAGTTGGTGGCCATTGACATCTTGTAATATCTTCTGCTACCATTCCAATTAAATTTTGTCTCCATCATCTTTGTAACTTCCCTTCAAGTAGAGAAAGCTATTAGATTGCCCTTTAACTTCCTCTTTTCCAGACTAATGAAGTTCAGTACCCTCAACCTCTCTTCATGGGACATGAGCTCTAGCCCCCTGGCTCATCTTAGTTTCACTCCAATATATTCCCTCCAGTTTCTTTACATTTCAGGTGACCTGGAGTGGCAGTAGGTTTTAAAACTGGATGCAGTACTCCAGGTGCAGTCTTGCTGGTGTCAAGTGTGGGTTTGTTGGGGGAATAACAACAGCTGTTGTTCTGCTGGCCATGTTTCCATGTTTCTCCCCGTTTCACATAGTAGGCAGTTTGCCCTGTTTGTTTAAATGTTATTTCAATAAAACAAAAGAAAGTGTTGTGATCAAGCTGCAGATGTGCTGTCCTTTCATTGTTACTACGTTGCTTCTAACTTCTTGTATGTTTGTTCAGATGGTTTTTATTGTGGACATAATTAATCGATTTTCTAAAGGGCTTAAAAGACAGTTAAGTACTGTGCTGTATTCACAAAGAGAATCCTGAGGAAAAATAATGCTTGGACTTCTCTTATTTAAACGTCATTCTGGTGGTTAGTGAAAATGTGTTCTGTGGCTTCCTGATTAGTGACCAACCAAAAATAAATTAAATAAATATGCTGGCAGCCTAAAACTGTCCAATTATAACCATCATACTGAGATATTTTTGCAACAACTGTCTCCATGGCCTGCTCTTGTGAATACATTCGTTTGCAGCATTAGCATGGTTTTTAAGTAAATCTGAAAATTACCCCTAGTTGCCAGGTGCTGTTTTGGGGTTTGCAGAGCAGGTTTAGTACACGTGAAGTAGATCCTGTTTGCAGGAAGCTGCACTGGGAGCAGTACTGGAGTCTCCATGTGCACACCGACTGTCATACGTCACGCAGATTGGCTTTTGGACAGCTTTGAACCACGTGTGGTGGGATTGTCTGCTTCAGGGGACAAGACTAAACCTGGTCCAGAGTCAACTCTCCAGACTGCGTATGATGTAGAGGCCAGATATAGAAGCAGCTGGTTTATAGCTGCTGCTACAGTCTCACCAATTACTTAACAGTAGAGGTCAGCCTGGGTGTGACTGGACCTGGCGTCTAGGCTGCAGTATGCATGGAGGTTGTCTGATAGAATCAAACTGAGACTGGAATTCAAACACCAGCTATGGATATATGTAAAAAGCAATGGCTTAAGAATCTCTCAGAGGAAAATTTAATACAAACTACAAGGACATCAACAACAAACACTTGTTTGTTCAGGACTGGGTGGGATATTTGCACTGCTAGATAAGTTAATAGGAGCTATGCAGAGGAATAAATTCCTCTGATTAGAAGAATAACAAAGTTAGGAAGATCCATGCGTTAGGATGGACAGTCAGGCAGACAAACTGTTCTGAAACGTAAAGTGATAAAGTAATATATGAAATGTAAAGTTAATACTGTTAAATGGAATGGAAAACAACTCTGCTGTGTGTTAAACCTTGATTACATCTGTAAATTAATGCTAAAGCAGTTTAAGATTATGTTGAATTGTATTCCAAACATAGAGCTCATGTTTTCTGTTTCATCTTCTGAATTTTCTCTCATTTTGGGCATTGGATGACAGAATCCCTAATACATTTGCATTGTGATTGCATTTCATAATACTTATTGAAAGTAAATTTTGAAATATTGAGTTTTCAGTAGTTTACTCACTTGTGGAGGCAGCTGAGATGAAGCTGTGCTTTGCAGTGGTACACAATCTATATCAGTTTGGTGCTGACATAGATTTTCATTGTGAAAACTGTTTTGGGGCAAATCTCCAAACATAGAACTGCTTCTAGTAAAGCTGAGGGGTTTGGAAAGTTTGGAAACATTGCATTAGCATTTTTGTAATGTTTTTTTCATGCTTCTGGAATCTGAATGGGCTAGGGAAGAAACAGACTAACTAAAGCTAGAACTATGTCTGATGATTCAATTTTTGCTCTTTTATATTCTCATCTTATCATTCAGAACAGCATTTGATTTGTAAGTTAAAGCCAACATCCATTGGGGTAAGCAAATAGAACTGAGGGATTAGTAATTTGCATGTCTGCATCTAATTGCATTATATTTGCATCTCTGTCTTATCAATTTACTGAAATAGGTAATTTAAACAGAAAATAGTGTCTTGACACAATATGAGAGGATAAAGTATAAACACATCTACTTGTAATCCCTCCAGGGCCATGGTGAAACTGTAGTGTTTGTGTTTTAGCAGAAAGGCTCCAGTTTCATTTATTCTGTGATTCTATTCATACTGCAGTCTTTATTCATCAGGCAGATATATGAATGTAACCCATTTTAGTTATCAACAGAATATAAATGTATTTTTATACTCTCAAGCATCCTATTTCAAGAATACTACAATACCAGCTCATAGTTTATACTTCAGAATTTCTCTCATGGTTGTTACTCAAAGTTATAAATGAGCCAAGATCAAGTTACAATGAACCAAGACTAATCATCATTTACATACTTTTCAGTCTGCTGGGAGAACCTAGTAAGATTAGAACTAAAGATTTGATTTTCAAAGGTCCTGAACAACCTCAGTGGGTTACATCTCCCAGTGTCAGATAATGGCAGTGAATGTCATTGAATATCAATTTATGTGCACCTGAATTTGTGTGTGTATACATATAATAAACAATAATTTGTAGGAAAGTCACAACTATGGGCAATACTGACAGTACCATTCCAATAATTTTACATGATTATGTAGTAGATTTCCCAGTTTTAGAATTTTTTGTGTGACAGTATGTGAATAAGGATATTTACACTTGGATGCCAACGATAAAAACTCAGTCACGAGCACAGGTGAACTCTCTAGGCTTTTTATGGATTTTGGTGCGAGCAGCAGGTGAGTTTGTGTGACATGGTACTTTCATGGTGCTTACAAGACAAGGAATGTCTGTGACCAGTTAAGGCTTTTAAATTGTGTTTGGAAAGGTTTTACATTGTGAATGGAAACATTATGTAAATTGTTCCTGGAAAATACAGCCCATCTTTGGTAAGGTTGACGTGCTAAGGAGAACAGGAACAAGTCAGTCCCACAGTGTGTGTTTTTTTAGCAGGCGTTACTTTGCCACATACCAGTAGTACCTTGACACAATCTAAATTTGCCAGTAAAAGCCAGTGATTAGGCCATGCCGCATTGTTAAGCTATTCTTCCTAAAGCAATCATTGAGAATTTTAGTGGATCAGTAGTTGGATATACCTTTCCACTTTTCAGGGATGAAGTGGGTGAAGCTTTAAAGCATGTCATCATTTTATGAGGCAGGAAAAAAGATGTTGGCATGGGAGCAGAGCTTAAAAGAATTTGCCGCTTCCCAGCTCCTGTGCTACCTGCAAGGTCTTTCCTATTTTAAGGCACCACAGTATATACTGGTGACTAGTTTAATTAGTTGTGTATGGTATGCCGGGTCCTGGAGAGGGAGAGATTCTTGTTAACTTTTGGCGAGTTATATATATTGCAGAAGGAACAGGTGGGAAGAAGAGGAATTAGGAGAATCTTGCACAAAATTCTTACCAGAGCTGCAGACTTTGTTGCTCATGCGAATTTCACTTACATGTCATGAACACTTGTGAATACACGTCACTGGTATGTGACTTAGTATACTGAACACTGAACATCTGTAACAGCAAAAAGGTCTGTCTGCCAAATGCCTGGAATGGTACGACCAGCATGGGAAGAATAATTGGAAGGATGGCTTACAAATTATGTTTGTTGTAACGTGCATTGCTGTTCCCTGAGTCATTGCCTAAGTTCAGAGTGTTTTAGTGACACTCTAAGAGATAATAAAGAAACATACACTGTGCTTAGAAAAGTGATGGAAGGATAACTGGCATCTTACATAGAATTAAGAGATCTTAACTGAATAAAAAGATCCCATAAAATGTCCTAGAGACACATACCTCCACCACCCCAGTCTTTCCCTTTCCTGTTTTAAATAACCGCTGTGAGGCTATATGTGGGTCACGGACTTACTACGTAAGTGCATGTGTAGAGCACAGATTCTCATTCTCACTACCAGTAGAAAGTATACACAAGTTATTCTGTAACTGAATGTATTTCAGGTTTCCTGTCAGAAGGTAATATAGATGCTGATTTGGATGTCACGTACTTGGGATTCTCCTTCCTACCATGTAATTTTCTTGTTTAAATTAAACTCCATATACAATTTTGAGTGAATTAAATATAGATTTTGTTTGTATTTTTAACATACTGGAAGACAGGAGGTGTGTCTCTTTTGGAAGATGCTACTTTCTTCCTCGGTAATAATGGATAAAACAGTTCAATGTGTGAACATAACCACCCATGAATGCTTGTGTTAAAATCTGATGGAGTATTATTCCATTTATAGAAAAATCTGAAATAACTGAAGGCACTCAAGAAGCACTTTTTTGTCAATTAACAGCATTTTTAAAAGCATACTAAGGCCGTGTGGTTTGAGTATAGATAATGAAGGGCTAAGAGAACAGTTAAAAACTATTATGTATTCAAGATACTCTCCTTAAATTCCCTAGTCAGATGGGACAATAGAAGCTAACATACGCTATTATTGTACAACAGTGGCCTTTTCGTTAGGTGTTTCTGATCCATTTCTGTGACACATTTTGAAATAACCCATTATAGAACAGTATTTCAGATCAGAACAAAGATAATGCTGTTTCTGTCTGGAAAGGCCAATATTAAATTACACTTTCAAGTCAGCAAATCAGGAGCAGGCATGGATTGTTTATCAGGATCTCTGATACACTAGCAAATCTCGTGCCATGTTCATAAGAGATGCAGCTTTATAGTTTTCTTCATGCATTTTATGTGGAAGAGGAATTAAGCGTATAGGAATAATAGTTGTTGCAAAAGGTACAAAGGAAAACAGTGATGAGAAGGCTGGGATGTGTAACATCCAGCTGTATTTGGAGAAAGGGAAAATGAAATAACAATCACTGAATTTATTAAACAATGCAGCTTTTAGATTAGAGTAATAAAATAACATTTTATAATAATATAGACAAAATGGGCCCCACAAATGTTTGTAGCTTTTATTCACCTTTTCCTGTGGGTTTGTTTGGCACTTTTTTGGTAAATAGTATTATAGAATGTATGGTACTTAGTTCCAAAAACAGCAAGAGGCTCTTACTGATAACACAATAGAATAAATATGTATAAAGAAGAGCGGCTTTACCTGGGAAACTAAGTGCACAATGGATTAGAGTGGTGGAATCTTCATTCAATCTCCCTCTATATAGTAATTTCCTTAGTTCCTATGTTATAAACTCTCATTTTAGCTACCTGTGCACTAATACCCAGTGTAGAGCAGCCCTCGATACTGACTTGATTAATTTCTGCTACTGAAAATGCTTACGTGATTACCCTCTTATTGTGATGGAGGTAATTGTACCCTACATAGAACTCAATACCACTGTCATCTTCAGAGCTGACTGAGCAGTTTCATATGAAGCTGTGGTTTTTAGGATCCCCAGAGTGAAAGTAGAAAATCAGTTTTTCCCTTTTGTCTTACTCAGCAACTTGCTAGGGTTTAGCACTGCAATGTAACAGTGTACTATGGTGCAACTTCTGTCCTTTTCCCTTCTGTAAATCCCTCAAAATCTTGAGGGAATAAATAAATTGGGGGGGGGTGGGGGGTGTATTTGTGAGCAAAGGTACTAAAGCCATCTATACTGGGAGGTGATCATTGTAAACTCAGGTTTTCTGTAAAGGTCTATCACCTTTATACAGTTGTGGTAGTGAAGGTTTTGAGGAGTTTCATCTCCTTCATGTGATGGGAGAGAACTATTTTCATCATCAAGGCCTTGCAACACTTAATTTTACATCGGCAGCGTAATTTTAACTAATGATATGAATTTATTGCTGCTGACAGTGTTTCAGTTTATACTTCCACAAAGGATGCTATAAGAGATTCCAAGTAATTGTACAAATTCTTTTAAACTTATCCCAGAACTTTACTTTTAAGCTGTCTGTAGTGCTGGCTACACAGCGGTTCCAGTTACACCTAAAAGCTACTTTTAAAAGAAGTTATTTAAAACGCTTTATAATTTACTATAAAGTCCTCTGTTGTCGATCCTGAGTACTACTTCTTAGCTACCTGAGTGTTTGAGAAGTACAATGAACTTTGTCATATGTCATGTATGAGCCTGTGAGTAGTCAGTAATCATCATCACTAGTATGTTGGCATTTCCACTTCTGCTCTGCAGATTACATGTGAATAAGAAGTATACACAAAAACTTATATTTGAAAGTATGATAAAAATAGAAAAATACTTTAAGTCAAATGTCTTGGAAGCACTGGGAACTTAATTTTTGCTATTCTAAAAATATTAATGACTTTACATAATTTTCTGAATATTTTTAGAGTAATTATTTTCTCAAAATAACTATAGTGCTTCAACAAAGGACCTAATCAAACAGTACAGTCTTAATCATGGACTGTAGGAGAGAACATTGGAGGAAGAGTATGAGTGGGATTATTTTTAGATCTTGAAAAGTACGTTTTTGTCCATGCTGCCAGCCTGTATGCCAAGGGCGAGGGGTGAATCAGCCTGGGGGGATCTCTGCAGTCCTACAGCAGTGCTTGATTGACACTGCCATGCCCTGCTGCAGCAGAGCTACCTGTCGTGTGCAGCACAATCCGCAGGCTTGCTCAGCCACTGCAGACTACTCTCCTCTGTTACACCTAGCAGCATGGCTGCCTCAGTTTCCCTTCTGCCACTGGTCTGTCTCAAGCTCTCCTGTGTGCCTGCAGTGTACTCTTCAGATATATATATTAATATTTTTCTGAGTCTTTTGATGGAGTAGTTAGGAGGGGCTTTCTGCTGATGATCTCTTGAGTGTTGTAACACTGGTCCTTCATCTGCTGTGACCAAACAAGTAGATGCTTGTATTAGAGAAAAGCAAAAAGGCATGTAGATTGTTCTTAATGAGAAAATATCAGCCTTACATACACTGGTACAGAAGGCACTGCAGAATTAAAGATGAACTCTTGCATGACTGCAATTTTTTGAAGTTCATCAGTTCCATGATATTATTAAATTACAGTTTAAACAGAGGTATTAAGAACTTTATATTTAAATTTTCTTAAACAAGCAAACACCTACCCTTTATTCTCTGATGCTAGAATTTAGTATTCTACAGGAAAAATAGTTTTGTTTTTTTTTTTCCATTAGGGAATTTACAGATTGTTTCAATGTTCTGAAGTTTATCCAGAAGATCTTATTGTAAATAATCTGATCTTTCCCCAGTTGTATTAGCTGCAATTTAAATATTTTTAATACCAAAATGAGATGCAGCAAAACCAATATTTTCTCACAAAAGTAGATTACAAAGTTGCCTATATTTCTAAAAATTCTAATAATATTGGTTTAGGTCTTAGAATTAATTTTATGTACAAATTTGAAGGCAGATTGTCAAAATATAATTAGAAAGCTTTAAACGACAACTTAAATACACGACATGTACCATGGATGAAAAAAGCATATGTTTTGAAGTACTTTCATTAGAAAACAGAAAACTTGAGTAGGGAAAATTAGATTTGTAGGAGATGAAATTAGAAAAAATGGTTGAATGTTAGCTACAAAGAATAGGAAAATACCTATAGACCACGGAACAAGCCAAGCATTATTGACCATTTATGTTGAATAATATAAATAAGCTATAATCTTAAATTTCTTAAAACCTTTATATATTCACTAAATATAGTTGAAGTTATTATACTTAATTATTCTTAAAGCCTAACGAAAATTACTGATTTTAATAATTTCTTTCCTTTCTGTGTTGCACTCAGCTGAATGAATGCCTCTATGCCTTCAGCTCACTTTCATTTTCAGGCTTCCGTAGTAGCAGTTTTGAAGCATCTATGATGTTAAGTACATCCCTATTCCAATGTATACATTCCTAGTGTCAAGTGTGTTGATAGGTGCTGTTTATCTACTAGCTTGAAAATGATGCTTGCCATTAGGGTCCCAACAGGTATCAGCTCATATAACAGCTCCCAGTGGTGGAGTTTTTTGGAAGGCTGGGAGAGATATATTGGTATAGTCAACTCTGTTTTCTAAAAGTAAGGTAAAAGAAATTTTTGTCTTATTTTAGAGAATCATGGAATAGTTTGGGTTAGAAGGGACCTTAAAGCCCATCCAGTTCCAACTCCCCTGCCATGGGCAGGGACACCTTCGACTAGACCAGGTTGCTCAAAGCCTCATCCAGCCTGGTCTTAAAGATATCAAGGCGTGAGGCATCCACAGCTTCTCTGGACAACCTCTTCCATTGCCTCACCACCCTCTCCAGGAAGAACTTCTCCCTGATATCTCATCTAAATCTCCCATATTTCAATTTAAACCCATTACCCCTTGTCCTGTCACTTACCTGCCCTTGTAAAAAGTGTCCCCCCCCAGTTTTCTTGTAGCACCTTCAAGTATTGCAAGCCTCCCCGGAGCCTTCTCTTCTCCAGGCTGCACAATCCAAGCTTCTCCTCAGGGCGACTCTCAAGCCATTCTCCACCCAGCCTGTCCTTGTGCTGGGATTGCCCTGACCCACATGCAAGACCTTGCACTTGGCCTTGTTGAGGTTGGCACAGGCCCACATCTCCAGCCTGTCCAGGTCTATCTTTCAGATTAGTGGTGGATTGCTGGAAAAAGGAAGCATCTCCAAATTCTGTTAGTTATGGGTATGTTGTTTTCTGGGAAGGTTAGAAGCATAATGATTCATGAGACTTCCAGTCCTCACGGTCTAAGCTAAATTGCAGAAATTACAAGTATTATTTTCCTTCAGTATTTCCTGTATTTCTACTTCAAGTGACAGCTGCAAGCAATAATCAAAGAACTGGTTAATGACAGAAATTTCTTTTTAAATTTTTGAAAGAACTCTAGTAACTGAACATAAGTTGAGAATTGCTCTTGTAATACTGTATGGAAAACATGTTTACCATTTGTAATTCATCTTATCCTTCCAAATATATTTGACTCAACTCTGTTGAGTTACATGGCTTATAATTCAATGCAGAACTCAAGTCTCACGAATCTTAATGTAAATGCAATATGAAATTGTGTGATGCACACATCCTGACCACTTGGAGTATGTCGGTGTATGTATATATATGTATAATTTTGTGTGTGTGTGTGTGTGTGTGTGTTCAAAGATATACACGTATATCTGCAAAACAGATGTGTCACATCCCGGTGGAATGTATTCTGTAAGTGCAGAATTTGTGAAAACATGTTGCTACTTCTAATCAATGTTCAATCTGTATTCAGTTAGGACTGCAAAAATATAATTTTAAGAAAGATGTTGAATTATTAAGGCGTTTTATTTAAGTTCATTTAAACAAAACCAGGAAATAAGACTCAACTTCTGTCATTTGTTGAAAATGAACATGCATTGCAGAAGTGCTGTTTTAAATTGATTTGGTTATTACTTTTACTCTTTTTTTCTTTAAAAATATGGCTTTATTTCTTTTATTCTTCTATTTATTTATTTTGTTCTTAATCCTGAATCCATCTTATATGCTGGAAAGTAGCATATGTTTATATATTTCTCGTTTGAGAAAAAAATACTGAAATCTTCGTATGTATTAGTAATATTTCAATTTCACTTGCACCACTGTTAATTTACATGATAGAACCAAGATCATACCTGGCCTAACGGCTGTATATCAGAGCTTTGTGGTCTGATTTATCTGCTGTGTTTTCTTGAGTAGCTCCTCAGCCAAAGTTAGGGAGATGAGGAGTCAGTATCTGGGTGGTGGGGCTGGGTTTATCGCTCCCGTTAGAGGCAGAGCTGATGGAGCAGCTTCTCTTTCAGAGAGGTGGGGCAGAGGGAGAGAGAGGAGCTGGTGAGGGGCTGGTGTGCGCTGCAAACACTCAGGGTGTGCACCAGCTTCCCCATGTGATACAAAGGGTGTTTGTATTTTTGGGGATGTCTGTGGTTTTGCCTTTTCAAGTGTGAAATTGTACGTGTTTATTGGGGCTCTTTCTGCTTTGAAGTCAAAGAACAAAAAGTGCCTCTGTGTCACTGCACTGCTCTGCTTATGAGTTTTATTACTGTTTTGAGATAAAAATTGAGGTTTAGTTTGAGTTTTCCGAAACCAGATACCACTCTCTCTCTCTTTCTTGTAGGCAGGGTGCTGCTGTGCCAGGCAAACCAGGAGGGATCTCCCGTGTACAGTGCCCCCAGTTCACTAGTATACACATCCACAAGTAAGCTAGTGTTATGGCTCTTTTGCTTTGTTTTGTTTTGTGACAAAAGCACATTAATGTGAATTAAGCCCCTAAAACTGTAAATTTTACCCAAAGCTCTTGTAATTGTGGTATTTATAAATGTGTAAGTAATGTTAACAGATAATTCAGTGTTTTTAGTTACATCTTGATCCTAAAAGTATATTTTATTTAAAAAAAAAAGGAAAAAAAAGATGGCCTATATTGCACTGTTCTGTAGAAATGGTCAAAAGCTCCACTGTAACACTGACATTTTTTGGAATCCAGTACTGTTGTGCACTCTGCATGTTGTGTAGAAGATGAAGTTGTGTTTCTCTTTCTCTCCTGGTTACAACTTTGGCTTAATAAACAATAAGTCTCATATCATGCCACCATTTGATTGTGCTAGGAAGAAAATAGATATGAAGTCTTTTTTTACAAAAGAAAAAAGACTGTGCAAGTGGATATTTTGAATTATAAAAAGCGGCCCTAGTAAAAACAGTAAAAGCAAGCTGAAACACTAGAACCTTAGTGTTTAGATTGTATTGGTGGTCTAATATGTTTAGATCATATTGATGAGTAATCTGAAATCTAGTCAGACGAAGAAGCTTCTAGCTAAATGAAATAGTAATGATTGCTGCTTGCTGAATTAGGGTGAACAGCAGTATTTCTTTGTGTTCCTAGCAGTTTCTGTAAAGAAAATAGTTTATGTTGTCTGATTTAACAACATTATCAGATATGCTCTTTATGAAGATTGTATTCAATCTGGAGTGCAATTCTGCTCTTTCAAAGCTTATCTAGGCTACTAAAATAATTAATTTCTTTTATTAATTAAAACCTGGAATGGGTACAAGAGAGTTCCATAGTGATCAGCTCTACAGTCATGCAACTCTTTATGTCAAAGGCTATGAATAGCATCCCTAGAGCTGCTGCTTTTACAGTATAAATATGGGATCTACTCTCAAATCAGGAGTCTACAAGTACATAGTGAACTAATAA
The DNA here is from genome assembly GCA_027574665.1 of Rhynochetos jubatus. Taxonomy (NCBI): domain Eukaryota; kingdom Metazoa; phylum Chordata; class Aves; order Eurypygiformes; family Rhynochetidae; genus Rhynochetos; species Rhynochetos jubatus. Next base: position 13,555,223 of record CM050664.1, on the reverse strand, counting down.
ATGATATGAAGCATTTTGATTGGAACTGAAAGTGTCAGTAAATCTGCATTTTCTTCCAGATGCTCAAAAAATGTTTTGTGCTATGTCGCCTTTCCAAAGCAGTGGGTTTTTTCTTTATCCTTGTAGTAACATAGAGATGAAATACTTATTTTCTAAATCAGTGTTCCCTATAGCACGTTTTTAGTGCAGTATTCCTTTTTGAGTAAAATACTAGTCTTTTGACTGAAATATCAACCTTTGACTAAAATTCTTTTCCTGTAAAATTATCCAGACATTTAATTCATCTCACTGTTAGGGAACCTCTTTTGGAGAAGGAGGGCAGTTATTTTCTGGAAATTACTCTAAATAAAGCCTTTATTAAGTTTAGCCTGTTGCTCCTATTGTCTCAATGAGTTCTATCCTAGGAAATTTATTTCTGGGGTTGCTGTTTACATCGTACAGTATTTGCACTACTATTAAATCCCTAGATAGTCATTGTATAGCTAGCTAAGCTCTATACTTCACTGTTTCCGTTATGTCTCATGAGTCAATCCCCTTGAAAAATCTTATTTTGCAGTGGTGCTCCTTGAATGATGATATCCTAACAAACACCTGTTTGTTTTCAATTATGCCAAATACATAAGTAAACACCCTTTGTCTATCTGCCTCCCACTGGGCAGTGTGTAATCCACAGTTTCATAATAGTGGCCCTTGCAGTAGAAATTATTACACTTTTGTTGAATTTGTGTGTCGGCAAGTCATGATTTTTCTTTTATTATGTGTAGTATTTCATATTGCCAAAATGTAGTTTCCCCCACAGGATCTCAACTCCTAATAATACAGAATTACTACAACTACTAATGATTGTAATTAGTTTTTTTATTTCTCCGTACTACAAAACTTTCAATAAATGCATAAAATAGTTCCATTTCGATAGGAAATTCTACTAAATGAATGGAAATGAAGCCCGTTTTATTTCATTTTCTTTTATTATTTTAAAGATCTTTGTTCTGTACTCCAATTTTTATGCACATTTGTAACGTTGCAACAATAATTGTTAAGTCAACATTAATGTTTAGGAGACTAATACTTTTACTATTGTCATTCCATGTAGACAACAATATTGCAGCCATCATCTTTGAATAATTTGTTGATCATTTATTCTGTTACTGCCAGTATTGTATCTGTGTAATATTTCAGAACAGCTTAGAATGTAAGAATTAAAAGGCTTTAAATTTGTAATTGTTTTAACAGAAGGGAATGAGTCAGATGGGATTTTTAAAGCCATGTGAGAGGTGTGGAGTTCATTAAATGCTAATGGCATTTAGGAATTTTCAGATATTTGGAAGAGGATGGTCCCCATTTTTAGAAACGTCATCTTTAAGTTGATTGTTTGTATTTTGCTCCCAAGTTATATTCTGTAAGGAATGAAGGACTGAAACGTGCTTGTAAAGTATGTTTTTCTTAATTTGGCTAGCTTTATTTATCACTTAACTTTTTGACTTTCAGTTGTGTTGACCCTCAACACTTTACCCCATTGTTTTGGCTAGTTGCAAAGGAGAGTGGATTTCTTGAAGCTACTCTTTCCCTTCTGATGTTGTATTTCCCCAGGATATATTTTTTGTACCACATTGTACATTTCCCTGTACAGTGATTAGTTACACCTCTGAATATGTCAGGAGATGGAAACATGGCTCTGCTTCCTTCCATCGCTTCTGCCCCTTCGCATAATACAGAAAGAAATGAGCTGTTTCTTCTGCAAGCAGTGGAACAAATCAGTAGCAATAGTTTCTCATGCCTCATCTGTTCTCTTAGGTTGAAGGAGAAGATGGGACCTGGATCAGTTTTTCATTTGCACATCTATTCTGGGAATAGATAATTTGTTATGCAGAAAGCATCGTTTCAGCATGCAAACGTGTTCGCATCCTTTGGTGGGACAGGTTTTGCCTTACTGACAGAAACAAACTGAAGGAGCTCATGGTCTCATCCTGGCTGCTGTAGATTCCTATAGCATTGGCATCTCGAGGACAGAACTAATAAAACTGATTTCAGTTAAATCTATCATCATTATTCTAATGCAGAATGTAAACAAGTATTGAAAGGAGACATATCCAGGAAGTAAAGATTAGAGCACACCGAGTCCCCAGGAGTAAGCAAGCATTCACTGGAAGCTTCCTGGAGGCCCATGATATCTCACTGAAACTTAGTAAATCAAGGAGTTTGGCTGCACATAATTGACAGCCTTGTTTTGCCCCCGCTACTTTAGACTAGTTGCTTCCACAGGAAATCTTTTAATCCTGAAGAAATTTGTACCTAATTTTAAATAAGAAATGTGTCAAGAAAAATTTTGGAACTTTTCCAAATTGAAACCACTTGAGATTAGTATCTATGGGAATATTAAGACCCTGCAGGAGAAAAGGAAGATTCAAAAGAGGAAAAAAAGGTTCTGTCACTGAATGTCTGTACCACGGTTCTACAAAGGAGAGTAATATAGCTGGGTATGTATGGTTAAAAAAGACAAAATTACTAACCTGACTTTAAAAGGACCAAGGACTTTTAAAAACAGTGTAGTGCCTGTTTTCCATATTTTTCAATAACGTAGTAGTGCCCAAAAATATCAATGAAATAGAAGTTAGTGAGAGATGAAACATGGGAAAGAAGGAAGACACGAAGTCGTGGAATCACAGAATAATTCAGGTTGGAAGGATCAGGTTGCACAGGACACCTCTGAGGGCAGAGACTGCATAACCTTTCTGGGTCATCTGTTCCAACGCTTGCATGTCCAAACAGTGGAAACCTCTCTTCTTTCAAGTTACGTCTGTTGTCTCTTGTCTTCCCACTGTGTGCCTCTGTGAAGAAAGGGCCTGGCTCTGTTTTCTTGATAACCTCCCCAGCCCTTTCCTGGCAGGGGATGGAAAAGGAGATGCACCTGCCAGTAGCAAACTTCTTTGTGCTCTGGAGTAGCTAATCAACCTGCTCGTGCTCACTGAGCACTGGCTGGTGTGGCGAGGAAGACAGCCTAAAGCTGTGCATCACACTTCCCGAAAATGTACAGTTGTGTGTATTCCGGTCTCATGGAAGGCAATGGGAGAGGGATTACAAATTGTAGTAGAAGTTCAAAGACAGCTAAATATATTTCACTCTCTAAATCAGAACTTTGATCTTTGTAACTTTTAGGTTTTATTTTAGCTCCAAGTAAAAATTAAGAAACTTGAGTGATCAGGTATGTAACTACTAGTAGATTTTTCTGAGCATGTATTAAAAGGACAGTTCACTAGACTGAATGGCTACATATGTGGTAAAGTAGTAAATTGCCACGTGCGTTTGTTCAGAATGCTGCACGTATGAGTGCCTTTATTTCCCAAATGTTTTGCATGCCCATAAAAGATGTTGTCGTGACTTCAGTGAGTACATTTTAAACTAATGTCAATTTTGGCTTACATTTTCTAAATGTTAGAGTTGTTTCATCTTCAGTAAGCATGCTTATCAGCTCCAAAATACAAATGCTCTTTTTGCATACATTTTCATTTTTTATTACAAATAAATAAATATTTCATATTGCACTAAAGCAGTAGAATTAAAAGAAGGAAAAATATAAAAATGCAGACATCAGATATTAATTTATTTTATTTTATCATACTCGAGGGCAAGTGAAGCTGATGGCCCATTTTTTAATTGATATATTTATTACAGTTTCATAAGAAATAGGGCTGGAATTCAGCAAAAATGATCGAGGTGGTACAAATGCTTATAAATCTGTCACACATTGTTCGTGTTCTTTAATTGTAATTGTCTGATAAAACTTCCATCGGTTTCTGTAATTAACCTAATGGTCTAAATGAATTTCCAGATCACTGGTTATTAATTTCAATATAGAAAATGCCATTACCTTGAGTTTAATTAATACAAAGTAACTTCACAGTCCATTGTATCATTAGTATAGAATTTTATTGTTTTAACTGTTTCAATTATGAATATTTTTTCCTCTCATTTTGTTTGTCCTGTTTATGGACTTGAGTATTCATTCTCTGTGCATACTGAAATAGTATAAACCGTTTATAATTAAAATATTTAAAACCCAATGCTTTTCAAGTTCCCATCCTCAAAATATCAGTGTAGATTATTTTTTTATTTATCATTTCAACTATTTTTAAACAGAATTCAGTCAGTGCCAAATTCGCAATCCCATGATATTCCCTAGAACATCTTATTTGTCTTGATATTCCTTTCACAGAAGTACATATGACAGATAAGCACTCACCAGAGAATACTTTTGCTTTGCGTCAGACAGATATTAAAACAATAAACTATGTTGCCTTGGGATTTTAGTTTATGAGCAACCAGAAAACAACAAGGCAAAGATGAGATGTTTTTGAAAGGTGGGAAGGCAGTTCTTTCAGAAAATTCCCTGGAAACCTTTGGTCCTGTAATATTTTTGACAATAAATATTTTTAATGCTTAAGATTTTTTAAAGCAAATCAGGAGAATCCATTCCATTACTTCAGAGCAGACATTAGAAATGTTCCTAAATTATCCTAAATTCTGTAGCAGAAGCCTTAAGTACTAATTACATGATATGGGAATTTTGCTTCTTTGTATGTACTTATAAACACTTATGAATGACAGACACGTAGTATTTTTTTAAAAGATTTTTTTTTTCCCCTGTGGGTGTTTCATTTTGATTCAAAGGTGGAGAATATTTCAGAACTTTGTTGATATGCATGAAATAAATGTTGAAAATAATAAATACGAAGTATAAATACCACATCCAGTAGTTGGATATAGTCCACTTGAGGACTCATTGTGCTACAGAAAATTAAGTAAAACCTGTCTATTCAATATGACTGTTGAATATCCTTGCATGGAAATAGGCTACTTGGCTTAGGAATATTAGTAAACTGCCTAAAAAATGCTTTATGAAACTATTTTCATGTTTCTTGTTTCAATGAAAGACATTCCAGGTTTTATTTTTCTGTGGCATTACTAATGGATTGGAGTAACAACTTTGACATTTATATTTAATTTCTGAATATAAAAACATATTTTATATTCTGGGATATTTCCAGTACCAAGAAAATTATATGGGTAAAATATACATATCCAAAAGGTGATTTAAAGTATGCTTCTGAGCAGAATCATTAGTGGAAGCATTCAGTTTGGAAACCTTGACTCAGTTGGTTTTGTTGAGTTTAATCTGTTGCACATATGTAATTACTTGAAAATTATATTGTAATGATAGTCTTCAGATAGCATTATCCTAGGACTCTAAGCAACTGAAGTGTAGGTGCCCCTGGCATTTGGTGTGTCCTTTTCTGGGTTTTGTATGTAAGACATGATTGACCGTACTCTGTCCAAGTGAATATATACTTTATTGTAATCACATAAATGATTAATTTGTTCTGATTTTCTTGTAGTAGGTTTTATTAATTTATTTGTTGTGATTTTACCATGATTGGTAAGGGAGAGACTGTTTAGTAGCTTGCTGTTTTGAATTACTGTGTGGGTCAGGAACGTTTAAAGAATGAGTATTTGTATGGTATAAATAATTTGCCTATGTTACAGTATTTGCAAATTAAATGTAAAAGCTTTCTGCAAACTAAATTTGTAATTGGTATGTTTTCTTTTTTAAACTAAAATGGAATGACAGGTCACTTCATCACAATGAACATATATAGTAGACTGTGCTTACATGTTTGTGCTTTTGTCTGCTTCTTATTACTTCATAGAAAATAGGTAGAGTACCCCTGCAAAGGGGTTATGTCATTAAGGTAATTTAACAGCTATTGGACTGATATTCATGAGTGAAACAGTACAAAAATCCTGCCCAAAGGGAAATGTCCATAAATTTGAGTAGACCAATCAGATATATGATTTCCAGGCTGCAAAAACCTCATTACTGAACATTCAAGAGTCAAACTGTCTTTTAATGTGCTTCCTGAATTAATTAATTGCCTTTATTTATAAAGTAAAGAGAATCACCCAGTAATAATGTGAAAAGTGCCCTTCCTTGTCTGTATGTTAAAATATACTGGGATGACATGAAAGTTTAAAACAAGAAGTTATCAATAATAAGTAGGAAGGAAAGTTTACTAATTGCATTCCATGATTTTCCCCCCATGTATAGAAATGGAAAAGGTTGAAAAATCATGTATCTCTTCCAGAGAGAAATATTGATGTCATCTCTTGTTGAAGTGTCTTTAAAAGTTTTTTTAAACACTGTTTTGGCACACTAGATTGGACCATGCTTTGAACAAAGTTACAAAAATCTGAATGCAGGATAACAGCACTGACTTCCAAGTACTTATAAAGACAGTACAACATTTTAAATATCAAGTAAAATTATATTCATATTATATGTAATATGTGAAATTATAAAATAATATATTTATCTATAATATATAATTTATATTTTATATTATATATTTTACAATATAATTATAAAATTGAGTAAAATTATATTCATAAGTATTATGTTGTATCCTTGAGTAGCCCCCTTTTTAAATTGTAAAGTGAACCTCTTCTGGGATTTTTTGGTAGCACCGCCTGAAATTCTTGCAGTATTTTTTTGTGTTCTGTTTCCCTATATATCTGTCCACTATATATTGTGACCAATAACACATCAGCAAAATGTAGCTGTCTAGAATCTGTAAATATGAGTTTCGTTTCACTCTTGCAGAAGTGTGTTTTTCATCTCGCTGCTTATACTTTTTTGTTCTGTTAATCTGCTTAGTGGTGGTGCCGTGTGTCTGAACTATCAGTCGTAAGAGTTTGCAAACATAGACATACCCTGAGTTGCGTGCCACTGACTTACACACCATCCTGGACCTGGGTAGTGGGAGATGACTGGAAATGTGTGCATAACATTTTTGATAGTAAATTGTGGAGAGGATCTTGGACCTTTCCTTCAAATAATAAGAATCATGTTTGACCAATGGCAGTTGGGCATCTCACGTGTCTTAACTTAGTATGGTTCCTTAGCTTTGCATTCTAGATGCTGTTACTCAATTTTAGTAGGTAGCCAAAGACAGTTGACCCTACATCTAAAGCTATTCTCTCTGTCAGATGTGGTTAATTTTGTGGGTTTCAGCTTAACATGTAAGATTTGGTTTCATATAAAGACTTAGTGTCACTCATTCTTACATTCAATGGCTCTTAAAACCATGTTGTATACAGCAAAAATACTTTAATTTGAATTTCACAAATAGTACATACTTCTGAGGAATTAAATTTTTTAATATCAGTTTGACTCTTCGCAGGTGCAATTCTTTGTTTTGACACTTTTTCTGTTCTGGCTTGGATTAGCTTAATAGCTGTTTATTTCCTCAGCCACTTCCTGCCTAAACTGTTCCCAACCCAACAACTTTCTGACTGTTCTTTTTTACAGTTCAATATTTCTCTTGAGTTTCAGTAATCCTTGTGCCATTAAACGGAATGCCTTGTCACCACATAATTGACTTACATAAACATTCAAATTACTAAATTTTGTTATCTCTTTGCAGTAATGCTACTTCTCATCTAGTTTTCCACAACCATGTTCTTTTCGTCTCAGCAACAATGTTTAACTAGATGCAGGGGAATTTTTCAATTTGCTTGGAACTTAGAGATGTCCAACAACAAGGAACACAAGACAAGTTATTGATCAGTTTGTTCATCTATGTTTGAAGATTGTTCTTTAAATTAAGATCAGATCTGGTTCCTCTGATCTCTACTGTTTCTTTTCCTTTATAGCCTAGTTTCTTTGTTGTTTGTTTTTACCTACTGAGCTTTTTCTTCTTTGTGAGTCTTTTGTGATAAGCCAACCTTTCTTCGTACAGCAACCATTTGTATTCTTTGGAACAAAACTGTGCAGTACTCTTATCTTGTTATCAATTACACTGTAAGTAATTTGACCACCAATTATAGCTTTTTTTTTTTCAAAGTTGTAAGTTGGTGTAGTTACATAGCTTTATAAAAATAAAAATCATCTTATCTATTCTTTTTTTTTTTTCCTTCACATCCTTCATTTCTGTTGGCATGCTGAGAGAAATCTCTTCATGTCTGAGGGATCCAGGTGACTGCATATACAGTCCAGTAAAAGAAGGATGAAATGTATAGGAATTTTTGATAATCAAGAGTCACCAAATGTCTGAGTCTCTGAATGGCTGAGGTTGGAAGGAGCCTCTGGAGATAACCTTGTCCACTCCCCCTGCTCAAGCGGGCTGCTCAGGACCACGTCCAAACAGCTTTTTAACATCGCCAAGGATGGAGACTCTGGGTACTTGAACCAGTGCTCAGTCACCCTCACAGTGAATAAGTTTAGACAAAAAGATGAGACAGTTTCCAGGCTTTGGCATCAAGATTTTGCTCCAAAGGTTAGAAATTCCTGGCATATAATGGTATCAATATACGTAGTGATCAATGGTGGTTTACTTGTCAGAATATTAGAGGAGATGAGGCAAAGGAAGACAGAGAAAAAGAATAGTTCCATATATGCTTAAAATAATTATAAAAAAGCTAAGTGTTAATTCAGTATGTGCAAGTCGTTGTTGAAATAGAATATTCAATTAGGTCTGGAAACAAATTTAAGGTAAAGATAACCAAATAACAAGTTTTGTTGGAACTGTTAAGTGTCTTCCTACAATTTAACATCAGAATAGCATGTTAAATAGGAGGTTGCTTTTTACTGAAATATTTTATATATGTTTTTTGAGTGCATTTGATTATGTTGGTGATTTGGTAGGGAAGAATCTAAAAAAAAATAATCTTATTTTCCTTGTGTTTGAGGATGAAAAAATTGAAATTGTGTTAAAACAGCTGTCTGTCCTCTTTCTAGAAATATTTACGTAATGTTTCAGAGTATACCTTATCATCAAAACTTTCACCAAATTTATGTAAAATTTGGTCCTAATTTAGATTTGACTGGAAATTTAATGCAGTAGTGTTGTGTAAAGGGATTCAATTACAGCGTGCAGTGTTTTGTAAGTAACTGTCTCACATAAAAAGTTAATTAATCAGAGCTGTGTCAATTTCCTTGTGCCATGTCAATTTGCGGCAAGGTAATTAATCACTAATTGCCCAGCGTGCAGCAAACTAAGGGACAATCCATGACTCATTTATTGTTATTTTTTCCAAAATAAATGGCACACAGAGACATGAAGAAACACATCTTGCCTTTCATAATATTTTTATCGACAGTTCTGCATGTTGTAATGGACTGCAACAACAAGCAGCTGTAGTTCAATGGAATATGAATATTAAAGAAACAAATGAGAGCAGATTTATAGGCCATTGCTTTTCTGTTATGTCAGTTTTGAGATTACACTGAGCAAATGAACAGTGAAAAATTACTCTTCCATGTGGAGAATGGTGATTAGACTTGTACATTAATTAGAGATTTTTGTTTTCCTTTTCAATGCATTTCAAATGAGAATGTCCTATAAGTTTGTCCAAAATGCAGATTTATTCATTCCTAAACAACAGTGTTTAATACTGACATATATTTTTCTACAATAATAAGGAAATAATTGTCCCACTAATTTTAAGGTTTAAAAAAAAAAAAAAACCCCAAACCAAAAAAACCCAGGTGAATAAAAGAAATAGATATGACCAGTTGTGACTGTATTTTACATAATTGATTTATATAGCAAATTTTCTTTGAATTCAGTTAATTCAAAACTAAGTCCCAAGGATAATCACCACAAAAAAGTGACAGGTTAAAAAATGTGTTTTCAGCATGCTGTTTTTAAACATTGTGAACTTTCTAAAAGGTTTATTTACCATACATATATACATATATATATATATATATAATTTGAAAGCCTTCTTATGTTAAAATCTGTAGTAACAGAGCTTAAATTTTACCTGCATTGTACTTTGGACTGTGTATTTAAATGCAAAGATCTGCGCGCATTCTCTTTAGCACAGTTTTTGTAATTCTTTTAAAGAATATGAAGTAGTACTACTTACTACTATTACAGTGAAGTGAAAACTTACTGCACAGCATACATCAGCATGAACTCCTGATTCTGGTCCAGAAATCTCAGATAATATGCTTAGACTTTCTCAGCATGTTACCCATTATATCTCTTTGTTTTTAATTTATTGTCCAGCACTTCTGAAGTGTTGCCTCAACAGGGATCCTCCTGCACTATGAGAATACTGTAAATGTGTCTCCCTGCCTTTCTAACAGTTAAACTGTGTTGCAGTAAATTAGCTATAAACCGATTCACACATGATGTACCATTAAAATTCTTCGCCATAAGACATTTGAAAACTCTTGATGGCAGATGACCTGATAGTTTACGCAAAGGCGGCAGGAGTAGGAATGATGAGAGGTAGATTCATTCATCCATTTTGATGGCACACCTTTCTTGAGGCATATGGCACTCTCATCCAAATTCAAACCACAGCACAAATGCAAAGAATAATTGCCCATTAAAATGGCTGTATATTTTTACGGCTTTGATACAAAATCTGCCCCCTGTTGTTTTTTGCATCTGCTGCTCTTCCATCTATCCCAAAGCTTTAAAACTTTAATACACAGTGTATAACCCTTAAGTATTTTTCACCAGGTTCTATTCCTCCTTTTGAGAACTCAAGCTTTGCCATTGTTCCTTCAGTCTTTGTTTTCTAAGGTACGTGTTGAGGTGTGGTGCCTAGAAAGTGCACCTACCTGTCATGTTAATTTAATAAAAAAAATGAATAAAAGCAATGTTTATATTACATCTTTTGTGATAAATGTTATTAAATTCCATCTGTGAACACAAAGATTAGGTTCCTCTTCATTTCTTTATGCTCATGTTTGTTTTCTATATAAAATCATGAGTTACCTAAATTTTACCGATATACTAACATGAATTGTGTTAATTCCAAAGGTCTTTTTATCTGCTTAAATGTTACAATTTCTTGACCACATTTCATGTCTGAGATGTAAACTGAAGTTCAGTGAAGATCCCCTGAAAGTGTTTGCATGTTTAGAAAGTGTATAAAGAAAAGAGAACTTTTTTGACAATATTCATTGTAATAATTCTTTTCTGAGAAAATTATTTTATTTTCTTAAATATAAAAATAGAACAAATTTAAAGAAGGAATTTTTAGAAAGTAGTTTTACCAACATGCTGTTCCTAAAAAAATTTCATTTAGGCTGCAGTACAAGATGATTTGTATGCTTTTGGATAATTATATAAAGCAAAGCCAAGCACTTCAACAGCATAATGTTTTCACTCTTCTTTTTTAAATTTGAAGAGGTAAAATAGCAGTAGGAACTGATTTTTTTTTTTGTTGTTGTTGCCATTTTAATCTCATTCCTATTTGAACAGCTGAATAAATAACTATAGGACGGACTGATGGGTCTATTAGATGAGAATCTAAATTATTTCTTTGGCTTGATATTTGATAATACATATTCCTTAAAAAAGGTGGGGTTTTTTTGACCTCACATTAGTCTCGTATCATCAGCATGTACTTGGAGAAATCTGCCTTTTCTCTGTTGCAGATCAGAAGAATTCCAGTCATCAAATTACTTTGATAAATTTAAGGTACTTTTCCTTAGAAGTGGACTCAGATGCTTCCCTGGTGAGAGTCAAAGACGTTGTCCACCCCAGTACAGTAGCATTTTCCATTTTCACTGACTGAGTTTCAGCAGTTTGACACTGAGGCACTAAGGAAGGTTGACCTACAAACTTGAGTCATTAAGTTCTTTACCTCTTCTGGTCAGTATATTCATTACTTTGGGGGCTGCTTAATAGCACTTAATGCTTCCTGATGGAAGAGCCCTTTTCATAACCCTGTTTTTATGAAGTCCATTCTTCAGTTATGTTCTAATGATGCCACTTCTGCTGGTTATTTTGGGGTGAGGATATTAAAAAGTTGGTAGCAAAATAAATTTTGAGGTTATTACATATTCCTAGCAATCTGATTTCTCAGCTGGGCTGAAGTAGCTTTTTTTTTTTTTTGCTGATCTTGATTCTAGGGAGACATGATCTTGTTGATTATTTTACATCTACTCCTAATCTTTAATATTGCTACCTGAAAAAAGAAGGCATGTTATCAGATACTCTGATTTACAGACTGACCCAAATAATTTTTTGGGGGATGGATATAACAGTTATATATGCACTCTTCTGTTAGACCTCACTTGATCATAAGACCTTGCAATGCCACTCTTAGTTGCGTATTTCTCAGGCTTTAGTTTCCTTTGTGTCTTAACCTATTCCTAACAGAACTCCAAATAATTGATCTACCTTCTACTAATTGTTTCTACAAGCTTTTTTTTAGAATTTTGCTTTACTCTAGACATTTTATGCTTTGTGATTTTGTTTAGGAGACAATGCAAGGCAAGCATTGCAAAACACTTAAATTACTTCAGGCTTTTCATTGTAACGCATCCTTCGTGTTGCAGATCCTTTGAAAATGGTAGAAATCACTGTCTTGTCTTAGTATCTCCCATGAATGCTGAGCCTCCATGATGTGTTCTGGATTTGGTAAACACCTATGGGCTAAGTGACTCTTCCTACTATCTCTATCTTCTTTCTTTTTCTCCTCTTTCATAGAGAAAGCTTTCTTTCTCATAAAAATTTAATAATATTTTTAAAGATATTTTCTGTTCTTTTTTACTCAGTCATTGATGGGGCACACTGCTTTTCCAGTGACATTTCTTTGTAGAGAGCCATTCACTATCAAAGATTTAAGGTTAGTGGCCCTTCTTGTAATTCTTTCCAAAGTGTGACCACCATGAAGTTTAAAGAGTATTTAGGACAAATCCTCAATTGTTGCAAAATATATATGTTAAAATTTCTGTGTGGAGGCTTGATTGTGTGGTACAATTCAAAGGAAAAATTGTTCACAAAACACTTCAGGAGTTTGTGATTTCACAGAGGTTTTTCCTCAATGTCTCCCGTACAATTTCTGCACAATTCCAGTTAGTTTTCATTAGACTTATATTTACTAATTTGTTCTGAAAATCAAGAGATAGGTCCATTCTTCACACATGTGTATAAAGTGTGTGGCTGTATGTTGAGTTAATGTCAGACATTACATTTCATAGCAGAAAGATTTTCTAGAACCCTGCGTGTTTGAAAGAAGACTACTTAATTTCTTTAAATATTGCCAAATGTAGATGTTAATTGCAAAGAAAAATGCTGAAATAACTCTTAGAGCATAAGTTTCTAGACACTGTACTGCAAGCTGACAACTTCATTAGGTACTGTACATCGCTTGAACTCAGACTTTTTGAATTGGTTTTGTTTTCTTTGCCACTTCTGCGTGTTTCTTCTGAAAGTGTGTTTTCTATCAATATGTAGAAAACTACAGATTCACATGTAAATTAGGAAGTTGTCCATACTGCTCAGAGGTTGTCAGACTTCATTAATTGTTTCTCACTGGCTTTTATGTCAGAGAAATTTCCCTTAATCTTGGAAGCTTGAGTGTCCCTAAAGGCTAAGTTTTTTCAAAGCTAGCTACAGAATACCAACCTTCAGGTTTATAATTTAAGATTTCCACCATTTCACATACCAGATTCTCAAATCCATTTTTCCCCTTTTGCTTAAGAAAAATCTTCTCAGTGCTGTTTTGTTGGGTTTTGGGGTTGTTTTTTCTGATTATTATTATTTATTATCTTTTTAAGTTGCATTATTTTAAAACAAGTTACAAATTAACTCTCAAATTATTGGAGAAACTTACTTTTAGAAATTACCATCTAGTAGGTGGAAAAGAGTCATTCTTCTGATGAAGGCAGACTGCCGCTAAACTTTGATAACGAAGAGAATCATAATGGATTAGATTAGTTCTCCAGCTACTCCAATACCCTGCTTTTGGAAAGGAGCAAAAGCTGGATTGTAAAGGTTTCAAAGATTGTAAGACTGGAGCTAGTGTGTAAGTATATTGTTCTTTGAACAGTCTGTCAACTTTGTACAATTTGGACTGTTCCTGTAAAACAGAGGTGATGTCTTCATACCGTTTCTCTGCAGGGGAACTGTTCATCCTTTTTAATCATATAGACTTTCAAACTTTTAAAAGCCATAACATCCAGTGGCAGAAATTTCCTTGGTGGCTTAATTAGAGGTTATGTGATGAGCTACCTTTTCCCATATTTTTTCCATTTTTTGTGATTGCGGAGCTTTGGTGGGTCCTACAGTCACTTCTTTTCCATGCTGAAGAGTACTAGTGCACTTCATTGTTTCTCTTACAGAAGTAATAGAGATGGTAATAGTTATAAGTGGCACTTTAAGATGCATGTTGTAAGCATCACCTAATTTAAGCCAACAGGAAGTCTTCAGCATGTGGCATTCACAAAGACATTCACCAAGAGACAGAAGTGGACAACGATGCCATGAAGGCCAACCCTTGTGGTTTTTGTCATATATTGCTACCTTTCACCTATGAAATTTTATTAGAGCATTGCACTTTTTATTTATCTGTTAGGATGGGGGGACAGCCCACTCTGTCAGAGGAACTACAGCACAAGCTGTAGATCTTTTTACTCTAATGTTTACTTATATCTTCAGACCACTAAAACTTATCATTTACATTGTCATATGGACATTGCACTACTTTGTATGCAAGACTGTTTACTTGGAAAAGAAAAGGAAAAAAGTTACGTGGTATGAGCAGTAGGTCATGATTCTAGCACTGCTATATTTATACTGTTCAATATTCAATGTTCTTGTATATGCAAAAGTACTTGGTGTTCAGATTTCCAAGTATATGATATATATGGGGTTCCCCACCACCACCACCAAAAAATGCTTTCCATGATTCTATTTCTTTGTCTTCTTAAATACAGTTGATTGCAAAATTATCAACAGTATATTGAGTTCTGTATGTTCATCATTCTGATTTTGACACATACTAGTTTACAGCAAGAGGAATACAAATATGGTATTTGTACTTTTTAAAAGACTTTTAATTGTATTGTCATAAGGTTGTTTTATGTTCTATCACAGACATGTAAATATTTGCAGAATTACTGTATGACTTTTTTGTCAGTTGAAAGGACTCAGGAAAGCCCAAAAGCCACAGTAATAAGGCAGTATTGGAGAAGTCAGCATAATTACTTGCAAGTTGTGAATTTTTCATTTTCTTTTTCAAATTCAAGGCATCTTTTAAAATTTAATGCTAAATCAGATGATAGACAAATGTGGATTGAAATCTATTTGTATTTCAGACTTGAAAAACGCTGGTTTATACATGATTATTTCTGTTTGCTTGCTTCTTATTAGGGCTTTGCTAAACAATATTTATTTCTTTTATCGCTTTGAAAAAAAATCAACACAGGGAAACATAACTGAAGTAACCTGAGTGCCAACAGAGCTGGATTTGATTTTCTCTGACTGATGAATGAATTCAAAAATACCTGTTCTAACACTGGCCAGCTATTTATGTACAAAGGAGAAATGAACTCATGAAGTATTGGTTAAAAATCTGGCAGAGAAAGTAAAGTGGAAATTTTAATTTATAATTTACAATTAAAAAGTTTATGAAGAGAGTTTGACAGAAAAAAAACCCTTTTAGTACTGCATTACTTTTCAATTTCTGTTTAAAATATTTTAAGTCTTACATGGAATGGTACTTAATGTTTACATTTAGTTTCAATGACAATATTAAAATGTCTGAATTAATTTCTTTTTTATATGTGTAAATTGTTTCTGTTGGGTCTGAATATTATCTGAATTTGTATAGATTATTTCCAAATTATGAAACTCGTGCCTTTGAAGAAATAATGGGTATTGTTATGAACAACGTACATCCCCCAAATCAGAGAAAACTCTTGCTCTGTCTGTCTTTCTCTTGGCACACAATTAAGACACAGTTAATAATCAACTTACAAGCAAAAGTAAAGCTCTGTAGATTGTTAAAATCTGACTTTTGGAGACAGATCCAATAATCCAATAATTTGCAACTCAAGAGTCTTCTGTTAGCAGTATGGCTATGACAGTCAACATTACTTTTAACAGTGTCTTCTTAGAGAATCAGAGCCACCTATGATACTGCCATCTAAATTCCCAGCCTGCTGTCTCCTACTTGCATACAAAGATTTTGTGTAAAAAGATGAGGCCTCTAGTTAAAAGACTAATAATTTACTTATTTGGCAACTCCCTCATCCAATTACAGGCAAGCACAATCATGCTGTTACATTACCCATGTTTTAAAATCCTAGTTTGATCTGAATAGTTTACATTCATCACCCCCCTTTTTTTTTTCTTTACAGTGCCAGGATTTCCCTACCCTGCTGCAACTGCAGCTGCTGCTTACAGAGGTGCACATCTAAGAGGCCGAGGTCGCACGGTGTACAACACGTTTCGTGCAGCAGCACCCCCCCCTCCAATTCCAGCCTACGGCGGGTAAGGAGATCAGCCTCTTTTGCGTATTAGCATGAATCTCCAAAGGCTACAAATTGTTTGTGACTGTGGTGCATGCCGATCGTGTCTCACCGCAGAAACCAGCGCAGCATGCAACCAATCCCAGTGCTGAAAGTGGTGCACCTTGCACGGAGTATTGAAAAATGACTGTAATTTGTAGTGCCATGGTTGGTGGCCTTAAGCATTTCAGATGTCACATATTGTTATGTAAATTTTCTTAGAAACTGAATGCTTTGGAACAGAGAAATTGTTTCAGCTAAAGATATATTTCTGATGATTGCAAACATCTGGTTATTAAGGAGGTTGGATCAAGTTAACTTTATTTTCCTCAGTCATCCACTGAACATTGTCTTTGGACCTGAAGGCTTAGTGGTATAATAGTTTGGGGTTTTTTATTGCAGCTTGTTTAGTTTTCCCAGTGGACATTTTTACCACGATAGAAACTTGGGGTGCTACTTGGGGTTCTTGGGGATAGAAACTCAGGACCATATGTTTTTCAGTATGTTTGCTTAAATACCTTAAGAGTTCACTGTCAGTGACCTATATTTACTAAGACCAAGTAGAAAACCAAGGAACAAATTGGAGAAACCCATAGTAATAATTTGTAGAATTCAATAATCTTTTGTTACTTGAGAAGATACATATACACACTTTTATAGGCATATTTTTGAGGGAAAGAAGGAAGAAAAATTCTCCTTGTAGCTCTGTAAATGCCAACACAGAAAGGTTTTGTATGCTGCATATTCTAATGTTGTCAAAAAATTTTCAGCAATTAAAAAATTAGGAAGTTTAGAAAATCAGAACACTTGACAGGTCCCAGGCCAGAATAATATAACAAAATTTTTTATAGTCATACAAAATTTGTGGTAGATATACTGCTGCCTCCCTGTGGAGCTACAAGTCCCTTCTGAGAAAGGGTCAGGGAGGGTTTGCAAAGTTTTGGATGAAGGTGATCTCTCTCTCTGCCCTCACTAAAGTCCTGTTCCACAGCTCATCTTGTCTCACTGTGGATATCCCCTTGTAAGGGAGCTTGCAGCGCAAGATTGTGCTCTGACCCTGCCCTCCTCCTCTGTTATGGTAGAAGATGAGTGCCCATCATTACTTCCCTCAGTTTCTCTTAAAGTCTTTGTCCTTTTAAGCCAAAAGGCATGTCTTTCTAGATAGGTTTGCAAATCTAGTCAGTTGGCCATTGAACTACATTTTGAGGGATAGTTAGGCAGTTTGGCCATTCCTTCACACTGGGCAGTTATCACCTCAGAGAAAGAAAATGTTCTAAAAATGAATATAAAAATGATGCCACAGAGTCAGGTTATTTTGTAAAAATGTATTTTATTTGTTTCATGTAGTTTAATAAGCAAAATAATATTAACTGAATAAGCAAAATTGCCACTACTGGGGAAAGACACCATGATGATTGAAGGTTGCCTTTGGACAAGGATGATGTCTAACCAAAGCCATCCTACAGGTCCCAGACTCTCGAGTTAGTCCAGGTATTTGTACACGGCAATGATGGTAACAAGTTTAGAATGCCGTTCAAGAGCCAACTTCAATATGAATGACTCAGCTTCAAAACGGGTCCTGCATAGAAAGAAAATGGACTCTTCCCATCTCTACTTAGTTCAAAATGAAGTTCTTACCGTTGAACATAACGTGCAATATGTAGCAAGATAACAACATGGGTTATTACAGTGTCACAAACATAATACCTTAGTTTACTATGAAGTCACAAAGTAATATTAAAAATATATATACCAGCTATGTGTGATACAGGTTTTGAGTTGGACAATACCGACTTGTTAGTATATGCAAAATGAGTAAAAATTTCAGACAAGTAAGTAACTTAAATTTGCTTTAATTGAAGTGGCCACATGCAGGTGCTCTGTGTGTTATATAAACTGTTATAGTTTAGTTAATACAGTGACTCAGCAGGACAAATTAAATTTCCACACATAACACATACATATTCTCATGTAATTGTAGTGCTTATTTTCAGCATGTTTAAGTGAACTCCTGTTGTAAGTTAATAGAGAAGTTTTGCACTGTAGTCAGGTTCAGCAGTGTTTCAGAACTGGGTACGAAGAGGTCGGTTCAGCACTCACATTCTTCTGCAGGATGGTTTGACAGTTAGGTTGGACAGATCTCACCTACTACCTTCATGACCTGTCATTAACGCTGCCTTCAGAGGGAGCCATGCATTGCACAGTGAGAAGTCACATCTCATTGTTCAGATGACTTCCAGCTCTCTGAGATGAACCCTTAGTGATCTAGGGCCCACCTTCCAGTCAGTTATGTTTGCTAACACAATTTTACGCTGCAAAAGTTTTCACTTGGTAAGCTTTGTCCTAAGTTAGATAGGTCTTAGTTCAGATATTAGTAAGGTTTAATTTTCTCCATCCACCTATGCTGTGTAATAAGACATTGCTTTCCAATGTGCGTAAAGCATTTCCAGCTTTTTAATTCATGGATAAGTGCAGAAGTAATACATACCTCCGTTGCACTGATCTGCAGTTGGATTAATGAAGCTTTATTCTGAAATAATTTCTTTGGCCTAGTATTTTAGATCTTGTGCTAGTAAATTCACTGATACAATACTACCATTTGGAATTTCTTTGCAATGCTTTGTTCTGTGCTTACCCATTATTTACTCTGACCTATCAAGGAAGCAAAAAGGAATTTTCATAACAAAAATTCCTTAATCAATGAGAATAAATTATAAGAATGTGGTTTTCAGTCACAATGGGTGTAGGAGTCAAGGAAAATTACAGACATAATATAGAGATCACAGTGAATGAATCAACTTACACAAAGAAGCAAACAACTTGGAATATCATTTGTTGATAAGAAAAATTGAAAACACTTTGAGTGCTATTTTACAATTCATTTAATAGCAATTTCTCATTTTTCACTCAAGGATGGAGCCCAGTCTTAGAGCCAAGAAAACATATTAAAATGTTTTCAATCATTAAAAAAAGGCATTTATTTTGTATAATGACAGATATAACTTTAATTATAAATTCACATTGAATTCCAGCAATATTTAGTTAGAAAAATGACTTTTCTTTTTAAAAAGAACACACATGTAAGTGTAAAGTATAAAGCTCAAGTTTGAAATTACCTTTTTCATTTTCTTTTGTTAACCTTAGAAATCTTATAACTTAAATAAAATATAATACTTGATCTGAAATAATCTTCTTCACACTTGTATATATTACAGATTTTTGGAACTGAAACTGAATCATTTTGCTTGAAATTTGAAAATCAACTGTAAAGCCAAGAACAGGTTTTTCTTAGGCTAGTCTCACATGCTGCTTACTGGTGTTTATCTCAGTACCACTGTCTCAGGATTCCTGGCTCTATAATAAAAGCCATCTTTCTAAAAGCAGTCTCTCTTCAATTTGTAGTTGTTCACTGGTGTCCTGTTTGACACTGACTGTGATCTTTTCTTAGAAACTGTTTATAAACAAAGTTAAGAAATGGTAGCAAATCCCAGTCTGTAAGGAAGTCTAAAAGGTCTTGTGGTCATTAGCAAGACAAGTTAGTGTGATTCGTATGGCAAGCTCTCTTCTGCTGTGCTGGAAAGAGTAAATATGGCACACTTGGCTAGGTCAGAGGAAAATTGTTGAATATAGCCATATTTAAGACCATTGTTTTCTTATAAATCAAGGAAAGCACACATGCTTTAAGATGTGTCATTTAAAAATTAAATCAGTGTTCATGAGATATGTAGCACTACATAAATAATTAATGGATCCTTTTCTTGCGAGTGAGGCATTTCACTAATTCCTTGAGATAGTTTCTTGTTTATTAGCTCATGGAAAATACTTCATTTTTAGTGTTTGTGGCATCATTTCTAATGCCTTGAAATACTACAACGCACAGGTTACTTATAACTTCATATATATAACTCATTTATGTACTGTAACAAACCTACTGAAGGTGAAATGACAGAGTAAAGCTTTATTTGCGTGAGAAAACTGAATACAGAAGAGTTTGGAGATGTACGTTGCGTGGAGAGCTTAGCTTCAACATTGTGCTGCGGGAGGAAGAGAAGCAAGAGGCGGTTGTGTTGTACATGGCACAAGAGGTGCAGGGATATCAGAGCTTGTTAGGATGGAAGGATGTAGCTGTGGATCTATGAGCTATTGCCTGCTTATCTCAGAGGGCTCTCTGGGAACTTCTCAGCAAGACTGGTACCTTAGATGAGGGGCAATGCTGTTAGTATTTTAAGCTGATTAAAATCCTTTCCTAAATTCTTTCTTGGGACAACTTCCATATGTGAGGATTTGGGCTTACTGCTGCTTTGACCTTTCTTGCAGGCTTCTCTCTGGGTACTAGTGTTTTGTACAAAATAATTTTTAGAAGATAAGGGGAAAAAAATGTCATCAATGTAAAAAATGTTGTCGTCTTGGCTTGACCTGTGTCTTTCTAGGATTATCTATTTTATTGACAGAGTGTATAATAATGGTATAAGAAATGTGCTAATAAAGCAGAACTTAATGGTAAAGATACTCATGACGAGTTTTGGATGCAGTTAGCAATACTTACATTGCCAAAAGAAAGGAGAAAGAAGCAGTTTTTCTTCTCTTTGGCATAGTACCAAAAGCAAGTGATCTGATTTCAGACACTGTAATTGCTTTTGAACTCTGCAGCAAAGAGTAGCTCAGCACCCTTGAAAAATTATTTGCCAAATACTAAAACATCCATATTTATACTGCTTTCAAGAAAAGCCAGTGTCACTGTATCTGGTAGTATAGCAACTAAAACTGAGAAGACCTTCTATTCCAGCATCATTTGCCTCAAGCTCTTCGCAAGTTTAGTGTGTTGACTTAGTCTTCACATTTCCCCTCCGCTCCTTCCAATTCTAATGAGGCTGAGAACTAACTTTCAGTGCGTATGCCCACTTCTGGTGTCTTTGCTTTGGGAACTGGGGATAGCAATATGCTTTCCTCTTTTTCAAAAGAATAAAATTTTAAAAACCAAACACCAACCCTAGGTAAAATAGAGAAGTTGGGGAGGGTGGAAGTAACAGACACTATTCATAAACTGTTCCATTTGTTAAAATAATTGTTTTGAAGTTATATATTCTAAAATATTCAAAATGAAAAAGAAGATTTATTTTACAACACTTTCTGCTGAATTTAAGCAAGAAGATTTATTTTACAACACTTTCTGCTGAATTTAAGCAAGATGGATAATTAATATAAGCTACTACATCTATTATGGTGTTTATGGTCTTTTTCAATACATTTCCTTGGTATCACAGAAACTGCTTACTTCACACTCTGTGCTTTATGTGCGATTGTTAGAACAAAAAAAGGTGTTATGCCAGCACATAGTAATTTATATCTTCCAGCTTTGTTCTCTACAGCATGCCCTCAATTAATTTTCCAAAGCAGATAGTATAACTTGTTCATGGCAGAAAAAGTTGAAACTGGAAAGGCGAGAGAATATTCTAAAAAGTTGAAACAGCCTCATACAAGAGTTTCAGTTCTGTATTTACAACAGTGAAAGTTGTGTTATTAGAGTGTTGAAAGATGTTACTTTAATTCTCAGTCTTTTCTTTGGTTTATCTTAAATAGGGTTGTGATTACATCTCTGGTTATTTGTTTCATGTAAGCTTCTTATAAAAGGTATACTGTAATTTTTGAGACCAAAAACTGGAAAATAAGTGTAGGACATTAAGGGAACCCAGCAGAAAACTGAGAACTTTTTGTTCCTCAGGTGCTTTCCCTTAGTTGTGATGGAGGGGAAATAGCAAACTGTAACCATGATTCCTATTGCAATGAATGAAATCGTGATTGTAATGCCCGTCTGTTACACTGAATCAATCACTCCTTGCACTTAATCTGCCTTAAGCTATTTATGTTAACTTGAGCAGTTGTATATATGACTGAGGGCCACGTGTACTCAGCTGCTATGAAGTTATTGAACTAAAGTTTGTGTAGTCAAGAACTGTCTTCTGTCACTGACAGATTATTCAACCCAATCCTTTTGAAAGATAAGGATAGAAAAATGATAATGAAGACAGATATAGTCCTCCCAGGATATTATAAAGGTGGAATCTAAACTAATAAAGGGTTTGTCTCAATACAGTTACAAAAAATGAATATAAGACACAGAGACTAAAATATAGCAGTTAAAACCATGCAAAGCAGATGTATAATAGTTGGTGAGAAAAGTTTCATATCTATAGAAAAATAATTTCAGGAAACAATTGGCACATATGATGTTATTTAAATGTATGTTTTCTTATTAAATCAAGATTTCTCTCTTCTCTGAGTTTTCCTTAGCACTAAAAAATCATAAAATGCAACCAAATAAATCCCCAAACTTATTTTAATGCCTTCAGGTAGTGCATTAACCTACCATCCATTCGTGGATGAAGTAATTCAGATTTCAGTAACATGCCTATTTCCAGACCCTGTGCTAGTTTACAAAGAACTCAAGATTTTTCTGTCTGCCAAGAAAACTTTTTGAATATAAAGTGTAAAAGGAACTGTGGTGAGATGGGTCCCTCTGTGATGTATTTAGTCTCTCCCCACGCTAGAGACTTATCATCTGTTTTCTACCTACAGCTGCAGGGGAAAAGGGTTGATAAACCAAACTACCCTTTGGAAAATTATATGCTGAAAGAAAAGTACAGGAGCAAAACATAGCTCTTGGTGTTTTACACTTTGTCCTTCTGATGAAGGGTGCTGTTAGAAAAAACATTTGACTCCACTGTGAAGATTCAATTACAGGAGTCAACCAATGACAGTGACTGTGAATAGAGAAAATATGCTCTGAAAAATCTATAAAAGTATGAAAAATTATTTCAAACTTTATACAAAGCAGAAAGTTTTATATTCAACATCACCATCATACTATAAGACCATATAGTAAATACAGAACATATGGAGAAAATAAGATAAAATCAACTGTTTTCGTCATTTGCTTGATTCTGTCGCTTCACCTTAAGACTAAGCATGCTTAATGACAGAGTCATGCATTCATGTCTCATTTTAGTGTTTGGTACTTCCTTCAGTATAATATTTATCAAGCACTTGCATATTAAAAATTCAAAATAGGTTTCTGTCTGTACATGACTGAGCATTATATGTAAAAGGAAGGCCTAGGTGAATGAAGTAACCTATCCGAGATTACAACCAGCTCACTTGGGAATTCAAAAAGTATTCATCTTGTGACATCTTCACTGTATATCCACGGATCACCAAGAAGAGGAAGAAAAAAAATCCCCTCTCTGACACATGTTCTCTGAAAATGCTATTTTCTGAATAGCAATGTTTAATAAAAATTGAAAGTAGTATGTTTTAATGTACTGTGGTGGGTTGCCCTTGGCTGGCTGACAGACCCTCACCATCCTCAAGAGTATATTGGGAGAAAGTAAGATGGAAAAGCTCTTGGGTTGAGATAAAAACAGGGAAATTGCTTAGCATCACAGGCAAAACAGACTTGACTTGGAAATTATTTTCTTTTATTGCCTATTAAAATGCAGTTAGATGGTTAGAAACAAAGACAGAACCTAAAACACCTTCCCCCCTTCCCCACACTTTCTTCCCAAGCTCAACTTCATTCCCAACTCCTCCACCTCCTCCCGGCACAGGTGGTGCAGGGATATGAGGAACTGGGGGTTGTGATGGTCTGGCCTCCATCTTCAGTAAACTTTGTATCATATGTGTATCATCTCATAAAACTCCTTCCGTGTGGTTCACGATTGTGTACGTCTACCTCACAGTCATGTGGAACGTTTGATTTCTTACCTGCAAACAGGTATAAGAACAACATGTAATACTTGAAAATTATCAGAATATCAAAACCAAAATGAAGGTACAGTACAATGTAAATGACAAACTCTCTGAAAGCTGCCCATGTAGACCAGGTTTGGCATATTTTGCTCTGCAGAGATAATAAATAGAAAAATACATGAGTAAAGGTCTGGCCTTACTCAAGCAAATGGCAGATGCTGATTTAAGCGGAGCCAAGTTTTCACCCATTATTATTCTCTAGCAAACTTTTGTCACCAGTGTGGTCTGTGTGCATGTATGCATATTTATGATTTTTTTCAAGTGATTCTGACTTAGACACATACCACCTCAGCCCTGTGGGTTTTGGTCATTGACCTCAATAGATCCTTTATATTTCTGACATGAAAATTCTTGTTGGAATTGCAAAACAGCTTAGGCTAGCAACTTTGTAATAACTATTATTCCCAGATAATAGTATTCATAAATTGAAAATATTGTTGAAAAAAAACCTATTGTGTGCTCTGATATTTAGCTCTCAAAACATCTTGGGTTCATTCTGATGTTGGAAATACCTATTTTAAACTGCAGAACTGCCAAATGAATGTAAAATTGCAGCATATAGGTAATATGTGTAACTGGTAGGTCACTGTTGTGTAGTTCTAATTTTGTTTAGTATAATCATTTAAAGAATATTTGTCATACTGTGTCATTTATCCTGAAGGGTTTAGAATCTCAGATTTGATCTATTTACACTGATGATTTGTCTTAGCTGAAATGCAGCAGTCTCTGGGTAAACTGGTAACAGTAACATAATAATACTCTATTTTTTCAGATAAGTAGTAATAATGTGTCCAACCAAAACTTCAAAACTGTGGACATTGCCACCAAAGTTGTAAAATGATAGATTGAAGAAGGTTAATGCTTTCTTTTTTTTTTTTTTTAACACCATGACATTCTTAACAGACCTGTTATCACTATCAAAAATGTGTGTCAAGCCAACAGTGCAGTACCTATTAATACTGTCATGTCTGTGTAAAGTGAAGTATTGAGATTTGATCCAATGGGTAGAATACCACCACCATTATTATTTGGCACATTCCCCTCACCGTATAAATTTATGCTTTGTTTGGTTTTCCATCTAAGTAATGTTAACTACCACTGTTTTGGAGGGTGAATATAATTGCAGGACAAGTATTAGTTCAAGAGATAGTGTTTTGTTTATGTGTTAAAACTGATCGCAGGATTGGTACACTGAAAATTTTGATAGAAAAAAATGCTGCCTATATATGGTTTCTTAAAAAACAAACAAACAAACAAAAACCCAAAACCAACAAAATAAACCCCAAAACCTTATAAAAAGTATTTTCCAATCCTGCCAAGCTCTGCCTATCTAAGCATTTGGCATACTTTATAATGGTACCTGATCTAGGTACTGTTATAATGGTACCTGGTCTAGTGGAGGGTGTCCCTGCCCGTGGCAGGGGGTTGGAACTAGATGATCTTTAATGTCCCTTCCAACCCAAACCAGTCTGTGATTCTATAACATGTATTTGGTACAGTTTCAGTTCTCATAGTTACTACCAACCTCCTTAACCAATGTGAAGAGTGCCTTCCTTCCCCCCTCCCTCTGTTCTTGTGACAAGACTAACCTCAGCTGTGCAGGGGTTGGTGGCATTTGCATGTGGATATGCACTAATATGGATGTTTTTCTTTGTGTGTGCATCCTTGCAGTGTTGTATACCAGGATGGATTTTATGGTGCAGACATTTATGTAAGTATTCATTGATGTGCATGCTGTCCTTGTACATTACCAGAGTCATTCTTTTTACAAGTTTGCTGCCTAGCTTGACTCTGTTTTGTCTATTTACCATCCCTTGCCTGTCAGAAAGAATTGAGAAGAATATCTCTCACATTGGAAGACCTTTCTGTTCATTACATCTATCATTGTTCAGTGGAGCTGAATTAACTCTTCAATCAAATGCTGAATGAATGCAAAAAGATGTGAAAAATGTATGTGCGTGTGAAGGGGCGTTTCCCTTCAAAATTGAAGTTCAGAGAAAAAATACAAATAAAGCAGAAACATTCTTCTGCAAATCCACAACAGCTCATTTTTAAAAATCAAGGCAAGCTGTGTGTTATTAATACCTGAAGTATGCAAATACTTTATGGAGGCATATAGATTTCCCAAATCCAGGCACCATTGGATACACATAAGTGCAATGGTGGTAGTAGAGCTTAATTACATAGTAACTTTAAGACATGGCTATGTATTGTCTGCAATCTGACTAGACTTCCATCTGCTCTTGTAGAACCCACTTATCTTAATTTAAATGAAATGGGTAGAGACTGCTCCTGATGTTCAAAGTGGTTATATTTGTTAGTAAGGATTTATAGCCCTGCATCCATCGTTACCTACTTCACCTCATTGGTCACCAATTTCCTTTTAAATAATATTTTTTTAGGTTTCTTACCAATACTGAAGTTTTTGTCTTGAATGTATACAAAGAGACTACTTCTGACTGAGCAAGCAAGAAGTGTCAGGTGGTCGAGGCTGAATTTCACTTTTCTAAAATAATTAATTCCTATACCCTATGCTTTTTTTTTTAAAAAAACACGTAGATGTAAAATAGGTTACTGATAATCTAGTAATCTTTCTGTTTTCTTACCATTTTGATAAAGCAATCTGATCCTAAGTTACAAGTATCATCTTTATTTCACCAGACAGCTTTCTCTAACCTACTTGTACTTCTGTTGTACTGTCTCTGTTGAGATACATAGACATGGATGGGCTGAAATTAGTATGAATATTAAAAATTCAATAGGTTTTGATAGCAAATATTCCTTGTATTCATAATCAGCAATCTTTTAGAGCTCTTTCCATGGGAACAGATTTTTTTTCATGTTTTATATAAAGAAGGAAAACAATTTGAATTTATGAATGAAGTAAGTTTTGTTTTTCTGATAGAGGTAGAAAGAGGCTGATATCTGAAGGTTCATTTGTGTAGTTTAAAAATACATTTGAAATAAATTAACGTGGGTTAAAATTCTCCCCTATGTGGTTCTGTACTTAGTGTTGTTATCAGTAACATATTCTTTACAGCATGAGAAGCACCCGTTTGCCAAAGCTTACTCGAGTATAGTACACTGCTTTACTCTCTCCTAAGTACATTGCTGCTGAATTTTTGAGCTATATAGGATACGTGGAACAGTGTGGAATTTCTTGACGTGTGGTTTCCAATTTTCATATTTATTCAAACTGTCAAAAGAATGTGACATCCATTTTGTTTAGTTTACCAACTTGAAAATCTGAAAGGCAACAAGTCATCATTCGTGGGGTTGCTTAATGTGATCGTAGAGGTGGGAACTAAATATTAGTATAACAGTTCATAGTTTTGGAACCCACTGCTTCTGAAAAACAGGAATATCTCCTGTCAGTTTGGTGACTGACAATATCATGTTTAGGTAGCCTCACACCCTGTCACAGACCTAAATGTTTTGTTTCCAAATGGAAAGAGATTTCAGCGGCGAAGCTACTGAAGAAATTACTAATTTTTAAACTCAGTCTTGTTATCTGGATTAGTCATGTGCACTAGAAAATGGAATACCTATACTAGTGCATTGGTTTTCACTCAGTTGCATCCTTGTATTTCTGATGGCATTTCTTAGTTCTCTTAATGCAGCAGAATATTTACCTTCACAGTAGCTGGCAGAATTAAAACACTCTCTGGAAATGTGTTTGGTTTTGGTTTTTTTTTTAATATACAAAGCTTCTTATTTCATAATGCAATTTTCTTCACATTTCTTCTTGTATATAAAACATTTTGCAGGGGAGGGAGAGAAAGAGAACTGGTATAAATCAAAAGGAACCTTACAATTCATAGTGTACTAGATCATAGTGTGTTAGTTTGGAGCAGACCAAGTTAATTATTGAATCCCAATTGATTATGACATAGTTTTTCTCAGACATTCATTTTAAGTGCAGAGCTGAAGCTTTGTGGAAGAACAAATGCTTTGTGAAAAAAAGGAGGAAAATAATTAAACAATATAGATTTTAATAGTAGGCTGGAGAGAAAGGAACCTTAAAAACACCACAGAAAGTAAAACACTGTACTGAAAAGGTAGGCAAAAATACACATTAACAAGTTTATCAGCATTATCATTCTGATATGATTACATTGAGTACCAACAGTACTGTGGCCCATGCCAATCTTTTCATAACTTGCTGTCAATATAGCCTTTGGTGGATACATTTTGTGAAATGGAAGGAGGAAAGACACAGAAAGATACTGGTTGGGTGAAAACTGCAGGGTGAACCAAGAATAGCAAAGAGCTGGAACTGCTTACTACTAACTAGAGGAATATAAAAATAGGTGGAAAGTACAGTCTAAAATGAAAAATCAACAGCCATGATTCTAGATGTAATATAATATATTCTATATTTCATATAGTTCTATATGAAATGTAATAATGCCTCTGAAATAGCTGAGCCTATTGAATTCCTTTTTAAATGTGCCTTGAGTAGGAAAAATAAAGGAGATGATTAGGAAGTACGGAAGACCTTTTAAAATTAAGTATTGATTCACTAAGAGAAAAAGTCATTAAAAGAGAATTAGGGTTGCCTGCCAGCAAATATAGAAGTTCTTAGATGAAGATTGACACTTGTGAAAATAAGAAAATACACTCCACAAAATGAAGCAAAAATAGTAAGAGTCAGAAATACGCAGTTAGAATAATAGCTCTGTACCATGCTCTGCTTTATCTGAAATTTGTTTGGTTTTGGTTTTTTACCATTGTTACAAAGAATGTTTTAAGAACATGTCAGTCTTCAATCCATACCTAAAATATGGGAAGGCTAAGAAATATGAGAAACTTCCAAACTCTGTAATCACCACCTTCAAAAGTGCCTTGGTAATACGGTTGAACCATATACATTAGTCAGTCTTGTTGCTCACAGCAAGATTTTTCTAACCTGTTCTCAGGATTCTGAACCTATCCTACTGCCATTGGTGAGAGTCCATGACAACATGTAACTACGTAGGTTTGAAATTTTTTTTGAGCTGTCTATCAAAAATAAGGCATACTTTGTGATCAGGGGTATGGAATGAGATTATCAGTAGTGACTGCCATCCCCTTTAGCTCAAAGGTAGGATGGTATTGAGGGTGGAGCACATAGTATTTCCCAAGCAAAAAGCAGATATAATTGTCTAAGCATTGTTCCCTTGATACTAGGTAGAAGTCCAGTGATGAAATCAGATATCCTGAAAGTCACTGTTCTAGTGTGAAAAGCAAGGATATGCAGTTAACACTGAAATCTTTCTTCTAAAAAATGAAGGTCTTTGTGATTTGTAAATGGATGGATGTGCCATTTCCTGTGACTCACAGAAACAGAAAAAGTGGAGAATTGACTTTTCCAAGTGCAAAAGAGTCCCTGAGGAGCAGTGGGTTGCTCCTTCTAGTGCTCTATGTGCTGGAACACTCCATGATACCTTTTGAAAAGTTTTGAAATCTCGTGATGAAATGGCTTTTTATATCTCTGGTCTTTATGTGTGATATAAAGACTACATTCAAATTCACTAAATTCATACAAATGCTTGATCACTCCTGCTGATTGTATTCGGTTAGAATGACTACATGGGATGTGGGATTGCAGATATTACCAAGAGCTTCTCTGAGGCAACAGATTGTGCTCTGGGAGCACAATGTAGAAATAATATGAAACTTTCGCATAGGCCTGTGCCAGAAGTTGAGCTGGCACAAAGAAGTGGTGGATATTTTATTTTTACTTCTCCCAGTCAAAGTTTTATCTCACGAGGAGAGCAAATACTGTTTCAAACTCACTATCATATGAGCAAAGGAAGGGGAAATGACTACTTCCACTTTGTATATTCTGCAGGGCTGGGCATAACTCATGCCGTTTTTAATCCCATTTCAACTAATAAGGCAGGTGTAATTCTCGGTACTAGAGAACCTTTTTGTACCTTGATTAATTTATGTTCACAAAATACTTTGAGATCCTTGCGTGAAAGGAAGCATAGAAAGTAAAAATTGTGAATGCTGAGAATTATTTTTCCTCACAGAATATTAAAGATGTTACTAATAGGAAAAACTAATGAAAAACAGCCATCATCTAGGAGTCACTTAATTTATCTGTATCAACAATAAAAGCTGTCAGTGCATCTGAAATCAAGATTTTAAAAAGTATTATAGGGATTTAAGGAGGAGGTGCACGTGTCTACATGGTTTTTGTAATCTATAGATGTGCGTTTCATATAAATATTTTTTTGTTGAAATTATTCTTATTACAGATATGCACACTTCATTTAAAAATTCAGATGCATTCGATTTTCTGTTCATTTCCATTTTATCGTATCATATCTAAATATTCTGTGATTTCTTTCTAGTATTGGTTAAGATACCTCTGTGACAATTGGCTATTGATCTTCCATGGATCCCACTGCTCTTTTTCTTTTTTTCCTGAGCCACAGATATATACATAAAACAGTGAAAGGAAATTTTTTATGAGTGACTTTAGAGAATTTGTTTAAATTTCTTCTTTCCATCCTTCTTTCCATCCTTCTTTGTTTACTCATTCAAGTCATTACTTTTCTGTTTCTTTATAGAACAGTATTGCAAGAGCCTTTGTATGGCAATAAATTATCACAAGTATGACATAGTGACTGATGGGAAAAAATCATTATGCTGAATTTAGACTCCTGTGAAATCATACTAATACTCAGAGTATTGTGAGAAAATGAATTCTGTGTGTATAAATGATAATAGGCTGCCAGGTGCATTTTATTTTCCAGATTCTATTATAAAATCACAGATATTCTTCATATCCCATGAAATACAAGTTACTGTTGTGGGTGTCCCACTCTGTAGTTTAGGCCAGTGAGATCTATTTCTATATTCGGACTGCAAGTATGTTAACTCTATACTTAATTTTTTAAGACAAGCTGTGGTAACATTGTGTTATCATTCTTTTGGTAGGAAATATGGGAGAACAGATAAGGCGGCAGAATTTTAAAAATTATTTTAGCTGAATTTATTATTTCAGCTTAATTTTCAAAATAGTCTGAAGAGTAACAGTCGGGTGCTTTCTGTTTGAATCTACTTAGTGAGGTAAAAAAGGGCATTCTTAAAACATTTCTAAAACATTGGAACTGAAAATTGTTATTTATTTTTGTGTAATTATTACACAATTTTGCTTTAAATATTTTATTTTGCAACATAATCTAAGGCATGAAGATAAATATTTGATGTATTAATTGAGGTACATATATGCAGTGTATATTACTAGTGTATTCTTCATCTAAAATATGAGCCAAGTTCAAAATTAGAGAAAAATTGTAAAGCAGAATTTGTCATGTAAGTTGAGAGTTCAGAGGTTTGAATCAGATTCCTATCCTGATTCCCAATGCAAAGTGTATTTTTTTTGTTGCAATATAAATAACCCCCAGTAATTGAAGTAAAACAAGAAAACTTTGTATCACACCAATACCTCAGAACAAAAACCCCATAAAAATAATTAAGAGTGTTTCTATGTGTAATTATATAATAGCTTATTTTAAAAATATGAAATCATGACATGGGCTAGTAGTTCCAGATAACCAAATGCATTCTGCATTTTAGATCTCCAGATAATTCAGGCAAGTTCAATACCTTTGATCTCCTTTTATTTTTATTGCTTTAGACTCAGTATTTTGAGGACTCACAAATTTCATACTGACTGTTGAATCCAAAGCATCTTAATAAAGTTCAGAGTTGAGCTTCATTGTTGATCAGTAATTCTTTGATGAAAGCAAATAAAAATACAAACATAAAAGGAACATAAATCTTCTGTTTAGGGAGCAAGAAAGGGTCTGTCTTCACAGACTGACCAATTTTTAGTGATAGCTAAACAAAGAAAAGAAATGCAATCCTCACAGAGCCTACCATCTGCAGATTTAAGACCAGCCAGTGTGTGAACAGCCTGTCTCATATCTGTCCAGTTAAGAACATTGAAACATTGCTACATCTCGTGGTGGCCCGTTCTCAATTCTCTACCATGATGGAAGGCGTTATGTGCATAGTTAGACTGAAATGAAGTGTCTCTCACATTTAAATAAGGGGTTTTAGAAATGGACTACAGGACAAGTACAGGAGCCATACATGTGGTGAACAGAATCGTATCATACTGCAGAACGACTTGCAGTCTGCCACACGATTTCAGGTCTGGATCATGAAACAAGCTTAATAATATCTTCCTGATACTTTTGCCATTTGTACTCCCTCATATCAACACTCAGGGGAAAGAAAAGAAAAGAAGGAAAGAAAAACTATATTTAGCACTCAAAAACCATGAGGGGAGAATAGATAAATTTGTATAATCTCTCACCTTTCTCCTTGCAGTAGAAGCCAGACCAAGTGTGCATCTTGCATTATCATCTCTCAGCCTTTCTGTTTACTGGCTCAGTCTGCACTTGGTGACATTATTTGACATCTGATTGCCTGTATGCACATACCTGCAAGCAATATGTGCCTATTATACAGTTTTGACAGTAATAGCCTTCTATTGGTTTATAAAAATCAAATTATCTGAAATGAGAAAGTATTTCATCTCAGTGCTTCTGTGCTTGCACAGAGAAGCAGCTTGCTGCAAAAGAGAGAGCGCATACGGCATTATGAAAGCACCTGCCTTATTCCAGTGGTAGTGAGACACAATTGCTGCTGGCAGGGAGCTGACCAGTATTGGGGAGGTAAATGTACTATTCTCTGTGTGAGCACTTGAAGTAGTCAGAAAGAATGTTCCTCAAGCAAGCTGACAATTCAAAGCCTGGAGTTTCTGATGAGCTGTCAGGATATGTAAAACACATGTTTATTCTTAGGATGATGTGGCATTATCAAATGAGTGATTGATTTCCAAAACCAACCGACTTCAAATCTTCAATCCAGAAAAGGTTTACGCATGTTAGGGATGAAAGTGATTCCACCAAGCAAAGAAGTAGAAGGAGAAGTAGTTTGCAAAAGTTGTTGAAATTGCTTTTCTGAGGAGTGAATTTTTCTTTGTAAAATCAAAATAGAAAACCCACAAAAGAAAAAAAATCTGTCCATTACATTGAACGCTTTAGCCAAAGAGTGAATTTTATTCAAAGCTTAGTGATCTTATTCAACTCTTTGTTAAGGTGGGGGAAGGTGGGAAGGGAAATACGAAAGTCCCCTGTCCCAGAGGATTCTGGGGTGGTGAATTCTAATTGGGACGTAAATCTTGTTTGTGTTATCTGTGGAGAGTGGGCTCTGTTTGTTAATTGGCATGCTGAGATCATTTTGAAATGGTTGATATAACACCGTGGTCCATTGAACAGGAAGCTCTGCTGTTTTCACAGTTTGATAATGAATGCCTCACTGCACACAGTTCCTTTCAAATGTGTGTTTGTTTGTCCTGTTTGCTTAATTGAACAGCTGCAATTACTGTTACATACAACTGAATGTTAATTCATGGAAGAAGAGAATTTTGCTTCTTCATTATAATTTTATGTATAAATTGGGAACCTATGTAACATTAAGTGTTAATTGAGTGCACAAATTCATGGGTTTAATCAACCAGATATGATAAATCAGATTTTGTACAAAAAATAATTGATTATTAGCTGAGTTTTTCTTTTACGTTCAACATGGCTTTATTAATATGCATGCACCTCATTCATAAGAACAACCGCTACTTGAAAACTTGTGGAAGAATACCGTATTGTCTTGTAAAAAAACTTACACTGATGAATATATTTCATGGCTTTCTGCTGATCTTTGTGACAAAATGAGTGTGGGTTTGTGGTTAACATATTCACTAAACAATTCACTGAAATATTTCATATATATTTAACCCCTAAACTGAATTTACAGAATGGCAATACTACTTCAGGTGTTGCTAAATTTAGCAAATGCTATTTAAGGAGCTGTAGCAATCCAGTTAGAGCATGAGTTTGTGTTTCAGGGTGGTTATGCTGCCTACCGGTATGCCCAGCCTGCCACTGCCACTGCAGCTGCCTACAGTGACAGGTAAGACCTCATTTACTGCTAATAAATATTTGACCAGTGGAAGTTGAAGATGATTCTATAAATTTGCCTTGTTGAAGTCTCATAACTGTCTTGTTGCTCTGCAGATAATTGTGATATCTGAAGCAGGCTGTTTTATTATAATCCATGAATAGCCATAAATTGAGAGATTTTAGGCCTTAATTGAGAATGAGGCATGAGATGTGCACATTCCCAAGCTGTAGATCATCCAGTTAATGTCTGTGACCCTTGTACAATGTAGATAAATATATGTACAGCTTCATGATGGTCTGCTACTAAAGATCATTATTCGTCTTAGGAGTATTATTTCAGTTGATTTAGAACCTGAACTTATTGCGTGCCCTCAATTCTCATTGACATTGTTTTAGTCAGTGGAAATTGAGAATAAACTGTGTCTAAGCTTGAACTATCCAAGCCAAAACAATTTTTTTCCATTTGCTTTCTTTCCAGGCATTTGATTTTTTTGAAGTGCTGAAAAAACATTCTGTTATTCTTTTGCTCTGTATTTTTATCCTCAAAATGTAAACCACATTTGGTATAAGTAATACCAGGAATAAAAGACCATTAAAATCTGCATAAGAGAAACATGCGAAGACTTAACTTCTATAAACTAAAAGTGATGGCACATAAATTAGCTTGTCTTCTTGCAAGATGAATTGGGACCCCTTTCAAGTCAATGTCTAAATTGATATTGACTTTGGTAGGAATAGGATTTTGTCAAATTACATAAAATTTAAGTCTTTGCCTTGTGTGGACATGAAAAGAAAGAATGTGTTTTCTTCCTAAACTGTGCCCTTAACAAAATTTGTGCTGTCTTTTCGAGTACTTGAAAAGTATTAGAGTGTAGAGTCATAAAGGGAGGGTGTATATTGTGAAAGACAGATACATGCATGTATTTTGCTTCACAATAACAGCGAGAAGTAAAATCACACTTCTCAGTTCCTACTGTAAGATAATTTTCCCTTGGAATCATAGGGATAACCTCTAAGCCTTGAATATGTATTCAAAAATTTCTTTACGTGCTAAATTAGACATTATTGTAAACGTTTCTGTTTCTTAAAGAAATCAGCAGATTAAGAAATTTTCAGTGAACTATTTCTTAGATTGAAGTGCTGTTCATGGATTCCGTATTTTTAGAATAAAGTACCATGGTATGAATGTTACAATGCTCTGCATGCATATTCGCCTTTCAAATGCTTATTCTGGGTAATGAAGATATATTTTTTAAAGTTATGTGAATAAAATAATTTGCATGTGTGGCTGAGGCATGCTGTGTCAGACAGGTAAGCAAGTTACTTTTTATTAATTTTGGATCAGTACTATCAACTAGATACTGCCGTATGCACTTGGTTGGCAATGTACTATTTCTACTGAGGGTAACCTACAAAGGTGAAATGCTAATCAGTAGTTTCATTTCATTTCCACAAAGGTGTGTTAGCATGTCGCAGCTCTAGTATTTTGCTGTGAGCTTATAATGCAAAACAATTCCTGCATCTAAAAACTTAGTAAACTGAAAGGACAAAATTATAAATACCCTCGTGGTGTTAGTCACTTTTTGCCAGATATCACTCAGGTGTCCCTGGATCATTCTATAGGGTGCTTATTCATTCGAATAAATGAATTTCTGAAAATCTAAATGTTACGTAGAGAAACTGAACAATGTCAAGATGACTTTTAAATGCTTCAGTTATGAATTAAGGTACCTTCTCATAAAACAAACCAAATGTTGTAAGATAAAACATCAGTTGGTCACGTGTTCTGGTATGGGTAGATGGTCAACATCACTAAGAGCTATGCTGACGTAGTAAAGGAAATAAAGGAATAAAGTAAAGGATTTGTTTAAGAAGAGAGTGTTCTGAAATGCTGTAAAGGAAGCCTGAGATGGCATCAGTAGTAATGCAGTTGTCACAACCCTCAGTTTATTTTTTTGAAAAAATGTCTAATTTTCAGATACACTTTGTGTATAATTAAAATTGTAATAACCTGTCTTTGCTGGATAATTTTTAATATCTTAATTGAATTTTATATCTTCTGGATTTTTTTTTTTAAATGTAGCTTCTCTTTTTAAATGTGGTTAACCCTCATCTTCAACCTGCTTCACCCAAATGAATATGGTTTCTCATCTTAATTACAAATACTGTAACTGAATTTCTTTACGGGAGGACCTTAAAACTAACGTAGAGAACAAACCAAATAATCATCTGCTCAAACATTTCTTTGCATATGGGAAACTATGTGCAAACATGGATACCTCCTATTATTCACAACTACAATTTGCTTAACTTTTCATTCATTTTTTAATGAAGTTAATTTAGAAACTTTTGTGAACTTTTAATATTGAAAGTACAGAAAAATAGTTCAGTACAACTGCTTGTATCTATTCTTCTCAATGTAATAATCATCATCTGTCTTCTGACAATGTTGAAGATTCCGTATCTCCTCTTATTTAGTGTTGATTTGAGCCCATATTTAATTTAATTACACATGAAATATATTTAGTTTTTATGTGTAAACAATGCCCAGAAACGTTAAGCGCGTACCAGTATGTGCTAGCCAAACACATATCATGGAAATACTACTTCAAAAAAAAAAAAAACTTAAAAAAAACTTTTTTTTTTTTTTTTTTTTAATCACAGCTCATATACCTGATGAATGACAATGTTCCATATTTGACATGCTTAAGTCAGGAAATAGAAAGAGGAAATCTTTAGATTGGAGACATGTTTTGGTAAATTAAAAATAAAGGTTAACCTAAAGATTTGAGACTCCAGAATCAATACACCAAGTCAATGGATAATGATCCCTGTAAGAGAGCTCTATTGTGAAGAAATGCAATGGTATCCTTGTTTGTCACAGCTGGAAATATTGCTGGAAAAAAGGCAAAGAACAGATATATAGGGGAAAATCAGGTGGCAAGGAAATATCATGAAACAAATCAATGCAAACCCCAAAGTATTTGTTAAGAAAAATCATGTACTCCTAAAAAAAATGTCACAACTGAGGTAGACCTTGTAGATATCTCCAGACATTTCTTAGAAATGTAAACAAAAAGCAAACCAAAAAAAAGAAAAAAAAAAGTTTTGTTTCATTTATCAAGAAATACGATCATTGAATACAACTTTAAAAAAATTTAAAATTGAATTTTAATAAAGTGTGATTTATCATCATACTAAATTACACTTAGATTTGAGTCTCTTTACAGAAGTGGATAAAAAATACAATATTTATCTTTCCAGTATTTAAAGTATTTAATAGAAATGTTCCAATTTTAATAACTGATAAAAGAGGACCTACTGCTCTGTATATATTGTTTACCATTCTGGAGCTTTGCCTGCCAAACTCTTTAAACTGAGAGTGTTTTGAAATAATAATTGCAAGGATGCGCAAAAGACACTAAATAAGATGTTTGTATAGCTTTTATTCAACTTTCATGTAATATTTTTAAAAATATAAATAAAAATGTAGATAGATTTCTGTCCAAGTTTAAAGAGAAACTAGCAAAGTCATCAAGTTTTGTATTTGTGAGGTAAAAGAAGTCAAAGCATGGCAGTGGGGTGTATTGTCATTTTGTCATTGCATGTTCACTTGATGTTGCTAGTATGTCTGTAATGCTCTATTGGATTTGAGAGATCCATCACATAGCTCAGTGAATGGCTTGCTTGAACTAAGCCTATGGGCAGACTTATTCACATTGATTGGCTATTGGTTTTGTGTTTTATGATTTGATTATTGCATCTTTGATCGGAGTAAGAAAAATGTTCCTTTCTTGCATATGAACTTTGTCAGCAATATTTATGAAACTGTATAAGGTAGTGTAACAAAACAAAGCGCCAGTAATAGTGAACTAGCCTTGTCTGAAAGGCAGTCTCATTTCACTTGTACTGCTTGCTAACCCCCTTATACTTAACAATGATGTTTATGTGTGTTTATATATGTATGGGTTTGTATTCGTATATATACACACATTCCCCATCCATCACCCACCCTCAAACCTGTACACACACATGTGCGCACACACAACTACATACACATGTACAGAGGTATTTAGCCCTGAGAGTAATTCCTTTTATCTAATACAGTGTCAAATTTAAATCTCACTACAAAAGAATGGGAAGTTTCCCACTGACTGCTCTCTTGTCTGGATTACATGCCTCATCACTGGAAGCTGACCTTTTTTTTTTTTCACTAATATTTTTTAAAAGCAAGTAAGGCATATTCCACAATAATTTGCACATAACAGTTTGTAGTAGAAAAAATATATTTTTTTTTCTCATTATCAGTTTGTGCTACAAACAATACATGTTCTGTGGTCAGACATAGGGTTTTCTATGAAATTTGAGACAGGAGATTTTGTCATGTGGAAGCTGTGTATCTTCCAGAGCTCAAATCTTACTCCCATTAAAACCCTAATATTCCAGTAGTTTACACTGTTAACAGGCCTATGTGGCGTATTAATTTTTTTCAAAACACTAGTGTCTACAGAGATATAATTTCATATATTTTCCAGTTCTCTTTTTGCAAGTAATTGAGATTAATACTTGATATTTGTGGTTGGATTAAAATAGAATAGGTACAGATTTGATTTAATTGGAAACATGCTTATTAAAGAATAAAAAAAATAGAATGAAGAATAAAAATACACAAAATATAAGATGTGATCTTCTGTAGACAGAGGTGATTTTTTTTGTATATTGTACACTAAGATCTTCACTTTTATGAACAAACAGTGAAAAACATGAAAAATAGTTTTATTCAAATTATTTTCTCATATTGAGGATCTTACTAGTGATATATACTAAAAATGAAGGTTTTGGCAGCATATAAAATATTATAGCATCTTCATTCAGAATTTAATTTTCCAATAAATAATTTTATAGAAGGATAAATATTTTAATATGTGTTACTTCATTCATTTCACAATAGTACTTTTTAAGATGTAGGAAAAAGAGCTTCTATGCACAGTTTTAATTCCTAATATAATTGGATTGGAAGAGGAAAAAGAATAAAAGATAACTTTACTCTTCTACTCCCACCTGGCACCTTCAAATCCTTTTGAATTTTGCTATACAAGTTGAATCTTGAGAAATGGAGAAGTTTGGGGAACAAGATGATAGATGAGCAAGAATTGTATGGCCCCTACCCTGAGCTACTCAAATTTTGAGAGTGAAAACCATCAGTTAGCATCTTGACTAGGTACAAAGGTTGTGTTTAGTTTCTATAACAGGAATAATATAGCATATATTTAACACTCTTCTTCTTCAAACACTTAGGTTTGATGTGGTGATGTTTGATTGGTCTAGTTTTTTCTGGTTATCCCGTGTGATAGCTAAAGCTTGTTTAGTCCCTAATATTGCAAGTAAAAATCAAATTATTCACTTACAGAGTGGTAATGGATTTGGGGATCTACCTATTAGGCTTATATATCTTTATGTCTGTATCAGATCTGTGGCAAACTAGAGGATCACTGGCATCATGTTAATATTTCATAATCCATAGTCATCACTGAGATAACAGTTTTGGGAATGACTGGAGTATATGACTCATGTTATAGCCATAACAGCACCTTTTATTAAAGGAGTTAGAAAGTAAAAGTGAATGATTATGAATAGAGAGAATATAGTAGGAAAAAAAAAAATCGGTTTAAAATTCTGTGTAGAGAGAGTTTCATGTAGAGGAATTTGATAGGAATTTGCTGAAATAAAAAAGTATTGCATAGGGTACTTTCTAATGATTGAAACATTTCATTCTAAACTACTGTAGATACAACATTTTTGGGGGAGACACAAGGTGTCATGTTAATGTAGGAAAACGTGGCAAACAATTACATTTCATAAAAATATGATCTCCCACCAAGTCTAGAAAGCTGTTTTATGTACTTTGATCTTTTAATACATTCCCCTAACATTTGGTAGAATTGTTTTCTGATACTTTGAAGGTTTGATTCATCTGTATCTAATATCAGCAATCATGTAATATCAATGTAACTATTAAAACTACTCCACTAGTTCAAACTGAGGTATTACAGTAGTGAAAAAGCTTAAAGTCCCTGGCTCAGAATGATGGTAAACACTGATTATGAAATTCATCATGTCAGACCTTCTATTCTTCATAGCCTGATTCTACTTCTTTTTCCTGTAATTTCCATTCTCCCTCACTGTAATATCAAGGGATATTTTAAGAATCCCCATACACAAGGGAAGGCTTGGCTAATACTGTAGAATCTGGTTTGGCGAGTACTGTTGCTGCTGGTTTCTTCTTGAACATAGTGGAAGGTGTTAAATGCTTATCATTTTCCAAAAAAACAGCGCACCTATTCTGACATTTACAAATCAACTTTGATATCCTTGCTTTCTTTTTGTTCAATACCTCTAGCCTACATCAGGTTATATAGATGAGTTTTAACTTAGGAGTTTCTTACTTTAAAATAAAAGTTCATATTAAATAACTATGATTATAAATATATTCCTTTGCTGAATTTTCATGCATGCTTTTCCTCTAAAAAGAGGGGGAAAAACTGTGTTGGATGACATCTTTAAAGCAGGAATTCTCTCTTTAACAGTTCAGACTGCCTTCTTTGCTGTTAGGATATTGAACGAGAGTGTAACCTCGAAAATTTTAAGTATGTTGTATTCAGCAGACTGGGTAAATACGGAGTTAGGGAGTTACTAAAACATTGATTCCTAATCCAACAGACCAAAACTGTTACAGTCTATTGGGTCAATGCCTGTGACATGATAGACCATAACAGTTCCTTTGGACATGTCAGTGTCTAATTATGCACTTTTTAGTTTTCAGATCATTGACTTGATAGACCACAAAGAGGCAGATTAGAACATGCTCTAAGTATTGTCAACCTGAGAGCTTCCACTGTGTTTTGAGAGCAAGAAGGAATTACGAGCATTGTAAGAGAGTCAGAAGATGAAGGAATTATTAATAAGATATGGGAATGAATTGGATACAGTCTATATGGATTAGCCATGCAATTTGCAATGTATTTTGGGTAAGGTAAGGAAGTATTGGAAGAACAAACAAAAAAACCGTGTAGATGAAATTAATCAAGAAAGAGTGAATCTACACACTTGCAGGTTTT
The DNA here is from genome assembly GCA_027574665.1 of Rhynochetos jubatus. Lineage (NCBI taxonomy): Eukaryota > Metazoa > Chordata > Aves > Eurypygiformes > Rhynochetidae > Rhynochetos > Rhynochetos jubatus. The sequence continues at coordinate 13,514,019 of CM050664.1, read as the reverse complement.
TACTGTAGTGCTTCCCACCTCAAAGGAGTCTAAAGCATTGGATGAGGTATTTAAATGTAATTGTTTTCACATACCTTTTGGCTTGTCAAGTTTCTAACACTCTAAGAACACACCTGTGACAAACAGCAGTTTGTAAGAATATTGCCCAGCAGGAAGGGGAGTAGAAAGCTTACCTGTGTATCCTAAAGAACAACTTTTTTGTGAAAACTGCTATAGGATGTTTCATATACATGCAGAAAAAAATAAGGTCTTCATTTAAACCAAATGTGTACCAGCTTCTAAACTTCATTTTGTGTTTCTTAAATGAATCCTTAAATAATCCCATCAAGGTTTTCATATACATAGTATTTTAGTTACAATATAAAAAAACGATCTTGTCAGGTAATTTGTAAAGTCATTCAAACCTTAAAATAATTTAAAAGGAAAGAATTTTTGTTATTTGTAATTACAAAAGTAATTCATAATTATACCACTGTATGTTAGGAGACTTTATTTTGGATAAATTTGTGGTTAGTAATAAACCATAATAATCATTATGAAATCATAAACAAATGTGAAGCAATTTTTAATGAAACCTTAGTTGAAGTTTTACATGACAATGCGTAAAGACAAAATTCCTCCTACAAAATAAATATATATTTTATTCTGTATTTTACTGGATGAAATACTGATTCCTTACACAAGGCTGTCTTCAAAATGCTGTACTCTTCACCCTAAAGAGAGTGAAAAATACTCCCAAAATATAGTAATAAACAAAATTTTCAAATACAAATGATAAAACTTAAAAAATAGCCTCTATTTAGCAGTCCTGGGTGTAGTTGACGTTGCTGATGTAGAGCAATTCTGAAGTCACAGGATTACTTGTTCAAGGACTTAGTTTAAGTGTGTAGCCTGTGTTAATCACAGTGAAAGGCGAACAGTCTCAGGGCAGTTATGCCACTGAGATCAGTATGAATGCTGCTGTATTGATTTGTGTGCATTCAGAATTTTACCTAATAGGTTTAGGTTACACTTTGAAATGTAACGATCCACTTAAAAATCATCTGTGTTCCTCTTGCAGATAAATGTCCATATTTATACCATGTATATTCTATTACTAATACTAAATGCATTTATCCTATGTATAATAACTTACGTAATCCTTCATACACATAAAAATTCCATGCAGCAGGTAATACGAATTAGTGGTTTTGTATAGCTCTGATTTAAAAAAGATATAAATCAGGAAATAAAATGTGTAGATTTAAAATGTAGGTGAACAGGCTACAGATTTTTCCACTGGCTGTGATTTAGGAGATTGTCCACATTTTGGTAAGATATTAAAAATAAACATATTTTTGCAACAGCTGTACTAATTTGCCCAACAATGAAGTTGCAAAGTATAGCACCAATTTGCTAGAAAAATTCCTTATACAGTCTTTGAGGGGTATTGAGAGGAGAGAGAAGGGGAGTTCATAGAGAAGATGCTGCAATGAAAGAATTATATCTACACTGTATGCAGTATGGACACCTTGTCATTTTCCTAACATGCTGGACAGCATTAATATTAGGCTGTGCTAAAAGTAGTCTTTCTCTTGTGGCATTTAAATGGGTCATTTAGCAAGTTCAATAGAAGGGCTGAAAAAGATGCCTGTCATCTGCTGAGGAAAGCTTGACAGAAGAAAAAAATTTATGAGAAAGTATCTTCTGATGACCGCTTTTCTCGTTAGTTTCTGGTGTGGTTTATTTTTTTTTTTTCTTCTCTGAGTAAATGGAACAATACAGATTATCACTGGTCTTGGGAATGCATGTTTCCACTGGTGTCCAGAGAAGTTAGGGATTTTTTTTTTTTTCTTTTTTCTTGAAGGCTTGATTTTCAAAATTGCAAATGTGCTTTTTTGGTATTAAAACGAATGAATTCTGCTCAAGAAGTTGTGTGACTGGTGGTAGGATAAACTTTAATGTGAGAGATTGCTTACCTTTTCTGTTTCCTGCTCTCTTTGGCAGTCTGAAGTAAATTAGAGACATGTAATTGGCTAAATTATGCTGAAATGTCCTGTATCGAGCATTAAAAAGACACAGATAAAAAGCAGTGCAGAGGTGCCGAACCTGGCAGTCAAATTAAGGGCTTGGTTAAGCCTCCTGGAAATAGGCATCTTGTGTCATTAGAGACGCTGTAGGGCATGGGAGACACCCGTGCAGGCGGATGTGACACGGGACCTTCTGGAGTGGCAGCTGAGTCCAGGCAGATGGACGAGCTGCCTTTGCTTGAGCAATGAAGCATCTTCATTGAATGAAGTATCTTCAAGCTTTAGTGTTTTCTGTGAGGTAATAAATTACAGCAGTAGCTACATTAATTTCTTTTGATGCAGGGTTTTACTCCGTAGGCTTCCAAGGCCTCCCTCAAAATTTCAGAAGAGAGTATTGTGGGGCAAAATCGCAACAAGCATTTAATGAAATGGTCAGGAATGATGGAGGTGGGAGATGCATTATTATTTAACAATAAAAGAAGATTACCTAAGTGAAAGCAGAATGTCTATGTCTTCCTCTTTGTCTTGGCAATCATTATTAATAGTTAGATTGAACAAGCAATTCTGCAGAAACAAAAAAGAATCTGACGTGGAAGAAATTAGTTTAAAAGGAAGATATACTTTCCTAATGCACATCAGGTCAAACCACTTACTGTTAGTGTTGTTGAACCTTGATACCACATGAATTACTTAATTACTTCCTATTTATAGTCTTATTCTTACTTCATTTATTGTATCTTGTAGGTATGGCTGTGAAGTTGTTTAGTTGTCTTTGTGTTGTGATTTAAATGCTACAAGTATGATAATATACTTTGATCTTATAGTAATAGGAGTATAAAACATGATAATAATAAAAATAACCTTTTATTATAATTATTATACTAATATTAAAAAGTTTAAATTCTCTGATATTTCATATTTAAGTTTAGGACACCTGAAGGAGGGACTTGAGGAGGCCTTCATAAGATCGTTTTAGAGGGAAACTTTGAAACTTTGTCCATACTTGAATATTACAGACACTATTCAAGCAGCCAGCTGCCAGCAATGTTGTCATATATAGTAGAAAAGCCCTCAACATTAGAGTCCTAGCAAGAGGAATGAAGCCTTCAAGTTTAGAGCATGAAGTGAAAATAAAGTGTCAGTAATAATATAATGGGGAAATGTACAGATGTACCACATATGACACTTCTGGATAAAATCCTTGCTACACTGCATAGTTAGCACCAGATCCTTGGAGAATACAGTTTGGAGTAGGTCCAGTGAAGTCAGTGCTTTCAGTTAAGCTGCACCAATTTCAGCAGCTGATGTTCTGATTCATGAAATCTAAATACTGTCTGTATTTGTAAACCCTATAGTGGTCTTAGTGGAAAAAGTCAACTTTTACATATAGTTTCCATTGTAGCTTCTGTTCAGTATTGTGTTTGCCTTCATCTCAATTTCCTATGTTCAGGGCTTCTTCAGTGTTTTCAGCAGTTGCTAGATTTTTGGGAGAGGGGCCTGCACCTCTCTGTTAATTAAAATTATTTCTGTCCAATTTTGTGAAGTTAGTAGGCAAAGTCCAAGAATTCTGGTTTATGAAACATAATCGCTGTATGTTAGTGGATTATAATTTCTTTTATGTTTAAATTTTCCTAGTGTTAGTGTGATCATTTTTAGGGAAGTCCTGATTTCTTAAAATCCCACTTGACCTCTATGATGGTTTCTATTTTATGGTAGCTCTGTGTTGCCAAGAGGGAGTAAAAACTTCTGGGAGCGCTGAGTGAAATGTGTGTCAAAATTTTGGTTTTAATCACGTGCTTTGTAAAATATAAATAGTGTTGTAAAGCCTAACTGTCATCCAGTCTTTTAGGGACATGGTAGGACACAGATGGCACTTAGTAACTTGTCCCATGTGCCCTAAAAACATAGGTTCTTATACCCACAATGACCTAAGCATATAAACTTCCCAGCCACAGCTGTGAGTACTTTTTTCAAATGTACAAATAGCAGGGCTAATGAATATGTAGTTGTGTAGACAAAGACAAGCACATTGTTTCCAAGGCTGGGGTGACTGTATGGACACTTTTAGGGGGCACACTCAGAGGTTCATACGGGTCAGGCTGAATCAGTGGTTAGGTCTGTACTGTACATCCAATCTCTGTTGTAAGTTACTGCTATTTCTGAGCTCCGCTCTACGTTGCCACTCACCTTTGAAATAAAGTCTGTTAAAGTCCTCTCTCTGTTCAGGTATCTCCTTGACATTTCAGTGGTTGAGGTCATTGGTGTTACTGTTTGTAAGTACAGGAATTTTGGAAAAGTTTGAAGGAAAGTCATAAATATTCATTAAACAGAAATGCTGCTGTTAGTGTAATTTTTCCTGTTGGAGAATGTAGAATACATGTACACTAAAAGCAAACCAACCTCATTGGAATATCAGGTATCTCAAACTTGAAACTAACTCTTAGAATATGTAGATTAAAAGCAATTCAAAAGGAGCGTCAAGAGTAATTAAAAAAGTCTAGAGAAAAAATTTCTATAGAAATATAGGCTAAAAATACTAGTTAATAATAACAAATTGTTGACATGGTTCTACTAAATTTCACATATAAAGCCTTACCTAAGCTTAAATTCAATGCTGATATGCATGTAGTTTCTGCATTAGGTCAGTATGCTTTAGAATGAATGTATGGAAATTTTTTCTGTACTATTTCACCGCAATTAAGGTGTCATGCAAGAAGCAACACTGTGAAAGACAGGTCATCTTGGAAAATGAATAGATGCAACATTTGGGTAAGGGAAAGTACTGAGAAAATACATTTATGAAATATCTTAGGCCTCTAAATTAACTTGCTGAAGAAATTAGGCTTGGGTTAAAAAAAATTAAAAAATCAGATTGTCCAGAAGGCCTTATTTCTGTGAGTACATAACATTTACTAAGGTAATTTGTAATTAGTAATAATTGTCACTACATAGTGCATATAATGAAAAAACCCTTAGTCAAACTTCACTTAAATTCCTATTTTTCACTTGCTTAACTATTTTTGTTTAATACTTTATTGTCTAAGTCTTTCAGCTCAGTGGCCTGCTTTAATTTAGAACAGGTGATAAAGTTACACCTGAAAAGATTTTGTTATGCTCTTTGAAGTTTGGTGCTGCAGACAATATTTTGACTCTGGCAGCTGGAATTTTCCTCCCCACCTTGTGCCATCACAAAAACTTTCAAACAAAAATTGGTTTTACAGTGCAAGACCTGAACCTGTCTAAGTATAAATTATTAGATTAATAATGACTGAAAATCATTCCTAAGGGCATAAACCCTAATGTTGCTAATCAAGGGTCTTGTAATAAAAAATCTCCTATAAGAAAGAGTGCAGTAGAGAAAAATACATGTAGAATATCACACCATTTTTTTTCAAGCTACCCTATCGAAAAGATGCTATGATGGAAATGCTGGCAGGGGGTGGTCAAAAACTCCTCTCCTAAAGCTGTTCTCAGTTCTACCACAGACAGAATCTTTGTAAGATGCAGTTTATCAAGAAGCAAATAGGAAAGGTATTCATATGTGGGGTTTCTTTGCGGAAGTAGTTCTGTATGTTAGACAGCCATAGCAAATATACATCTTGGATTCTAGTGATTAAAGATTTCTTTTTTAAAAGAATAAATTCAGTTTTATGCTATAGTATGGCCTGTTTTCACCAAACAAACAGTATCAAGGAGAGAGAAAGCAAGCACCTAATGTATGGGGTATGCAGAAGACCTGCTGGGTAGAAATAGCAGGTACTAAAACTGACAGGGAGGCTTAGGTCAGATCTGGGACCTTTGAGGAATTTATTTGTTAGGAGTCTGCCAAAGTTTCTATGAGGAACAGTGCAGAGGAAATGAGAACATATTTGAACCTTTCTGAAAATTGGGGTAATGCAGGCTTAGTAACTACCCCAAAGAAAGGAATAGCTTCAAATCACTTATTATCTTTGCTGTCCTCTCCCTCTGTTTCTGTCAGAACTGAGGAAATGCATGAAATGTTTAAACACTTTTTTCCCAACTTTAAAGATATCTTTGTTACCATAGTGGTAAAAATCTGTGGTGGTTTTCAATTTACTAGAAGAAATAAGGAATTGATATATAGGACTGGGAGAAGTAATAGCATGCAGAAGTGTTTGCCTTTGGGAAATAGCTACCCAGGTGGAAGACAGCCATTCTGAGTCCCGGAAGTATATTTTCATGACCCACACTGTCTGGGTTTCCATCAGAGTTCAGGCTGCCAAAGGGTGTGACTTCAGTACTTAAAAGGATTGTGTTTAGCCCAGGGTGTGAATATCTGGCAAGTTGAATACCTACAACTGTACAATCAAATCAATAGATATGTCACATTACTCTTTCAATTTGTTTTTCTGATTATCTCCCTTACAACCAGTTAAAACTTTTAAAATTTTATTTAAAGAAAAAGTTCTCTGGATTTTAAATGTGTGTTCTTTTACATCTGAAGTATAAAACAATGAGCAGTAAAAATTTTGTTGTATACTTTCACTGTTAATACACAAATTAAACTGATAGAAGGAATTCTGTGTCTTAATAATTGACATGCGCTTATTGCATAATAAAGTTAGGTTTACTTACATTTCTTGTACCTTTTTGAATCAAAGTGTAGAAGCGATGAGGAACATGAAAACATCCTAAAAGACACCATGAATTTTCACCATACCTTCCTTGTGAGTTTTTTAAGCCTTGTACACTCGATACAGTTAGTGCATAGACTTGGTCTTTAAAGGGAGCCACCCTGCATTAGCAAAGGTCCGAGTTTGGTTAGCTGCCCTTTCCCAGGTGTGCTTTTCATGTTCCTTAAGACAGATAGAGTATGATGCACCACAGTGTCAGCTTAACTCAGGACTCCTTTTGCAAACTATGGGGTTGTCCCCAGTAAGGAATAATACTTGCTTTGGACATCAGGTGTGATATACCTCTGATTTTCAGTTGTCCTTCTAGGTCTATATAAACAATAGTATAGAATTCAACTAAATGAAAAACAGCCACTATAAAAACATTAAAGCTATTTCTTATAATTGTTACTATTTCTTGTAATTGTTACCAATAACATCCTAATTAGTTATAAAAAATTGCACTGGCTAATTAAATCCAGCAACTAGTCTTACTTTTCATTCTCACAGTTGCTATGCTGACTAATATGCAACTTTCTCTTTACTGTTAAAATTGATTTGTAGAGTTGTGAAATTAATTTTAGAGAAACAAAATACAGGGAAAATAGTATCCTCCTATGTAAATTGAAGCACTATAGCAAGGAATGTATATGGTAGGTGTTTTTAAAATAGATGTCAGTTTGGTTTAAAATTTTAAAATTAATTTTCTACCAGTAACTAGTAAAAAATTAGTAACAAATGTAAGATTTCAGAACACTTTCAACAACACATGTGATTCCAAAAGACAAATAGCAGTGTTCTGGGGTCTTTCTGTAAGTAACTAAACCAGCACATTATTCTTACAGATAAGTCTGTACTTTGGCATCTAAAGATAGAGTATCTGTGGCTCAATGTTCCATAACAACACAAATGTTCTGAATAGAGATAAAGAAAAGGAGTTTCTCAGCTAGCCACATTAGGGGCAGTTTTTAAGGAAAAGTGATCTTTTCATTTAGATGAGAGGAGAGTTTAATAACTTCATAAAAATGAATCAAAAGGATTTTCTGTAAACAGTGTCTGGTAGGACTGCATTGCTACTGGCTGAATTCCTTTCAGGCAAACATCTACCTGTTCCTTTCTATATAATTATCACAAGAGGTGATAATAAATGAGGTGATAACAGTAAATACAGTGACAAATTGCAGTAGTTCTGGATTTATAATGATAAATGTATCCCCCTTCATTTTTTTTAAATTCATCTCTCTAGCATTACATGCAAGGTGGGTCTGATTAGCTTGTGAAATTGCTGCAGATGACAAAATAAAGAGCAAAACTAACAATCTGTACATCCAACTGAAAATGAAAGTGTTACATGAAGAATACACGTTTGATGACTAAGTTCATTCGTACTGAAAGACAGGTGTTAGTATTTCTAAGATAGGACAGAGGCAATGATCAGATACTACTTTTAATCTTAATCAATCCTGGCCCTATGGTATGGATTCCTTGTTTTGTTTTCACTTTTTTTTTTTTTTTTTCCCCTAAAATCTGAAGAATTTGAAATCTCTTTGATACATTGGAGCCGAAGTAATAGAAATAGATTTTGTTCTCTTAGGACTTAACTCTCCAAGGTTCTGTTACCCCTAAGAGAAGTTTGCTCCTGAACTGGTAGTTTTCAATAGGATCTTGAGAATACTTGATGCTTGACAGTTTTCATCATCTTGGTTTTCCAGGTAGTCCTCAGTACAAGCTAGACCTAGTTCCTTCTAGCTCCTATTTGGTAGACTCTTGCATTAAAGCTGTGCAAAACACAAAAACTCAGTTTTTCACCATTCCTACCAGCTATATGCAATTTGAAGTAAAACAGCACCCAAGTGTTAAAACTTCACCCAGGTTCTTTATTAATCCCACACAACACAAAAATAATTCAAGGAAGCTACGTATATGCATATAAAGAAAACATTTGATGTTAATCCTTAAACATGGTTTCCACTAACCCAAATCCTGTTTACTTTGAGCTGGAAAGAACAAATCAGGATTTGTGCCATAATGAAGTTTTCTGCATTTTGAAATATTAGTGTATTTAGCATTTCTCTTTTTATGTTACCTGGTTGAAAAAAGAATTTTGCAAGAGAAGGTGTATATTAAATTATTCTAGTTTATTCTCCTAAGATTCTGCAAAAGACTTTTGGATGTATTTGGATGACAGTATATGAGAATATACCATGTCATTTTTAATAAATAGCAGAAAATTCATTTTCTAATTGCAATCATATTAGACATATAAAAAGCAAAATAGTTTGCTTTCAGTATCCTCCTTTCAGATGCACAAAGTAAATTGCAATTACTTTTTTCAAAAAACGCTTTTTACATATTTTGCAGCAGTGCCCTTTAAAATCTATATCAATATAAATATTGTTTTATTTTTATTAGACTTCATAACTATATTGACATATCTGTAACACCAAACATGAAGCTTCCAATGCAAGAGTTTGTACATAGTCCATATCCAAATGTCACCATTATTTCATTTAAAAGATCCCAGCATGTCTACCTCATGATCCTTATAAAGTCTATAGTACTAAAATACGTCAACACTTTTTCTTGCTACATTCATTAAAATTAAGCACCCTTACCCTACCCCATCTGTAAACATCAAGTCAATTGGCAGCTAGCACATTTCCCAGTCAGCAAGCAGTATTGTGAATTTTATCTTCTCTTGCAGAAATCAATTCGTCTTCGTTGCAGCAGATGAAATTTCTTGTAACACCTCTGCAGGTAACAATCATTGCTACTTCTTGATGCATCCATCCAGGTCTCAATATCCTTTTTCACATGCTGCATTTAATCGTAAGAGAAAGCATAGGAAAGTCCATAGTATAAATCTTTGGAATAGCTTAATTAATTTGTAGCTTGAGCCTATAGGTTCTGCCATATAAAAGAAATTAGCTGATTTTGCTGACTTTGGTGTTTTATTTCTAGTTTAAATATCATATGGCCTAGAAAAGTAAGGATATGTTAAACCTTCTAATAAAAACTTACTGTGCAGTACAATCGAGATTGTGACTTTAAAACAGCCAAAGCAAACAGAACTGATGCAAAGAGTAAAGGCTTAGATGTATGTAGGACATTGTAAGTGCTATAGATTTAACGATTTTCTTTTCAACTCTCTGGGGGCAAATACTGCCCACAAGGGTACTGCAGACCCCAAAGCACTCACAAAGTCTATCCTATGGATAAGATAGTGGGAGAGAGGGTCTGGGTCTTCAGCGGATCGCTCTCTAGTAAGTAAACAGTCTTAGCTGTTTTGCTGATATGCTCTCATGTTGTAAGCCAATGGGAACAGAAGAATGAACAATGTTTTTAAAAGGTAATGGTAATTTATGACTATATTGAATATGTGAAGGGATTTTCCTCTCTTTTAAGCAATAGATTTTCAACAATTTTAGTCTTAATTCAGGTAAGGATGGTACTATGTCACTACGTAAGAAATCAAAAGCCAAAATAAATAGCAACTATGGCGGGACATATTCTGACAATAATGTTATTCATAAACTTCTACTGAGTTTATAGAAGCTGTTTGCATTGAAGGATGAAAGGATATATAGTGTGACATACAATGTTGGTGTTAAGAATTGTTTATTTATAGATTTTTGCTTTAGCAGAAATAAATGAAAGGTGAATAAAATCCTTGTTTATGCCAGTGACCTACACAGAAACAAATAAAACCACTTATTTGTGAAAAGGAAGATATCCTAGCCAAAGCCAAAATATGCTGAAAGCGTAATAGTCTGGATGATAGTAGTAGCATTTTTGGTGGTAATCTGAAAAGTTCTTTTGTTACAAAATCTGATTTAACATAGATTTTTTGGAGTTCTAAATAAGTACAAATACATTTTGAGAAGACAACGTTTGACACACTCTGGATCTCGCTAGACTTGGATTTTGGCTTTCATTGTATCACATGTGGTTCCTGCTCAGCTCATGGTTAAAGTGAGCTGTAGTAGGGAGCTTACTAATTTATAAATCTAGACCTTGCTAAATAAGAATAAATACTTAATTTAGCAATTTTTTAACTTGGGATTCTTGAGAAAGACATGCGTTCTGTAATATTTTTCTTGTCCTGAAAAGTTTCCTGTTTTGCAGGGTGAACCATTCTAAGCAATAATTATTTCTCTAGTAATTAGAGAAATAATTTCTCTAATTTCTTTATTACCCTCAGTTCAGGTGCAGTTTGCCCAAGACTATTTTATACATATTCTGTGTTTCACTATTTTGGAATTACAGTCAAAAATACAGTGCTCTTGTTTATCAGTAAATTCAGTGAACCTGACACAAAAGGAAATGGATCTCTGTGTATATTTGTTAAAACTTTTCAGTTTACCAGTTGATTACCCCTGTTGAAAGGATTCAACAATACGGTACTCATTAGGTATGTTTTTGACTGTATGATAAATACATCATAGATGACTCTAGGTGCCTTTTTTGTAAGTACATCTATAGGAGAAAGCTAATGAAAGCCTGTATCTTCTTCCTTGTTCACCTAAATTTCAGTCATAGAATTTAAAGGACTTTTGGCTATGTAAAAACCCCTAGTTCTCTGGCCCCATATTCCTGTGGTACAAGTTGCTAAAATTGCGTTTGCTCTTTTAAATCTGTAAGTTGACCTTCAACTAATTTATTATCTGATGGTTTATGTTTTAATACATGGAGCATATACAGAGATACATGAACTTTTAGAACAAAAGCTAACCTTCCTGTGGTTTTTCAAATGCATGCAAAACACCTACAGTACAATTTCATAGTGGCTTTTTTAGTGCTTCTGAACTCAATTACAGTTATTCAACTGTGTTTGTAAAATTGACATAAAGTGAAGATACTGATAATATGCTCAATGTCTGAAATGTGAGTATATGTATGTTTGTATTATTTTCTTGTAAAGAATGTGTGTGTTTGTAGATCTCAAATAATAATACAACTAAACTTTTGGTTGGAAATTTATCATCAAATGGAAATGGGAGGTCTTGGGTGATTCTGCTGATAATATTCACTTTTCTCTTTCTAATACTTTAACATTCCTGCCAGAGGATACTTAGCCCTCAGTCACATGACATCTTTACTGATTTGGGAATAAAACAATCTTGAATAAATGAATGTGTTAATGAAAGGATACTGTGTCCATATAAACATTTCTATGTATGTATGTATATTTGTTCGTGCATGCACATTATATAAAGAAAACCTATTCAGGTATCTGGCAGTGGGATCCTTCATGGGAAATTTAAAAATATTGCACACTTGACCGCAGCCAGTGCATTCTGGGGCTAAAAAGAATTACTCTTCAGAGAAGTTCTGTGCTTCTGGGATAGATCTTCTCTGGCAGGCATGATTAAAGAGTCTGCAAACAGACCTGAACTAGAACAGAGGTAGGGAAGCTATCTGAAACCTCCCATCAGCTTGATGGTGGAATTTTAAAACGGATCTCAAATCTGTGACAATGGTAACAGTGGGGGAAAATTATTCCTGAGGTTCCTGACTGATGGGGGCCGTGGGAATCTTGCTCCTTCAGGCTCCTAAGAAATCGGAATGAGATGCAGAATAAAAACCATTGTTTATTTACAAGTTGGTTACAGAACATGGTTAATTTTGAATCTTCAGCATCTTTAATGAATTTTTCAAATCAGTGCTCAATATATTTTGTTCTTTTAGGTTTTGTAAAATAAAAAATCATAGTTTTTAAAGAACAAATATTTTGTAGTGTCTTTTCCAAGTGCATTCTAGGATGCTCCTGTATTTTATGCTTTATTTTATTTAATTGGGTCAAGATCATTAATTTATACTTCTATCAGTCTTTCTTTCTTCCTCCATGTTTTAACTGTTATCCAACTTCCATCTAGAAGCAAAAAATTCCAGTGCAGTTTCATGCCTGGTATTATTTTTCTCCCAGGTGTATAACCAGTTTACGATTTTGAAATAACGGAGAGGAGCAAGTGTATATTAATAATATATATATGTGTACCTTTATATATATATATATATATATATATATATATATATATATATATATATATATACATAATCTGAATTTGAAATGAAGTATGGTTGAAGTGGATATAACGTCTCTCCAGTTGTGACTGTGTTTATTTACATATTTGAGCAGAATCATCCCCAGGAGGTGGGACTGTGTGTGTGTGTGTGCAAAAGAAAGGCATTATAAAGCTTTAGAAGTTGGCAGTCCTAGATTAAGTTATTGACCTCCATTTGGAGAAAGATACAGTCTCTAAAACAGATTAAATATTCTGAAAGGTTTAAGTTTATAACTCTAGGAAAAATGTATCTTAAAAGCAGGCAGTTTAAAGCAAACATTGGGGTTTGTGTTACTGATATAGTTTGCACAGAATATTGGCAATTTTGAACCAATGCAATTGCTCAAATCATTGCAATTTTCCTGCATACTATCCTTAACCTGTCAACACTAACACTACCAGAAATTTAATTAATGAAACAATACCAAATATGGAGATACTTGTTTGAAAGCAAATTAATATTTGACGAAGTACTTAGAATGGTTGGGTTGCCTGTTGTGGCGTACCTCTGCTGTGGCACACAAATAACTGTAGTGGGTCAAAATTTTGCCATACATGCTTGCATACATCTCACTGACTTATTCACATTTCTGGTAGGAGATATTGATCAGATTATACTCTTTCAAAGGAATTTCCAAGGAGTGTATATAATTCAAACTGCTTTGGAAATATGCAGTTTCACCCTTTTTGAATTACTACGTAAAGCCGTATGTTCAGTGAAAGGTTCTTCCCTTTCAGTATTGCTGCCTATGAGTTTGACTTCATTTCATGAAGCAATTTGACTGGAAAAATAACCATTTTCTGTGAGATGCTTTTATTATTATGCTATGCCTCTCCACTAATGAGATAAAACAAAAAATGAAGATGAAGAAGCATCTGCAAAGTCTTTGTGCTAGTGTTTATTTAAGGCTGTAATGTTTTTTCCTGTGAAAGATAGCAGATACTGAAGTTTTTGGTCTGGAAAGACTAGGAAATATTGTACTAATGCACATTATTAAACTACTTCTATAAATTCAATTGTCCTTTATGTTGGCAGTTTAAACTTGTGTTTACTGCTGCTGTAAATAGTCACTTGTATGGAATTCCATTAGTTACAGCTTTTACTGCTCTGGGTAGTTGTACGGTAAAGATGTTCAGCTGTTGGATCAGTTGATAAAATCAGTAAACACTTTGATTATCCTCTGTTCTTCTTTCGTGAAGTTTGGTTAATTCTTTTTTCTCACCCAGTGAAAACACTGGCAGCCCTTTTTGGCTTCTTTGTCATTATCTCTTTGACAGCTTGCCTTCCCGGTGCTTACAGTTCTAGGTCAGTTCGCATGGCTAGTCAAATGTGACAACATGACAAGATTAAGTAAAGCTGAGGTTCTGTGATTTGTAAATGGAGGATTTGCAATGTGAAGCTCCTTTGATAAGAGAAATAGTGAATAATCTGTGTTTGCCCTCAACAAGTGCGTATAAGCGTATGTGTATCTTCTGTACTGTTTTTTTAATGAAGCATCCAGAATTTTTTCTCTGATAGACTGAAAATAGTACACATGAAAGGTGGTTTGTGTGTGTGCATGTATGTATGGTTACATACAAATACATTAAATAAACAAGGATTCATCATATTTCATTTAAAATACTAAACAAAATATGATTGCATACTAGAGAACTTTACACACGAGCACAAAAGACTGCTTTAAAATTTTTAAAAGTACCCAATATATTTATTATTAAACTAGATAACAACTTATTCAAGGTTTATTGCCCCAAAATAGAACAGCTATAGTGATATGAAAATGCTTTACAGATCAAGAAATACTTGGTTTGCACTGTACTAGAGCCGGTTTTAGGTGTCACCTGATGGCAAGCCTCAGTTTCCCCAGTAGCTGTTTTTCTATGAAGTTTATGTAAAGTCTAACTTTCTTCAATAGAGCTAATACAGAAAGGGCTTGCCAGTAGTATAGAATTATGTTAGATTTTTAACTAGGCATCACGTAAAATCCCCACATTCCTGTAAATCCAGACAACAAGACTGAAACTTGAAAGCTTTTAAGCTGAGGTCTGTTCTGTAGCAGTTATTCAGCATTGGCTCAAGGGAAAAGTCACCTGTGCTGCTGTTTGTTGCACTTCTGTATTTCTGCAAATTAACCAATATCAATTATATTTATTTAAATGTTTAAAAAGGTGGCAGCTCAACTTTGGATGGCTGTAAACATCTAACAAACTTTGAAAGAAGCTACAGGTTGGCATACAGAAATGAACATTTAGAATCAGGTCTGAGCATCAATGACCAAAATTTCTGCACAACTTGCCCATCAATTAGCAAGAAAAGTAACTGGCCAAATTCAGATGTGACATAAATAAGTAAACAGTCAAAAATTTGAAATTCATCTCTGCATATAGAAAATTCTGAATCAGCTTCTCAAGTTTCTTCTTGCTCCAACCTACAGGAAAAAGTATAGGCTGCTTAAATATTTCATCAATTATGTATTTATGAAGATTCCTTCATGGAAATCTTTCATTATCGCCCTACCCCTAGGGTAGACTGTGGTTAAGTTTCTTCATCTCTGTGAAAAACTAGGAATGTTAGTGGCATACTAACAGGAAATCCCTCATGGCTTCTAAGGTATACAGGAGTTCCACACTGCAGTATACCTTGGAGGTTCGTTATTTGATTGTGTTGTCTGTCTCTACTACATCTTCCCAATTCTTCCTCTGCTCCACATCACAAATCTGTAAAGCATCATCAGTTGTGGAAGAGGAAAAATGATATGCAACAAAATATTTTATGGTCCTCCCTTGTAGAATGATCTCAGGGTTTGATATTGTCCATTTCAAACTTTGCACAGAGGATTTTAATATTCTTAACCTTTAAAATCATGGAAAATTACTAGAAACTGGGTTTGTCAGCAGATTTCATTTTCTTTGGTCTTAAGTAAAAATTTAGGATAGATATCTTTCCTCACTGCCTTCTGAGACATGTAGAGAAATTAATTGCTTTTTCAGGGGACTGAAATGCCTAAAGTTGCTTGGTATTAATATCCAAAATTACATACATTGTTTGGTTGCACATTCTTTGAGCACCGTAAGCAGATACCATCCTACTGTAGTAAAGAATTTAAAATTAAAGGACTAACCCTGCTGCACAGTATTGACCCACCGAGGTTGAAATACCACTCAGCAATGTGGTGTGCAACTGATGTGCATACAAAGGAGCTCTGCTGCTTCTGTCATCTGCCTTGGTATCATCATAGTTATGTGACCAAGAAAGAGAGCAAGATGTTACTTACTGGAATCATTTATCTGCATAAGGACACCTGACCCTTTTTTTCCTTGTATTCCTTCCAGTTCTTTACTAAAATCTTCACCTCTTTGTCTAAGGTTTTGTTGCAATTCTGCATTGAGGTGGCAGAGATGTGGATTGCCCTTTCCATGCCATGTGCCGACAGTAAGAGGCATATCCTGCAGCAGTGCCCGTTTCCTGGGTGAACACAGACGGCAGGAATACCAGAGCACTCTGCAGTATACTCTGCCTTCTCGTACTTAGCCAAGTCTCACTCATTCAGTTGCCATTTTGTGAAATTTAGTACTAATTGTCAGTACAAGAAGTTCAGTAAATCAAGGTGTTATTGTGGTTGAACATTCAAGTCATACAGGTCTGAAAAAGCAGCGGCTTTATTACTTGGTCAGTTATAAACAAAGATAGTAAAGAATGGATAATATTGTGGAAAAGTTAGAAATCTGAGCTTTCCAGCAATACATACACTTTGCTTGTAATATGGCAAATAAATAAGGGTTAGATATATGTCTGAGGTAGTACCAGATTTTTAACTTCTCTTTTCATATTTCTTTAACTGATTCATCATTTTCTATACTTCTTCTAGCGATATGTAGACTTTATAAAAACGGGACAAAATTATAATAATCAGAAAGATATGTGCATCCTATTCGTAAAAAATAAAATCATGTTTAAAAATCACTTTCTGTAGTTCTCAAATCACTTGAGGAAAATGTGTTAAATTGCTTCATGTTCTATACTGTGAATTTTTCCTTCCTAATGTTGATATTAAACCCTATAGTATGTATATTTTTAAGGAGCTTCCAAATGTCTCCAGTGTCAAAGCTTCACTGTCTTTCCTAATATGTATGGATATATGACCATAAAAGAACTTAACCTGAAATGGTAATTACAATTAGAAACGCACATAACTCCCCTATTTTTAGAGACTTCTGCAATACCCACTACTGATAATTTAAAATAAAGGTTCAGTTTCAAAGGCCTACCAAAGGCCCTCTCAATCAATTTCTGGCTTTAATTTTCCTTTCTTTATTTGTGCAGTGGACATCAAATTGTCCTTTTATATAGTAGTTTAGCAATTTTGAACTCTGTACTGGAAGTGATTGGAGAAATTGAGACATACTATGAGTAAAGAAGAACTTTTACAACACACTGAGCTTTTGGTGGATAGTTTTCAGCTCTGTTTACAGACGTTAGCATGGCTACACTGATTTTTTTTTTTTTTTTTTTTTTTTTTTTTTTTTTTTTGTTATGTCCAATAAGGTGTTAGTCCAGCGACTTCAGAACCTGTGCTGGTATGGCAACTAAATGCTAGCAAACATTTGTGATTTTCCTGTTATATCCTGAATACTTGTGCCAGATGTACCAGGAAAATACTGGAACTTCCTTTGTTCTAATTAGTGGTGCATCAAAATTGTTCATCAGATATGTTCTTAGACAAGAATTTGTGAGTGCACATATTGGTTTTGATACAGTGATTTAACATTCTGCAAAATATGTAGGTAATCTCATTTACTATTAATTTATTCAAAATACCTTGCCATTTACATGTCCTAAATTTTAGTAAATTGTTTACCTAGAATGATTATTTCCAGTGTAAACTATCACAAAGCATTTAAATGCTACTAATTTTAAGGAGAAATAAGCATGCTGCCATAATAGTGAATAAATGAACCAATGACTATATGACTGTACTAGCTTACTGATTTTCTGTGTGACAATATCGTTTAAATCCTTCTTACTATTTTCAGCATGGAAATCAAAATCTATTCTGCTAACCTTCTGAGCTTCTAAATTTGGTGTCATGCAAGGGCGTGTTTAAAAATTAGCATTTAAAAAGAAACCCACTTGCTTTAAGTTTAAGCTGACACTGTTCCTTTCCTCTGTGGAAATGAAATTTATTAATCATAATAAAACCATCATATTCTGAAGGTAGAGGTCACCCTGAGGAGAAAAAAAAAAAAAGGTCTATTAATCACAGAGGAATTTCAATGCATTTTTTTTTCCCTAGATAATATCTGAACATGTATTCTCTCCCCTTTGGAAAAATATTCTTCCATGTTTGCACTTACGTATGTCAAGTGTATTTAGTAGGGTGCAAGAATGAGAATTTTACAATTAATTTTATATGCTTTATTTTCTTTTATGGACTATTTAGAAGAAAGCTTTTTACATTTTATTTTATGTTTACATTGCACATATTTGTTCAGCTGGAATTTCAATATCATGTAAAAGAAAAGGAAGAAGTGTTTCTTATTTTAACAAGAATATAAGCATTGCTAATTCTGAAATATCGTTTTTATTTTAATATCACTGTACAAACTTCAGCACTGTCACAATATATATGCAAAACATTGGTTTTAAGGGTGAGGATTTATGTAGACCACAGTTTTCATGTTTGGATTACATCACAACTTCATTTTAATGAAGAAACGTGTTTCACACAATATGATAAAAATATAGTATGAAGGACTGACAATACATTATCACTACTTTGGCAAAAGAGTAATGAAAATGTACTCAGAAGTAAACACTGTGTTGAAACAGTCATTTTTTTCTTTCTTTTTGAATTGCTTAATTTGTTTGTTTATCCACATTTTCCTCTAAGTTGTCCAGATTTCTGTAAAATATTGATGTAATACTATTAGCAACATGTTTTATGACATCAGTGTTGTAAACTTGTTAGTTACTTCAATAGTTGGCTTAAATATACTAATAATTTAATAAAGCCCAAGCACTCTGTATTCAGGCTTGTGCCTTCCTTGCATTTAGGGCATTTAATCCCCTGCCATTAGACTTTCAGTTTATTGGGACACTGTGATATAGTCAAGGATCCTGCCGGCATGGGATGCAGTATGGAGTGTAAATGCACCCCTACAGCAGGAAATGGATCAAGGCAGTGAGGGCAACAAAGCTCACAGAGCTCACTAAGCAAGTGTAGTTAATGTTTTACACTAGACCAAAACAAATTTAATTCTCACAGATGTAAATTTTCAGTCCTTGTTCAGTATTACAGTAAAAAACAATACATTTGAAAATGTACTGATTTCCCTTTATTTTAAAAATAGTCATGATATTAAAGTGTGTGTAATAATAGTACATGCAATTCCTTCTCCCTGTTACTAGGGATATGAAGGAGATTTATAGTGTTAGAAAGAAGTATAGCTTTAAATTAATAATTTTCCTTTTCTAGATGTTTTTTTACTAATCGAATGAGATTTGACTTCAGAGAATTAAAATTATACTGATGTTTAAAATGGATTTTCAGACTTTAAAATTGGTCATACAGAGGAAAATAAGGTGTCTTCAATGTAGATGAACGAGACATACAAGGTTCTGTTATCGCTACTATCAAAACTAAGTATTTTTAATCACTAAATACCATAATGTTTGCATCCTAAGGAGGAGAGTTAGCAAGGATGAGGTTTATGGAACTTCTTGCAGCTAAAGAGGCTCCAGACTATGGGGCCAGTGCCAAACCTGCTCTCAGAACTTTTATGCCCCCTTTCCAACTCAAAGGATAACCAAGTGTCATTTGCCCAACATAGGCTGATCTGAGCTATTTTTCCTTCCTTTCTTTCTTTTTTTCTTTTTTTTAGTGGGAACTGCCTGGTTTCTTTGTTGTTAACTGTCTTGGATAATCTCCGAAGACAGGTATTCCTAGACACCAAGTATTTAAATGGAATCGATAAATAAATTTAATCCTTCACTCATCAATATATTGGTTCTGAAAGAGGAATTAATGTTTTATTCAAGTCTTTTACACGTTTTGCTGAGTTTAAGACCATGAGATAAAAGGTGATTGCT